>CM067084.1:65269611-66679611 GCA_034008185.1 Gorsachius magnificus
AAATAATGTAAGGGGGGGGGGGGGGCAGGGGAAGAAAAAGACTAAATGCAAGCTTTCGGTAAAAAGAGCCTTCAGGTGATCACCTCAAATTTTGTTGCCTACCAGGGGTGTTAAGGTGTGTTGGCTTTGTTTAAACTGTTTATAAGGAATGCCAACCACCCAGGAGAGGTTACATGAGAAGAAGCCTTTTCTTAACAAGACTTTTCAAGTGCACAGTGTTCATTGAAGCTAAGCTCAGCAGACAAAGGGAGAGAGGGAGAAACAGCCCCTGAGAGGCCTGGGGTTAATTCCCCATCTGTATAGCACAGACAAGAAAGGAAGTTGAATGTTGGTGCTGCAAATCTGTTTCAGGACAAGGACATTACGTAGCTCTTCACATTTTCAGTTTGAGTCTTATCCCCCATGTATGAATGCCATTTCCTGCACTGAAATGTACAGCTGTAGTGTCACTTAATAACTAGTAGATTTTTATAGCACCATATTGTCCTCCAGCAGTGAACTCCACTGACAAAGGAGACATAGGTTCAAATCCCATTCCTGAAAGCAGCTCCTGAGTTTATTTAGACTGCTCTCAGACATGGAGAGCTACACAAGGCAGAACAAACCTTACGCTCCTTGAAGGCTTGAATCCAGCTCAGCTGAGCTCACTGGAGAAGGAGTTTCTCAAACCATTCCCAGTGTCTTTTTCACAGAGGTAAACACCAGTTACTTGACTGTAACTGCACATATGCACATGGCCAAAAGCACCCAGTGCCTCAGTGGGGGTGCTATAAATGCCACAGGACTTGGATCTCCAAGATGAAAATAGTAAATGGAAATCTGTAGGGACAAAATCTTCATCTGAGCTCCTTGCAAACTTCCAGTCAGTACTTGGAAGGAAAACAGAAAAGTGATCTGGTGCTTAAACAGCATTTGTCATTTGCCTCAGGACTGAAATAAACAACATATGTAAAGGTTTCCTGCAAAGAACATAGCAGCACAATGCAGTCTAAAGCTCCCTTTAGTCTAAAATTAAACTTTTCTATAAAATTCTACAAAATCTATTGATACAGAAGTGTTTATTCCTTTATAAAGCTCTGACTAATGCCAGTGACTAAAATCCTGAGCAGGAAAATCAATGTAACTGGTGATTATCTGTCCCCAGGTGTTATTTACAAAGATTATACCTGTTCTTAATACTGCCTATCTAAGCATGTATTTAAGTGTCACATGTCTAATTCCATCTCTTCATTTTCAGTGATGTTTAAGTGTCAAAGAATTGAAAGAAAAGGACTGAAATAAAATAAAGATTTCAGATTTTCATTTTCAGAAGTATTTGGGAACATTTTTAGTTATAGAAAGGACTCATTCAGATGTTGTTATGTAATTCTGATCGCAGATTTCATCATGGTAACTGGGGACAGATTTAGGTGCACATGATTATAGCAATTTGACTTTGGACACATGCCTTAATTTTTTTTTTTCAAACTGATGGAATTCTACGCAATTGGATAAGAAATAGTCAATCTTTCTTGAGAGGATTTCACTTTCCCACTTTTTCTCAGGCTTGAAATATTATATGAAAAGGCTTTCCCAGGCATATTTCAACTTCCACATAAATTACAAACTAGAAAATTCAGCAGTACAAAGCATAAAAAGTTATCAGCTACCAAGAAATTTTCTTCTATCTCCAAACTATGTGATGTTTCAGACAAAAAGGTCTTCTAATGACTTTAATTTATCCCATCTCATCCTATGATATATTCTTACTTTGCATAACATTCAAAAAATTTGACATTTTTTAAGCCAAAGATAATTTTTTGTGTTGTTGCTCAGACACCTTTCCTAGGTTATTGTAATTTTTTGCTGATATATATATATATATATAGCAAGTGGGCAATTCCTGTTAAACATAAGTAGTCACAGGACATGCCCAGGGCCATGGTCTTCTTGTCTTGGAAATTCTGCGTTCACTTACTTGTACAATATTATTATTATGGTACAATGATTCAGCTCTCACAATACAAAAGATAAATCAATCCCCAAATGAAATTTAGTAACACTGAACAGTTACAACTCTCATTGAAATTAATGGTGCTTGGGAACACCCTGCCCACATAAAGGCTAAGGAAGCCCTAATACTCTACCGATGAAAAAACAAACTGTCACATGAAAGTGAAAAATCTCAGCCTGTTTTTTTCTGTCTGTGCCTATGTATTATAGGCACAAATGCTTACTTCTGACAGAAATTAAAATGCTTATTAAATCAAAGGTTCCTGAAAACAGACTTGTAAGAAACATGAGTAGCATGTTTTCACAAATAATAAATCCAGAATGTCTGTTACACTCCTCCAGTGTGATGTCTTGAATGCTGGGTTTTTTCAAACTGGCTCTTGTGAAGTAGAAGATAACTTTTAAAAACATCCAAATTGATGATGAAAAAAGATAACCCTGAAGTAATGGAAAATGCACAGCATGGTCTGGTAAATTGTTTCAGTGGGCTACTCACCAATGACTCATTTCTATTCTGAATTGGTTTAGTTGCAATGTTTTTCCATCTTCATGGTTAGACCATACAGCTGCCTTTTGTCAAGTTTGTGCTCTCCTTTGCTGGAGAAGGTCCTCAGACTTTATCTCCTACTTTAGCACTGCAGATAGGATGCACAGATCCATCTCCTGCAATGTGATTGTGTCTATGCACCTCCTGCACTTGGATCACAGATACTTCTACCCCTAATTACCACCAAGGTCCTCCTTAACTGTCACTGTCTGAGCTAAACAGATCTAGCATCTCACAATTCTCACTGCCAGGTATATTTTTCAAATCTTGTGTCATTCTTCTAGCTCTTATCTGAAGGTTCTCTAATTTAAGAAGATATTTATTGGTCTGTTATGAGACTGGGTAATAATTCTGGTAGAGGTCATACTTCAGTGCCAATATAGAAGCAATATAACACTACTTCCTTTTTTTTTCCTATTAAGCTGAACTATTTAGTTTAAATAATAGTTTTAATCAATAGTAAATAATAGTTTAAACTAAATAGTTTAGTTCAATGGTTTAAACTGTTGAACTGCTTCCAAGGATAGTACCTCCGCTTCAGTTATCATTCTATACTAGAAGCTTGCATTTCACTGACGTCCTGAAATCACACACAGTCACTTTTGAATCACCAGCAACAACTGCATTTGAAGACATATCAGTCAGATAGTTTGTAATCTTTCAGTGCCTGTCGTCTTGATTTTGGTCATGTCAGTTGGACTACACTGAGGACTATGTGAAAGTTTTTTGGGACAAGTTCTTCCTATAGTTATTCCCATAGGTCTTGCTAATGAAGACAGGTTTTTTTTTGTTTTGGTTCCTGCAATCTTTTTTACTGATTGTTCCTCATTTTGATGTACCTACTCCTGTAAGAGGGCCTTGCTACCTCCAAAGAACCCTTAAAAAATTCTCAGATTCTTCTAGAGAAAGATACAAAATACAAATAAAATAAGTGAAAAGATAGTACAGAGTGAGGAAAGAATGGCCATGTGTTTGATATACGTGCCGAAAACCCACATGATGACCCTTAGGGAAAGTTTAGTGAAAGTAACAATACATAAATGGCACTCCTATGGACTTATAGTTCACTTTCGGGTTGGAGTTAACCTCCAACCTGGTTTTAAATGTTGAGAGAATTTTAATATTTCAAATATTTCCTGATGATTCCATAAATATTTAATTCAAATCCAATGTAAAAATAAAGAGGCTTGGCTTGAAAACAGAGGGACAGAGCTCCTGCCTGACATTTGCATCATAAATCCAGCCAGGAATCAGAATGCACTACCCACTGAAAGCTGGACAACTCTAATGATAAACAAGCACACTGTGGGAGGCACAGCATTATCACTAAATGGATTATTTATGCTAGTTTTCAAAACAAGGAAGGGAGGTGAATAATCCTCTTCACATCTCAAGGCTGCTGGTCAAATAAAAATTTCCAAGTACAATAAAAAAATTGGCTCCTAGATACATATTCGAGCTCCTTGAGCTTTTCTTCCCTCAATTCAGGAAAGAAAAAACTGTTCCACAGCTGCAAAGAATCAATTTTTGGTACTCCTGAATTAGGATTTAAGTTCCCCATGGGACTGCTTAAGCTTTCCATCCCCTTCAGCTCTCTGTGGGAGGCACCCATGGTTCTGAGGAAAAACACTTCTGAGGCCAGGCCAAGTTTGGAGCTAGACAGCATAGCCAGGTGTTGAAGCCAAGTCTGTGAACCTCCATGGCACAGAGGTGCTCCAGACTCAAAACCGGGGCTGGGTAGGGGGAAGTTTCACATCCAGAAATTTCTGCTTTTCTTCCCACTTTGTGCCGGACTTGGCAGGGCTTTGCCTCAGGTACATGGGGGGAAGCATGTTTTTCACCTAACTTTCAGCTATGTATAACCTTGAAAAAGTAGGCCGATCACAAACGTGGTAGGTTTGCGCAAGATTTAAAGGTGAAATTAACACCACATGTACAGGCAGCGATTGAAAGCCCTGTGGAATCAGTGGGCAATTTTCCACTGAGATCAATGGGCTCTGGATTACACCCATAAAGCCTGAATAACGAGGCGTTATGTGGATTAAAAGCACAGGTTAAACTAGGAAATACAGTACTTCTGTGCCAATGGGATTCTGGATCTCTTTGGCTTCCCATGGACTTAGCAGTGAATAGCATAAAGGGAACAGAAAGTCTCTTACAAAGCTATTGCATGCAGTCAGACCCTGAACTCTCACCAAGCCCATGGGCTCCAGGCCTGCAGGAGCAAGGACTTAGCTCACAAGCTCACTGAGAGAGCCTCAGCATCACATACATTACCCGTGTTTCATGAAGTATAACACTAATAGCGTGCATTTGCTTTTTTTCCCCTCTCTCATGTATTTGTGTCTGTTGTGCATGGAAAGGTGAGGTTATATCCTTTTTAAAGTGTCTATATGTCTAAGGCAGGCAGAGAGAAAGCATTGTTAGACATTTTGAAGAGCTGAGTCAATATGTCAAAGTCTTGCAGGATGAACTTATGACCACACTGGTTTCCACAGTCGTATGTCTTGTAAAAAGCACATAATGAGAAGCAATAATCTATGGTAGGAAGATTCTTACTGCTTTATGTTTAAATTAATTTCTCTCATCAAAAAGGAATGCCATGCAATTTTTGTACAGATTTGCTATCACAAGCTCTGCTAAGAGGCATTAGACAGTGGCCAAACCATTGATATACTTCTTTGTCACTGCTTCTCTACAAATACATGATTTGGACCAGTTAGGGAACACGATCGATGTTGAGACATCTGGGAGCTATGAGCTCATTATCTTTACAAACAGAGAAGATTTTAGTCATGTAAGTGGCCAGCAGGAACAATGGTTAGGCATCCAAAAGTCTCCTAATTCATAGAAATTAAGATTACATCTTAGAGTGCAGACCAAAAAGAAGAAGGTGGGCACTCCTGCCATCTGCAAAGTATTGGCTTTCAGCTGTTCCCCCCAAAGCTACAACACTCAGCATGAATCACGACCTTGCAAGAAGTGGATGATTTTCCCTTCCTCTGCAGGAGGCTGTAAATTCCACATAGGCCTGCAGGGACTCAGAATTCTGCTCATTTTGAAAAGTGCCAGTAAGATGCTGTTTTATATACTGTCCTACACCAACTGCTGGTGCGGAGTCAGTTCTCATCCTCTCCTTCCTGACTTTCTTAACACTGAGCAGCTTGGAGAGCTGCTACTTCACTTAAACTGGTTAACCAAAGCTTTAAACATTATGCCAGGAAATGTCAATAAAATAAAAAAAATACCGTATCTATCAGCTAGATAAGATTTAATTGAGACCGTGAGGCTTAATGTTTCAATGCTTATAGGGAAGTTACATACCATAACATATACCGTAACGTGCATGAAAACACCAGCCATGCCCCCTCATCTTTACAACATAGTCCATGGAACATTATTGAAAACAAGATGTGATGGAAGCACAAATGATCACACAAACCACAGAGTCATCATGTAGAACTAAGGACTGCACCTAAATCGACATTTTGCATTTCAAGTATCTCATGAAGTTTTTAGGTTTTTTCTTCAGTCCAGACACAAAGCTGCAGCAACAAAAGAAGTCTGTGAGTACAAGATGGCACAGAGATAAATGTAGCAGAACTTCTTTGTCTATTCAAACTGCATTTCTGCTCTAAACAATATGAAATCTATTTAGTTTCAGTATTCTTGTACATCTAATATTTTTAAATAACATTGACTTTATGCAACAAAAAAAATTTCAGACTGCATAGAATATAACAATATAAGCAATATAAGTCTATGGTGTAAAGAGAAACTCCAGTCAAAACACAGCGATTCCGTAGACAGCAACTTAAATATGTCAGACTGAAGTGGGCTGCATAGTCTGCATTTCTGAATCTGGATCAAACTATTAAAATCTTGTTGTCTTCAATTATTCAAACAGCATTTGCAAATATGGCTGCATGGATTCTATGAAGACATTCATAAGTAACCCTGTAAGAAGAGTTCTCAACATAATTACTTGAGAGATAATTTATTTATAACATTGAACAACTATTTTTTCCTAATTTTGTCACAGTCACTGATCACTTGTAATCAATACTGTGTAAAAACAACAGAGAAAACTACTATTTGCAGTGTTCCTTGGCCTCTTTTCTACCAAGCGATGCACTCTTGACCATGTTCAGCATGGAGCATGAGAAAGCATGGTTGTACGATTCTCAGCCCTGAAGTCAGGAGCTACTGCTGAACTTGGCAGGGGTTGGGATCCAGCAGCAGCTGCTTCTCACAAAGGTCATGCGATCCCTCCTGTGAGAGGCAAGGCAGCCTGCTTCTAACTCCCACCGGGTGTTTAATGCAGCAGAACCTGAGAGATCCCAGTACCCACAGAAAGCAAGCCTTGCATTCCTGAATGGGCAGATGTCCTCCTGCTGAGGTCGGGGCTTCCTAAGAGCTGTGGTACAGGTCGTACTGCTCCTCCAAGCAGGCAGCACCACTGCCATGCCTGAAGAAGCTCGGGGGCTGGAGCCAGATTCCTCTTTTGGAAAGGCCCAGGTGACTCAGCTGAACTAAGCGGGTCTTACTGACTTCCCTGTAGGCAGGGCTGACTGTCTCCCTGGGAACAAAGCTGTCCATTCCCACCAGAGCTTTACAAACCTCACTAAAATCTTTCTTTGTTGTTCTCTCTTAACAGTAACATGCAGTCACAGTATAAGGCAACAGAGGCGTATGAGAACAAAATAATAAACAGTGTAAGTTATTAATTATCAAGACAATAGGAACAAGAAGAGCATATTTAGTTGCTGAATATTGAAAAACAGAAAAAAATTCATTATCACATGTAACAAGTTTCCCCACACCTTTCTTTTTACAAATATATAAACACTTTACAGAGTTATCACACCCACACAGTAGCCCTCAGCAGTTTTGTAGGTCGTCCCCCAGGCTGCAAAAGCAGGCCTGTAGCAACTCAGAGTGTAAAAGGGGCAATCCCGAGGAAGTTACAAGCTTCTTTGCAAAGTAGTGATCTCTTCACCTGCAATCCTTCTTCCCAGCTTGAGCAGTGTGTACCTATAAACTCTATTGGGTCACAAACAAGGATTTCTACTTAGTTCAAAATAAAGCCATGAGAAGGGGGAAGTGTGCCTAGTGCCATGCGCAGCACAGACAGGACACCCAAGTAAGCACCACTTCGAACTTCAGTTCTGAGAAAACTTGTTCCCGGTTCTTGCATGCTCTAATCCAGAACGGACCTACAGGCTCAGGCCAATTTAATGTTTTTATTATCTCTATACCCACTGGTTTTTTAATGTTCAGTGTTCTGTAGACTTCCACATTAAACTACCATCTTCTACAACACATTTCTATTCCTGGGGAACTGAAAATAAAAATAGCAGATGTCTCTGCTCAAGCATATTGCAATTCCTGTTCTGAAACTGTATAATTCTTTTTTTTTTTTTTATTTAAACAACCACCATGAATTCTCTAAGAAAAACAGAGTTAAGCTGTTCCTTTAAAAAAAAAAAAAAAAGTTAAAGCTTTGATGTGATGGATGCATTGAACATGTCAGGAAGAGTATTATCAAAAGGAGAAGTTTAAAGCCATTCCCTGGGGTATATATGTTTTGATGTCCTACTGTCCTTGTCATACATGAAAGTATTTGGTCTATCTAGAAATTCATTTGACCCAGAAAAAACAAATTGTTCAGAGTTAACAGGGGAAAAAACCCACACACGGAACAAGGACTGGGACTATGATATGCTCAGTATTACACTGCACTCTCTGTTTGAAGTAGATTAAGGAGAAACAGTAACAAGTAATTAAAATGTGTCCCGTTGGTCCCTCACCACTATCCAAACACTTCTGTGATAAAAAAAAGCAAAGGACTCTAACTCCCAGATATCTTGAATGGGCTTCTTCAGCTCTCTACCTGGGGGTTCATTCATATGGCACAAGCTTCCTAGATTAAAATATACCTGGTAAACATTTTTTAATGGAGGGTAAAAGTGGTTTGAGGGCAGAATCAGCCTATATTCCTTCTGTATGAAAATACAGGCATAAATACTTGAATCAGATAGTAGAGAAACAAAGGTTGCATTAAATGTGATGATGCTGGCCTCCCTAAGATTATACGATATTATTTATTATTTCTCTGATATTCAATAAAAGTTGTTATTTGTACTTTAAAAAAAATAATTAAATTACTCTTAAGCCTTTGGCAAAGGTGTCTTCTCAAAAGACATGTTATAAAATGCAAGCTCGGACACTCTTCCCTCAGCTTCAGAGTATTTGTTGAAAAAGCAGACAGGTCAACAGCAAAATTCAGTGCGGCTTCCCGTACAGCTTCTATGTCCTAGCAGAGCATAAGGAGAGAACTTATTTGCCACATGTTTCTGGAAGTCCTGATTCAGTTCTCTTTATAGTTAGCAGACAGACTTCCACAGACTTTAACATCAGTTGGGTCACAAATTTATCCAGAAATGTTACTTGCTGACTGCTTATTCTGCCATAAACTTCTCCAGGAATGAGAGAACATGAGTGTTAGAGCAAGGGGTAGTGAAACTTGGTGACTTAGGGATAAAACTGATGGCAGCTAGATTCATAGCAGGGAACTAGCAACAAACTTTTCAAAAAGCAGTTTGCCTACGCAAGAGTGAACAGCATTTCTGGCAAACCAACAGTTAGCCAAGGTTAAGAACTATTACCAGCTCAGTGATCTTAGAATCGTTTTCTTAAAATAGCAGAACAGAAAAAGGAGAGCCAGCTTGCCTCATGGGCAAGCTCTCCTCTCTTATTTTGGCAGAATGATGGTATAAGCGAAGAAGACTTAGAACTGAAGTAAATCACAGAGATGCCCCTAGATCTGATACATCACATGTCTAAGGAATGATGAATTGCAGCCCTTTGGAAAGGTTCACTGCAATGAAAAAAGTGACCTTGAATGCTAGTGATGACAGTCCACCCAGGAGTGACTACTCTGATCCAACGGTGAGAGCCAGTCTGTTGTAACCTTATCATCCTGAAATTCATGGTTCGCTGCTGGAAAGAATTTGAAAGAGACAGAGCTGCAAACTTTAAAGTAGTTCCAAATCTATTCCCTGGCTCTGGGCTCCCTGAGCACTTGCACATTCTCACATGTTAAAACACAGTTTCAGAGAAGTGGAACTGACCATTTCAAACAGGTCTTTCTTTGGGAATGAACAGCATGAATGAATATACATAGAAAATTCCACAAGGCCATCACAGATGTGTCCTAGTTTGTACAAAATACACACTGACACCTTAGACAGACTCTTTCCCACACTGTAAATGGTTTACTACTATGTAGAGAAGCCCTACATTACAAACAGATTTATTAGCATATGTACAAAACCAACAGTCACATGAAAATATTTATTCTAAAATGCAGTGAAGCTCACCTTATTAAAGTGATTCATTCTTTTTATCACTTTTCCTTTATGTACAGATCACAGCTTAGCAACAGACTTGAACATGAAGTGCATGGCTGAAAAGTTGAAAATTGTGGTGATATAAGAGTATATTGCTGACTTGTCTAATGACAAAATGTTCTGACATAGTATAAAATGCAAATCCTGTGTTATTGCCTTAAATTGTTCCAGTTCATTTACCTTGCTATGAGCATTCATTACAGCTAATTATTGCAGCAGATTTTTATTATTCATAATTACTTTTTCACATTGTAATGATCATAAATTTTTAAAATTCCGGTCATCGTCTGTCACCACTCATGCTTGTGAGATCTTTTTTTGTACAGAACATTTTGCATACTCGTTATCATTAATATGTTTGTAGGCTGTTATTATTCAAATCTAGTAAGGATCTTTTAAAGGAAATGCAATACTGTTTCTTAAATACATCCTTTTAGACCTAATGACAGACTGATGCTGATCCTAACTTAGAAAATGAAGTTAAATGCCACTAATTAAATGTACAGTTTACTCCTTGCACTCACTCTGTCAGGCTCATGAATGCACCCACAGTTAGACAGAAATTATTTCACTGTTATTATCATCCAGGCAGCAAGGCATTTTAAAGACCAATTTGTAAAATGAAAAGGTTGAGAACATAAAGCATTCCTTCCCAGCAAAAATGGAGAATGAGAGAAACAGCAAAAGAAAGAAAGAAAACTGCCTACACAGCTGTAAGCAACAAAATGCTCACAGAACCAAGAAACACTCAATAACTTAAGCTCATCAGTCTGGTCTCATTTTATGAGGTAGCTGTAGATGTCAGATAGCTGTTTCGTCAGACAGGATAAACACAGAACTTTTATTGTTGGGACTGCCACTATTCTGCAGTTGCACTTGGTTTGCTACTTCTGAATAAGCCAAAATACAGTCAGTACTTCCCACAGAAGGGACTCTGATTTACTCTTTCTAGAACAGAGGATATTACAGGATATTTTCATAAAACCTCACAAAATGGCCTAAGTGACCCAAACTGGCAGATAAAACAAGTGCACAGAAACAAAAGAAACAAACCCAACCAACAACAGCAACATCTTGATTCACTGTGTCACTCAGTGCCATCAGAAGTTCTGAATTCAATTATTCTTTGTTAACAGTGACACTAAGTTCAGTAATGATGGTACCATGCTAACGTATACTATGGTCAATAGAGAAAAGGAAAGAACACACTACATATCAGAAACTAGGGGGGTCTTTTATAAATATTTCTCAAGTCTCTGAGGAAGTTACCGTGGATTGAAGCTCACTAAATATGCTTATAATTCACAGTGCAGATTAAATGACAGATGAAAGCAATTACAAATTTCCCTTTTTCATTCAGTTTGTGTATAAAATATGATAGCAGCACAGTTACAGTAAATCTTTCAAGGCCATTTGGACAGAACATAGTTTGGTAGCTTTAAAAGAAAATAGCACATATGTTGATAAAACTATTGTACCTCTGACATGAAAAGCAGAAGATAAGGAGGTTACCAGTCATGGTTGACTAAATAAAGCCTTCAACAGAACTTGACATTCGATGATCCAACTTGAAAGGTTATGGAACACATTCCAAGCTGATTAAATGGGTCAGAGCTTTTCCTATGGACCATAGCCAGCAGGTTAAAGTCAATTGTGTCCCCTCCAATTGGCAAGCGATTAATGGAGATGTCTCCCCAGGGCACTAAATTGGGACCTTTACTCTTTCTACTAATGATTAATGACCTGGTATTATACGATACAGCAATAAAGAATAAGCACATGATGCTTCCCTCATGCAGTCTTTTCTAAATCACTGCATTAGAGGTCTCAAACTTAAAAAAAAAAAGAGAACATAAAATAAACAGTTGGGCATGATTTTAAGAGGTACTAGCCGGTAAGAACAGTACCCTCTGTTCTTAGTTGAGCAATACAAATGCAGATTCCACTTATTGCATTAATTTACTTTCTTTACACAGTACAGTTGAGATCAGTATCTGAACTTTTTCCACATATTCCTAGGAGAAATACATTAGAACAGTATGCAAATATAATTAGGAATAAATGAAAATATTCCTAGATTTTTTTCCCCTATTAAAAAAAAGCTTGAAAAAATCAAGCTAAATCTCTATCAGCAAATATCTTAAGATACCTTTAAGAAGAATCTCTGTCACTTGAAGACACTGCGGTCAGACATCAGGACCATTTTTTAAAATTGACAACCCATATTTTTACACTTCAGAAAAATGAAGTGATAGATAATCAAAAACTTTCCATTATAGTTAAGAAAAGAGAGCTGGAGACAACCAGCTTATATGTTAATCTGGTTGCAAATGGAAACTAGAAGCAGTGCTTTAGGAGAAAATCAAATATTAATTAAAAGGTGGCAGAAGAATCTGATTTGCACAATTATCTGGAAGTTAAGCTGGTTCTTCACTAATTTTGTTCATAGCTAACTCTATCTTTTTTTGTTACGATGCAAGTGAAATGTGCCTTTATTTCTTTAAACTCACCTCAAACGTCTAGATAGCTTTTAAAGCTATATTCTGGAGGTGTTTTGGTGTCATTTTTATTACTAGAAATAAAATTTGAATGCACTATTTCAGATAAAGCAAAATCTATTGAGAAAAGCTTCAGAGAAAATCAGTCTAAGACTTGATGTGTGTTCAAAGGACATCAGATTTAACTATGTTCATCAGTTTGGGGAGACATGGAAGGATGAGATGGGAGGATGAGCTCATGGGTGACCCTGAGCTAATGTCCCTACTTTTTGAGCAGATCAAAATGAAATAAAATTTGTGGGAAACCTCATCAGAAGGAAAAGGGGAAAAGATACATGGAAAAACTGATCATGGTAAGAGGTGTTTTTCAAAATGAAATGTCACTCTAAAAGGAAGCCCTTAGCTAGCTAAAAAAATAAAAAAAGCAAACATTAAGATTTGAAAAGATTAATGGACAGGTCTACATAGAGTTGTGAGCAGTGAATTATTATCAAAAGATTATATTTCTAATGAGCAATGTAAGGGACAGAATCTCAGATTTATGTTAATTGATAACTTTATCAATGAACAATAAAAAGAAACATCACATCACTGGCAACAGTGTCTGAAAAAAACGAGTGAAAAAATGCAAAGACTGAAGAGACATGGTCACTGTCACAATTACCAGTCTTACAAGTTCACTGGAAATGCCATATTGCATTTGAAAGTTTTTCCTAAATGATGTGTCTAGTGCACACAAGTAATAATTTGAAAAAGCCCTGCAGTCAGGAGTTTAGAGTAGGTGCTGACAGTTGCCCATTGCAGCATCACAGTCTATGAATCTCTAAGTCTGATATAGCTATTTCTTCCCATTTGTAGAGCTGTACTTGACAACAAGTGAAAAGTTTTGGGTTTATGTCATGAGATTACTATGTGTAATATTGAGAAGAAACTTGTCATTAGTAGGTTAAAGCTCAGACTTTTAATAGAGTCATCTGATAAAATATAACAAGGTAAAACTCTATTGAATTAAAACGTAATAAATAATTTGTATAGTGCATTTCCTCTTTTTAGAAGCATAGAAATGTTGGTTGGAAGGGACCTATGGTGGCCCTCTTTGTCAGAGCAGAGCAACTTAAAAGACTCAAAGTGCAGTCTGCAGTTGTTACCCCTTATTATATCATCTGGTGCTACTGAGAAGAGTGTGACTGTGTCAGGTTTGTGACTGCCTTTCAAGCAGCTGTAAGCTCTCAGATCACCCCTTAGCCTCCTTGCTACCTAGCCTTATCACTACTTAGATATGTGTTAAATTCTACAAGCAATGCTGTCAAACACTGCCGTCCATGTACCGTGAAAAGGGATGCTTTACGCTTTTTCTCAGGAATGAAGAAAATACTTACTTTGCACCTTTCCTGTTCTAGGGTGTATCATCAAGATAGCATACATCTCAAGCCTTTTCAAAACCTAAAAATTATCCTTCCAAGGTTGCTATGGAAAATTCTCTGTTTCCTTTGAAGCATCAGGCTGCTCCAAGGTAAAAGCATTTCTTGTTGTCTGCTTCCTGGTCTAAATGCCCAGTAAACTGGGGATCTAAATATGCCGTTAAGTGCAAGAACACAACGCAAAAGTTATGTATGTGTAACATACATATTGAAGCTCTAAAAGGAACCATTTAATAGCCTTTAAGGTTCTTTCAGACTCCCAGCACCCCTCTTCAAGTTATCTCTTCTACCTTCTATGCCATATTTCACTTCAGAATGGCAAAAGTGGGAAAATGTATGGCAGAAAATGCCCACAATAGAATTAAACCTAACTAGTATCCCTTTTTATTGTCAAAGTACTGAATAAATATTGAATAGGTAAATCTAGAATATTCTTCACACCAAGACTAAAACTTCAGTGGGTGTCTGATATAACCTTCAGCCATCTTGAAAGCTAGAAACTAGGAATTGCCAGCTGATTATTGTAATCAATGGCAGGGAAAGACAAAATAAAACAAAACAAAACACCTAGGGAGTGGCTCATGTCTTTCATCACTATTTTTTACTAGTATATTATTTGGAACTAAGAGAACTCATTTGAATTGACGGAGTTTTACATCTAATATGCATATTCAACCATGATGAATTGCATGGCGGTTTTTTGAGTATCTAGCTGAGTCTATCTTTAAGGCAGTTCTAAATTACTGTTATTTCAGATCATGCCATGCCTGGACTGTAGGGAAGAACATGTTATCTAAGATAAACATGGCCCAAGGATTTAAAGTGTCATTGTCCAACTTCTTAAGCTGCTCAGGTAATGAATTAAAAGGTAGTGAATTTGATGAGGCACAAGTGAAAGCATGAGACAAACACAGTACTACAGTCTGAACTAAGACTCCTAAATGAAAATTAAATGAAATTAAATTATTACTTAAAATGAACATATAGTAACTTTTTCTCTGCAAGTTCATATAGAATAAGTTATTAGATCTTCCCCTTTAAAAATATTGTTCTTGTTTATCATGTGCTATTGCATAGAGCAGTGGGAAAGTAACGCAGAGCTTCCACAAAATATCCAAGATATCCTTGAAAGATGACCATTATTTATCTTTACGATGCTGTATTTTTTGTCTAATGATGTAAGCACTTTTATTTTCCCAATGTTGCAAGTTATGCACTGCATAAACGGACATCAGTTTTAACCCTGCTGTCAGTTTGCACCCATAATGTGGGTGCTCTGATGTCAGTTTGCACCCACAACGGCCAGGATTGCTAAGTGCCTTCACTAAAAAACACACAAGAAAATATGTTGATTGGGAAGCAAAGTGTGCAGGGTGCTGTGGACAAGAGAGACCTCATAATCAAGAAACCAGGGCTGAAAGGAGGCCACCTCAAGAGCATGCACACAAATAAGAGAATGCAGACAGGACAGCATGATGGGGAACGTGCTCACACTTTTCCTGGGAAACCAGCATGAATGGAGCCCATCTGAAGTGCCCATACACTAACGCACACACAGCATGGGCAATGAACAGGAGGAATCAGAGGTCTGAGTGTGATTGCAGGGCTATGGTCTCTGGGATCACAGAGACATGGTGGGAAGTCTCACACAGCTGGGGTGCTGTCAGAGCTGGATACAGGCACTTTAGGAAAACCAGGGTAGAATGGCAAGGACAGGCAGTTGCCCTTTATGTGACAGAGCAGCAGGAATGGATGGCGTCTTGCCTAGGGATGGGTGATGAGCCAGCTGAGAGCCTACGGCTTGGGGTTGGATGATGGACCACCAAGAGCGATGCTGTCACGAACGTTTGCTACTGTAAGTATATCACCTGACTTAATACAAGATAGTGGTTCTCCTGACAAACCTTGCCCCACGTATATCTTTAGACCAGTAACAATATTACTGCTTTGAGTCTCTGGCATCCTTTCAGAATACAATTAGGCATTAACACCTTGGCTATCATGGAATAGTTTATTTTCTCAAGTCTAGGTTTTGCCTAAATAATGAATGAATCTGTTGTTGAAATCTTACTTTTTCTTTGAGGAACAAAATTCTCATTTTCTGAACAGGTACCAATAAACCTGAAATAGTCAGCAAGCAGACCCAATTTTTGTTGATTGCTGAAGCAGACAATGAACAAGACAACCAGCAAAGCCCATCAAAAAGAAAGGCTAAAAGGTACAAGGAGTTACATGCCAAAGATGATTAATTAGGAGACTATAAAAAATGTCCACTGGGAATGGAAAACTAGGAATTTATTTCTTAGGTTAAGTTAAATAACATGGGGAGAATTAATGTATATTTACCCCTAATGTTAAGTTTGTGACCAAATCTGGAGTTTAAGTCAACTTGAACCCACTGAAATCTGCCTGCCCCTCTAGAGTCAATAAAGCACAATGCTGAGGTTAAAACTGAGTCTATGTGCAGGGAGAATGTAATTAAATTAACTAGACTCAGATACTGCAGTTTATCTAACCTTTTTGTGGGGTACTTGAAGGATGCATTGTCCTTTATTTGTTCTGCCTCACAATGGCACACTACACCTTCAAGTTTACCTACGCTTGTTTGCCATTTAACAAGATTTTAAGTGTCACCTTAAGCACTAAACACAAACAAAACAGTAAATTATCATAATTAAGTTAAATTTGGAGCAATTGTCCTCAACCCATACTCATTCTGAAGTTTGCTGCTTCTGCTGCAGTCATGAAGTACTTGTGTGCATAATTCTAACAATTTTTCCAACAGAAGATAATTTTCTCACTATAAGTCATTGCTTGCTTTAAAAAAAAAAAAAAAAAAGATAAAACCTGCATAAAGTTCTAAATGTTAGGAGATAAATGAAAATGAGCATTGTTATATTAAACCATTGACTTCATTGTCTGTCCCTAATTTCTCCCCAGCTCTGGCTAGCCATAGCTTACAGCATTTTTGCTTGGCACCTGAATTTCCCTTTTCAAAGCAAACTGAAGATATAAATATAGTTTCAGACAGTAAATATTGGTGTCTAACTCAGACAGCCAGAGTTCAAGATTTTAGCCTGCTTTCTGGAGGATGTTGCCCATGTACATAGACAGGTTTCATGTGTGGCTTTTATCCTCCTTGCACAGTATATTCACAGACTAAATACTTGAATTGACTCATTTCATGCAAGAAACACAACTTTTCTTGAAAAGAGACTGAAGCAAAATTTAGAGTCTTTATGTGTTTTCAAGGAAGATGAGATGTTACAGGCGCTCTGGAGAAACAGTTGAGGAAGAAATTGTGACTAAATGCTTAGCCAATCTAAATGAATACAACTGCAAGGTGAGCAGGAGGTCCAGAGGTTAAGACAGCCCTGCACCCTGAAGGCTGGAGAGACCGTTCATTTATTACGGTAACCAGTTTTTGATAGTTGAGGTTGTGGACTCCATCCTCTAACTTGCTTAGCAGGAGACTTTGCCGAGAGCCACTTTGTTAGCAGCCACAACACCAACTGATCCACTATCACCTCATTAAAGCATCATTAGATAACCAACATAGGAGTTTGAACAAAGCAGAGGTGGTTCCATATATATCGTAAAGAAATGATACATGGAAAGACATCTGCTTCCCTCAACCAGAGATATTTCAAGTAAGAAACTTAGGTACTTGTATCCCGATTTTTATTTGGTTCATAAAGATGCTAACATGCTGAGCGTTTTTCTTATTACTGTACTGAATTCTGCCAGCTTCCATCAAGCATTGACATGGCGTGGCTATGGCTCTATTAATGCCTGATGGCATGAAACTCCATGTGACACAATGTGACTGGACAGTGGGTCTGGCAATGTTGCAATTACAGTGACGACGTGTTTAAACCAGTAAAGGGTCAACACTAAAAGTTCAAGTGAACTTTAAGTTCAGATGCTTATCCAAATCTAATTGGGCGTTATAAAAATATGATTTTGGTTTCGTGTTCCTTCTTCAGATCCCAGGTCTCAAAAATAGTCCATTCTTACTCTAAAGCCATAGAAGTGACTTGTAAATTATTTCTGTGAAACACAAATAGGTTTGCACCTTCACTTATTTTATACACTTCTAAGTAATTTTTTTATTTCCCTGAGCAACAGTTCACCAAAACACTCCTTCTCAGTTCTGTGTTCTCAACAGGTACGGTATTCCATGCTCAGCCTGGCTACTGTACTCAGATCTTTAGGGCTTGCCTGGATCGGGGATGCATTGTTCAGCCATTGCTGCAACCATCAACTCCTCACCAATTCAGAGAGCTGTGTACCACAGCTTTTTGACCAGCTAGAAATGGTTGTCGTCATCACTCCATTTCTGATTTAGATTTCTACCATCCTTCCCCTTTTAACTTCCATCACCGCTAACTCTGCTGCCCCAGCCGCATTACCTCTTTGTAATACGGAGGAGCAGGAACCAAACCCAGGACCCAAAATGAGTGGTGCCTTGTGTCAACACAGAATACAGAACTGCCTAGCAATGAATCTAAATGCCTGTGTGTTTGTAAAGGGGAGCCAGACGAGTAACCCACAGAGAACGCACAAAATATAATACTGGTTCTGCCTACAGCAAAATGTCAGCTGCTCTAATTGTGGCACATCCCAGCAAATATTGAAGGTGAGATGATAAATACAGATCAGCTTGACATCAGCTGTCACAAGGAAAACAAATGAACTTACAGTGATGGGAAAGGTGGAGAATACCAACAGCACAGACAAACTGAAAGGAAATAACAGAGTCAGATCTTGCCTAGTTATTTTAATTGATGATTAGACGGAAATACCATGTTTAAAGAAGGGCATATAAAGCACTCTGGAACAAGTACAGCATATGTCTAGCTAGCCTAGAAACCTATCTCTGAAAATAGGGTAAATATACAGTAATATTTGTCCTGCATATGCTCAAAACCTCCAACAGACAGTTAAATTATATGTCATGTAATTAAAATACATGGGGTCTGTGTTTCCAATCTTTGGTGTCATTTATAAAGCATTGGTTCTTGGTGTCTCAGGCTGTGGTTTCAGTAGCAATATTGGCTTCTCTGCTGTTACCCACTCCTGTCTGTGCACCATATTAACCTTTCAGTTCTTCCAGCAGAACCACTTCTATGCCTCTGCTGAGAGCAAATCTGGGCAATTGCTCTGGTTTAAATTTTACTTGGGGAAAAAGAGAGAGAGAAAAGGAGAAGAGAGAGCATTTTCAAAGCCAAATCAGTTCACTGCAAGCTGACAGTGTGGGTGCACAGATATTTGTGCCAGCCCAGCTAAGAGACCCATTCATCACAGCATTAGGAACAAGCAATTGAGAGTGTTTCTACCTCTTGTGATTGTTGACTAAACCTTGACAATGGAGGGAAAGAGGCTAAAGTTTGTTATTTTTAAAATCTTCCCCTTACAGACCAGGAGATGCCAGCTAACTTGCAGAACAGGAGTGGCCGCAGGAACTGGATGTGCCAGTGAGGGAGGCAGTTTCAAAAGCCGAGGGAATCCTTAAAACCAAAGTAGTAATTCCATACTGAAAATTGGAATGAGCTCTTGTAACCGTGGACCCTTCTCATAGCAGCTGGTTTGGAACCACTTTTCTTACTTTTTATCAGACTTTTCAGCCCATCTTTACCCTGTCTTTTCCTCAATTGTTGAATGCTGCCTCAGTCATAAACCAGACACAAAGCAGGTATACTGCAGCACTCAAGCTGTGCCTGTTTTCAGTCTGTAGTTTTCAATTTTTCATACAATAAGTGAGTACCCTTTCCTACTGAGATACTTTCAGTTATAAATGCCTCCATTGTAGAGGGTGCTCTGGAGGGAACTGGTTCAGATAATGCAATGCTGAAAGGCAAGGGAACATTTTTCCTAATTGGACTCTTGAGTTTGGAAAATCTTTCTTTACTGGCTGGAGGAAATACTTCAGACTGAATGTCAGGACAAGAGATGATATATAAGAAAGGGAGAATGAAGGAATCTAAGGTAGAGCCTAATTTATGACTCTTGAATAAATCTTTTTGGATTGATTGCATTCAGTCTGTTTCTGTGCTCAGTTGAAACTCCCTTAAACAGCAGTCCTGTCTCCTTCATTTGCAAAGATTTTAGAAATATGCCTCTCTTTCTTATCTTTGGTGTTCAAATGACTGTAAGCATTTTTCAGTCTAAGAATACTGGTCCATATTAATTCCTGGTTTAATACTGTGGCTTTGTGCCAGAGATCATTTTGAGCCATTATATATAACGTAACAAAAGGAGCACTGTAGAAGGAAAGAAGATTTAAAGAGCATAATGAAGACTTGCAGCATTAGCAAAGGATAAAAATAGTTGGGTAAAAAAGAAAAAGGAAGGAAAAAGATCTTGAGGCAATGTGTAGAGAACAGCAGGGCAATAACCTCACTGTTAGAACAATAAACAACCATTCTAGCTCTCATTTGAAACACTTGGCAAAAACCTGAGAAAGATAAGCCGATAAAGCTCAATAAAAGATGGAATTTCTCTTCTCTTACAGAAAATAATATGCACAAGATGATAGTAAAACTAATATCAGACATAAAGTATTCACTCCTTCTAATTGCTTTACATATGGGAGGTCTGTGTCAATTCCAAACTTAACTGGATGCTCTTCAATGAAGTCTAAGAAAATGACCCCAGAAGTCCCTATTTCCATGGCTACCTGTCTTAGGAAAACTCTGAAGTCACTTGGCACCTGCCTGGAAATTCCCTGAACATCTAAATGACGTGCCTGGGTGTGAACATATCCCTTGTTTTTTTGTATTCTGTACAAAGGAGGACTAGGTAGTCCAGACAAGTTAACTTGGAAGAGAAAGAATGGCAGGAGTGAAGTACATTGACAGAGATTAACTAGGGAATAATATAGTACAGAAGATAAGAAATAATACTGACTCAGTGTATTTCTTGCATTAAAAGAACTAGGGAGCCCTTAAGTGAGAATATTTGTGTGTATCAATCAAATCATAATTCATATAGTTCAGCTGTAGAACTCTTTGTAATAAGATGTAGAGGCCAAAAGGGCAAACTGGTTCAAAACAGGGTTAAGCAAAGTCATGGATTATTTTACATTTACTGGTGGTTATTAAATACAGCCTTTGAAATGCAATCTTCCAGACTGTTAGAAGCATTCCATGGGACAACCAGTCTATATTGCTAACCATTATTGGTCTAAATGGAGACAGACCTTTGGGTTAACAACTCATATCTTGGAGGCTGCTTTCCTTTTGACTATTTTATAGTTTGATTAGTCTACTGTGAAAGGAAACACTGACAGCAAACCCCTCACCATGAGTCCAAAAATCCTTCCAAGGTTTCTACTTCTAGGTAAATGACCTAAACATTAGCAGTACCTCTGTGTATATATATAATGGGAGACAGCATCACCTATAGTTTCAGGCATCTTTTTAAAAGGGCAAACTACACCGATTTAGGACCCTGCGCTTCCTACTTGGCAACACTGTGTGGAGATTGGAATTATAGGAGATATTCTAGTGCAAATTACACAGACAGCCCATACATATGTCACAAAACTTCCCATTTTAAAAACTAAAACAGGTAACTTCTATGAGACGTATGTGCTTTTTGGGTGACTGCATCTTTTATTTTGCTTTCTGACTATGCATTTTGGACTGTCTTAAGTATCATTTTGCTCCTTTTTTCCCCCCGTAATTTTATTTCTGTTCTGGCTGCTGTCAGATTTATTTGTAAAGTTCTTTTGAGGTTTTTTAAATAGTCTTTTGCAGAGCAATGAGAATAATTAAAATCATTCCTGTTGTCAAACATGGGAACTTTTTTGTTTCCTCTTCATGTGAGAGCATTTCTGTCCGAGCCAATTTGGAGTAGTTGTCCCAGTGATAACATGCATATAGACATTAAACACTATGTATATATTGAATTGCTTCTATCTACTAACTTTATAAAAATCATATTGCTTAAATTCTGTTCTTTATTGTAACCTTGGTGATACTTCACCAAAATCAACATCTTTATTTTCCAGCTAATTATTCATACACAAATTGTGTATTTGGTGCAAGAACATAGCCAGTGAAAAACAATTAGTATTACTGTGTCACACAATATTATCATTATTCATGTTCTGTACCTGACACATGTTAGTGGACAATGCACATGGCTTTATTGTTATTTGGCCCTGACCAAAACCTAAAAAGAGATGCTAACTGAACAGAATTATTACAACTTTCTGTCAAAAAGTAAGTGCTAGTTAATGGAAATTGAGTAAAATATTCAACCGTTTCAAGGCTAAAGTAAGTGAAGCCAAAAGGAGGCTGGACATATGGCAGAAATTTGACTGTGCAGTGGGTCATAAATAATGAGCTGAATTTCTTGGTTATAGAAATCTTAAAGCAGCCAAATTCAAGGTTCTCCATCTGGAAACCAGGAATGCAGGCTATACCTCAAGAATGGTTAAAATTGTCTTGGAAAGCAGTGATTCAAAGGAAGACATATGGGTCACTGTAGATAATTACATCAGCATAGCTGTCAGAGCAATCTGTGGCAAAGCAATCTAATGTAACACTTATGAGCATAACCTGAAGAACATCAAGCGGAAGCAGGGAAAGTTTTACCTCTGATACAATTTAGCTGAGGAAACTACCTCTATGTTGAGTTTTGTGGTCCACATTTGAAGAAGGATGTGGAAAATACCAGTGAGAGATCCATGAGGGGCAGAGGCCAGGATGATGAGCAGAAAACAAGTATTATTACATAACAGGGTTTATGAAGTCAGTGTAGCAAGACAGGGAAAACAATGGCATTCTAGACTTGTTCCTGAAAATAAAGACAATTTTGAATATTTAGTATGCATAGTATTAGCCAAATTACATTGGTGCTAACTTGTGTAAAGTTACTGAAATTTTCTGGGAATTGAATTTTCCCAGTTCTTTTGATACAGACAGACACCGAAGACAGATGTTTCACAGAGATCAGTATTTCACAAAGATGTAAGACTTCATCAAAATGTGCACTTTTTGGACTCTGAGCTGTGAGCAGTCAGCGATGTAGTTATATGATCACTCACTAACGGACGTGAAGATGTACTCAAGTGCTAAGATGTTGAGAGAACCCGTATTTTTCATGTGCTATAGGTCTACAGAGAATAACACAGAAAAAACAAAGACAAAATAGATTTTTCCAAAAAAGAGCTAAATAGAAAGCATAGGAGAAAGTAACCACTGCAGAGTGTCTGTTTTGGAAACTCTGCTGTGCTACTGGTGAAGCAGTAACCTTATTGAGAAGAGGTCTAGAAAACTTGAAACACCCGTTTTTGCAAAAATCTGTGGGTGTCTATAACAGTACAATAAAGATGCCATTGAATATAAAGGGTGGTGATGGTGTCTCTCATTAACCTTTTTGCTTAATGCAAGAACAATGACAACACCCAGAAAACTGTGGTTCCTATTAGCAAACATTTGCAGTGAATGGACATGTATCCAGATGTGACAGGTGAAGTAAAGAAACACAGTGCCAAACAGAGCACAAAAAGAATCAGCTAAATGCAGGGTGGAGAATAAAGAACCTATAATTATATCAAAGGTTGGATTGCACAGCATTTCTATAAGGCCATATAATAATAGACAAACAAATGCAATACAAAAAGACCATTTTCAAAGGTGCTTTGCCTGCTTTTTACTTCAATAGCACAATAACTAAGGCAAGTGACCTTCCCCCTTCCCTCAGTATTGACCTAGAGCTGTCATTTTTCTGTATCCATGTACCTATATAAGACATTTTTAATGTCAATCCACCTAGTGGTATTCAGGAAATTGGTAAAAATTTATAATCCTTTGCAGTAGACTTGTCACACTGAAGGGCTAGTCATGAAAGCATGCCTAGCAACCCCTGGCTTGATTAAGCACCAGGGCATCGTCAACATCAATGAGAACAAAGTGGAACTACAGACCCTGAGAACAAAGAGTTCAAAGTTACATTTTGTTCTGGTTTAAACATATGCTCACACATCCTTTTTGCAAATGTACACATAGCACGTGCATTTGTGCATCTTGGACATGCAGCTGTGACTGTCTGGCCTTCTAACTGTATATTTCACAAGCTTCTGATGAAATGCTCTGAACCTGTAGTGCCATGCCCAGCAGAATCATGGCTCTGTGAGTTTACTAACTAATAAAGGAGAAAAATGAATATACCTTATGAATTTAATCCTTTAAGTCTTACATCTTTCAAAATCAAAACTTAGCACTCCAAAAGACGCATTGCAATCATCAGCAGTTTGCCATACTGACACTTGAAATATGTGTACTGATACTCAATCATCAGTGCACTCTATGATATTTTGGAATTTAATATTTTAAAATGTTTCTTCTTGACATCTTCCTGGATCAAATTGCCTGCAATAATCTATAAGCCTTACTTCACATTTTTACTAGACAACATAATACTGTTGTCTAAAGGACTATGCTCTCTGATGAGACACGAACACTGACAAAATTGTTTGCATAGCAGTGCTGCCACACAGAAGATGATGAATTTGGGAAGCTTTATTATCTTAGACAATCAACTTTGCAATTAGATGTTCTCTCAAGAGAAATTTGGAATCCAAAGAACAGCAAGGAACAGAATGAATCCAGCAGAGTCATAACCAGAAGCTAGTTCAAGAGATTTTTCTCTTGCTAATGGGACAGCATTGATGTAAGTGAGGCTTCCCAAAAGAAAACTCTCTGTTAGTATTTTAAGACTACACTTACTCACAGAAATAGCACCTATTGGCATTATGTAAGTTAAATTACAGAAATGCATTGACACTGATCAGTCTTCCTCTTGATTTTACATGAGAGTTGAGTTCAAATTGCCTTTGAAAATCTCCCCCTGTGGCAGGAAACCTTAAATCCACTGTACTGTTTAAGTAATGCAAAACAGGCCCATGGCTGTATTATCTTAGGCTATGATCCTGTCAGATTTCATCAGGTGAGCAATACCAGGCATTGAAGAGGAGACCTCTTCAAAGCAAAACCATATGGTGCGGGAGGTGGTGCTGGCGACTCAATAACTGACATGCTTCCCTCTGAGTCAGTGCTGAGCTGAAGACTCCATAGCCCAATGTGGTGCTAGAGGTGCTTTCAAGCATCCTGTCTTTCAAATTTGATGTGAGTCAAAATCTGTGACTAGTCCTCTGCCCTAACGGTATAGCTTTAAAAATCTGGGGGCTGTCAGGAGAGGGAAGGAACTAGTTACTAACAAGAACAAAGGAGGACACATGCTTTTCTAGATTAAGGAAATGATTCCATGGATGGGTATTCACGTATATCTGGTGGGACTCCATACACAATGTACAAGTCTGAAGGCACAGAGATTTTACACAAAATTTAAAATGTGAGTTTCCTTAAATACAATGATCTGTTGGTACTAGTGGCCATTCTGTAGTAGAACAACAATATTTCTCTTCAAGCTATTTTTAGACATGTCTTTTACAAAAATAGTAGTTTTTGCTGGAGATTGGGTCCCACATATTCACCTTATTTATATTGCTTCTCTAGTACATTTGTCCATTCTTGGGGTAATACTTTTTTTTCTACTTTTTTTGTTGTGAATGTAATCTGGCTTGTTAGGAGTAAAACATTACAGAAGTGTACACCCTGAAAAGGCTTGTGACCCAGAGAATTTTCAACACAACAGTTTCACAGAGTCCAGCTGTAATAGCCCTTGCAGAATGGACATTGCAGACAATGGCATGGAAGCACAGCAAACCCTGGTGGTGTGCATAAAAGGTCATTGCTGCAAAATGTTCGTGACTTAGATGCCCTCAACCTTTTTCTACTAGCTGAAGTAAAAAAACATTCATTTGTTCCTCATGTTTGCTCAGGTGACCATCTACAGTGAATGATGCTACAGATGGCGGGCTGAATGAGAAAACAATACCTTTTCATTTCTTTTTCAAAGTCCATCAAGCTGTTCAGAAGCCTGAAGACTAGAAGGGATCTCAAGCAGCCAGCAAATACAAAGCCTTGCAGAAATGTAGTTTAGCAAGTGAAAAGATTAGTCTAGAAAGGCCCAGTACTGTTAGATATAGCACATGTGCCACCTTTCAAAACTTGCTATATTTTTAAGAAATATTTTCTAATATGTTCCTGATATCATAGCAGCTGGGTTAGCACAGAGTACTGCAGACAATAGAAAGGAAAGAGCTTCAGCTAGTGAGAAAGCTCCATGTCAAATGTCCCTTTGTCTTACTTACATCATCATTCTTCTGACTGGAGCCATTTTTAATGGCTTTTTAAACAAGGTGTCATTAGGAATTCACTAGCATAGCTAGACTCATGGATAACGCATTCATTTATTAAAGGCATATGTAAATATCACAAATGTTTTCCTAAGTGGTCTACTGTTGTTTTAGCTAAAGGTAGTTAGCACTTCAAAGCAATGCGGAGTCTGGCTTTGGGAACATTTGTAATAAAGTCTTTCCTTTTCAACTTCCTATAGTGTGCTTTTCCTGAACCACAAGCAAACAGTATGAATGAAACAGTGGTGATAGATGCGCTAAAATTTGCTATGGAATTGTCAACCTTTTTTTCCCCAGTGTCCCTTCTTTGCATAAGGGTGCCAACTGTGTATTGAGGGGAAAATTATTCCTACCTAGAGAGCTAGGCCTATCAGCCTCCTGAATTGTATCTTACAACAGTTTGTTTTCTTTCCTCTACCCTCACGAGAGCCCAACAAGTCATGTACTCTCATCACATGGTGATTACAATTAGTGTATAAGACTGGAAATGCAGTATGAGTAAGGAATAGTGTTTTGAGTTAAACAAATCTTCTATTGAAAACTAGAAGAAAAATGCTATCCCAAATATTAAAAATAAGCAAAATCTTAGTGGATTAATTGATAGCAGTTTAGGTCCTGCGGTTAGCTAATTCACTCCTGATTTTTATCTTGTGAAAGGCACATTATCTTTCATTCAACAATTTTTAATCTGACACAGTAATGTTTCTGTTTTTCATGGACTTTCATTTTATTGGAAACACAAGGAAACAGATTATGTCAGATAAAGGGATGGAAACAATGCCAATGAAGTATTCAATCTGAAAGCACGTTTTCTAAATTTTCCTTCTGAATGTCAAGATTTGGAACAAGGACAAGTTTTGTATCATTTTAATTACTCTGAGCACCGCTGGTTCTGGACTCCACATGCTGGTGCCAGCGTTCTGGGCATTTCTGGGCTCCTGCTCTCCTTGCAGTAGTATTTTTACTTCCTCTTCTTTGTAAGAGTTGAGAGGACACAGGCTTTATGTTATATATATTTCTTAAACTTTGAAAAAGAGGAAAGGTAAAGTAGACGTAGTTTGAAATTATGTCTTTAGCACTTTTAACACTAGTATTCTTAACACTATATAATTCTGAAGTAAACATTTACAAGTCAAATGTATTATTATACTAATAATGCTTTCCTTGTGTTATAACAGAGAAATGGTCCCCACAACAAAGTATGTCCTATCAATATATTCTCCAGATACTAAGATAAAAAAACTTTTTGTATTCACCCCACATAAATCCACTAATCTCCAAAACTCAAGGCTTAAGTCTCACTTACATTAAAAATATAAATATAGCTTTGGCAAATTCAGGTCCACAGACATTTCCAAAGAAAGCTAAACATCACTTAATGTGAAAGAAAGATAGATTAGGCCTTTCTTTTTCAATTAAAAACAATTAATTACTAAATTTCATAGGAAAGGTGCCAGTCAGCTGTGATATTTATTTATCTGTTCATTTTACTAATGCATTAGAAGAGCAAAAATTGTATTTTCTTTCCAATAAACCTATCCGTTTGACAAATATTTTATATCACTGGTTGAGTACTCAGCATGCCTGCCTTTTGTTAACATCATTGACAAAGGAATAGACACACGTCTGGGGTACCCAACTGTGTATTATCTACAGTACAAATCACCCGTCTTCACTCGTTAGCTCCTGCATTGAAACACACAAGGGAGCTCAGGTGTTCATATCACCAAGGCATGAATTCTTAAAACTGTTTTTTTCTTAAACTGACTGGTGAACTCTCATGGGTGAATGGGAAAGAAAAAATAGGAACTGGTGCATTTGAAACAGAAGTTGACACTTTTATAAAAATAGAGATTGAAAACCTAGCAGCACTGCTGTTGTTCAATATCTGGAGTCACAGAGAAGGCAGAATGTGAGCTGACATCTTCACTCAATTTATGCTTAAAGTCAGGGGACAACCACCTCTGATAGTGACATTTTTTTTGATTCCATCATCTTGAGGAAGCTCTGCAGGACTTTGGATGTCTCTCCATCTATGAATGTATTTTGGGATTTGGTTTTTGAATATGGTGCATTGAAAATCCATCCTGTACTCCAGTAGCTGTATTGACACCACTGTTCCCTCTTAAAAGTTTAAGAACTGTTGAAAAAAGCACTATTAATTTTCTTTTTCACTGGTAACAGTAGCGTGTGTCTTTTCTGACTAGTGTATGCCATAGGCAAACAACAATATAAGGCTCGTGATCATCTTACAAACCTTGATTTCACATGTGACTTATTCAAATGTAGAGATTAGGTATACTGAATTAATCAAATTACTTCTTAGGCAATTGCTTTCTGGTACCTCTTCCTTACAAGCCCAATATTCTATCATTTATTGAATAATTGCAAATGGTCATTAATAATAATAGATTATGACTGTATTAAATACAGCTGAACCACATACACCGTAACTGCATTTGATATTATCCTATTTGTGACTGAAAAGTTATAGAGAACTTTTTTCAGGCCTCCTTGTAATCTTTATATTTGGATGTTTTTGTATCAAAGTCAATGACAATAGAAAAAAGTCCAGTATATTTAAAAAAATAACATACATAATGTGATGTAAAAAAACAGGAGATGTCAGCTCACAGCAAACCTGATGATAACTGGGAGATCACGTATTTAATTAATGAATAAAAGAATGACTCCAATGTCTTGTATATAACACAGATGTAAAACAGTTAAATTTTTGTGTGAAAATCAGGTGACTTTTCCCTGGGCTGTGATGGAAAGTAAGAGGAAGCTTAAGGCATTGCCTGAGCAAATTGATTCTGTTTGGTAACTGTTTTTCTCTACCTGCATGGAGCAACTCTTAGAAACACAACTCCGTAAAGGCCATACAAGAAAACTCACACCAGTTTGTGGAATATCTTATTAGCTTAAATCATTCTTCATCTGAGCATTTAGGTTTTCCTGGATGTCATCTACAAGGCAACACTAAAACACCAAAACATATGTCAAACTTTAAGCCTGCATGCGGTTCCACTGAAGCCTTCCAGATCACTCACATGCTTAAAATTAAGTAACTGCCTAACAGCTTCATTAGAGAGAAGCTAAAAGAATACATTTCCTTTGTTATTTCTGATGGTCTTCCACCCAGATACAGAAGAAAAAAATTGAAAGCAGAAAAATTCATCACCATATAACCATAAGAATCTGGAAAGATAAATTAGGAACAGGTTTGTTTTTTTTTTTTAATTCATAGTTTGATACTGACAATATTTCAGTTGGTTTCTGTCTTTCTAGCTCTAACAGTTCAGTTGAAGTTTCTGTTTCTTTGTTTATTTGTTTTCAAAAAATTCTTTAAACTGGTTATCCAGTTGCCGTGAGTTTACATATCCACACAAACTCACCCAGACACATTCCTGTTTGCGAGCTGCAACTCCACTGTGTTGTGATGGGTTGGAAACACAAACTGTACCTTTGCACAGACTGCTCTGAGACAGTGGTTACTTGACATGCAGTTCTTCAATACTTTCTCCATGCTTTTTAATATGTATCTATAGGCCTTATTTATTGGACAGTGTTCAAATCCTCCTTGTGGACTGAATCACTCATTTTCTCAGGAGCTTTTCAGTTAGGGTCTCAGTACTCTAGAATCTGAATACTTTCCAAACCTTAATTAATGTATTGTTGCACAATCCTGTGAGAAAAGAGGATTATACTCTCCAATTAACAAATAGAGAAGTGAGAAAATGTAAGGTAAAAGCATACATTACAGCAAACGTTTATTCTAATATGCCCATATCTGATTTTCTCACAGTACTGAACCTTAGCACCATATATTTTGAGGGTAGAAGCCCCTTGGATTTAGCTATAGCTGACAGCACAAGGTAGAAAGTTCTCAAAACAAACATGACATGTTCTAGGAAATGAAAAATAATATGTAAGTATTCTGGTTTAATTGGCTCACCTGCCACTGCAGTCATTCAGAGATATTTAGTATTTATTTTTCTCATGGCAGCATATTAATTTTCTTCAACTGTGAAGATTCCTGGTTCCGCCGGATTTCTCCTTCAGTCGTGGCAAATCTACCCGTTTCTGCAATAAATCAGGCAGACATTACACAGACAACAGCTCCTCTGACTTCATGATCTCCACTACTAAGCTGCAGAGAATCTTTATCCAGTGAGGCAGGAGGAAAATATTAATAATTAAGTCAATTGACAGTGATACAAAGTGTATGATGTATAAAAGTTTGGACGATTAAGAGGAGCTCTCTATGTGATATATACTGTAATGGCATAGATTTTCATTTAAAATCCATAAGAAGGTGTCTCATAAGCACTAAAGTTGGATTTCCAAGATAGTCAATGCTAATAAGTAGTTCTGTCACAAGATTTCATCAAAGAAAGGCAATTAAATGACATTATCAAGCACTTAGGCAATATAGGTCAAGTGTAGAGGTTCTAAATTATTACAGTGTAATTTCCTGATTTCATTGTCGTCTGACTTTACAGAGGCTTCAGTGTCCAAACAGATAGCAAAATAGGTGGGGCAAGGGAGGACACAGTAGAGTTCTGTCTACTAATTGCTTAGATAAATTAAAAACAGAAATCACTGCTAGTAAATATGCCGGGACTGTATGAATTAATTGGCCTGAAAGGCTTTTGCCTGGGTTTTTTTGCTGGGCAGAAAGGTTTTCCGTTTGTTTGGGAGCTGTGAAGAGGAGGAAAGGACTGTTCTCTCAACAAGGAGAACAGAACAAAAGAATAACTCTGGACAAAATTCGGCCAATTGCAAATCTAGTGGCTCCAGCTGTGTTATATTAGATGCACTGTTACAAATTACATCCTTAGAATATTAAAATTCTTAGGCTGTAAGAAAAAAAGAAAGATATTCTAATCTCATATACCTGGAAAATGTCCACCAAAGAAAATATTACTACCTGTTCCAGCTAACTCTCATAACTCAGACAGCAACTGGCACAAGAACTCCACAAAACTGAGTTTTTTCATTTAACTTCTTGAGCTTTTTTTTTTCCATTTGTACCTAATGTTATGAAACATAGTAAAAATAGGAAGTGGAATATTTTATTTCTTACTTTCATACTGACAACTTTACCACAAATCCCAATATTTTTTCTCAGGGTGAATCAGAAAATAAAAAGCAGTCTCTATGGCCATTATCAGGATACATTCCAAAATTAGTTCATTTGAATAATGAAAATTATTTGCATATTAAACCAAAAGCAAATGATGTTCCTTTTCTCTGAAGTGTTGTATCACAGTTTTGTAAACAACATAATTCTCCTTAGACTGACAGAGTAGGAAGGCTTTGTATATTTATACTCTATGTGGTACAAGTACCAATATTGTAAATGCGTACAGTTCAGTAATACATGTCTATTGACCTTGTCATTCTGATTCCACTGAGTAAGTGGGAACTGTATTTTCACATCTTTTATTTACTCAGAGGCTGAAATTAGTTCTATGGCCTATGGGCTCCCTGAAGCTACTTCTGTGATTCACTGAATCGCTTCTGCTGTGTTATTGCACACTAGAAATGAAATAACTGCCAACAGCAGTTGCTTTCTGACCGCTACTGCAGGCCAGATATACTTATATTAAAACATGATACAAGAGGGGTCTTCAGAATAAAATGAATATAACAATGTTTAACTAGCCATTATGGATGAGAACAAACTCCAATTGAGCTGTATTTAATTCCAAGCCCAGGAGAAGGTTCCAACTTAGGTTTAAAACCATTTTTATTAACTGTGTCAACATTATTTCCCTGATCTTACTGGAAGATTAAACTACTTTAGCCTGAAGGAATTTTGAGCCATACTTGAATAAAAACGTAATTTACAGCTGCTCTTTATAATACATTTTAAAATCAAAGTGATCAGAATTGTAGCAAATTAAAGCATACCAATCCTACGGGGTCCAAGATTGTTCCTAAACTCTCAGCCATGGTGCACACTCAGCCACATCCCCACCCTGTGTTAGGATGAGACCTTAGCATGAAAGCCAGAAAGAGGAGCACAGGTGAAGAGTCTCCCAGGCTGGACAGCCATGCAGTTAGCATTACAGGAGCACATACACGCCTCTGAACATAACTGCAGAAAAGCATCCTAAACAAAATCTCTCAACAGTAGTAAATCAAAAAATATTTAAACATTTGCACAGAGACAAGTAAAGGCTACATAAAAAGACTTTTCCAGATCAAGAATTCCATTGGTATTATTTACACAATTTCCTCAGGTAATTCTGCACTAATGGTAGTACGATTTTCATTGTCATGGACTTTCCAATGTCATTGTCCATTTCCATGACAGAATGGTGCATTTCTTATGGTCTTTTGTATCAGCTTATAGTAAGTAGTTGTTTAAGTTTTGTATGCTCCCTGTTGAGAGCAAGTTTGTAGTAATAACAACAATTAAAAAAGCTATTTAGTTAAATTCATTTTTAGCACTCTGGAGTTCCTAGTATCTTCCATGCACACACAGAAAAATAAAATACCACAGGATGCATCCACTATTTTTAATAATCTTTTATATAAACATTTATACATATAAAGCACTGGACAAACATTAAGGGATCTTTGCCCTTTTGCATGATTATCTTCATTCTAATCAACATTTTCACAAGTCACAGAGCACCAAGAAAATACACTGATATCCAATATCTTTGGAGCCAGATACTTTTCTGCTTCTGCCCACACTTGCCGTGGTTGCATGCCAGGCTGATACTGTACATTCTGAACACTTTGAAGTGAAATCCTAGCAAAATATTTCATGTCATTTCAAATTGAGAAAGACAATACAGCTTTCTTGAATCAATGTGGCCATTTTCCAGTGTTAATAAAATTCTCATTTCTGTAACACATAACCCTGAGCCACACAGCCCCTTAAGTTCCAAATTATTTTATGAAAAATTTGACATACTGAGTTTTATAGGCCTAACACAATTTTAAGCACAAAAAAAAATAGCCATGCACCATGCACTGTGATCATTTTTAGAAACACTTAACACAGCCACAGCTGTTTAGTTTTTGTCCTCCTTCAAAGAACCTTATTTTTCAAATTTAATCCAACAATCATGGAAAGTATCAATAGACAGTAATATTAGTATATGCATTACATTCATATATAACACATTTATGTCACTTTTGCTTCTCAGTGATAGTAAATCCACCAACACCATCAAAATTAAACAAATATTAACATACTATCAGTTCACAGACTTTAAAAGTTTAAAGGAGCTAAACCTGGAAGAAAAGAATTATCTTTAAGAATCTATTGGCCATTGAAAGTTAACTATCTTTACCACACTAATAAACACAATAATCATGTTTGTGAGAACCTACTGCATAATTAGAAAGCAAAAGCAAAAGTATTAGAATAACTACAGATAGAAAGTTTGGGGTGGTTATTTTTACAAAATTTAAAATTATTTTGTCTTCCATAGTAACTTATTACTTTAACAGTACATGAAAGAAGGGGGAAAGTTATACTTCCAACACTTAATAAATATTCAGTATTTTAAAGAAAAATGACTTGTGGCATTTTTGGCAAAACTACAAGCACATGCTATAGTATTGAATCAAAAGCTCTTATCATACGATTCACTGAAAATGTGAATGAACACTGTATTTAGAAAAATAATTGACAGAAGTTTATACGTTCCTAAGATTTCAGCAGTAAGAAAGGTGTTCTATATTAAAAGAATGCTTTCTGTAAATTAAAATATCTATGGTAGCCATCTTCACAAGAATCCATCAGATCTTAATTCATTAGGTAAAAAACTAATTTAAAACAATCGTATTAATTTATGACTGATTATTTATGACTTCCATATACTGAAAAAAACTCCCTGGAGAAATATTTGTTAACATACTGGCCCAGATTCTCTGGCATGTCTGGTTATTGCATAGCTCAATATTATGTATAGAGCTCCTTGTTGTTTGTGCTCCAGCTCTCCTGCTTTCATCTGTGAAGACCTGAAACCCACATAAAATTTGAAGGATCAATTCATTGCCTTTAAAACCTTCTACATGGTTCTTAAATAGCTATGGACGTTTTCTCCCCTTTGTCAGCTTACTGTGGAAAGTGGTATAAAGGTCTTTTTAAACACCTCAGCTTTCTGGAGGATCAACCTTAACATAGAGTAAGACAAGCTGTAAAGTCAAATCCTAGCAGTGAGGCAAGATTCATGGTTGCCAGAAAACTTGCAGAAGTCTGAAGAGAGGTTCTGAAGGAATTGGAAATGGATACAATAATGTTCACACTCTGGATACTTTAATTTGTCGACCCACAGAGAATCAAATCCAAGCCTAGGTACACAATCTTCAAATAAGGCTGGAAGAAATATGCTTACATGGTTCTCTGTCAGGACAATATAATGACTTGGATAGTGTTTGCAGTGTTATCAGAGAACCTGAATATCATACTGAAATGAATATCAAAAGAAGACCTCATTAGGCCTTGTGTTACTGTAAATTACATATATATTAACAGTTTTTCTTGAGAATTTCTTCATTATTCCACCAACTGGTGAAATTAGATATAAAAAACCCAATTTCCTAGGCAGCTTAGAAACCTCTCTTTGATATCTTAAACATACCACTAGCATTAGGCCTAGGTTTTTCCAAACTAGCAAGGAAACAACACAAGAAGGAATGCCTCAAGGAGACATTGGAATACGATAACTTCTTGGCAGTCTGGAGGAAAGGTCACTTCAAAAGGGCCATGCAGGACAGAAAAAATGGAATATTTCAGTAAAGTATTCTAATGGCACAGAGAGTCTTCACCAAAATATTGCTGGAAAATCCAAGGGAACTACAAAATTTAAAAACAACTGTTTTGTTAACCACTTCAGATTTTCAGATAAATCCTCACTGAAATACATCTTATTTGACAGTACATGTATTGACCTGTAAAGATAGGGGGTAAATGTGATAAGGCAGCAAAATATAGAAAATACTTTATTCCTGATTATCCAAAAACTTCTCACTTCTTTCTTCTTCTAAAAGACCTAAATGACTCTAGGCCCCATAACTGCAATGATATAGGTATGATAATAGAATGACAGATACAGATGCTTCAAATTCTTATTATAAACTATGGTACACTTTAAAAAATTATGTTGCTGCATCAGCTGTTTGATTTAAGCATCACCGTCAGCATATATCTTCCTCTTTAGGAGTGAAGTAACACGGGTAGGTTAGGAAGATTGGAAATAAAGTGGAAGGGAACTGAAATATGCCTGAAGTAGCTCATCAGTAAAGTTTTGTTTTCATTTTCATCTGAATTTAAGCTCAAAATCCATTTGCTTTTCAAATTCTCCAAGATATTCAGGTACAAAGACTAAAAATACGCTCTCCTTTTTTTGTACTTGGTGGAAAGAGAACTAAAAAGCAGCACCTCCCTTCCTTCCCTTGGAAATTCCACTTTATCTTTTGAACGAATAAAAAAAATTGGTATTCCTTTATCTGAATAGAGGGTATTTTGCTGTAAAATGGCAGGCACTGATGATTAAATTAAGCACAGGCTGGCAGGAAACTGAAATTCTATTGACACATGCAGATAACAAGGAATAGAAAAGGAAGAAACAGCCCCCAGCAAGTAAGTTTTAACAATTTGGATATACAAAACAGATACTGCTTTGTACCGTGCAGCTACCACAGCAGACTCTCTGAAAGCAGACAAATTCTCATTCAGCCTGTAGTAATAGCCCTGTTAGCACTGGTCGAAGGTGCATTAGCACCCTAAGAACAAATGGGACTTGCACTCCCCTTTTCTCATTGCCCTATGCTTGCCATTTGCTCAGCAAACTACTGTCTTGTTCTTCAAGCCCACCCTTGCTTCCAATGCATTGTATGGAGGAAAGCAGGAGGTTAGTAACGATGGAAGAAATTGCTGCAGTAACAAGGCAGCACTCTGGAGCTGAAGTATCAAGCTGTATGTTCACATCCTAGTTTTGGATGCACTGATAAATTCTCCACATGTCCAGTTTGATTTAGTTCTGTAGAAAGAAAATAGTTCATTGGAATTTAAACAGGCAGCTATGTATTTGTCAAACAAATTCTGCTATTTTTCTGAGTTTTGCTACTAAAATACCACATGAATAATGGCCTTTGTCCTAGTAGATAGTAATAGCAAGGTTTGCAGACTGATATTCTGCATATATCTTGGTACAGTGCCTGCATCCGCCCCCCAGGCAACAGCACAGAGAATGCAGCACACAAATCATCACAGAAATAGTGAATCTGAATGGTGATTTCAATACCTGAAAAGTGGGGGGTTTTCATCCTAAGAGATGGAGGAGTGTCCAGAAATACCAGACTTGGTCTGTGGGAAGTTTCCATTGAGGACATTGGAAATGTTTCTGCAGTTAGTAATGATTGTTGGAGAATGTTCATCTGTGGGTGGGCAAGGTGGCTGTGATGGTACTGAGAAACAGTTTGAACATGAGGGGAACACCACCTCCATTTATGTAAATATGATTTCATTTACATAGTGAATGGGAAATGAAGCAGAATATTTTGAAGATATTCATCACTATGGCAGTGGCAAATTCCTCTCTATTTGATGTTACCAGAGATGGCATGAATAAGACCTGACAGATGAGAAAACACAAAACTATACATCAAAGTCCTGAATTGTTTAAAAATGTTTTTCTCTGGGAGAGAAATGAAATCAGCATAAGAAAGAAAAGTCACATATACTATCTCCATGAGTCCTAGTAAAACAAGCAAATCATTCTGGGGAAAAAAAGAAAAGAAAAAAAAAAAAAAGATGAATTCTATCTTTGTCAAAACCAGGAAAAACAGATTTCTCAGGTTCATAATTACTCAACATAAACCACTTTTTGGTCCTCGAGGTCCTAGTTATATTGGAATACACTGAGGTTTGCAATATTACATCAGAACACTTAATTTCTCTCTGTGTACATGTGTGTTGACTTGCTTATGTTAATAATAGGCTTTCCTATAGATGGCCTACAGGACAAGGAAACAGAGTACAGAACAGCAATGTCTCCAAACCATTTATATCATATAAATTGAGAGAACATAAACAGATCTTCTTTGAAACGGTAATAAAATCTTATGCTTGATTTTACTTCACTGGATTAAAACAACAACTTAAAGTGAAGAAACATTAGGCATCTGGTTAAGTATAATTACTTGGAAGCAAATTTCTTATAAAATTAAATATAGCTTTTGCTATGATTACAACAATTAATATAAAAATGTATCCTTAAGTCATATGTCCAAATCGACAAGTTCCGACATCATACCTCAGATCTTAAGTTTGTGCCTCCAAAGATTTGGAGAAAATGCAGAAATAACACCATGTAGTTTCAGCAGCAGCAAACCAGAACTTCAAACCCACTAATATTGTAGTTAAGGGCTGTCAGTACAACCATATATACCATGAGGACTTGTAATGCAGTTCACTCTCACACCAAAGAATGTGTCCCTCGCCTTTTCGTCATGAGAAAATAAAATTATTTAAATAACTTAATTCATAAAAACAACAGAAGATGCTATTTAAAGAAAACAACAGTTGTGGAATAGGTTTTAAAAATAATTTTATTCTTACTAGCATAAAGGCAACTTTCAGAAATTACAATTTTTGTGCAAATGTGGAAAGTAGAAAAGAGTGTAGGTGTAGAAAGTAAAATATAAAGCCATAAAAAAATCCAAAAAGATTTTAAGGAACTTTTTAAAAAGATATGAAAACTAATAATAAAATCTTTTCAGCATCAAAAGCAGGCACTCTGCTAAAGACTCTGTAGGACCAATAGATGACTGAGGAGCTGTAAGAGAAGATAAGGCCAAAGCTGAACAGTTAAATTAATTCTTCATACTGGTGTTCTCTATAGATGAGATTAGACTAGTTCCCACATAAGAACCTTTTTTATAGTGGGAGAATTGTAGGAATTATCTGCAATTGGACTCTTAGTCAAAAAATTCTTAGAACAAATCAATAAAATTAATAGTAAAAAATCACCACTATGACATGATATTCACCTATGAGTCAAAGAAAGTCAAATATGAAATTGCCAGATGATTAATACTACTGAAAGCTATCTCAGTGCTGAGAGAATCAATGGTAACAAAAGTAAGCCAGTTCTACAGACAGGTTTCAGCTAGAGAAGAAGAAAAAATGCACAAGTAAATCTGACTTCTTTATCGGGGAAAAAAAAAAACAATGGAAACTAAATTTTAAGAATTGGTAGACCTACAGATAATTACGATACAATGAGAAAATCTAACTCAGCTTTTCTAGTGTATTATTGTGCCTCAGAAACCTATTGCAGCTCTTTGAAAAATTGAAAAGCATAGTATTATGGGAGATGTGTCTGACATAATATATTTGAATTTTCAAAAAACTTTTAACAAAGTTCCTCACCAAGGCACCTCATAGACAGTAAGTTCCTTGGAATAATAGGAAAAATATTCCTTAAGATTCTTGATTTGTTAAGGGATAAGAAATAAAGAATAATAATTAAAAAATAATTTCTTCTGTGAAGGGAGCTTTCCAGAAAAGCCCAACAAGGATGTGGATATCTCTTCTATTCAGAGTTTATATGCACGATCCAGGGATGCTGATAAAGAGATGACAAATTTTGCTGACAATGCTAAATTATTTAGGGTTATGAAAACAAAAGCTAGCTGCAACAAGCTACAGAAGGTTATCATAATAATGAGTTTCTGCACATGAAAATATCTGAGGAACATCAACATCCATTAACACAAAGCAACTATTACTATAATGAGTCTAAATTAGCTATGTCCACTCAAAACAGCATTTTGGGTCTTTATGAACACATCTATACAAGCTTCAGCTCAATACTCACAAGAGTTCATGAAATCAGCAGAATGGTAGACATCGTTGGAAAAGGAATACAAAATAAATCTTATTGAATATGGAATGCTTCCCCACATCTAAAAATGGACTCTGGAGAACTAGGGAAGCTACGTAAAAGTGTACCTAGGATGATAAAAAGTTGTTATTTAACGAGGAAAGATGAAAAAAGACTAGGTGGAAAAAAAACCCCATGAGATTAATATGATGAAATCCTATAAAATATTGACTGGAATAAAGAAAGCACAGAGAACTGTTCCCTGTTTCCCACTATGAAGGAACTTAGGAGACTTAGCTATCAAGTAGCAGGCTTAAAGCAAACAAAAGGAAACACTTTTCACAAAGCACGTAATTAAAGTGTAGAACTCACAGCTACAGCATGTCAAAAGCTTAGGTGGGTTAACAAGCAATTAGAAAAACTTATGGAAGAAAAAATTCATCAAAGGCTATTATATAACACACACACAGACGTTTCCCACTCACAAAGCCCCTGAGCTATGGTTTGACAGAAGTTAGAAGCATTATCAGGAAAAGTTTTACTTTCTACTTACCCTGTTCTGCTATTCTCTCTCAAAGCTTTAGCTACTGGCCACTTCCAGAATACTGGCCTACTTAAATCTTTGTACGTGTTCTTATGTTTATGCTCATCACATTGTTTCACAGTGGGGTTGCCTTTGGTCTTTGAGGTAATCACGTGATAAGAAGTAAACTTACCAAAATAAGAGCAATGATTACTCTGCAAATTTATTTTTCCTATAGATGCTTGGTGAAGCAGTCTTTCACCCAAATTAAATGTCTATCCTAATTTGCAGGGAACACCATTATCATTTGTGGCAGTCTCAAGACAGCTTTATCTAACAATCTGTACCAAATAGGGGTTATTACCCCTGTAGCCTGTAACCTGCGTTTTTCTGCAGTCTACTTCTAGGTGCATCTCCAGACACTGACTCCTTGTTTTACAACGAAGCAGTTTCAATCAGTCTGGGAACTCCAGGGGATGAACTTGAGTTTAAATAAAGACAGGTGCTCTGAGGGGGCGGCCCCCAGCTCCTGAAGAACTTTCAGGAATACTGTATTCACATGCTCTCTGAGCTGACAGTAAACAGTTGAGCCTTATTAGGAGCTTATTAGGTATTTCTCTTTCAAGCTCAATGAATTGTCATTTTTGCATTAAAAAATAATAGCTCTATGGCTGGCCTTTAAAAAAGCAGGTAATGTCACCTGGTATTGTTAGGCTTCCACAGATATCCCAAGAGAGGTTACAGTTAATGAAATTCACAGTTAATTTGCATACATTTCACAAAAGACCACTTTTTGGCATGAATTTCAAAACAATTTACCAGTACTTGTTTAGCAGCAAACATGAAAAAATATGATTCCTAAGTTTTTTCTCAGATATTAGACCAAAGCTACTTAATAAATACAATGTACAATAAAATGCATAGTATTCAGTTGATATAAATCAGGAATAATAAACATTACAGAACTACACCATTTGCACTTAGAGAGGATGTAACTGACTGTCATTAGCCTGATAATACATGTTAAAATTCATCTTTATATTCGATCGTGTGATTAGTAAAGGTATTGCTACCCAGACATTTTGAGGCTATTTCTTCTCGGAAGGATATTATAACATCTCTTGCTCAAGTAGCACACCAGAGCTCTTGAATCAATACAAACCTGACAATGTGGGACATTTGAAGGAAGCTGCTATGCCAAGCAGCGGTGAGGCACTGATTAGAAATAAAACTTACCCGGTTTGTTCTCGAGTGAATGATTTCAGGAAATCCAGTCTATACTATTGCACACAGTGACTTTGCAGACTGATTATTTAGCAATACACACAAAGAGCACGCTGCAGCTCTGCTCTTCTATGCTGTTCTGAAAACTGTTTGTGGTGCCATTTTAAGTTGCTTTGAGTTGCTAAGACTTTCTGCAATGCACTGGTTTTAATTTATTTACAGTCTTGACTCCTTTTTCTTTGTTTAATTGATTCTATTCGTTCTAGAAATAAAATATTATCTACATCAATTCTTGATTTTCTGGACTTCAGACATTGGAGTCCAGAGAGGCATATGGGTGCTCTATTAATTTCAAGACTCTGCTGGGAGGGAATAAGAACAAATAATTCAGAGCCCACACCCCTGTAAAACAACTGTATTTTAAACAGTGAAATTACATGTACAAATTACATGAGTGAAGCCCACTGCCATCTTTGTTACTAGTTTCTAATTATAGTTTTAAAACAAAAAAAAATCTTGCACACCTTTACTAGAACAGCTACAACCTGTACTGATAGATGGGCAAGGGGGTCCAATGCAGAGAGATACCAGTTTGCAGAATTTATGTATGCCAGTTTGTAGAATTTATGTATGCCAGTTTGTTTATGCATGTGAATATATAAGAAGCCACAACTTTAATGCATCATCTCCAGAAAGTGATGTCTCTAAAAAGCACTTCATGTCCTTAAAACCAAACAGCATAATGACAGCAGCAAAAAGTACAAATGAAAAATAGTTGATATCAATCTCCAGTTGAGTCAGATCTATGCTAGTACACATGAACAGCAGGGACCACCGACACAGTGAAAGCCTTCCTGATCTCTGTGTAAACAGAAATTCTTTCAGAGCATCATCTACTACGGCAATAAACTACAGAAAGAAATCCTGAATCACATCATATGTTAGACAAACTCCTCCTACTTAGAGGTACTAACTTTGCCCTGCTGAAACTGAAAATCCACTTAGACATGAAATTCATCTATGCCCAAGTATGATAGCAAATTATTTTTATGACCAACATGAAAAGGCAGCTGGGCCCTATCTAGTCATTAATTTCCCTTCAGTTACTGTTTCTGATGACTTTCCCTAACCATTAAAGAAAGATGCAAATACTGTAAATGTTCTGGTTTAGTAATATTGATTGCCATTAGTAGAAAAAAGGCCAAAATCTCATTTCATCTAGCTTTACGTTATCAAAATAAAACTGGGAGCAAAACTTCAGCAGGTAGTAGTTGGCATACCTCCAATGAGTTCATGCTAATTTATTATGTGTTCCCTAAGTTTTTTCCCTATAGAATACACAGCATCTAAATTCTAAAAATAAAAATATATTAGAATATAATTTCAATTTTATACTGCTTTAATAAAATGTTGAATGAGACCTCCAATTTCTTCTAAAGTTTGTTTTTATCACTTATGTTTATTAATTTTATTGTTTAACACACTACCACTTCTGTGCATAATAACATTCAATTTTAAGCAGATGTGATTATTATTTTTTTTAATCAAATGCAACCCAAATTAAAGATTTTAAATAATTATTATTACTTCTTACTATAAATTATTTATATATGTCTGACAGGTATAAATAAACGACCACCCTTACGTTCAGATTTGCTTCTAAGACTCAGTCCACCTAGAAGCCAACAGTGTTTTATATAACATCAGGGATCTGTTGATTGCACATAGTGCCCTGTGTTTTGACCCTGTGAATGCTTGTTCAAGCACATTTTCCCACTGATGAGCCATATTTTCAAAGTGCTACATATCATGAAAAAGTAAATGTCTTAGAACAGGTTGGATATTCCAGTAGGAACACCTCAGTCTTGACAGGGTGCTCTTTCCACGAAGACCACTCTCTGTTCTCTGTTAGGTAGTCATCTGATTTTTATTCAATATAGGACTCCCTTCAATCTGCAAAATGAAGTCAGAATTTCCTTGGGAACAGCAGCAGACCCAATGCAGCAAGTTCCCCAGTCAGCATACCTTCAGTAACCAAACTCCTGGTAGAAGAGTGCTAGGCAAAGCAGCACACCAACTGCCCATTGTTGTCTATTCTTACTTAACATCTCTCCTTTCCTCTCACTTCCATAACATGGGAATAGATATTACTGTTTTACACACCATGTGTCCATGTTTACATACATCAGTCTTTCGAGAAGTGCTTTCAGCTATTTGCATAACTGATCTTCCCACAGATACGAGCTGTCTACAAATAACCTATGGTAAGATTACTACATATGACAAAATTTCTATAAAGTCTTACTGAACACTGAGTATCCTTAGGGAAACAGTTTAATGATTTCAGATGTGGCCTTACCTAACTTACACCTTCCTCTACAATCCTTTCAGATATATAAGTGACATATAAGGTATTATAAAGCAGCGGAGAGGAAAAATATCTCCATAACTGAGGACTTCCTGCTATCTGCTCTAGTTCCTGTATATTGCTCTGCTACCTCAGAGAAGCCTGGATCTACAGCGAGTAGAAAGAATATTGTCTGTAATTTTGACTATTTTGCAATCATGAACAATTTGGGGTTGTTCGGTTCATTAGCTGTTTGTCTTCCCTCTTTTTCTCCTTTGGCACTCAGGGCAATTTTTAGGCTGAAACCCACACTGAGGATGTGCAGAACCTGAATTATACAGCAGTGGGCTAAGTTCCAGATGTCCAGCAAGATTAAGACAGCCAGGCTAGCAAGGAGATGAAAAGTTCACAAGCAGTGCACAAAAACACAAGCATGATAACCTAGTAGAGTGCTCATACAGAGCTCATTTGTAGGCTGCAGACAGACGTTCATCTAGCGAAGAGCAGTGACAATTGAATGTATTAGCAACCCTAAGAGTTTCTTCCTGTCTCTTCCCAAGAGGCTGCCAGCTCTGCAACTTGTTGGCAGAGTGGGTCATATGAGAACTCCTTATGGAGTCGCGGTAGTATTAGTCAGCTGGTGAAGGCAGTTTGAAAAGAGAACTGACTTTGGCTGAAATGGATAAGGCAAAGCTCTCAGCCTCCTTTGTCTAGCAGAGCTGTGGGAATGGCAACTTCCAGCTGGCTCATTATAGATTTGGAGAGCTGAGCATAGTAACATCCTCATTCAGCGCTGCTAGATCTAGGCGAGATCTTCTCGTGACCCTATTTAGATTAGACAGTCTAAATTATTTAGAGGCTTTCTTTTAAGTCACGGGAAAAAAAAAAAAAGCCCATGAATGATTGAAAAATTAAAGGGTATCATTTTTTCTTTATTTAACCATATTTTAAAGGGGGGGACACGCAACCCACATGTTTGGATGTATGCCTTTTTGCTCCTTCATGATATGAAAAGAAATCTTGAAGATTCTTTCTTTTCCCTCTTCTTTTAAAACAAGAAAATTCAATCCTCATCTGCAGAATATTCTGTGATTAGAAGGTGATTTCTCAGACATTGGGAATGTAATCAGAGAAGACTAAGCATTTTCAGTGCAAAAGTTAGTATTTTAATACTTTTTATAAAAATGCATTTATTAAAGCTTAAAGAACTTCTCCTCCTTAAAAATCACCTGAAGGCACATAACAGGTTAAAGACTTCATAAAAGTTTCTAGCAAAATTAGGTGAGATTTTCCATATTACCATTAAATATACGTAAGATAGCAAAAAGTCACAAAAAAAATAAAGACATACCTGTTTTCTCAAATTCTTTGTAAATCACAAAGACTTAATCTCTTTTTATCCCAGATCTCCTTCATTATGCAACCTCTACAATAAACGCCAAAACACTCTAAGGAATTTGCTTAACATAATTTGGCCGGCACCTGTTATCACATTATAAAAGTAAAGTATCTCAGGAAAAAACAGCTTCATTTACAGTAGCACAAGTTGTACTGGTCCTGAAGTTATTTTATACTTAACCTTCAAGCCATCCTGCTCTAGGATATAAACCAATCATCACTGACAGAGATTAACAAGAAATTTCCTCTACAGGCAGAATATTTCATAAATGCTCACTGCAGGTTTTCTTGCACTTTCCTCTAAAGCATCTGGTAACGGCCATTGTCAGAGGGAATAATAGCATGAGAAAGCTGTCTGTTCTGGAATGGCTCCTCTTGTACGCTAAAGCTTTGGTCCCTGATCTTCCTGTACCTTCTCCCTGCAGTTTGAAAGAGGCAATGCAGATATCTTCATACCTATGACCAGTTAACTAGTGAAATCTTTCTCTTACCCTTGCATACTTTGGCAGAAACGCAGCAACTGGAATCACAGAGAATCATAATTCGTCTTAGCTATCATATGCAAAATCTGGGTATTCTTCTGGACCACCTTTTGGAAATAGAGTTTTAAATCATGAGGTTTAATGTAAGATTCAAATGTTCCTGGAATTTTTACTGTTCCCAGAAAGAAGATATTATGTAAATATTTCTTCCACAAAGAGAACAGAAGCAAGTAAATACTGTTAACAAGAAGAATGACCTACACAGACTCATAAACTTTTGATTTCCACATGTCAAATTAAATAAAGTACAACTTTCTTTGGCAGATACCTGAATCAAGAATTAACATTCTTTTAAAGCAGTTGTCCATACCATTTGTTTCCTTAGGAATGAACTTGTTCCTTGAGGAACATCTCACATCAGCTTATTTTTCTGACTAACCGTATCTTGGATTAGCAGTGTGGAATGTGCAGAGAAAAAGAGGGAGGTGAATTTAAAATCTTACCATGTAAAAGACGATAAGGATATTCATGTACCTCTAACAGTCACATTCTTCTTGTTTTCAGATTCTGATTTCGTTGGAAATTCTGAGAAGTACTATGAGGAAAACTATAATTCAAAGACAGCCTATACACATACCTAAACATGTACATAGATATCTGTCACTGTTTCTGAGTGTAGTTTCATATTTCTGTGATTGAAATAGGCTTACAACACAAAAGACCACATTTGATAAAAGTTATTAAGCAAAATAATTTTCTTACCTGTTGCAGCTCAGTTCTTAGTTTACTGATGATTCTTAACATATATCAGTTACTGAAATTCTCATACTAAAATATTCCAGCAATACAACTTCTAAAAAGCATGAAAAATGATGAAGATTAATTAATCAGTTGCAGTGTAACAAGTTTGTTGTTCTAATTGCATGCAGAAACTGAGGGTCCTTTAAGAGATCTGTCTGGGAAAACCAACTTATATTGCATTCTTAGTACTATGAAAAAAACTTTGTATCTTAGATACTACTGTGGTAAACACTGGCATCTATAGAGGAACTAACACTGCCACTGACAAACTAAAACTAATGATGATATTACAATGTGAGTACAAAAAAGTTTAGTCAGCAGTGGCTACAAGACAACTCAGCTGTGTTTTGTGCTCCTTGGCACTGATTTGCCAGCTAAGTGCTAATGGAAACCCAGTTTTCACAGGAATAAGTAGTAGGACAAAATGATAGCCCTTTCTTAGTGTGGTTCTGAGTCCAGTATCATTGTCTGGGTTTAAAATCTGAGCTAAGATTTTAGTACAGTAAGGATTCTTTTCTTGTATATATGCTGGGTTCCAGTGACTGGTCAGAACCATGAAGGTGATGTTACCGAATAGGTTGTTACTAGATCCCTTTTTGTATCTTTCCCAAATGCATCAAGTTTTACACATATGAAGCATAAAATAAAATGGCCTGAAAGGACAAAGCCAAAAGCAGATATTGTCACTTTTCTATTAACCTAGTGGTGTTTTTCTGTAATCCAACCCGTTATATTAAAAATATTAACCTAGTGGTGTTATTCTGTAGTGCATCAGAGGACATTATATCCACTTTGAACAGATTACACTGGAGAATTTGTCTTTGTCAAAGTGTTGGTGTGTCATTTATGCTAATCAGCCTGGGATGTGGCTCTCTTTCACTGCAATTATTAAAATGTATCGGAATTATGCAATAATCATGTACTCTGGATACATTAAAACAATAAATCAAGATATCAGCCATGGAATTTTCTCAGATTAGAGATGTTCTTACATGGTATAGATGATACTAGAGACAAGTGATGCACTGCTCAAAGAACTTGATGTTCTTTATATCACAGTTAGGACCATATGTTGATATAAATGTCCACATTCCAAAAACACCTGGGGACCAATATTGTAATTTCATTAGATAAAAATATAGTATAAATTCTTAAAGTTCACTATTTTAGAACTCTCCAGACAATGGATTTTCAAAGTAATTTTATATTTATTGTTTATTGTATAACTAAAAGTACGTTTCCTCCTTGCAAGGAGAAATATACCTCCTGTATTCACAGAAAAAATATTTTTCTTCCACCTGTAATAAGCATATTGGTACTTGTAATTATTTTTGTAGTTAAACATGAGGCAGGAAGATTTCTGTTTGTTCTAAAAATGTACTTGGGGAGGTGTTCAAAACCCCTCAGCTTTGTCTTCAATTCATTGGATGTCAATGGCAAAACTCATTGATGTCAGCAACAGCTTTAAGTCATACCATTCAAAAATAAGAAAAGCTTATGAGTCTGGCCACAATTTTTTTTTTTTTAATATTTTTTAAAATCATAATTATGTGGATCTTTTTGGTTTGTGCCTTAGATCATTTACCAATCTGCTTTCCAAGTGTTTTCCCCCATAGTCCTCAGGGCTAGAAAAATTTATTTTAAATGAAAACTGAGATTTCTGCATATTTGTATGTATGAGGTAAGCCATAATGGAAACACATGATTCCCATCCCAAAAAGCTATAGAACTGCCCACGTTGCTTCCCTGGGCAGAGAGGGGTCAGCCAACACCAAGCCTTCTTAAAAAAACTCACCTTGATGAACTATGCTGTAAAAGAGAAGATGTTTTGGAAAGTGTCAAGCAAAATTATCTTGGATTCTCCACTGTACAGAAGGAGAGTTCTAGCTGCATGAGAAAATGGAAGCTCTTTAGCACTCATCAAACTGTCTGCAGGACAACATCATGGGAAATATTTCGATTAATGTTTTGTGCGAATTTTAGAAAATTTGTATGTCTTCTCCTCATTTCTCAGTCTACTAAAACACCATAAGATGATGCCAATTATTTTTGAGGAATATATTTATGTTTTAAAACAGCATTTCCAACAGGTTAATACATGTGTCAGAAAAATTGCGGTGTTACCAGTGACAGAGGGTAGGATGGCTCAAAAATACACAAGACAGCTGAAACACAAAAACAGCCTTCTCATAAATCCCCATGTTTAGCAAAATTAAACGGAAATTTCGATGAGAAGTGCCATGTTATCGCTGTGGAAATAAAGTTCACGGTAAGTTTTAATTCTGTGTGCAGGTCTGTTAAAAACTTCTCAGGTTTAAATGGGAATTCTGCCATCTTGTGGTCACAGTGTTTTCTACAGTACTCTCCATTCGGCAAATTAATGTTGAATATAAATACACATAGCTTTTGCAAAGAGTCATTTAAAATAAATTTATGCTTTAGCAGTGGTAGGATTACTTGATAAATCTGAAATATTACCTACTCATATTAATGCCCTTCAGTTCAGTGAAATTTTGCACAGCATGTTACCTTTAAAGATAACTTTATCCTTCTTGCATGTTGATTCTACACATTTAGAGGATATACGTAATTTCTATTTTTTTAATGCTCTCTACTTGAAAGTATTTTGCTGCACCTTTCTGTATATTCCATGAGACATGCCTCAGTTTTGGTCATTATATACAATTTGCTAGCATGCAATATGCAAACTTCCAAGCCTGCTTCTCCGTGAGAAGGCGGCTCTCTTTTGAAATACAATAAGTGATTATGATTATAGCCTATCAGTTCAAATTGCAGTAAGATTTGGCAATTATCATTCACTGTTTTGATATAGTGCAATATGTTTCAGTACTGCTCCAAGGGAACATACACTACATGTAGTCTACTTGGAGCTGCAAGGTCTGCAAGATGATGAACAGAAACACCTGGTGACTTTCCTGGTGCTCACCATGATAGTCTTGTGACTGTTTTCTAAAATGACCACTTGAAGTTCTGAGGTAAAAAGCTAGAAGTCAGTCATCACCTTTAAAATAAAGGTGTTTGAACTCGCTCAGCCACACAGAGTTCACTCATCAAGGTCATCCCAGAGAAGACTGAAGTTCTTTGGTACAGCAATTTTCCACTCCCTCTATACATTCTTCCAAAAGTCTCATTTCCCCCATCTGCTCCCCCAAATACACTCAATGGTAACTGCTTTCCTGACACCCCAAGAATTTCTCACTCTGGCAGTTTTCCTTTCCTAGCTCTTTGATTGCCTCTTTCTCAGCAGTTCACTTCCACCCTTTTCACAGCCTTTGTCTTTCTTCTCACTCTTTATGCCTCCTTTTCACATTTACTCTCTTTGCATTTCCCCCAGATTCCTAAAATGAAGCAAATGAGCAACTGCAAGTGTGAGGCAGAGTAAGGCATGAATTAGCAGGTGACTGAGTCAAAGAGGAAAGAGACAGAATGGTGAATGAAATAAAACCATGGACATGGGCAATTGTTATCATGAGGAGAAAAGTAAACCAAGTAAGTGGGTGGATGAGGAATGAACAATTGTAGCTAAGCTGAAGGAGAGAAGCAAAGAACAATTAAGGAACTCTGAGGAAAAAGGACAAACAAACCCACCTACTCAGGAAAGTTTTGATGGAAAATGTGGGAAAGGGAAGAGAGGGAATTCAAAGTAGCTGGAATAAAAGCCTTTAAAACACAAAAAGCCACCAGGCTCAAATAAAAATAATAGCAAAGGGCTTGAACTAGGAAATACTACAGTAATACAAACCACATAAATAGAAGATAAAAAAAGGAAACCAGAAGACGAATAACATGTTCATGCCCTTCTTTAAAATAACCTTGTTTCTATATTAAAAGGCAGGAAACTGAAAAGGAACGAGGACTTGGTTCAGGACAGTGATGAGAGAAACCCTTTCATTCCTCATCTCATAACTCAGCTTCTTATACCCCTCCACATGAGCCTTTCTATCTACCTCCAAATAAACCCTATACCACAGATCAAGTCCATTCTTGGCGTGTATCCTCATTACTCAGTTGAAAATCTGGTCACTTTATGTTCAGCCATGCTCTTTTAACCATCCAAACAGCATTTCTTTCAGACAATTCCTTAGTGTTCCTTCCTCCTCATATATCAGGCAAAATAATCAATTTTCTGTTAGGTAGATGCTGTTCTTGAATCTTTATATTTTCATTGTTTTCTCACTGCTTTTAATGCAATTATTAAAGGAAGAATTTACACTGTGCTTTAAACTGACATGAAAAGAAACTGAAAAGAAAGCCCAGATAGACTTCATTTTTTTTTACCTTTATCTGTGAACAGAAGCAGCAAGCACTAAAAATCTAGCACTTCTTTTTTTCTCACTAAATAGATATGATCTACTAGATAGATTTGGATTTACATCCACAGACTCACATACACATAGAGAAAATCTGGTGACTGCAAACATATCTCTACTTTGCTACCATAGGTTATGACCAGTTATCTCCAGTAATGGTATCATGATAACAAAGTGGCACAGGCTTCAAAACAGTCTGCACAATCCTGCCCATGACCTTTAGGTAATTATTCAATATCTGTGTAGCTACTCTGCCATCAACACTCATGCTAGCTGAGAATAAGCAAATTTAGATATCTTCTGCACATGCTGTAATTACTACGTGCCTAGGACAAGGACGTAATTTTCAGGCTTCTTTAAAAACAAAATCCCATTTAAGAAAGGCAAAGAATTTAATCAAATGATTATTCCAACTGGATGTTAAGACGTACTGAAATAACAAGCTGTGATTACAGTACAGCTTAGCCTTCTACAGGTCATGATGGATTTCTCATCAATTTGACATGTGGATAGACAAAACGTTCAATAAAAAACCTGTATTGGCATTGAGTGAAGTGGCAGAAATTTCTACCTGTAAGCTGAACTCAAAATAAAGAATAAACTGGGAAAAGCAAAATTTTGCTTGTTTACATGTTAGTGAAAATGATCGATAATGCAATGTAGTCATAAAATACTTACTTTGTGGAAAATCAATTTTCTAAAACTAATATTTATAAAACAGTTTCCAGAAGGATTATTAAAAATTCCAAGCAACCTAACCTCAGGGTTAGCTGTAATATATATGCAGAGCTATTAAGAGACTAAATATTCTTACCATGTCACATTGTTAAAGACTAGCATTAGCATTTGTACCAAAAACAAGCTAAATTATGAATGCATGTTCAACTGAGGTAAAACTGTTGTTTTTAAATTGTGTCTTATGAGGTCATGTTGTTGAATAACCAACTCCAAACATCTTCTACTTAAGGACATCATGTCAAGCCTATTATCTGCTAAATGTGCCTATTAGAGTAAATGTATTCACTTACATGCTTTAGACATCACAGTGGGGTGAAGAACAGATTTCAAAATAACAGTATAGGTACATCAGCCAAACCACTTCAGAAACCTTGGAACATGGTTTGAAAGAAAAAATAGAGCTAGCAAAATCTATGAGCTAAAACATTGAATCTATACTTTGCCTTTTATTAAATAAAGCCAGAAACGTATCCGGAATAGAAATTATTAAGAGAACCAGTAAAAAAAAAATCACTTCTTTACTACAATAAATTTTTTAATAGAAGACTTGTCTCTTCTCTCCATTGTGAAACGTTCATGAGCATTCATTATCTGTACACTTTGAATCATCTTCGTGGGTAGAAGTGCAACGGGCTATTTATGCAACAGTATCTAATGACAGGACATGTTAGAGAATCAGATCTAATTTAGACTGAGTAATCTTATTCAATGCTGTCTGCTTAGCATCAAAAATTGAAGCTAAACCAGAGGTTATTATGTGTAGTTCACTGAAGAGAGAAGTGCCCTTAAAATTAGGAGACATCAGTTCTTTTCCTCGCTTTGCTACTGAGTCAATCTTTGGGCTTGAGCAAATAATTCATATATACATATATATGTCTGTATATATACATACATATGTGTGTAGATGTAAATGTATGTGTTTGTGCATATACAAAATGTGAATACAAAATGTGCAAAATGTGAACACTTCTCTTTAGAATGCTGAATGCTCTTTTAAAATCCTTTCAAAATAGATCCCAAAGCACAAAGTATTTCAAGGAATACAATACACTACTTACTCGCTACCTTTTTTTTTTTCTCACCATACTATCTTCTGCAAAGCATTTGACACTGTCCAACATGATAGCCTTGTCTATAAATTGGAGAGACATGGATTTGACAGATGAACCACTCAGTGAGTAAGGAATTAGCTGGATGGTCATACTCAAAGATTTGCAGTCAATGGCTAGATGTCTAAGAGGAGAACAGTGACAAGTGGTGTTCCTCAGGAGTCGGTATTGGGACTGGCACTATTTAACATCTTTGTTGGCAACACGGACAGTGGGATTGAGTGCACCCTCAGCAAGTTTGCTGACAACACCAAGCTGTGTGGTGCAGTCAACAGGTTGGAGGAAAGGGATGCCATCCAGAGGGACCTGGACAGGTGTGAGAGGTCAGCCCATGCAAACATCATGAAGTTCAATAAGGCCGAGTGCAAGGTCCTGCACATGGGTCAGGGAAATCCCAAGCACAAATACAGGCTGGGAAGAGAATGGATTGAGAGCAACCCTGAGGAGCAGGACTTGGGGGGGTTGGGTGACAGGAAGCTCAACATGATCCAGCAATGTGTGCTTGCAGCCCAGAAAGCCAACCGTATCCTGGGCTGCATTGAAAGAAGCAAGGCCAGCAGGTTGAGGGAGGTGATTCTCCCCTTTACTCCGCAATCATGAGAGCCCGCCTGGAGTACTGCATTTGGTTCTGGGGCCCCCAACATAAGAAGGACATGGACCTGTTGAAGCGGGTCCAGAGGAGGGCCACAAAGATGATCAGAGAGCTGGAGCACTTCTCCTATGAAGACAAGCTGAGAGAGTTTGGGTTGTTCAGTCTGGAGAAGAGAAGGCTCTGGGGAACCTTAGAGCAGCTTTCCAGTGCCTGAAGGAGGCCTGCATGAAAGCTGGAGAGGGACGTTTTACAAGGCCATGTAGTAGCTTTAAACTGAATGAGGGTAGATTTAGATTAGATATAAGGAAAAAATTCTTAGAATCATAGAATCATAGAATCACTTTGGTTGGAAAAGACCTTTAAGATCATCGAATCCAACCTTTAACCTAACCCTGACATCCCACCACTAAACCATGTCCCTAAGCACCTCATCTACCCTTCTTTTAAATACCTCCAGGGATGAGGACTCCACCACCTCCCTGGGCAGCCCATTCTAGAGCCTGACAACCCTTTCGGTGAAGAAGTTTTTCCTAATGTCTAGCCTAAACCTGCCCTGGCGCAACTTCAAACCATTCCCCCTCGTCCTATCGTCCGTTACCAGGGAGAAGAGACCGACCCCCACCTCACTACAGCCTCCTGTCATAAGACTTGTGTTCTAGATCCCTCACCAGCTTTGTGGCTCTCCTCTGGACATGTTCCAGCAATGCAACATCTTTCTTGTACTGAGGGACCCAAAACTGAACACAGTATACAAGGTGTGGCCTCACCAGCACCGAGTACAGGGGCACGATCACTTCCCTACTCCTGCTGGCCACACTATTCCTGATACAAGCCAGGATGCCATTGGCCTTCTTGGCCACCTGGGCACACTGCTGGCTCATATTCAGTCGGCTGTCAACCAGTACCCCCAGGTCTTTTTCCACCAGACAGCTTTCCAGCCACTCTTCCCCAAGCCTGTAGCGTTGCATGGGGTTGTTGTGACCAAAGTGCAGGACGCGGCACTTGGCCTTATTGAACCTCATACAGTTGGCCTCAGCCCATTGATCCAGACTGTCCAGGTCCCTCTGCAGAGCCCTCCTCCCCTCCAGGCAGATCAACACTACCACCCAGTTTAGTGTCATCTGCAAATGTACTGAGGGCACACTCAATCCCCTCAACCAGATCATTGATAAAGATATTAAACAAGACTGGCCCTAGAACTGAGCCCTGGGGGACACTGCTTATGACCGGCCGCCAACTGGATTTAACTCTATTCACCAGGACTCTCTGGGCTCAGCCATCCAGCCAGTTTTTAACCCAGCGAAGAGTACACTCATCTAGGCCATGAACCGCCAGCTTCTACAGGAGAATGCTATGAGGGTGGTGAGGCACTGAAGAGGTTGCCCAGAGGCGCTGTGGATGCCCCGTCCCTGGAAGTGTTCAAGGCCAGGTTGGATGGGGCTTTGAGGAACCTGGCCTAGTGGAAGGTGCCCCTGCCCATGGCAGGGGGGATTGGAACTGGGTGATTTTGAAGGTCCCTTCCAACCCAAACCATTCTAAGATTCTATTATTCTATCTTATGGAACATAATGATGCTTAAAAGTCAGTACAAAATTTGTGTGCTATGTTAAAATGAATGCAGAAGGACCCTTCAAAGGAATTAATTTATCCAACTCATTAATCCAGAATATTTCATGAATCCAGAATACATTTAGGCAAAAGGTAAAGAATAGATTGGCTGTGAATGGAAGACAACACAGCTAGATTTCCTTAGACATGTACTTCACAAGCATGAAAGCTAGCATGTTTCTTGTTTTTATGTTATAGATTTGAACAGCTTTAAGCTCAGGTCATTTGTCACTCTTTTATCTACACACAGTCTGAAAATTTGGTTTCATATTTTGCAGTTTAGGAAGTATCATATCTATGTGTGTGTATGTTTACAGAAGACACCCAGAAATCTTACTTTGAAATCAAGATTTCAAAGCACAGTAATTTGTTGCGTATATTTTCAATAAAAAATACTGACACTTATTTACATGCTGAACAGGGGAAAAGTTAACTAACTGTGACTCAGAAGTAGAAAGGTTTTCCTTTTTTTTTTTTTTTCCCCCAGTTATATTTTTGTGGCCTTCCCTGGAGTCCATAAATAAAACAGAACAGTGGCTCTGCTTTGGCAAGTGAAAAATCAGATTTCAAGAAGGAACTTGAGATCAATAGACTGCTATTTTGTAGGCAAAGCCTGGATTATTAGTCCCAGAAGGCAAATATATGTCTTTAGACAGAACTCCCAAATTTTATTTTCTTTATACTTAAAACATTTATGCATATACATGATACTGCCAGCTTTATAAAAGCATTAAGTACAATGTCTATCTGTATGGATTAGGAACATGTTGGTGATGCGCTTCAGTGAGATAATACAGAAAGTTTCACGCTCCTAGAGAACAAAATTACCTACAAACATTCATTGTCATGAATACCCACAGCATCAAAACAGGGAGTAGCGTAATATCCATTAAACAAGTGACACAGGGAGGAGCAGAGAAATAACCATGATTTAACCAGTTTTAGTGTCCAGAGAGAAAACAGAAGATAATCCAGAATTAGAACCCACAAATTCCAGGTGCTGGGTGTAAACTCTACCTGTCACACAGCACTTCTGCACGAGAGAAGTCTTGCTCCAGAACAAGTCTAGACATTAGGAAAAACTTCTTCACCGAAAGGGTTGTCAGGCTCTGGAATGGACTGCCCAAGGAGGTGGCCAAGTCCTCATCCCTGCAGGTATTTAAAAGAAGGATAGATGAGGTGCTTAGGGACATGGTTTAGTGGTGGGATGTCAGGGTTAGGTTAAAGGTTGGATTCGATGATCCTAAAGGTCTTTTCCAACCAAAGTGATTCTATGATTCTATGATTCTAAGTCTTCTTTCCAGGACACCGCAGGCTAATAAACTTTCTCCATTAAAAAGGAGATAAATTTCACTGAGGCATCCAAGCCTCTCTAGCATTGCCAGAACACAAGGGCTTCTATGAGACTTAGTCTTACTGCAAAGGTTTCCACTGTGAAGCCTTCAGAGTGTAGCACATGTAGAAGGAAAATGACATAGTCTTTTTGTATTACTGTACTAGTTGATTTTTCCTCTAAATGTCTTATCCTTGGTGTAAGGATGTGGTTCATGACTGCCTCAGTTAAGACGAAAAAAATCAGAGAATTTTAATCTTTATTAGGGCTGCTTAGAACTACTAGAAAATAACTAAAACAATAAAAAGACATCCATGATTGTGATGAATTAACAGGTGTTTTAAAGCATTCTTACCATCTCAGAATAACAAGCTGCTGATTGCTATGACAGTGTCTCTATTCTAGTTGCAGTCTACAAGTGAAGGGCCATAAGGCTAAATGGATTGGAAGGTTTAGCAATAAGCTAGAAAAACAGCATTTGATCTCTAGAAAACGTGTGCTCACTTCCTATCCAGATCTTTACTTACTTGAAACTTGCTATTACCATATGGAAGGAGAGTATCTAAAGTGAATTCTGGGATCAACCAGAAAACTAAAAATAACAACAAATATAATTTCACTTAGGTAGTAACAGCATTTTGTTGGTCTCAGTAAAGACTTCATCCAGGGACTCTCTCCCCAGCACTGATATATCAGGTGTTACATCTGTCGCCACTGCTGTATGAGGCATTAATGTGTAGCAATACACAGGAATGACTGGAACTCTGGATATGTATCTTTAGGCTTTGTTTTAATTAAAGTGCATTGAAAATGGGGTGAGCTGTCTTTCATGTTCATACTATTATTGACATTGTAATGCTGCAGTTCTGTGGGCCTTGTAAGCATGTACAGATGGGTCAAGCACTTCTATTGACAGACCTCTTAAGTCTTCTGTACAAATGCAAGAAGTGATGGACAAACAAAAAATAAATTGTAAGAGGAAGTTTGGATTTTTGCCATTATGGACAATGTGTAGGGTTCTTCTATCATTAAGACAAATATTCTAATATGAGAAGCCCCATCCTCACAATCTGAATATAAGCTAAATGACTAAGGTAACTGAACCCCAGGGCTTAGACAGCTCACAGACTGCAAGTGGATGTTAAAGTTCACTTCATAACCAGTGCTACCAAGCAGCAAAGCAAGGGCTATGCTGTCATTTAATGCATGAGATGCTGGACTTGGTGCTAGTCAAAGAACAGAATTATCTCACGCATGTTGTATAACCTTGTCAATATCTAAGGAAAGACATTGTGAAAATATGTTTCCTTTCCTCATTCTCATGCCAGATGGACCCATAATTCTGTGTTGTAAATTCCTTGTTCTTGTATTTCTGCATATTAAATAAGCAGAGTAGAAGCCTTGTCCATTTTGTTCAGTTACTGCCCCAGCCTTTTGTCATGAGTTCTACTTGCATTATTTATTATAATTAATTGTTACACTTCATTGACTATTGAGAAATTTGATCCAAGGACATGCATAATCCTTGAAATTCATATATCTTGATATTACAAGGATCATAAACCTTAAATTAGGAAAGGATGGACTAATGCACATAAATTGCTCTCGTGTACTTTAGGAAAAACATTAATTGTCTGTGCCAGGGTGATGGTGTATTTCTGGTATCTATCTGCCACTGATGCCCTTGTTCTTAGCATAAATTAAACAGAACTGTTTATTCCCATAGTTGTTATAATTATGAACCGACCCATGCACGAAATCATTTCAGCATATTTATTACTTGAAAATTAGAGAACTTGCTCAAGAAGTCTACGTAAAGCATTAAGTCTAATTAAATTCCTACTCTTAAGACAGGAAATTCCTTTATTTAGTCTTCCCTTAGTAAAATCATTTGAGGAATATAAAATGATCAATTCTGATCCATTGTTCTATTACTATACCCTCATTATAAAAGCTTCTAATTTTCAGCAGGAAATACAGTAGTCTTGGACTCAAAGTTTTTCCATTTAGTATTTGCAGGCTTAGCCAAGCAGTGCTGCTTACAGTGTGCAATAAACACAACAGGAGAGACACTGTTGCTGAAACCACTCAAAGCCGTACTTATTTATGGCTGGGCTTCAGCTGAGCCTCCAGCTGCCTACCAGCTTCCTTGAGGATTTGCAGCTGAGAAGCTAGCTGTACCAGCAGAAAACACACAGATCTTCAGGATGTGATAGTGAAGGGTCACAGCTTTAAAGACAGATTATTTTTGTCAACTCACTTTTAAAATTTCCTATCCAAGATGATGTTAACTCAGCTCTTCAAGCAGGATCTTTTTGACTCCAACCCTACTAGACAGAGTGTTACATTCTTCTTATTTTTTCCATTGGAAAACTAATTTCTCCCTAGTCTCTGACTCCATTTCAAAAGACGTGAGGCAGAAACCCTACGTAAAGGAATACCTTTTCCCAGTAATTTGTTAGACAATAAAGTAGTGAAGAGACACAAAGGTTGATTCCAAAGTGTAACGTGTCAGTGGGGCTCTTATTGGAATATTAACTAGGCATAATGATTTTTAGAAATTTCTTTACCTCTGCTTAGAAAAAACATTTTTTGAAAAAAATCATTATAGCTGCCCATTGATTTAATTAAATTTACTCAGTTTTCTTATGAAAAGTTAATTTTGGTATTTATTTTCTCCTTGAAAAACTTTTGTCTGGGAAAAAGGAAAGATATTTTTGCAATACTGGTTTTAATTCTCTATTCCTTCTCTCTCACTTACATACACATACTAGTTTGAGATACTGTCCTCTGACAGCGGAGATCAATAGACTCTTCATATCTTAAAAACCATCAGGTAACACTTCAGTGATTAGGGGATTGATTCCGCTCTCTGTTGTGCTGTTGCTATCTGGAATAATTGAACTGAAACCAATGAATTTATATGGTCGTAAGTGAGATCACAATCCCGTCTCCTACCTAAGATGATCCCCTTTGTTTCCCAATCCTAATAAGAAAAAGGGGGGGGAGGGGGGAAGGGATGGAAGATAAAAAGCTCTCAAAAAATTATTGCTTTTCTCTTTTGAACACATTAAGAAATTTTTTTTAACCAGCGATTGATTTTCAACATTGCATATGTTTTATTTATAGTTTGTACACCATGAGAACATGTCTTTCCACGGAACAAAGAGCTTCAGCAGAGTAATCTCACCTCTCTCTTTCAACACATACATACATATGTAAGTATAAATGACATTTTTACAGGTATGCAGATATGTCTACACACATGTAGCACACATATACACATATATAAGCATTCATCCAGAGATATATAAGCATCCCCATATAAATATTGGACGTAGAAGATGATGAATATATAGCAAATATATTTGCTCTCCTCTTCTCTATTTTATTCCACCTCTTTGAATATTTTCTTCCCTCCTCTTTTTTGACAGTAAGACTTTACACTGGATCTCCATGCAAAGTTTAAAAGTTTCTTTGTACACAGGACTTTGTTCCCTCACTGTTTACATGAGAGCATTTTCATATTTAAACAAATCTCTTTTTTTCCTAGACTTCCAGATACCTTTTAATAAATAATTCTTTAAAAATGGATTGCTGGGAAACATCCAATCATCTTATATTAAATGGGAAAGCTGCAAGTGAAGATTTCTTGGTTTAGACATTCCAAAGAAAGATAAGGTCATGAGTCAGAAGTGAGGAGACACGCTGTCTGGTTAGCTAAGCACTGAAGAAATAGAAATTAGACCTCATATTATCTCAGGCAGGTCAGTTCCTTAGCCTCTTGAGTGTCTTTTAGTATCCAACTATCTCATCATTTTTACCTAAAACTTTACTTATAACTCTTATTCATCACTACTAATTACAAAGGAAAAAAAAAGCATTCTGGCAAGTCCTCAAGCTTTCACCATGGTGCCTACAATAATCTATTTTTTACCTCAAACAATTGGCTCTGGAGCTATGCAAGTTAAAGAAGGAAAAGTTGTTCTTCGTTTTACTCCAAAAGTGCCTATGTTTGGTAGCTCAAATACAGAACCGCTGCTTCCCCAGTCCCAACTTCCAATATGGATAATAAGGTAAAATACAATGTGGAAAGGACACCTGATTTGGGGGTTTTTTTCCCCCTACTCAGTTTCAGTTCACCTGCCCAAATGTCAATGAGTAGAACATGGGAAATTTAAGGGTGTTTCCATGGGGCAGCCATCTGTTTTATGTTTTATTCTTTTCAGAATACAATATTATATTTCAGCTTTATGTGCATTGGTTCAGATTTATAACATTTTATGTAACTGTGACCCATCATGATGAATATCACAGATGATGATAGGCTCGTTAAGCACATCTCATTTTAGTCAAACTGCAAGTGGCATTTTGTTTATATGGTTCATTTCGCCAACAAATTAGATTTCAAATTGATTGCTTTCTGAAATGACTTTGTTCATCAATTTCTAGACTAGGCAATTACAAAGACTATACTAGTAATTAATAAGCCTCTGTATCAACAATGTTTTTAAACTCCTTGGCAGTAGTAGTGAAGTTTAAGGGAATTCAAATGTTAATTTTCAGGGTCTATCAGAGCTGCCCAGAATCTGATAAAAGAATACCTCACAGAGATACTTTTTCATAGTGTGAAATTAAAAGCCTAATACCTTTTACTGAGATAAGACTCTCTTTTCCTCTTAGCCTTAGGTAGAGGGGGGTGGGAGGGAGAGATATTACACCTAATTTGTGAAATATTCAAATAAGAAACTCAGTGTTAATATTTTCAGTCATAAGTGAGAAGATTGACAGGACCTAGATTTAAGTTTTGATTTGCCACTTGCTGAATGACATTGGTCAAAAGCCTGAGATTTGTTTACATATCAAAATCTAACTCAGAAGGAACTAGTTCAAGACAAAAGAGCTTGGGTACAATGCCGCAGTAAAGTCAGCATTCTGCTTCTGATCCCTACGCTAGCAAAGGAGTCTTTGCATGTACCTTGCAAAACACGAGTTGCCCAAAGCCAGCCACAAACCTCATGTTAGAGTGAACTTCAATCAGTGTCTCTGGTTTTAGCATGTTAAATAAGGAAAACAGCATTTTCTACTTTACAAGATTGATGTAAGAAAAGTAAATGGTTGTGAGGCTACCGGACATGATAGCAATGTGCTCCATCTATTTAGTGTAAAATTCCTGTTAAGTCTTCTAACGACAGGGTTTACTGATTTTGGCTGAGACAGTTAATCTTTTTCACAGTAGGTCATATGGGGCTTTGTCTTGGATTTGTGACTAAAACAGTGTTGGTAATAGAGCGATGTTTTAGTTATTGCTGAGCAGTGCTTACACAACCTTAAAGCCTTTTCTGCTTCTCACACCACCCCACCAGTGAGTAGGCTGGGGGTGCACAACAAGATGGGAGCAGACACAATCAGGTGTTGTGGTTTAACTCCAGTTGGCAACTAAGCACCACAAAGCTGCTCGCTCATCCTCACCTGCCCTGGTGGGATGGGGGAGAGAATCCGAAGAACAAATGTAGGAGAACTCATGGATTGAGATAAGAACAGGTTAATAATTGAAATAAAATTAAGAAATAATAATAATAAATTGTAATGAAAAGGAAAACAGAGAGAGAGGAATAAAACCCAGGAAAAACAAGTGATGCAACTGCTCACCACTCCCCAACTGATGCCCAGTCAGTCCCCAAGCAGTTTATATACTGAGCAAGATATCATATGGTATGGGTATGGTTTGGGTCAGCTGTCCTGGCTATTCTCCCTCCCAGCTTCTTGTGCACCTCCTTGATGGCAATGTGAAGCTGAAAAGTCCTTGACTTAGTATAAACACTGTTTAGCAACAACAAAACCATCAGTGTGTTTTCATATTATTCTCACATTAAACACAGCACTATAGCAGCTGCTAGGAAGAAAATTAACTCTATCCCAGCCAAAACCAGGACACCAGGACAGCTGACCTCAACTGACCAAAGGGCCATACCATAGGATGTCGTTCTCAGCAATAAAGGCTGGGCAAAGAAGAAGGAAGGGGGGATGTTTGGAGTGATGGCGTTTGTCTTCCCAAGTAACTTATGAGTGATGGAGCCCTGCTTTCCTGGAGATGGCTGAGCACCTGCCTGCCCATGGGAAGTGGTGAATGAATTCCTTACTTTGGTTCTCTGCACATGCAGCTTTTGCTTTACCTATTAAACTGTCCTTATCTCAACCCACAAGTTTTCTCACTTTTAGCCTTCTAATTCTCTCCCTCATGCCACCGGGGAAGAGTGAGTGAGCGGCTGTGTGGGGCTGAGTTGTTGGCCAGGGTTAAACCACTACACAGGGCAAACCTAGCCTAAGCCACAGAGAGTTTTTTCCACTATCTTCACAAAACTAAAATTTTACCTGATGTGCCTCAAGATCTCAAAAATGTCTTCATGGGATTCTCCATGTGCAAGACTATCTCCTACTACTTGCTCTGTGCTGACCAATAGCACCTTATCAATTGTGGGATCAGGTAGATTTGTCTTTCAGGATGTTTCTAGGGCAGGTATTCCACTGCATGAGATATGCCAGTACAGAAATTATACCAGTTTCTGTCCCAATGCCGAGGTGATTTCTAAATTAAAATTTTGAAGGGTTATTAACCCAGGACATAAAGTAGAGCCTTTGGGATTAGGGATAAAAATTAGGAAGGGAAATGTAAAGCATCAATTTTCTCACCATTTAGCAGAAAAACAGATATTAACCATCAGCATTTGCTAAAAAGAAATGTAAATAGTTCATGTCCTTGCAAGCTCTGAATATCAGGCTGTGGCAGCAAACTATTAAGCTGGCTCACAGCATGCAACACTGAATAACTAAAATACCAGAGTATGGAGAAGAGCCAGCACCTGATGAAAATGGAAATAAAAAATTAAAAGACTGTAAGGATTGCAAAGGCTTGAGGTGGGCAATGAGGTGAAGGAGTAAACCAGCAACAACTCTAGCCTAATACACCCTAAAAAAAAATAATAAAGATAAAGCCAGCAGAAAAAGGAAGCCTCAGAGGTCCAGAAACTGCAAAGAGTAAAGATAACTGACATGCACACTCTTGTATCTCTGACACTGTTGAAGGGGTTTAAACTCGGACATTGAAGACTACATTCTTAGCAACACTGTCAAAATCTGTTTAAAAGGGATTATTTATTATAAACAAATACTACTAAGCTTAGCCTATTATACCCCACTTTCTCTCTGGACCAGAATTTTCTATTGTATTCAACAACGGAACAGCACATACACTGGAATTGTCTGCTGATTTTTCAAACTCCTTCTGCTGAACTCTGGAGTTTAACCCACTTTAAGACATCCAGGCAGCTCAAGCCGTTTTTACAGCTGCTGTTCCAGGAAAAGAAATGTCATTTTTCTGACTGTTGTTCTGATTTCTATAGTTCTCAGTTTCATTGAAAAAGTCAGTCACAATATGCATTAATGTAACTACCTGAGATATCTGTCTCACATTCAGCTTTTTTTTTTTTTCCAGGAAGCATGTTTTGAATCCTACCTAAATAAGTTAACCGATGGATTTCTCACTGATAACCTCCCTTAAATTTTGTTCCAGTCTTGACCTTCAAGTAGATTTGTATCTTATACTAGATATTATCTCTACACTAACAAGCTATAATAAACTACATCATCTTTGTCAACCATAGATAGGATCCCCAATGTTTTATGTATGAAACACTACAGACCAGCAAGAGAAATCAAGATTAGTTATTATCATCACACAAAAATTATTACACAGTTTCTTTAACCTTAACTTAAAAGGACAACTTCTGTTTAAAAACAAAATCCTTTTTCCTCATTAATAATGACATTTCAGGTTTATACAAACTAAAACCATGACTATTACAGCAAGTATTACCAAAAAATATATCCCACTTGGCCTTAATCACTTGGGTCATGTGGAAGACATAAACCAGATTATGAAATAAAATGAGTTCAGTTTTCACTTAGATGAGAATGTATTTCCTACATCAGAAAAGTTTATTTTACATGCTGTATTAGCTGCTTAAATAGACTCAGTGCATATACTGTAATGAATCCACATATAATACACTGAGGAATTAAAGGCTCAGAGTACTGGAATTAAAGGTTCCATTATTTTTCAGGTAATTTATTTTGCATCACTGTATTATAAGATTGAGGACAGATGCTTTGGCCCTTTGCCTCAACTCTGCAGACGGTTCACCTTATTTATGTGAGTACTTCCTATAAATTCAACAAGTCCCAAGGGTATAGTTAAACATGCACATAATATTGCCGGATCAGGGCCCTCATCTTGATTTGCTATGCTCACTGCATGCAATTTTTTTCCCCTGTTGCTGCCAGACTCCTTGTTTGTTAATCATCTTTCCAGATGATTACTCCAGCTTTCCAAGTCCATCTCTGTGTGGGGCCACATATACACCTAGCAGGTAACTCTCAGCTATTTCTGCCTCATTCCATAAGCTTGATGTTTCAGTGCATCCAATACAGTTCTCTACCTGGAACTCACCTTTCCTGACACCTCCAAGCTATTTCCTCCTGACCTCGCCTTGTTTGATTGCTCCTAGTCCTACACAAAACACAGACAAAGATTTTAATTTTACAATTTTTTATTTGAAAAGGGGGATTTCTAAAACTACATTAACAAGGACTTCAGAGAATTTTAGACACAGCAGTGTTCTTGTTTATCTTCTTGCTTTAGCAAGACTTTTCAAAGTCCTTTTAATGACCCTGAAAACTTATTAATTGGGTTGTTTAGGCATCTGGGGAGTCTGGGGTGTAGGAAATAAAAAAGAAGTAAAAGAGTTGTATGCTATTTCCAATCCAATTCCCTCATACATATAGCCCTTCCCTTCTTTTAGCTGGCATTTCCATGCTTGGTAGGTTTTCTAGCCACTTCTGAAGACAATATTACTGCAAATAACAGAGACACGCAGTGTGTATATTCTGTCTGCGCACTATAAGCATTTCATACATCATTTAATTATTACAAAGACTTTTAATAATGACAAGGTCATTGTATTTTTCTTAAAGTTAAGAAACTGATATTTTTTACCCTGGTTGGTGGTTCCATAGTGTTTACAGAGTAGTCCATTTGGCAGTAGGAAACTGTCACAGATTTCATTTTTATTGCACTGCATTAGCATCAAAGTCACATACTTTTCACTTAGTAAATGAATAAGAAAGAACTACATTTCTTTTAACCTTGGCAATGTCTGTAGTATTCCTGGCTAGGTAAATCAGCTACAGTCTGCAATCCTTTGATGCAATATTAAACTGAGGCCATGAATATTTAGAGGCATTTAATTTTCCAAATAGCTCTGCTAACAAACATAATGCAATAGTCCCTGTGTCCTGGCCATATTCAAATAGAACAATTTCCTCTTTTTAACTACTGAATTCCAACCAGCTATGTGGTTGCCTATGGCTATATGTTGCCCAAGATTAATGCATTTTATCTATAAATTGTATTACTGTTAAATCAACTCACAAATACTACACTTAAGATTTACTCAGATAAAAATTAATAACTCACTTGCAGGGAAATTATTAGTTACCAGTATCTACTACCCAAACTGATTTGCCCCTAGAAAAGTGTGCAGGTATGGAAAGTGAAAAATGTTGGTCAACAGGGTTTATAAAGATGAACATGCTGACCATTCCTGTGCTTTTAGAGCACAAGATCAGAAAGAAATGATAAAGTGGGCATGTGACATTCCTGGATAAAGGGGAGCCGTGCTGGAAGACAAAGGGAACCTGATAATCTTTTTCTTTTTTTCTTGCTTTTCCAACAGCAGAGAAGAATATAGAAAGAATCAGCTGTAGGTTTGCCCTGAAAGTTATTGGTCACTAAAACCAGTTTTGTTTCTGTCCCTTCTTTCCAAAACAGCCCTTTTTTTTGGAGAAACTTTAAATTGACTATTGGTGGATAAAGAGGTGAATGCTTTAGACCACTACCATCCCTAGGAGCTGTCAAAAAAATACTCTGGTTCTCAGCCCAGAATTCAGCTTTCATGCCACATAAGGTGTTGGATGCCCAAGCTTAGAGAATTAATATTGCCTCAGAATAAGAAAAAATATTCCAAGACTTCAAAAACCAACCAACCAAAAAAAAAACCCCAACACTTAAAGTAAAGTTGTTCTGTTCTTTTTTCTTGCACTGAAGTAATGGTCTGATTTTCAGGAAAGCTGAAGTATATGTCTTTTCTAGACTGGGTACTACTTCTGAAAATATTTTGAAACTTTCATAGAAAACTAAATCAGTATTTAAGAGACTATATGGAGGCAGACCCAGTTTAATATTCTAGACATTTAGATTTATGTCTCTCTTCTTCCAGTCTTCAGGCAAAACTATTGTTTCATCTACCTATCTTAAAGCTGTATTTCCTCTTGTAAAATATTTAATCTATATCTTTTATTCCAGAAAATCTTTTTTCATTATTTTTCATTATTAGAAAACCATAGCTTCTATTAAACAGATTAAATGTATCTTGAAATCAGATTGGTATCAAGTCCCTTAAAATTATAATGCCAGATCAAAATCTTACCCAGGCAGATACAGCTAGAGAACTTATAGATGAATTTACAGATGTTTTAAAGTTGTAAGTCTTCTTACAGTCTAGACAACTTAAGAGATACTGAGTATGAAAAGCAGAGGTCAATTCTGTTCCAAAACTAGGTTTGATAGGTGCATAGTACATATGAGCTGGAACACTTCAATAATGAAAACAAAAGCCTGAACATTTTGACTGAAACAAAGCTGAGAGATTGCAGAAGCAAACATCCCAGTGGCTTTTTTCATCATGCAACTCTAATATTCCATGAAGGAACAAATTAGCCTTCTTAAACTGTTCCTCCCCAGTGAATACTAAATACAAGGCTTAGGATTTATTGATTGCAACCATTCCACAGCATAAGTATGCTTTGCAGTGTGCCCAGCAGTCTTAGTTTGGATTGATCCAGTCTGCGGGACATATTGAAGAACACTATAGGTTCCTCTTAGGCTATGCACCCAACTTTCATTTTCTATTTGTATTTGGAACATGGCCTAAGTGCAGAAAGTACTTGCTTCACAGTCTAGACAGAGCCAGTATCAGCACTTTATTCTTTTATTTCCACTCAAATTTGCAAAGTTTTGCAAAGAACTCCCAAGCACTTTTGCCAGGAGGAGATCTCTGACAGCAGCCAGGATCCTGTAGGAAAGGTTATATTGGAATTGTATGTTGAAGCTAAGCAAATTCAAAATAAAAGTGGTTTTTATTGAAAGTCCCAGTGGTATTTATCCTTTGGAATGATTTAGATAGGAGAGTGACAATTTCTTTATCGCTGGAAAGCCTTTCCTCACGATTAAACATCTTTCCAAAAGATAAGCTATCTCACAGAGATAGCTTGAATTTGATGTTTACTTGGAGAGTTTCTACTATCTGTGTAATGCCAGACTGAGGCTGGGCTACTGCGCAGGTCCCTTTGGCTCCAAGTTTACAACAGTATGAAGAACGTCTCCAAGAACTGTGGATATCCAACAGTGATCGTGTTCAAATTTTCAGTTTCTCTCATTTCCTCTTCTTTCAGTGACTCCTAACACTGCAGAAAGCAATGTGCTCCAAGAATTTTGAGAATGTACAAGCAGCTCTTAAACATTTTGCTGATTCAGAGCCTGATAGAACTATTAACTACGACAAAAATCATCCTGTTCCACACATTACAAAGCAAGATGTTGTGGTCATTGCTTAAGACATATGTGACACATTCAAAACTCTTCTCTGTTACTTACGTATTTTGTACCTGCACACAGAGAGAAGCCAATTTTTTAGAAAATATCTACACCACAAACTTTTCCTCACTACTTTCCATTTACTGGATTTTATTATATTAATATGGTAGTTACCATCATAGTTCAAACACATCTTGTGGGTGCTTGACAGATTAACACAATGATATTATTACTCAGATTATAGCTATCATACCACAATCCTACATATTGACTGAATACACAGGCAGCTGACATGACTAATATTAAGTAGATGTCTAACTTTAATATGTGGAAAATCCAATTAATCCAACCCCTGCCATTTAAAATGTTACTATTTAGTGTCTATAACTAGTGTGGATAAACAAGAATTACTGGGAATCTTTGACTTCTTTTTCTGAAGATGCATACTGAGGACGCACATTTGCCATTTATTGCATGCTGAAACTGCTTAGGTCTCTTCTGTATTTAAGAAGATGGCCTTTGGAAAATATATTTTCTTCTTGTACTTCACCATTTTAACTAGCTTTGATATGCAAAATATCTTAAATATGAATCATTTAAATCTTTATAAAATCAAATAGGCAAGAAAAAGGCTAATTCAAGACAGATTTAGTGTAGTATTGCCTCTTTATTACATTTAGAAAGGTTCAGGTGTTTTTCTTTCTAACACTTCAGGTTCTGAGCTCAGTTTTTATTTTGGGTGCTTTTACTTGACAAAGAATTGCTTGCAAAGATCCAAAAAATGACAAAAAAAACCCCAAAACCCACACAAATAATAAAATATTTTTTACATTTAAAATATCAAAATTTAATTCACTCTCTAAATTTTTAAGTACTTGGCTCATAATTCTGATGTTTCTGTTGAGCATGTGTTATAAAGCGATTTCTGCACGGCATAAATATGGTTATTGCAGGAGTCTTGGTCTAGAGGCCACATGAATCTAAAGGAGAATATTTTGAACAAGAAAGGAAAACATTTTTAGAAGAAACTGTTAACATTGAAGGAAGAGGAATGTGCCCCATCTAGAAAGATATACTGAGGGAAGTGTTGTGGTTTAACCCGGCAGGCAGCTGAACACAACACAGCAGCTCACTCACTCCCCTCCTCCTTCAGTGGAGGAAAGTAAAATCAGAAAAGGAAAGTAAAACCCATGGGTTGAGAAAAAGACAGTTTAATAAAAGAAAAGAATAATAATAATAGTAATGGTAATAGAATATACAAAACAAGTGATGAACAATGCAATTTCTCCCCACCTAATGACCAATGCCCAGCCCATCCCGAGCAGCGACCACTCTCCCCCTGGCCAACTCCCCCTAACCATGATGTCACATGGTCTGGAATAGCCCTTGGGCCAGTTGGGGTCATCTGTCCTGGCTGTACCCCCTCCCAGCTCCTTGTGCCCCTGGCAGAGCAGGGGAAGCTGAGAAGTCCTTGACTGGTGTAAGCCCTGCTTAGCAATAACTAAACCATCAGTGTGTTACCAACACTCTTCTCATCCTAAATCCAAACCACAGCACTATGCCAGCTACTAGGAAGAAAATGAACTCTATGCCAGCCGAAACCAGGACAGGAAGTAAAAAAAAAGAACCACGCCAGTAACTGCATGGCACTAAATGAAGTGAATAACATATTGAGAGTTCTTACCCCTCCCCATAAGATCAGAATAGCTCATGTATGGTATAAACCTGTCAATTGCATTAGAAGATACCTGATTTCATATCATTGATTTCTATAAGAATAGAGCCTCATCAGTTTCAAACATGCTTCTGACCTTTTCAAACGTTTGTTGGGTTTTTTCTTTTTCTATAAGACCACCGTGTCTTCTATTCAACCTCTTCCCACAGTATTTTCTTCCAGACACCCCAAAGCTATAGCAAGTGCTTTTTCAACAAGTGAAAATTTTGCCTTTTGGCTGAAACATAGTAACATTAGTAAATCAGCTTCGGGAGTGAAAAAGTACATGGAGAAATGGAGGAAAATAAAATTGTCATGTTAAAAATTTACCACAGTGCTGGACTGTTTTCTGCCTGACAGCAAAAGGCCATGAGCACTGCAGTGGACAACGAATGGGCTCAGGGCTCATGCAGGAGTGTTTTTTACTATATCACAAATTATTCTATAGAGACCAGGCTTCCTGAAAAAGCCTTTTAACTGAACGTTTCCTTGGTCCAATCTATTGTAATGTATTTAATCTAACTTATTTGAGGTCCGTGAGAAGTGCAGAATATTAATCATGTCTCCTTTTAGTTTTCTCTGCAATTATATGAAGCTTGCTTTTGCTCTCTCGCACACCATTGTAAATCAGAAGTAAATTTACTGAATTAGGTGGAGTCCACTGGAACAAGCTGGTATAAGTAAGTGAAGAATCAGGTTCTTTATACTTTAATTCATTGTTCCTGCTTTCTTCCCTTTCCTGCCGTCATTATTTTAACACAGAGGTAACTAAAGTCAGTATATTTTGCTTTCAGCCTTGATCAAGGTTACATCTTCACTATATTTATAGTGAATGAGACAGATCAAAGAACTCTAAATCAGCTGCAGAAATAGCTAAAGCTTGCTTAAACAACAGCGGAGAAACACTTTGCACGCATCATTTGACCTAACCTCAACTCTGCCCTCTTGATGGATGAAGAAATGCAGCTTTCTGTCTGAACAACAGAAGTAGTGGGAAACATTTACCAGCACAAATTATAATGGTAGATGGAGTACCATGTTCATTTATGAAATCTCAGACTTTCCAAAAAATTCCCTTTCAACCAGACAGCAAACTTGGAACACCTCAACTTGAAAATAAACATATTTTTTTTGCAAGAAAATGCAGATGACAACTGAAAATTGTTGTTTCTTTTAACTATAACCACTACAACAACTCCAGAAAATCTGAAGTACTTGTAGATAATAATTCTTTAAGTTCACTTTATATCTCAAGAGATGCTCTTATCCATGCACATATAAGAAAATGAAACAAATATTCAGGGGAAATGTTCCCCTGACATTTTGGATGCAATGAAATCAGTACACAGGGCAAATAGTGGGGTCAGATTACAGCATGTTCATACATAACGTGTCAATAAAAGTAATCAGTTGATGCAGGCTGAGCTATGATTTCTTTTTTTAATCCTGAATTACTATTTAAAACAGTTACTAACAGAAAGGGGAAAATCACCCATTGCCTAACCTTGATTTCAGATGCATGGGCTAATATTCTCACATCTAAATATTTGATTGATGTGACATTCAGGTACTTCGGAAACCACCCTCTCATGCACTGTCATAAGTCAAAACACGGAGTCTTCAAAGAGCCTACTGCAAATGCTCAATAAAATTTCCCATGGAGTACTCTTGGGCTTTAGGAATATTTCTGCATGATATATCTCACAGGATATGATTAGCATCATACATAGACATTCTCCTCAAATCCTACTAATACTTCTACAAAATATGACAATACAAGGATGAGATGACAGCCTTAAGCAGGGATTTCCCTTATTTTACAGATTAACATTATTTAAGGTTTTGAAGAAGTATCTGCTCCAGAGTAGAACATTTATAGTCTGTGAATAGTTTCTAGATTTGTAACAAGTGTTTCAGAAGTGCAAGAGCCAAATAGATATTCCTTCCCAAAGAGATATTCCAGCTGGGCAGATCCAAGTACATTTACTGTTTAAAGTAGGGAGTTAACATTGCTACAGCTATATGATCCAGTAGGAAAATCAAAGACTTTCTCCTATGGTGATAGCATTTGGCACTTCTCATATGTATAGTTGTGATTCAGTGATTAAAGAACTTTTCTGTATGTTTCGTTACACACCTTCAGCACACAGAAAAGTAAGCTGAAAGCACCTCCAGTGATCTTGGATTCCCCATGTACAGGATTGATTGAACTTCATGATTAGTATAACTCCTGGCTTTTGTCAACATTTATGATGCTTTTCTTGCCAGCAAAATCACATTGCTAGAATATCTACCACACGTCTTTGTCTTGGGATCTGGGAAACAAGTTTGGGGAGTTTCCAAACACAATTCAAAAGGACTTAAAGTCTGTTTGCTTAGCATCTGAATATAATCATGCAGTTAGACTTCTCATTCAATTTGCAACTTCACCTAAAACATTATGAAGAGGAGTTTCTGTTTTCTATCATCTAGTTTACTTGTTTTCTGAGCAATGTTTTATATTGAGAGAGCAGCTATCTGATGATGAAATATTAATTGGTCTTCTCTCTCTTTTGTAAAAATCTCTAGGATACACCTGGATATGACATAAGACAAAAAAGTACAAAAAGAAAATGGCTCCAAATGAAAACTAATTTTTTTACTAATTTAAAAAACAAAGTCTGAAAGAAAAAAGAACTTTTAAATCTTACCTTCAGGCCTGGCATCTTATCTCATCTTGACAGAGTACCTGAATTTGATTGATTATCATTAGTTTGGTTTTACCTATTGGAGAGAAAATGCTGTAAAGCAGTTATCATAGACGAAAGATGAAATTTGCTAGTTTGGTTTGGTTTTGGTTTCGGGGTTTTTTTGCCAAAATAGAACTCTGACTTCATAGATCCACCTAAACAGAGAATCATGAAAAATCCCTTTCTTTCCTGCCCGTAATGCCCTAATTCCCTGCTAGATTCTGATACTCAGTTTCAACTCTATTTGCATTTGTGCCCATGCAAAAGCTTATTTTGTTTGGAAGATTAGTGCGCTTGTGATGCATGATAGACCTACATATTCTACATATACATATGGGGGTTGGACTAGATGACCTCTAGGGGTCCCTTCCAACCCAAAACACTCTATGATTCACCTATGAGTGAAAATGCATAAAACACAATGCTGGTGTAAAAAATGTAAAGAGGAAGAAGCCTGCATTTTATGAAAGTCAAGTCCTTAAAATCTAGTCCCTCCTTAAAGAGGGATTCTTGTCTGGTTTTCTGTTATCATTTCACTATCTGGAATGGGAGGATGTAGCAGGAGGCAAAGTTCAGGATTCTTTTCTCTTTTTTCCTCTTATTGCCAAATCTTTCTAGGTCTGAATCCACATTAACGCTGGCCTGTTCCACGAGGGAAAGTATTTAGGGAAGAAAATCTATATCATGGCAGACCCTGCATTGTGATTACTACATTAATATGTGAGGACTCGCTAATCCGCCAGACATCAAAAACATTTCAGTAACAAGTAGTTGAAGTTAATAGATTTCAAAATGGAATTGAAATTCCATTCTAGATCCTGAAAGAGCTTATTAACTGACCATAACAAATTTGCCATGAGTGAGCACTTTCAACCAAAGTTGAATTCTTCTCTGAAAAATACAAGGCAACAATAATAATATTCTCATTCACTGCACATTTTTGGTCTGGATGCAATAAATGGATGGAATTCTATGGCCTGATATATTGGGTTTATGTGGCAAGATTTTGGTAGCAGGGGTGCTACAGAAGCTGCCAGAAGTCAAGTCTGTTTTGCCCGTGATGGTAGCTGGTAAGTGATCTCTTCCTGCCCTGATCTCTACCCACAAACCTTTTGTTATATTTTCTCTCCCCTGTCCAACTGAGGAGGCAAGTGATAGAGTGGCTTTAGTGGGCACCTGGCATCTAGCTAGAGTAAACCCATGGCACCTGGTATGTATCAGGACAGACTGGCCACCTAAAATGACCCTAAAACATTCAGAAATTACAGAGTTTTGCACTGTGTCTTCTCTTCTGTCCAACACTCCCTTATATACCCATTCATTAGCTAAGGACAGAAATGGTAGAAAATTGAGAGTTCATTAAAACACTTAATTTCCATTATACAGATCATCATTCATGAGTACATTCTCAATTTAGAGCACCTGGGTACCATTTAAAACAAAAATATTTCTGAAAAAAAAATAAACCAAACCATGAAGCATTCTTCACCCTTACCATTAGCATACTCTAATGATTCTGTGTGTCTGTGCCATAAATTTTCCCTGAAAGGAGCTGCAGTATTCCTTTATCAAAACATACTAAAATTCAGACTTTTCCAGCATACCAATGCATTTCTATATTGTTTTCCTGTCTTTAAGGATTTATAGATCATGTTTTCCTTTCTTTAAGGAGCTATGGATGATGAATGAATGAATTGAATGATTGTAAGGAATTATTAAAAAAAAAAATTAATTCCTCAATTTTATCTTGTATTTAGGTTGAATTGCATAAGTATGAGATTACCTTCAAAGTGTCAGAAGATGTAGAGATATCTTCCATTTTGTGTGTCTGAAGAGTGTAACTATTTTCCCCTTGTCTGAATGTGTATTTTTTCATTCTTTCATTTGTTAAAAAATATCCAGTTATGTGTGAGATCACTTCCTTTTCTATCCTCTATAGTAGGATGTAGATCTACCATGTCACCCTTGTGACACTAGGCTTGAATTTTCCAGGTCTCTGATAAAGCATTTTTCATGACAGGCCAAGGCTTCTGTCAGTAGTCCATCAGAGCATCATGCTAAAGAGTAAAAACCTACCTGATTTTAAAAACTTTTAATTTACCTTTGCATTCATGGGAAATGGGAAACAGGATTTAACATGCAGGAGGGTCTGCAGGTTTCATCAGTAGTTTGTTGATTGTTTTTCAAATGTGAAGTACTGCAGTGTCTGGGTGCCGACATAAATTAATAAATAAATATCTTCTAATGCTTTAGTCTACATGTTAGTTTAAAAAGAAACCGTACACCTTTCCCAAAAGATGTATCAGCTGCATAGTGTTTGACAGCAAGTGAAACAAATTACAGGGAAATCCAGAAATATGCTACTCCAACTTTAATCCTTTTTTGTTTGTGATACGCAGCTGCAGTTTTAGGCAATATGATGAAGGAAATGGGCCACACCAGAGTTGGTAACAACAATAAAATGTTTGACAAATATTTTTGGTAAATTATTCAAATGTTCTTCTCCCATCAAATGTTCAGAACATTAACATATTTCAAATACGAAATAGTTGCAAGTGCTTAGGATGTTAAATCATTCATTAAAGGAAGTGAGTGAGGTCATCTGAATGTTATTAATTATGGGATGGATATAGTGATGTGCATCTTCAGATGACTGTTCTGCAGTTATTGTCCAGGACCCTGAACAGGGCTGAGTACTTTCAATTCGTGCAGTTTACTGAAAGATGAAGCACAGCAAGTAATCATGAATCCAGGAGCTGTCTGCAGAAGGACAGTCTGTTCCAGTTAGACAAGATGTTTTCTCTTAATGTGACCTGTTCAGTATTGCTTGCAAGAATATCAGAAATACTGAAATAAACTCAGCTGCAACATTTTCCATAAATAACATTTGAATTATTTTGCATTCTCATCATAAACTAATGTTTACATATGACTCAAGAAAGACTTAAAACAATTGCTATACATAAAAGGTCTTGTTTCTCAGGACTCTACCATGTAAAAGATGTATGGCCAAGCCATGTGCTGCAGGTCAGACAAGGTCCACCAACAAACTATACACAGAGAGGTTTACATCCTGCCTTTGTTCCAGCACTTGCATCCTGCCTATAGAGTGGTCTAAGAAACTGGGAAACAGTTACAAATGAAGCCTGCTAGGGTTTCACTGCCCATCTGTTGGCCAACAGAGGTTCAACTCCTTCCATACTGGCACTCATTCCACCAGCTTACAGTGCAAAGCAAGCAGCAGCCATCCACCTGCACAGGCAGAGGGAAGAACTGACACAAAAGGGACAGCTGCCATGATCTCTCAGATTTGTTCACGCTCCTTCCTAAGGTTTAACCATAGGGAAGAGGAATGAGCCTTCCAGCTCTCTGGAAAGGTTTCCTGGGATGAAGGTTGAGATGGTTACTAGCTGATGGAAGCTGACTGGTTGAAATGCCACATGAGCTTTCTCCTTCTTTGACTTTTCCCTCTCTTTCCATCTGGTACTATACTTGCTTTTGATACTCACAACAGGACTGTCAGCCTTTTACTTGTTTGAAGGAGGGACTGTATGTTTCTTTTTACTCCCTTTCTCCATTTACTTATTCCTGTTTCTCAGAGTTATTACTCAGTTTGGCTGTGAGTTACTGTTGCTATTTCCTCCTACAGAAGCCTGTAGGACTGAAGACTGCAATGAAATGGGAGAACCCCTCCACACCAAAAAAAATCCTCCTCAGAGGTATTGGGTACTATTTTTCAAATTTCAAGATTTTTTCAAGCAGTTTAATAATTTCAGATTCAATAATATACTGATGGTAGATATAAACTAGTGAATCCATCCCTCCTCTTTCAGTTTTTGTTATTGATAGAGGATTCTCAAGTTAAGCTCTGTGAATTTTTTCCAGTGGCCCACAATCCACTCTTTGCACGTGTTGCTAGTCATATGGTGGAGAAAGACCCCAAAAGGCTCTGAAATATACCTGAAAGGCCCCCAAAGGCCAGGTGGCCCATCTTCATGAGTGGTTGGGTATCAATCAGTTCTGCTGATATATGTGCATGACCCAGCAAGAGCACAGAGCTCAGCTTGGGCTGTAAGAAACACTTGACATGTTGAGTAGGAATTTGGGTGGCTGGCTCACACTGAGCATCCAGCTGCTCTACACTGTACTGTCTTGTTTATCCCCATAGGTAATGTAAAGCCAGTTCAGGAAACATGAGCTGCAGCCACTGCAATATAGGTATAACCACAAAAGCTAGTATTCTTCATAAAATATTGCTGAAAAAAAAAAAACCAAACCCACACTCCTCATCTTAACAGGTAAGAGTAGGTAGCATAAGAACACCAGTTTCTCTTTAACGGAGCAATAGACTGTGTAGGCAACACCATGCTATTAACGTGGTTGTAAGTATGTCAGTAACAACTCTCATAACCCCCTGGCAGCATGACTAAATTCTGGAACAAGAGTGCAAAATGGATAATGATCAAACATTTGCGTTTTTTTAAAGGCACTATTCAAAAATTAAATAATTAAAATACAATAATTATCATAAATCCTTCAAGTGTGTTCAACAGAAAACAAACTAGTGGTGTAGAAATACTTTCCTTCACAACAACACTATGAAAAGCTTTAGTGTTCATGTCAGGATTCATTAAAATTATACATAAATATTTATGTGTCAATTAAGGAAAATCCAGTATAGAGCTGAAATTCAGCAAAGCTGAAGATTAAGAAGATGTTTTGTTTGGTTTTTTTCCAAACAGACAGGAATCCAAAGATGCATGGAGGTGACATACCCTGAGTGTATGCCACAGCAAAGAATCCAGCAGGCAAATGTAGAAACCAAATGTGAAATTTCTTTCACAGATGAAAGAATGGGAAAAAAGAGCAGAACCATATTAGCATCTTTTGTGGCAGTCAGGGGAAGGGCAGGCAGGTAGGAGAAATACTCTTCATGTTATTTTCACTCAAAACTGATTTTCAGACACAAGACTGGTGCGATTTGATCTTGCGGATCTGTGACTCTCAGCATGAGTATAATGATGTGTTTCATAATATTAGCAGTATAATGAATGAAATGTAGTAAAGTTTAAATGACAAATCAAAACCCATATGCCAAAAAGCATGCAGTACAGTGGAACACACTGAAGGAAATAGTCCTTACTAGGATAGGAAAATAAAATGCTACGCAAAAGGTCTGCCGAGAGAAGAACTATACCTGACACGTAACCAGGGGCACACAAATAATTCCATGAAATAGTAGTTTTGTTTCATCCTACTTCTTAAGGATTTATTGTGACATTTCTGAAATGGTGTTTGAACAATTTTTCTATAAATGTTAAAATTTCAACTCTCAGTCCCTATTTGGGAAGAAAACAGCACTGAAATGTTTTAAAATAGCTTAGAACCTTATGACCATTCATGAACTTAAGGAAAGTCACATGAAGTCCAATTTGATTAGTAAAGATGGTAAACTGTAGCAGTGACTAAAGTCACTCAATGAATCAGTCTGGACAGTGAACAGAAGTGTTTGTTCAGCCCATCTTCACACTCTAGATAAGGGTCTCTTGAATGGCAACTATGTATGACGCAAATTGTAAAGAATCACTGTATTGAAACAATATGTCTCGTACTGAAGCATACATTGATAAAAATGATAATGGGGCAACATTGGTTTTTTGGGGTTCTTTTTTTTTTTTATCTTGCACTTTTATTAAGAGTTTGAATAAAAACTCCTGGATATATCTGGCAGTACTGAAATAACTTCCAGTTTTATTTCAGCAGGAAAAATTTCCAAAGGAAGTGTCATGTAGTAGCCAGAGTGAATAGCAGGAGCCAGGATACTTAAATTCTGTTCTCGTGTTGAGGACACCTGACACAAGCCAACCTTTCTTGATTTTTAAAAAAGTTGCCAGCACATGATACAACTCCAGAGAAATCCAGTACAGCTTGCTTATTTCTTGCTGCCTGCTCATTTCTCACTGTTTTGGAAACACACAGCCTTCTCCCTTGTATGCAGCTGTTGTGGGGTACTCTGCTCCTATGTTTTGCCTTGGGCTTTTGTTCATCTGTCCAGTGGTAATGGTATTGAAATAAGGTAATCAAAGACTAATTAATATTTATGGAGTACTCCAAAATCCTTTGTATGAAAGGTGCAAAGACCCTCTGATATAAAGAAAAGAAGATTGTAGCAGAAATTTTTGGCAGTAGTGCACAGACAGATGATGACGACATCTTTACATTGTCTGAGTTGAAGTACTTAATGAAAAACTTCCAACAAAATTCAGGTAACACTTCACGATATCTTCCAAACTACCCTCATTGTTCGCTTGAGAAAAATCATGATCCTCCAACCAGAAACACAGGTCATCTACAAATGAGCAAAGAACACCTGAAACTGAACCTTATATAGTATCTGAATTGCAATAGTATAGCCTAGCACATACAGTGAAGCTATATTCTGTGTTTTATTTAGCCCTGCAAAGAGAAAGGGGTTGACTCCATGATCCTTACGGGTCCCTTCCAACTTGTGCTGTTCTATGATTCTGTGAAGCTGGAATGGTAAAAAAATTCACCAATTCCCAAGCATTAAGCAAAGAAGATTGTTTTGAAGATGGATGGATATTTTCATTTAACTTAATTTTGTTTCACATAATAGGTAAGATCCCTCTAAAAAGAGATGCCTAATTCAGTAGCACTCTTGCTAAATGTGGAGCTGAAATGAAGCCCCTTGGCCCACAGGCAGTGGTTGTGGATAGAGATCCCAGGTGTGTGCAGTAGGCACATCAAGCCCATTAGTGCCCTCAGGGTCCTCACAATAACTATAGCTTATTCAGACCCACATTATTAATTTTACCATAAAAGTTATTAAAGGACTAAACAGAAAGAAAAAGAAGTAGCAATCCACTCAACATTACCGCTGTTGCAGAGTCACCCAAGGTTTCTGAAACTCAGACAGATTCAGATTTGGATGGCCACCACAACCAAGCAGTTGCTGACTTGTTTTCTATGTCCAAACTGTTTGTACAAACCTTTAATGAACTTTGCTTTTTCTGTTACAGAAGATCCACTAACATTTTTCAGGCAGTGTTTATAGAATTCTTTAAAGGTCAAGTGTGATTCTGCTGAGATGCATCGTGTCATCATGTGATGTTGATCACAGAATATTAACCCTTCAATTTTTGTTAGTTTCTTTTGTATGACTGCAAGGGGCATGAGAGTACTGAAGGAGCTATTTTTTTGTTTTCTCTCAAAGTGAGGATTCCTTTGGTAGGCATATTGGACGGAAAATTCCTGGAAGAAAATGCTGTGCAAGACCCTACCTCTGTTAGCTTCCAACAGGCAGCAATCTAATACTGCATTACCTTCAGTAATTTCCCCAGTTCCTGGGAACTGGCTCATTATTTTACATTTTGGCACACAGACTGGAACATTTCTTTGAGATAACTCTTGCACCAGAGTTGAAGGATAGTCTCTGTATTCCTGGCAGAGATCTAAACACTCCAGCAATTCCCTGAAGTACTGAAACACCCATTTAGTATGACTTTAGGTATTAGCTCACATAAGCCTGATAACTCAGTTTACAAGGACAAATTTATCTCTCTGAAATCAGAGACCTGTTATGACGTCACTCAGATACTCTGACCCACTTCCTATTCCAGCAAATCAACTCAAAAAGTCATTAGCTGATCAAACTTGAATCTTACTTCAAAACTTGAAACTATTTCACAACAGGATTTGATTAAAGGAGAAATGGAATTGCTTAAAATCTCTTTTTTTTTTTTTTAACTTCACGACAAGTGAATCTACATATTTCATGGCCACTGATGATAGATACTGTACACAAAAGATTTTCAGATGTTTTTTTCTAGGTATTTTACAGCCAAAATCTAAAACCACTTAGGGAATTAATCCTGTCAAATCCGAAGTACTGACTCATTCTCTAATACAACATGAATAACTATTTGTTGTGGACCTGATCTAGACCCAGACATCATCTCATCAGGACAACTCCAGTTTGTACTTCAACAATATTACTGGATGGTCTGTTAAGTAATGACAAAAATGAAATCAGAAAGGATTGAGTTTTTTAGAAAAATAAACAGATTAAGAGTATGGTAAGAGCATGTGATAGCTGCTAATGTTTTTGCTGCTTACTCATAACACAGAATATGAAAAGAAGTGTAAGGAATGTGGCAGAAATGTTAGCAAAACCCAAGTTACATTTATAAACAGTCAGAGCCAGAGGGCTTTCTTTGAAGGCATGTTGGTTTCCATTTTTTATGAATACGAACTGGGGTAACTATATGGACCTCCATATAGCAGATTTACACCAGCAGATAAACTCATCCATTGTCCAGATTTCTACCATAAAACGAACAAAATTGTCATGAAAAGAACAAAAATAAGATCCCTAACATGAGTTATTACTTCTTGTCTAAAATTTTAAAACCCTTCTACTGGAGAGATTAGGAGTATTTATATATATGCCAGAAACTTCTCGTATAACTTTAGTCTGTATTGTGGGCCAGAGGCTTTTCCCTTAGACAAAATCAATGCAGAACTGGATTGATGAAGAGTCAAACTCAAGAAGTGGAAGGCACTGAAAGCGGTTCCTCTTAAACAAAAGCAGTTTCCCCAGTTCCTCTGAAACAAAAGATCTCCAACCACATCAAACAATGATCAGGTACAGTAGTGGAATACTGTCAGCAGAGAGGACACCAGGAGCTCAGTTACTGCAGACACTGAAATGGTGGCTAGCCCCAGGAAATAGCCTAGAAGTAAGGCAGTTGCCTCATGCATAAAGGTATGCACAGCTTAAACTTTGAATAGCTGGCATTTCAGTGAGCTGGCTAATGTCATAATTGCAGAAAAAAAACACCAAACATAAAGTACTCAGCAGCAGAATTAAGGGAATTGCCATGAACAGCAGGTAGCAAAGTTTGCAACTTTTTGAAAAATGCTGTCCAAGGCAAGGAACCAGGATCTTCATTACCTGACTAGAGTTGCAACAAAGCTAGTGCATGTTAAAAGCAAATCAAGTTAGCACAACTGTATACAGATTGTTGCCCTGGTTCTTTGGCTATCACTCGTGGGACATCCTTTTCACTCTACTGCGTTTTTCCATTGTGATGAGGTCTCCTCAGTTGCTGTTTTAATAGGGTTAAGGTTAAGCTTGCTTTCATCACTGATCTATAATTAGGATGGCTGTTATTCTAGGGTTTCTGTAGAGCCATATGGTTATCTAATGCTAACCTGCAGTGCTTTGGATTCCGTATATTGCTTCCTGTCTGACTTCTGGTTTCCTCATTTTCTGCAGCATTTCTTGGGTTGTCTGTATAAGGAAGGAAAAAGAAATCAAAGACTGTGTTTATTGTGCTTCCTGGAGATTAATATTCCCCTATGGATAGGTCTGAAAATATTTCACCCATGCTTGTCTTGTTTTTTCTGCAAAAGAATATACCCTAAGAGCTACAAGGAAAACTGTTCAAACTTGCTTCTGTGTATTTGTCAGAACGCTATTTGTTTTATTTTACTGAGTTGCAGCAAGGGACTACCAGTTAATATCCCTCAATTGATACTACCACTACAACAGCAGATTTTATTCCCTTTCTTTTATTTCCAAATTTCTTTTTTTTTTTTTCCCTAGTACTACCCAGAAGGAGTTAGGCATCAGAAAGGTGTAAAAAGGAAAGATGCTTTCTAATCCAAAAATGAAAAGGCAAACAAGAGGTAAGAAAGGAGGTACAGAGTGGTCAAGGAGGTGATAGGCCCTGTCATGGTAATTCAGAGTTTAGTAACACAGTGGTTTGGCTTTTGGAGGAGGAAAACTCACCACAGATTTTGACGTTCTGTTCTCTGCCAAGGTTGGCAAGGCTTTGCACTGAGAGAACAGAGAGTTTCATACAGAGATTTCTTCCCCCCAAAAAAACCACAACTGTAGACATTTTATGATAAATTCTCTGTTTCTTAGAAATGAGCTTTTCTCATTTTGCTCTAATACTCTGTTTTACTTCCTGTTTCCTTTGGGTCTCGTTTTTATTGTTTCAGCGCAGCAGATTCAGTGCCAATGTCAACATAAAGACAGGAGCATTTCCAGTTTATGACAGGCCTGACAGTGCCTCTAGCTGGAAGCTGAACCAGTGGGCCAGACCAGATGTTTTTGCAATGAAAGCATTGACTGAAGAAAGAAAACAGCCATCTTGGACATTAACAGGGGCCTGGAAAGCAAATGCTTCACATGAGAAATAACCCGGAAAATGTCACCATTACAGGACACAAACTGATTCATGGTCTCTCAGAGGAGGAAGAACTGGCACTAACCATGCAAAAGCTTAAACCGTTCTGAATTTGGTAGCCATCTAAAATTGCACAATGAAGTTGAAGATCAGGTAGAATACAAAAACAGAAAGGGAACCGGGGAAATCTTAAATAGAAATTACCACAGCTAGAAAACCTTTTGTAACACATTAGACTGGATGCACAGTTACATAAGTAGTCGTCAGTATCACAATATAAATCTCATCAAGATTTCATTTCACTGATTACAATAAACAAGCTATTGATTCATGAAAAAGAGAAATTTATAGGAATGCATAAAAAAAAGTTCTGTTTACTAGCTTTTTGCTGATTCTTTATATAGCCAGAAAATTTTCAAAGGAAAGTAACAGAATTTAGTTCTCACTGAATTTCAGTGAACTGTGACTTCGTACAGTCTCTCAGAAAAATCTCCCCTACAGCACAGAACTCAGCTTTCTTGTTCCTCTTGTCCACATTGCTTGTACTTTTAGGAAGACCGATTAGAATAAGCATACAGATGTGTAATCATGATACTGTACAGTACAGAGCTTCCCTCCATCACCGCTCTTCCAAGTGTATTAATTTAGATATGTTTTAGGTACTTCTTTGTTCACCTCCTACCCCATAGTGCAGAAACAGATAATACATTTCTACATGAGAGTAGAGTAGTATTACTCTTTCCATTTTACAAATGGAGAACTCAGGAACAGAGGAATTAAGGTCCATATCCTCAGCACAGGCTGAGATGCCTGGCTGTTGGCACTGAATTCTTCGAGGATTTAAGAGTTATCCAAGGCCACACAGGAAGACTTTCAGGGCAGGAAGGAACTGAACTTGATCTTCTGAAGTCCAGGCTAGAATCTTTACTTTTCATCTGTCTTCCCTTTTAAGTCCCAACTTTAGGGTCAGAAGTTTTAACAGTTACCTTGAGAGCTGAAAGCAGAGTAGCACTTAATCCTCCATGTCACAGATGGGACTTTCTCCACAAGACTACAGTAGTTTGCATGTGAGAATTGTTTTGCCTCTGGAAAAAAGTATGGGGGAAGGGTTTAATCTTCCCACATTTCATAGAGAGAGAGCCCATGTAACAGATTGTCCATCAGAAACATATTTTTAACATGAAAAATAAAAAATAAAACATCTTAAAAATCAGTGTTTCCACATTAAAACACAGTAAGTCAAAACTAGATACCATTCTGTAATAAAGCCAAAAGTGTTTTACTTCTTCATAACAAACTTTGTAGTTGAGAACCTCACGGTTGTTGATAACAAGGCCAATGAACAATAAGTAATCAAATGCTTGAACAAGCAAGAATATAGCAGAGGGCAATTAGCAATAACCTGACCAGTATACACCCAACGGCATTTGCACTGTGAAGCAAGGAAAAATTCACAGTCTGAGTGGGCCTCTAATCCCTAATCAGCCTGCTGCTTGTGTAGCAGACCCCTTCACTGGAGATTAGAATGATGTAAATGACAGTATTGCTGCCACTAAATTTAACCTTACTTTAATTTGAAGAGAACAAGTTTTACTGTTTCTAAAAAGCTATTAAAAATCCTGTAAATTATTGAGCGCCATCTACTGTTTCATTAACTCTTAATACAACAGCAGTGTTTTGGAGCTGCATGGTTGAATCAAGATTTTATTCAGCAACTAAAGCAGAAATTCAGATTTGGGGATTTATTTAAAAATTATCAGTGCTCATTTTTTCAAGCACAGTTTTACAAGTATTAAAATGCAAAACAATTAATTTGAGATAAAAGTAATTAAAACTTAAGTTTAGCATCAGAGTCAGTCTTTTCTTTATCCCAAATGTTTTAGTAAGGACATGGTATAGATCCTTAATCCTTTTCACATCACTAAATATATTCAAATATTGGGTACTGGCTATACCTGAGAAAAGAAAAAAAAATAAAAACCAACCTGCCAGACATTAAGCTAACAATGGTTGTATTCTAATGATTATGAAAATCCAGGGATTTTTTTTTTTAAGAGATAATAGCTTAGTTGCCTAGGTAAAGTGTGACATCGGATGTAGTTCAGGTAGGTTCCTACCTTCCCGAATAACTAATTTACAAATAGTTATTCTTCAAGTTGTAGGGAATTTTTATAATGAAAGAGATCAGATGAATGTTAAGACTGATGAACTACATGGACAAATTGTCCATGTTCTCTTGCATCTGTAGTTTCCTTTTTTGCATTCATGCTTGCAAACTGTTCGTAGAATTGTCTCTACTCATGACGTGAGGAGGAACACAGAAGGAAAAAAACCAAAACAAAACAAATGCCACTAGACTTACTGGACATTCAAGCTGTCATTTGCTTGCCTATTCTAACAGCTCAATATCACTTTGATGATCTACATAGCCAGAAAACAATCAGTGGTGGGCAGCATTCACTGCTCTGCACTCTTTGGCTTACTAATGAATAAATCCTAGGAAACCACATGTTAAAAAAAAAGATATTAAAAGTGATACTGTATCCTAGAACTATTACATGCTTTCACTGCTTTTCATCTCCCAGTTCAGGGCAAGTTTCATCTCTTACTCTAAAGTTACTTTTACACACAGCTTATAAGTCTTAGCTCTGAAGTCAATAGAGATGGGCGGTTCTAAAAGGTAATCTATCTCATACAAAGAAAGGTAATAAGGAGACACCAACTTTTGTATATCATTTTTGGTTTTTAATTGAGTAAATTTACAAACACTATACTCAAATACCTTTGAGTACATTTAAGAACATAGGTGAGATATTAGCCACAATTGTCATCTTTCTAGGCAATTCTCCTTTGAACAGACTGACAACAAAAAGGCATGTTGTCTTGAGCTCTAGTGCTCTATCACTTAGAGCCAACAGGGTGAGGAGCAACAACAGATACTACAAAATATCTAGCTCCAATGTTGAGCTGTAAGGATGAGCATGAGTCCTGGAAATGGTGAAATGTATCCGCAGAGCAGTGCTCTCGGACTCCCATGGAGAGCTCTTCTGAACAGGGTCAGCCTCTTCCTGTTCCAGACTTCAGCTGTTCTGAAGCAGCTTAGTTGTCTTTAAATGGCACCATATTGCAAAGTGTAGACAGCCTTAGATAAATACACTGACATGAAGACGACTCAGGGGGAGACTGAAAGGAAAGAAGTTAAAGTCTTTCTTTGAGAAGGAAAACTGGTGTTTGATTCCTCAGTTCTTTCCACACATCCTCACCCAGGAAGTTTTTCCGTAGCAGTTTTGCAGGGAAGAGTCTGCACACACCAATACTTTACAATGGAGCACAGTGTGGGTATGATAAGAGCTGCAAAGGTCACACAGGTGGCTTTGGGGGATACAGTAGTGGCTGTGTGGCATGGCTGAGAGGCAGCCTTTGTCAGCTCAAAGCCACACAAATAGGCTCACACTAGTCTACACAGGTTAACAGCACTACCTAACAACTGTTTCTGGTGCTGGTTTATATCTGTCTGCATTATTATGGTCCATTCATTGCACATGATGCCCACTCGGTCTTGCAGTCCCATTACATCCCTGTCTGTCCCTCACTTTTGAGAAGCCCTAGATGGGAACTGCAGAAGTTTACCAGATTGTCACGTTCTGAGAATGGAAATAGCAGAGTTTGTGTTACCCTGTAATCTCTAACACTTTATTTTAAGGCATAATACAGTTGCCAATGTTCAAGCTGATCTTTCAACTGTAACTCTCAATTTGGACTTCAAGCTGGGTAATTTTTCAACCATCACTTTGCATGAATACAGTTTTATGTATGAAACAGAAAGCACGCTGAATGCAGTATTACCGTCCCCAAGCCTTAAGTGTTCATGAGTCAGACCTCCCATGAGCTATGACTAATCTAGAAACTAATGTTTTTTTCTTTTATATATACAAGTAATTTCGTTTTTCCATCTACCTTTTGAATTATCAGGAGATCAATCAGGACACAGCATGTTTCTGCCTTTGGCTTTTGCACTGGGCAGAAAATTCCCAGAGGGGTTCTGCACTGGCTGAGATCCCAGACAGCTGGGACCTGAGAGGCTCCAAAGACTCGGTAAGGGTAATTTGAACTTCCATGCTGACCTCCTGATCTTTTGGTTTTACCTAGCCAAATGGCTTAGATCTGGACAGGTAAGAAAAGGGTTCCTTAACAGCTGGGAGCTATTATAACTCCAGGGCATCATGAGACAAAGTAGTGGCTACTGGCCAGTAATGATTCAGGCTGTGAAAGCAAGACTAACCGGGGTGTAGGAGTAAGGCCACTACAGCTCCTGAACTCTACATGGACATCTTCAGAGTCTTGGCAGTTGTCAAGTAAAGAACAAACCACAGCAGGATCTGGAGAACCATTTCAAATTCTAAAGTCTCAGTGGAGATCATCTGACTCTTCAAAATGGCCTACTGATTTCCTGCATTAGCCTATCCAATTAAAAACATCAAGCTTGCTACTGTCACCACTTGAAATTGTTCAGAAGTTTAAGACACTGCAGATGATAGATTTCCCTAGAACTCTATAAAAAGCAGAACATTTTTTGTGAGAGACATTGAAGACGTCAGAGGATCCTAATCCTGCTCTGAATTGAGATGTTTTGACAGAAGAAACAAATGACTGCGTTGTCTACCTAACCTCATTCACAGCATCATTTATTTCTCAGATGGAGGGACCGTTTCAAAACCAAGACCGTGTCAAAAAGAAGGTGTGTAGCCTTCCTCCATAGAGCTGGATGGAGAATAAAAGCCATTCCCATACTATGGGGTAACCCTCACTCTTCATGTTATGCTGAATAGCTATTACTTACAATGGAAATTACTACCACTAATAATGCTAGAACAGTCAAATAAATAATTATAAATATATAATCTCCATTTGTGGACATGCTTATTTTAGAATGAGAATGCTTTTTCCTGTTTAAACTCCTGGAAACACAGCATAACAGAAACCCCAAACCAGTACTGATATAGAACCCAACTGCTTCACACTTATCAAATCTCCTTTTAGGTGAAGACTCAATCCTAGGGAAAGTTCAAACAATAGAGACAATGTTCAGGCACCTCAAAATCCAGGCAATTAATAGCCCCATTTTGTCCATGATGAACAGTAATGCCCTCAAACTAATGTAGTTGCTCCAAGCAGTGCATTGCCAGATATCCCTCAAACAACCTCAGTCATGTAACCATTTGCTAGTCAACATGGTGGTCTGAAATACAATAGAATCATAGAATCATAGAACAGTTTGGGATGGAAGGGACCTTTAAAGGTCATCTAGTCCAAACCCCCGGCAATGAGCAGGGACATATTCAACTAGATCAGGATGCTCAGAGCCCCATCCAGCCTGGCCTTGAATGTTTCCAAGGATGGGGCTTCACCACCTGTCTGGGCAATCCGTTCCAGTGTTACACCACCCTCATCATAAAAAATTTCTTTCTTATATCTAGTCTAAATCCACCCTCTTTTAGTTTATAACCATTCCCCCTTGTCCTATTGCAACAGGCCCTACTAAAGTTTGTCCCCATCTTTCTTATAAGCCCCCTTTAAGTACAAAAGGTTGCTGCATTTCTTATGTGGGTAGCCTATCCAGTTAACCTGAAGTAGTTTTCTGCTAGTATTTATTCTCTGCCCCTCCAGTATATAAATCAAAGTTCTGTCCCTTGTTATGTTCATCCTGTCCTCCCTCTTGCTCATGTTCCAGGTTCTCACCTAATCCCTTTAACATTAACTTTGCCTGAAAAGACACAAGGAAGTCGTCTATAAATCTTCCATAGATATTTCACCGTTTCACCAACAGCAAAGTTAAAACCTTATTATGATAAAGTATAGACAGAGTGTTCACACTAATGGTAGTACAAGTTTGGGAGGACAATCAAGGTTTTGGGTTTTTTAAGGAAACAGTTTATCCAAAATGTCACATCTATTGCAACAATGTTTGGCTTTGTCATCAGTCACCTTTATTAGTGCAAGAAATTTAAACTGAAATATCAGACTTCAGGATGCCCAAAATTTGAAAGCTCTACTCTGAAGTTTCTTGGATTTATGATCTTGATTGATGATGAAGCCAAATATACTGTAGTATATTTTACCCTGAACTGTAGTCTCAATTCTAAGTCAATTTTTCGTCTAAGCATCTTCCCCTTCCTCCCTCTCAGATTCTCCCTGAAAGCTTACAGAAATAAAACATTTGAAAATCAGGGGTCATCCTCTTCCATGTCTTCTATGTGAAGCGCACACACCAACACCATTTCAATAGTAAGGATGTTATTTAAATAAAGCTTTCTCCAGAAGTTAAATGCATACAAATGTAAATAATGTTTACTGATAGAAACTTGAACAATGGGCTAAGGAAATAACCTTGAAAGCATAAACAATCATAGAAAAAATTGCTATCGTTAGCTTTTGTTCCCGGTGACAAAGCTTTCATACCAGTTAGGTACTTCATATATTTTCTGTGATTTCTATTATGACTTTCTCTCTTAGTTCATGTTTTGTTTCTCTCTTTGATTTCCATCCTTTCCACTATGACAAAAGAACTTTGACTTACTGTATTGTTTTGCAGCTAGTATATTAAACCATGGTGCCTTTATTTGCATAAGTTTAATCAAATCCAAGAATGACAATGAAGCAGCAGGAAGCTTAAGACATTTCTTTAAATCTAACTGGCACACAGAGGATCCCCTTAGTACGAAACCAGCTTTCTGGCTAGGAACAAAACAATTGATAGATATTTTTTTTCTATCAGAATTCTTTTTCCTGTATTAGGTAATGTTTCTTCCATACAGATTTCAATTCCAGTACATTCCTGGTGAAGTTATCCAACTTCCACATGGCATCAACCAACAAAGTATTAAGAAAGCATTTGTAAAATGCTATAGTTACAGTGCAAAATGTTTCCACCACCAGAATAAATTGTCTTAAGTGCTGTTCAGTTTTAGATGATGAAACTGCAGCTTTTGAAAAGACAGTAAATATTCTTAGGAGTACTGTTTTGTGTGCTGACATACATAAATACCCAAAGTATTGAAGTATGTGAGCGGCATGTGGAAACAACATCTGTTAATATTCTAAATACTAGGGTTTGCTGTTGTTTAAACACCTCCCTTCTAAATTAGTTGGTTAAGGATATAATGGCTAATCCAAAATACCTAAAAATATTGTGTACATATGCCCGTACAGGCACATACAAAAGCACACACAAATTTGTATAATATAGTCAAGATATCATTAGCCGTAAATAATACTTGTGCACTTCCTATCACAAAAGTTAAGCCTAGTCATTAAATACATGAAATAACTTAGGCAAAATCTACAAAGCAATCCAAAGTATGCCTGCTGACATGGCATTTTCTCATAACAGAATTCTAGGATGGCACTTTAGGTTTAATACTTTGTGTAAGAGATGCTAGAAAGAAAAAAAGAAGGAAAAAAAAAAAGAATTATTCCCTTCTTACTAGGGATATCTCATTCACTCATGCAGGCTTTTCTGCATAGGAAACAGAGACAAAAAAGTCGGTGAGTGCATTGTCCTCCCTTATCAAGCAGTCAGGCATGGACTGGCACTCTCCCAGGCTGGACCGATGGCAGTCGCACTGGGACGGCTTTGCCCAACTCAGTCACCACAGTAAAAGATGCTCAGAAACCACCACTCTGAGGTGGGGTAAAACTAGGGTCCCACCAGCTACTGAGCTAATCGCTTCCTGGAGAAGGCACGTTTCCCCTCCCCCCCCATGGAGCAGGGGGAGGGACAGCACATGGGCCACCTTGTGTGGCCACCCAGCATCAGCCAGTCTGCAGCTCAGGTGTGAGGAGACCCACAGGAGCAGCAATGGGGGGTCCTTCAGGGGCAGGAGCTGGGAGCCATCGGGTGCTCCCTTCCAGGGCCCATCCCCTGCACCAGAGACTGTGATCAGGCCATCAGGCAAGTGCATGGTGATGGCTGAGCCAAGGCCCAGCTCAGACGTGGGCCTGCAGGTGGACATGGTTCTTCATGGTCCATGGCCAGGCAGGGTGGTGGGGAGCTGGAGACCAGCCCTTCTGCGGTGCCGCTGAGGCAGGGACTGATGGCCCCAGGGATGGGCTGAGATGGAGTCGTGGGCCCTGGGCATAGCGTGGAGAGCTTTGGGGGGGGTGACAGGGACAGTAAGGGCTGGCAGACAAATGCTAAGACCAGGTATACACTCAAACACTTCTTCAAAGACGTGCCAGTTTCTGAAATCTGGGACAACAGGTATTCAGCCGGCTGAATGTGAGCCAGCAGTGTGCCCAGGTGGCCAAGAAGGCCAATGGCATCCTGGCCTGTATCAGAAATAGTGTGGCCAGCAGGACCAGGGAAGTGATCGTGCCCCTGTACTCGGTGCTGGTGAGGCTGCACCTCGAATACTGTGTTCAGTTTTGGGCCCCTCACTACAAGAAAGATGTTGCATTGCTGGAACATGTCCAGAGGAGAGCAACCAAGCTGGCGAGGGGTCTGGAACACAAGTCATATGAGGAACGGCTGAGGGAACTGGGGTTGTTTAGTCTGGATAAGGGGCGGCTGAGGGGAGACCTGATCGCCCTCTACAACTGCCTGACAGGAGGCTGTAGTGAGGTGGGGGTCAGCCTCTTCTCCCTGGTAACAGACAATAGGACGAGGGGGAATGGTTTGAAGCTGCGCCAGGGCAGGTTTAGGCTAGACATTAGGAAAAACTTCTTCACCGAGAGGGTTGTCAGGCTCTGGAATGGGCTGCCCAGGGAGGTGGTGGAGTCCTCATCCCTGGAGGTATTTAAAAGACGGATAGATGAGGTGCTTAGGTACATGGTTTAGTGGTGGGATGGCAGTGCTAGGTTAACGGTTGGACTCAATGATCTTAAAGGTCTTTTCCAACCGAGGTGATTCTATGATTCTATGAAATATGGGCCATGTCAGTATTTTGAAGCTTGCTAAACTGAAGCGTTCTCAGCAACACCTTGCTTTCCCTCTCCAGTCACGGTACTCCTCTGGAGAGCCATATCTCCCCTCAGCAGGGTCACAAGATAGCTTTAATCAATGGCAAGTAACAAATGGCTGAGTGATTTAATTTCAGGTGCTGTTGTTGAGCAGGCTGACTCCAAAAAGATGTTTTTTTCCGAGGTTACAATTGTTCAAAGGTTATAAATGTAGTTGCATTTATAATGAAACAAGTACACTGCAAGGAACAAATTTATGCTGAAATTTGTCTGACATACAAATTGTTTCTCAGTTCAAATCTTTGTGTCTGGCAGAAAATTTTGAGGGTGCAAGAACTGCTGTCTTTGTTTATTTCCAGTTTAAATGTTATGTTTTGTTTAAAAGTGGCACAACAAGACAGCAAGGAAGAAGCTACTCTGTTTACTTCATCCCAGGTCAGGTAAACCCTCTGGAGGGGTCTACCCCACAAGAAACTGGGCATGCTAAGGTGAGAGAAACTTCCCTGCTGGCAGACAGAAAAAGGCTGAGGGCAAGACTAGTAGTTTCTCTGAGTGGACTGAGAAACTTGCTTGTAAGCAGAGCAAACCCAGAGTCAAGAAAACAAAGAAAAAAGGAAACTTTCCCAGGGCTCCCAGCAGGGCTGTACATAGTTTGTCAGAGAAAGTTGTTGAACTACCAAGTCAGATGAGAGGGAAAGAAAATACACTCTACCAGGAGTGAGCAGAGAAGAGCAGAGGAGGGATTTGTTTTCAAAACTTTTGTTTTAAACTTTTCCACTCAACAGATGCAATCTGTCTTTAGTGCAAGACATTTCACCACTGAAGTTTAGATGCTTGTGTTTGATATCTTTTAATATACTTACTTCAGGCTAAAGCTGGAACAGACTTCTGGCTATTGCCAAAGTCCTGCATCAGGATACCAGACAACCAAATATTCAACAAGCAAGACAAATATAATCTGTCTTCTAACAGATGACCTTTGCTGAAGTTTACAGGTAGGGAAAACTGAGCAGTGGCACATCATCTTGCTAACAGAATCTCGCCAATTTATGCCCTGAGAGTCTTGGGCTTTTCAGAGGTACACAATGAATCAGTCCCTTTAAGTCCAAAGTGTTAAGAAGCTCAAAGTGATCATTGGGCTTTTGTTCTTTTCATCTTTTGTAGTTTTGGCTGTTCTTGATACAAATCTGGCATCAGCTCCACTGACATTGCTTGTCATGCTCTAGCCGCAGCTTCCACATACTAAGGTATTTATGCACTTGTACCTCTGAATTAAGATGTGTGCCTTTATTTCAAAATTTCACCTTAGGGTATATAAAAACTGTGTTTACTGGAGATTCTAAAAAACCCCCATAATCTCTCCACTCAACAAAATGCGTAAATCAGATCATACATATGCAGTGGTTTTTAACTAATTTTATGTGTGCTGCTTAAGTCCCAGACTTCTATGATTTTGCTAGTAAGTGCAACTGATTACTTCAGACTTCACTCCTTGACTCCACAAAAGTCATTGGTCTGTGGCAAAATTTATTCTAGGGAGCCAAAATTATGCACCTGCATAGAGAATAGAAACGTTAACCCACTAAATATTTCTTTAAATTTACTGGGCTACAACCCAAATAGCAATTACAGGATGACAAATGTGACTATAGGTGGGACTGAAATTCAAAATAAGTAGTGAGATTTTGAACACCATGATTCCCTTGGATCCCTAACACTTCCACTAGCTGCAAAATGATGCAGTTACTATATTTGTAAGTGAATAGAGCAATTTGTATTCAGAACTAGTTTAATATGTAATATTGATTCATCAAAAATAGAAATCCTCTGAAAGCTTAAACATTGACTATGAATCTATATGAATTATAATATTTAAAGAATTTCATTCTGAGTAATGGAACAAGATTAAGTAAAAGAGTTTGCCATTTTCAGGCACATTAATAATACTGCTTACTGCTTATCAATTATTTTTATTCTCATAGCACCTATAGGATGAGATTGTACTCAAAACAATTGAAGTAGACTGGAATAGGGTACCAAATCTCCCTGTTAATAAGGAATTCTTAATTTCTTCTCCAGCAAATGTCTGACAAAGTAGAGCAAAATATAAAACAACCTGACTTACTGAAGAGTTCTTCTGCAAAGGGGCTTCATCCAGGTTTCATTTATTTTTACAGCTATGTTTTTTCTCATCTGAAAGCTGAAAATGTGCCCAATCCTGCAGCTGCAGTCACAATGGTAAATACTTTTTTATAGCAGGACTCATTCTGCTCATCTGTAAGTGATGCATAGCACATATGTAATTTAATTCTCTATGGTGAATTGTTAAATATTGAGATTGAACTCAAGAAATGTAGTCACAGAGGCACAAGTTTCATTTACCTAATACAAAAATGCATGTCTTTTGATTTTCATCTTTGCTGTTTCCCATCAGATTATCTATCAGCTGTCCCTATCCTCACTCAGAGATTCCTTTCTGTTAGCCAGACTACAGCAGGCTGAGATGCTTACATGCTCTAATCACAATCTTCAAGGCTACCTACAGATCCAGACTCCATAGGAGAAATGCTAAGAAGAAACTGACCCTCCTCTTTGTCTATAGGCCCAGCAACGGTTCCCTGTGTGACACCATGACTTCTCTGACTCCCTGCTCCCATGCAGCAATTATGGGGACCAGAGAAAACTTGAAGTGTATCTTCGTTACACAATATGAGATGAGAGGGGTGTTACACTGTCCTTCTTTTATCCAACACCAGGACTACTTTGTAGACATATCATAATGCATTGGCAAAACACTAGTAGCACAGACATAGGTTCTATCTGCCAAATCACACATTTTAATCCATATGGCTTATTCTAGCCACAGAGAAGAGAAACAAGCTATGCAGAACCAGCATGGATCCAGCCAAAGTATGGATGAGAAAAATTTGCCAGACGTGCAATAATAACAAGATCAGAAAAATTAGAAAATACACACTCTACTGCAGGAGATGTTAATGGGGAGGTTTAGACCTTTTGAACCCTTTGCTAAGTCTGCAAAAGTAACAAGTCAGATTTTGCCACAGCATTTTAACAAAGGGCTTTTTATGCCTTCGCCATGTCAGTGAGGTGCCACCCTCCCTCTGTAGCTGTGTTAAAAGAGATCCGTGGAAAACTGAATGCTGATTAAGCAAAACTCCTAGAATAATGCAAAACTCCTTCAATAAAGACAATATTCAATCTTCAGTCAAAACACAGCTCATACTGTTTCCAGTGGTCCTATCCTCCCCCATGAATTATTTCCAAATAAATACTCTTGGATTTTATCATGTACCTTATGAAATCCTGTGCTTTTACTCAATCTTCAGCACTGGATTCACTCAAATGTCAGATCTTCCAAGGTAAAACATGAACAACTGAAACCTATCAGCTATGAAACCTGACAGTTAATTTATTACGGATGTGTAAGGGAATTGTTTTTTTTCTCCTCCTCTTTTTTCTTTAAAAAAAAAAAAAAAGAAATAGAGAAGAGTTGTAATTAATTTCATTTTAGGGACTAACATTACAGAAATTATCTTTTCAATCAAATAAAATTGCATCATTACAAATTATTAAATAGGTTGAACTTTCAAAATAAATATTTAATTTCAAGTGGGAAAAGTCAAGTGCTTTGAAAGCATTCCTTCATCTTCTCCAGCCTCTCATTTGGAGAGGATACTAAATGGGAAGAGCAAAGGACAAGAACTTGAGAAGATAAAACTGCAGGAGATAACCTGAAGCTTTAAGGTTAGTCCTTAAAAAGAAAACCCCAACTTTTGCTTAAATTTCTCATTCAAAATGCAGAAAAGAAATGTCATTAAAATGTATGATTCCATCTTCCCCCAAACATTTGAGTCAATTTATCCGATTTGGCCTTTGAGAGTTTTCATAGAAAAAGGAAAAAAAACCCCACTTTTCTTTTTCAACCAGCTATAAACCATAGGAAACAGTGTCTTCAATGTAAACACGTATTCTATTTCCCTTAGTGATGATATGTGAAGACAGGATGCAGCCTGCCTTTCAGATCACCAGCTGAGCTGATCAAGAGAACATTTTTTTCCCCTTGGTATCCCTTGTTTACCTTCTTTCCCATTCCCTGAAAATCTAACTGGTGTAATGAGAACCCTTAGAAATTATCAGTGCTCTGAGTAGCAGGAGCAGCCCCTATAAGATCCCTTAGTCTTCTGAATGTATGGCTTTGAGCCCAGTTTCAAAACCCCAGTGTCAACATAAGCAAACTTTCAGGATTTTGCAGTTCATCCAGCACTCCTATGGCCTCATTAAACACTGTCCCCAAGTCCAAAAAGGCATTCTTCCTTAAAACAAACAAAGAAACAAACAAACAAAAAACCCAAAACAACCCCACTGTTTAATCTTATGTATTGCATCAGTTCCTCCCAATGAATCTTTTTCAAGAGAAAATGGTGTTTGCCCTGCTTGTATAGCCTGCTTTATCCTAGTAGATTTCAACAGAGATTTGCAGGGAGACTTTGTCAATGAAAGCTCAGCAAATTCAGTAGTCCAAATGGGATACACTTCCCAATTAAGAATTAGCATACATTAACATGAGGTTGTCGATTTCAATTGGCATGACTCAAACTGATATGTCAACCTACTTGCCATCTGGTTTATACATATCTGGTCCGGAAAGCAGCAATGAAACAGCTGAAAGACTGCTACCATAGAAACAGTACACATACAGGAAGCGTTACCTAGAGATCTTTTAAATTCTTACAAAGTATTGTACCAGTAACCTTGTAGTTTGGGTTTAGCTTCTTTGGACAGAGACAGGTTTAGAGTAGATTTAATCTGAAATGCAGTACATTGAGGCAATTAAGCTCTAAAGAGAGAGAATTATTTTTCCAGGGCCTGAAATAAAAGCATTCTGAGTCCAGAGGTGAAAAATTAGTATTTTAGTCATATGTTTTATGTTTTAATTTGTTGCAAAGGTTAAACAGGCCAAGGGAATCTGCTAGACTATTTTAAAGGGGGAAGTCAACCTTCATTAATAACTATTGCATATGCATTCCATTTAAATACAGTACAAAAATACTTTGTAAGAAAGATTTGCCAAATTTTCCATCAACAAAGGACTTCTCTGTCCATTGTGATACATTGCATAAATCATAATGCACTAACCTGGGCCAAAATCTGTCATTAACACATTTTACTGAACATGACTGGCCAGAGCCCCACTGTTGACCCATCCACACTGCAATGTCCAGTGCCCAGAATGACCAATGCTTTGAAGAGATGTTAAGAATTAAAGGATATCAAAGAAATTGAGATTGGAAGGTAAGGTCTGATATATTTTAGATACTGGGGAATGAGGAAGGAAGCAAAGCAGTTGGATGCCTTTCAGATAAGCACACAAATTTTATCCAAACTAAAAGTGCTCTGCTGTGCAGTACTAGAGCACAGAACGTGTGCACAGCTATTCCTACTGACTTAGGGTGCTCTCCAGCACACAGGAAGAATTGCTGCAGCTAATAAAAAGCAAGAATTTTTTTTTTAAGAGAGAGAGAATTATGTCCATTGTTATTACAGGTCTCAAGTTCTGAGATGAGTCAACATACATCCTGTGATGAAAAAATGTGGAGCTGGGGGGGATACGAGCAAAGAAATGTACATGAACAGAAGGGGTTCTTAAACCCTGAGTCAGTCTTCCAATCCATTCCTAACCCATTTACAAACAAAATTCTGTTGCCAAAACTCCTGTCCTATTTCCTATCACAATGTTATATGTGGCCACGCATTTTCCTGTTTATTCTACTAGGTATTCCTTCCCTCTGTATTTAGGGATCACGGCAGCCTTTCAGCCATACAGCACTCAATCACGTGCAATTAACCATGGCAACACCAATTCTGTCAAATCATCACTTTTCAGATGGGCTCCATGCTGAAGGACTGAATGCAAAACAGGCACTCCTTACTCCCTGGCATACCATTTCCTTTCTGGCAATAAAGTTCTTGTTTCTTTTTTGGATTGATGTTATCATCAGCCTGAGAATATTATTTTAGGTTTAATGGGGAAGAGAATTGGAAGGGTAAAAGTGAGAAAACTCATGAGTTTTAAGAATATTTTCATGATGAATAGCAATAATAATAATGAAAAGGAAAAGGAAAATAACAGAAAGAGAGAAATAAAACCCAAGAAAGGCAAGTGATGCAAACGAAAACAATTGCTCACCACCACCTGACCAATACCCAGTCAGTCCTCAAGCAGCAGCCCTCCCACCCAACCTTCCCCTTAGTTTATTGCTGAGCATGATGTCATATGGTGTGGGATATCCCTTTGGTCAGTTGGGGTCAGCTGTGCCTATTTTAATTAAAAAATTAACATTTACATTTAAATGTTAGGAACTCCAACATTATAGTAAGACTATCCACAAATAAATAACATTATGATTTATGTTGGAGTAAAGATACTAGCTAATTACATCATCTTATTTTAAATGATGTCTCTGTCCTCAAAGCCTCTAGTTTTCTCCTGAGTTTAAGATATTCATGAACTAAGCAAGTAATGTTATGGATTGAAGACTTCACTGGGACTCAGACAGAGAACAAATTATCAGTCACAGAAGACAGATGTTACAGAGAGAAATACAATAGCCGTAATTAAGACAAGGTCATATCCTGGAAATAAAATTCACAACTAACATTGGAAAGAATAAACAGAAATTGTAAGTACATTTTTCCTTGATAGGAGATTGCTAAGTGTTAACAAACAAAATTAACACTTCAATTTTTTTATTCCATCAAACTGCACAGAACTCCACTGAAGTCAATGGAAATTCATGACAAAGACCTCAGACCTGAATTATTTAAGTCAGCTGAAGTTACGTTCTCAAGCAGGTGCAAGATCAGTCTGCAGGAGATCACAGGATGTAGAAGAGAGAGTTGTTGGGTGAGACCAGAGAACAGTCTGGTGCCTTAGCACTGGAAGTCAGAAAGTGAATGCCCAAACTTTCTAAAATAAAGTGCAAAGAACTTCTAAAACCTTAAAACACCTATTTGTCTGAGCTAAACTAGCGTTCACAAACATTCTCAGAAAGTTCCAGATGACAGAAACAATCCCGCTGGTGCATGTTAAGTTAACATGTTCAAACTGTATTTAACCAGACAGGCGTGCAAATTCCAGAATTTAAAACCTAGCAGTGATATTTTTGAACTTAGGAATGTAACATAAATGTCACAGCCATAGGAAATCTGGAGAAGTTCTTCAGTCCTTCCAGGCCTGAAGTCTCACAAATCATCTGGTTTTTTCAAGACTCCAGCTTTTATGCAAGATATTTTTGTTATTATTTACATAAAGCCAGATCTAATAGTCAGATGAGGAAGTAAATCCTTTTGTCTTTTCCAGTTGTTGCTCGCCCTTCGACCACAAGATAGCAGTGTTTTCCAATTCTTGCTGTTTGGAAACATTCTTCAGCAAAGCCAAAGCAATTCCCATTGGAGAGTCTTTGGAGGGAATGAATATGGAAAGTGATGCTAATCATACAGTCCCTGCCTTCCTGTACTCCCCCAATTACGTTTTCGTATCTATCATAAAAGGAGTTTATCATAGTTGGTTGTAGCAAAGAAGCAGTTAAAAAAGAAAGACTTTTGATTAATGCTACAGAAGTAACTTCAGAGAAACACGTTCACTGTGAGAAATACTTCTGTCTTCTCCCATGTTCCTCACACTCTTTTTCAGTCCTGTGTTCATCATTTCCCTGAAAAGTTGAGTCACAAAAGCTAGTTCAGCAAAAACTATTGAAATAAAAGCACCAGAAAGGTTTTACTGTAACTGAGAGGTCAAATTTATCAGTAAATAGCCCACATGCATTTCTAGTACAGGCACTGACTCAGGAAAGTAGGAAGGTGATCTCTCTCTCTTTTTTCCTCTGTCTTTTTTTCTTCAAGAAACCAATATTTCTCGAGAATCAATTTGATATTTAATGAAGACAGGCAGTTGCAATGAGAAAAAAACAGAGTATCTGCTTTAGATTCACATTTCAGATCACTCTACAGAGAAGTATCTCTTACTCTCCTTCCATTCCTATAAAAAGAAATAGTTACCTGACTGAGACTAAGTGCATAAGCATCATAAACTTTTTCTTCCTCTTAGATCAAGACTGAAGAGCTTCAGTAACTGTGTATGAATTTCTGGAAATCTTTTTACAGCTCTGGAGACCTGATTTTCAGGAGCAAGAAGTGCTTACAGTGGCCATGCAAAGCAGCCATACAAAGATGTCTGTTAACTCTGGAACTAGAAGCCTCAAAGCTCCTTCAATGCGCTTCCTCAGTATTTTTTTGTGAGGCTGTTCCCTTCGCATAAATCATTAAATGTTTTCCAGACCAGGGACTGGAACCCAGGTGTCTTAACTCACAGGCTAAAAGGTTATTCACATCTCACACTGTCTGCTTTAATGAACATTAAAGTATTGTGTGCAAAATGGAAAAGTACCACAAGGAGAGACTTGAGGAGGTACACTGTTGATACCCTGTAGCCCAGGGACTATAACATTTACATGAAAAAGCACATTCAAATACACTTTCTGTTTATCTTTACTCTCTCAAACTCATGCAGATGCTGAATGGGAGCAACCAGTATAACCTGTGTTAACTGGCCTTTAATTTTCTTCGGTTTTCTTACTTTTTTTTTTCCTAAAAAAATATTACATTTTGGCAAATATAACATTTGATGCAAAAGGAGATTCTAGCCTATTTATTTAAATGGGAAGCAGCATGCACCACAGAGTATAAGCGTGCTTTTGTTAGTCATGACCACTCAAACAAACAAACAGAAAGAGTCTGATTAAAATAAAATTGTTTCAGAGAAAATCTTCACATTGTATTTAATGATCTCTACAGAAGAATTTCCTTAGATATTTCTAATATGTAAGTATTACTATAAGATATAAAGAAATTAAGGCATAGTAAAGCAAATACATGTTAGAACTGCATATTAAATAAAACCTTACTAAATATGGAAAAAAAACCCCACAGAGTGAAAGGATGATTTCTACTCATTCCAAAACTGAAGTCAGGCTGAAAGAAGAAAGGAGAGCTCAGATTTTCATTTGTAATGTTTATACATTGCTAAGGAAACCACATACAACAATCTAAAACTACAACATTTCTAAGATCAAGTTTATGATATATGTAAATATTTTGATACTTACAAAGCATTCTAAAATACTACTTTTTGTATTTACATCAATGTAATCCAGTATATATTTTCAATTTACAACAAAGAAATCCATTCATTGTGTAACTACATAAAAAAAGTAACATTTCGCAGGCCTTTTCTTTCACATTTCCAGTTTAAGAGTCTTATATTATGTATCTGAAGACTTAAAATGTTAATTGACCCTATTCTGCATTCAGAGAGGAAAAAGGGCAGCACATGGAGAGTTAATCCTTTCTCCATCTGAGACACAAGTGGCTGCATAATTAGTTACACCCATGCTTTCACTTGTGCATGTGATTGGAAACAACTGGCTCTCCCATTTCACCAATGAAAGGCTTCCACATTAATTTATAATGCAAACAAGTATGTGTGAGAGTGAAAGAGTGTGTGAGTGCACGATCATTCATTCTTTCATGCTAGATTTATTACACTTTCAGTCATTAATTGAGCTTTACTATTTGTTCTCCTTTATTTTAATGGGTATTTTTTGCATCTTATAATTTTTAAGTTTAGTTTAACAAAAGAAAAAAAATCACCATTCAGAAATCTACTCAGGCTGTCATTTTTTGAGGAACGTTTTCTGTTGTGGTTCCAAGCAGTTCCTAACAGCCAGCTAAAGACAGAACCAAGTGTAAGTCAACTACTGTAAACAACAGTTTAATAATATTTTGAAGATGCACTTTCTTAAGTTAGCAGCACAATGGCTTTTAAGCAGTTACTGCCTTGAAACAGTTTCTTTGAAACAAGTGCAAAATGCCATACCTGGGAAAATCACAAGCACAAAAGCAGCAAGAGACTCCAGGGAAGAAGCAAACAATAAATGTTCTTTAGGTTCCTGCCATACAATAGCTGGTCATTGTTTATAGTTATTTATTATTGTGTAAATGTCAGCTCTTTGGGAAGGACTGCACCTACCGCCATAGAACTAGATCTGTCATGGAGTCCCATTATCCATTCTTAATAAACAGCGACTGCTAAGCAAACTAAGCATGAACTCCCCCTCCGCAGTTATATCAATCAAACTGATGGCCGATAGGTACAAGAAATTCTGCCTCTCTGTCTGCCGGGAAAGAGAATGGGTACTCATTTCCAAATATCCCCTTACCTGATTTTTATCAGCAGCTATAGAATATTTAAAGGTACTCTTTGTTCCTCAAAAGTCACAAATTATCACTGATCCCTGTCCAGACTTTCACTGACTCTGATGACAATGCTTTACACAGAAAGATGATACTATATATTTTTAATTACTGCCATGCCACTTTTGCTTTTCTTTGCTTCTTAAAGGCCAGTTGCAGAGTATGCAGGAACTTTTTTTTTTCTTCTACTGGTTCTTTTTCTTTCTAATACCCTTTTAGTGTATTTCCATAAAACACTCAAAATCACATTCACTTTTTCTCCTTTACTTCTTTATATCTAAAAGTTGTAGGTGATAAATTATTATTACCCGATTCTCTGCTCTGGGTTCAGACATCAAGCAGTTCACCCTAAAAGAATTGACTTTCTCTTTTGACATTGTGTGTTCTGTTACTATTCTTTCACTGACAGGCTTGCCTCCAACAAAATGCCGAGACCCTTCTGCTTTCCATTTCACAGTGGGCGACCTTGCTATGATCCTATCCGTGGGTGCTACACATCGAAATGCTAACCATCTAATTCTCTCAACTTGAGACTTGAGGCTCTTCACTAAACATCATGGTCTCACCCTGGGGTTCAGGCCCCTTAAAGCTAGGCATGGTAAGACTGAAGCAGTGATTCTATAATGGAGAAGCTGTGGCTGCATTTTGAGCTGATGGAGTTCCTACCGTAGCACAGTTCCTATGTTGTGCCAGAATAGCTGTTTGTAGACCTGTTCTTCGAGTCAAAAAATTGAATTAATCCATGAATATATAGACATTCATATAAAGAAATATAGAGATGGCTGTGCATATACACACAATGATATGACGGAGAGAGGCAGGTCTTCCTTAAAATAGCATTTCTTCCAAAACTCTCATATCCCATACAATGGAACTACAGCCTGATCATCACTACATCTTAAATCATTTAGGAACTGGATCTAACATTCAGGACACTAGACCTGTCGAGTCTTTGAAGCACAGTGTGGATCACACCTATGCCAAATTTAGCCTGAAGTTTAGAGTCTCAAAACTCTATGTTTAGAAATACACTTCTATATATCACCTTATCTAAGAAGTATTTCTTAGCTAAATTAGACCTACTTCCATCCCTATTGAGCCAATATATATTCAAAATAATTCCACTGGGAAAGGGCTAATCTTGCAAACTTTGTGTTTGATTTATTTCTGAGAGCAGTCCCACTGGAATCAATGGGAGTATTCATAGTAAAGTTAAATGCATGCAAAAAGTGCGGTAGTCTGGATAAATGGCATTCCAAAGCAGTTTTTAAACCATTTTGCTTAATTCATGTTTAATCAGAGTGCTGTGGTTGAACTGTTTCCGTGAATTTTCTAATAACTGCATGCACGGACAAGGCCTCTATTTTGCAGCTTTTGATGTGTAGCACTCTATCGCTGCACAATGGGGAAGGTTTCTGCAAGCGTGTGGTCCAGATGCTCAAAACACTTTTCCTAGGCTAGTTGTGCTATTTTGTTCTACTCCATCACATAATGCTGGCTCAGCCCAACTCATTCTGTTAATATTGGAAGCCCAAATAAATCCAGAGAAATTATATGCATTTGAGCAGGCAAAACCACAGCACTTCATGGAAGCCTCTTCCTGGAGGAAAAGCTGAGATTCCCAAGCAAAACTATAATAGTTAATGCCACTAAAAATCTTTCTCCTTTTTTCCTTTTAAGAAAACCTTGCGGAGAAAAAATAATGGCTTTTCAAATATGTTTATTTCCTCAAGAAATATGTTACAGCTCCCTCCATTATCAACAAATGAGGAACTATGTTTGTCAGCCTGAGTTTACTGACAATTTAAGACTCACACAGATAACACTGTGAGTCACAAATTTGAAATAATACTCTTTTTCCTTTTTACTCTTTGAAAAGTATGTTTTCAGAAAGCTTTCTTTTAAGTCAAGTGACAGAAGTAAAAAGCAGTCTACTGGCAATTTTGTTCCACTTTAAAGAGAAAAATGTTTTAGGAACTAGAGGGTTGTCTGCTGCACAGTGCTCAAACTACTGCCACCACAGGGATGTGGCATGCCAAGAGCAGCCGGCACAGAGCTTGCTCCCGCCCTCATCTGAGGAGGCCCCAGGGAAAAACTTTGCTAGCGGCAGGACCTGTGCTGGCAGGACAACCTGCTCCTGGCTGCTCCTGCCTGGGTGTGAGGAGCACCTGGGAAAAGTGGCTGGTCAGACTGTACATGTATTAATCTGCTGTAAGTCTAGTGCCACAGGAATGAGCCATGATGCTGAGGGGAAGAACTTCCTCTACCACAGGAATAAGGTTCAGTGGAAATACTAGATTTCGGTGGTCTGCTTATTCCTGCAAGTTAGCTTAGCTATGTTCCACCACTTTTAATCAAGGTGTCTCAGCAGCATCTCCAGTTGAAGGTAGATGGTTACTTTGTACATGGATGGCTGCTGAGGCTGAAGTCTACCACTAGAAGCCTAAAGCCCCAGGGACATTATATCTGCTCAGGTACACATAGCAAAAAACATACAAATGTCCAGAGATTTTAGGTAGCAGTGTTGACGCAATGAATACTTTGCAGGGAAAAAAAAAAAAGAATTAGTTTAATTTTTTGCATACCTTTTCAAATAATTGTCTTAATTTGCATCACATCTTTTAATCTTAAAAAGGATAAAATATCCCTTATGAAAAGTTGGTCTTAGCTTTGCAGAGCTTTTGTCTTCTGCTATTCCCCACGTATATCTTCCTATTATTCCAATGACATTAAGGTGGTGAAGTTGTATTTAACGTGCAATAATATAAAGTATATATTTTTCTCCTCTCTCTGTTACGAAAGAGGAAAAAAAAGAACAGTTCTCAGGTTTTTTTGTTGTTCTATATTTCTCTTGCAGTTTATACTGGAAAAGGATAGAATACAAAAAACTGAATAAAAATACTCAAGATAACAAAAATCTTTGCTTCATTAATATTCTGAATTTCTCTTTCCACAGCTGCAACCAGAATTTTTAATCCCAGAGAGCTATTTCAGTACAAAGTGCAGTAATTAGCTCATAAATGATCAGAAACAGATCTGTGCCCGGTGTTTTAGACTTTAAAATAGTGGGGAAGAAGTGGGGTTTTTAAATAACATTTTTGCAAGCCTGCTGAGGAAAGATTTTTTGCTTGTTTTTAAGGGCGAATTTCCCTTACTGCGTGGTTTGTCTGTTTATGTTATTTTAAAAAGTTCAGGGGAATAGTAATGTGTGAAATAATCCTTACCAGGAAAGCAATTCCACTAAAATGTATATTTAAATTAGATCTGTTTACGATCTTTTACTCCCCTTCAATTGAAACCAGACCCTCAACTCAGCTCAGCTCCACTGCAATTTGAATTAAAACCAATTTAAAATAACCTTTCCATATATTGAAGAATACTTCATGCACATGACATGCACACCAAGTACATTAAAAGAAAAATAAAGCTGTGGCACTGAGCAAACAACTAGAAATTCCAGAATTAGATTCATCTGAAAAATTCATTTCAGCTCCCTTTGGAATAGGTGTTGAGATAGATTTTTAATTACATGATCACATATTAATTCTCCCTAGTCCCAACACCTTCCTCAGCAGGGGGGACCAGAAGAGTGCATCGCTGTGTCTCTTTCCCAAACGGTTCCAGTCTCTGACCCCACCCTGGCAGCTAACTGATTCTCTTGCTTGCTCTCATTACAGGCTCTCCTTCCAATCTCACTAAGCTTCTTGCCCTCATTGCCTTCTTCTGTCAGGTCTTTTGTCTCAAATAGATAAAAATCAAACAGCTACTCTGAAGTGTTTGACAGCAGAATGAGAGAGAAGGCTCCTAATTCTGATGTCTAGCCTCAGCTGACCATGCAGGATCATAGCTTAATCCAATTTTGCAGTTTGACGAGGTTGCCAAGGTGTCCAGGTGAGTTTTGGATGTGTCCAAAGACAATCTGCTCCAGTGTTTGAACCAGCTCAATGAGAAAGGTTTTTTTCCTCATATCTAATAGAATTTTCCATGCTACAACTTAGGTCCATTGAGCCGCTTCCTTTTCTTTTTGCTGAAGTGGTCCCTAAATTGATTTTCCTCTAGCACGCGTAGTACTTCACTCTCCCAGAGTCTGCCAGTCTGACACAGGCACATGGAAGGCCCAAAAGCCAACTTTATCTGTAAAAATCAATGCCAGAAAACATGGAGCACTTCAGATTTTTTCATGTCCTTTTTCACAAAGGTCCCTCATTTTCCTTGGTCTTCCATTTGTTGCTGCTGTACTATGGTGGGTTGACCTTGGCTGGATGCTAGGTGCCCACCAAGCCACTCTATCACTCCCCCTCCTCAACTGGACAGGGGAGAGAAATATGACAACAGGCTTGTGGGTCAAGATAAGGACTAAGAGACCACTCAGCAACTACCATCACAGGCAAAACAAACTTGACTCAGGGAAATTAATTTAATTTATTGCCAATCAAAAGTCAGATAAGTGTAATGAAAAAAAAGACCCAAATCTTAAAATACCTTCCCCCCCACTCCTCCCTTCTTCCCAGGCTCAACTTCATTCCCGATTTCTCTACCCCCTCCCCCTGAGTGGCACAGGGGGACAGGGAATGGGGGTTGCAGTCAATTCATCACACGTTGTCTCTGCTGCTCCTACCTCCTCAGGGGGAGGACCCCTCGACATCTCCTTCCTGAAGAGCCTGTATCCACCCATTGCAGTGCTCCAGTGTGCTACCTCACCACGTATTCTCCATATCATCATCTCGTTCCCCTGCTTGTTTCCCATGCTGCATATATTCACGTACAGATATTTGGGGTGGGCCTCCAATCATGCTGCTTTCTCAGGAGAACTGGGAGAGGCTCCCACTTATGCTATCTTCCATACAGTTCTCTCTATCCTTTTCCCCACTTCTTTTAAGATTTTAGTCTCCATTCCCTAGCAAGCCTAGTTAAAAGCTGTCCTCACTAGGTTAAGGAGCTTGCTGGCCAAGGGTCTTTTGCAGCTCTTTGTCAAATGGATCCCTTCTCTCCCCCGTTGTCCTCATTCCTACCTGCAACACCAGCTGTGCAGCAAGATATTTACTTGCAGGATGTGTTTGCTCCTGCTCAGGCAAGCCCTTTCTCTTGACTCTCAGGATCAAGGAGAGCATCACCTACACTGTTATTACCCTTGCCCTGCTCAGGTTCCACTTGTAAGTGCCATTGGTGCCCACATGGTTGAGCAGCAAAGGACAATAAGTACAAATGATGGAGAAAGTCCAGCAGTCTCTCTGAAACATCCCAGACCTTGACCCCAGGCAAGCAGCAGATCTTCTAAAGCAGCAAGTCTTGGGTATTTCGATCCCTGGCAATAGGGTGCCTCTGGTCATCATCACCCATTGCTTCCTCTTAGTGGCAGTGATTCTGAGCCACAGCTTGGGCTCAGATGCCTCCTGTTACAATTATGTGAGCTGCTCCACAATGGAAGGCAAGCCAGGAGCTACAGGTGACTGCAAGGTAGGCAGGGATAGAGACAAGGGGCAGTGCCCCACAGTCCCAAACAACAAAACCAGAGCACATCTGATGAGGGTAACCAGGTTCTACCCACAGTTCAGTGAAGTTTGCAGTGACAAGACAAGCCCAAGGTCAAGCCAGAAAGTGAAAGCAGGGTCAGAAAGGTACAGGAGCGGGCAAACAATGTAGCTCAGACAAGGACCAAGGGCAAAGGTCTGAACTTAATGGCATCCTCTGGACCAAAAGGCAGAGTATGTATGTCAAGGCTACAAATGAGGTGCCCACGGCAATTATAGCCTGTTGTTATACTCAGGGCCCTAACAAGAAGACACCAGAGTGACATTTTAGTTTTCAAAATCCAAATTATTATATAAATTTCATGCCAATGGAAAGGTTTTGAAAGGAAGTCCTGGAGACAGGAGTCCTCTGCCCACAAAAAGAAAGCCCCAAAACATAACAATTACTCCTGCCAAAACAGTGTCAAAGTTCCAATCATGATTGGCAGGTGTGATTTGTGACTCCCTCTTTTTCTTCTTCCCTTTCTTCCTCCTGAAAATGTGGGTCGACATTGAAACCTTTTTCTGTTTCTCCTCAGAGCGCTGACTGGAGCCCGTTTTCTTATCTACAGGTCTACATTGGCAAACTGATTTTACATAGACTCTCACACAGATCTCTAAAATACTGCAATTGTTGAAAACAAGTGCCAGCTAGTGTCAACCTGTGCTAGGTTTCAGCTGATGGCAAAGAGATTAAAATCATCATAGACTCTAGTTTCTGTATCTTTCCTTTTACAGAGAGGTACCCACCGACTCATGCTGCAGTGGTAGGTGACTCTGCAAACAAAGGCTAAAATAATCCAGGAGTCATGTCTAAAATAAAGTTAACCAGATATCATTTCCCTTTCTTGCTGCCTGGGAATGTACAAGCTTTGTAAGCAGCCCTGATTTCACCTCATTGAAGATCTCCCATGTCAGACAATCAGACAAGCTGTTATAACCATCCTGTACACTGCCTTGTAAAACCTGATTTAAACCTGCTAGACACATTAGCCAGTATGTAGACCTCCTACATCCAGAAAGTCTCTTGCTGGTTTTCTTGAATCAGTACCAGTCTGACAGCGACCTTGTTCTCAATCATTAACCAAAAGAAGTTTTTTTTTCTTAATGTATCTGTAGGAATTTGATGGAATTAGATATTTAAGCAAAATTATTTCAATAATATAACTATGTACTGTAATAGCAAATTGAATAAATACCATACCATAACTAAAATTTCGTGTGCTGCTTTAACAGCATGCTTAAAAGCCGTAGCATGGAGATGATTTTAAGACCGCCCCTTTTTTTTGTTACCAACAAAATAAGCAAGGCAGAAATTACTTTTAGGAAATCATGCCTGTAGCTTTAGAGCATATGCCTCTATTACATGCTTTTCCTCAAGTCTTAAAGTGCAGATAAAGTTTCAAAGAACAAACATTTCACACAGGTATTAAGTGTCAATCAAAGATCCAAATCAACACATTAAGCTTATGATTTGAACTATAGATCTATCAAGGCTACTGTTGATCTGAGGATAACTTCAGGTGACGGAATTCTGTTAAGTCTTGTACTACAAAAATTGCTTTGCTTCTCAGCCAAGTAAGTTAAAGAAGAAATAAAGCCTTTTAATCATTTCCCATGAAGGATTCATAGTGCTTCTAGTAATTCTTCAGTCATCTAAGAGAAATCCAATAGAGGAAAAGGTCTTTTGAAAGAAAATTCAAAGAACAGAAGTTACATTATTCCAATCACCAAACATTAAATGAGAGGAGTTAAACCTGTTCCTAATCACTCTTGGTTTTTTGTAAACATTGTAATAAAAACATGAAGAGCTTTCTCTCAGACGCTGCTACCCAGAAAAATAGCTAATAGTCCCTCTAAGTCCCTCCATTAAGAAGATAACAAAAAATGAAACCTTTTCAACTTTTCTGAAGAGAAAAGATTGAATCATGCGCTGAACTAAAACTGAAAGAGTCAAAACTATTTGGCCTAATCATGATTCTCTCTGTCTTTAGTTTAAGAGGAACTGCAACCAATTTATGCATTGCCGGTTGTCACCTTTGATGCAGTCTCCATAGAAGGTATCACAGAAATACAAATATGCATGTTTGCCTGTTTCCTTTCTAATTACATGGACAGATGTATTGGGTTTCTGTGGCAAGGTCTTGGTAGTGGGGGGGCTACAGGGGTGGCTTCTGTGTGAAGCTGCTAGAAGTTTTCCCTATGTCCGCCGCTGGCCAAGGCCAAGCCAATCAGCGACAGTGGAAGCGCCTCTGGGATAACATATTTAAGAAGGAAAAAAAAAAACGTCTGCGGCTCAGTAGCCGGAGAGAGAAGAGAATTGAGAGGATGCAAGAGAAAACAGCCCTGCAGACACCAAGGTCAGTGAAGAAGGAGGGGCAAGAGGTTCTCCGGGCACCAGAGCAGAGATTCCCCTGCAGCCCCTGGTGAAGACCACAGTGAGGCAGGCTGTCCCCCTGCAGCCCAGGGAGGTCCATGGTGGAGCAGATCTCCACCTGTAGCCCGTGGAGGACCCCATGCCAGAGCTTCCCACGTTGGAGAAGTTCGTGGAGGACTGTCTCCCGTGAGAGGGACCCCACGCTGGAGCAGGGGAAGAGTCCTCTCCCTAGGAAGAAGAAGCGGCAGAGACAACGTGTGATGAACTGACCCCAACCCCCATTCCTGTCCCCCTGCACCGCTGGGGGGAGTAGGTAGAGGAGCTGGGAGTGAAGTTGTGCCCAGAATGAAGGGAGGGGTGGGGGGAAGGTTTTTAAGATCTAGCAGTTTTTTCTCCTCTCCTTCTCTGATTTTGATTGATTGATAATAAACTAATTATTCTTTAAGTGGAGTCTGTTTTGCCCATGATGGTAACTGATAAAGTGATCTCTCCCTGTCCTCATCTCGACCCACGAGCCCTTTTGATTTACTTTTTCTCTCCTCTGCCTGGTTAGAGGGGAGTGATAGAGCGGCTTTGGTGGGCCCCTGGTGTCCAGCCAGGGTTAAACCACAGCAACAGACTTGAGTCCCCTTGATTGGGTAAGAATGTTTGCATTTTAGGCTACTTCTGTGTCTGCCATGATCTTAAGCCCTGCCACAACTAAAGAGATTTTCAGAGTAAATAAGTAAACAGATTCTTAGCGTAAATGACAATCCAAAATTGGATTTACACACAGAAGGGCCCTTCCTGGTGAAGGCAAATCAATGATATTACAGGTGGTATTGAAGGAAATGAACATCTGAGGTTGGTGGTGGGGATGTCGCAAAAGCAGTTATCTTTTCTTAAGGAGTAATCAGTGTACTCATTTGTGCCATATTACTATAGAACGTAATACCTCTAACAGTTCTTATTACAAGGGCCACACAACTGTTAAGACTCAAAATGGACATTCAGGAAGGGTTTTTACTGAGCTATAACTGGCACTGAAAACCTAATGTTTTCAATTACTGCAGAGCAAAATAAAATATATACATGACAGAAATTACCTAAAGAATTCAAGCCTGCTCTTTAGCAAGTGATTATGCCATAACACCTGAAACAGATCTATCCAGATGGGTGATCCTCATTAAGACTGGAAGTAACCCCATTTTATAGGATCAGTGTAAGACCAGATAAATTTTGCAAGTGTTTAATAGCATTGAAGTGATCTAGAAGACCTTGTATTAGCTCATTTTATGAATAGAAAATTAATTTCTTATCTTTCAGAACAAGTAACAAGTAAGCCTCCAGCATATCCAAAAATAGATTCTGGTTTTCTACTTTTTTTTTCCAAATGTTGCTCCCTGATCACTAAGACAATAAATTATACCAATAACCTGTATCAAATCTCAAAAACTGTGGCAAAAAAACCCCACCAAACCCAACATTTCTCAGTGTTTTTCATTCAGTATTAACTTCTGAAGACTTAAGTCATTAGTGGTCTCTGGTTACAGATGTATCTAATTTCATTTTTTAAATTAATAGTACCAAGGTCACCTGTCAGTACTGCCTGAAACTAGAACATTTCCTTTTTAACAACTGTACACTGTATATGATTCAGTGTGTTAAAGAAATTACTCTTTTGTCAATTATTAACTTACCTGTTCTGTGGCATATGTTATCATCTGGCACAGATCTATTTTTTCTGTTAATATTTCATTTCCTTTGAGATCTGTTCATTTCAGTTTGTTCTACAAGAAACTGAGTTAAAATGCAAGAGTTTGAAATGTCATAGGAAGGTATAAATGCATGAACCACAGTTTGTGCACAGTTGCTATTATAGTTACTTCCAGCATGAATTAAAGGTATTTTTATCTTCAAACTCCGAAGAAAAAACAGAAAAAACAGTTCCTATCATTTAAGTAGTCATGCAGAGTATTTAGATTTTTTCCACACCTCAAGTCTGACTTTGATGTGTAAAATCAGAGAATTCCATTTGTTCCTACATCCATTTCAGCAACAGCACTTTGGGCACTGAAATATTTTGAGAATTATTTTTTCTGGGACTGTTCAGCAAATCATTGCTCGTGTACTTTGCAAGAGCTTCTCAGTTAAATAAAATACAAAAAAATAGTCTAGACAGTAATGGAACAGTAAACTAAGTAAAATGTTCCAAAAAGAACCAAGCATAATATAAAACATTAAATAAACAAAGCATTAGAAACTTAGTTATTGCAGCATATTTTGGCTTTTTTTGATCTTATTGATCTGTGTTTTCCTTTTATGTCTTTTAGAAATGCTAGAACAGTTTGAATTGCTTTGTTTTCAAGGTCAAACTCAGATAAAGTGTGAACCCTCCCTAAGAGCAGGTTGTAATATGTTCTTAGCTGTTTCACAAAGCTACCAGTGCCTGAGTTTCCTTCTTCAATTTACACATTGCCACGTGTACTTGCCATCCATATTTCTTTGGGATGACATTACAACTATTCATGTTTGCAAAATCACAGATTTCCCATAAAATCTTTTGATATTTACCTACTAAATGTCATTTTTGAAATTCAACCTGCTTAGTAGAAATTACTCTGAAAGATGTATTGAGCTAAATAAAGTCCTTTTTACCTAGTCCTACTGATCTTTTTTCCTAGGAAGTACATCATAATTGGTCATATAGCATCTCTCTGACAAGAAAATTTTAAAAGCTATGTGCTACAGTAACAGAGCAAGGTAGAGAAGATGTTCCTTATTTTTCCAGGTTGCTCCACAATATTCATAGCAACCACAGCATGCCTGCTGATTCCACAGACATTTGAGAAAAGAACATGAGCAGAGGAAGTGCAGAAGACATTATACATTGAACTGCCCTTTTATTTACTAGTTCAAATTAGATGTTTTGATGGTTACAGCTACACAGTCTATAGAGCTAGTGCTGCTTCATAAGGGAAGTGATTAGAGGTTGGGTCAAATCTGACTGTCCTCAGGGTTACCACAGGAAGAAACAGAACAATGCCAGGAAGAACACCAAGAAATTCTTATCAATTACCTTCCACCTTTGATATGGCATCCTCTGTACATTCATACAGGTATAAAAGTCAAAATTAATGACCTCTGGTTCAAATAAATTATCAATTAAGTAGATAATTCAACAACTCGCTTTGCCAAGAGAAAAGCAAAAAAGATATCACCATATTTCCCTCTGTCCTTCTTTCTCTGAAAATACTTCCTCCTCATGTGAGTCTGAAAACACCATATGAGCCACTATGGTAGAAAGGCTCAAATCAGAATGCATATGTGTCAATGTAGAATACTGCATTTCTGTTCTGATATAATAAATACTAAATTATATGCTTAAGTATTTTCATTTTCTCATCCTAACTGCTCCTGAATACCCAGTCTTTCTACCACTTCAAACTTAATAATGCTTGTAGTATACATTAACCTTTTAGTTATAATCAGGTGTTTTAAAATTAACTAAGCTGATAGTATAAGATTCATGATCCAAGTTTAAATAAAGCTCAACAGCTTTACTTCTAGTAGCCTGCATGTACCTCTGCAGCCATTTTACAAGACTACAATATTTGGAGGAAAAAAATTTAAAAGGAGCAGAAAAATGGAATTGTTCAGTTTCTACATGCATTCATCAAGTTCAGATTTCATACATAAATTTAATGCAGTTCAAGTGCTATTCCACTAAAAGTGATTTTATTTCTTCAAAAGTTCACTCAGAAAATTATGTTGGATTGTGTTACATTATCCAAGGATTATAGGTGCAATTCTTACCTTCCAAATGTAAAATTTTCAAAAGTAGGTATCAAACCCATGCATGCTGAAAAGTTTAAAAAATGGTCTTCTTAGGAACAATAGCATTGAGGTCAAGCAGGGTACCCAAGGAAGACTGGCCTTCAAATTACATAAATTCTAGCTGCTGGGAAATAAGTAAGTAGAGGACATCTTTCACAAAGTTAGCATGTGACCCTGATTGCTGACTGATTATCATAATATCCCCTATCCTGAAAGCTATCTCTTTTCTGTTTCCATCTATTCAAGAATGCCTAATTTCATAAGATAGTCATTATCCCCAGCTTCCGTTGACATCACTGCAAAGGTGGACTTTGGGAAGCTTGCAGGGCAATCAAATCTTCAGCTGTCCTTCAAAGACATCTTCCATCTACTTTTGAGATGGGAAGTCCCAACAGATGCCTTAAGTTATTTTGGGCACAAGTTATCGGAAGCTGAATTGCAAAGTGACATTCTGCAAAGTTTATCATTATTGTCTCTTGTTTGGACTGATCCTATACTGTGGTATTACATAAGCAATCAGCTTCACAGTTCTCGTCACCCACTTCTCTTACACTACCCACTTTAAGGCATGGTAAAGTGGATACCAGTATATGGAGAGACCACATGCTTTCAACATTTTAAACCTGAATGTAGAACATGGATGATACTTGTGTATCACAGATAAGCTGCGTGTAGGTGAAGATTTGCAATCCCCTAGGAGGCACAGTTACTTGAGTAACATTTCCACAGGGTTTTTTCTTCAGAGTAGCTGACAAAACCAGCCGATTGCCTGTTATTCAGGCGAAAATTTGATAGTCACTGAAGAGATTGGTTTAGTAGTTAAATGTACGTAGAGAACAGATTCTTCCCTACTCCAAGAACTTAGTCCTATATCTGCTGTGGTATGATATTAGCTATATCTCAGCAGGCAACAACTGTGTTCTTATTATTTTTAACATCAAATATATTTAAGTTGTATTTGTAAAGTGCCAAGAACCTGTAAAGTCACTTCAATACAGAGGTGCATCATAATTCCAGTAATGCACAAGCCCCAAGAAACTGAAGCACGTGCATAGCTTTTAGTCCATGCAAAATCCCACTGAAGTCTTATGAAAAAAACTTCTGAAATCAAAGGGATTATCCAAATTGTTAAAATGAAGTCTGTCAAAGCCAGGCATCCTGTGGAAACAGGTCCTGGAGCGTGGCACAACCATTCATCCCATTTCCATTCATCATATTGCTTTCATTTCATGCAGTGTGGATCAAATGGAGTCCAGAGCTCCACTGACAGATAGACCTCATGTCCTACCTCAGTCTTCATAGTCTAGTGCATGAGCCTCAACACATATGTATAATCTACAGTGACTAGCCCTAGTTTAGAAATAGAGAGAACAAAAAGACCCTGGCCATAAATACCATTAAAAGAAAAGATGAAAAGGCAACTATCTTATGCCAAGGATGAATTAGACTGTTAACTTGCTCTCCTGTGTTAAGCATGGAAAACTATTACCAGTTTTGACTTTTCCCATCTGTTCTACTCCAAGCTTGCCGAAAGGCTGATATTCTGACAGCAATCTGAAGAACGGTTTTGCCAACTGTTTCTTTTTGAAAGTCCATGTTCCATATGTTCTTATTATGCTTCTTCTTATTGCCTTGAAATTACACAACTAAGAAGGAAAAAAAATCACTGTTTTGTACAATTATATTAAATATATATAAAAAAGTTTGTGGAAGAGATCATCAGAATACATTTCTCTCTTTTCCTATGAGTTACATCCTTGTCTTGTCATAGTGTATATATTCCTGTCACTTATAATGATTGCTTGTTAAACTTCACATACAGTATGTTTGATATATATCACATACAGTCTCTACAAAAAATTAATGATTTAGAACAAGGTATGCAGTAGAGTAGGAACATGGGTGGAGTTTATGTCCTCTCTTTCAAACAAGAGTTTTAAATATGTATTGACTGTCAGAAGTGTAGAAAAAATGTATCTATTGCTTACACATGGAAAGTATTTCCACCAGAATTCTTAAAATATTATCACCTTTCAAGTAGTTGATCTTTATTACAAGAGTTTAAAAATCAAAAATCTGAATTCTAACCTCATTATGAGCTTGCAATCCTATGTAATGCAAAACATGATCATAAAATCTATGCAGCCCTGGAATCATTAATGTTGACACATTAATCCTGATTTTATATCCACTGAGTTCTCATCAGCTCAGGGCAAATCTCTACAGCTATCATTGTTAGCAGTATAAGTTAGAAGTAACTGAATAAAACACCAGAGGAAACCACTGGAGTTTCATATCCATTTACAACAGTCTGACTGACATGAGTCCTAAAAGAAGACAGTAACAAAGACGAAACTGCTGGAAAAGGGTTTCGGTGTGACAGGATACTGACAATAGCAGGCATAATCTTAGCCTTATCAATAAAGGAAATACTCTGGAAGTGATATGTTTTATTTGCTCACCTGGTTGGAAAAGAAATGGACAAAGCTTTGCAGCATGCAATTCCTTTCTTTAAGTCTGAAGTGGAAGCATCAGCCTTCAAAGCTGAGGACAGAATTATGTTGGTGAGCAGCGACTCTGAGGGTCATCTAGTACAACATCCTGCTCCAAACAGAGCTACAGCCAGCGCTTGATCAGGTAGGCCAAAGCTTGGTCTAGCCAAACTTCAAACACCTCCAGAGATGGAGATCTCCTAACTTATCTGGTAAAATTGTTCCAGTATTGCATCTCACTGCTAGTGAAAATGGTTTTCATAATGTCTGAGATGCATATGTGGCCATTGTCCTTGCTACATTATCTGTCCTACCAAGAAGAATCTGGCCCCATCATCTCCATATCTGCCCTTGAAATAGTTGAAAGCAGATGTTAGATTGACCCTTAGACTAACAAACCCAGATCCTTCAGCTTCTCCTCAGAGATGTTCTCCAAGCACCAGAGCATACTGGTAGCCCAGCAGTTGGATCCTCTCGCGTTGTGTGTTTTGAATTTCAGGGGCCCCAAAAGGATGAACTTTTCCTGAGTGACCTTGTCAATGACGAGTAAGGAGTCTTCTGTCCAGTGGCCATTTCCTCAGAATTCAACCCAGTATACTGCTGTAAGGGACTAGAAACTTGTCTCAACATTGGTGGCAGGCAAGCTTATCTATCGAAGCCTAATTACCACGGCAACTGAATGGCAACTGAGCGGGGCAGTTTAATCACCAGTTTCAGCCCATTGAGTCCCACCCCACCAGAATGACCTAATCACCACGACAATTGAGTAGGGCAGTTTCGGCCCATTGAGACCCACCCCACAGGAACGGGTGTCCTGTTATCTTGGAGTACACGTCCTCTGCACATGCGCCCGGGCCCAGAGTTGCCTGACAATGGGGAGGGGGCTCGGACCCCCTAGAACCTTCAAGCATACTCTAGTGACGGTACTGGGCATGCGCCCCACTGCCGATTGGGAGGCGCGGGTATGCAAAACAGTCATTGACTATGCAAAAAGACAACCCTATGAAAGGGGGAACCAGCGGAAACCAAGGAGAGCATCCAGGAACATCTACCCTCCACCAGATTCGAAGATACATCAGGCGCATCGGGCCACACCAGCCGCATGGACCGCGTGGATCGCTCAGGCCGCACGGACAGCACATAGACCCGTGTTGGTAGCTATCGCAACACTCCCGTGCTGTTTGTTTCTCCCCTTCTCTTTCCCTTTCTCACTTTTCCTCTCTTTCTCTGCTTTTCTCTCGCGCATTTGTTGTTGGCCAAATAAAGTGACTTGGCACTTGACTCCGTTTTGAGTCTTAATTCTGTTCCCGAGAATGTAAAAGGAACCTAGCCACGATAAAACATTGGAGTTAATCAGAAGTTAAGCCCAGCCGCCCCCAACCTCCCAGAATTATCTGAGGTCAGTTGGAAAGCAAGGGGGTTTAACCTCTGCCAAATTGTTCAACCCAATAGGGGATCGTGACAACTGCTTTCACAGTTTATTCCCAGTGAGAGGGTGCTGTTGGCTCATACAGCCTGACGTCACCTGTAACATCCCAGCCCTTTTCTGCAGGTCTCTCAGGCAGTCACTCCCCAGCCTGCACAGGGTAATTCTGCCCATAAAACAGAATTTTCCACTTTTCCATATTGAAGCTTACAAGATTCTGTAGGCACAATCCTCAGATTTATTCAAGTCTTTCCAGACTGAGCTGTTGGCATTCTCAGTCAGATGCTTTCCCATCACAGACTTGCTGATGGTATACTCTGCGTTATCATTCATAACATTGTTGAGGGTCATTGAGCAATATCAGTCCCAATATCAGGCCCAGGGTTTTATGGTCATTACTGACCACCAGCCAGATCTCAAACTGTGGATTACTGCGCTTCAAACTTTTTGGTCCAGCCAATTTTCTTCTAACAGTCCCATAATCCAGCCCACACTTCCTCAACTTACAAAGAAAAATGCTGTGGCAGATGGTGTCCAAAACACCATAAAAATCAAGATATATTAACATTCACAACTCTCCTCCCATGCACAGAACCAGTCATGTCACTGAAGAAGGCAATCATCTTGGTCCAGCATAATATGCCCTGGCAAATCTGGCTTGAGTTTCTTGATTAATGCCTTTTCCCTTCAGGTGCTTGGGACTGAATTCCAACAGCTGCATGATTTTTCCAGGGAATGAGATTTCTAGGGCCTCACAATTGCTCTAACATAATAATCACCTTAACCTATTAGGTTATTGTCCCATCCCAGCCAACAGTCTTATCACTTCTCTGCTTGAAAATGTTACCCTTTGCTTCACAGGCACCAACCCAGTCAACTTTTCACTCAGATTGTCTAATTATTTAATGAAATTGCATTAAACTAAAAGCAATTATTCTCCAACTATATTCAGCCTGAAAAATTTTGCTTCAATTTCAGACTTGGAAGAAAGATTTACATGACAAAAAAGATCTTTTACAGCTGTACCAAGTGGGTCTAATAGAGACATATTTTTGTTCTACAAAATTAATCTCATTTATTTATGTTTATTATCACAGTTATAACAACAATAATACTATGAATAAATAAATAACCTGAAGCACTAATTCACACTTTGAAGCTAGAAGAATGAGTTTCCAGATTGTTAATTAGTCTTTGGATTGTTAGTTATAAACAAGCAGTCAAAATCTGTCATCATTATAATTATTATATAGGTAATATTTTATTTATTTGTAATAAAACAGCATTTGGAGTTGCAAACTCTCAGAGAAACTACTTGGTGTTTATTTCCATTCAAAGCCTGCTGCACTCTTAAACCACTCTAGCTGATTCCTGAGGCTTTGGTGCAAGTCAGAAATCATCAAAATGACCACCCTCAAAATGAGTTTCAAGGTATTCTTAAGCTGCTCTAAACCTGTAGCCCTATCTTGCCTACCTGTCCTGCTGCTTTGTTTGGGCTGCGGTGATTCTGGGGTGAACCAGCTCAGCTGATTTGTCCAAATGAAAACATTTGCTGGGGAATCAGCTTCCAGTGAGACCAAGAAACTAATATGACTCATAACACAACTGCTGAAGATAATGCCAAGTAAAAAGTAGGCAAGCATGTCTACTTTTCTTTTAGGAGTAATACAGCTTTAGAAGTCATCTCTGACACGTCTCTCAAGCCATTTGTGAAAATATTCTGTTAACAGAAAGGTTGAAATTGATGTCACCAATAACTCTACGCTAATGGAAATCTGCACAGCTGAAAATGGCTTTCCTGAAGGGAAAGAAATCAGCAATGTCAATAGCCTTCATTTGTACTTTGCATTTTCTTCATTTTGATGGATTTAGAGTGACTGAGTGACTACTTTCTCACTTCCATTTACCCAGTTCTGACATGTATTACCTCAACTGCACACAAAACCCACAAAATCATAGACAGAGGAAATTGGAGGCTCAGGAAACAAGGACTCTAAGATATAATATGCACACACACACATAACCTGGACTGTAGATGATCTGAAGGGTAGTGTTTTGTTCTTAAGCCAGATAATCCATTTCTTTTATGGTTGGCTATAATGCTGATTATGATCTGATTAACGGCCAATTTCGTGATGAGCACATTATTCAAATTTATAGTCATTTGTTTGTAATGTGGGCTATCAGAAAGCTTTGCTCTTAATTACACTGATGCTTTAATTTGTAGTAATGTTCTTCTAGTATGATATGAACATGAGATGTGTTCTTGAGTCTACTGTATTTAGTTATCGTTAATATAATCTTTATTAGAAGCAGATGGGCTCTTCAGTATAAGCATTCTCGTACTGTGTCCCTGCACCTACCACAGCAATCCAGACTATGCCAATGGGTTAGGATTGCATTGTTGCACATAGTCACTGATTTAAATCCAATGCAATTTAATTGGCTGCAGTGGGGGTATTCTGGATTTGCAGGAATGTTCTAAGAACTCAACAGCAAACAAGGAATTATCTTGTTGATGTGCTTGTTGGTATATGGTCAGCAGACTAAATGTTAAACAGTAACTATAGTAAAGACCCTCTGCTCCAATCTAACCTTACATTATTAGTATTTGCCTGGAGCCATCTGATCTTACTTTCAAAGTGTTTATTTAATCTGTGCATTTAAGTTCATTGCCTTCTTATCTGTAATTTGCTGAAATGAAAGACTCTGTTCATATGGCTACTGATACCAACCACTACAAAAATTTGCTAGCACTCCATTACCAGTGCTACAGGGTAGGCTCCATTTTCCTTTTAAAAGTTTGGTGCATAAAGAAGCCAGTCTAACTCCTGGAAAGCAGTTAATTTGTTAGCGAGTCCCTGGGAGAGATTTCCCTCAAAAAGGAAAGATTAACCATCATGACTGAACTGTAAGGACTGAGGACTGGCTTTCTCCATCCCATATTTGTATCTGCTATACTTTAACATCAACATGCATCAGCTCTACTTGTGAAACCTCTAGGATGCCACAAGGAATCTGCCCACCAGTACTGTAGAGTCTTGAGATCCTGGTCCAAGGCTCAGATATGACACAGTATCATTAATAATTTAAAGATCAGGTAAATCTTGTTAGTGAGAGAGAATAGTTTCCAACTACTCTTCTTCCAAAGACCTATATTGAGGAAAGTCATGGAGAAAAGGTTGGTAATATGTACTGGTTTCTTGAGAGCTATGGAATTCTAGGGTGCTTCCTTCTCGGAAAGCAGTGGTTTTTATCTCTGGGAGCAGTCTTTACCAGCTTTCATCAGCCCCAGGTGGCAGATATCCACGTCCTTATGCTAGCACAAATATTTCAGCAGAATGTAATCTTTCCCAAACACATTAAGTTGCTTTTTATAAATAACCAATCAGCTTACTATGTGATTCTACTGTTGGCTGTAGAAAGCCCCACCCACACTCCAAATTGGCTGGATGCAAGCCACCTCGTGTCCAAAAGCCATTTAGCTACATTAATGCAAGACTACGCCTGAGCTAATAAGACCTGCGGAGAATCCCAGTATTCATACAAATATGTTTTCACAGTGTCTTGTTTTTCTTTTAGTCTAAAATATTAGATGACACAGGCTGATGATTTCATTATTTACTTCAGAACCCAAGTAGAGTTTAATATGTATAGAGAGAATTTATGACAAACAGAAGCTTAAATAGCCAATATAAATCTTCTCCAAAGTAGTAATAATGTATTTAGCAGCTATGTGGTAAACAGAGAATTAAGGATTTCATTCCACTAGTCCTTTATTTGTCTTTAAGCTGACATGCAACATAATTTTGCTGTTCACAATAACAAACCTTAATTGATAGACTTCTTCCTAGTATTTTCCTCCAAAGCTTTGTTTGCATTTAATATCATCCTGTCATTATTTGTTTCCTCCACAGTGAGAAGAGTTGTCTGCTTTCTGCAGGTGCAGAGGACCAGCTAAATACACAACACCCCCCCTTATCCTTCCTATCAGCGTACACAACGATCACTAGTTATTATGCATAATTACATGGTTGCATGTATTAAATGTTGTTATATTGCACAACAGCATGTTTTAACAGTTAGGAACTTACATCTCAAAACTCTTATAGGTATTTTAGTCACATTTTGAAAAGCAGCATCTTTTCCCTGGAATCAAATGTGTTTTTAACACAAGTTAACTTATCTAATGAACAATATGAAAACATAATTAAGTAAGTGCAGAAAAAACATGTTTTTCTCTTTTCTTGTTTTTTTTCTGTGTGTTACCATCTGGTTCGCTGGTAACGTGGAGACTAGATTTATCACCGGTTAGCCACCTGAGGGCTTGGCAGGAATGGACAGGGGAAAGGAAAGTTACTACTCAGTATTTGTTTTAACACAATATGTTATAGGTGCACTAGAGATATTATTGTAAAGTTATACAGATGTATATAAAAACAGAAATTCAAAAGAACATAAAAAGAATTCTTTTTAATTAAGATTACCAAGTCAATATTGATTTTAAGAGGGATTGCTAGTCTGAGGCCCAAACAGTAGAAAACTTGGGATGCAATTTGGTTTCTCCATTTGTATAAAATGGAAGGTTGCTTCCCATGTTTATTTACCAATACCAGGAAATTCTGAGTTAAGACTACACTTAAAAGAAAATCAAATATTTGAAAATATGTAAGCACCTAGACAAGACATCCTAAAAACTAAAACTAAGAAAACTGAGACGAAGAACTAAGAGGGTTTTTATCTATTAATTATCTCAGAATTAGAACTGGCACTTACAACCAGTAAATGCAGTGAAAGATACACACTCCTCTCATAATGCAAAGGTAGCTTACTCCCAGAAGCTGGCACTAGCCATTGGTTTCCTGATGTGATGGTGTAAAAATAAACATTAAGAATTTTAGCTTCATCTACTGCATTGACTGCAAAGTAAATCTAGTGAGGAGTGGAAGGATTAGATATAGTATATTATCAGGAGAATCCAGTCAAGTTGAACACAAATGAAGATGGATATAAAAAACTTTTGATACCAGGTATTCTTCATTTTGGAAATGCAAAATATTGTTTTGGAGTAATTGTTATATTACTGTGAGACTGAAATGTGTAGCTGTGATTTCTAAAACCTACTAAAAGGCAATGATGACAGTGTTTTTCAGGATGACTCGTCAGGGCAGGGAAGATACGGTAACAGGGTATGCTGTAGACACTTCTTTTAAAAACTTCTCTGGTTTTTGTCATCTTTCCAGTACTTCAGTATTTTAAACCTCTTCTGGGTTTATCTCAAGACCAGAAATATCCTGAGTGAGAAAAGAAATTTATTCAGGTCAATCGGTAGCATCAGTATGTGAGGAAAAGTATCAAAGGGGAATGAGCAATAACAGAGACTAAATTCATATAGGTATGTTAATGATTTACTACATGCCAAGCCAATTTGATTTCAAAAGCCACTAGCCAAAAACATTTTCATGCTCAAGGACAAAGCATTCATTAAGGTAACCTTAAAGATTTGAAAAAGAGAGGAAAGGTTCTCTGTGGAATTAGAATCAAGTTTAAACAAAGAAATCTGCCTTAATCTAACAAGGCAGCATCTCTCCAGGAAACTGACAATGTTATTGCAATGTAAAGTCACAAAATAATTAAAAGTGTGTGGTGTGGAACCCTACAGGCCTTGCAATAATGAATATTGCCACCTTTCTATATTTTCGCTGCCAACACTGGGGGTGATCAAGGGATCAATTCTGCCGAAAAGGTCAAAGGATTAACAGGTGTTTAAGGGAGTATAACAGAACTAAAGTGGCAGCTTCCATGGCAACAGCCAGAAAAAAATAATTTTTTTTAAAAAAAAAAAGCAAAGTACATTATCAAGTAAACAGATATGGCTCTAACTCACTCTCAGAAGTAAGAAGTAGTTCTGGGATGTGGGGATGTACAGGTTGCCTAAGCAACCCAGGAATAACCAATAACAACATTTTCAGATAAAGAAGGGAAACTAAGATAATGATTCTGCCCACGTGCTTTGCCTTTTCTCAAATTTTAGTGGCAATGAGGAAGTGTTCTTTCAGTAGGAAGACCGATTCTGGTTCAGTTGAAGGATCCCTTAGTTTTAATCACTGTGTGCCAGGCCGCGTATCTCTGCTGAGGGAGCGAGCAGTACAGTACAACCTCCACAATCATCTTCTAATCACATTGGGGTTTATTATACTACATAGTATTTGGGGTTATTAGGGTAAAATAGCCCAGCTAGAATTCCCTGAATGTATTCTCAAAAATCCAGCTCATTACAAAAAGCACTACCAAGAGACTTTTCAGAACAAGACGCGTGAACCTATAGAAAAGGCAACCACTGAAAATGAAGGCCGGGAACATGATTTCTGTTTAATGTAATGGGAGATCTTTTCATGCTCTTACACTCTAGCATTTAATTTTAAAATATTTCCAAATATAACAATGTGCATTTAAGATTAAAAAAAATCTTTCTTGCATGTACATATTAGCTATTGATTGAAAACACATTTTTCCCTTTCTTTTTTCTATTCTTTAATCTCCCTAGCCTTGGAACAGATTGTACAGAGTTCGGATAAGATTATGTTACAATGCAACTGTAAACTGACACCTTAAAAAATGGGAACACTGCCAAGTTATTCACAATTAATATAACCAAGAGTTCGTCAAATGTTTTCCTTTAAATTGGGAAAAGTATCGAATTACACACCAGTTTTATTATCTATAAATATTTATGCAAGATTAACTGTTCAGTTTTATATTTCAGTATGCAAAATTTGCAAAGGGCCAACTGCTGAAAATGTACAGTGTCTCAGACGATAGAGCAAAGTGGGTTATAGAAGAGTTTGTAGGCCTTAAAACTGTAGTGACTTCCCTAAATAGACAGGAATCACCTATTTTAAAGTGAATATTAAGGCAAGTTAAAAGTAGAATCAAACCCTGAAAACTAATCTATATTCAACACCTTAATATATATTTATCCATTTATATAGATACACAGAAATACAAGAACAACTCTTATGCTTTGAATCTACTCATTTAAGTCATTTTACTACAATTATATAGTACTAGGCATTAGCTATTCATTTACATTTCATTTAAACTTGGGATACAGATGTTAAAACATGTTGATGAAGATGTTAAAAAGAATTCTGCTCCCAAGTATGTTACTGACTTGCTGCTAAAGGCAATGAAATTGTTTGGTTGGCATCATAGATAATTTGTCTCAAATGCATTTTCATTTCTTATGGTTTTGCTTTAAAAAAATTTCATGAATTCTCAGTACGAATGCTCAAGAAAAGTGAATTTCCACTAGATGTATTCAAAAACATATGTAAGACAAAGGTACTGTTCATTTCCTACAAACATTCGTCATAAACTGGATTATAAATTTACAGCCATCTCACCAGAAATCTAAGGAAGTAACTTGTGACTGTCATGACCAGTCCTGTAACAAACAAACAGAGCTCAAATTTCAAGCAGTAAGCCAAAATTATTCAAACTGTGAGAGTGAATTATTAAAAAAAAAATAAAATAGAAAAAGAACACATTTATAAATACTGACTGTTCATATGTTTTTCAAACTGGAGAGCAAAATCTTATGTGTAATTCTGTCCTTGTTCATCTCAGAAATTTCTCTGCAGGTATGTTTTAAAGTGATAAACTTTCTATGAAGTTCTCCTCCTAAACATAAAGACATCCATAAACATCTAAATGAAAGCATCCTAAATGTGGGTTCAGTTGTGTCTTCAAATTAATTTGGAATTCATCTTCATGTCTTAATTTTTTAATTAGAAAAATATTTCAGCCCATTTCAGAGAGATCTGTGAAGCATCTTCCATTTGCATTTGGGCCTCCATTGCCAGCAAAGACATCATTGTTCAAGGGAAATGTATCTCAGTCATTATCAAGAGCTTATGTTACAGCTAAGTCACTGGAAAAGCTGATATGTAACTTATTTCCATTACCTAATCTAATCAATGAAATACTAATAAAGAACCTTATTATTTATAGAAAACAGCGACAAAGCTGGGAAAGCTTTCCTAAATACATCAGATCATATCAGAAGTTTAACTTCTTTGGATTCCCAATAATTTTAACTGTTCAGACTTCAAAGCACAAAACATAATGTGAAAGTATTCTGAGATGTTTTGGAAACACCAATCAGCTAAAACCTGCAAATTTCATATGCAAGAAGAAGATTTTTGCTAGCTAAAGTAAAAGACATTCAGTTAGTTTTTCAGATAGCAAATCACACTAAAGCTTTTAATCAAAAATATACCTGCCAATATTTATAAGAGCTCTAAATAATCTCACACCTAGACAAAAATCTAGGCTTTCTTTATTTTCTTTAATTTCTGTGTTTTTCCCAATTCTATCCTTTCAAATCTTTTGCTCTTTTTTTCTTTCACTGTAAGTCTGAGTGAATGATTCATTACAAATAATTGACATGAACTATTCATACTTCTGCTGCATGCTGGTATCCACCAGCAGATTGTAATTTATTTGTCATTTTAAACTAGCCACGTTTTTGCAAGTTGTTGGGGTTTTTGTGTTTCGAGGTTTTTTTCTGTACAAGTAGATCATGAAAGTGTGAGTATTGGACACTGAAGGTTTCAAAATTCCAACTGTGTTGCTTAGTTGCTATGCCACAAAAAATGAAAGAAAAAGGTTGTTGTTTCTATTCTTGGATCTTAAAAGTATAATCATACAGGGGCTTGAAGAAGCCAAACTTTTTCAGAAAACTTTAGAGAAAGATTGCAAAAAAAGTAGGATACAGGGAACATTACAAAGAAATTAACCATTATCTTTCCAGGCTACATTGACATATCCCAGGCAACTCAAATAATCACAATAAATGTGAGTGGAAGAGATTGCAGAGTGTCATCTATCTACTGTAGTTCTTTTAGTCTTTGGGTTGCAAATGTTTGATGCCCTGTGGATTTCTTTCAAAATGGATTGTGAAAAGCGAAATAACAAAAGCAAGTCAGCTGTTATTATACTTAGAATTGCTATGCAGGGATGTGAAAAAGTCAAACACCACATACAAACCCTCTACATGCAATTCCACAATGCCTTCTAGGCAAACTTTTCCAGCAAAAAATACAAATGTGTGCATATATATATAAAAATAGCTATATAAACACAGGTAAAATACATGTAAAAATAAAAATAATTTTTAAGATAAATCCTAAACTAAAGCATTTCATAGTTCAGTTTAAACCCAGTATTTGTTGCCTGCCCATGGTGGCTGACCAAAATCAGAAGCCCTAAGCTGAGCCGCAGACCTCGCCTTCCCACAGAGCTGCTCCATGAATGCCAGTTCCATTTAGCAGCTGTAGGGTCAGGGGGAAATGTGTGGTTTTGGAAACACAGTATGTCAGTGTTTCCAAAATATTTTCCTGGAATTTTTTTTCTGAAGAAATTTTTCTTAAAAAAATGGATTTGATCCAACTTGAAACTAAGCCAAATTAAAAAGAAAAAAAAAATCTAAATCTGTGAACTGTAAAGCCTGCTATTCAGCCAGCCCTATTGCTGTGGCATACCGTTTTTTTCTGAACACTCTGGTGCTGCCACGGTCTGATTCCTATCCCTCCTTTCTCTTGAGCCTTCCTATTTCATTCAACAAGACTTTTTCCCCGTTACTACCCTTGAAGTTTTATATTAGGCAGCTTTCTATTCTCTTGACCACTCACTGCTGCCCTTGTTGTTCTTTGGTGTCCTGCATTTTGTAAACTAACCCCAGCCTCCCTGAGGAGAAAAGCAGAGGACCGCAAGACCATTAGTCAAGACAGCTTTATTTTTACCTGTGTCTTCCTTTACCCGTCTGGAGAAAAGCAGCCCCCATGCCCCTTTGTTGAAGCGCCACATAAGCCCTTACTCACTTATCATAAAGTGTGCTATTATTACACAGGATTTTGTGTTCTTAGCTTTTTACCAGGGTTTTTTAGAACCCCTGTACTCCATGAGGAATTATTAAGTCCCAATGACAGTAATAAGAAGCGGTGGATGTTTTGGATATGACAATACATCTGACTTCAGAATCCTTGATAAACCTTGCCAAACTTTGCAAATCCTGCAATAAAATCCTGATAATTTCTAATACTGTTGTTTTCCAATCTGCTGAAAGTCACCTTTCCTGAAACAATTATACTGATAATTAAGTCCAAGCTTTTATCCTGAAATGAAATCACGAGAGCAATGCTACAATCTGAAATGGGTGCACATAGTGCAACTATGACAAACTTAAATAGGATATGGTAAAGAGATGTTTTTGTCTAAGCAGACAGCCAGGAAGACAGATCATCGAATTATTGAGCCTCGTTGTCATCTGAATTTACGTAAAGTAGGAAATATTTTTTTTCTATTTCAGGTATATTACAGGAGTGATTTTTACTGACAGGTAGGCAGTTCCTTCTGTTGCTTTCAAAACTCCAGCCCACTTTTCTCTCTCCCAAGCAAAAAACTATAGAATACAGAATGGAGAGCATCCAAGAATAACAATCTCCGGAGCAGACAACAATGGGCACTGTTTCACATGGTACACACCCTTAGACTGTTGAATTCTAGCTCATGGACAGACAACAACACTCCAACATGAAATTACCAGTTCAAAATAACAGAACACATGACTGAAGAGATTATTTTATATATTTTGTTACACTTCATCATGCAGTCAGCTAAAAATTATCAGTCAATTTAAGCTAAAAATCACTTTGCCTAAAACACTAGAAATCTGCAACAGATGTTAAGTTCCTGCCCATGGAAGTGTCTTGCTCTGCTGGCTGCAATTCCTGTAGTCGGATGGCTCTCTTTCAACTCCATTCATATGTTCCAGCAGGTCATACTTTGTGAAGCCTTAACAACTAATTAAAGTTTTATTTCAGACCTCTAAGAGCTCAATCAATAATTTAGGGAGAAAAGAAAACATTTTCTGGGAAAGCATTAGCATAAGATTCACTGAAGCTGTATCACTCCTTCTGGCCATATTTAATTTCAGCAAGATGATCGAAGAGAAAACACGGTATAGCTCGATGCCATACCATTTGTGTTGCAGTGTCAGTTTTGTATCTTGGAACACTTCTAAATAGGTTTTCTGCTAAAGCAATAATCAATTAGTACTAAAGCACATCTGTAGCAAAACAAGATGTTCTTCTTGGAATTGGATCAAAATTGCATTTTGCAAATGTTATCTCATTTCTGTACCATTTTCATTTGAATGCTACAGTTAAAGAACTTACAAACTTCAATTCCAAATTCCATTGGATCAGTGGTATGGAGTTAGAAAAATTTTGAAATAGTAATCCCCAGAGGGAATCTTGAACTTCCAAATTTGCTTACTTTAACTCATATATCATTAATATCTCTGGGTTAAAGAAACCTTTGTACTTGATGTCTGATTGCCAGGAAATTATTTGGGTTGGTTTTTTTTTTCTAAAGGCAAAACCTATTAAAGCATTCAGAAATGCATCTGATTGCAGACAATAGAAAAAAAAACAGTTACATGAACTGTAAAACAAACACAGGATAAAAAATTGGATAAGTAATGGGCCCAGGTACAGTTATGAGCTGGGAAAAAGACTACACAAAAGCTGTCTGAAATGGCTTCTAACTAGGTTACTATAATATAGAAGTCCAAAATTGACAACCATAACAGAAATCTATAAGCAGCTGGTTAAAATGCGAAGTATAATGATTTAGTATAAAAGAAACTGATGAGATTATAGACTGGTGAATACTTGCTTGAAAAAAAGGGCAGAGAGAAATCATACATTCAATGCAGGTCGCTGCCTAGCCCCAGTTTTAGATTCAGGCACTGCAGCCATACATGAAAACACACGTTGAGCTCCAAAATGTTTCACTCTGCTTTGCATTACATTAGCTCAGCCAAGGGGAAAGGCATCTAAACACCATCTTTCATTCTTCAAAAAGGTGGGAGAGATCCCCTAACCCCAATGCACTTATCTACAGTTGAGGGAGAAAATCTTCTCTCCTGTTGTACCAGTAATAATAAAGAGGAAATTACCTTGATAAGAAAATGAATAGCCATACTTAAGTTTAGTGAGCCAGCCAGGAGTCCCCCACTCTTGCCTGTGGAGCAGAGTTATTTCAGGCCTGATTATGCCTGGCAGCTGTCTGCCATGTGATTTGGACAGAGCATTAGAAGTTGAGACAGTGAGCTCATCTGCTTGTGGCGTATTGAACAGGCTGGCCTTGCAGAATCTGTAATTGGCAAAAGGGAGGACCTCGAGGAACAGCCTCTGTTGTAAAACTAATTTTGCTGATCTGAAAGGCCTCATGTCCAAGGATTCTAGCTGCCCGTGAAAGTTATCTACCATATGTTTTTGTACATGGAAGGAATAAGTTCATAATGTACTCTGAGTTGTATAAACAAATGAAGATTTTTGTGTTTGGGGTTTTTGTAAAGCGTACTCCAAAATGTCTTTCTTCTCCAGATTTGCTTCCAAGTTTCTTGTTTCCTGGATCTGTTTTTCCTCTGGGCAAAGGAACCAGACTATTGGCCCTAGCGATTCTTTAGATCACCATGTAATCTGGAATGCACAACATCCTACTGAGGACTATACAGGAGATATTAATTACATAGGTCTTAAAGTAATATCTCTGATGCTTTTTCTTTTTTTTTTTTTTTTTCAACTAAAGAGTTGTGCCATTATTTATGATTGTTTGGCATTGTTGCTGGAAAGAAATGAGATGTTGGCAGATCCTATATTTAAACAGACTTTTCCAGAACAATGACACTTGAAATCCTGATTTACTCAAGAGAATAATCAATTCTCTGTTAAAGCAGCTTCCATGTGAATAAAGAACCTCAGAGTTTAACATCATTCATATGTCACCATCATTTTGAATTTTAATGCAACACAGCAGTAAAGAAATTGAAGTGAATTAAGACAAGCACACTGTTCACAGCAGAGTTTGCATGTGTATGAACCACATGTATATAGAACCGCTTCGTCTCTCTGCAGACTGAAGAGGAAAGACCCGCCACACCAGGAGAGACATTGGAGCTGAGTAAGGCAGCCCGACCTGCTCCCCGTATACAACCAGCGCAACTAAGAAAAGGTGATGGTAGTAGGTGACTTTCTTCTGAGAGGTGTGGAGGCACCCATCTGCAGACCTGATGCACTCTCTAGAGAGGTGTGCTGCTTACTGGGGGGTCGTATCAGGGATGTCACCAAAGGACTCATAAGCCTTGTACAGTCCACTGACCATTATCAGCTGCTGTTGTTTCACATGGGCACCAGGGATACAGCCAGGAACAGTCTGAGGAGTATCAAGGATTACAGAGCCCTGGGAACAGCAGTAAGGGACTCTGGAGCACAGGTAGTTTTTTCATCAATCCTTCCACTCAAAGGGAAGAAGTTTGAAAGGGCCAGTCGAACCTGGTGAATCAACAAATGGTTACAGGACTGGTGCCACCACCAGGGGTTCAGCTACTTAGACCATGGGACTCACTTTGAGAAACTTGTCCTCTAGAGGTTGATGGGGTCCATCTGTCAGAGAAAGGGAAGACCATTTTTGGCCAGAGGCTTGCCAAGCTTGAAGAGAGCTTTAAACTAAAGTTGGCAAGGGAGGGGAACCTCATTCCATCCCAATCCCACCAGTTTCATGCCAGTGCCAGCAATAGATGCCCAGAGCCTGGAGAAGGATCACAGGTCAGGAGGAGAGCATGTGAAGAGCAGCACAAAGGAATTCCAGCCACTCCAGCCAGTAAGTCAGCTTCATCAGGGGCCCAACTTAAATGCCTCTGTGCAAACTCACGTAGCACAGGGAATAAACAAGAGGAGTTAGAGATGTGCACATATTTCAGGGCTATGATCTTGTTGGCATCATGGGGATGGCTTCTATGCCTGGAGTGTTGGAATGGAAGGATACTGGGGAGATGAGGAGGGGGTGTCATTCTGTATGTCGCTGACCAGCTGGAGTGCATGGAGCTCCACCTGGGGATGGTTGAGGAGTTGACTGAGAGATTATGAGTGAGGTCTAAAGGGAGGGCAGGGACAGGTGACATTACAGTGGGGGTCTGCTACAGGCCACTGGACCAGAAAGACCAAGCAGGTGAGGCCCTCTATAGACAGGAGCAGTCTCATGTTCACAAGCTCTGGTCCTCATGGGGGATTTCAACCACCCCAATATCTGTTGAAGGGACAACATAGCAGGGCATAAGAAATCCAGGAGGTTCCTGGAATATGTTGATGATAAACTCCTTCTCCAAATGACAGAGGAGCCAACGAGGAGAGGTGTTATGCTGGACCTTGTTCTCACCAACAAGGAGGGTCTAGTGGTGAATGTGAAGCTCAAGGGCAGCCTTGGCTTCAGTGACCATGAAATGGTGCACAGCAAGCTTACTATCCGGACTTCAGGAGAGCATACTTTGGCCTCTTCAGGGATCTGCTTGATACCATGAGATAAAGCCCTGGAAGGAAGAGGGGCCCAAGAAAGCTGGTTAATATTCAAGAATCCCAACAAAGATGAAGTCAGACAAAAAACACCATGAGACCTGCATGGATGAACAAGGAGATCCTGGACAAACTCAAACATAAAAAGGAAGCCTACAGAGGGTGGAAGCAAGGTCAGGTAAACTGGGAAGAATACAAAGAAATTATCTGAGCAGCCAGGGATCAGGTTAGGCAAGCTAAAGCCCTGATAGAATTAAATCTGGCCAGGACAACAAGAAAAGCTTCTATAGTTATGTCAGCAATAAAAGGAAGACTAGGGAAAACATGGGCCCTCTCTGGAGGGAAACAGGAGACCTGGTTACCTGGGATATGGAGAAGCTTGAGGTACTCAATGACTTTTTGCCTCAGTCTTCACCAGCAAGTGCTCAAGCCATACCACCCAAGTCACAGAAGGCAAAGGCAGGGACTGGGAGAATGAAGAACCACCCACTGTAGGAGAAGATCTGGCTTGAGACCATGCACAAATCCATGAGAGCTGATGAGATGCATCTGCAGGTCCTGAGGCAACTAGCAGATGAAGTTGCTAAGCCACTATCCATCCTATTTGAGAAGTCGTGGCAGTCCAGTGAAGTTTTCACTGACTGGAAAAGGGGAAACACAACCCCCATTTTTTAAAAGGGTAAAAAGGAAGACTCAAGGAACTACAGGCCAGTCAGTCTCACATCTGTGCCCGGCAAGATCCTCCCGGAAACTATGCTAAGGCACATGGAAAATAAGGAGGTGATTGGTGACAGCCAACATGGCTTCACTAAGGGCAAATTGTGCCTGACAAATTCAGTGGCATTCTACAACAGGGTTACAGCATTGCTGGATAAGGGAAGAACAATTGGTGTCATCTACTCAGACTTGTGCAAAGCATTTGACACTGTCCCACGTGACATCCTTGTCTCTAAATTGGCAAGACATGGATTTGGCAGGTGGACCACTCAGTGGATAAAGAATTGGCTGGATGTTTGCACTCAATGGCTCAATATCCAAGTGGACATCAGTGACAAGTGGTGTTCCTCAGGAGTCAGTATTGGGACTGGCACTATTTAACATCTTTGTTGGCAACACGGACAGTGGGATTGAGTGCACCCTCAGCAAGTTTGCCGAAACACCAAGCTGTGTGGTGCAGTCAACAGGCTGGAGGAAAGGGATGCCATCCAGAGGGACCTGGACAGGTGTGAGAGATCAGCCCATGCAAACATCATGAAGTTCAACAAGGCCAAGTGCAAGGTCCTGCACATGAGTCAGGGAAATCCCAAGCACAAATACAGGCTGGGCAGAGAATGGATTGAGAGCAACCCTGAGGAGCAGGATTTGGGGGTGTTGGGTGACAGGAAGCTCAAAATGACCCAGCAATGTGTGCTTGCAGCCCAGAAAGCCAACTGTATCCTGGGCTGCGTCGAAAGAAGCACAACCAGCAGGTCAAGGGAGGTGATTCTCCCCTTTACTCCACTCTCATGAGTGGAGAACTGCATTTAGTTCTGGGGCCCCCAACATAAGAAGGACATGGACCTGTTGGAGCGGGTCCAGAGGAGGGCCACAAAGATGATCAGAGGGCTGGAGCACCTCTCCTATGAAGACAAGCTGAGAGAGGTGGGGTTGTTCAGTCTGGAGAAGAGAAGGCTCTGGGGAGACCTTAGAGCAGCCTTCCAGTTCCTGAAGGAGACCTACATGAAAGCTGGAGAGGGAGAGGCACTTTTTACAAGGTCATATACTGATGGGACAAGGCTTAACGGCTTTAAACTGAAAGAGGGTAGATGTAGATTAGCTATAAGGAAGAAAATCTTCCCTGTGAGGGTAGTGAAGCACTGGAAGAGATTGCCCAGAAAAGTTGTGGATGCCCCATCCCTGGAAGTGTTCAAAGCCAGGTTGAAAGGGGCTTTGAGCAACCTGGCCTAGTGGAAGGTGTCCCTGCCCATGGCAGGGGGGGTTGGAACTAGATGGTCCCTTCCAACCCAAACCACTGTATGATTCTATGATTCTGTGATATATTAAGAAATTCCCAAACAATTACGTGTGTAAACTTTATGTAGATCATCAGTATACTGAGGTTCATTTCAATAATAACATTTCAAGAATCAGTGTTTAAATTCCATGTAAAAAATGAGATTTTGTTAATGCAAATGCAGCCACATTTTCATCCAAGAATTTTATCAAAATGTGCTTCTTTCAAAACTCTTGGTGTCTTCAGAAAATGTATAGAAAGCTTCTGAATACTTCTTCCCATTGAAAAAGTAATTTCTGTTTCCCTACAGTTCCTGAAGCATAGTCTGACTGCGCTTCTGTAAGTGTGTTTGATACGAAGATGATCAGAAAGCCACCAGAAGCAAGGTGTTTAACCTGCTCTACCACGGATGTCTGCTGAGATAACACTAAAATAAAGTACACAGCTCTAAAGCACACATCCTGTAGCTTGATAGATTTGCTTTTAGTTTCTTTCTTTAAATAATAAAAAAAGAGGTTTGAGGTTTTAAACAGAGTTTGCATCAAATTTCCCAGCTTTCATTTGGAAAAAAACTAAGTCATGAATACCTAGTAGTTTCTGCTTCAGTAGCAGTTAATTATAGCTACGTCTCTACTGAGGCATACCAAGTGTGGAGCAATATTCTATGGATATTTTTCACCCTTGACCTCAGCAATTTAGTGAATGTTCAGACTTTGCTGAAAAATTTCTAAGTAGGGATCCTAACTTGATTCTTGTAATAAATAGCCCAGTGTAAACAAATCCATTTACCCTTAAACTATACAGAGAATATTGTTTCATATATCCAAAATAAAAAATACCAACAGTAAGATGGCAGGATGTAAATTTAGGTTTACATAAAAGGCAACTTCCTTATTCTTAGTCTTCACACTTTTCCTTTTTTTCGTAACCCGTGTACCTGAAAAGTGCCGTTTCTCTTCTATCTAAGGGCAAATAATAACGCTTTCTGCTGATTGATTCTTGACTTCCAGGTATATCTCATTTTGGCAGAAGATGGATGTTGTCAAAACCCCCCACACCACAACTGTCAGCCATGGAAATCTTTCCCTGATGGTCCAGGCTTTGGGTGATGGTTCAGCTCTTAATAAAAAGCCTTTCAATCTCCCTGAGGGAGCTGAGCATATACAGCAGCTTCTCAGAGGTCTCTGACTGAAGCTATGAAGAAATTCTTTTGCCCAGCAACTTACACAGCAAACAAGACTTGAACTTTTAGGCCTTATCTATGCTAGAAAACTTAAAACATTAATGTTGGGTGTGTGCTTAAAGCTCAGTAGGCACTCCTGATAATTCCATGTGAGAACACTTCTATTCTGGAACAAGTCCCTTCATTCTAGTTAGCTAAGTCACTGTAAGTTATTTTATTATGTCCATTTTTACATTCACATGAAATACAGTTATAAAATTTCACTTGTGGCAGTCCCATGAGGTGACTAGCTAGGGAAAGAGGTATAAATTGGAGATTTTTTTTCAATTACTGCAGTCAAGTTCCAAGGACATAATGCACAATAGGTGCTATATACAGTGGTCCTCTCTCAAGAAAACACTTTAATTATAGGTTGTTGGCAGAGATCCAATGGAAAGCTGGCTATCATTACTGGCTGAAGGCTTTCATCTAGTTAAATTCAGAAAAAGCCAGGCAAAGTGGACAAAGCAAAGTAATTACCATTATCAGGAGGAAATACAACAAAACTTGGAGCTGGTCTTTGCTCTCGACAAGAGATGTGCTCTTTTGTTAAGACAACAGTCTTGACCTCTGTGTATTCACACAGCTAGGCGACAGCATGTGTGAATATTCAGCAACCTTTTCTTTCTTGACAAACAATGCTTAGCAGGGCAAACATCATATGTTTAATGTCTCTCATTAACCATAAATTCAAAGCAAAAGCACCTGCTCTTTAGCACATACACAGTTCCTCTGTGAGTTTTACCTATATGCACTTAAGTATCTCATCTGCATGATATTGATAAGGGGACCTTCATCTGTTGTTTCATAATGAAGCAGTTATTTAAGCTGCTATCATATAAAATAAATTGGGCGAGTACTATAACCAAGTCTCCACTATTATTGTGAAATAATAACATGCATGCAAAAACTCACACAAACAAGCTTATTAGAACAAATATTAGGGGAAAAAAAAACCCTAGGAAATTTTAATTTCATGCAGGTGAAATGTTTCTCTCCCTTACCCGAAGAACACACTGCATTTAATCTCCTGTCCCCTATGCTACTAACCGGTAAGAAAAGAGCTAATTACCTGGAAGCTTTGTTGCCATTTAATAAGTGCACCTCTAGAGCTATAGGATATGTTTTGCTGCCCATGGAAGGACAACATCCCACACACAGTCATTTTATCATCTTTATATCCGTATCTCAGTTGCCTTTAAAGGCACCTCTCAGAACATCATCCTACAGCTGGTGACTACTGCACTCCCAGCACAGTCCCACTTGAAATGCCCAGGCTAAGAATGGTCTGTACTGGTGAACAGACAGTCCCTCTCCTTGATATAATGAAACCCTCACCAGGTGCAAAATGCCACAAAATTCTCATTGGTAGCAAGCATGGTCTACAAAGGACTTTCTCCCAGCACTGGGTGGTTCACTCATTTGCCATTCTCTTTCGCTTGGCCCTTGCAAAGACCATGGAATCACACTGGTATGTTTTGCTTTCTGAAATAGTTGGTGCATTACACTGGTTTTCAGGACAGAAGAAATGGTTTAGCTAATAAGAAAAACGTTGTGGTTTAGCCCTAATACTTCCAAATTATGTATTTCATTCATCATATAATCTGGGAGAGACTTCTCTCAGATTAATTTGTTTTGGCACAGAAGAAAATGAAAATATTCTGGGGCAAGTGCATTGCAAAATGTATCCCACACCTCTCAAATTTAGCTTTTCATGTTACTGAACTACTGACCTCAGCCACCATTAAATACAATTGCAAATTTTCCAATATGGTTTTATAACCTGATAAGGAAACACATTTCCTGTGCTTCTGGGAAGAGACGAAGCAATTCAGTACAAGGAACACAGCACTGGCCAGCCACTCCTGATGTGAGACTGAACCTCTTCAGCTTCTTTTGAAAAACAAAAATGGTAAGCTTTATTTCATGAAAATGTGGTGAATTTTTCTTGCCTGTTTTGTGGATGGCTTTATAGCCATGTTATTTCTTTTGTTGCTTATATAAGTTAAGATTTTTTGGAAAGTGATTTTCTGATGGAGACAGATAGGAGATTGATAGTTATTTGAAACATCGTGTTTCATTCCCCTTTTATAAGAATTTTGTAATTCTTTAGTAGAATACAACTACAGACATGTTTTCATTCTCTTTCAGAATGACGGACTTTGGTGAATTCTTAGCATCACCAGGCATCTTTCTTAATTATTTTTCAAGGAGAGGTGAATCATTCTTTTCTGTGAGTTCATGAATTATGTATTGTATCAGATACTATGCTCAGTCATGTGATTATTAATATCTCTCTCTCTCACACACAGTTCTTAATCATTCAAGGTTGTCTTTTTTCCTAGGCAGCTGAATAATTTTTTCTATTCCATCTAAAGGTTTTGATCTTTCCTGCGGTAATCTGAATTGTTCAATACTCCCTTGGGTCTGAAGACGGAGGTAGCCATCCAGGCAGTTGCTCAGCACCTCTTGGGACAACTGAGGTCCCTTGGGCTACTGAGGTCCCCTTGCCCTGACTCTCACAGATGCCTCTTCTCAGGGAAGTGCTGAGTGCTCCCCAGCAAGTGCACAGCAATTTGTAGGATTAGGCCCCAATATCCAGAGGGCTGGGAGCTTGTGTTACATCTCTTTGATTAAGACATGTAACAGAGATGTCCCTCCTGGGTGTCATAAGTCCTTTGCAGCAGTAAGTGCTTTATAACGAGCAACCAGAGCTAATCACCAGTCTTGAAGCCCACCTTCTTTTTTGGCTGTCAGCTGGGGTGACACTGGGAAGCAGAAGTTCCCTTTGCTGTTTGCTTGTGTTCAGCAGTAAGGCAAAACCTCCTTTTCCCCAAGGCCCTGAAGAACACCTGGGGCGATGCTGCAGCCAGCTGCAGCGGAGGCAGAGCCTCCCTGTCCACCTCCAGTAGCAGCCACAGGAGCAGCAATACATTGCTTCTGATCCTCCTCGCTCTCACTCTGCCCACACACCATCCAGGCATTTTTTCCATCCAGCTCAATGCCAAATTACGACCACGAACTTCATTTATCTCTGTGTGTTACTAAAATCTTTGTACTGCTACTGATTCAGCAGGCTTTGCGGCATAGTCCAAAGATGCTAACAAATAAGAAGTATCAGACCTTTTTAAGAAATTGTGTCTAAGGTAGTAATATTTAAATGAGTGTATCACTTTTATTAGAACTGATGACTTCAGATAAGAAACAGGGTATCAAAGGAAAAATTTTATTTCTTTGCTCTTTGTGTCTCACAATGGCAGCAGTTTTCTGTGATTTTTTTTTCAGGAGCAGGACCGCAATGTAAAACTAAATCATTTCTCCATATTTTGAGGCCCAATTTAAAGCCCAGAGTACTAGCATATTTTGCTTACTGGGAATATACCCCTGCAGATACAAATTATATTTATATTAAGGAATATAAAGGAAAATTTCAGGTAATTTCAGAGAAACTTCATGTAACTAAGAAAATAAAAATCAGTATAGCCATGGAATTCATTGCTTATTACTAGAGCTGAGTAGAAGGTGACAGGTCTGGGGTTTTTTCCCCACATTTAAAGATTTTTCAAGTCTTGCTTTCTTTCAAAGACAGACAAAAAAACATTTTCTGTAAAAACTAATGTTTTTCACATTTATTGAAAAATCATCTGTAGATGCAATCTGTTTATTTTATATCAGAATTTTACACCCCACATCATTCATAACCTCAAGATTTGAATGTAGGTGCCTCACATTACTAATTTTCTAATCCTCATGCATGGCAGTGAGTCTCAGACTCCCATTCTTGTTTGACTTCAGCAAAATGACGCATTGTGACAAACTAGCTCCATTAATCAATGTAATGTAGGATGAAGTGAAAGGAACATTTTGATTTATTTATACATTTTTCTGGGCTTTAAATGAACTGCAGACAAACATGGAAGATGAAAATTAAAATGGGACCACTGTACAGAGCACTCTGCATAGCGGAAAGAAGAGTGAGCTGAATCACATCATTCCCAGAGAGGAAAGACGATGTTGTTCTGCAAAGAGAAGTTCCAAAGGCATTGCTATACATCCTTAACCCACAGCCCTCTTGTGACAAACACAACTTTAATAAACTAACTGACCAAACCAGAGCATATGGCTGGATCACTTGCCACATTATGAATTTTGTCCCTGTAACAGCAGCGAGATCTGTGGATACTGGAACATATAGAAATTTCATACTGATACTGACATACTTTCCCAAACTCTTGAACCTGAAATCTGTGCCAGGAACCACCGGACATTTCTAAAAGCATCACAGCAGTGCATAACATTTGGATACTCGATTTCTGCATGGAGAATAAGCCGTTCTTCCTAAAAAATACTAACTAACTAGTGTGGATGCTGTTACACCTATCAGGAATGGCCAACAGAAGGTACCAGTGAAATAATGGCATGCCATGACAACAGTGTGTCCTGATCTAGCCTCTGACCTCTTTGGGTCACCTCTGTGCCTGACAGCTGCTCTGAAGAAAGCCTCATGTTATATCTCTGCAAAAATTAAAGACTCCTGATGTTATTCAGGCTCTGTTTGAAACAGCATTGGTGGACTGAGGAACTCTGTATTTTAGCATTCCAGTCCAGCTGGACTGCAGGAATGAAATATTGACTTAGCCAGAAAATAGGCCATTACAGGGAGTGCCCCAGGCTCTTGCCTGACCAGAATGAGTTTTGATAGCTCCAGCTCTGCCTCTCATTTTGTTTCTGTCCATTGCTCGATCAAGGGCCTTTGTAGCTAAGTCTCTGTCTATGTTATCAGTTTATGAAGTGGGCCAGTTAGTTAGGAAATTCATTGCACATACTGCTATTAAATGGTTTACCTCTACGAGTTTCTGCATTTGTTTAGTGTGCTTCCATTTATTCCATTAAATGTACTCTACAGAACTGTGTGCAATGGTCACATGGTAAAAATGCAGCACACCATTTATAACAAACAGATTTTATTAAACAGTGATAAATAAAATCTTTTTGGGGAAAGGGACTCTTTATGACATAGTGCAAGCTGGTATTCAAAGCACCCCTGCACTCAAAAGAAGAATTACTTGGAATAAGGCTAATGGGAAAAATGGTCAGATTGCCCCAGAACTGAGCATAGAGTTCACTTGGAAGAAGGCTGGTTTGCCAGACTTATACTTTGCCAGCCTCCGCACAACCTCGTTTACATTTCAATAGCACTGACTGGAATGGCTGGCTAAGTTTTGATGCAATAAACATGTTTCTCTCCTATATGAACACACTGTTTTCATTAACTGATATCAAGCAGGTTACTGATTATTCAAACAGCTTCAAGGAGTTTTGCATATCTCTTTAAAGAGAAGTGCTGTAATTTTAGAATATTTTCCTCTTAATGGAGGCAAACCACTTGTTAATATCATGTATGGCATCATCTGCAAATAGCATATTGCTGAACTAAAAGGCTTTAATGTGTTAGACCAGTGGCCAAAGAATCAGTCTCCATGGCAACTCTGTATTAAGTTTCCCTGCTACAACAATTGTGAAGACTATTCAATCACAACTCATTTGAGCTGAATTCTTCTATGTTTCTAAATGGCTCTCATAAATATTTCCACTTCCGACATTTTGTCTTAGTTTTAGGAGGAAAGAAAAACATAGGAAAATGAAAGGCTGAATGAAAGTCTGACTTTGGAAAGGTCCATATGAGTCCATTGTACACCTGTTGTCTAAATAAAAATAAAAAAAAATTAAAAAGAGTGTAAGTATGTTAAAATGTTAGATACAGAGCCTATCCACAGAGCCCAGGTAGAGTCTATCAATAATTGCTATGAAGAATTTATCAGATCAGCTATTCACCTCTGAAATTTCATCACTTCTCAGGGGGCAGATTCTTCTTAAAGAGCAAAAATACTTTTTTCTCTTATCACCGAGTGTCCATACCCACCTGTGGATAGCAGTTTTCTTATCATGTACAAGCAGAGCCATCTCTGAGGTTGCTCAGTGCCTAGCAGAGGTCAGCAGCTGGACCAGTAAAGGGAGTATTTGCAAAGTGGAAAATACTTGGTTCCAGCTACCTTTTGCACAATATCCCTTTCTGTAAGGGGCTGCTTCTGAAAGCTTTTCAAGTCCATTTGTAACTGCATATCCAAACACACTGCTCTTTCCCACTTGTGGGCTCACTAGAGCTCTTTGCTGGTCAGTGTTAGAAGCAGTTTGCCTGGTGTGAATACCTGTGTATTTGATTCCTGTGCTGGATTACTGCCACACGTAAGCAGGGAAAGAAACTGCGCGTTCCTAAGAAACCTCCACCTGATACAAGCGCAACTGCCCACCAGCTGAGGCCACCATGAGCATACCACAGGATGGCTCCAATCTCTGCACTGACTGCCCATTAAAAATGGGCAAATGCACCGTGCATGCCGGCTAATTGGACTCCGTCATGGGACTGAACTTTACAATCTCTGAGATCACGTCTCTATCTGTGACTACTGCTTTCTGTAGCTGCTCCTTTCCACCGGAACCACAAGCCAATGGTTGAAAGACGCAAACCTGCCATGAGGGCAAGACTTTACAGAATACTAAGTAAGATTTCAAAAATAATTTCTGAAGAATATGAAAGTAGGTGTAGGACCACAATGCTTTCAGAAATTATATTGCCTTCCATACTTCCCAAAATCAGTTACCTGAAACTTAAAAAAAAACCAAAATTGACTGCTGCCTTTAGAAAAAGCAATATAGAGAGGAAGAAAAAATGGCTCCTGAGTATTACCTGAGTGGCTCAAATGTACAGAAGTAAGCCTTGTAAGAGAGCCTGCACAGTCAGTGATACAGGTATATATTATAACCTCCTGCAAAACTCCTGTTGTGATTTCAATCATCCTTGTTTCTGAGTGTCAGGTTCATAGGAGCCCAAAGCTTCAGAGCAACAGCTGAAGTGGGACTTCCAAGTTTTCCTTATTTTCCATATTACTAAAAATACTAAGACAACATACTTTTGCCTTCTGTGGAATAGAGCCCTCACCCCTTCTTATACAGGTGCACACTGCCTGTAACAATTATATATAAAAGGGTCTAAACCTGTTACCACAGCACTAATAATTAACACAAGTATTGATGAAGTCGAGAGTGACTGTAGTAGATTTAATCCTGAGATTAAAACCATATATTCACCTAAACTTATTTAAAACAGGAATCAGGTTAGAGTGAAAGATCTGGGAGTTTTAAATCTATTCCAATTTTTAATGCTTTGCTTATAAAACATACAGGCAGGAAAATGGTTTGTGGTTTCAGGTTTCCATTAAAATACTTAGCACATATCCGTTTGTGCTTATTAAAAAACCCACACACTTTAATCTGACCATCTCAGAAAGACATAGGTGGGATGTTTTTAGTTTCCAGGCCACATATAATTATTTTAATGAATTGATACTATGAAGCAACAACAACAATGACATCCTGAAACCACATCAAGCATCACATGAAATTAAAATTTGAGCTGGAGTCATTCTGCTTATCATTACTGATCTTACCAGTCATTATATGTATTTCTCCTTAATCCTTCTTTCCTGTAATATCTTAATGTTTGACTGCAATATGGGGGCAAAGTCATTTAAAAACATGAGACACCAAATGAATGTCTACAGGTAAAATGTCTTATAGCAATGAAGTGTCCATTTATTTTAAAAGCAGCAAGGTTTAATGGAACATTACTGAAGCTTTTAATCTTTTCTCAAGATATTTCAGGCCTTTTCTCCTGGGAGCCTTGTCTGCAGGGATCCCAGAGCTAAACTGCAGTCAAGCTGCTATTTCAGAAAGGGTTGAGGTAGTTCATGCTTAAATTAAATTGCAGAACCCTCACAGCAGGAAACTACAGTTACAAAAAAAAAATCTTTACATAAAAGCCTTTGTCTTTAATCTCTTTCATTAGAAGATTAGAGGTTTAATTACAATAACTTGTGGCAGGGCCAAACCCCACTTCCACTGGAGTTAAAATGGCTTCAGAGAGACCAAAATTTTGCCATTAGCATCAGCCTAATACATTACAGTAAGGCTCTTTACCTCAAAATCTCCATGATTTAAAGACATTCCCCTAATAAGCAGAATTGATTAGCTTGCATCCACGTGCTCAGTAAGTATGGCTACATTGCTTTAGAATGAGACATGAATCACATTCTCCGAAAACAGCCTCACGAAAGACAGTGCTTGCAAAGCTTAGTTAAATACATTCATGATCTACTTTGTATTTGAGAAGCAGCAGCTTCGCTAAGTAAGTAGGCTATGCCTACACTAGTCAGCTAAAGCCCAGAACCTTTCCCAGACACAGGAACACAATTACATGTACAAATAAAGTGCTAGAATAGTCCCTGGTATACTTTTTCTTTGCCAGCTAACAGTTTCCCAAATAGTTTCTGGGAGCAGTTCAAGAGGCAGAGCTTTCCCAGGGTCATTCCCAGAAGGCACCTTGGAGGCATTTAGCTTCAGCAATGCAGGCTGTCCCACTCCCCTTGGCCACCATATCCAGGGCTGTTCTCAAGTACGCTTCATTTACTAATACAGATGCGGCCTTTGAGACTACTTAAAGCAGAAAGTTACCATGGCAGGTTGTTGCACTGAGGCAGGCAGCCTGGTCACTCTGACCACTGCATAATGGCAGGTTTCCTGGAGGACTCCTCTTTCTTGCTTCGAGCACAAGACTCTTCAGAAGACCAGGTGCAAGTGTGTCCCCTTCAGCTCTTGGCCAGGTTCCCTAGGGTCACATCAATAAACTTGGACTCCATGTTCCCATGGACTCTAATCGGAGAAAAATCCAATCTTTTGTGAAAATAGTCTGAAAACCAGACCATTGCGTTTACAGCTGGGACCCATAGCCAGCTGGGTACCATATTCTTCCTTACAAAGGGTCACTGTTACCCTGTCCCTCTTACCTCTGCTGCAGAAATATTCCTAATTCCAGAGTTTCCACTTAATTGAGCATGACTATCATCCAGTAAACTCAGCAACACTTGGTTTTCTATAAACAAGAACATATGGTGAAAGAGCATTGTAGCACAAATCATAATGTTCAGAGATGTATTTTTTAAATAAGCAAGTGAAATATCTCACTTATAGCGAGATGGTATAAGATTTTTCATCATTACTCATGCTTTTTAAAAATATTACTATGGGTGTCTCTTTGGGGTAAACTGTTAGTACGCCACAAGCTGAGTATTCTATAAGCAGTTTTGAATAAAAGTTCTTTCTCATGTGATATAAATGACTAGTTAATCAGTTGAAGTCAACACATCTAGAATATTTACTAAGCTTAATGAACAGTGCTTTTTAGGAACTGTATTTTAATCACTAGGTCTCCCCAAAAGCAATTTGCTACAAAGCCAGTAAATATAATTACACAAATAACTATGACGTGAATTAATACATGATAACATTCATAAATGCAATTTGGGTTTGAACACTACAATATAATTCAAACACACTGTGAAATTACCTAAACTAAGTAAACCAGTGTATTTTTGAAGCTTCATTTTTACTTCACTCTCTCTCATCTCCCACTAAAGCCTTCTGTAATTTGAAAGTGCACTTCATGATTAGAATACTGTAAATCACAGGCCTTATATGGTAAAAACAGCACTTCCAAATGCCCTTGTAATTCTTTAGATCACATGCTTAACATTCTCATTTTCTTTTCTGGGTGAGGAAAGTCAAAAATAAAAAAACTACTTAAAGATTATTGTTCAAAAGCCCAAAGTAATTAAGAATATAGAAAGCAATACAGGACCTCTTATGCTCATGAGTGTACATGTGCATGTGTACATACACATAAATACATACCCATACAAGACTTTTTAAAGTTATCAAAATACTTGAGCCTTGATGCCATAATGAATAAGCAGTTACTGTGACTATAAGGTCTCAGAGCACTGGAGAGGCAGAGTATTTTCAGCTCCAGGGGAAGTCAGTAGAGGCGGGGAACCTACACATTTCAGAGGAGAACAAGGCCACTTTGAAAGCCCATTGCAGTCAGGAAAAATGAAGATCCACACCTTTTTTTCATACAGCACTTCAAAAATGAAAAAGGAACAAGGAAACCTGAAAACATTTTTAGATGCTATGGGTGAGCTTTTAAGACCCTGAGAAATACTCAGGTTGCTTATTTAACAGATGTTTTACATCCCTGTGGTAAATACCATGATCAATGAGGAGCAGTTACACTGCATGTTTATTGGTTACGAAACGCTTAGAGGACACCTCATCTAACCATCACTAGGAGCAACTGTCCAAGGTCACATGCGTGTTGGGAGGCCTGATGCAGAAGTGTCCCACCACCTTCCTCAGAGCACCTGGTCTCAAGGGGTCCCAGAAGGAGGTCAGAAGCCCTGCAGGCACACCAGAGCTCCTTTGGACCTACTGTCTCTTGGAGGGGTTACTAATTTGGGCATACTGTCATGATACCATGGTTAAACAGCTTCCAAGGCCGAAGTGGGCTGCATTGAAGCACAGGCCAAGTAAATACACTGCTATTATCTGCACAATCAAAGTAGACCTATATAGATTTCATTATGTAAAGATTAATGCATAGATGCTTTAGCGTTTCCCAGCATGTGAACAATCCTCTAATCAGGTTTACTGAAATGAGGGTCTTTATTCTGCTGAAAATCTTCCTTTCTTTTCCCAATTATCAGCTCAGCGAATGACGTGTTTATAGAAGGGATTGACAGTAATCTAGACTGAGGAGTCCACTCTAGTTTCTGTGTGGGTATATGCGCATAAACAGTCACAGCTTAGACGACATCTAGGTAACAGATCTAGATGACCTTATTTTTACAGCTTGGATTGGTCCAGAGACCAATTTAATTTAAGCTTTATATATTCCTCCCACAAGCATTCTTACTTTGAATTCACTATTCCCTTTTTCAGTCTTTTGTAACCAGTAAATAAAAATCACCAAAAAAATTAAAGAAATAGAGTATTCTGTCCAAAAGAATTTTTTTCATACAAAGAGAATTTAATTAAATCAGCTTCTAATCCAGTTAATTAGTGTTCAAACTGTGTTCAGACAGCCCTAAAAAGTATTTGTACTATAGTCTCAATATCCATTTAAAAGCATATTATAAATCATTTCATTTTGCTTGTCTTCTAACAGCAATAATTATGAAACCAGAGCATATTTTTCTAGCAGTTATTAATACTCTTCAGGAAAAGTAAGAATGATTATCCCTATTTTACAGGTGGGGAAACCTATTTCCCATTTCGTTAATGATCCCCTCTTTCTTTGCACTTCATTAAGTCATTCACAGCACTATAAAGGGAATCTAAAATAGTGTCATGGTAGTATTTGTAGCATGCACAGTTTTTCATCATTTTGCCCTGGAATGACTAACTTCAGTGCAGTGTTGGATCAGCTTTGAGGACTGAAATACTGAGGTTTATTAATGATATGCACATCTACATGTGACTAAATACTACTCATGTAGAAGCCCTCCACTGAGTAAAGCCATAGGGAGAAATCCTTACCAGCTGAAGTTTCATGAATGGCAAGAAATGGAATGTCAGCTATTTAATTCATAAAACTTCAGAAAGTGAATGAATGGGAAAAAACAACTTATTTTATTCCTCAGACTACTTTACATTTTAAAACCTACCTCTTGAAAAATTCCAAACTCTTAACTTAGTGTCTAAGAAAGCAGATCAGATAGAGGAAGCGTAGTGCTGAGCTGATTGCCCTCTTACAAAAAGTACAAGGTCTCTCCTGGATTCAGCACATACACAGATATGCATCAATTCCAGGAAACATTATCTTCAAATGATGTCTGAATCACAAGATAAATAGGCTGTTCACCAATTGAACTTTCTGGCTATTTTAGCTCTTTTAAACAACTGAAATTGCTACCATAGCCATTGTAACCACAGCTAGTTTCTGTGTTATTTCTTTGACTGACAGCTGTAAAAATGTCATTGTGACCTTGAAAACAGAACTAGTGTGGGAGCACTGTGGAAAAGACACCGAAACACGGAGACTGTTTTGGATGGCTCCATGGCAGACACAGTCGTGTATCCATGCTGCTATTCACAGCTGCAGAGGGGGGTGATATTAGACTTTCCTTCAAGCCTCACTCACTTTGATGGCCAACAACATGGAGAAGAGTCAAGTGTTGTGCAGAAAATGGGTGACTTCAGTTTCAGGGGAGTGTGCTAAGGAATACGGCCCAACCTGCAGGTAGGACGGCAGCACAGACACCTCTGGATTACCTGGACGTTTCAGCTTCTGCCAAACTGCCTTGGTGCCTGTGCCCACCATCCAGTCTTCTCCCACTTCACTGGCATTCTCAAAATCTACTTCTCGTACCTCTCCAGCAACTCCTTCTTTTATACTAAAGGGTTTTTTGAGAAATAAGATGAGGAAAAAATACTTATTTTCTGTTTTAGAATTACATTCCGTATCATCTTTCCCACTTTCAGGCATACTGTGTCATGTTTAGAAGATAAACCGTTAGGGGCAGAGACTGTGTTTATGGTCTTTTTCATACAGCATTTTGCACAACTAGGCCACTTTACAAAAAACTCACAAAAGGTTTGTTGTTGACATAGACTGCTGATACGATATTCTGGTAGGATAGCTGTTTATGAAATAAGTATCTACTTGGGGGGGTTTTATTTAATAAAGCTCCAGTTTTGAGATGTCACATTTCATTTTTTCAGCATGAGGGTGACGTGATTATTCTAAACAGGGAGAAATTTGGCAATAAAAGCTTAAATTTTATTTTTATATGTTTTACTGCCACAATATGGAAGCCTAGATTTAATTAGATTATATCTTTTTTGGCATTTCTTTCCCATTCTAAACATTCTGAAATTGAATACATGTAGACATTTCTGGTTTCAACAACACTTTGCATTCTTAGAGGATTCCCAGTTCCTACCAGAAAGGATTAATCCATAGTCAACATTACAAAAGCTCTGTAGTAGGAAAAGTAAGACTAATTAACTTGAACTTAGGTCATACAGTGACAACATACAGAAAACAGAATGTCTTCTGTGAAGTCACAATGTAATGCAAAGAATGTATTGGCAACGGGAGTGAAAACATCTACCTGTGTGATTTCTTGGTGCTGTTTCTATGATTATGTGGTGCAGGTACAGTCGCAAATGTATAGACTGATGAGCAACGTTAGTAAAAATCAGCATAGTTAGTAAAAAACTCGGACAAGTACTGACAGTTTAAATCCAGCTGTTATAGTGCAAATTACCTTTCTGGAGCACTTGTCTGAATACATTTATAATCCATTATAATTGTAATTATAATATTAGTATTTATTATATAATTCTATCTCTTTGAACTGTAATTTTATCATCTCTTAGGAATTAGTATGATGAATGTTTTACAGATGAGAAATAATAGGTGTATTGGACAGCATTTTATTACTCTACCACATCACTGGTGAAGATTTTAATGCTTCTCTAAGCAGCACAAGAAAAATTTCCATATATTTCCACACAGGACCTCATAAATGGAAGTGAGAGAGCTCACTCATACCTGCCATCTGTTCTGCAAGTAGAAATCCTCTTAGTGGACTGAGGACTTTCTCTCTTAACCCATAAGTAGCTCACTGTGTCAAATTAGTCTGTCTGGAATTACTCAGAAGAAACATCAGTTTCTAAGGTCAGTCCCACTTACGATACATCACTATTACTTCTCCAAGCGAGAAAATTTTGGAGTCACAGAAGAACTTTTTTCTGCATGATGAAAGTGGGAAGAGTTAGGAAGGAAAAAAAGAGAGAAAGACAGAGAAATTCAGGCTGGGAGTAAGATGAGCAAGGGTTATGTGAAGACCAACATAAACGGATTGTGATTGTGACAGACAAAATAAGAGGAGGCAATCCATTGACAAGGAGGAGAAAGAAGAAAGGAGGAGAAAAATGAGATTAAAAAAAGGAAAAGACAATGCAGATAGCTATAAAAATACATTAAAGAAGAAGTTAGCAGGAAAGAGGGGAAGACATATATTTTCTGTCATTTTCCATCTGTTTCATATGCTCTCTTTTATTCTGTTAGTCAAGCATTTAGCCAAACTTCTAGTTGCTGAAAAAAATTACCTTCCCGTCTCAGTTAATTCAGATTTAAAAATTTTTTTTACCTTTGGTTAAATTATCCTCTTTAAATCGGAAGTCGGTAAAAAAGTGCATCACCAATCATGCAAAAAATGTTATTCTGCTTTGAAAAATATTCCTTCAAATCATAATTTTTCTGCAAAATACTTTGAAAATATTCAGCAAAAAATGTTCCATTTTCTAGCTAGTAAGGAAATGCAAAGAGTTTTATATTTAAATTTGTTCTTAATTTTAGTATATAGTGCCTTTCTTTTGTATTCAATACTTAATCCCTGCATTCAGTGTTTTACTAAATTATTTTCAAAGGAAGTAAAGTCTCCAAGGATCTGCATTTGGACATCACCCTCTTCCCATTTCATTCTTCTTCACCTCTCACCCACTCTGTCTTGGCAACCCAAACATAAACAGAATGAAACATTTCCTTGCCTTCCACAGTTTTCCACTAGGCACTACAAAAATGCCTTTTTATCCCTTTGCTACTGTTAAGAATTAAGACTAAAAGATCCAAAAGAACATTTAGGACTTTTTTTCAAATTTGGGAGTTCATGTCTCTGTCTAAGTCACTTTGTGCTCATATCAGTTGCAAACATTCAGTAGCACAAGATGTAAGAAGCCCTAGGGGACTATTTATAGACTTACTTATTAACTACATGGTGGTTTGAAGTCACATTTTAACCAAGGTAGCCTAGTTTCAGTTAGTTATTTATTCATATAAATCCTAATTATGTTTGAATTGTACTGAGCAAAATGTCTTAATTAAACTTGTGACAATGAGTCCCATGAGCTAATTTTATACCATACAAATAACTGTTTTCTATCAGGCTTATTTTTATAGCCTTTTTTTTGTCACTGAATATATTCTTTTTCTTGTTCTATAACAATGCTCTGCTCAGCACGGCAATACTAATCTATACTGTTACATAAATCCAGTAATTTGTAGCCTCTAATTGGGATATTTATATAACAATGGACAGCTTCATATATAAGTGCTTCATCTCCTTTAATGTATTTTCTGTTAAGCTCCTGGAAGTTTTATGCATGGAAGTACTTTTATCTTTGTTTACAAAAGGAGAACCAAGACACAAAGTTTATGTCGACACCATATCAGTCCACGTTAGGAAATTGAACACACTCACAGCCATTCTCTGGCAGTGCAGCCATGTAGACCGAGCCCGTTTGTGCTCGTATTTTTAAACAGGGCTCCCACAAAAGCTGTTTTTGAGAAATGGTCCTCTGCCCGTACTCACTCCCAAAGAAAATCACAGGACTGTTTAGGAAGAAGCTGGTTAGCACAGACCAAAAGCATGACAGGGAAGACTCAAACACTGCAGCAAGTTAAGTGATATTTTTTTGGTCCTGGCCCTGTTTAAGTTTGCTTGCACAGCTTTAGCTCAAGAGAGTGTGTTCTGGTCTTCACCTTGGACAGAAGGACAGCATATTATCCAAGACTACCAATGCAAGAAAGCTAACTTGAGAGAACAAATGATGAAAAGCAGTCTGTTGCTATTGTTAAGAAAAATTCTGGTTTTCCCTAGTGATGAGGGACATGAGCCCTGCAAGAAACACCAAAGGGCAGCTGGATCTAATTGCTAAAATGGGTGCAAGCAAGAGAATTGGCTGGGAAACAAGGGGAAAGGGGGGTGTTATCCCCTCCCCCCCAGTTTAAAAACCTCCCAGTATAGGAAGGGTGTTGAAGTGAGAGCAGCTACTTCCTTCAGAAGGAGCTTAAGTGCTTTGGCTGGAGCCCCATAGAGTTCCTTGCTTTTGCTAAGGTTAACACATCAGAGCTGAGTTGCTGCATTTCTCTTTTTTTTCCTGGAAAGAGGCATTTTTTAATTATAAATATCAAAAGCTGCAGTATTTGGTGAGCTGGCTAGTAGGAAGCAAGACCAGCCTATACCGCGAATTTTTTTACTCTCATAATAATTAAAAACTGTCTTGGTTTTATTCAGATCTTGACTAAAAGCAAATTCAAGGTAAGGGTACGCTTTTCCTGTTTTCTTAAAAGTAAGGATAAAACCTAACTTAGGTGCATCGGCAGCTAGACTGAAATCTGGACCTAGGATCCTAGTCACTGGGCTATTGATGTTGTGTCAATGCATATATATTCTGCAAATAATCATGAGGAAGAGTTTTTTTCTTGCCTCTGAGTGTATTTTGATATGTTATATGGGACAGACATTAAAACCAAATCCACTCTCACATTATTCCTTTAATCATAAAGGTCAAACATTACTCTCATAGGTTAAATGCTTACCTTATAAATGACAGGGATGATAGGGAGGACCTAAGAAACAGAATAAATGGAAAATAATGTCAGCAAGACCTGGAGCAGGCCCAACAAAACCAGACTTAAGTTAATTAAGTTAGAGAGAACATTGAGAACCCTGTTACAGAGCAGCTCTTTAGCAGTCAACAATCAGCCATGTCATGATCACAGGACTACTCTAGGTAGAAAGGTAACCTCAAAGCTGTTTTGTCAATGAAACAGCACCTACTAATTTCAGTCATTTTTGGATCACAACTTCAAGTAAGACAGACTAGAAACTCAAGAAGTTGATCCAAGTGTTGACCCTTTGTAACTCATTTTAAAATGTCCCAATTCCCATTAAATGTGATGCACTGAGAACATGGAATCTAGACCAAGTTCATCTACACAGAGACAGGTTAACCACAGCTCCAATGAAAAATAAAATAGATATTTTCTCTCTTTTGTAGAGAAGCAAGGAGCAGTAGAATAGCTATGTACTTCATCTAAAAGCTATGTGTTATTAAAAGATTTGGTATAGATATAGACCATATTCGTTCCCATTCTGCTATTTAATTTTATTCTGAAACTAGCAATTAAAAGCAATAAGCCAAACTAACCTGTCTAGAGCGTATGTATAATTTCAATAAACTCATCAATGATACAAAAAAGACAGTTCTGCTCTGGGGGATATATGGGCACTATATGGTCAGGCAAAGTAACAAAGATTTAAAATACATTCCAATTACTTTTTCTTAAGGTCAGTTAATTCAAGACATATTTCATTTGGGCTTTCAGCACTAATCAGGCTGTATACCCTGTGCTACACAACTGGGACTTGGCAATATGCTATGTTGCCATCTGGTTTTGTTTATCATGGATTTTAACTATTAAACATTTATCAAAGACCTTATTGGTTAAGCCATTCCTCAATAATTGTGGTTATTATTTATTAATCGTAATACATCTACATAATTAGTTAGGGCCTCCTTCTGGTATCCTTACTCACACTGAGTAATAATTTACTCCATGATCTACCCCAATAAAACAAACCACAAGTCTGGCTAACGCTCTTCACAAATTTGGGAAGCAAAACTGGTTTTCCTGTGACATTTGCACAGTGTGTATTAAGTTAAATGGTTGCAGGTATGTGTGTGTTTCAGTTATCCGAGGAGTTATGTGAGGTTCTGCTTAATAATTTCAGTTTAGAGGTGTGTATGTTGCTAATTTTTCTGAGATAGTAAATTGGCAGGAAGGGCAGGTCAAGAACTATCACTGCTAAGGATGTGATCTGTGTTATTAACCCAAATTCTAAAAGACAGGTGATGTTCTGTTTCTTAAGATACTTTATCTGGTATCTTGTTCAATACCTACTGCTATCTTTGGTTATTTTGTAAAGCAGACCAAGATTCACAGCATTTTTTCAGACAGAAGGGTGCAATTTTGTGTAATTTGAAGGTCTGAACATTGGATGGCCCACCTGATTTAATCATCCCGAAACTGAAGAGCACAACCTGACAATTAAGACACCTCTTAACTAGTTTTAAGGAAATTGTTATTGGGCCCCTCAATAAGGAAATCAGGTATGTCACTCCAAAACTGTACCAAATGGTTTGACTTAATATAATCAGAAGCTGAATAGCCTTCAAAGGTGCTTTTTCACAGTACACACGAGCCAGTGAAAGTAACGATAACAACGTATGTATTTAGGAAAAAGGGAGCCTGACATTGCACAGATAATCAAGGAAGAGATTATTTTGAGAAAACAGCTTGTAACACAATTAAGAGCCCTTGAGAAACAAGACATCAGGTCTCTGCTTGCCATTTGTGAATGAGGAAGACATGCCGCAGTCCTAATGAGTCTGATCCAGACAAGAGATTAAATAACCCGTTTTCTTACCTCAGGCTGGGAAAACTGTAAAGGCCAGAACATTTCAACATGTTTACGACATATTGGATTTGTGTTGTCATATATAGATGAGAACCTGGGGCATTAGAAAAAAAGGCAAAAGTAAGTTTGTTCTCCTACTTTCTTTCAGTTCTCAATGATGAAAATGATGCTAAGGGTCTTTTTTTTATTATTAGATGATCTTGTTAGTTTTAGCATTGGCTCAGCAATTCCCATCTCAACAGAGCTTCTAAAATCCACCAAGAAAACATTTTAAAGGGATAAATATGTAATTGAGCTAGATTCATTTGATTTGTACATATTATTAATATGCATGTGGCCAGAGACTTAGGAAGAGATGTGAACACAAAAATTGAGCTTGGAGAGGGTTTTCAGTGCTCTCTAGGAAGTGCAGTAGGTGAAACTTTGTATGTAGAAGAACTGTGATCCTTGACCAGGGGGGTTCTTAGGTGGAAATAATGATTTTAGCAGAAGCGTTCTGGAATTAGAACAAGCAGATGCTGAGAATAATAGCTTGTCCTTTCAACTGTCCTTTTGTTTCCAGAGGTAATATCACTTTTCCTTTTTTTTTTTTTATATTTCACCTGGTCATTATTCAAAACCATTGTATGTGCTGTATTAAGATTAGAAGCTAGGCTTTCCTGTTGTGATTAACACAGAGGGCAAAAGCAAAAATGAACAGAACACTCAAGGGCTGTAAGCACACTTTCAGTACATTTTCATTCATTTTCACCAGACAGAGAAATCTTAATCACAAGGACAAGAAATTTTGCCTCAACAGAACAGAATATTCCAGTACTCAAATTAAATCAATTTATGGCAGCAGTTTAAAAAGTATAGTGTAAAAATATCACAGCACAACAGAATGAAAACAATCTCTCTGACTCTCAGTCAATTCTGATGCACTTCTGTGATACATATTTCTCTAACAAATTAGTTCTTCTCATTAAACCATCTAACCGTATAAATACCACTGTCCCTTTATGAAAAAGTAAAGAGGATTTTTGGAAGGAAAAATTCTGCAGTTACATTATGCACAACTTCAAACTGTTTTTTCTAGCTTTATCTAGGCATTCTTTTCTTTGAGTCTTTTATTTTAATTTCTACTAGCCATAACAAAGAGCCATTCAGTTACAGGACAGCTAATAAGAAATTCAACTTTGAAATTCCATTCTAGCCCCTAAAATGGTATCTCATACTTTAATGACTACATGCAAGTTTAGTAGCTGCTGAACATCTCTATGGGCAAGATTTATGCAGTCCCATCTTCTCCATAATCTCTCAGGCTTGGCCAATGCACTACAACTTTCAGTCAAGCATGCTGGCTAGCATTATTGGTAATGCAGTTGTGTTTCTCTAAATCATATTTTGTTTAGTTGAAAAGGGCATAAGAATTGAACGGATTCCAGTTCATGGGAGTTTTAGTAAGCCACAGGGAATGAGGCTGTTTCTTTAGCTTTTAATGCTCAGTGCTTCAATTTTACAGCACATGCAAGAGGAGTGTCCCATTGCTGAAGGTAACGGCCTGGACTGGACAGTCCTGGTCTCGTATCCTGATCAGCCATAGGCTCACAACATAACTTTGGGCAGGATTCTTTGAGCCAGGCAGATCTTGCTTAACTTCAGATGTTGCAAAGTATCTAATCTACAGCAGATATCAAGGTTTCCCACTAAAAGTGCAAAGAAAAAGATTTGCATCTCCAGAGGGGGTTTTATTTCATCCCAAAAGAGATTTCTAAGAGAGGTGGTAGTGGTACTGACTGACCCTATACTCCTGATGCCTCTAGTGGCACTGTCTACAAATGGAGCTTAGAGTTTGCTGAGTTTTGGATAGCTAGTGTAAGGTAAAATGGATTTATCCATGCTAAGTGGTCATGCCACTAGACAAGGTGGACACTGCTAGTGGAGAAAGCAACCTGGACTGTGCAAGGTATCAGAGAAGAATCCTCCCTCAGGTGCTAGTCCACACTGAAGTCCGTGCCACCAGGCCCATGCTAAGTGGCCCATGCTTTCTTCTATAATAACTTGCACAGTCCAGGATGCTTTCCCCACTAGCAGTGTCCACCTTGTCTAGTTTTTAAAGGCAACCTGTACATATTGTCTTGAGCTCCATCTACATCAGTGACAGCAGCCCAGTAGGCCATGTGAGTACTAAAACCATTTAGGGACCTATCTCTTTGTGCTTTAATTCTCTAGCTCACAAAAAGAGAGTAGCCCTCCCCTTTTTTAATGCGTGTTCCAAATACTAAATTGTAAATAACTTAGAGATTAGGAGATGCAGTAATTACAGTAATAACATAGCAGCAATAACGCTCAAGATATCCAGCTTTTGCTACATTTTTATAGAGAGACATTTCAAGAAAACAAGATTATATTCCCAAGCATGTTTGTCAAAAAATAAATAAAAGCTGTCAAAAATATAAATTACAAAAGGAGCATTTACTCTGACAAGATGTGTTTTCACATATGTATGTGTTATTTTCTATGAATATCTATTTTAATCATACTCTTTCTTTTCTACTGAAGGCTTTTAACACGTTATTTTAGGGAGCATGCTCTGAATTATCATGACCATTTAATTTGTAGAAAAGAAGAGTAAAAAAGTAAGCTTTGTTTTTGTAGCTAAAATTCAAAACTGTGGGATGTTTTTGCACCCTACTATATGAGAAATTGTTGAAATCCCATAATTAAAGACTGTATTGTAATACATATACACCAGGGGGCAGAGTAAAGGCCACTTTGACATTTCCTGGCTTTGAGTGCACAATGCAACAGTACAGTTCAACAGTGAACATAAGGTTTTTTGCATTTAATAGAGTATTTGTAATTCAAGTCAGCAGTAGCATCTTCCTAATTGTCTTATTGCCAGTTGTCATCAGATGTTAAGCTAAAAACAGAATGATGTGTAACAGAAATGTGCTGCTGCAGTAAGAAGGAACATAAATCACCCCTTGCCATAACTCGATAACTCAGCATCCAACCGTAAAATAGTTTACTGTGCAATACCCTATCCAGGTCTGTCTCACCAGAGTAAGGATTGCGGGAGTCTTCCCCAAAACAGTACTTTTTCTTTAAGAAACAAAAAAGAGAAAATAATATGGAGAAAAGTTCAGGCTATTCTTGAAGTGTCATTTTTGTCCTGTTTTCAACTGAGAATAGAGTTAATTTTCTTCATAGTAGCTGGCATAGCACTGTGGTAGTATCTGGCATAGTGCTGTGCTTTGGATTTAGGATAAGAAGAATGGTGGTAACACCCTGATGGTTCAGTTGTTGCTGAGCAGTGCTTACAGCAGTCAAGGACTTTTCATCTTCCCCTGCTCTGCCAGGGGCACAAGAAGCTGGGAGGGGGCACAGCCAGGACAGCTGACCCCAACTGGCCCAAGGGCTATTCCAGACCATATGGTGTCATGCTCATTATATAAACTGGGGGAAGTTGGCCAGGGGGCAAAGATCGCTGCTCAGGGATGGGTTGGGAATCAGTTGTCAGCTGGTGAGCCATTGTATCTTTTTTTTTTCCCTGGGTTTTGTTCCTGTTGTTTGTTTGTTTGTTGTTATTGTTCTCCTTTTCACTATGATTTATTATTATTATCATCATTATCACTATTATTATTTTTTTTTAATTTCCATTATTAAGCTGTTCTTATCTAAACCCACAAGTTTTCTTACTTTTGCCCTTACGATTCTCTCCCCCATCCCACCAGGATGGGGAGGGTGAGCGAGCAGCTGTGTGGTGCTTGGTTGCCAGCTGGGGTTAGACCACACCAGTCCTTTTGGTATAGCTGCCTTGGAGATGGAGGAAATTAAGCAGCTGTCCACCTTGCTCAGTCTTTCAAAGGACTCTTCTGTTGTCCAGTTGCTAAGGGTCAAAGAACAACAGGTGCCGACCACCACCACAGTGGTTCACCGGCAGCAATGTTGCACCAGCCGAGACTCCCTGATTCCCATCCATGAGCTGATTCATCAATTGGAGATCCAAGGAGTGATCAGCTAGACTAGCTCACCCTTTAACAGTCCCATATGGCCAGTGCATAAGTCTAATGGGGAGCAGAGACTGACAGTAGACTATCATGGACTGAACGAAGACACGCTGCCGCTGAGTGCTGCCGCGCTGGACATCCTAGAACTTCAATACAAACTGGAGTCAAAGGCAGCCCAAGTGGTATGCCACAGTTCATATCGCTAATGTATTTTTCTCAATCCCTTTGGCAGCAGAGTGCTTTCACTTGGAGGGTTGTCCAGTACACCTGGAATCAACTGCCCCAGGGGTGGAAACACAAGCCTACCTTTTGTCATGGACTGATCCAGACTGCACTGGAGCAGGATGAAGCTCCAGAACACCTGCAATACATTGATGACATCATTGTGTGGGGTAACACAGCAGAAGAAGTTTTTGAGAAAGGGAAGAAAACAGTCCAAATCCTTCTGAGAGCCAGTTTTGCATAAAAAAAAGTGCCAAGGAACCTGCACAGGAGATCCAGTTTTTAGGAGTAAAATGGCAAGATGAATGTCATCAGATCCCAATTAATGCAATCAGCAAAATAACAGCAATGTCTCCACCAACTAGCAAAAAGGAAACACAAGCTTTCTTAGGCATTGTGGGTTTTAGAAGAATGCATATTCCAAATTACAGTCTGATCATATGCCCTCTCTATCAAGTGACCCAGAAAAAGAATGATTTCAAATTGGGCCCTGAACAATGACAAGCCTTTGAACAAATTAAAGAGAAGACAGTTCATGCAGTAGCCCTTGGGCCAGTCCAGGCAGTGCAAGATGTGAAAAATGTGCTCTACACCACAGTTGGAGAGAATGGCCCTACCTGGAGCCTCTGGCAGAAAGCACCAGGGGAGGCTTGAGGCTGACCCCTAGGGTTTTGGAGTTAGGGATACAGAGGATCCAAGGCCCAACTGAGAAAGAGATATTGGCAGCATATGAAGGGGCTCAAGCTGCTTCGAAAGTGATTGGTACTGAAGCACAGCTCCTCTTGGTACCCTGATTGCCAGTGCTGGGCTGGGTGTTCCAGTGCAGTATTGACTTGCTCACTTCCAACTCAGAGTAGTTCTTAATACAGAGTGCCAGTCAAAGCATCCCAGCTGATAGGGGATCAATAAGCTAAAATGACTGCAGATGTCAAGACACATAATTTAAAAATGACATTTCTGAACAGGTTTGGAGTAGCCTCTTGTTCAAATCGATTCACTTTGTGGCAATTATTTTCAGAAGTATGACCCTGTTTAGAGAAAAATTTAAGTCAATTTATCATTCCTCTGTTGAACATTGGTATTTCTGTAAAATTGATGTGAGTTATTTCGGAAAGGAAATAGGAATCTAACTCAAAAGAACTAGCAGAAACCAAAGGAACAATTCCTTAAAGTATTATTAAAAAATTGACATAAAGTGTTTGCCTTCAACTTTTAAAATAAAATTTAGAAACTAGTAATTCTACTAATACAAATCTCTCTTTCAAAAATGGCTTCCTTGAGCACTGAGGGAGTAAAAGAGGAACCGCTTTCAGAAGAGAAGCTAGCTGTGATCTGAAAGTCCCAGTTGTATCTTCTCCGTATAGTTGATTAAAGCAAAATCTTACGTCCGAATGCACTTTATTTTAGGACTAGAGGTTTAGTGCTCATAGCTCTTTACAAATATTAGTACATGCTCTTCCGTTCTTCTCCTGGATAATGTAAAATTGAATCTCATCAATTAAAGGTGTTTTCTAGAGATGTAATAAGTTCATTTTAATATCACCATATTTTTTTCTGTTACCTCCATTGTTTCTAAGCTTTTGCTAATGCAAACTGAATGTTCTTGACATGACATTTCCCCTGATGCATACCTGTTTGTTAGAGGCACCTGGTCAATTATTTAATTGACATAAGTGATATCTTACTTAATATGAAAGAACATCTCTGCTGTCTACTGTCATGTTACATCAGGTATCGTGTGTGAGAATTGGGAGCGATTTCCTCAGTTCTGCAACTTTTTTGTCATGTTTCATTCTGCTATTAAAAAGCGTTATAAATTCCATAGAAAACACTAAAAAGATAAGAAACACTTTGTAATATTTTGTGTATGTGTGCACAAATACATGCACATACAGAAACTTAGTCCAAATTTGGAACGCTAAGTCTGGGGTGAAGCCAATTAAAATCAATGGTAGCTTATGCATTTTTTTCAATTTCTTTATAACCAGTCCTCTGTAACTTTTCTGTTACAAAATTGTTAGGTCCACAGAAAGAGTGATCTTTTGTTTCTGTGTTGACATGTTGCTTAAGAACGGTAATTTCTATCACAAGACGTAAAAGGGTTACATCAGAACCTCCCAAACAGCATAAATGATTATCCTGCTGTTCAGACCTCATAATAAATACTGCTGGCTCTCCACTGAGAGTGTAAGCTAAACTGAATAAGGCCTCTGTGGGGTACAATTTAGAAGAGTAAGGACGTCTGACTCGGTAAATGGGTAGTTGATTGAACAAAAGGGTGCATGAGATCAGAATGACAAATTAATTTTGGGTAGGTGGAAAGCCATGCTTTGCTTTTTTCCAATCCCCTTACTTTAAATGTACAGCACCCTTACACAGATTTTGCCTTTCAAAACTTTACAAAATTTCATAGGTTTCAGAGAAAAAGTCAGGATTACATTACAGCCAAAAGTCTGCACTCCAAGTGAGTATGCTATGATGAAAATTAAAACTGTGTGCATGTAAGAATTTTTCTTTCCATGTAATTTCACAGAAAACAAATACAGCATCAGGAGGCAGAAGGAAAACTTCTCAGCCCCAAAATATGTTGTTTTGTTCTGACAACTTTTGTACAGAAATGTGAAAGTTGTTGAGTTTCCATATGCTTAAATCCAAAAATGGATCCTCAAACAAAAAATGCTTTTGCATTAAAACCAAGCAACATTACTTCTTCCTTTCCCCCACCCCCAGTAAAGGAAGGCTATGTTTCAAGGGAGTTCAGCATGAGATAACATATAGCTTGTTTCTTTCCCTGGAAAGTTCATGAAACAATTATTCAACATTTCTGCTCCTTTTTGTATATGAATGTGTGCTTGTGGATTTGTGGATTTCATCTAAACACAAACATCTGACACGTCATTTTCTTACATCCTATATGGACCAAATACTGAAAAACTGAGAAGTGCTGTGGAATGAAATTCAATAGGCAGCGCTGCTACTTTTCCTAAACCTACAGGCCAGAGGTAGAAACAAGAAAGGGGGGGGGAGGGGGGGGAAGGAAGGCAACAAAGTGCATAATACTCACAGGAGTCACAGAAATAGCAACAAATGAAAAAACAATAACCTAGTCTGCATTTTATCAAGACATCTCAACACACGGAAAGTGACACAGGATAGCAAGCAGTCCTTTTCTGGTTTCCACCAGATTTTTAGCCCAATAATTACAGTGTATAACCAAAAGTGCTGAACTCTCACAAAGCATGGGTGTAGACCTCAGAAACAAAGTACTCTGCTAGCTTTCAGTTATTCTTACAGCACGGCTTGGTCAGAGGATGGTTTTTAGGTCTTTTCCAAAATTGCAGGATAACAATTGCTCTACAACTTCAGGCCATTCTGCCACCTTTCTGCCATTACATAAGGTTTGTCTGGACAACTGGTTCCCAGGGAGGACCTGGAAAAGTTAAGCAGCAGCACCATCCCCCCTGAGTGTGCCTTAATACTGTCTGCCACAGTGTATGTGGGAGAGGCCTCTCCATCTGTAATCAATTCTCCAGTCATTTAAGGAACACAATTTAAATGGAGTTGGGGGAAGAAGAATCTATTTCAAGCTCTTGTGTGTACTTCTGAATGCACCTTAGGCCTACTGGGTACCATCATTCCTCCTTCTGCAGCCCTGCTGCACAGTTCTACTTTACAGGGAAGGAATATCAAAAGCAGAAAAGACTCAAATAACAATTTCTATAGCAATCTCTCGCTAATATCCCACCACCAAAAAGAGAAAGCCTGTGGAAGGCTACGTGGTTCTGTTCCATCTGCAATGTCCTCTGAAATGGCAATGCACAGACAGCCGGTATGGTAGGAGGTCCTCAGGCAGCAACAGAGGCAAAGGAAAAGGGGCACCCAAGCGAATGTTTAATTCTTCCTCCAGCTTTTCTGATATCCAAATGGACCATAAAGAGTCTGGAATCTCAGATGTGTTCAAGTCAGAGACAGAAGAAATCATTTTCCCACTGAAAGAAGTAATCAAATAAAATTGTAAACACTCATGGAGCAAAGAATCGCTGCTGTATATTCAAAAAGGTTTATGGAATAACATCAATATCTTTCTCAGCCCTAAGGACCCCCTGCCTTCCTCCCTCAGAAACATTAGCAAGATAAGAAAAAGCAATGATTTTTTAGAGACAAGAGCCAGAATATTCTTGGCAATTACAGTAAAAATAGGCAAATTTATTTCAAGTGCACAATGTGATTGTATGATTTCATTGATGATAAATGAGACTTTACTTTGTCTTTAATGTATAATCAGTTGGTATTTAGGCTGTTGGTAGGGAGGAAACACAACATTTTTGTAATGTCATTCATTGAATACATTCACTGAAAAAGCAAATCCTGGCAGTGCCCAGCCCAGATTCTGGCAGCCCTCTTAAAGGTCAGTACAATTATTTTTAAAACAATCACAATATTTATTATTAGCACCACCAAACTGAGAATCACACTGGCTTTGTCACCACTCAGTACCTTTGGCCATGTCTCCTCAAAGGAAAAAAGAGATGAGCTTTGCACATGCCTGAAAGATCAGTGAGGGGGGGGAGCCAAGACTGAAACCTTGTCCTACAGTCCAAGGGACTTCAGCAGCAATGCCACCTCCCTCTGCCAAATCAGGGTGGCAATCCATTTGAATGTAGTAATAGCCTGCGGGCTATTGCTGTGAGCCATATGTGTCAAATACAGATTTCAAAGCTCTTTACAAAGGTTTCCTATTATCTGCATTTTACACACAGGAAACAGAAACTTTGGGCAAGGAGCTATTCTCTAAGGATGAGAACAGAAGAACCATCACCTCCTTAGTTATCATCTACTACATTTTCTGCTAGGCTAGCAACTTAAAAGCCACTTGAAGCCCAGAAAATTAACCAAAAAATAAAGATCTATTGTGTTAAGTGAATTTATACTAATTTACACCAGTGAATTCCACTGTTATCTACAAGAACTAAAGTGAGGGCGAGTTATAGAAGTTTCTCTTTAACAAATTCTCCCCAAAAATCTACCTCTTCTAAAGATGAAGTTTTGTTCAAGTATAGTTACTGAAAGTAGAAACCATCTTTATAATATTTATCTAGAGTAAATCTTAGCTTTGGAGAGATGGTGTCCCATGTAGCAACTTCAAGGAAATAAACACCTTTCCAGAGATTAACTATAGGTCTAACCTGAGGAAGAAAGCTAACAGTGAACACAACTTTCTCTTGAAAAGAATCTTGACAACACAAAACTTTTTTGTGCTGGTGAGGTAATGCTTTAGGTGACCTCATAAATCTTTTCCAATTCTAGCATCTGTGCTTTTGAGAATTTCCAAGTCAACCGGTACTTCAAATAGGCCACAGGAGCCAAGTGGAGTCTGTATTTTCTTAATTTCTTTTTTTTGGGTGGAGTAAGAAAGATGTCTCGCTCCTCACTAATGTTTCTATTTTTCCATCTATTGAAATTTTTTTTTTAATATAAAGAATGGCTTCAGAGTCTATTGACAAAGTTAAGCTAAAATTAAGATGCAATTCGTATTTTCTGTGCATTCCTTTAGCACCGAAGCATGTGAACGGTAGTGCTTTTTGTTTCACTCCTTTTCCTCTTTCTGTCTTGCCTACAAAATACAAGTATGTTTGTGACATTATAGCTACCATAATGGAATATGACAGCATAGAGGCGGGAATGTCATTGTATTGCCATGGCAATAGACAAACAGTGTTTATTACTGGCAGGTTTAGGCTTTCACTCAAGCCTTGGAAGCACTTTTTAGTTCTTTCTTCTTATACAAACATATTTTAGTGATTTTTGGCTGGAGTCATCCTTGCTGGCTCAATGAGGTGCAAATTAAACAGCAGTTCTGTGGGCCGGGAAGGTCTCCTGCTCCACTGAGAAATAAATCACCTTGCGATGACAGATTGCATTTCCACTGCCACCCCTTTCCTCAGTCATGGCAGGGGACGGTACCTTTATATTCAGTCCAAGGAGTGTATGATCATACATTCATGGTCTCCCCACTCCTGAGTCATTCAGGTTTATGAAAGCTTAAAGCAGAGGTGAACTTGGTCCCTTTACTTAGCACATCTGACAGCAGCTCTAAATCCAGTGCTTTAATTTTTACTAAGTAGTACTTGGGCTAAGTTTTAATTGACATACTGTTGAAATCAAGACAGATGCTTATTTAACATACTGGCATCTTAAGTAATTACTCGAACTTCTGAATCGCCTATACTTATATTGATCCCACTTAAATGATTTTCTTAAGTAGAAATGTAAATTATCCTATAATTACAATTGTCAGGATTTATCATAAGAATTAGCATAGATGGAAGAGCCTTGGAAAAAAATGATCCTACTGTAAGGCAGTTAAATTAATTAGCAGGCCAAACAGTGCTTGTGATTCAACTTAGATTCTGTAGCTAATATTCTATTAATATTAATTTCTCTTTTAGAAGTGTTCCTGTTTTATTTTCACCAAAGCCAGTAAGGTTAATTATTGGGCATTTAACACCTATAAAGGAAGTCCTAGTTTTAAAAGTCAGCTGGAATAAATAGATACTTTCAGTATCTGCTGTGACCTGAAAAAAATACATAAATGAGAGAAGACACTGAAGCCACAAATATTCCTTTGTTGTCCTTGTTCTTTTGACTCTTAAGGTATATTTCGTCTGCATGTATGAAGTCCCAAAGAAAGGAATGCTACAGCATCACTTATGATAGAAAATCTAATCATGGGGTTGAAAGAAATCTCAGACATTTAGAAAGTGCCCATGACCCCAACCAGAATCAATTATATATCATACCTGTCCAGCCTGCTCTTAGAGTCTTCTAGTGATGAAGATTCATACCCTTCCCTGGACAATCCATTCTAGTGTTTCAAGGGCCTTGGCAAATTCTTTCTAACACCCCATCTGAACCTCTCTTGCTTGGGATTCATCTCGTTTCAGCCACCATGGAGACAGAGAGCAGAAAACCCCCCTCTCCTCTGCAGCAGCCTTTACATATGGAAGATTGTTACCACATCAATTCAGAGTCTTCCTTTCAATAGGCTAAACATCCCTATATCATTCACTCTTCCCCCATGTATCATGTTTGTGTGGCCAGGTTTTGGTAGCAGGGTTGGCTACAGAGGTGGCTTCTGTGACAAGCTGCCAGAAGCTGTCCCCATGTCCAATAGGGCCAGTCTCAGCCAGCTCCAACTCAGACCCGCTGCTGGCCAAGGCTGAGCCCATCAGCAATGGTGGTAGCACTTCTGGGATAACCTATCTGAGAAAGGGAAAAAAACCTTTGGAACTGCAGCTGAAGAGAGGAGTGAGAATCTGTGAGAGAAACAACTCTACAGAGACCAAGATCAGTGAAGAAGGAGAGGGGGTGGAGGTGCTCCAGGCACTGGAACACAGATTCCCCTGTAGCCCCCGGTGCAGCCCATGGTGGGGCAGGCTGTCCCCCTGCAGCCCATGGAGGCCCACAGGGGAGCTGATCCCCACCTGCAGCCCGGGGAGGACCTCACACCGGAGCAGGGGGGTGCCCAAAGGAAGGAGGCTGTGACCCCGTGGCAAGCCCGCGCTGGAGCAGGCTCCTGGCAGGAGCTGTGGCCCTGTGGGGAGAGGAGCCCAGGCTGGAGCAGGTTTGCTGGCAGGGCTGGTGACCCCGCGGGGACCCACACTGGAGCCGTCTGCTCCTGAAGGACTGCACCCTGTGGAAATGATGGACACATGCTGGAGCAGTTCATGAAGCTTGACCTATCTGAACAATAGGTGGGCAAATAGGTGGGTATAACAAAATTAATTATATTAAGCCAGAAGAGTACTGAAGTCAGTTTATTAAGATCAAGTGGCAAAGATAAAATCAAGTTCTGTGTAGAACAGAACGTGTGGATGGATGTACTCAAAGATGATGGGCAACACCCTAGTAACTTCTTTTTGTACTAATGAGGCTAGAAAGCTTGACACAACCCATTAAAAGTAAACATCCTAAAATTAAGCGGAGCAGTCATCAGAATAAGGAATTAGAAATGTTTCCAATATGAATGTCTCTTTAACAAAAGTATAGTCATAAATGAGCAAAAACCTATCTTTGTGGCACTGGAGATTGAAACTCCCCAAAGGTTGTTGCAATTTACCAAGACTGATCTGTTTTTCCACAACAAAGTCCTTAAATACCACACACCTATTTGTCATTTGCTATTTTTTCCTTTTTTTGCTGAAATAAATACCTGCTGATTTGGCTTCGCTTTGAAGCAAAAATTATACAATGAAAATATATTACAAGAGGGTTATTTTTCTGGTATGAGTCAGAGTCCCCCATCTCAAAACCTCAGCCACAGCAACCAGTCTGAAAGCTGAACCACGCAAACAACTGTATATTCAACTCCAATAAACCACTTAATAAATCTAAATTGCAAAAAAAGCATCAGCTGACTTTTAAGATAACACATTTTGAGGTGTTCGGAAGAGTCTGCCTCAAAGAACGACTGTTTTAAGCTCTTTGCAAACTCTCAAGAATGCAACGCATCGCATACACTCAAAAGTAATAACAGTTGTATGTTGATTTTTCACAGGTCCTTTGCTCTTGATCATTCTTGTCTTTCACTCCCCACTTCCGCACACTGGGAAACCTTGTGGTCACCCAGTCCCCGCCTACTAGTGCAAGAGCAGTTTCCCCACTTTTAGCTTCAAGACCTACCAGGTGCATGTTGCAGCTCTGAAAATATTCCCCTCTGGGAATATTTTAAGGCAATTGTTGTAGTAAGCTCTATCTTTCATCAGCTGCTAAAAGGTTTCCACTCTGTCCTCCACAGCATATTTACCTCCTTGGGAAGGACCCACCAGAAATAGTGTTAAGTGCAGATTTGTCTCTAGATTCCCAAACTGAGAGTGGCACATGGGACCATGTGGACCTTTGGGAATTCCCTTTCCAAAGCCTACAAAATATTGGTAGCCCTACAAGGGGGACTTCAGACAGCTTTATTAGTTCTGACAGTGTAGATGTGAGTACGCAGATGTCAAATGAGTGCTGGGGACAATCTGGTCTGCCCTGAGCACCCCTCAGCTTGCCTGGTCCACAGCACAAGTCTCATGGGGAAACACATGAGGCATCCACTGCAGTCTGAGGCAGTGCATTATGCCGACATCTCAGATCAAGACCATGACCCTTAATAACTAGTGGTCATGCTCAGCTGCAGCAGTTTGATTTCTGCTAGGAGGTAGGGTTTAATCGCTGAATAAATTAGGACTCAGTGTTTTGACACAATGCCAAGAATGATGGGCCCTGTCTCTGGCTTCAGTGCAGTGCCTTTGCCTGCTCAGCTGCTACTTCAGGCACTGAAGCTTCTTTCACTGACTGGTAATTTGTCTATAGCAAGATACTCTAAGATGTACAAGGGCTTAAAATGATACTCATCTGACCCTTGAAGGACTACAAGGCAGGAATAGCGAATCCTTCTTTCTTGGAAATTGCACTCCTCCAGGTCTGAGAATTATGTACATTTTGTTTCTTAAGAGAAAAATATTTTTTTTCTTTTAGCCAGAGAGAGCTCACTTACTTCATAGACACTTAACACTATTGACATTTGGTAGGTCGCTGTTGGTGGAAGTATCAGAAAAGGTTAAGGAGGGAATTGGCGGTTGGAAGGATAACAAAAAGAGTTAGAAACAGTATTTATTAGTTCTCAGCAGCTCATTTTCTTAAGGGCCAGGAGAGTGAAAAGCCTCTGTAATTACTAACTACAAATGTCTACATTATCCAGGGAATTGCAAATTCCCTTTAATTGTCAATAGCAGTTCAGATACTTGAGGTAGAGGAAGTAAAACAGAGGGAATAAGATCAGTCGTTACAGCGAGTTCTCACTCTCTCATCCTAAGGAGAAACAAGCTGCTGTGAACACAGGGGCAGTACAAGGACAATTTAGCTAAAAGCATGTTGTGGTACCAAGCTCATTCAAAAAATTATGAAAAAGCACCACAGGTTTCTACAGAGCACATTATAATTCACCTATGTATAACCAAGTGTTTTGGTCCATAGAATAAGTATATGGGCTCACCAGGCAAAATTTCATGTTTGCAGTGTATTTATCTTCCTTGAAAATCCCTTTTCCACACACAATTAAGTCATACTGCTGCCATTTGCTTTCTGCCCCTTGTAAACTGCTTGGCAGACAAAATCCCAGCTATGAACTAATAACACATCTTCAAGGCCTTAGCAAACCAAAAAACATGTAACTACTGAAATGAAGTGTTCTGCCTCAGGAAGGTATCCTGCACTTAGAAAGGTATATTACATTTTTCACATGAAAAAACAACAAACTGAAGCATCTCTGAGCTGAGTCTTGTGGGAAAGCTAGGAGTTAACATCAGCCACTAAAAACAGGCTATAAATGTAGTTATGCTTGTTACCAGTACTGGGAATTTTATTACAATATTCATTAACCATTGCATCTATCAGAGAACTTCTATCTACTTAACTCATGGCACCCTGGAAAAGATTTCCTGAGGATAATTAAAACCTGAAATCCTGGGGGGATTAACATCAGCAAATCCCAGCCCCCTGGGTCTAAGGAATTGGTCTGAAGATTCACAGATGTCCTTTACATAGTCACTAGTGTTTCAGATTGCCAGTTTCATGTACCATCAAAAATGGCCAGTACAGCCTTTTGTCAAAGTGAACAAAAGCAAAGTGCATTAGGAGCATGGCCAGGCCAGGTAGGGAAGCATTTGACACCTTTGTTTTGCTTCTGAAACGGCTTTGCCTTCCCCTGGCATCCAGTCATTGCCCAGGTCATCAGGGCAAGATTTAGTGTGCGTCCTTTATTTCTGTAGGGCTCTTTCACTCACTCACCCCCATATATATATATACACGCAAAGAAAGGGAGGGTGTGAGAAAATTCCAGATAGTAGTAGGAAAAATGTGTGACAAACATTTTTAGAGGAAGCAGGAATAAATGAAGATTCCATACCAGGAATATAGTAAAAGCTGGGGGACTAATAGACAGGCTTTTTGGTCTAGGAAAACAGAATACCACTGCTAGGATACATATGTACTTTTTTCATTTAAAAGAATCATGTGCCAGTCATATTTTTTCACTGATGGCAACTACTGGTATGGGGCAGGGTGGGCAGCTTGCAGCATAAGTTAAGTAAGAGGAGGATGTTCCTAGACACAGATAAACTGACAGAAAGTCATTTTAAATTTCTACTGCCACAAAATGACCAGGTAAGCAGGATTCCCTCCACAGTCCTACTTTGAACACAAATTTAGCTAAAGTAAATTCATGGGATTATGGAGATACTGACATAGTATTCTTGAGAACACTCAAGTTTTCTCCAGTTCTGGAAAAAAAGGTTCACAAAATGGGAATTATTAGGTCTTATATGTTTTGGGTTTTTTTCCCAAAGCAGATGTGTTAGAGCCCTAAAAAGTAGCACTGCTCCTACAAGTAGCACCTACAAGTAACACTGCTCAAACAAGAATGTAAGAAGACAAAATGCCATCATAACTTCTAAGTAATTAATGATATGCACAATCATGTGAGGGAATAAAATTTAAAAATACATGAAAACTAAAGAATCTACCATGACATACACAGGATACTCACAAGGAAACATGAATCCTGATATGGTGGCTTTTTATATATCTTGTTTTTATTAAAGCTTTCACAGGCACTACAGTTACTAGACTAGAAAGCAATTATTAATACATTAACAATTTGTCATACAGAATTGTAAGATGCTTCATAAAAAATTTATGTTGCAATTCACACATTTTATGTTTGCCAAAATCCTTGGGTTATAGGTCAGCACACAAAAAATGAATCCCCCAAAAGACAGTGTCCATTAGGTGTAGTTAGGATAATCCAGTGAGGATCTCATACTGCCTAGTTCATATACTGCCTGTCATTTGTACTTGAAAAAGAAAGGTGAAGAGTGAGATCATTTGATTTTCCATGCCATTTTCCTGTATTCTCTCCACCAGGCTGCCGAAATTCAATGTATGTTGAGGATTCATTAAGTATATGATATGCAGTATTATAACACATAAGCAGCATTTTTTGCAAGATGTGGAGAGCAGCCAAGATGAGCAGGGGACTGGAGCACATGGCGTACATGGAGAAGCTGAAGGTGGGTTTGTTCAGCCTGAAGAAGAGGGGACTGAGGGGGATCCTTATCGCTCTCTACCTCATGGGTGGTTATAGGGAAGACAGAGCCAAACTCTCCTTGGAGAAGCACAGTGGAAGAATGAGAAGCAACATACGCAAGTCACAGTTCTACAAGGGAAAAAAAAAATATCTCCCAATGAGCAAAGATGAACCCTGGAACAGATTGTCCAGAGAGGTGGTCTCTCTCCTTGGAGACATCTAAAACTCTTCTGGATATGGCTCCAGGCAACCTGGTCTAACTGCAAAGACCTTCTTTGAGCATGGGATTGGACCAGATGACCTCTGAGGTCATATTCTGCAATGCCATGATAACTATGCAACCTAGAGAGGTACAGAGCCATTTGCATAACAGCAGCAATTTTAGAGGAGGTCACCACAGCAAGAATATATGAGAGTAAAATGACTGAGTTTAAAAGACACTAAAAAATAGCCTTGTTCATATCTCTTGAAGTATTTAAAAAACAAAAGGGATTCTGAAATTCTGATTTACAAATGAGTCACATTTCTGAAAAATACATAAAGTACAAAAATAGTTCAAACACTGATAATCCTGATTTCTCTGGAACATAAAGTACGAGCAGAATTCCCAGCTGGTTAAGGTAGCAAACATGGGGGTGGAGAGAAACACTAATTATATATTAGCTCAGTTAAACTAATTCATGTGGGACTGCATCACATGAATTGATGAAATAAATGTTAGTATATGAAATGGTGGAAGAACTAGTAAACATGTAATCATTGTAAACCCATCTCTGTGATAGGTAGCCTGGATTTGTAAATGCTACAGTAAAAGAGACCTGTCCAACCTACATATAGCCTACAATTTGTTTTCAACAGTAATTAAACTGACAGTAAAATCAGCAAAAAAAGAGTGTAAACATCAATTGCAAACAGAAAGCAGTCCCTAGGAACTTCCTGGAAAAGTAAAGTAGTGAAAACTCTGGGGGACAAAACATAGTTTAGTTATACAGAAAGACAAATTAAGTCAATAGAATTGAGGTGTTTGATTATACCAAACAAAAAATAACTTTTAGAAGATAAAGATATTCTGCTCCAAATTTTTAGCTGGTGTAAATCTGAAAGCTCTAGCAAAGTCAGGGATAGATCATGGCTAGGGACCCAAACTTCAAGACGGTATTTTTTTGAAGAAAGTAAGGTATGGCTCATACCCCTCCTTTCACTTTGAATGGTGTTTTGTTCTTCAGACAGTCTTCGTAATTCCAACAAATTACTTGCAAGACAAAATAATATTCAAAGAGCTGAAACATAAAGGTTTAGAAGAAATTAACAAAAGTGAGCAAACTCAATAGAGGAACATCAGCTTTTGTGCCCATAAACAAAGCTGCTGCTCCTCTACATCCCTGAGGTCTAAAGAGCGTGCTACACACACTGTATATCATTCAAAAGCTGTTAACACATTACTTTCACCTGGGAAGACAAACACATGTTTCTGCATCTTTGATAAACGCCCTATTTCAGTAAATTAAATCAGAGCATATTGTCATAAACAGGTACTTTTAGGATAGGGAAGATGCATTACTATGAAAAAGTGCTTGTGTACATTGCCTATGTGATTATGCTTAATTTATATATGCCCTCTGAGAGTGGCTTTAGTCATTTATTTCAGAGTGTATTTACATAAAACACAAGTGATCTCATCAGGGTCTGCAGGTTAACACTGAGGATATCAGCCAGCCTTGGTATTCAAAGTGAAGTTTGTTCTCTCCTCCACAGTTGTCCCTCTGTGACACTGCATAAATAACAGACCTGTAGTTTTTGAGGGCCCCACACAGAGATTTTATGATAATCTTCTGAATCCGATGAATGTTTGATTGTGTAATTTATGGTTTAGCTAGAATGTCTTTTAGAAAGACCTCACATCCTGATTTTGAGACTCTGGTTAATGGAGATTACCTGACTTTTTTATTAGATGATCCAACACTCAGTCATCTTCAGCTTAAGAAAAAGAAATCTACATTTAAATAGGAACTGAGTGCCAGCCTTTGAAGTCATTCATTCCATTGCTCTGGGCTGCCTTTTCCACCTGCTGTATTTTGTTCACTTGGCCCAGATTGAACCAACACATTGCCTGCAAGCAAAATTCATCCTGAGTGATTCTTCCATCTCACCCACGATTACTTTTTTCACCAAGAAAATTGCTCTCGTGCAGGTCCTTGCGCAGGGCCAGTGGAAACCATGCTGCTACCTCATCCAAAGCAAAGGCAAGGCAGGGAGCAGATTTTTGCCTACGTAGGACTTAGAGTGTCTCCTGTGTCTCAGGGGTGGGGAAAAGCATCCCAGCTTGCCCGCCTCCACCTTTCTGACTGAAGGCACAGAGGCATGTGGCATACGGAGGAGTGACATGCCATTGCACCACCAGCACCCACGGAGATTTGGAGAGGACCATCCCTGCATCAAGGGTTATCACCACGTCCAAGCACATCGTGAAGAAAGGAGCATCTCCTGTACAGGCAGTGTGCATGTGAGAGCTGGAGGAGGACGGGGAAGGTGTGCTTCCTCCATGGGGCCAGCCTCAGCTGTGCCATGTGGCTGGTGCTGCTGCCACCATGTCCTCCAGCGGGGAGGGCCCAGACTCACACCTGGACTGCCACATTTACATCACAGCCTTTCTGGGAAGGGAGTCTTCCTTTACCACCACTGCACAGTCCCTATTGCAGTGTCTTTCAGATAACAGGTATAGCACAGTGTCACTCAAAGAGAAGAAAAAGTGCTGGTGCTCACTTGCAAGTGGAATAAATTGTTATATTTCTTCTCCTAGCTTGCCGCAACTGAAATTCCCACTCTGTTTTTTCTGCCAGTTTCTGAGGTGTTTATTTAGGGAAAAACATTTAGATGGCTTAGATGGGTAGGAATCTTCCCACCCTAAGCACAATACTTTCAATTATTTACTTCCTTATCTAGATCTTTTTCCCTTTATTACTCAGGTAAATGTCAAACAGCAGTCTTGGCCTGCGTACAGCAGATAATGCATGTTGACTCCACTTCTAACAAATTAATGACGTATCTTTGGTAAGACACCATTTTCTGAATATTCATTTTTCTCAGAGGGATTGGATTCTTTCTGCTGATTTCAGCAGCCTGTGTTCTCAACCACCACTATCATCATCTAGTAAACATGACATCCTGAAGCGAGGGTACAACAAATTCTAACAGAATTATGGCAATACCCAATTGACTAAAAGAAACTCAGGGAGATACTTGATATGACAAAACATTTTAAATGTGAGTAAATTAGGACCTTAGCATGGCTGCTGCCAATGAAGAAAAACGGCATGTCTAAATAGCTGTAGAAAAACAGTGGGTGGGAGGAGGGAGAGCTTCACAAGTCATAATTAATTTAGTGAACTATATCACAAACAGTACTGTAATTCTGTAACAGATCTGAAATGGAGAAAAAGGTAACATGTAAAAATCTTCTTAATGAGCATTTAAAAACAGAGTCCCCAAAGCAAGAACTGAATCAACAAGGACAAGTCTCACTGAGCCAAATCTTATTGACTGCTGTGGTTTAACCTCAGCCGGCAAACAGGCACCGCACAGCCGCTTGCTCACTCCCCCACCAGAAGGATGGGGGGAAGAGAGTTGGAAGACTAAACATGAAAAAACTTGTGGGTTGAGACAAGAACAGTTTAACAATTGAAATAATAATAATAATAAGGATGTAACAAAAAGGAAAATACCAGAGAGAGATGAATAAAACCCACGAAAGGCAAGTGATGTAAATGAAAACCATAACTCACCGCCAACTGACCGATGCCCAGCCAGTCCCTGAGCAGCAGCCCCCCAGCCAACCTTCTCCTTTGTTTATTGCAGAGCATGACATCCTGTGGTGTGGGATATCCCTTGGGTCAGTTGGGGTCAGCTGTCCCGGCTGTGCCCCCTCCCAGCTTCGTGTGCCCCCCTCAGCTTCCCCACTGGTGGGGTGGGGTGAGGAGCAGCAAACGCCTTGACTCTGTGTAAGCCCTGCTCAGCAGTAACTAACACATCCCTGTGCTATCAACGCTGTTTCCAGCACAAATCCAAAACATAGCCCCATACTAGCTACTGTAAGGAAAATCAACTCTATCCCAGCCAAAAAACAGCACACTGACACCTTGCTATCTCCTAAATTGAGGTGACAAGCGGTGTGGCCCAGGGAGAAGAGCAAGGCATGAGCTGATGAAACAGGGGAGATGTACTCAGATAGGAGTACAGCCACCATGTTCTAATCTCTCCTGCTGAGCATCTTGGCTGTATTCCCCTTGGACTTGCACAGGCTGCCCTAATTCACAGCCTGTTCAAATGCCGCATTTAATGCTTCTTTTGCCTTTGATTTTCAGGAGTTTATATTAGTTCATAAGTCTATGATGGGTTATTTACCTAAGTGAAGAGGTATTTAGGTGCTTTGCAACACAGATACATGGTTTAAAGAATTTTCCAAAGCACTTACACAGGTAATTGCCATCTCTGCTAGTAAGCATGAAACTTTTCAGTATCTTGAGATGTATGCATTTCTTTAAAAATCTGGACTATATGCCTGCTAAGGTCATTTAACACCACTCATGGTGAGCTCTGTTTGAGGAATTAAGCCTCAAATGGGCTGTATTTTTATAGCTGCAATACTAAGGAACTGGATGTAATACTGAAATAGAGATGCTAATGAACCTCCTGGTGATAAATCTTTTAGGCCAGCTGGTCAGTTAGTCTCACTTTGAGTTGTTCTGCAGATTCAGTAACCTTTCCAAACTAATACAAACAGGACATATTTTGAAGATAGACATATCCTCACCGTGACAGTATTAATCCTGCAAACCTTGCAGCCTACCACACCAGAGCAACCATAAATGGAAACCCCACCCAGGCAAAAGTAAGCCTGAATCCTCTTCAGAGAATAAGCCTAAAACTCAGTTCATGCCCACTCCCCAGGTACTGATGCTGAAAATGATTGTCTCCTAGTACAAGGAAAAGTCTGGTAAACCAAATTGGCAGTGAAATAGTTCAGGGAATTGGAGCCATTAGTTACTAGACCACTGATTCAAACCCCCATGAAGATTCAGCAGAATGAAAGAATTAGTAACTTTATCTCAAAAGTTGGTTTTGACTGCAGTTGTTTACCAAAGCAAACCTTCAAAGGCAAATATCGGAGTGCTTCACGTTTTTCTAATCACTTATAAAAATTATTTATTATTTTGATTTCTATTTCAAATGCTTAAGAATGCTCATTATGAAGAGAAATATAGCTCAGCAGGATCCTCACACAATATGTTGATTACAATTCTATGGTATTTATTTAAGACCGAGAGAAATGTCCCTGGTGTAATGCCAGTATCTTTCACTACTGTCTACAATCAGCACAGTGTCTGCATAACTGCAGAGGTTAAAAAGGCTAAATTTGGGTACATTTACTTGCTTCTTTAATTATAGAGAAATATAAGGAAATTTTTCCCGGGAATTTGGGTTTTTCATATGCCAAATTTTGTATTAATTTAATTAAAAAAAAAAAAAAAAAATTAAATATTACATGTGAAGGTACTTAGAAGTATTCATATTTATAATTAACAATAATCTGAAATAAAAAGAGGCGTATGAAAACCCAGACCTATTACTGTAATAAGATTGTCTTCCTATAAGATCCTGCTTTCTCTTATTAAATTATTCATATAAAAGCTTATAATTAAATATTACAATATTTAATATGATCAGCAACTTACGAGCTTTACTTTGGTACCTTCTTCTTACATCCGTTTTGTTCTGACTGATACAATACATGTCTCGTAAGGCAAGTAACTGAATTTTTTCAACATTACGAGTTACAGTTCTCTGTTCTATTCATAATCTGGTAATTAAATAGTTTTTGCATGGTTAAGCTGTTGTGACAGTTCATCACCTCTGTATTTTTTTAATTTTTTTTTTAATGATCTCTGTTATGGAGAGATTTGTGGGGTTTTAGAGGGAAAACTGATTTAAATATTTGCAAATCTGTTTTTGAATAAAAAGCAACTTTTGACAATATTTTTAATTTTCATATTCATAAAATAATCACAGACTTTACTTGAGTGAGATCTAAGAGACATTCCAGATTTCAGAATGTCATAACATAAGTTAAAGTGTAATGAATTTCAGTAGATTGATGTGAATCTGATTTTCAGAAATTTTGAGTCCCAAGTCATACCAGTTCAAGTTAATAGAATAAAATATACTCAAGAATTAAAAATTTTCCCTTAAGGAAACCTTTAATTCTCTAAAAAAAAATCAATCTTTATGCAGATGTGCATTTTTAAATGAACACCAAAAGAACTTGATAAATTGAACAAATTCTGTTAGCTAATGTGCAGCATGGACTTAGAATCACAGAATCACAGAACCATAGAATGTTTTGGGTTGGAAGGGACCCCTAGAGGTCATCTAGTCCAACCCCCCTGCACTGAGCAGGGACACCGCTAACCAGATCAGGTTGCTCAGAGCCCCGTCCAACCTGGCCTTGAATGTTCCCAGGGATGGGGCCTCCACTACCTCTCAGGGCAACCTGTTCCAGTGTTTTACCACCCTCAGAGTAAAGAATTTCTTCCTTATATCCAGTCTAAACCTACCCTGGTTTAGTTTAAAACCATTACCCCTTGTCCTGTCACAGCTGGCCCTACTACAAAGATTTTCCCCATCTTTCCTATAGGCCCCCTTTAGGTACTGAAAGGCCGCAATCAGGTCTCCCCGCAGCCTTCTTTTCTCCAGGCTGAACAAGCCCAACTCCCTCAGCCTAGCCTCATAGGAGAGGTGCTCCAGCCCTCGGATCATTTTAGCAGCCCTCCTCTGGACCCGCTCCAACAGTTCCATGTCCTTCTTGTGCTGAGGGCTCCAGAGCTGGACGCAGTACTCCAGGTGAAGTCTCACCAGAGCAGAGTAGAGGGGCAGAATCACCTCCCTTGACCTGCTGGCCACGCTTCTCCCTATGCAGCCCAGAGTACAGTTGGCCTTCTGGGCTGCCAGCGCACATTGCCGGCTCATGTCCAGCTTTTCATCCATCAGCACCCCCAAGTCCCTCTCGGCAGGGCTGTTCTCAATCCTTTCTTCCCCCAGCCTGTATTGATACCGGGGGTTACCCTGACCCAGGTGTATGACCTTGCACTTGGCCTTGTTGAAGCTCATGAGGTTCACACAGGCCCACCTCTCCAGCCTGTCCAGGTCTCTCTGGATGACATCCCATCCTTCTGGTGTGTCAACTGCATCACTCAGTTTGGTGTCATCCACAAACTTGCTGAGGGTGCATTCGATCTCACTGTCTAAGACATTGATGAATATATTAAACAGCACGGGTCCCAGTACGGACCCCTGAGGGACAGCACTCGTCACCGGTCTGCATCCGGACGTCGAGCCATTGACCACTACCCTCTGGATGCAACCATCCAGCCAGTTCCTTATCCACCGAAGAGTCCACCCATCAAATCCATAGCTCTCCAATTTAGACAGAAGGATTGTGGGGGACCGTGTCAAAGGCTTTGCAGAAGTCCAGATAGATGACAACCATTGGTTTTCCTTTGTCCACTGTTGTTGTCACACCATCGTAGAAAGTCACTACGTTCGTCAGGCAGGACTTGCCCTTGGTGAAGCCATGCTGGCTATCTTGAATTATCTCCCTGGCCTCCATGTGCCTTAGCATAGCTTCTAGGAGGATCTGTTCCGTGATCTTCCCAGGCACAGAGGTGAGGCTGACAGGTCGGTAGTTCCCAGGGTCTTCCTTTCTACCTTTTTTGAAAATGGGCACAATGTTTCCCTTCTTCCAGTCACCAGGGACTTCACCTGACTGCCATGAATTTTCAAATATCATGGAGAGTGGCTTGGCGACTACATCGGCCAATTCCCTCAGGACTCTGGGATGCATCTCATCAGGTCCCATGGACTTATGTGCGTTCAGGTTCCTCAGGTGGTCGCGAACCTGATCTTCTCCTACAGCAGGAGGGGACTTGCATTGACGTTAATAGCAGAAAAAAGGGTTTAGCACCAAACAGCACCAGGTCTTTTTTAATTTATTTTAGATAACACCACTGTTAATAGCTGTCATGTCACAAGTGGAATGAGTGAATGCGTGCATATGCATCTGTGTAACAATGTGCAATAATAAAGACATAATAATTCTGTATGTGCTCACATACACAAGGTAAATCTCACTATCTTTGTTTGAAAGGCAGCACAGCTCCAAACATTTTTGGTTTTGAAGCCTCATAGACCTTTTCCCTTTCTTCATTTCTCACTCTCTCTATAGGGTGAAGGACATGAGGGCAAGTATATTGCTGACAAGAAAAACCTTGCTTAATGAAAATAAGCTGAGCTAAAGATTCTAGAAGAAGGATACCTCAACACTGAAATGATATGTATTTGCTTTCTGTGCATTTTAGCACCAAATGGATGAAACACTGGTGCCAGCAACTGGAGTGTAGATAAGGAACAGATCAAGAGCTTTTCGTGTGGAAAGATTGCATTAGCCCAGGGAACAATAGTCTCCAGATACTGCTGAGCCACAGCGTAAAGAGGAAATATAATTTAAACAAGTGAGAGCAGGTATATATTACCCACTGACCTACTGCCATGGTTCTCATTTCTTAACCTTTAAAGAGAAACATCTGTCTGTTGGAGGACAAAAGAATGGTCCTGTTGTAGAAGAGAATGTGACATATATCAACCCACAGTAAAATATGGCTTATGTGTATAGAGCATTCTTCACACAAATGAATACATACATACACAAAGTCTGCATTATTAATTTTATTTTCTTCCCTCAAAATAATAAAAAATCAAAACAAAGCCCAAATGTTTCTATGCAATGGTTTTAAAGGAATGTTTTGCACAAGAGAAGCAATCTTTCCAGTTTTGTACGTCATATTATGTGATGGCATAAAGGGTGACTGCAGACACCCTTTATTCAGCATTACATTTTATCACCATTATGGGAGTTTTCTTTCACTGTAATATTTAGGGTTCGTCCTGCTTCTGAGCAGCCACCTCCGTGGCCCAGTCCCACATTGCTACAGACCCCTCCACCCCGGCTAGCAACGTGCGGAGAAACTGGGAAATGGGTCAGCCCGGCTCAGCAGCGTTCAGCTAGGTGCATTCCTAAAAATTTTTTCATGGCAGTTCAGATAATTTTAAAATTTTTTGCAAGCTGAGATTATCTTATATTTACATATAAATATATTCATGAATTGCGGGAGATCTCTTATGGGAAAACCCTTGAGCAGACCTAGCTGAAGGAAGGGCTGCTCCCTCAAAAAAACATCCAGGGCCTCCAAACTCACCACAGTCTGAGCAGAAATGCATACTTAGAAGCCAAATGGATCTGCTAAGCTCGGTGTCACAACAGAGCAACCTTTGAAAAGAATCCAAGACAGAGTTTATGACACTATTTTATTGGGGTTTTAGAGATAACCTCTTACGGATATCTCTGCAGAAAATGGGTAGCTGTGCCTCAGTTTTTTCTTTTCATTAATGCTCAGTTTTAGTAACACCACTGCTAGCTCCTCTTGTGAGGAATTTTAAGGAAGCAGCTGTTATAAAAATAGCAAACAGTCAAAGGACATTAACCTGGAAACTTTTGACACTAACAGGCATAGGTATTGGGCACCACAGAAAATTTTTAGTTAGTATTTAGACTATCAGCAATGTATCACCTTAAAACAAGAGTCTATGTTACTGAATATCATTTACATTAAGACAGAAATTTGTTTTTTTGATCTCCATATTATCCTGTAATGACCCCTTTGAGCTGATCTTCTTTCAGCACCATCTGGTACCAGAAAAAGTAAGTACCTACATGTATACTTTTTCAAATCTTCATATGCAGTTAATACTTTCCCTTGGTCCAGTAACATAGTCCACAGATAGGACTGGTCATGTTCAGAAAGGAGAAAACCTATAACCTGGTGAATTTAATATTATGTATTTGAATATTGGCTGGTAGCAAATAAGCAGCTACTTACTGAGTTTTATGCAATATTTAAAATAACCAATTCAACTATATACTATTCTAGAATACTAGCTAGGAAACTATATCTATCCTCCTAAGACTAAAACCACTCCTAGTCCTCCTAAGACAAAAAATATGTAAATAATATTTGCCTGCACAGTAATGTACCATTTTTGTCACCTTTACAATTACTGGCTTTACAACATGGAAATGATTGACTTCCAGGGGAAGGTATTCAGCACAAGCAAAGACAGGAGAACATGACCGGAGCAACATGCTTACCTAAAAGTTGATCTTGTTCCCGCTGAATGGCTTCACAACTGCCATGGAAGCAGGACTACCTATTTGCTTTTATGTGCTCCTTTCAAAGATGCAGGCATAACCTGCAGATTCCTTTCACGTGTCTCCACCTCTTGTAAGTCAGCTTTTTGTTCCAGCTACCTCATACACCCTGGAAATTACAGAGCTTCTCTACTGGAATTAAATACAATTAAGAACAAAAGCTGTTTTCGAAGTGACATGTTTAAAAAATAATACTTTCAGTGTAATTAATATAGCTGTGAATTAACATTGTTATTTTCTTCTCAGACCAAATTATAGCTTGAGATAACTATATGCTGCTTCCAGCGAATTCTATGAAGTACATTTACAAATGTGCACATACATTTTAGAGGTTTAGTAGAGCAGCCATGTCTTGTGCCCTTCATTATATCAGAGCCTGATCTTACACCTAAATTCCAAGACATACAGTTTCTGTCAGATTATTGTATCTCTCCAAGACATTTAGTAGAAGACTAGCAGTGAATATACCACCTCAGCTTTTCCCTTTGTTCTGTTAATCCAGGTATTCCAAAATTAACATAGAGGCGGGAAAAATAAAAATAAGAAACGCTGAAGCAGTGGAAAACAGTCAGCTAAAGCAGACAAGGGAAAATTGTGGTTAAAAGGAAAAAGGTTTAAAACCACCATGTCTTTTTTTTATTTTCCTTTCTCTCTTACCTCAAGACTCATCCTCAGGCATGTGTGTGGTCTACAGAGACCACAGAAGAGTTCCTGTCATACACCCATATTTATGCATTTAAAATGTGGAAAACACAAGTTCTTTCTCTTTGCTATTGAAACACAGAGTAACCAAAAATCAATACGTCGTGGCTGTGGGGCACATTGCATCTATGAACACAGAAGCACTATGTGCAGGAAGGAAGGAAGCACCACTATCTCCACTGGGAAAATTTTGTATTACAGCTCTATGGAGCCCATCCGAGCTGGCACTCCTGGAGTGGACGGCCCCACTCCCTACCTGCAGGGTAGGTTCCTAAAAGTGTCTTGAGTCTGACCCTGAGTCTGTGCAGCCACAGGTGATAAAGCCAGCAAAAATAAGGTATGATTTTGCAGGGTGGTGTTCTGCTGTGCAAGACGGCTGAAGCCAGTTGACCCTACAGCTGCACAATTGCAATTTCCAATCAAGGGGAAGGGGCCAAAGACAGACGGGAAGCAGGACTGCTGACTGCTGCTTTCAGAGGCAGTCACTGTGAGATGAAGATACATGAGAAATCCATTTTGAGATATAAGAGCTACCAGGGTACGATGTAGTGGCAGTACCCAAAGCTGGTGCAGGTCTAGGTCTCCAGCCTCATGACCAAAGTGCTCGGAGAAGAAACTACATGTATAGTTGTGAGAGGGTGAGAGGACCAGACCGAGTCAGTTGTATTTTAGATAGCTAAGTCATTTGCTGAGTGGGGATGTGCTTGATGTTTAAATGCTTCCCTGAGCTGCAACCTTAATGAACTTCAATGAAGAAAGGCTATGATGGGAAAGAAGTTGAGAGAGGAAGATGCAGAAATAAATGATGATGTTGAGAGAACCAAAAAAACCCCTTTCTATCCCTGATCTTCCTCCACAGGGGAAGGGAGGGAATAAACAATCCACATTTCCCAATTTATTGTCAGTCATTGACTTGGCTGTAACATTTATCACTCTTTTAATCCACCACAAATTCTTTTTTTGACTCCATGGCACAAGCTTATCATCAACTAGCAAAAAATCTCTTCTTTCTCCCTTCATGGACCAGAGCAGGCAAAGGGACAGCACACACCATTCCATGTCTTTGCCCTTCTGTGAAAGCTCAGTGAGGTGGTGTAGCACAAGTGTGTGGCCGGACTTCCTTTCTGCCACTGATTTTCAAGCCATTTGCAACTTTGTGCTGGGATGGCTGCTATGCCTGGACCTTTTGGAGCAGAAAATGGAGGGTGGGGACCAACACAGGTATAGTTTCCTCTATTCTTTTCTCTCCCTTTCCCCAAACACCAGCACACAGATAGAAGATGATATAACCTGTATTGTTCATAGAATTAGTGTCTCCAATGCATTTTGCTGCTCTAATTATCTGCTTTGTTTTCCTCTGCCTCTGATTCTCCTCCTCACCAGATCAAGTGTATTGTCATGTACCATTTGAAATTTCTGGAACACAAAACACTAGCATACATTTCACAAAATTATACATTTACAGTATATGTCCCAGCTTTTTAGCATGGGTGACAATGATGTACTTTAGTTACAATCGAGAACATCAACAGATTGTATTACAATCTGTCACACATTCTCAGGAGGGAGAAATTGGCAGCTCGCTACTGAAGAACAGTAATCAAGCATCTGGAATATTACAGTACAAGTAGATTTTATATGATCTGACTAGTTGAAGCAATTTATAATAATGAATTTTTAAAAATGAGCTTGCCAACTAGAGGTCTCTGTAACAAGCTTATGTTCATATTGACACCAGGATACTTAATGCATGTGTCTCTGATCAATAGTATCTCTCATCTATTTTACTAATGACACTGTTCTAAATTATCTGCACCCAAAGTAGATGCATCTTAAAGGGGAAAAAAAAAAAAAAAGGCCTCTTGGTCCTAATCAAAATTAATACCCTATTTTTATAGATGCCTAATGCCCAGGAAGAACTTTAAGAATGCTCAGTAAGCAAAACATTTGTGTCATTTTCTGCACCATTGGCAAGTAAAACATAATAACTGCTTTCTCTCATGTGAGGAAAATGATATATTGAACAATCTGACAAAAAAAGAAAGGCTGTCAAAAAATAATCCAAAGGGGGGAAAAATGTCTTCTCGTCTCTGTCACTCTGAGCTTTGACCATTACAACAGTTTCTTTTGTTCAGATAAAACCAATAAGAAAAGAATCAAAGAAACTGTGAATATGATGTTTAATTCCTGAAAGCATGAGTTATTAATGTTCTAGCTGAGGTGCAAAGCTCAATATAGTAGCCTACACTGACAGGGATCCCAGGCCAAAAAGCTGCTAAGCTGCTTCTAAGGTTGCATCCGTCAATCACCAGCACACAAGACAGAAAGGACAAAGCTAAAGAGAATGCCACAATGTTATTTCAAGACAAATATTTAAAATAGAAGGCAAAATGAAATTCAAAAGTAACCTATACAATTATTTTAAAATGTAGTAATGCACATTAGATTTATTCAAACAAATTTAAAATTTTTCCTATCTTCCAATTCTGAAAATATGTTTCTGAAATGGAGACTTGAAACAGAAATTGTAGGAAAGTCCTTAAGAAGGATATAGTTTATGATTAAGGCACATGGTTAAGAATTAAGGTCTAAGACACTTCAAACCTGGGGTACTTATGAAATATATAGTAAGAAGAATTAAATAGCTTTGATTTATTGCTAGACTTAAAACCAGAATAGCTAAATACAGACTTGCAGAGCCTTAAAGCCATGGTCAAACACAGTTCTTTCAATCAATGACAGCTGTACAGCCAAAGCTCTGACTGGGAACAGCAGAGGACATGAGCTAAACGAAGGAATCAGACTGGTCATACAACATTCTTGCTCCCCCGTCCTCCTCTTCTTGACCCCAAAACAACTTCTGCTTCAGATAGTCAAGCTGGTCCTGAACTTCAAGACCCATGCTGGGCCACTTTAGGAACAGGAGGAGAGAGCTGCTATATCTCTCCTTCCCTTCTGATCCAGCAAGTGAAGGGAAGCTTCCCATCACTTCTGTCGGTCATACTAGGCTGAAGGAGAAAACTTACTCAGGGATACCCATTTCCTTCTGCCCACACCTGGCAATAGACACACATACACTACCAGGTTACAGGTCTTTGGTGTGTCTCAGGGTCAAGAAAAACACCATCTACAAGGAAATCTTCACATAACTGATGGCTCTAACCCTTTCACAACTCACTGGTTTAGGTGACCTAGGAGAGCAGGTGTTCCTCTGACCAAGAGCCAGCCTTATACCCAGTGCCTCTCCTCCTACTGTTATGTCCTGAATCCTGCAGAGCCTTTCACAGTCATCACACAGCATGCATCTGTTGATCCTTCTCAAAAAAACCATTGGATCAGCCTCATCAAGAGTTAGAGCTATAAGAACACTTCTGAATTCCTCTCTTGCCTTTCTTGGATTTGTCTTAGTGCTGAAAAAGGGGATTCTAGAGCTAGATGCAGCTTAAGAAGCACCATAGTTTTCAGAGGAAGTCACACTGTCTCCCTTGAGTTTGGCCTAGTTCAACCTTATTACTTAACTCAGCTTCATTAGGTCCACTCTTTTTGGAAGATGATCCCAAAGAGGCAATGGAAACCCTAAAAGCCTTATGAGTTATCAGACTAAGTTGGGAAGACTTCAGTCATAACACTAAGAGAAGAACAACAGAGCCTCAAAGGTCCTGGTGTGATGTAGAGGAATGAAGACACACAAGCTCCTTTGTGTTTACACACAGAGCCTTAAAGAGCAGAGAAGGAGCTTTCCAGAGCACTGGAGTTATCCAGAGTGGAGACTCCTGTAAAAAGGGGTTAAAATCGGCTCTTAGAATTTGTTTTGAACAAGGTGAACACCCTTGAGCTAGAAATGTAGCAACATGTGGACCTTTCAGTTTAAAACTAGTTTTTGTATGTTAAGGTTGGCGGACAGCCTGACTAAGCTGCAGGTGCCTTCCTTCTGAACTTTCCTCCTAATGTTTTCTGTGTACCTGCTGTTCTGTTTAAAAATGTGACACAGCTCAGACTCAGAGCAGTGATCACCTCTTCTGACTTGGAGATCTCACTGCCTGCAGACCATTGTCAGGGCGCTTTGTGGAAGATGAGGGAGGGAGAAAACGGGAAGCAGCAGCACATGGATTAAGGCTGGGGAGAGATAGAACAGCTATGCTGATGGAGAAAAGAGGGTCACCACAGCACATTTTGTGATACCAAACTGTGCCTAAGGGGTTCAAAAGTGACTGGGTATGACTCCCAGTATGAACACAGGCAGTGTGGGTGATTTGGCAAATGCCAAGGGAAGCAATGAGGGGGATCAGGCAGTGCCTAGGGCACCAGCATCTGATGTGAGTACTACAGAGGAGGTTGGCCCCAGGAAAAGGAATGAGGCGCTGAACTCCTGGCAGGGATTGATTGCTTTAACATCAAAAGATTGAGTGCTACAGTAGCTCATTTCTTTGTTTTTACAGTCTGGAAGGCTCCACAGGGATAATTCCTGCTCTGCTCCCTTGCCAGGGAGGAAGCCCAGCACATATGACCTCTGATAGATGTTTCTCCCCCACTGTTAGGGAACCGCAGAAGAGCGCCTGTCAGTTCAGGACATCCGCAGAGGCATAGCTAACCCACACACACATGTAAAAGAGCCTCACTATTCCCTAAAAGAAATAACTTTATGGAGGAAACCTGAATAGCTGCGTGAAGAGCAGAAAGTCATAGAATACATTAAGATGCCACTTCTCTATGGAACAGCTTGAGCATGACCAATAGGGCTGTGACAATAACGATGTATACAGGCAAAGCTGCTGCTTCTCTTGCTGTTCTGCTTTTGAAGCATGAAGAACCATAACCAGCTATTTGCATTTATTCGAAGAGGACTAAGAACAAGGACCGCAAGTACAGAACTGAAAGATCAAACAGGGGCCAAAAAAATGAGGGGAAATCATGGGCTAAGAGGCAAAAAAAGCAACAAGGAGAGCTCTGAGTACTGAGAGCAGTGCTACAAGAATTAGACCAGTCCTCTTGTTTTGAGACTGGGAGCAGAAAGAAGACAGAAGGGCTGCTGAGATGTGATGGACCACTATGAGGGTCTTCACATTTAAGAAGGAATGAACAGATAGGGTTCTCCTTTCTACGAGGAGGAGAAGAGGAGGAAAAGCAAAGACAGCTGGAGCTTGAAGAGTGTGACAAAAAGGAGGGGAAAGATTCCTGACCCAGCTTTCTGATTAGGGTGGTAATGTTGTGTTTCCTACAGCCCTGAACGGATTTTAGTGGGCTGAAAGGTTGATACTGATTTTGCAAAGCAACAACTTCCTGATGGGGTTTTCTTAAGTCAATAGAAACTGGATCACTAAAACCTACCAAGTAATTTTAAAATCCAAATCTGCACATTCGTTCATGTGAATTTTATGGCATTTTCTTGTAGATGAAAATGAAAATTAGGGTTGTTTGATTTGGTTTGGAGGGGGTCTCACTGCTATTAATGAAATTCTATTGCTCAGTGTACTGGAACCAACTTATAATATCCTATCGTACCTCAAAATTTACATAAATATTTCCCAAACCATTTCCTTAGAGTTTAGAGAAAAAAACACAATACACAAACATAAATTCATTTAATTTCATGGTTAGTTCCTTAAGACTCTTTCAGTAAGTGTCCTCTAAAATATTTCCTGTATACAATGAATTCTTCACAAAATAAGATTTGACTGCAGCATAGTGTTTCTTATTAAACACTCACCAAAAAGGGGGAAGCTACTTTTTTAATGTAGAGGTTGGTATGAAAGACTTATCTCTATGAACGTGTTTGTTGTATGAGTCCTTATGGGAGGGACAGGAAAACCTTCTGACAGAATATTGCTTAAGAAATGGACCAAGGTGTTCTATCTTTTGGTCATTTTACGATATATTACTTCATACAGCAGCAAAGCCAAAAGCAGATTTGTTAACATCCATCACATCGTTTTTCAAAATTACTTTAGAAATGTGAGCTAAGTGTTGGATATTGTAACAGTTTTTTTCCATTATGTGTGAGAGTATAATAAAATAGTAATAAAAGCTCTTTATTTACACAGTATCTCAACAGTTCTGCTTACACAAGACATTTTCATCCTATTCCATTTTTAACAGTTGCAAACATAATGCTAATTTTGCAGCTGATATTGCAAAGGACAAGTCATGTTCAGCATCATGTCAGCTAGCTGTACTTAACTCATTGAGGATACAGCTTCAATTTGAGTGTATGATATGATTACTACCAGAACTTGGCCTTTTCTACACCACCCGAAAAATCACACCAAACCCTGTCAGCTAACTTTAGTCTTAAAAATTATATTTAAAGAGGATAATATTTGCACTCTCTCAAGCTATATTTCTTTTATTCAAACAGGACTTCCTCCATAAGGATGACTCACTGGGTTTCAAAAATTAAGTATTTTCTCATCTTTTATGAAGAACTTCCAGGTGCAGCAAGATACAATCACATCTCTGTGAGATATGAACTTGTGTTATTTTTGCTTCTAATTAACCCTTTCATTTTGCTACATTAATTCTCTGTATTAATTGAGAATCAAAAAATAGAGCTACCTCACTGTTCCTGTTGTATTTCATTGCCAATTCTTCCCTCTCCTCTGCCCACATTTTCCCACTGACGTAGCTGAATGTACAGAGAGGCTCCTGGGTCTAAAGCTTAGTGCTCCGCAAATCCTCATGGCCTTTAGCATTTGCTCTGTCTTCATCCGTTGCCCTAATACATCAACCTGGGGAGTTTGAGCCAAAATCTGTTTAGAGACAGGAGGTTAAACCTGAAGCCTCTGTTCTGTGTGTGCTGGCTGACACTCTTGTTGTCCCCAGCTGCCCGTCTCAGCTGGGCATTGCCCTCACAGCAGACAGGGACCAGGGGCCTGCGGGGCAGAAACCGGTGGTGGCTTGCAGGGATGGTTGCTCATCAGCAATACACTCAGATAACTTCGTTAGTACCTCTGTGAGTCACAGCAAAACTGCTTCAGGATTCCAGAACAGCAGTGGGATCCATTTAGCTGTTGTAATGCCTAAAACACTTAAACAACTGAAAAATTTACCCTTGGTCTTTCTGAAACTAAGCTGTGGCTCCTCCCTAAGGACAAAAGAATACAGCAAGTATCTGGAACAGTGGCTCCCAAACACTTTAATAACAGACCACTGTCTAAATATTTTTAAGGACTTTCATACACTCTTCTCATATTTTATATTGGAAACACTACAGACAGTAAGGTTGCCATGGGCAGTGGTTGTGTTAGTGGTCTATGGAGGACACTGACAACCTACACTAAATCCTACTGGAAATATGATAACAAAGTGAAGCTTTCCAAGAAACAAAAGATATTCATTAGGAGGTCCCAAAATTCAGCTGATAATGAAAACATTCTGCACTAATTGCAGATACTAGAATACATGTAATATAGGTAGCAAATAGTAATAGCTTTGTCCTTATTGTAAAAAGAGCCTTTAAAAACAGCAATGGGAATCTTTCAGTTATATGTATTTAATCATAAAATGCCTATTCATTTGAATCAGGAAGGAACTGGCCTTGGAAAATCTGGAAAACAACATACAGAAATTTCAGAAAACATCAAAACATTTCATCCTGGTGCTTTGAAAATTTAAAATTACTTTTCCTGAACTAAAAGTAAGTTTAGAATATAATTATAATAAAACAAAAAGTTCAAAAAAACCACAGTCAAATAGAGAAGACATATTTGAAGCTATTAAATAAAGTATTTCAGTTAAATTGAGCTGTCTGTTTTCCTCATTTTTGGTTGTGAAGACTTTTTGAGATTTTGATATTGCATTCCTTTCTTGAATAGGACACATTTCATGCTCCAAAGATTGCACAGGAAACAAGCAAACAAACAAAAAATCCTTCCTATCCTAAATGAAAATTCATCCTTTAGGGAAAAACTTTATAGCAGTGTCTCCTTGGCCTGGTGAAGGACTACCAAAATGCTCCGTGGAGCTGCATTGTAGTGCTGTGCTCAGAACAGTCCAGCTTTCCCCGACACTCATTGTTCTGCCTTCATCATATGAAGCTCTCCAGTTTCTTTGCTTAAGACTGTTTTACAAAAGCAATTATAAAGAATACTATTTTTGTGCTTTGAGTATTCTTCAGTCAATGAAGGTTACAATAACATTTTCTTTTTAACACGGGTGCTGAGCAAAAGGCCTAACCTTGCTGCTTCACAGCTCTGGAAACAATTGATCTGCTATTTCTTTCTGAAAGAATGAAGCTAGCTGGAGTGAATGCAGTATCACGTGGTTAGACCTGTACATACACTTTCTGTGTGAGTATTTCAGTTGTCCCCAGCTCTGTGATGCTTAATGTATTTATCTTGTGAACATGTTAATGAAGATGGCTAAGGACAAGAAACAGAATTACAAGGTGCTAAACAACAGACTGACAGACATAAAAACAGAGACTTTTAAGAAGGTCTCTAGGAAGAGGAGGTTCGTAATCTAGTTGATTGCAAAGGGAATTAGATGCCTAAAAGTTATTATCTATTAGTACCTAGATCCACAAAAGCTTAATTATTATTTAAATACTTAGTTCCCACATTTTTCAAAGGGAATTAAAGGTTGTATGGACTATGCTGAGCTGTAGGTTTTCTGTAGACACTAAAACAGATTTAAGTTGTCCAAGATCCATGCCCAGGTGCTACCAGGATCCCACAAATTCCACATGGGAGTTCCCAGCATCAGCTCACTCCCCTACAATTTTCTTTCTAACAGAGCACTCTGTGGCGCGTTGAGTTAAGCTATATTATTTGAAAAGGTTCACATGAACAACATGGTCCTAGAATATCATTGTATTTGGTATGTGAGTGCCTGGCTGCTCTGTATAAAAGGAACGCCAAGAGTTGCAGGCCAGGGCAGCATCTGCAACAAGAGAAATCAGACCAAATTGGCAGCAAGACTTGGTTGACACACCTGCAATGTACACATGTGTACTTGCTGCATTTAATATAAGACAGCACGGCTGATACTACACAGATAATTTAACATCTTCGTTATTTAGTGTGATTTCCACTGATTCTTATAGAGATCAGCCTTTTTTCTTACAGTAAAAGAAGGCAGGTGATTTTTTTTACTGATGTTTTGTTCTAGCCAGCATATAACTCTACATTTAACAAATTAAAGCAGAGTCTTGTTTACGTGTAGACACTGTAACAGTTCTGTATTCAAGGATTTTCCACATCCATCACTGCATATGTAAAACTGGAAGTTGTCTTGGATTCATTTTGTGAAGTTAATCCAATAATACACCACTTACAGTAATTATTACTCTTAAAAAGACCACTAGAACTGTGACTGAGAAGGAGTTTTCTTGTATCAGAGAGTCAAGAGCCACTGGGATTTTTGTTCATATGGAGTGGGGTTTTTTGGGATCATCTGGAAAGGTTATTTAATAAACATCCTGCTAGTGCGCTGACAATGACCACAGTCTCTCTTGATCTCTTCCTGTGGAACATTTTAGCTAAGACTTCCATCTTTTATTACAGAGCTTGTGTTTTTAATAGGATGCAGAAGTGTTTTATGGCCCATGAGATGTATAGATAGTGTGTAGACGGATGATACAGTGGACCCTTCAAACATGATATGATTGCTGAGGATTACAGAGCATTAGACCTGATGATGCAGGTGACCATTTCCAGCCCTATATTCCTGTGCACTTCTCTTTCCATGCTTGGTCTGTATCTCCTCACATCTCTCACTTTTGTGGAAGAGATAGCTCCTAATACAGCACTTTGCTCAATTTTAGGGCTAGAGCACTCATCAGTGAAGGTCTTCATCACAACTGCTAGAGCTGCTTCTTTTTTTTTTTCCCCACCGTCCACAGGGACAGAACTCACAGCCATGGAAATTTAATCAGTAGCAGTCGATTCAGGACATTTGAATTCTCAAAAATACTGTACAGACTAGCCCTTATCCAGCAATTTATATAAATACCTGCTTAACCTCAAACATGCTAATAATCACACACTTCAAAGAAAGCTTTACTTTGCATATGAATATAAACTATGGTTTTAATGTACTTTAGTGAGAGCTGCATAGTCTAGCGAGAGTGCCCTTGTGGCATGATAAAAGGTTGTAGCGCTTCTTTAAGTACAGATCTATAAATCTTTTGGTGATCATGCCAAGCCAATCACTAATCTGGTGGTTTAATGGAAAAAGAAAAAAAAAATCACTTACTTAAACTAGTGAATCTCAGCCTTGAAGTTCAAGACCTAATTGGTTTCCTATATCTCAAACTCTATTAAATTATGTACTCCGTATTTTTCAGATTTTCTGCGTTGTGGAAAGAAACAAACAAAAAATTTAATTTAAAATAGCATGTATATAAAATAAATGTAATATGTCAATGTGTGAGCCATATTTACCTGATACATCTGTAGCCGTTCCACCTAATTCTTGGCAAAGTAGAAAACTACTGGTCAAATGTATTTAAAAAATTCCTTTATTAATTTTACCCTGAGAGGCATTTCATTTCGTAACATGTCTTCCCTAAGTACAGATGGGAATTAATAGTATGCTGTCCAGTAGAGTATAACTTGGTAAGGTTTTTGTATAGCATATATAAGGAAAAATATGTTGATGTTCCAGGGAAGTCTTTGGTGATGTAGCACTTCTCCCCAAGCACACGTAATCTCTTCCATCCATCAGAGTAAAAAATATGTGTTAGTTATACACAAAGAAAGCTTCCTCTGCATCCTAGAGAGAAAGCTCTGCCAGAAAGGCTTTATCTTTTTTGACCCTTTAACTCAAATTTATGTGAACTTCATGCCACACAGTCTGTTTGAAAGAGTAGGAAATATGTTAGACTGATGATCAGAAACTAGTAAAATATGTATATGCATAGTTAAAGCAGATGTATCAAAGTCATGCAGGATATTTTGTCTGGTGTGCTCCCAAAGATTTGTATCACCATATTAAGTTTATAGTCTAAACTGTATTACTAGCTTCCTTAAAGATGGAAATTGCTTGTTACCTCTGAAACACCTTTGTAAATAATTCACACGTCATCCTCAAGAGAACTACTTTTGACAGAAATATGTGGAATTTGTAACTACAAGTTCCATGTTCAGCTCAATTATAACATAAAACATCTAAGAGAAAAAATAAGTGTAAGCATATGTCATAAAAATTAAAATGCTTTTAAAGGGGAAAGTCCTCTGCATAAATTTATGTAACCCTTGAGAATAAAGCAATCCACCCTTTCTAAGTGAAATGACAGCAATAACTGAATAGCCCTAGAGATCTCTACTTGTGAATGATTTTTGGTGGAGAAGAAGGGATGTCTCATAATATAGACACCCAATAATTTGGTATTAAATGTTTCATAAAATGCAACTGTAAAAATATCTAATATAACACATTTACTTATTCCCTTTTTCAATCATAAGACAAACCCTTCAAAAGCACTGAAGTCAGTATCTTAAAAGTTCTTCACACAAGGCCTTAAAAAGTTTATGCACCCAATTCCCATAGAATCCTGAAACAGTCACATTCTTAGTCAAGTGTACACAAAAGCCAATATTTCTACAGACATGACTACATAGTAATACAGAAGAAAACCCAACCAACTGTCCTGTGTCAGGTGGAAAATTACTTCCTGTATTTTTTTTTAACAAGTATAAAAGATTTGAACAAACTTACTAACCTCAGAAAACACCACTGTCTTTAATGATATTCTCTCAGCTTCTGTGTTACCTTTGTATAAAATTTTCTTTCATGTTCTTCCTACTCATCTTTTACAAAAATGACATCTCTTCACCTTTTTGCCTGCCCATTTTTCCCACAAACAGAGTTTTAAATAAAATAAGTCATTAAGTATTACACTATGGACCCAAAGAAGTCATTAGCTTTACCATTCATCAAGAGCCAATTATGTGATGGTCTTTGGTAGTTAGACTGACTTTCACCTGATCCTTTTTAGATTTTTCCCTTGTATTTATAAACTCCATAAGTAAACTTATGTTCAGCAGATTTAAGACTCCTCTTAACACAAATATGTAACAAAAATGGTTTAGCTCCACCTTCTCTCCCTTTAGACAACTAATTCAGATTAGTTTGGACACAAAGAAGGAACCGCTTCTTTGAGCAATGATTTTCCTCCTTGAGATCCATGTTGGGAGAGGGGTTGCAGGATCATGCTTGCAACCATATTGCAACCCAAGGCTTAATATTTGGAGCTGAAAAACTCCTTTATCTCCTTCTTATGAATCTCAAATTGTCAGAAACCATTTTTTTCATAAATCATAGAGTGTAAATGAATGCTTTCTAACTTTTCCATCCCTGAATCATACAGAAACATGAGGTAATATCCTTCTTCATTCACAGAGTTCTGCAGCCACTATTTTTTAAAATCTAATGGCCCATGTCCTCAATAGAAAGTCTTCAAATTTTCTCCACAGCTTCTGTGCTGGGCTGCAGCATCTGCATCAGGTTTCTGCAGGTCAGGTCTTTTTACAGATATTCATGGGTTCTTTCCATTTTTTACCTCCACCTCATAGTGTGTGGAACACCATCCACATAAGGGCTCACTGAAGTTATAAGGCCACTAATTAAATAGTCTGACATACAGTCATTCCCATATGAGCCTTAGGCAATATCTCAATTACTGTGAACTGAGAGCCAAACCTGGCAGCATTTCAAGGTGGGACCCACAAGTTTGTCTGCACTGAACCTCCAGAGACTCTGAACAATTAATAATAGGGACTTTATATAATCTGCAGCAGAGCAACGTCTTATTTTTCAGTCATCTTAAAAAGCACAGAAGCTAAGAGCCACCCTACTGTGTCCCTCTTTTTTTTTTCATGGTTTCTTTCCCTCACTGGAAATTATCAAAGCTCTAGTACCATGTGGAGAATTCCTCAGAGCCCCATACCCTCACTGACCGTCCTGAGCATCCCTTGCAGCAAGGAGGGAAGCCACCAGGAGCCCAACAACACCCTCCCCTCCCCTGTAGCATCCATTTGTCTCTCAGGACCTGCACAATGTATCCAAAAAAATTGGAAATTGAAACCAAATGGAGGATGTTAAAAAGAAGCAAGGATATATCTGCTATTATATCTACTGATACAGTTGGAAAAAAACAAGAAGCTTTCAGCACATAGATTGCTTTTCAATTAAAATTGAGTTTCTGCATTCATTATAAATCCATGCAAACATTGTTTGTTGTTACCCAATAAAGAGATTGTCTTCATGAGGATGGATACCATATTAATTTGCCCCTAACATTCAACATTTTGAAAAATTTAGTAACTCACATTTGAACATTTTAACTGTCCTCTTTTTTTTAATTTGCCTGCACCTGCACATACATGAGTCTTATAAATACAAAAGCCACACAGCTTGGTGTAGCTCACATTTTCTTCTACAGAATTCTAAGCCAATAACCTCAATTACTTTCTGAGTATGTCTTAAACTAGCATTGTGTTTCTCCTAAAACTTCCCATAATATTAGACAGTCACCAGCTAAAAGGAAGAATCAGAAGCAGCTGTAATTTGATAAGCAATTATTCTAATGTATATGTTTTTAACAGATTTCAGTTAATTCAGGCAGAGGAGGATAGCTATGAAGTTGTGATTTGTCGTGGTTTAACCCGGCTGGCAACTAAGCACCACACAGCCGCTCGCTCACTCCCCCCCCCTCCCTCAGTGGGATGGGGGAGAGAATCGGGAAGGGGAAAAAGGGTAGAGCCGAGGGCTGAGATAAAGACAGTTTAATGAGAGAAAATAATAATAATAGTAATAATGGGAATGATAACAAAATATACAGAATATACAAAACGAATGATGCACAATGCAATTGCTCACCACCCGCCGACCGATGCCCAGCCCATCCCGAGCAGCGATCAGTAACCGAGCAGCGACCAACCCACCCCCCACCCCCCCGAGCATGACGTTCTATGGTATGGAATAGCTCTTTGGACAGTTTGGGTCCTAGCTGTGCTGTACTCCCAGCTTGTTTTGCACCTGGCCGAGCAGGAGAAGCTCAAAAAGTCCTTGAGCAGTCTGAGCACTGCTTGGCAACAACTAAAAACATCAGAGTGTTATCAACATTCTTCTAGTACTAAATCCAAAGCACAGCACTATGCTAGCTTCTGTGAAGAAAATTAACTCTATCCCAGCCGAAACCAGGACATTCCACCCCTTATTCTATACCATTTACGTCATGCTTAGGTCCTACCCTTACAATACATTCCAATTAATCACCACCATTTTCTCATCTTTTTGGTACATACACAGATATCATTCCCTTAGTCTATGGACCATCCTTCTGAAATGTCCATTGGGTTCATTTAGTCCACAGTTTTGGGCTCCATCTGTTGTAACAGTCTTTCAGGGCAGGAGAGATGGGGTCTGGTGTTGGGTTGTTGCTTGCTGAAGTCAGTTCTGGTTCCATCCGCTGTACTTCCTTAGTTTCTTCAAAATTCATTCTTCTTAATCTGGGTGATCCTTACTGCCACACCATTGATATGACATACAGCAATAGTAAAAATAAAGACATACTATATTACACAGCAATTAACATTATACAATTCAGTTCATTGGCTATTTTCACCCAAAATCAAATCCCTTTGAGGTACACATCGGACTTCCCCGTCCTTCCGCATCACCCACCAAGTAGAGCCAGGTCCTTGAGGAAAAGCAATCCCACGGATGGGTTTGCCTTTACCTGAGGCAGGAGTAACCCAGACTGTCTTCCCCAGCATATTTTTTACATGCACTACAGGGACTTTATCCCCTTCTACAGTACGTAAGAGGTTTGATTGGGCAGGGCCAGCTCGGTTGGCAGATCCTCTAGTGTTGACTAACCAAGTAGCCTTTGCTAAATGTGTATCCCAATGTTTGAATGTTCCTCCACCCATTGCTTTCAGTGTAGTCTTTAACAGTCCATTGTATCGTTCAATTTTCCCAGAGGCTGGTGCATGATAGGGGATGTGATAGACCCACTCAATGCCATGCTCTTTGGCCCATTTGTCTATGAGGCTGTTTCGGAAGTGAGTTCCGTTGTCTGACTCAGTTCTTTCTGGGGTGCCATGCCGCCATAGGACTTGTTTTTCAAGGCCTAGGATAGTGTTCTGGGCAGTGGCATGGGGCACAGGGTATGTTTCCAACCATCCGGTGGTCGCTTCCACCATGGTGAGCACATAGCGTTTGCCATGGCGGGTTTGTGGGAGTGTGATATAATCAATCTGCCAAGCCTCTCCATATTTGTATTTCAGCCACCGTCCTCCATACCAGAGAGGCTTTAACCGCTTGGCTTGTTTGATTGCAGCACATGTTTCACATTCATGGATAACCTGTGCAATAGCGTCCATAGTTAAGTCCACCCCTCGATCACGAGCCCATCTATATGTTGCATCTCTTCCTTGATGGCCTGAGGTATCATGGGCCCACCGAGCTAGAAACAATTCACCCTTATGTTGCCAGTCCAGATCCACCTGAGCCACTTCAATCTTAGCAGCCTGATCTGCCTGCTGGTTGTTTTGATGTTCTTCAGAGGCCCGACTCTTGGGTACATGAGCATCTACATGACGTACCTTTACAACCAGGTTCTCTACCCGGGCAGCAATATCTTGCCACAATGCGGCTGCCCAGATGGGTTTGCCCCTGCGCTGCCAGTTGTTCTGCTTCCATTGCTGCAACCACCCCCACAGGGCATTTGCCACCATCCATGAGTCAGTATAGAGATAGAACACTGGCCATTTTTCTCTTTCAGCAATATCTAAAGCCAGCTGGATGGCTTTCACCTCTGCAAACTGACTTGATTCACCTCCTCCTTCAGCAGTCTCTGCAACTTGTCTTGTAGGACTCCATACAGCAGCCTTCCACCTCCGATGCTTTCCCACAAGACGACAGGACCCATCAGTGAACAGGGCATATTGCTTCTCATTTTCTGGCAGTTTATTATATAATGGGGCTTCTTCAGCACGCACCACCTCTTCCTCTGGAGATATTCCAAAATCTTTGCCTTCTGGCCAGTCCATGATCACTTCCAAGATTCCTGGGCAACTGAGGTTTCCTATTCGAGCCTGTTGTGTAATCAGTGCGACCCACTTACTCCACGTAGCATCAGTTGCATGATGTGTAGAGGGGACCTTCCCTTTGAACATCCAGCCCAGCACCGGCAGTCGGGGTGCCAGGAGGAGCTGTGCTTCAGTACCAATCACTTCTGAAGCAGCTCGAACCCCTTCATATGCTGCCAATATCTCTTTCTCAGTTGGAGTATAGTTGGCTTCAGATCCTCTGTATCCCCGACTCCAAAACCCTAGGGGTCGGCCTCGAGTCTCCCCTGGTGCTTTCTGCCAGAGGCTCCAGGTAGGGCCGTTCTCTCCGGCTGCGGTGTAGAGCACATTCTTTACATCTTGCCCTGCCCGGACCGGCCCAAGGGCTACTGCATGCACTATCTCCCGTTTAATTTGTTCAAAGGCTTGTCGTTGTTCAGGGCCCCATTTGAATTCATCCTTCTTCCGGGTCACTTGGTAGAGAGGGCTTACAATCTGGCTATAATTTGGAATATGCATTCTCCAAAAACCCACAACGCCCAAGAAAGCTTGTGTTTCCTTTTGCTAGTTGGTGGAGACATGGCTGTTATTTTGTTGATCACATCCATTGGAATCTGACGACGTCCATCTTGCCATTTGATTCCTAAGAACTGGATCTCCTGTGCAGGTCCTTTGACTTTACTTTGTTTTATAGCGAAACCGGCTTTCAGAAGAATTTGGACTATTTTCTTCCCTTTCTCAAAAACTTCTTCTGCTGCATTGCCCCACACAATGATGTCATCAATATATTGCAGATGTTCTGGAGCCTTACCCTGTTCCAGTGCTGTCTGGATCAGTCCATGGCAAATGGTAGGGCTGTGTTTCCACCCCTGGGGCAGTCGATTCCAGGTGTACTGGATGCCCCTCCAAGTGAAAGCAAACTGTGGCCTGCACTCTGCTGCCAAAGGGATTGAAAAGAAAGCATTTGCAATATCAATTGTGGCATACCACTTGGCTGCCTTTGACTCCAGTTCGTATTGAAGTTCTAGCATGTCTGGCACGGCAGCACTCAGTGGTGGCGTAACTTCATTCAGGCCACGATAGTCTACTGTTAGTCTCCACTCTCCATCAGAAGTGTGAGAAGTCCTACATTGTCACATTAAAAATAAAACACAATTTATATGTTTTATGTAACAGTTCAAAGAACGAGGAAACTATTTTTTTGACTGATATAAAACTGAAAAGCTAATATTGCAATTGTGGGAGATTGAGCTTCTGCTAAAGTAAAAAAATCGTAATTGGGATCTGGGATATAAAATCTGTGGAGTGAGATTTATCCTAAAATAGTAATTAGAACTTGCCAAGCAAAGTCACCCAAATCAAAGTAAGGTTTATGCAAGCTAGATGATATTCTGATGTTATGGAGAACACAAAATACTACAAGAAATGAACCTGGAAGCAGACAAGGGGACATACTTCAAATGAGTCTTTTAGAGCAGCACTAAAGCCACTTGGCCAAACAGTACAAACCAAATTATGATCCAATATTTGAAAGCAGATGTAAGGCAGTAACAGCAAAGAGAAGAAAGCCCTTTAGCTCAAAGATCACTTTATAGGCATGAGGCACAGAACTGCAGCAGCAGATGCTAATACTAAGAGCCTTGTTGCAAAAGATGTGTTAGTTTTCAATTAGTGCATCAGTGTATGGTATGGTGCCAAAAGCAGTTACATTAGTTTCAGAAAAGCCTCATGTTTTTAAACTTATATTGATAGAACTCAGGGTTATAAAAAATACTGTCCAGGTTAACAAACAATGTGAACTTAATCTGAGAGTAAATAAACTGGAAAAGATGGAATTTGCAGTAGTACTTCAGGGGAAAGTATCTATTAGTATATTTTTAAATGAATGAGTATGCCTACTGAAGGAAAAGGGAGCTAAAACAAGTGAGGGAGAGTTTAAGGCAACTTTCTGGGCGGATATGGTCTCATCAGAGTATGGAATACAGGTAGTGGAGCCCAAATTTTCACTTGGTCCCGTGCATATCAGAAGAGACTGATCACTCTGGGAATCGAAAAGCAAACAAAAGAACCAGTAGAATAGCTGCATGTCCTGACCACTGCTAGAGAAAAAGAAAGAAACAAACCTAACCAAAACAATGCATTGTTTAAGCTAAATAGTAGAATACATAAATAAGGGATATTTCCAGTGCTTCAGAGAGATTTTATGAGAGAAAGCTAAGGTTAATTTTTTTTAATGTAAGAAATACATTACATATGTGTTGGTAGCCACCCTTCCAAAAATACTGTGTACACCTATGTATGTTCAGTTTATCTTTTAGGTGACTCTTGCACTGCTATTCTCATTATATTCCATAGACAACATGCTGGAAGTTCAAGAGACACACACGTCTTGTGTGCGCGCGTGTGTGTGTGTGTTTGTGTACATTTTATCATACATACGATACCAAGATTCTCACAAGAAATATTTTCATGCATGAAAAGTGGAAGAAAAGCATGGCCAAAAGATCTGAAGGTCTATGAAAAGGACCAGAATTGCTGGGCTAAACTTACAGATACAGAAATGTAGACTGTTAAAGAAAAAACTCACACAGAAAAAGATACAGATTAGACTGAAAATATCACCTGCATACACCATTTTCCAGGCTGAAGTCTCCTAAAGTCTTGCCTAAAGTCTCAGTTCACTGATGAACACTTTTACATACAGTACTCCTAAACAGAAGTATTCCTTGAATAGGTCCAGCTAATAAAGCAATCCAGATTCCACTAAATGACTGCCAAATCTTCAGCGTTATTTACATCTCCATCCAGACATTTTGTCACCGCTGATTTCGTATTTACTTCCTCAAATCATTCCTGAAATGTTGGAAAAACATTGAGCCTAATATCAATCTGAGTAGTACCTCACAAGGAATTCCACCATTTGATGATGAGCCACCATTGGCAAGCACTTGAAATCTGCCATATATCTAATCCTTAGTCCATTTCTCAAGTGCTCTTTGGTTTTGATTTTAGGATAACCAGAAGATATTTACATAGCTATCTCTTTTGCCCTTTTGAATTACTGGCACAAATGGGGTTAGTTTTCAACTAACTTCCCCGGTATTCAAATGTTTATTAAAATTAACACTAGCAGACTAGATTTCTTAGCCAACTCTTTCCAAACTCTAGACTCCAGTTATTGACGTCAGCAGTAGTATCAGCTCTACTTCTCTGTGCAGGCTAGAAAATTCTTCCTTGCTCTTATGTAACTCCTGTACATCAACCTTTCCAAATAGGGAATAGGAACAGTTGTTGAACATTTCCTGAGTAATTATCTTCACTTTAGCCATGTCCAGTTTCATAATGGCCTATCCCATTAGTAGGATCTCCTTTGTTCCCAATGCAATTGAAAAAATATTTCTATTACCCTTTTTACTGGCAGCCATGACTTTTTTGTAATCCCTATTTTATTACCAATTTTCTACGCTCTAGATTGAAGCTCAACTCTCTCTTTTGCTTTTCTTAATTTCATAGACCATTTTTCTATTTCTGTTCTCTTCATTGTGTCACTGAATTAGGGTGAACTTTTAAGAAAATTAGTCTCTTTCCTGATACAGAATCATGACCTTGAAGATTTTCTGATAATTTTCTAGATTTAATCAGAATACCTACTTTCTAATAAATCTTTCTGAAGGAGACAAATTTATCAAACTTCCAGTTTAGTCAAATTTATCCAGTTCAAAGTATTGTTGCTTCATGGTGAATTAATGTTTTACAAAATTACTGCATTTGATTTTAAAACCTCTAACAGTGATTAGACGTTCCTGCTCCATAAATTCTCCTATACTTGCTTTTAAAAGTAATCATACTTTTTCCTCTCCAAATTTTAAATTCAGGTGTTTTCTATTTTTATTAAATGGTTTTTAATAGATTCCATTTTGTAGCTGTATTTTGTTAGCCTTTACATGGAGTTCTCAATACTATGTTAAAGATACACCAAAGTGTGCCTATTTGAATTCAAATAGAAATTCAGGTGGTAAGATGAGAGAAAGGGGTTGTATGCAGAACTCAGTAGACACTCTCAAAAGTGCCTATTACTGAAAACTGTGTTACCATACTACAGTTTTCAGAAACGGATGCCTAAAGTTAGGCACCAGAATAAAGGATGTAAAATGAACTAAGCACAAGTGATATGATTTTCTTGGAGGCACTGATCAGTTTTATTTTTTTCAGGAGCCTAAATATGGGTTTTAAGGCTTATTTTTTAGAATATTAGACTGAAAATTGTAAGCAACCATTATTAAACTGTTTGATTCAAGACTCTACAATTTGACAAGAACATGTAAATATTGCATGTTGTTTCCTAAAGGAAAATGAAAACTCATAAAGTCAATGGACTGGAAATCCCACATCATCCCACATGTTGTCCCATATCCTTCTCAAAAGCATTGCCTTCATCAGGTTTTGACCTCAATTCTAATTATTTTGGTTTCTCAATGGAGGGAGTACTTACTTCTATGGAATACTGAAGGGAATTTTAAGGGAAAAAATATCTATACTTAGAAAAGAGGTAAATAGGTTTTTAATTGGGCAATGCCCCTTCCTCACATCTGGGGGTGGAGATAGTGGTTTAATATTTTTAAATACATTTTTAGTACAGTTGAGGAAGATTTATCGTAACTTGGATCCATCCAATGGCTATTTGTCATTAATTTTAAATATAACTTAAATTACAAATCTTATACAGAATAGCAACTCACAAGAACTATGCTCCCTCTTAGGCAGTGAAAAGCAAGAAAGAAAAATTAGGTGTCACTTCACTGACTGTAAAACTGCTGTTAAAATGGGTATAAGGAGAATCAGATAACCCATTAACAGATCTTGTACAAAAATAGAATATACTGATGTTCATTACACTTTTATTTCTGGTTTTTATTTTTGAGAAATCTCTCTGAGAGCTCATACTGAGGTAGAGTTTGTTCACCATTTGCAGAAGAGTACAGAGTTTTTATTCTTTCTTCACCTTTTGGCCTCTGCCAAAAACGATGATCACACAGAAGACCAAAACCTCAATTTGTTTTTAATAGAAGTGGATATTGTGCAGTTTTCTTCTTACTCATTTATTAAAAATGGAATGCTCTGATAAAAGGTATGATGAAGGCCCCACACGTACTTGTTTTCACCTGCCTGATTTCAGCTGTTAATTTGATCTCAATGAAACAGCATGTCTTTGGCAAATACAACACACAATTAAACTCTATGATCTGGTTCTAATGCTTCTCAGCTCTTGCATACTCACATTTTATTTCAATTAGTTATTTAGATTTATAAATAAATGGCATGTCTTCTCCTCTCACCCCAGGCAATCAGGTAAACAAAATCTAAGCTTAATTATGCTGTACTTTTCTCCCTCCGCAAATTCTTTTAATCATTCCTATTCCAAACTCTAGTGTTATGAGAACCTGGCTAATAAGAAAAATTGGGTTTGTTGTCATATTTTCTGGACATTTCATCAGCTTTTGATTACAGATCGTTGCAAGCATATTAAAGGTTGCAATTGATTGAAAAAAGGAGGCTGATTCGTGCTGAAACCCAAAAATATAAACCTCTCTACTTTACATTTTAAACATGATTATACAAATTCTACTTACGCTATTTGATGTCAAAGAAGGGTGGTACCATGCTGTGGTTTAGTATAATATAGCTAAAAATTCAATTAATTACAAGATACAAACTTCATTAGTTCCACTGTTCATGGAACTACTTATTTAAACACACAGTCAACTGGCATTTACCAAGTTTGTGAATTATTATTGCTATGGATGTAGAACACACTGGGTCTGACAGAGCTTGCTGGCTCAACGTCAGAAATGACAAAACAGAGATACGTTAATCCCAGGACTCTTGCCCAGAAACACTTCAACTTCCTTCACATGATACAAAGGCTGAGGTTGTAAACTCAGCAGCCCTAATTTTGCTCCTGGAGAATCATCTCAGTGCCTCAGGATTGCACTTCTCAGCATCCTAATTCCAGGAGAACTTCTTAGATGGGCACAGCAGCATATGAACAGCAGAATGTGACCAGGCTTAAGCCCAGCATCCAAGTTACCCAGAGATATGATCAAATGACACTCAATGCACAAAGCCAGCATGTACCTGGAAAAGCTGACGTTGAGCTTTGGAGCTAAATAAGCTTTACTGAGCCCAAAGTGAGTTCCAAGCAAACACAAAAACATTTTGCTTTTCAGACACATTTATAATATTCATAACATCCAGGTTTTTCCACTAGCCTAGAGCTTCCTAATCACCTTTCTCCAGCATAATCCAGAGTTGACTACAGCTAAAACACCAAAACCCCCAAAGTCCATTACTATGTTTGTTACTAGATGTGCATATTGAAGTCACAAGTAGTGACGTATATTTGACAGAACTATCCACTGTTTATTTCTATTCTGTATTTGTAATGAAGCAGAAGGAGATGCTATATCCCATATGATGTTAAGGATGCAATAAAAGTTTACCATCTGTTGACAAAGAAAGATGTGAAGGAACATTTGTTAAAATTAATTATTTCAGTTAAAGCTGAGATAAGACAAGAGGAAATGGCTCAAGTTGTGCCAGGGGAGGCTTAGACTGGATATTAGGAAAAATTCCTTCACTGAAAGGGTTATTAAGCACTAGAGCAGGCTGGACAGGGAAGTGGTTGAGTCACCATCCCTGGAGGTATTTAAAAGATGGGTAGATGTGGCACTTAGGGACCTAGTTTAGTGGTGGACTTGGCAGTGTCAGGTTAACGATTGGACCTGATGATCTTAAAGGTCTTTTCCGACCTAAATGAATCTGTGATTCTGTGATCGTATATCCAAGACCCCCACAGTAACCAGCAGGGAAACTCACTGGAACAGTCCAGAGCTATTCTGAAGGACTGGGGGACTGGTGTAGTTCCAACATCAGACATGGGCAAGCTCGAGGGTGAGTCAGGGACTCCAGGCCAGCAATCACCCCCTGCAGCATGAAGGGCTCCCATGCCCAGCTGTACGATGGCTCAGTGATGTGCAAGCAGAGGTCTGCGGGTACAAACTGCCCCTGGGAGTGGTACAGATGCCTCTGTTGGAATGCTATGCTCCAGCTTCTCACGTGCTTCAGGAGCTCTTGCCAACAAGGGAGTAGCAGTAGGCACATTCCTCTACAAAGTTGGTGTTCCATGAGCCAGGAAAAAGCCAAAACAGCATGCATGGATCTGTGATGGGAACAACTGGGAGGGAGAGTGATCTGAATGAGGGCCTGGGGTCACATTAGCCCCTGGTAAATCCCCGCCTGCCAATTTTAAAAAGAACCATAGAACAGTAATGCTTTCTGGCTTTCATGTAGTATTTTATTTATCAAAGCTCATGCTTCAGGGATTCAGTCGGTCCCTTAATTACATTAAGAAGATTTCCCTTCCTTTCCTCTGCAACACACAACTGAGAGATGCATTCAGAGGGAGAGCTTTTTTTTAAGACTTACGATATTGGTCAACAACGGAGAAGGTCAATCTGTTTCCTTTGCTTTCTTTGCTTCCTTTGCTGCAGTCAACTTTCTTAGCATGTCTCACTGAAGTATTCAGCTCACATGATCGTATCTCCATCACTAGATTTGGAAAGTGTGAACTTCTGCTGCTGCTTCCAACAGATCATCCAGGACAACAAATATGCCACTGTTTAGTCTCCCGACATTTGGAATGATTTTCGCTAACAGAAATCTTTGGATTACAGGGGAAGATCAGTATGCAATGTAACAGCCTTTGACATACAGAAAGTCACACTAGGTGATTAAATGGTATTCTTTGGCAAGCTGATCTGTTGAAAAATCTGACTTGCATATTCCCTACTTAAAGCAACAGCCAAGAACGTGAATACAGAAGAAAAATAAAATAGAAATACAGACCCAGCTGTGATGGAGTCATGGGCTCAGAGGCTGAATGAGTTCTCCATAGAATTGATTTCATGGACCACTGGATCACTAACAGCAGATATTCAATAGCAAAATTAATTCAACAGGTAAGCTTTATTCTGTAGAGTAGGCAGATTGAGAAGGATTCAGCTGCCTAAACATAGGTGAAAATTTTAGATGCTCCAGGAACTGGAGTTATCCACACTTGACTGGCTGGTAGACTCATCACCTTCTGTAGTCGTAGCCAGAAGAAATAGGGAATCTAAAATGAAAAATATGTCTGGACACATGAATGCCGATAAGTAGCAAAAGTTCATTTAACAGTCATAAACTATTTGGACTCTTAAATCTTCCTGTTATTCCCCAGGAAAGAGACTGGATTTTCTGTACGCTAGAAATGAAAAAGTTGTACACATCCTCAACATCAGTCTTTATTTGCCTCCCCCTTCCCCATTTTTTGTTGAGTTTCATATTGAAAAATCAAATGGCTAAATTTAGAAGATGAAAGCTATGTATTGAAAAACTGCAATGGGCCACCTAAATGATGGCAATGAGTTAGGGAATAGGCCTGGTTTAAAATATTGAGACAAATCAGTCAGGCATCAAAGGGAATGGAATTAAAAAGGACTGATACAGCCAAAACAAAGACTCAAACAATTATTTCTTTTTTTGGCATGGATTTATATCTGCTTATAGAGCCAAATTTGTTATGAAAATGTGATGCCATGCTAACAGACTGGATTAAAGCAAAAGACAGCATTGCCTTTCTTTTTAAGGATATAATATGTCCCCACAGCCAATCATTCTTCACTGCTCCTGGAAGTTTAGCGTACCGGCTTAGTCACAAGGCAACAAAAGCAAGCCTCCAGCAGTAAGTTATGCTCCCTCTTTTTTTCAGATTAGCTACTCTAACAATTCACCCTGAAAAAATACAGCTACCATGTATGACAGAGCAAAAGCACAGTGCCGTAAACACTGAGTAAGACAGACCCAGAAGCTACGGTTAGCATCAGTCGTGGTAGGTAACAAAGCTTAAGCAGGACTTGCAGGTCCTATCACGCTGCTATAGGAGACAAACAGTGTAACAGTAAAGGGGTTTAATAAAGAAGGAAGATATAAGGAAACCCATTATTTTCCCTATCTGCCTCTTGTTTTTCCCCATCCACTTACAGGGAAGAGGACAGATAAGTAAGTCAAGCCTGACAAGTCATCAAGCAGACTATTAGGCACTTTTCTACAGCTCTGTCTGCAGGTTTGTGAGCAGGTAGGGAAAAAGCACTTTAACTATTTCCCTTCGTGCCTCTATTCCTCACATTTCTCCCTCTACAGATTTGCCAAATAGCAAAGCACGTTCCTTTTCTCTCCGGAGCTCTCAAGTGGGGCTTTCCTCCTCCTTTGGTACATCTGGATTCTGGAGAAGAGAAATGTCCCTGCTTTTAAGTTGCTTTCTGCTCTCTGTCTTTAATGTTGCCCCCATCAAGACCCATGGGCTCCCCAGGAAGGAGGAGTTTCTGGGGTTTCTGCAGTGCTTCTGGCACAAAAACTGAGCAGCGTCTCCCCTGTAATCTGTGCCCCACAGTTGCATAAACAAGAGTTTTAACCTGCAAATGCAAACAAGGAGTGACACCATTGATTCAAGTGGTCCATAGTAGCATATCACACATAGTACAAATGGACCTAGCATAACATCATTTGTTCTAACCAATATATGCATTAGTTTTCTTTTCTTTTTCTCAAGTCAAAGTATCTGTCAAAGCAAGAATAACATTCATCTAAATTGTAATTACGCAAAATAGTTTTCCATATGATATGGTCAACCCTCCCATTAAAATACTAATTAGCAAATGCTAGCAGCAAAATTTCAGGTGCATTTTTAATACCTAATTCACACATTTCATGTCTTCTGAACCATAGTTTACTTTGTAAATATTTGCTGATCTAACAATATATGTACTGCCAGCCTCAAGTTATAATTCATGCAGATAGCAAAGAGGACTTCATGCCATTTTATAGTGTGACTTCCCCATTTAATGAAATCCTTTAATCTGTTAGTATCAGACTTTTTTTTTTCCCTTGCTCTTGTGTTTTTGCTTGTGTGACTAAAAAGCTCTGTGTACCATTCAGTGCAGGTCAGCTTCCTCCCTCTCTCATAGCAACAAAATCCTGGCTACCTCTGAAGTGGATATGCTAAATGGGAGGGATTTCACATCATCTCTTGTCTCTCTAGCTTACATGCACAAAATGCCACAGTTCTGCTTAGAACAGTTTTTACAGCAACAACCATTTTGTGTGTGATGTTAATCAGTTTGCTATTGATGACCACATCTACTCAGGAATAAAAATATATCAATAACATAAAGAGTCTGTTTCATGTTCTTTGCTAATTCAGTAATGTATGGCATATACAGACATTCTTTTCCCAATTTCTTAATTTCCCAGAAGCCATGCTTAAAGAGCATGAACTTTTACAAATCTACAAATTCTTGCTTAAATAAGAAAGCCACATTCTTCTCTGGATGCTTCACTTGGAAAGATACTTGAAGCTAGCAATTTCTTGCACTAATACATTAAGTATTACATTGAACATTATAGCAAATTTTTTCTCACGCAACTTACACTTTTTACTAACACGAGGTCTAGTCCTGTAACCCTGATTCAAATGACCTCATGGGAATAATCTCACTAATTTCATCAAATCTATTTGCATTGTTGCTGTTCAATATTCTACTCTGGCTTGCTGAATCAGTCCATTAGCAAAGATATACAAATGTATTCAGCCATAGGCAACTTGTATTTCCCGGTTTCTAAATTAATGAGTTTATCCTGCAGCATAAACAGCTCTCATTTTCCACAAAGCTTTAAAGGAATGAACATGGCCAAGGTTAAACTCTTCCTTTATTATGATATTGTTATTTTTTCATTATCCGTTACTAAATTTTGATGGGTGCCTTGCAAGCAGAGAATGTTTTGTTGCTGAGTGGTAAAGGGATTGTTTCTACAAGGCACAAATGAAATATCTCCTGACCAGTCTGATGAGCTTCTGAGCTCCCTTCACCTCTAATGAAGCACTATTACTTAGCAATGAGAGAGCATTTACTAGCTCTCGATAGCTTTTATTCAGTGAGATTATTTACGACAGCAGAACTAAAAGTGAGTATAAGCATGTGCAGGGTGGCGGTTTGACAAGAGATTCTGCAAAGAGCATTGCTAACACAATACCTTACTCCTTAGAGCAAAGGCAGGCAATGTGGTGCATTGCTGACCAAGCTGCTATGTTAATGCTAGAAGAATAATTGAAGTTAAAGGGGGTTTTGACCTAATGGTAAAAGGAAAATTAAATAGATTTACCAGTTTGGTGTAGTAATACATCCCAAATCCATTTAACCTCATTTACGTTCATCTACATTACTGCAGTGATGTTTCTCTCCTTTTATCTAAGTCAAAATTCTGGTTTGATAGCTTTGCTGGAAGGGGAATATGAGAAACAGAAGGTCTGCTGCAGCTGAAGGGAAAAGGAAAGATCAGGACCTTCAGTGTGACTGCAGCATGCATTGCCTGGATTTTCCTTTCCCTCTCCTTGGACAAATAAGAGTGCTGCTAGTTTAGGTTACCATAGTTTCTGGTTTCCCTAGTAACCCCTTTGAGAGCATTCATGTGTTTGTGGCAGTAGGAAAGGGTGTGAGGGGGTCTAAAATGGAATACAAACCTCTCAAACTTGGAGTGAAAAATCCCAAATTTTCTCCTCAATCATCAAAACAAAACCAAACTTAAAACAAGCAAAGTCTCACTGGAAATCAATCGAAATAATTATGACTGGGTATAATTTGAATCATGATGTGACAAAAGGACAAGTTTGTTCTCAGGTCTGAACCATTTAGGGTCTCCAGGGTAAACCTGGAAGCTGAACAGAAGGAAAGCTTACTTACTACCCTTGGGATGGGAATTTGGAGTTATGAACTCTGACTTGCAAGGACGCTTCCTTTCCAGACTTTTGTTGCATGGTAGTTACAAAGAAAGTAGTTACCCACTTGAGGTGTAATATTAGCAAACAAAACCAAGGGAAGTAAGTATTATGTGTTTTCTAGTATCTTTGTGTGAGTATAATGGAAATGCTGTCATTATAATATTACACCCGGTAATATTTTGTACAGTACTTCCTCCTCACTTCACCCAGTTGGCAGTAAATACCAAAATAACATGTTTCATGAGTTAATGTCTTCATCTTGCTTTTTTTTTTAAATCTGAAGTAATGGGTATGCTCCTTAACTACTTGAGAATTTAAATTTATATTTAAATTCAGAAATGTATTTATGTTTAAAAAAAAACTTTTTTCACTAGTAGCCTTCACTAACCTTTATTTTTTGCATCTGTCCTCCCTAGAAAGAAACTTGCCAGTAGATTTGCTCTTTTGCTTTTGTTCTTGAAGAGCCCTTCTGTGTTTGGAAGCTATGCACTTAACTTCATCAAGCCTTAGCTGAACAGCATAAAAAAATGACTATAAGAAAAAAACATTTTTACTGTGAGAGTGGTTGAACACTGGAACAGGTTGCCCGGAGATGTTGCAGAGTTCCTATCCTTGGAGACATTCAAAATCCAGCTGGACACAGTGCTGGGCAACCTGCCCTGAGCAAGAGGGTTGCACTGGGTCTCCAGAGGTCCCTTCCAATTTCTGCTGTTCTGTGACTCTGGGATTCTGTGAAGTGTGTAACAGTTGGGAAACTGGATAAGTGTGGATTACTGAGAGAACTAGAAAAAGTCTACAATTCATGTAAAGAGGCATCAGCACATTTAAAAATGTTATTCCATAAATGTGATAGTTTTCTAAGGTGATTTATAGCATTTGAGAGTTTAAAGTGTAAGTGTTTTTGAAGATATTTCTATATAAAAAAAATAGAGGATAGTAACTATGGCATTTGGTATTATATAGGTCTAATGTCCTAACAATTCTGGCAATTATGGGATTTTGAATTATAGGAATTTGGGGAAGTTGGAAGAATTAGAAGTTACAGTTGGGAGAGTTTCATTTTTAGATGACAAAAGGTACAGCCCTTGTCATATACAAATGGAAGAAAGATGGAAAACAGACCACTTGAGAGTAATATGAAGGATGAAATGCTGTTAGAAAGACAATAACATAAACATTTATCATGGGTTTTTTGTTGATATTTCCCATTCTTGTCCCTAAGCTGTCATTCCCCTCTACTGTTGATGGCTTGTTGTGTTTCTGAAGGCAGTAATGGCAAAGCTGCTGATACCACTTTTCTAATTTTTGGCTCCCATGCCAATGTTTTTTAACTTATAGTAACAGATTGCAAAATACATTAGATCATTGTCTGATTTTCTAAAATGAAAATACATTTCTAAAACTAATTACATAGGTCAGCAATGAATGGTTTAGTTTGTTTCTATGAGCTTCTCCTCAGAAGTGGTTTGAAAAGAAATCGAAGTTTTCATAGAATGTATATGAATGGAGCATCAGTAATGACCTCATTCTATATACAACACATTGCATATACATCTTTAATCAGGTAAGTAGTTTCACTAGGTGGCTCCTAATGAGCTATTTACTACATTTCAGGGGTGATTTATTGATTGAGTTTCCATTAATTATCAGTAGGAGCTCTGCCCTTCAGTAGCTATGTCTCCATTGGCCAGTTTATTGTCCTCAAACTAATCTCTGATCCTACTTTTATTTGATGTTTCATTGCCTTGAATCTGGTAGAATATTTACTTCAGCACAAAGAGGGGAATCAGAACAGTAATGTTTTGTGTCTGTTTGGCTGAGTCAAAAGTAACTACCTATTGTCCACATCAGAAAACAGTCAGGACCTTTTCCTTCAGATAAATGCCACTAAAAACACATGGGATCACAGTGCACCACTTAAAGTCTGACTCAAACCTCAGTAAAATCAGTGGGAATCTTTCTATTTAATTGAATAAACTTCAGATCGCATTCTGAATAGCCCTGGTTTATATTATAGTCAAAGAAATCTCTCCCTCTAATAGGCAGAAGTGACTCCCCAGTGACTTCTAATGCTGTTTTTGAAAAGCAGAAAACTGTAAAAATGAAAGTGCAGCATAATAAAGAAATAATTGAAAATACCATAACCACAGTTTACTTCTTAGTTGCTGACCACAAAATTCAAGATTCAGATCAACTGAAAAAAGCAAAACAACAAACCCTACAGTGAGAATTGTAGTTTTGTATGTGTCCAGACTCCTGGGAGAGTTTCCTTCCTCACGCTTAAACAGTCTGGACTGTAGGGGCTACTTGTAATTTGGGCATCATTCTTGGTTTGCAGACTAAAAATACTCATGTATTAAGTAGAATGCTTTTAATATAAAATACTAGTATAACACATTAGTGCTATAGCTAAGACCAATATTTTTAGAAAGATACATATTACTGCACATTAATAAATTTTCTTCTTAGTAAAGTGGGTTCCTTCTGGATCTTGATGTTTACTATTCAATATGATAAAACAACCAAGTGTTACTATTTTCTTTCATCTTCTCATTCTTTTTATTACTGACTTTTAGGTTTCACATGAAAAAAAAAAGAGCATTCTTTAATAGACAAAAAAAAAAAATCACTGGTTAGCAACTAGCTCTCATAATAAAATAAGTATTTTCTAATGCAGAAACATCCATAAATATGATAGTAAGGAATCATGACTTGGACAGCATACTTACTAAAATGTCCTTCTTATACAGATAAGATTATACTTCAAACATCTTTCTTAAAATATGTTTCCATAAAACCTGCAAGCAGACATCTCAGAGGATTAGCAAATCAATGCTTATACTTGCAGTTTCAGGTATGTGAGTCAAGTGTCAAAAGGCTGTGGTTATCAGAACTTGTTACCACCTGATGATGTTTAATAGCTCATATAATCCAGGTCACCTCCACTTTCTTGCAGCACGTGATGTTCCCCCAACAACAAAAAGAGATACTAACTGGCACACTGGGTGACAACCTCAAGGTAAGGATCTTGAATAATAGGGGTTTAAATGATCTCTCAACATTCAGGGTGCTACCCCAAACCAGGCTTTAGGCAAAACGATACAGGAAACTTTTCATTAATACTGTCTGGTATTGAAACTTGATCACAAAAATATTACATGACCATGACAAAAAAATCCAGGGGATAGTCTTTTCTTGTACACGATGGCTATTTTTAACAGTTCTTATTCTTCAGTGCTAGGTACAGGGACAGTCTTCAGCTATGAAATCAAAACAGCAATGTCGTACAATACTGATTTCAGCAGAGGCTGTCTGGCAAAGTTGTTGGAGAACCAGCCAGAAAGGTGCCTCATTCTGATTAGACTACTTGTTTCTAGTAACTTTGTAATTTGTTCAGGTTCAAAGGCAAAGAAAGAAAATCGCGTTCCTTATTTTCATCCCCAGCAACCCACTGGCTTTGTGTCCTTTTCTTTTAGAATGAGAAGCACTGATTTTCCAAGGTAGTATTAAATAGACGCATTGTCACTAACTCGAAGAAAATCCTTACTCTTATACAGTTAATTAGTCCTGTTACATTAATTGCAAACCATTCACAGCTCAGATCTGAATGGAGGGCGATCTGGGAACGCGACCAAGCGGGGTTTTAGAGTGTGATGCACAACGTGCCTCTCCCCAGCCCGCTGGAGGCAGCAGATGTTGCCTTCACAGGGCGGCGGATCAGGCTACGCTCCCAGTCAAAAATGTTCCTGAGGAGCCGAGTATTTATTTTAAGTAATCACATTGATTTGTAAGTTGTAATAATGAAAAAGGTGGAAAGGGAAAGCCTTTTAAAGGGCTTTCAGCAATTAAGAAGCAAGAAAGGTGTCTTCTGACCATAAGGATGTGCAGAGGGCAGATTGATAAAGGTTAAATGCTCTCCAGGAAACAGCTGTGCCCTCTTCCAGGTGTTTGCAATGCTCAGAACACGTTTCTGCCTGTTTTTGTTGTTGTTCCCAATTTAGATCTTTGAATAACATAATGTTAATAAATAAAAAAATAGATCAAATATTTACACACAGAAACTGAACTCTGCAGTGTAGCCAATAATAAAAATAGGACTAGGATTTTTAGGACACACATCTTTAAGAACTGGATCACTGAACGTGAAGACATGTTTGCTCAGCTCTTTCTGAGCTTCCATTCTAGAAGAAAAGATAAAATACAGTAACAAAGGACTTTCTCTTCTTAAAAGGCAAAACCATAGAAATATAGAATATTAGGAGTTATCTATACATTTGGATTCTAGTTTATGGAAAATTGAACTACAGTGCACTTGTCCTGAGGAAAGTTAATGTGTTTGTGGCAGGTTACCCTTGGCCAAGGACCAAACTCCCACCCATCTGCTCTGTCACCGCCCCTCTTCAACAGCACGGGGGGAGAAAATAAAATGGAAGTACTCATGGGCTGGGATAAAGACAGGGAGATTGCTTAACAATTGTCATCATGGGCAAAACAGACTCGATGTGGGAAAAATTAATTTCTTTTCAAACCAATTAAAATAGGTCTAGGTAGTGAGAAACAAAGACAAAAACTGAAACAACACCTTCCCACCCTTTTTCCCAGGCTTGGCTTCACTCCCACCTCTTCTTACCTTCCCCCAGCCCCAAGTGCTGCGGTCTGGGGAGGGGAATGGGGGCTGTGGTCAGTCCACAATGGTTCCTCTCTGCTGCTCCTTCCTCCACACACTTTTCTCCTGCTCCAGCATGGGTCCTTCGCAGGCCACGGCTCCTTCAGGGAATATTCACCTGCTCTGGTGCGGGGTCCTCCACAGGCTGCGGGGAAATACCTGCTCCAGCACCTGCAGCAGCTCTTCCCCCCCCTTATTCTCTGGCCTTGCTGTTCACAGGGCTGTTCCTCACACTCTTCCCGCCCTCCAGTCTGCTCAGTGTTTTCTTTACATTCTTAAATACTTTTCTCTAGAGGCTCCCCACGCATGACTGAGGGGCTCAGCTGTGCCCTGCAATGGGTCTGCTGGAGCCGGCTGGGACAGAGGCCACCCTGCAGCCTCCTGGCTGCCAACACCTCGCCAGGTAAACTCAGTACAGTGTTTGATTCAGAAATTTGATTAAATTCATATATGAGGCAACACAAAGAGGTTATTTATGCAAGGCTCTTGGTAAGCAAAGCTTCTTGCATTACCTTTGGCGGTAATAACAAAACACTCCTGAATAGTTGTAGGGTATTTTTTAATATTTTTGTTATACAAGCTGATCCAAATTACATCCAATTGTATATTGAAAGTTAGTAGTAGCACTTGATTTTCTGACAAATATAGCTCTTCATAGAGGCAGGCCATTTGTTTTCTGGAATATGTTGACAAACTGCTGGAAAATATTCAACTCTTTTTGGGAAATAACACTTTGAAACAGAGGATGGTGTTGAAAATCTACGTGGAAAATAAAGATATGCACCTGAAGGCTCTCCTTTTATCATACTGTGGTTGGACTAGCAAAGTTTTCCCATAAAGATATTGCCTTTTTAGATAACTACAGAGTTCATTCCAATACCCTGAATACCATCAGGTTTGTAAGATGCTTTAGTAATCAAGACTGTCATTAAATGCTGTAATTCATGGCTATAATGTATTTGCTCTGTTTTCCTCTCCTCTTTCCTCCCATATGTATGTCATAAATTACTCTAATTCCAGATATCTTATTATAGCCATCCTTATTCTTTCACCTGCATTGTCTTGGACTTTCTGCAACTGTGACTTTTTTCTTTTTTAACTACAGATCATTTTGTGACCGAAGGTCTTTTTGTAATAATGGAAAAAACGTGGGATCAGGGCATGCATTTAGCAAAAATTGATGCTTGAATTATTAAATACAACTCTATTCCCACGTGCAGTGAGAGAGAAGTAGAAAATGGAAGCTGTCTATAATTTAATTATAGTACATACAATAATAATCAGTTGTCATTAGGACCTTGATTTTCACTGTGATGTGCAAATAGAGCAATGCCAAATTCACAATAGTGAGGTATCATGTGGCTTGCAGAGCAGGACTGGGGGTTTTTTTGTGCAAAACTGGACTTTTTATTTGTGTCTACTATTTATTTCTGGTGACAGTATGTCCCTCTAAACTTTTAATTGCACAAAGTGAATACATGACACTAACAGGTATTATAACTTAAAGAATCCCTAGCTTACAAATAATTTATTTTTAATGCAATCACAATAGATGGGCACATTCTAGAAAAGGAAACAGAAACAGTATTCATATTTCTAAATGATTCTTGTTTAAATTGTGAGCCCATGCTGCTATTTTGAAATTAAATGCCATAGTCTCAGCTCTCTAATGATAGAAATTTGTTGATTATTGCAGATCTTTAAACAGCACTCAGGCACATACTGAAACAGATTGATAACGCCAACTGGATACAAACTGGAAGTGTTAAATTCTGCTGCCAGTTTCAGATGGTTTGAAATGCTTCAAGAGTAGAGTTCTGGTGGGTCCAGATTGAGGACTGTGCTCAGCGCTGTACACATATGTAACGAAAGGTCCCTATCTCAGCCAGCTTAGATACCAAGTGTAAAAAGCTTCCCATTGACCAGATGAATGCTCCAGTGACACTGAGCAAAGTTCATTAACACAATGATATGAAAAATTTAAAGTCTAATTATCATAGTTGTGCAACTGAAGGAGAGACTGGCAGGAAAGATGTCCGTAGTCCATTGAAGGACAAGTGAAAGCCTACTTGTGGCACTCTGTGGAGAAAGACAGGCAGCCTGGGAAATACCAGAAATAGCTTCCAAACGAATATAGCTTGTACTGAACATGTGGTGCTGCTAATGACTAGGTTTTGTGTACATGTTTTGCATATTAATAAATTAATTAACCAATTCAAAAGGCACATGATGAAAATTATAATCCATAGGATTTTGTCTGAGGAACTGATTAGACATCTATGAAGGAGAGGTGTAAGTTTGATTCAAGTTGCTGGACAACTGATGCTATGGTGCTGGTGACTATTAAGCAGCAAAACACCCTCAATGCTTTTCAGTTGCCATACATCCTTAATAAAGAAACCCAAAAGGAAAACCAGGTCAGTTTTGAGCCAGTCTGTGTGGCCGGGCAGGGCTGAGCAAATCTGGTTCCTATGAGAGCTGGGATTTGAGGCAGACCCTGGGGCAGTGAGCAGTAGCCTCTGGAAGAGGCCATGAGCCCTGTAGCACCTGGCAGGTCAGGGTAACCAGCTGTAGCAGCTTTTTTAGTGGCAGCTGTGGATGTATTCAGCCCTTCTTTTCCACCTATCAGCAAACACAAGGAAGTTCTATAAGAAACATCTTAATGTTCTATATTGCATGTTTTGGAGGATTTATTTTTTTTTACAGTTTTCACACTCAGTAGAGTGCCCAGACCTGCACACTGAAAATGGCTACTAGCTCCCACTGAAGTTAAGAGACGTAACTTTTCAGACCAGCTGAGTTTTCCCATTCAGTTGAAGAACCCTATTCAAGACTACCTGAAAAACACACAAAAAGCAAACACCAAATTCAAGACTGCACCCCACTGCTAATATATAATAGAAATCACAATATACTGCTTGCATGGGAGCTTGATTGCTGACAATTTCATAGCCACTTTTGGCACAAGTCACAAACTTTCAGTACAAAAGGTTTTTTTAACGCCCTAGCTCTCAAACTGATGCCATGAAATGAGACTTGCAGCTTTCATGTAGTCAAAGGCATGTAGTCCAGGCTGTCAGTTGCAAGCATGTTCTTGACTCAGGTGCACTTTGTGGGCTTAGAAACCAAAATGTAGACCAGGTATTTACAGATCTGCAGCTGCAGAGTGCTTGGAACTGTCTAACCTAGTGCCAGTGTCATACACCTGAATGCCTTTTTCTCTCCCTCACTAGATAAAACTGCAGTCTGAATTCTTAATGATGGCTTGATCCAGCATTAAAATAAGGAATTGCGTACCGGTCAGACTAAACCCATTGAGCCCAGTGTCTAGCAGGGACCAGCATGCTCCACTCAAGTGTGCCATAAGGAAGGCTTCTACCTCAAGTAAAGCACAGAAATGATCCCATCCCTTCTTTTTATGGAATGGATTTTCCAAGTATTTGCTTACAGAATTATACATTTAAGCCATGCTACATTTTTTTAAAAGTTACGATTTTTTTCAATTTGTTTTCTTTCTTGCATGATAGTTATAAGGGTCATCTATCGCTTTTGGTAATGTGGAAGCTTTGAACTACCTTCAGTAAGAGCATAGTTAAACCCTGTAGGGGAAAATTGAGCTCTGTTTCACCATAGAATTTTCCCGCTTATAAGGAAGAAAGTATTCACTAGCCAAAAGACAAATCCGCAAGCATTTCACTTCTGGAAAAATACATGTTTCAGGATATGATATCAACAGAAAGCCCATCCCCTTTCATTTAAACATTTGTTTTTACACCTGTCATAAAGGACTAAATATAGCCTGATTCTGTGCTCCACCACCATATGTTGCCAGTTTCTGAGCACAGCAAAAGTGGGTTTAGATTTAAAAGGTTCTATGCAAATTCCAGCTGCTAATGGCACTCATTTTTATGTTCAAAAGGGATTTACTGCTTTATGTAGATGTTTAATTTCTACTTGTAGTTACTTAAGGCATATTCAGACATCAGATGGCACTTGTCTAAATTTTACATGGTATATTCATCCTGTACACCTGTGAAAGATCCTTGAGAAGAATAAGGTACAGCCAACTACTCACTGAAAATGTTAGCTTATGTTAATCAGCACAGTATGAAAACACGTAAGGCATTGCTTAAACTCAGAGCTCCCATATATTCAGTCCTTACAGAATAGAATTAGGATTATGTCTTTGTTATTACACACTTCCACAAGCAAAATGGGGTGTTCTGGAAGCGGTGTAAAGAGAAGCATGCCTCCCAGCGTTTGGGACAAGGCTCTTGCTCATAACCTGTACATGCAAACACCTTTAGGTCAGGCACAAACTAAGTCCATAAACAAATACCACTTTGCACATAAAGTGGTAATATTTTCAGTATAACTGAAAACTGAACTTACTGTAATAAGTTCAGCAGAACAAGCCTCCAGTGAGTTCCACAGAGTGGCAGCAACAGAGGAGAGCACCTGTGGAGAATTAAATATACAAAACCCCAACAGCAGAGCACTAACTCAATGTTTAAGGGCACCTCAATTTACCGTTCCCTACAGGAAAAGAATCAGCCCTTTCATACCCTTAGTCCAACTCCAGGAATGTTACAAACTCATGAAAGCACTGAATCCCTAGTTCAGTCATCCAGATCACTTATATTCATCCTGATTCAGCTCAGCTGCTTCCTGGGTGAAGCATTTTCACCGAAGCTCTCACCTCATCCGGGTGTTGCCTAATCACAGCTTTTCAGATCTAGCCTGCATCACCTTGCAGACCTTCTTCAACATCAATTCCAGCCTTTTTTCCTAGAATGTTTAAGCCAGATGGAAACACCTAGCTGTTGTTTTGTACATAGAAAAAGAGGGTAGAAGGAAAATTGTCACTACTACATCCTATACTAAATAATTCCTTTTTTGGCTTCCAGTTGTCTCTAGTAGGTCTTTACAACACCTTTAATACTTGATGACCTCTCAGAGAAATATTTTTTTGTTTCTCTGTAGACCCTGAACGAGGAAAACTCTTATATGCTGTCTAAGGTCATGCTTATTTTAAAGTCTCCTACAGGGCTTTCTCCAAAAACTGTGTTCAGAGCAAGGAAGAGGATTCAGAAAAACAGTATGACCAGCTGATAGTTTACAATCTAGATTCTCTATGAGCTGACAGGCAACACCTGAAACTTATGGCAATTCAAAGTCAAAATGTTGCTTGATATTTCAAAATACTGATTCATCATTTTCTTCAGCGATGTGGAATTCACTAGTGCAAAACAGCAGCCATGACACCTTGTGGAATCCACACCTTTTTTGTCCTGCCTAAAAGGCAATGGGCAGAGCAAACAGGAGAAATGCAAAAAGCTTTGAAAACTAAAAGAAAAATCAGAAAAAAAAACCCCAACCCACAAGTTCAAAAGCTGGTTGAGTGTACTTTATCTTCAAGTGCCCAACTTGAAATATATCAAGTGCTTTTGATTTTCAGGAAGCCCCAAACTCTCTTTCTGAAGACCAGCTCCTGTAGAATAAGGCACACTGGGAACTCCTTGTCCATTCAAATTCCTTTTAAAAGTGTTGGCCAAAGTTGGTTTGAGTTATCTTAACTAAGCTGACAAGTTGTCAGTAGCTCTTCCGAAGATGTACTTTATAGGATGATTTGAGATTGACTTTTCCAGAAACTCGAATCAGGCTCCAGCAATGAATTATACAAAACTGTTAATCCAGAGCTTGTATAACTAGTGTGTAACTATTAACTTGTGTAACTTGTGGAGCAGTTACATCATCCGATTTTCCATCCACCTTTTTCTATTTTATGCAATTAAAGACAGTGACATGAAAAGACCATCAAACAGGTACAGGACGCATAATGATAAAAGGTTTTATAGCCATGATTCTGGGAAGAGTACATTCCTCATAAAAAAGTTACACAACTCATTCTTAGATGTGCCAATAAAATCTTTATTCCTTTCCTTCCCCACCCTTTCCCATCCACACATATGCTAGCACAAATTTTCATGTTGTGTTTTGGAAAAACATATTTATTACATTTTCAGAGTTTGAGCCTGTTTGTCATTCACCTTGTTTATTCACAATTCTGTACCTGTGTGAGGCTTTCAACAGCTTCATGTACATACCATACATATATAAATATATGTAAATGCCTTCTTCATCCTATCTCTTCATTAAGTATCAGAAAAAAGATTTTAAAATATTTTAGGTCAGGTCTGGAAATATTCACTGCTAGGTCATGCTGTTCTGAACATACTGTCTTGTAAAAGAGCATGACTGGAAACTTGTAGATTATTGCATTGGAATACTGGGATTCCAGTCTCTCCCAAAACTTTTAAAGTATTTGCAATAAACCTCCTAGTTAGAGAGTCATCAGTCACATAATCAAAACATGCATTCTTAGAGATAATCCTTTTAATCTATTTTGAAGTTTTGCATTTCACAACAGAGCACTGGATGATCAAGTAAGGCAGAACATAAACAGCCAAACTGTGCTGCAGATTTTGCTAGGGAATCCTTGGGTCAAAGCAGGCAAGCAGATTTCTGTCACACGCTGTGTCTTCCACTAAAGTAATGAATCATGGTTTCTCTCTTTCACAGAGTACTTCAGATTTACAGCGTAAGTGCTTTTGTCTTTCCTCCCACCCACCCAAAGAGGAAATAAAAGTCACAAAATAAAAGGGGGTTTCTTGATCAGAACAATGACAAAACCAAAACTGACAGAATAAAGTCAGACATTTCTGTGGAATTTATTACAACAGCAAGTACAACTTAACAAAATCCAAGAAAGGATTAGGTTTCTAATAAATATTAGATAAAGATACTCTAAAACTTTTAACTGAAAGACCTAGGGAAAAAAACCCACAACTCATGGCTTAGAGCAGTCACTGTGTATTAGAAGTTAGGATGGCATTTAGTGTATGGAAATTTTTTTTTGCTGTAGCTGCTTTTTGGAGTTTTGGTACGTCTTCTTGTTATGGTTTAATCCCAGCCGGCAACTCAGCCCCGCCCAGCCGCTCACTCACTCCCCACAGCTGGTGGGATGCAGGAGAGAACCAGAAGAGTAAAAGAGAGAAAACCCATGGGTTGAGACAAAGACAGTTTAATAATTTAAATAAAATAAAGTAGCAGCAGCAGCAGTAATAATAATAATAATAATACGCAAAGTGATGCACAATGAAATTGCTCACCACCCACCAAACAATGCCCAACACATCCCCAAGCAGCAGTCACTGCCTCCTGGCCAACTCCCCCCAGTTTCCATACTAAGCATGACATCACATGGTCTGGAATAGCCCTTGGGCCAGTTTGGGTCAGCTGTCCTGGCTGTGCCCCCTTCCCGCTTCTTGTGCCCCTGGCAGAGCAGAGGAAGATGAAAAGTCCTTGACTGCTGTAAGAACTGCTCAGCAACAACTGAACCATCAGTTTGTTATCAGCAATTTTCTTACCCGAAATCCAAAACACAGCACTATGCCAGCTACTAGGAAGAAAATGAATTCTACCCCAGCTGAAACCAGGGCACTTCTTCAACCTATACTGCTGGTCACTGGCTATTGGAAAAGTCTGGCTACGGGTTTGATCCACTGTGTCAGTTCCAGTATATGTATTCTGTTCTTTATTACGTTGATAAAGTACTATAGCTTTGCAGACTGAAAAGGAAAAAAAAAAACCTAAACAAATTAACAAAGCTGAGAAAAGCTTAAACAGTGTTTCTTAGTTACACTATTAAGTTATGTGCAGTACAGGTGAATTCCTCTGAGGTGGCTTGTAAATTTGAGACAAAGACTTTGCCTCCTATAAAGTCTGAAGGTTGTAGTTACCGCCTTCTGTAAATATTAATAATGGCACAGGAGCGAGTGCCACAGGCAAAGGGCACTTGGTCACTCCGAGCCCTCCCAGCAAAACCCTCACTACCACATAGACTCCATATTTCTTGTTCTTGAAGCTTCCTATAAGTTTGCAAATATAAAGGAATTTTTCTGTATATACCACAACAACACATAGATCAAAGACGGAATTTACTCCTTCATTGCTCCTTGCACTTTGGATGTAGCATTTAAATATTTTTCACAGCAGTCAGGAAAGCTTTGGTGTGCTTTTGAGCACTCACAGTGACCAACCTAACCCAAACTACAGCCGTTCCCCAGCCAGTCTTCTCTAACTGCACTCCAAAATGTACTCTTCAACTGTAAACTACTTGAAAGCAGCCGCACTTAATCTCTTTTACAGATTAACATAAATAAATAAATAAATTACGGAACTTTTCAATCACTATAAAAGACACCACCCTAAATTCTGCTAACAACCTGGCAGCCTCAGTTCCCTGGGTAACGAGGACAGAGGCTCAGGAATGGAGCGCAAACCTGCTGGGAACAGCGCAGGAGCCATTCCACTTTTTTGCTGCTCTGTCATTTAAAAATATCTCATGAGCATTCACTGTCTCAAAAGGCGGCTTGAAAGAGGCAGAAATTGCCTCGTGCGCATTCTCCTTTTGAATCCAGGACAGATCAATGGCTGTTTATTTATCCTGAGTGAAGCAAGTGATGGTTTTTCTCTAAATTCTAGCAGACAACACTCCCATCACCGAGGCAGGACACGTGTCACACAGAGCTGGGAAGGGGCACGGGGCTGGAGCAGGTTAGAAACCGGCTGCCGTGGTCACCTAGAGAGCACAATTACTTAATGACAGCAATTTACCAGTTTTACAGTTTGTAGTGCCAAGGAAATATCGCTTGTGACAGTGGAAACAAATCAAGCCTGAAGTGGTTATTCAGCACAGAAAATCAGAGCTAGTTCTTCTAACACTGAAAATCATGGAATTTATTTCAGTGCTTAATTAATGTTTGGATACCCAGTTCTAAGTAGATTTGCTGGAAAGATTGGGACACCAGTCCTTTCAAATAACCAGAAGTTATGGATGAAACTGTCTTTGCTTCTTCCAGCTATTAACTTGACACTAGATTTTTTTCTAATGATTGTTCACTGTATGCCATTAGTCTTCCAACTGTGAGAGTTATTTATTTGTGCTGTTTTTCTAAGCAACCCTGCTAATTCCCTACTGAAAGATCATGCATGAGAATAGGGCTACTGAAGCCAGCTGAAGTCTTTCAGTTCACAAGGAGAGGACATTAAGGAAGAAAAGGGTCGTTGAAACCTCTCAAGACTAAATTAATATCTTCACCTTTCCACATTAAACGAGTGCTTTTCAAATTTGTGTTATCATCAGCTGTAGCAGGAGTTCATAGACAGAAAAATTATAACTTTTTTACATTTAAACTCACTTAAAGAGAAAAGACAGAAAGGGATTTGGCTTAACAGGTAACGAAGTCACAGGAGTCTCTCAGGAATAACGTCATCGGTGCATGGGAGGGGAAACCCCAGCTATACGCATTTTCCTTGTTGTTTTTGTACAGTTGCAGTGATGATTTCTTAGTTATAGGAAATGAATGGGAGTCAAAATGTGAAAGAATCAGTAATTAAATTAGGGGCTTGATTTTTGACTAAAAAATTAATTAGCCCCAAACCTAATACACAAAGGTTTTTACAGTCGAATAGCTTTCAGCCCGAAAAACACTAGAAATCTATCACTGCTTTCTGACCTACTTTCCATGGTCATCGCTAATTCGATCTTCTTGCCTTTCATATCTCTCTGTCTCTGCCAACAGACAGATCAGCGGTGGAGGAATAGAAGAGGCAGGTTGGGTTAAGAGGCTAGATCAAGGCAAATCATAACAAACGAGGTTGGAAGATTTCAGAGACCTACTCCTGAAATAAGCAGACTATTACTCCTATTAGGATGAAGTCAAAGGATGCAATTATCACAAATACATTATGTCTCATAAATAAAACCAAAAAGGAAATACCACTTAGAGTATCAAATCTAAATTCTACAAAAAGTTAATCAAGACAATTGAATAAATAGATCTGTTGCAAAATGAAACGTCGCGGGGGGGGAAATTGAGTACATCAGACGTTTTCTAAAAGAAGTATTGTTATTTTTGTTTAAGAACTATGTATTTGTTTCGAAACACAAGCGCTTTGTAAGATGTGAAATAACCCAGAAATCATCCATTTCATTTCAGTCCAACTATTTACCTGACCTGAACAACATAAAACAATGCTTTTCAAATTAATACCATTTTGCTTTTTTCCCCCCGTAAGAAACTTTTCATATGTCCCAATTTCTATCCTGAGTTCTCACATGTGAATTTTATCCCGATTGCCTGAGTAAATGAGGTTTACATAACAGCATTGCCAATTGCCATCTGTACCCCATGTCTTCCAACAGCTTTTCATCCCATTGACCACTTTAAAATAGCTTATATGAAGATACAAATGTCTATAAATGTGTCTGAAAATTGACAGCTGTTTGGAGAAGATAGACCCAAATTTGTGTCCCTGTTTGAAGCAAGACTCCAGCCAGTTCCAGTTAGCCAGGCAGCATATACCTGGACTAAGCCAGCTTCTGTGTGAGTTGCCACATGCCCAGGCAAACATGGAAGTGATTTAGGAGCTGGAAAACAAAACGGGGGGAGAGGACAGGAGTGTTAGCACATCAGGATGTTCTGTGAGATGAGACAGAGAGATTTAAGACATAAATGAACTGAAAGCTAGTCTCCACTAGTTTTAGTGTTCACATGACTTTTTTTTTCCCCTGGAATTTTTCGATTTAGTCCCCAAAATGAAGTAGTCACTATTTGCACACTCCTAATTAAAGATTAATAAACTCTCAGGTACAAGCTATGTGAAAGAGATCCAGAATCTAAACTTCAGACAATTAGGAGGGTTTGAAGAGAGGTACCTGACATCTGATTACACTGCCTTGACTCTGAGGATCTGCATCCTCTGACCTCAGCCCAAGTGTAAAATAAGCCACCGACTGCACTGATCCATGTCTATGGTTCCTAAAGGCAACTGTCACATCTTGCTTCCACATGTTTGCTTCTAATAAACACAAAACACATTGCTTATAGGCATTAATGGCCTTTTTGAGATGAACAGTTTATTCTTCATTGAAAATTATTTTGGGACTGAGACAGATGTAAAACTGGTAGGAGTGTCAAGTCTATCGAAGAACGTGTAGATGTCTTCCCAGTCCCATGTTCTGTATACACCTGTGTAATCCTGTTTTAAGGAATGTGTTGATTTTTTTCAGCCTTAAAAGAGCTAACTGGATTTTGTGTGTTTCAGTTCTGATCATAGGAACCTACAGGACATGTTTCAATCAACTGTCCCAAGCTCTATCCTCTTACTCTGAGATTTCTAGGGAGCTGTGTGCTCACCACAACCGTGAAATAACAGCACCTGTACAATTGTTCGTCATAGTTTTTCAGAAATTAATTTTTATTTGTTTGGGTTTGTCTGCAAATTTCCCTTTCAGAAATCTGTCAATATTGGAAATAACAAATATACCCAAAATGCTGATCTCCCACTTGCTATATTCCTTTTACAATCCCTTAGCAAAACAAAACTAAAAACAAAAAAAAAAATCACCAAAAAACCTGTTAAGATCTTTTTTTTTCAGTGAAGCTATGAAACAAAAACAACTAAATTCAATGAAAGATTTTTAATTGGACAATACTATGATGACAAATTTTCAGGCAGCCTGATGAAAAAAGAGAAAGAAATACAGAGATATTTTTCAGCTCCATGGTTAACGTTGTATGAACTGTTAGATCTTCACCTAGATTAAACACACTTGGTTTCACAATTCAATAATCACAAATTCAAAAAAAACAATTCAGAAGATAACAGAACTAGACATACAATTTTTAATTTAATCTATAATTTCAAAATATAGATGCTTTATTCTGGAGTGTTCTGGCCACACAGAGAAAAGGAAAAGGGGAGTTCACTGCAACTTTCAGTTTCAAGGTTGCTAATAAAATGTATTTCTTTGAATTCAAGAATGGGAGCCATGGTTTATATGGTCTAATGCTGATATAGATTTTCTTTTTAACAGATATTCCTGCAGAAAATAAAGTAAAAATAACTGGAAATAATTTTGGAATTTATTTTTTAAATAATTAACAGGAAGTGAACATTTTGCTATAAAACCTTTTAGGGCTGTTTTCATTTTATTAAATATTATTTCTTTATACCATAGAAGATTAATACAGATAGTAAAGTACCAATCATTTAGGTAGTGAAACTCCCTAAGGCATGTAGTAAATCCAATTTAATGTTTGTGGGCTTTTGCTTTTTTTTTTTTATTTTACTTTACAGCCACCTCTACTGAGAGGTAAAAGTATGTGGAATACTGATAAAATGTTATTTTAGCCTAATGCCTGTAATTTTATCTATGTTGAGTAACCCAGTTGTTACTAAAAGGGGTTTAGTTACCGCAATTATTTTTCATAGACATTGCAGAATACCAGCTTGCAGCATGGTCCTCTGCTTCAAATGTGGTTTTAGAAAAGCAGGTACAGCTAGGGAAAAATATGAAACAAATATGAAGGAAAGAAAGTTCACTTTTGAAAAACCAAAGTCTTTCACGGTACTTCTTAAAACAAAGACACTATAATTTTTTACTGTTATTCAGAAACAAAAATTATTTTATAGTTTTCTGCTTCCGTACTTTTTTTTTAAGCCTTTGAAGCTGTGCTTTTGTAAGAAAAGAAAATATTTTTCTTCCCTCAGGAAAACAGGAAGAAATTTCTGTTGTGTACCAAAAGTATAAAGTTCAAGTTCAGAAACATATGATCCATATTTATTTATTTATAATATTTTACCTTCTACCTTATATGGACTAAAAATATCCTCAGAGTTCTTTCACCTTTTTAAAGAATACAAATTGCTTCAGTGGTCTTCTAAAAATGTTTTAGAGCTTCTTTTATAAAAAGTATGTGTCATTTTTAACTATAAGACTGTAATAAAACATTAAGTACAAAATTCTATAGTTCTCCGCTGAAAGGAATTATGAATCTTCAAAGGTCAGCTATAAATACCTTTTCTAATGCCTTTGTGATTTAAAAAAGCTTCATAATAATGAGTATAATCTTTGTCCAGATTTCCTTTTTCAAGGAAACTACAAATTAGTAATTTCTGCCTGTTAAATTGGTCTCTTTAACTCTCTTCTTTACAGGTGCTCTGCAAGTTTCATCCTTTCATAGCAAAGGAGAACAAAATAAACCTGTTTAAAAGGAGTAGCTGGCATCATTGCAAAGTAGACAGAAAGACTATCTTCAGGGGGAAAAGACTTCAGGAAGGCAAATTTCAGGGTGGGGAAATTCAGTTCTGCTTCAGTGTGTGAAACAAAGTGAAACGTTTGTTGATTAATATAGAGAAACATGGAAAAACCAGATTAACAGGTAGGATTGCCATTTTCATTGTTTCCTTAGATGGGCCTCACCCATAGTTGTTCCCAACACCAGAACATATGTGAAATAAGTCCTGAAGGGCAAAAGAAGCTACTGATGTACCTTTCAAAATTACAGTCTTCAGCAGTTTTTATATGAAATCTATAATAATACAAACAGGTAGTAAAGTTGAAGACATTGCAGAGGCCCCATTTTGTGCATTTTGTCTGCCATTTTAAGAGATCTCATGAGTATGCCTTTCTCTGTTCATTTAGTGCTCTCCTTGATGCAATAAACCAAACAAGACACTGAAATACGGAATTGAGTAAACCAGAGTAAGGTCCATGCTAAATAAAAGAATTCCAAACATCTGTATTTTGGAGTTGTTTGGGGTTTTTTAATTATTACCCCTTTCTTAATCTAGAGTGTGGAAAAGTTATTTATTTCATGGCAACTAGCAGAGACAGAAATATATTGACCTTTGTGGTACAAAAAGGTGTACTGGGATGGAACTAACCAGTAGCCTTACTGGCTATCTCACTCTACCTTGGCTTTCCTGCAAAGCAAAAATTCTTTGAGATATAGACATATAAATATCTCTAAGCATTTTCTATGTATCTCAGATAAATATATATATATTCCATGTCCTTACTTAAGATTAAACTATCACCAGAAGACAAACTACTCCTAGACCTTTCTTGACTCAGAAAGAACACTCCTGAAGGTGTTTATAACAAAAAAAGGACCTATAGAGATAAAAGTGACAGAATTAGGAGCCTCAGTTTTATTTGAGCTGACACACTGAAAACAGTTCATTTAGTCTGTATGTGAAGACATGGAAGAACATAATCTTTTATGCCTCAGCTACTTAGCCTTTAGACCCCGAGGGTAGCAGGGTCTCTTTCAGGGCACTGGATCAGACTTCAACGAGAATAGGAATCGCCCTTTGGGTAGGTGTGGCATGTACACTTATCTAAAAGCAACCAAATGAAGAAAGACAAGATTTTGATCTCTCCCCTTCAGCCTGACTCAAAACTAGACAGAAGAGTAGGTTGTTTGTTTTTTTTTTCCCAAAAGTAGTAGCACAGGTAATGAGTTGGCCCAAAAATCTTCCTTTTCAAGGCCTGCCAGCAACAAGTGGTGCTTGAAGGCTGTGTAATGAGCCAGATATCAGCTCTCAACAACCTGCCCAAGGAATGACGTGAATATAGAGCCAGAAGCAAAATAACACACCTCAAAATAACGCACAATGCAAATTATCTGAGGGCCAAGTGATCACTGACCACCACACAATGCCAGATACAAAAGGGAAACTCAGCTGCAAACGGATCATCCCCAACCACAGCCGAAACTCTGGATATGTAAAAAACAACCAAGGAAGTGCAAAATACTGCTTGAGTTTTTAAGTACAAGCAATTGGGGCTCCAAAAAACAAATTAACTGTTACTCTTTTTCCTGAGATGGCTTTAAGGCATTCAGTGTATGCAGCTCTGTTACAGAAATGTAAGGATTATTTCATGCGAAGAAACTGTAAAAGGGTACTAATTTTAAAAGAGTGCTAAATACTGACGTTTTCAGTGCTCAGGTCAATGCAGCAATAATTCATTCTGTCTGAATAGTTGCAATCAGGAATGCAACATGACACTTCATGTCATGATTCCCCAATTAGTTTAATTCAGTGTAGATCCTCACTGCTGCTGAAGGAGTTGAGCCTGCCTCCTTGCCTCCTTCCCCGCTTCCCAATTGCTGTCCCCTCTCTTGCGCTAGCACTAGCACTCAGGAAGACACATGGTGCACCCGGCAGAGAGCTCATCTCCATCAAAATTATATTTGGGGGGTTAGTTTCTAACCAGATCAGTGCCAGATCCAGTTCACCTTGCAGCTGCATGAATGTTCAAGGGAAGGGGCAAGAATAAACAACTAAGGCTGTGCCCTTCAGTGGCAACGATGATTTATGCCAGTTAAATTGCTGTTGGATCCCCAGGTAATGGTTGTCACAGAAAACCTTAACACAGAGCAGACCGTTGCCTCCTGTAGCTTTGCACAGGATCAGTGACAGTGATTCCTCAGCCACTTCTCGCAGTTTCTTTTTCTGCCTGACATTTCATATATTTTTCTGTTATTTAAGCTATTCAGTTGCAGTAATAATAGTTATCCCAGCCTCATTAACTAATGAGAATGATTGCCTATTGTCATCTTTATTAAATCCCTCCTTTTTCTTTTTTTTTCAGTCAGGCTGCTTAGAGTACTTCTTTCCCTTAAGTCGAACAGGATGGGTTGATTTCCATAGTGTCTGCTAGAATAGGATGTTGGCTTAATAATTATGGATTAAATCCCTGTCCAAATTAAATCAAAAGCACCTCTCTCATTGCACTGCGGGTTCGATTGACTCATTGCCATTCAAACGCAAGAATTCTGCCAGAAGAACTCCAAGCTTCTATTGTTTTCTGTCTAGGAGTCAGCATCCTTGCTTGTGCTGTAACTTCCCTGAGTCAATGCAGATTTTACGGTGCCTCTGACCTACTCTGAAGGGAGTTGTATTTTCCACCCTGCAAGCACACAGATCTTCCCTAGCTGCCCTTAGACTAATTTAAGGACACGTGGAGAATTTGGCAGAGACTATTACAGTGCAGTGAATGGAACCACTGTAGTTAGTAAGGGCTTCCTGAGCAAGCCCATATTACAGTGTCATAATACAAACATATAACTAATTAACTAAATAATGAAGGGGAAACATAAAAACAGTTTCTTATGCCTGGGGAATTATAGACCCTGAGGCTCAAATGGCAGCTTTAAATAAGTATTTCTTTGCTTTTGTTAAGACAGGTTGCTTTATTTTAATATACATTTTAAATTAAAATTAATTATAATGTATATCGGATTCTGTGGTTATAATTTGTATTTTCTGCTTTATGTATCACTCTCTCATTAGTTTCCTAAATAACAGAGAACATACTTAGTCAGTTGGCATTTTCCAGTGTTTTAATTGCCTGCTGTGATATAATTATTGTGACATTTTAGGATGTTTTTAACATCCTGAATTAAATATTCTGACATCCCACAGAGCACTTCATGAAAACAGTCAAACTGTATTCAAGTCATTAGGAGTCTACAGTTGTCCTTTAATATTAAAATTATTTTTGACACAAAAAATGCAGATAATATTAAAGTATTTAACAACTTATAATCTTATGACAGTTTTCATCTTCAAAATTGTAAAATGTTATTAGAATATAATGAGTAACTTTGGAGCTCAAAATACTGCATTAAGTTGTCTTTTTCTTTTGCTATCAAAGAATGCTACCTAGTAAATCCTATCTCCAAAGCTTAATTTTTGGTGAATTCTCACAATAAAATATGCTACACTTATTTTAAAAAATAAATTTTTGTTTATTATTTCACAACAATGGTTGTGAAATACTGTACATTTTAAAAATTATTTTACTTGTGACAAAAATAGTCTATGACATAACATAAAATGTTTTGACTTCCAGATCAGACTTTATTTCTGCAAACATTAACCATTTAATGTATTAAACGATGAGAATGACATATGTCAAATAAGATTTTGTGAATTAGCTCCCAACAAGGTGCAAGAATACCCAAAAATAAGACAAATTTACATAATAAACAGCCATTTCCCTGTCTTGGTCTTTTCAGCCCTGTTTTGCTTAGAATTGCTTTTGGATTAGAAGTTTCCTGGTACGTGCCAGGAGAGCATGGAAGAGTTTTTGGGAACCACAGAGCCAATAAGTCAGCTCCATTCAGCCCTCCAGTCCAGCCCAACCCCTTCTGCCTCCACCACCACTGATGCAGAAATGCGTAGGTCTTGTCAGGGATAGAAAGAGAAGTCAGGAGACTGATGGAGAGTGATATTGCACACTGGAAATCTCCAATTAATACCTGGTCCCTAAAGACTCATACGCTGGCTTGCGCACAGCGCTATATTAAATTGCGCTATGGTCAAGCCAGAAAACCAGACAGACATAACCTGCCACTTCACTTCCCCATGTGAGAGTGTGGCTCTAAGACAAAAATTGTGCCTGTCTATTAAATATACTTTTAAAGAGTGAGTCAATGCTTTAATATATAGTTAATGTTTCATTTATACTTAGCACTAATACCCCAAAAAAAAAAAACCAATTTTTTTTAAGGCCAAATAATATTTTTTTATATTAACTGTAAATTCAGTTAGTCTATAATACTAATCAACTAAATTTCAAAAGATTCTCCAAATTTTCCCGTAAGAATTAGACATAAATGCAACACTGTAACACTGAAGTAATATTCCACAAATCTTAAATGTAATCATGTATGTTTGTACAAAAATACATTGGGCTATTTGGTGACCAAGACACAGTCCGTGCAAGAGGAGTGACAAGACGTTATAGCTTGTGCGAAAAGACAGTAGTTTCTAGTTATCAGAACTGAAACTAGAATAAGGAAACAGTAAACAGCCCTTGGCATTGCTTTGATAGCAAGAATACAGAAAGTACAGTTCTTCCTAGTTCTTAGGCACAATACGGCAAAAACTTCTAAATCAAATCAATTATCTGATACAAGTGAAGAAGATGACAGTATTACCAGTGCAGTGTGTGCAAAATTAATGTCCATCATAACTTTAGTGAGAACCTGGAGAGAGAGATAATGGAGTTACGACTAGGGGACAAATCTGCAGCACGGGTGTTACTTTTATGTATACGATTACCTGTCTCTTCTATGAGTTATAGCTTTACTTATACGAGTACTTATTTACTTTATATCTTTCTGATAGTATACTGATGATTCATATTGACTTGAGCATGCCCTAGTGTATTTACCACAATAAAATGCACTGAAACAATCCCAAATATATGATCAAAATCTTCAATAACCCAGCTGGCATTTAATCCTGACACTCCATCCCCACATCAAACTTCTCTGCAGACTTGAGAGCCTTTTTTTTTGTTGAAATCATGTCTTTACTTTTTATATGTCTGTAAAACACTTTAAATGAGTTAATTACAATTCCAAACAGCAGATGTGGGTTTTAACAGCCACAGGGTTTGCAGTAACAGGATATTTGAGGAGGTATCCTGTTAACTTACGTGAAACTAGCTCTCTTGCAGAACAGAAAGAATACAGAAACAAGAAACAAGATATAACAAATAACATGGTTAAAATTAAGCTCACGTGAACTCTGTCTGCATTTACAGCCAGGAGCAGATCAGCACTGGTCTTATTTATTCCAGTGCTGAATCATTTTTTAATATGCCGTAAGATTGGTACAAGTGTCCTCAACCCTACTGACCCAATTGAAGGGACCCTCCTACTTCATTTTAGCTGCTGTTTGGCCAGGCATCTAAATGAACTGTGCTAAATGCATCCCCATACAACAGAGAATTTAAGTACGTGCTTCGTGCAACTGAACCCAATGTAGACTTAAGCACCCGCTTATAATGAGCATGGTAATACGTGGTCCTGAACTTGCTTTCCTTTCTACTTGTAAGTATTGCCAAGCATGAAGATGGTGACAGATCACTGGAATTGGGAAAAGATTATCCAGAACACCTTATTCAACTGTTCATTTTCAGGCACAAAATCTGAGGGGATGGAGTTTTTAATTTGAAATAATAATCAGCTGACATTGTACTCCACTGTGGTGCAGTACTAAAACCCAAAGAATAAACCAAAGAACTGCTAAGTGCCAGAAGCAAGCCTTTAAAAAGGCTTTCCAAAAGTTTTATGAGATTTTTTTTTTGCAGGAATATCTACTAACAAAAAAATAATTTTGTGTTTGTGTGTTGAAAGATGCTAAAGGACCATCTTTTTGCTTTGTTAGGAAATAAGCACACACTGCCACATACAGAGGTCGTTTAGAGTGCAAAAGCTGCATTATTTTCAGATGAAATTAAGCTAGAAGGTATGCTCCAGAAGCACACCTAATACTGTCCGCTCCTGGCCAGACAACTAGTCCATGGGCCAGACTACAGCAAGCCGAAAGTAAACCTCCAAAATTATAAATAATGGGAACACAAACCTGAGCACCAGTGCATAACTCCACGGCTTCAATGGGCAAAGCCACTTACTGATGTGAACGTCACCATTCTGTCCAGAAAAGTGCCATGAGAGGTTTGATGTTTAAATGTACAAATCACTGAAAAATAAGACCTTTAAGAGAAATGATAAGCGCTACGGAGACTGAAATGGATGGCAGCAAGTTTTTCTCTACTTTTGAGGTATATAATAACTCAATGCAATATCACATCCTCCCTTGCCAATGGTGCAGCTTCTAACTCTATGGGTTTCCCAAAATATCCAGTGAAAGCCATCCCTGAGACTTAACCTTACAGGTTATCTTTGACAAATCCTTCTTGTCAATACATCTTCACCTCTTAAATAACAAACCCAACAAGGTGATCCAAGCTCCACTCCTGCCTCCATCTGCAGGGATTTAAACCTCCCCCTCTCGAGAAACATGTATAAGCAGGAACCTGTGGGTAGTCTGTGGGAGAAGGTGCTCTCTATCCATCCTACTGACGCTGTGACATCATGCAGAAAGGAATTTGTGATAAATTGGATAGGAAAGAGAGCTCAACTCTAACTTATTGAATAAGACATTTCTGTTAAAGACGGGAATACTCGGTAGCAGTCTGCAGGTAGTTGTAGCTGCCATTACAGAAAGTGATCCCTAGCATTGGGTTTGAAAAACACATTACAACTGCATTTTGCCAGGGCCCTAATCCTGTAGTATTAGGTATGCTCTGAGAATGCCTCCCCAGTCAAGCTGCTTAGGGGATTTGGTAGAGAAACAGTTCCCAGATGGCTGACAAACTGAGGTAGAACATAGGCAAGCCCCCAGCAGCCTTGGGCATGCACAAAACCAAAATTCTAGATACATTTGCACCTTTAAAGTCAAAGAAACAAAGATATTCAAGTACATCTAGAATGAAACCGCTACCAAGCAAGGTCTTTTTGGATGATATTTTAGGGTTCATGATCATAGGCCCTTTATCTGAGCTACTATGATTCCTCTGATTTTGACTTCTGTTAGTACTTTCCCTACAAAAGAAATAGCAGGACCTTGGGAAAATCGAGAAAGGCAACTGCTCTGCAGAAACTAGAGCAGATTAACAGAAGGAGGGGTATACTGCAAGCTGCATAACTTAACAGGCTTTACCAAGGCAGCTTGAGCACTGGAAGCAAGTCAGTGAAATCACCCCGAGCGCCAGGCAGCTGTGGTTATAAACTGTTTCCAGCCCCTGAGCAAGCTGCATTCAGACTAGCTCAGATGGCTCTGCTGCAGTCCACAGGCGCAGCATAAAACCAAGCCAGGAAAGAACTTTTGGTATGCGCTTAAGTTCATTTCTAATTAGGAAAGTGGGTAAGTGGATGCTTCAAGTTAATCACCTACTTAAGTACTTTCCTGAATTACAGCCATACACTGGTATAACCGATAACTGTATCTTTATGTAGACTCCATTTTATAATTCTGTACAGAAGCAGAGAAGGAAAGTATTCAGATTAAAGGAAGGGGAATGAAGCTGAGTGAATTCTATACATGCTAGCTTTGTTATCTTTCTTAATGCTGTCATACCTGTTTGACCTTTGCTTAGAAATCTGATTTTTCTCATTTGAGATTGATATGTTTCTAAGCAATAGACTATTTCTGGAAGGCAAAACATTTCTTCCTTTCCCTTTGTTTTTTGTTTTTCTTCATATTATAAAAAATTGTACTATTTCTTATTTCTATTTCTAAACAGATACAGTTGTTAGGTTTCCAGTAATTCCAGTCATTACTGCTCAGCATATATGGCAGAGGGCTGTTTCCTGTCCCTCACCCTGGTGAAGCAGCTTTCTGAGTAAATATTTACAAAGACATAATTTCACTGCAGTTTAATTAAAAACATATTTTTTAAAGAATGAGAAAGACATAAAGATGATATTATTAAATCAAATTTTAAAAAACAAAAAAAAAATAAGAAAGCATGAGATAGAGTCAGTATGATCCTATTGATCATTGTAAACAACAGAACACTTATTTCAAAAATGATTATTCATCACAGAAAATGTTATGATCACTGAATTCACACAAAACCCCTTTGACACCTTTGTCTTTACTAAACATTCCCCAGCATACCTCATAAAAAGTGGAGACAATATTGTTGGCTATTCTGAAAAATTCCCAGGTTTCAGTAAATGCAGTTTATTCTGCTGACACCAGAATCAAGCCAGACGCAGTTACAACATCAGCAAGGGCACCTGTTAGTCCAAAGTTTGATCTTCATCCTCTGAAAGTGTTGGTCAAGTTGTTAAATACCCACTGCATTTCATTTCAGGGGTAGGAAAACCATTCCTGTGCAAATTGTGCTTCAGATTTGGTGGTACTGTCTTCTCCAGAACAAAAGATACCATGTATAGCCTTGCTCTTGAGTATTTTAAGCTAAGCTTTACTAAAAATTCACCAGTGCAAAATTCACAAAAAACGGCTACAGGATGACAAAAGCAATAATTATTTTGCAGATACAGATCTGGGTAATGAAACAAGAACACACACATCCTTATTTTTTAGCTCTATGTATATCCATTTATTTGCAGTCAGGTAAGCTAGGATGGGATTTTTTGAAGATTGCTACACATAAATTGTCTCACAGGATCAAGGCCTAAGCTTATTCAAAAAAGAACCCATTTCAGCCAGAAGCTTGACATTAGCTCAGTTTCACCTTTTTTTAAAGCTAAATTCACCCAAAGATGCTATAGATTTATAATCCCTAAAAAAAGGTTCCATTGGACAAATAATAATGAAGTAGAACAAACTAATCCTGTAACTAGAGCAAATTCAGAAATATTGAGACACATGTTTAAAAAATGGTTTGAGAACAAATCTGTCCCCTACCTACTTAGCTCCTAGAGGCTCTGACCTTCATTGCAGGCCATTTTTCTTTCCCAGAAGTTTCCCTAACTGAATGCAGCCTGCATAATCTCCTCAAGAAAGCCAACCTCTTTCTATTCCCTCTGAGCCTTAACTCTTTGAGTGTTCACACTACTGTAACTAAACCCTAACTCTTTTACAAGTTTGTTTCCAGTCGCAAATTCACTATGTCCTCTTCTTCAGACTCTTTCTCACCCTCCTAAAAAGGCAAGATTTTTTTCTCATCATGTAGCAAAGAAATCACTTATGGTAAAGATCCTATTACTTTCACACCTAAACCTTCTCCCAGGTGAATATGGTTAACTGCTCCCAGGGGAACTACCTCCCTCTCCCCTATGGACTTCACCTAACCAGAGTGCAACAGCCAGAGCAGTACAGGTAGGTGGCTATTCTCCCTGTGTCCAGTCATGGACTTATTAACAAAACAATGCAGAATAAACAAAAAAATGCAAAATAAAAAGTTCAATTGACTCCCATAATATGACGGGTTATAACGCTAAGCTTGGGTGGTCAGGTTAGATAAAAATAACCTTTGTGTCCTATCTTCTAATGTGAAATGTGAGTGCCAAAAAAAAGAGGTGATGATTTAAAGCGCTCATCTGGGGAGTGATTAGCTTGTGTTTCATGTTATCCAGTGCTCATACTGGGTGAGTATTTTTGTATTTTTTCCTTTGCTCTGATTCTTTTGAAGATCATACAGTAAAGTTTTTTGACTCTGTACTTTTGGGTTTTTTTATTTTTCTTTTTTTTTAACAAAGATCTGCTGGTGTTGCCTACAGCAGACAGTATGTGCTGGAGGTAGGTTATGATAGAGGCAAGTTAGCAGATCCTCAAGTAACCTTTCCATAAACTCCAGGATCCTCAGTCCTCCTCCGGGAGAGAAGCAAGATGACTACCAGATCACTTAATATTTTGAGGAAAGATGATTTCTAAGTCATCATTTCTCAAGCAAGCTATATCAAAATTAAATTAAAATTTCACTAAAATGAAACCTCAAGAATTTTATGTAGCTTGGAAGCTTGTGTAGCTTGTACCACGAGGATGTCCTTACAATCTCTTCCTCTAGCTACTCTTGCCTGTCACTTACACAAAGAAGCAAAATCTGTTCTCAATATACAGAAGGAAAAGACTTGTCATAATGACCCTTTCTTTATATACTTTTGCTGAATTGGTAAGACCATACTCACCTGTCTCTCTAATTCTGTCATATTTATAAGAAACAACATGAAGGAAGAAAAAATGTTTTAATAATATGTTTCAATATTCCTTTTTTTCAACTTTCATTTTCATACTGAGCTTTGCTTGCATGATGAGGGATTGCTACTGGTTTATGTGTGTGTATATATATATGGATTTGTTTCTGAGAGAGAAAAATGTGTTGCAGGTTATCCATATTCTGCATGGAGTTGAACTGTTTCTTCAGCTTTAAGGTTGGTTTGTTTGTTTTTAATGTTACAAACTGGCATTTTAAGGAAGCATATTGGCTCCAGAAGACTTGTTTTAAATGCATTTCCCTGCTCCCAGGCATGTTATTGCTTGACTGAATACCTCTGTAACAAAGAGGAAATGTCTTTCCAGACAACCGAAAGGATGACTCTTTTCCCATGTCTAGAATCACCCCTGACATTTAAATTTCTCTCTTTAGATAGACCTACTCCACAATCTTTTCTGCTTTTAGCAGGAGCACACCTGTGTCTCCAAGAGTAAGTACTAGCTGTAGATGATACAGCCAATTCCCACGTTGGCTAGAACAGTTGCATCAGACACTGTGAAGGGTACAAGAGAAAAACAAAATCAAATATAGATGTGATGCCTTAAATATCTCGAGTATATCAAAAGTTTTTGACGTGAGAGATTAAATAAAGGGGCAATGAAACTTTACATACCTTTAGAGGAGAAAGTCTTAACAGATATTGGAATTTATTTACCTCATAGTATTATTACGTCCAGAAGCCCAGACGTTCAATGGTGAGAGAAATTTCATGTGGTTTACCCTAAAACATTTTTGACCTGTCTTTTATACTTTGGAAATTATTTAATGCTCTACTTAATTACCATTCTCTCTACATTAAACCACATATAAAGTTATTGACTGTTGAAATAATGAAGGAACAATTTATAAGTTGTAGCATTCTATACTTTTGTATTTGATGTTGTCTTGAGTGATATTGTTTTATTAGAAATACAGCACAATATTTTTAATCTTCATTTGAAGATGTGAAGCATCTGACAACGTAGTGGTTAATGGGAAATCCTTACTGAATAATTTTGTTTAGCAGGCCTCAGTGAAGGTTGACAGAAAGCTCCAACACTATTTGATACTTTAAAAAATGGATTGCTATTTTGAAATTTTCTTTAATGATCTGAAAGTAAACAGAAAACCCCAAAGACGAAAACTTGCATCTGATGCAAAAATTGTTGCATTTGTCAAGGATGGTGAGAATGAGCTTATTGCATTGCATCCAGCTTATTAAATAAAATGTGGGTCTCAGTTTAGCCAAGTGGAAGACTAAATATTTATAAGAAAAAAGAAAGATAGGCATTTCCTACAAAATGAAAAACCATATTCTAGGCAGCGATGATAAAAAAAAAAAAATCCAGGGACCATAGCACAGACCCAATGAGTAGAAAGGCTAATGTGATTCAGAGGGCTGTATTCTAACACAGAAGTAATGAGTATCCTTTAACTGAAGTAATTTTACTTCCAGTATCTCACTTCGAGATTTTTAAAAATTCTGCTGCCTGTTCTTATTCTTCCTTTTAAAGTGCATTGAAGAAGCGAGAAAACAGGCCAGCAAGGATCATAATAAAAAAATTTTAAAAAATTGAACTCTAGAATATGGCTTGCTTTGTGACTGCAATGTGGAAATACCCCTTTGCTTCCTCTCTCACTTATGAGAGGCTTAGTGTTACACTCAAAATATTTCTGAGGCACCATATTAAACCTGACTCTTTCTTCTTATCCACTTAATAAATGTGACTCCAAAATATAAATCAATATATTTCATGATGAAGCATATTTCTTAAAAAAAAAAAAAAAAAAGTCATTATTTACTTGTTTAAAAAATACAGTTTTGAGGACTATCTGAAAAATCTCACAAATGTTGATTGTATCTGTCGTGTATTTTGGCCTGAGAGTGACTATGTTCCTGAAACGGTGCCTTCATGCACTTTTAACAAAGGCTGGTGCATGGGGGTAGGAGAGGAAAGGGCAGTTCTGCAATCTGGTCATGTTTTCCTTCCCAAATAGCCTATGATGTTCACCCAGATCATGGGAGACACAAAGCACATTACCTTCTGCCGAAGGAAGTTAGCATAGACATCTCTGAGTACTGAGAAGAGCCTGATAGCTCTCAGTCCACCGAAGGCTTAGAGCAAGGCTCGCTTGTCTGCTGGCTGATGTGCTCTTTCTTTTACAGCTGTGTAGTTTGTATGAATTGGCTAAATAGTCACATTGCCTGTTGGGTGACCAGCTGTACACCCACGTAGGGCCCTATCATGAGGGCTGATCTTAGTTCAAGCTTGTGCTTCATTTGTTTCTCCAGCTTGGTGTTGTTTCATACCTTCCCCTCAGCTTTTTGTCCTCTACTGTGTATATGTTTATCATCTTATCCTAGACATGGTTCTTGTACCACCTATTGCATCACTAACAGCAGCATTATTTTATTAGCAACCCCCAAGGTTTCACTTCTGTGAAACAAATAAAATGTATCCCAGGTAATATACACTGTGCAAATTGGTGATAGAAGTGGTATAATAATATTTAACAATTAATGTTGAATTCTCTTCATATCAAGATGTCCTTGGGCAACATTGATTTGTCACTGGGTCACATGCTGTATAAGACTTTGTTTATGACAATTTTGATCAGAAGTACTCAAATTTAACAATCAGGCCACAGATGGCAGTTAATCTAGTCTTTGACTAAATTAATTGCTTTCCTAATTGGGTACACATTGAGCTGTTTAAACATTAAGCACAGTGCTTTTGGGTATCTTTAACAGGAGAAAGTATGGCTGGTTTAACCAAATGCTTTGAGCAGTTGAGAGTAACAGGAGAGTGTTGTGTCATGGGAAAAAAACCCAGAATGCTGTGTCTGCATTCAGTTCGGCAAAGATGACAAATAGCGAGATTAGAACTGGCATGTTTGGTTAAATTTGAGAAATGTTTTGTAATTGCATAGAGGTAGGAAACTTGTTACTGTTATCCTCTCACTGGGCACAGAATTAGCATTAACGTTTGGGAGGTAACATGTTTTATCACTTTCCCCTACACTTAACCAACTGAATGCCCATGTATGAAAGTAAGGGGAGAGGAGTTTTAGTGACTACAACCTTTCCAGTGCTGGAGTGTGTAAGCCTTGTTGAAGCTCTGACATATCTAGCCAGAGACCCTTTGTGGGGAGAACAGTGATAATTTAGGGACATGGTTTAGTGGTAGAATGGCAGTATTAGGTTAACAGTTGGACCTGATGATCTTAAAGGTCCAGGCTAAATGGTTCTATGATTCTAATCAGGGTGGAACCATGACAGCTGTGGTAAGGGAAACCTGATAAGCACTAGAATAGCAGGGAGTGGGGATTTTGCGCTGGTGAATTTGTACACTTACATAGCACTCTGCATGTGAAATTACCTGAGTGTCATAGCAAGCTGTGCTGACCTCGACTGGTTTCTACCTGACAGGCCAAGTTCTGTCTTAGCTCATCAGGTAGCTCTAGGGAGATCATTTTTCACATATGCATGAGCTCCTGTCTAGCAACCTACGGATCTATACAGAGCTACCCAGGAATTCCCCAGCAGACCGAGCTCTTTTCTTGCAGGCCACATCTGGTAAGGCTACACCAAGCAGAAAAGTATCTCCACTGAAAGTATCCCTGAAAGCACAGTGAAAATTCTGTCACTTAGACTCTATTCATATTCCAGCTAGTATGTTCTTCCTATCCTTTCCTTTTCTATAAAGGAAATGCAAGATGCTTTAAAATATAATATTTTCACAGATAAGAAATATTGATCCTAGCAGTGAAAAGATGCTATTTCCAATCATCTGTTGCCAATAATAATGAAAAACAGTTGCACAAGGTCAACGTGGAAATAGAGCTGATATTTATTTTAGAAGTGGCACTCCATGCATAAAAGGAGCACTCGCAGAGGACAAGGCCACTGCTGAGGAGCTTAATGAGTTCTTTGCATCAGTGTTGGAGGTGGGAGAAGCTAGGGAGATCCTTATGCTGAACCCTGTTTCTGGGAGGAGGGAACTTGGCAGAGGGAGTTGTCTGAAATCAAAGTGGCTATGCAAGAGCTATGGAACAAGTTGCTAAAATAAACACTAAAAATAAATCACCAAGACTTGAGTATTCACTTGAGTTCTGAAAGAATTCCATATTGAAATAGCTGAATTACTAGTGGAAGTGTATGACCTCTTGCAATTTTTTTGAATCTGAGGACTGGAAGTAGCATCCCTAGAGATTTGCTATCTTCAAAATAAATAACATTTTTTTAAATACCAAAATCAAGATCAAAGTTGCTTTGGATTTTAAAAGCTTATGTGCTTTCTGCAATGAGTTTGCAGCTAAATCTATTCCAGTTTCATAGTCCTGTAGATATAATGATAAAAGGTTAGAGCCCACTTTACTCAGCAGCAATGGGTGCTGTTGGTTTAAGACCTCCTAGTGACGCCTCTGACTCTCCAGACAGCTCTCCCCGCAGACTTCTCTTCTCCAGTCTGAACATCCCCAGGCCTCTCAGCCTGTCCTTATAGGAGAGGTGCTCCAGCCCCCTGATCATTTTAGTACCCCTCCTCTGGACCCACTCCATACATAATGGTGCAAAAAAGGTTGAAAATATACCTTGACTCAAGCCTACGCAGAAAGGCAAGAAATATTGCATAATGGAAAGTAGTATAATAGAGAGACTGGATAGAGAAGGAATATATCTGAATCACTGCGCCCACACTTGAAGGAGCAGGATCCCAGTGTTGCTCTGAAGTGGTTATAGCACTTTCACATCCACACCTGTTTCTTAACGATCTTGATCTGCACTGTGGGGAGGCATTGCCAGGGAATACAGATATCTAGCTGTGAAAACATCCTTCAATGCAAATGGTAGGAACTTAAACACTTAAATTTTAAACAAGAGGAGGAAAAGGAAGAAACAAATGTTTGGGTGGAAGTGGACTTGCTTAAGCTAGAGAAGGAAAAGATTAATTCTGTTTGCATCTGAACCCATGAATACTTGGAATGAAAAAGGCCTTTCCAGGGATGATCAAAATATGGGGAAGGACAACAGCAACGTTACGCTTTTTCTCATGATGATCTGCAGTAGATCTGCTCTGCCGTCTGCTTTTCTCAGCAGGAATCCAGTGAGGGACTGTTCAGTCTGTCATATTCAGCCTACTGTGACTTCATTTTTTATTAGCTGAGGGGATTACTTCATGTAGTCCCAAAAAGGAATACTTAATGTGAATCTATAATTGTTCTGTTAATTTGTTTGAATTAGCCCAATACAAATATAGTCTTTAAAAATTAATGTGAAAATGGTCAGACATTGTAAGAAAACCATGAAATCAAGTTTTAAAAAAGCTACCAGAGAAATAACATGAACACAAAAATCATTCTGTGTGTTTGATCTTAAAATCGAAGTATGAAAAAAGTTACAATAAGAAAATATCTTGGTTATGTTGAATTAACTGCCTTTGCATAATAGAAATGTTATTTTCAGTCCTTTTGCAGTACTACTGAGATTGATTAAAACCACATGAAAAGATACCTATTGAGAACCAGCAGAAAAAAAGCCCCCAGACATTTCAAGAATGCAGTTATGTGAAGCAATATAAGGCCATAGCAAACTAAACCCCACAGCACTGATCTGGCTAGTGAAGTAGTTGCATTTCCAGAATAACCAGGTCCTTATTTTCAAATTATTTGGGATCTGAGAAATCATGTGGCGCTCTGTTTATTTTGCTAAAGGGGTGGTGAATTTCATCCACAATATTCCTCTGTTCTCTTTCTTCTACTTTTTTTCAGTTCGAGATGTTTAGCTTGAAAATAGAAGAGATGGAACTGGTGGGAAAGGTGGGAGAAGGGAGTTGAGTGGGGGATTCAGAAGAGAACATAACCTAAACCACAGACAATTCAGCTAAAAGAAAGGTTATACATAAAATTGATAAGATGAAGCTTATCAATGTAATAAAAACAATTGTTCTAAATCAAATTATGAAGAGCTCTACTTCAAGAGGCAATAACTCCGCAAGTGATGTTATAGGAAATAAACTGCTTTACTCTGGTGACCAATGAGCCATTCAGTCTCATTTCCTACCACCTCCTATGGTGGATGCTGGTTAGGTTGGCTATAAAATTCCAGCCTATGCTGGAAACTGCAGCTGAAAACAGTTGCAAAGGACTCCAAAACACAAATTTCTGCAGTAAAACCAAAAACCTTCCTATTCCCAGAATTTCACATCTATCCATTCTTGGGGAGATGCTAGAGACCTAGGAGGTGGTACCCTATGCTCTGCTTCTCAGAATGGCAAGGGCTGGAAGGGTCCTCGGGAGATCATCCAGTCCAACCCTCCTGGGCAATGGCTCCGTTAGAGCAGCCAGCTTGTGAATTGGGTGTTGCTTATGCAATATTCTCCCTCTCTATTTAGATTGCAGTCCTTCTGGAAGAAGGAACCACGTCTTCTGTCTGATGCTCCACGTGTGCTGTATCTTGTTGCATGCTCTGTTGGTGCTACCGCCATACAGGGAAACCCACCCAGTGTGACATTCCCCACAAGGAAGAGGAGTACTGGGGGGAAAAAATTTCCTCCTTAGCTTAAATGATAATTAATCTGTGGTCTGGAGCAGAACTAGCAGCCCTTGTATTACTTAGCTTCAGTGAATATTTAGCTAGTGTAATTGTAGAAGTCATTCATGAAGACAGTAAACAGTTCTTTGTCTTTTCAATAATAGCCTAAGTTTGGATCACCAGCGCATGCTCTGATGGCTGGCTCAGTGTTTCATGTCTATCTCTAATATTAAGCTGCAATTAGTGATCTATTCTCTCTGGGTTTAATAGCAGTATATTTTCAGCTGCAGAGTTGCTCTGGTGATGGCATACTTAAATTACTTGGCCACTTGGGAAACTTTAGAGAGAGTGAGTGACATTACTCAGCTGTGTGGAACATAGGATAACAGTTTAAATGGAAGGAAAAAACAGCCATATTTGATAGATAGTGCTATGGAGACATCACTTAGGAGTATATATCGGATTTTACCTTCCCTCTAAATTTAATTTTAATAGTCAAATAATGACATGATAAAACAGCAGTCTAATCTATAGAACACTAATTTGTTATTTTTGGCATTTCAAGCTGGTTCCTTTCACTTACACACCTTTTTCTGCCAGGCTAGTACTGAACCATAGGATATATCATCCTCATAAGAATGCTTTAAGGATAATAAATGGTTTAAATTAGTGCTGAACAAAAGTTGCTATATTTTTTGTTGCAAAGTATTCTAATTGGTTTTATAAGCTAAAACCATGGAGTCTTTCATGTAGTTTGCATATTAGTGTTTGATTTCCCCTTACACGTCTGTATTGTTTGAAGCCCTGTTTTTTTTCTGCCTTGCTGTGCACTGAAATGTAGTTCCGTGTTGAGGAGTGATTCTGTAAAGTAACATTTTGGATTCCCCTCTGATCAAATGTGCTCAGCTCACCATAAAAGTAGTGTGATTTTTTTCTAGCTCTAGGGGTTTGTCTAAATGTAATGCAGCCTTAACATATGTGTGCTCTTGCGCAGCAGAACATGTGCGTGTTGAGACCACGGTCCTTTGGCCACAGTATCACCAGACCCTTCGCTTCTAAAAAGTAGTGATAAACAAAGATCTGAAAATAACCTATGATTTAACTGTGTATTCTAAAATGGTATAAACTGAAAGCTCTATTCATGTTTTAGTTACCCATGTAAAACTGAGTGCAACTGTTTTATAAACCTTTGCTGTAGAGTTTTGTTGTAATGCTTGCTTGCTACAAACAAGGCTAGTTCCATACATAGAAGTGACATCTCTATTAAATCAGCTAGTATCGTTAATGGAGGCAGGACATGAAGAATATTGGTGTTCTTGAAAGCTTGGCTGCTTTTCGCTAAGTTAATTAGATGGTCTGATAAGAAAACATCTGCTCAGATACAAACTTTGTTTTACCTATTTAGATCCTGCCAGCTTTAAGAGCACTACTGCTAGAACCTATGATAAGAAGCATTTTCCCATTTTTTTACCTTCCTATACAATGCTTAAAGATGTTTGTAGAAAATGGTCATCTGCCTGCAATAATCATGTTTCATGTACTTAGGTCAGTAACAGGGTGCAAATACAGTGCTGACTTGATTGGCTTTTCTACCTGAGGAAAGCTTCACTTCATGGATTTCCTGGTACTTTTCTCTAGGTAGAGATTCCAGGAGCAGGTTTTGGCTAAAAAATATTATTATACATTTAGAAATTCACCTTAGCTAGCTTTCTATTCACCTGTGCTATACAGTTGTGCAGGTATCAGTGGTATCAACTAATGCTGATGAGATGCACAAAAGTGGGCCCTGTAATTAAGAGACAGAAGTACTTTTTATTGTATGTATTGCTGAAATACGCAGTCACTGAACACCAAATAACCCCAAGATTTTGGATGTAAACAAGCACCATTTCTTTCTTCATCTGGAAGATATTTGGTATTAAATTAGAGCCTCTTCACACATCACCATTTGTAAACTATTTTAATTTTATAGGAGCACAGGGAGATAAAAGGCCTAAAACTCAGGAGCCTGGAATGCTTGCAAAGCTTACTTCTTCCTGGTGATCCCAAAGTCAATGAGTAGACTTGAAGTAGCCTGACTTTTCTGCCCTGTTTTAAAAAGATCATTCTTTCACCTGTGTGTGAAATGGAAACTTCTCCAATTGTTCTTATTTGGGGCTGAGCTTTCATTTTCCCTTTGAGAACTGATGAGAGTGCAAGGAATGTTTTGGGTTTAAGTGTCAGGGCTCACGGAGCCCCTAACCCAGATGTCTGCAACTAACTGTGAAGGGGTTTAGCCATTTTTAAAATAATTGTAGTTTTTAAAGGTATTTTGTGTAAATTCACACTGATTGAGGTTGTTATAAAAATTCAGGGTCTAAGCTATTTGATTAGGCATAATCTTTCCAGCTGGGCTGCGTTGCTTGCCACCACAGGCAGGGAAGAGGTGGATAACGGGAGAGCCCCTTGCTGTACTGCGCTACAGCTGCTGGTCCAGCTGCTTCTGCTGGAGGTTATCTTCCTCCTCCACTGGAGGGAAAAGAATAGGCTGTATATCAAACTTCAACAGTGGAGGTATCTGCTGGCAGTAGGTGAAATAGTAGGTGGAGCAGTAATGCCTCAAACCATACAAATCCAGCTGCAGTGGCAAAATAATTATCATTCCCTAGCTGTCTGTGCTTACCTCTTTTGGGGGTTGCCAACCTATTCAGCCACAGGTTTTACAGTACAGTGTATCAATTTAAACCTCTGAAATTCATGGTATTCTAGCTGATGAGATTGTGCTCTTTTGCATCTTGCCAGACGCGCAAAACTGCTGTCTCTGCTGGCTGTCCGCTCATCACAGCCTGAATCTAAGGATGAGATTGTGCCTGAAAAATCCTGTCGCTTTTGAATAGGTATACTTTTCCAGCTCCTGACTTTGAACTCTGCTTTATGCAGGCAACTCTAGAGCAACTTAAATACTTTGTATGACTGTGCCTTTAGGAGCGACCACAGGGATTCTGCCTTCAAAGCATGAATAAAAGCATATGCAGATCACTGAACAAAACTGGAGGGTTTGTTTCTCAGAGCTGCTTCTTTGGAAGCTATGTGCTAAGACCCCTAGCATTTTTTAAGATTCAGTCCACAATGATCAGTGAGGAAAAGATTATAATTTAAAAAGAAATGGGAAAATGGCCCATACAATTGCTTAAAATTACATTTTGCCTACATGTGACATCACAAAAGAAAGTGGTATATTCTTATGAGCATCTCTGAAGTCTTTATAATGTGCTAAATTATTAGAAAATGGGTATTGCAAATAGGTTTAAGTAGTTATGCATTGGCAATCATATTCACACAGATTACTAAATAACCCTTATTCTGTTTGGTAAGATCCTGTATCTAAATGATCATGTTAGTGTTTATGGCAAAATCTCCTCTAGTGTTGTTTTTATTTTTTTACCATTCTATTTTCTGCTGTGGCATATCTTTCAAGTATGAATGATTCTCTGCAATAGTAATTCATAAAGCTATCACACAAGTCATCATTTAACTCTGCTTTACCAAGAATACTGACAATGTCCAGGTTTATAAATTGCATTCCTGTGGGACGAGGAGCTCACCACTTCAGGATGTATTCACTTCAAGACAGCATCTACAACATTTTGACTGTTCGAGTTAGACTGTTTTAATTACGCTTCATCCTTACCCCCAGTTTCCACAAAGCAGTACTTATGTGACAGAGAGCCATGCAAAGCTGTCTGTACAGGAGTGAATTCCACCTTTGGGGATTAATTATGAAGAGGTTTGGTGATGAACAATTTTGCAATGTTTCAATAAGATAGTTAAATCTCCCCAATGTGTGTTCAAAAACAATTAATTCAAAATGTCAGATTTTGATGGGGTTGTGGTATCAAACCGTAAGCATCTGTGACTATTTTAATTTCTCTTTACCCCCAAATTAATATGACATGAAACATACAGAAAGAACAGCAGTAATAATTCCAGTAGTTTCAAGAAAAATTGTACTGGACTTGGCCTCCAGAGCCATTTCTAAGTAACTGACTCTCTGATTCCATAAAAATTAGGTAGGATAGGCAGCTAAAATTAACTAAACTGAAGTTACCCCTCACTGCTCCAACTTCTGCCCTTGATCAGCCTTGGAGTTTGGATCCAACCCTCAGTCAGAACAGTGGAATCGCTTCTATAAAATCAAGTACAAATCCATGTAAAAAGTGACCTCTTGGCTGGAAAGTCATTTTCCTAGAGAAGAAAAACCAGCGCAGCTAATATAAAAATAACACCCCTGATGGTTTGATGAAGTGGGATGCTTGGGTTGCCTGGTTCAGTTTTAAGTTTGGAAAAACAAAAAAATCTCAAGGTGAGGGAGTGGTTCCAAACCTAGTATCTGCAGCATATCTGATGTCTAGGCAGTATTTTCAGAAGGCTTAGGAGTTCAAAATCTAGGCAACTATAAAAAATTCAGTTTGAAATTCTTTCTTTCCCCTTTTCTCCTCCTGTTCCCTGAAATCTGCCCATCAACTTTGTTGGCCAGGTTTACTTCTTCTTACTTTCATGCACGAAGTCTTTCAAATGGGAGGAACCTTAAAACTACAACAAAAAGTGTGTTACATGAACAAAATGGGTGTGGGTGTGTGTGTAGTTTCTTCTCTACTCTTTATTTAGTCACAGACACCTCAAATTAAAACTCCTCAGATGTGGGGCATTTGTGTCCCTATGAAACTGATTCATGTCAGATAACCTCAGGGATTCAGTTAAATGAGCAGTGTTTAAAATTCCTGTGTGTTTAATTTATCAAGCTCAATAGCTGTTTTACAGAGGTGACAAAGTTTATTTTTATGAAAATTATTTACAAAAACCCACGTGACCTGTCATCTGTTACCAAAGCTTTGTTCATTCCAGTGGAAGCAGAACTGATCTTCAGGGCTGTGCTCTACAGGCAATCCCTGAATATGTCCTTCACCCACAAAAAAGAACAACTTTGAGAAGTTCAGAAGGAAATATCCACCATGCAGGAAAAGCAAATGCACGTCAGATTATTTTTTAAGCCTATTTTGTGGCAAAAAAAATATTTTCAATGGAGGCTATTACTAGTTCAAAACAGATTTGTTCTCTCCAAATAAGGTTCCATTTTAGTTTGTGCGGGCTTTGGCAACAACTTACTGGAGTTACCTTGGGTTTTGCCATTTCTCTGAGACAAGGCTGGTAATTTCTGTTGCTGTTTGGAAGTCCAGTGCAAATAAGAGAGCCAAGGTACTCGCAACTGATCTGAGGTGAAGAAGGAGGAAGCCTGGAGACTGCAGAGCTGCTGCTTGCTCCATAGGACAGGCTGCTGTGACAAAGAGCTAGCGGAAGGAATAGGTTTTCTTTTCGCCTGCACTTCCAGCCTTGCCTTTCTCCTGAAATGCTCCACTGAAAGGTGGTAAGGGCTCCATTCCCAAATAGCCCTGCTTCTGGTTGCACTGACTCTCTACACAGGTACATAGAGGGATGAATGAGCGGGGAATGGCTTCCCGTTCTTTGTTTGAAGTTGAAGCCCCTCTGCAGCTTTGATGTGGGATCGCTGTTGTTAACTCTGCTCATCCACTAGCACAAGAGAAATAACATTGTGTCTAGACAGGGGGGAGACGATTCTCTCCAGCATTGCTCCTTCAGCCCTTGGGGGGCGTGGGTGGGTGGGAAGGGAGAAAAAATAAGGGTGTTTCTTCTATAGCCTTATTCAGTGCTGCTTTTGCGACCTGGAAATAGGCACCGAAAATGCCATTTCTGGCTGCATACAAAGCCTGTTCAGAGGAGGGGAGTGTGGGGGAGGAGGCGCACTCAAAGATGCACCAGGATCTGAGAAAACAGCAAGATCTTGATTTTTCTGTCTGGGGAATTTGGACTGCTAATTGCTCTCTCGCAAGGCACGGGTAGCAACTGTCATGTTAGACTGGTGCTGAGGGAGGCCCGTCCCGTGCTGGGGTCCGGGGGTACCGCACAAGGGTGGCTATGCGTGCAGAGCAGCGAAACTGGCTGTCCCAGCGGCTGTCAAATGCTCCCAGTAATCCAATCTGACGTTTGTGCGTTACCTCTCTTGCAGTTATCTTAACCTGACTTTAGTTCTGAAGCCATTCGCAGGTTGACAGGGAGCTTTCTCAGGCGTGCCCCCAGATACTGAGCTAAACTGCCTTGCTTCCATGGTCTTTTGCAAAAGAGGGGGGGGGGGGGGGGGGGGGGGGGAGATAATGCCGTGTGATGCCGGCTCCCAGCCCACCGCTCGGTCTGGCTCCAAGCGATCAGCACCCTTACGAAAAGCAGGCTGAAGGCAGAGCCGTTAAGGACAGCCTGGTGAACTGCGCAGTAGTTTAGGGAACTTTGAAAATCTCCCTATGGAGTGACTTTGGCAGGCTGAAGGGAAGGCACAGCGTTGTCACCGCCGCCCTGCCCCCGGTGGGCGCGGCCCGGGGTCCGGTGCGGGCGGGGGTGGGGGGTGGGGGGCCGGCGGGCCATGACCGAGCCCTGCTCCAAGCGGCGCCCAGGGCAGACCGCGGGATGAGGGCGAGACCTGCGCCGGTGTTTGGAATAGTCCTCTTACCCCAGGGCTGCCTCCCCCCGAGCCGCGGGGCTGGGAGGTGTGGGGCGAGGGTCGCCCCGCGCGGCTGGGGCTCCGGCAGCGCGGAGCCGTCGGAAGGCCCCTCTGGGGTGTCATCCCCGTGGGGAAAGCGCCGGGGGCGGCTGCCATTCCCCCTCCCTGGACGAACTACAACTCCCGGCGTGCATGGCTGCTGCCTGCCCTGGCTGGGCTGGCGCAGGCGGCGCGCTGCCCTGCGGGAGTTGTAGGCCGGGGGCCCGGCAGGGCGAAGGGGGCGGCGGCGATGTCCGTTCCGGCCCGGTTACCGAACCGGGCTGCGGGGGCGGCTGCAGCCCGGGAGTGCTGGGGGGGGGGAACGACACAGGTGTCAATCACCCCGCCAGGCGGCGCGCGCTCCCCGCCCCGGATGCTGAGCGGGAGGGGGGGGGGGAGTGGGCACGCGCTCGACGAGGCACGGGGGGGGGGGGGGGGGGAGGGAGAGGAGCCGGGGGAGCGCGCGGCTCTTCTGGGTGGCGCGCGCGCTCGTATGTAAATGAGCGGGCGTGAGGTCAGAGGCAGATGGAAAAGGGAACAGACAGAATGGCCGCCGCGGCTCCCGCTCCTCCTGCCGCCGCCTCCCAGTGCCGGAGCCCCCGCTGCACGGCGGAGCGCAGGGGAGTCCGCCGAGAACTCGACTCCTGGCGGCACCGGCTCATGCACTGTGTGGGTAAGAGAGGGGGGGGCGGCGGGGTGTCCCGGCCGCGGCGAGGGCACCGAGGGGCGGGGGCAGCGGGCTCCGTGAGGGGAGCGGGGTGGCGAGTCGGAGAGCGGGGTCTCCGCGGGAAGGGGGTGGGGTGGGGTGGGGTGGGGGGGAGCGGGCGAGGCGCCTTAAGCCGGGCTCTCTCGGGTGGGCGGAGGGGGGGAGCGGGGTGGGGAGCAGCCGCGGCGGCTTTCTTGGAGGGCGGAAGCGGGACGGGGGCTGTGGGGGAGAGTGAAGGTCCTGAGCCGCCTCCAGGCAGCGGCGGGTGGGTGTTAGGGCTTCGGTCGGGGCCGCTCGGTCCCTCCGTTAGCCGCCCGCCGAGACCCTTTCTCGGGTCGGGTCCTTTTGTTTCGGCTTCTCGCCGTTCGCGCGGTGAGTGCCGGTGGCTGCCCCCCTCCTCTCCTCCTCCGTCGCCAGTGCCTGGGGGGCGGAGGGGGGAGGGAGCCCGCCTGTGTGTGCGTGTGTGTGTGCGCCTTTAAGAGGCAGCCGCTCCTGCACTGACGGTTGGGATTTGAAGTTTTCCCTCCCCCTGGAAGTTGCCATGGCGACGGCAGTTCTCCCCTCGCCCTCACCCCCCCCGCCCCCGGGGCTGTCCCGGTGCCTCTCGTGCCGCCTGGGTCCCGTGACTCCCCCGCGCGCCGGGGCGGGGGAGCGCGGCCCGGGCGCTGTTCCCGCGCGGGGAGAGCCCCGCCGGCAGCCGCGAGCCGCTCCGCCCGGGCCGGGACCCGCGCCGCGGCGGCCGCCTGCCGGGCCAACGGCTCGCGCCTCTGCCCGCCCGCGCCCAGCGCGGGCATTCGCCACGCGCGCCGCCGCGGTCTCAAGGCGGGGGACGCTTCGGTCTGGGGGCTTCGGTTGGGTTTGGTTTTGTTGGAGGGTGGAGGGAGGGAGGTGTGCGTGTGTGTGTGTGTGAACGCTTTGACGGCAGGAACTGCTTATGTGTATCGCTCCAACAGACGTTTCCCTTCTTGGGAAACGGGTGACATCCTTGATCTTGGAGTAGCGTGCTAGTGTGTCAGTACCGATCCTCCCTGACGGCTGAGCGGTGGAAGCACACCTAGGTGTAACGGGGAGGGTAAGCGGCAACTCGCTCAGCGTTTCTGCGTGTGCCTGAGACGAGATCAAAGAAAGAAGTAAATACCTAACAAGTAGGTACACTTAAATTGCAGGCGATTAGCTTCGTCCGCGGGGGGGTGTGTGTGTGTGTTTTCGAATGTATTTTCAGTAACATGGTAGCCGCTTCGTGCACACATGCTTCTTGTCCTTGCTATCTCGCCCCAATAACACTTTTAAACACATAACACCTGTGTATATATTATGATACCTGCGTATGCTTGCGCTGTCTTTTCAATCCTTCAAGTTATAGTATTGTTTAGGAAAACAATGTTTATGTATTTCCGTACACTGTTACGTTATGTAATGCTTCTTGGGGAAAGAATGCAGTTTAGTTAGAATATATAGGGAAAGCTACTTGATTGGCGTGCATGCTGCTGTAAACTGCTAAATCTGATGGGCTGGTATCTCTCGCAATATATAAGTGGCAATTCCTCTGGTTACCTGTTATTTAATGGCATTTCAGTTTTAAATTTAAACTAAAATCTTAAAAGACGGTTGATGACTGAAGGGACTTTCAGGCGGTAATGGTATGCTGCCAGATGTGTTTGGGGAGCACAATTGCACAGCGTGACCAACACTGACAAGGACTGCGAAGAAATGTAATGAATGCTCCATAAGACAAAATTTCACCGTATGTTGGGCCCTCCGCTGGGCAGATTTGTTGTGTTTAGGGAACTTCTTCAAAGTTGTTTTTTGGGTTGCTCTTTCACTGAGAATTACAAAGTGTAAAACTGTAACATAATTACTTACATTTTACACTGATTGCACTGTGCTGTTGCTTCATGCTCAGTTTTCCTTGGAATAAAAGTTATTTAGGATATGATTTCTTTATATGTTCATGATGCAAGATTCAGTTAATAGAAAGGAGCCCCGAAATGATTAGCAGCTGCTAAGGAGGAAGGGCATTGGTTATGGTTTAATAGTTAGTCAAGAGCTATCTGGGTCAAGAACTGTTATCTGAGAGAAAGTGTAAACAAAGTGGCAAGAAATTGAGTAGTCAGGATAGTGGAAGTAGTGTACACTTAACAGGTTTGGGTTGGTGGTTTTTTTTTTTTCTTTAGTCCCTTGAAATTCTGTAGCATTAACTTCTGTAAAATAACCTCCTACATTAGCTCAAATTAACTTCCAAAGTAAAAATGGTTAATAGTTCTCATTTGGCAAAGTATTCTTAAGGATTTGAAGATGCTAACAAAGTTAATATTAACTGGAAGGTCTGAACAATTGTCCAGTTGATGGCTGAAATGGCAACATGGTGGGGGGAGGAGTGATGAGTAAGGTGGATTTGGTATAGCATATATATATAACTTATTTTTTCTTTATCCACCCTTCTCAAGGATCATACCTTTGTAGCAAAGTGAGGAAAACGATGAGGTAGAGTAGTAGCCCCTCTGATTCTTGAAGTAGCTTATTGCCAGTCCTAAAACAAACAAAAAAATCCACCAACAACAAAGAACTCGGGTTATTCTACCCTTAACATTTTTTTAATTAAAAAAAAAAAAAGTTTAAAGGTGATACGGTTCTGTAGACTGTCATTTATCAAGCATTACATTCAGAGAGCAAAGCAAGAAGGTACAGCCTCCTTGAACGTGCCATGTTGTTTCTACTAAACCCTTAGGATGAACAACTTTATTTTGACGTCTTGTATCGCTTACTGTATTGATACTAGATTTGGTGTTTGCATTTCAATAGTATAATCGCTTGAGCCCCTTGAAATCCTTTATCTGTAAAGGGCTCCTCATCCACTTACTTTATGGAAATGGTAAACTGAGCCAGAGATAATACCTCGAAGACAGTGATTGCCCAGTTTGAGACTCATAGTCAAGAGATTGTTTGTACCCGCAATAGTGAGACAGAAATAATACTCGGTTGCCTGCAGCATACTGTTTGCTTGAGGGTCAGTGATGTTTAGGGACCTCTGCTTGAAGGGCTCGGTTGCCGAATCATTTGTCAAAACCTGGTTGCAGACTTGAATATTTGCATGGACTTTAGAATTAAAGCTTGGGTTTTGCCAGCCTACTATATTAAGTCGTGCCCTGCACAATATGATTTTAAGTCTCAGTTCAAAATGTTCAAGCATTTAAAGAATCTAAGAAGAAAAGCAGTGATAACATTTCACAGACGTTACTGAGAATTCTCTTGTTTGATATCTAAGCATATTTGGAGGTACAAAAGATCTCACACTGTAAATTAATGAAATGTATTCACAGAAATTCTAAATAGGTGTTCAGTACAAAATGGCCGTTTAGGTGGTAATCTCTGTGTGCCTTATGTTGAGCACTAACATTCCTAAGATGCCTAGACTTGTGCTTATGGATGTACCTAACTCTTGCGTGACTCAATCAGAGTTCAAAACTAGATGCTTTTAGAAGGCATCTGAAGATCTTGATTCTGTCGGTGGTGTTACAGCATGCGTAATACATGCTAACAGGTATAGCAGTGCTCACTGGTATGTTTTGTCCTAGGTACAGTCTTTGTGACTTAACTAGCAAACTAAATACTCTAATCCTAAATTCTGTATTTATGGAAAAGTGCCAGAAAGCTCAGAGTTGAAGTACCTAGTTTAGCCAGCAACTGAGTTCTGTAGTGGTTTAAATTGCAAGATATTTTAGAGACATGAATATCAGAATGGTTAAAAATTACTCTTTGGTGCTCTTTGATTAAAACTTTGTAATGCAAATTGCTTAAATGCATTCCATTGGATTAGAAGCTTTGGTAATATGGAGCTATAAAAGTCTAGCTTCATACTATGGTCAGCCTTAAGAAACAGGATTTATGCAGTTTTTTCCAAGCAGTCATTGATCCCACTGATCAATTTCATTTGAACTTTACAGATAGAGTGTGGGCAAGTACATTGAGTCCCCATAACTTTTCATGAATAGACACAGAGGAGAGACTTCGTAATTGCTGGGATGCAAGAAAAATCTTCAGCATGAGGTGGTGCTTTTTACTATGTTATCCCGGTGTCCTGTGGGTGAAGCTTGGAGGAGTAACTTGAGGCTTTTTTAATGTAAAGCGCCAGGTAACTCCAGTCATGGAAGTTGAAATCTTCTTGCTAGGGTCTTGCGTTATATTGTGAAAATATAAAAGACTGCATAATCTTTTGTTGTGAAATGAAAGTTTAAAATATTTTCTCAACTACTTTTAAAGAAATAAGTGCATTGCTTTTTGGGGAGAGGAAGGGTAGATGTTTTACTGTTCCTTTGCTGCAGCTCAAAGGCACGCATTTGACAGGAAATAGCCTTGGTATTGCTTTCTTATGAAAACTGAAATTTGATCAAAGCAAAAATCCATTTTTTGTATGCTTGTGAAATCTAGCATGCAAGTACTTCTTTACTCTTATTATATTTTTTCAGACTTTCCTTCTAAACTAGGATACACTGTTGCATTTAATTCTGTTTTGATGGATCTAGACTTCCAGGGTTTTTTTGAAAATATTTGAACTTCTGCTCCAGCTTACTATTTTTGAAGAAGCTGTCTCTCAAGTGCACTTCCCTAGAAGAGGAATTACCTCCCCCCCCCCCCAAAAAAAAAAAGATTTGTAGCTATTACATTTGTTGTTATCCCCACCCTTTCAACACTCCTGCATTAACTACTTTGTATCTTTATTCTCACAATACACAGAAGTGTTCTCACTTTCATTGTGGCTCTAAGTACTTTGCAGCAGGTTAGTGTGACTTTTTTTTTTGTTTTTTAACACTGCTGCAGTTGTAAGCAATTTTCTATAGCTGCCACAGTAGTAGTGGCAGAACTAGTTACTTTACATCTGTGATGTTCTTTCTGGTGATTGTTCTGATGGGTCGATGCTCTACTACCTGTCAGGCCACTAATGGACTGTATGCAAGACTGATTTCAAAATGGTACCTGCTTTGAACTTTTTTGCTTCCTTGGTGCTCCACCTTCTTTAAACAGTAAAAAAGCTTGCTACAGCTGTAGTGCCACCATCCAGTATGATGGGCATTAATACTGGTATAAGGTGTTCCTGTGGATCTGTCATGCTTTGAGCTGTGATGTGAAACTCTTGGTGTGATTCCAGTGTAAAACAGATCAGGGAAGTAATCTCAGTGATACTGCAAACATTGGAAGAAGAGCAGGAATTAAATCTAGATCAGAATCGCAGCACAAGTTCACAGGCAGTTTTTGATGCAATGGGGGAAGATGGTATCATGTAAGGGAATAGCTCAAACTAGTATTACAGAGGCAGGTGTGCAAGTCAGCATTACCACTGAACACTTATTATGAATCCACAATATAAGAACACAAAGTGCCATCTTGCATCATCAAGTCTCTCAGAACTATTACCAGAATGGAGAAATCGCAATCCTGGCTGCTCCTGCTGCTCATATGCTTGCATCAGCACTCATTGGACCCATGCCTGATCTGCTTTAACTCAGTAGCTGGTCAATTGTCTGCTGAGAGGAGTTAGGGTCTTGCAAAAAAAAAAAAAAAAAAAAATCTAATCTGATGGATGCTGGTGCTAGCACAAGGATGGGGGTGGGACCGTGTGATGGAAGCAGGATGGGTACTAGCAGCAATAAGCCATTGGATTGGTTTAGCTGCCTATGGCACCATCAGCTGCCAGGAATGGAACACAACCCTAAACATACCATCCGGATTTCCCCTGAACTAAGCAGGTTAACAACAGAGGAAAAAGTGGTCAGGGTGTGTGTATATATGTCATTGGAAGTTGCTGTGGTGTATGTGTCACATTAACTGACTGAAAAAAGAGAAGACACATGGGGTTTGTTTTGCTTGTGTTGGACTATCTTTGTTTCAAATACGTAGTGTTAAATCAGCTTCTTTTCCATGCCCTCTCACAATCCGTTTCAACTCATCAGCTTTTCTCTCAGAAGGAAGTAATTGCCTACTGCTGTCATTGTGTTTTTGAAGGTGTATCTTATGTTTTACTCTTGAGATAAATTTTTACTTGGGAAAACAGTACAAGTAGTTAGAGTAATGACACCCAGAGGCTTGGTTTAAAAGGCAAGGAGAGGAAGCTCTGTGTATCTAGCAGTAGATGCAGTACTAGTTCACTGATCTCTTGTGAACCTGCAGTTGTAAGGATGTATGGAGCATAATTTTGTGAAGGACAAAACTGTACCTGCTACACAGACCAATCCATGGACTGTGTGGGATACAAGCAATGCTTTGTTTGAATTCTTTGCACTTCAAACAGAAATGTGTTGCAGAGCATGCAAGTAGATACACATATCTTCAGTAGTGTTGATAAAATCCGTGGTCATGTTTTTGGTACTCTTTATGTCTAGATGCTGGTATAGGGAAGCAGTTCAATTTTTAAGTGTTCCAGGAACTACCATAATCTTTGTCAATGTTTTTAGGCATAGCTTGAACTTTGTTATTATATGTTCTTTTATGGTAGCTGTTTACTTTTTATGTGGCTGATAACGAGCTGAGAAATTTAAACTCTGATAATCTTTCTACATTGTAGGTACTAAGAGTTTCTTAAGCTGGAACTTGCGTAAACCAAAAACATGGCATACAGGTATTGTCACTGCAACTCAATCTCAGTTCTTTCCTTGAGTTGGCATTTAGCAACTGTGTACTAATGGTTGAGTTGGTAACTTTTGGGGTTTTTTGTTGATGCATAACACAATTTTACTGTTTTTCTTTCTGGAGTCACTGTACATACCTTCATGCTCATGGTATGAGCATTCATTTACTGAACAGTTCAACAAAATGGACTGTAAAACTAATCTAGCTTAAAACCAACCTAGAAGACAGGAGGGGAAACACAGCAGGAGGAAGTATAGGAAAGAAAATTTAACTTGTATCATTTTCCTAATCAGGTTTACCTGCTTTTTCTCCTGAGTCAAGTTTATTGGGGAGAACAAGGCTTCTGATTTTTAGTAACTCCCTATTTTAGCAACAGTTTTGGGGGGGTTTGAAGTGAGCTGGAAACTAAGCTGGCTGAACAGCATCCTAGTCAACAAGATTGACAAGAGCAAGAACACAGTACTACTAACAATAATCTTTCCACTTGTTCTGCCTTTGTAGTGGAACTTGTCTCATGTAAGTGACCTGCCCTTCTGTTTTAAGTTGCTCTGGGGGGCCTAGTGTAACTTTTTTTGATGTTGCTCTGGGTTGGTTTTCTGCTAGTTGAGTCTCCTGAACTGTCTTGCTATGGTAGTGAGTACCAGTAGTTGTGTAAGGGAAGTAATAATAGGAATGTGTCATGCTGATCAATTTATCAGATCAGTGTATGCTGTTGAGGAGCTGTATTCTAACTACTCGCAAGTAGCCAGAGCTTGCACTGCCTACAGCTAAAATGGGAAAAAATTAGTACCTCTTCCCCTTATCCGCCCTTGCCTCTTTTATTTTTCAGCTGTATTATACGGGTGTTTTGAATAAATAGTTACAATGGGTCCCTTCTTGAATATGACTCAAGTATCAGGGCTTCAAACAAGGTTGTTATTCTAACCTTTAGAGTTCAGTGTGTTTATGTAAAGTGTAGAGGTTGGCCAGAGCCTTATAGACTTCACTAACTTAAAATTCTTCATCCCAGTTAGGACCACTGTCTCTTACATTATTCTTGAACCTTGTTCTTTTCCATGTGCTTGGAGGAAACTTTGATAAGAGAGGTTGGAACACTGATAGAGGTGGGAACAGAACTAAATTTGTGTGATTCACATGTCTAGTATCAAACTTCTGAAAAATAGGATGGCATTATGCATTTAGCTACTATACATTTAAAAAAAAAAAACCCACCTTGTTTGAGAGTTTAAAGTTATGTGATATTGTCGTCCCCCCCCCGCTAATCTACCACTTTATTCTTCCATCCACTAAAGGCTTGGAGAAGCCAGGAAGAAAGGAGGAAAGAGTGAGGGAGGGAAGATCGATGGTAGTGGCTCATCTGTTTGAGTCTGTAAGGGGGTAGAAGATGTATTACAAAGAGTAGGGGACTCTGAATATGCAGAAATGCATTGAGCAGTAGAGGTTTAATTCCTTTTTATGGGGTGTGGTCAGCAGCATGTGACTCTGCAGATCAAAGACCTAAATGTCAGGTTGTTGTCTGTCTTATTGTTTCCACTTCTGGCACAGAGCAGGTTCCTGTGTGGTATCTTGAGAAGCTGGATTAACCCCTTCTTAGATAAACATCTTAATCTTTGCAAAGTTCTTCTGGAGTCCCAGCTGCTGCTCTTAATTGTGTTTGGTTCTCAGCATCCATCCAGGCTTGCGTGTCCATAGCAGCATGCATTGTTTTGGCATGAGTTGGGTAATGTCACTAGATGTGTTTTGGTTAGGTGTTTTTTTCCTAAAGTTTGATGGTAAATGAAAGATCACTGAATTTGTGACCTCTTTGACTATGTTCCTCAGCTTTCAGTTTCTGTAAAACTTGGTAGTGTCCTGCTTTCCAGTTATGAGACATCCTAGCTTTTGTGGCACCTGGGGATTGATTATTCATGTTTAAAGAGCTGTTCAGTTGAAAAATTTGTTGGTTTGCAATGTTTTATTCTCAAATGCTACTGGCTGCTTTTAAAAATGCTTACTTTTCAGATTATAAATGTTTATCTTCTTCACAGTTCCCAGCTTCTTCAAATCATCTTAATTAAAGGCTAGTTAAAATCTTCATATATGAATAATGGTTCTTACTGTCATAGTTCCACTGCTTTATAAACTACCTTTAGTGTATTTCTAGTCTGCTGAGCCACTAATAGATCGGAGGGCAATGTAACTAATCTTTGCACTTCTTATTTTCCGTTCTAAAAGCACTACACAATTTTATTATACCAGGTTAAAATACTACTGGTGCAAAGCTGCTGGACGTCTTTTGATTAACAGTGAACTAATATTGCTGCCATATATGATGTAGATTATAGAAGACTGCTTTAAAGGACTCAGCTTGTGATTGCAGCTGTTTGGCTCGCAGAACAGAAAGTGTGCCCAGTTAAATGTGAAGATTTGACTTCACCAAAGTGTAGTTATTAATCCTCCTAATCTGAGTATGGGGTGAGGATTATCAAATGGCTACTGCTTCATGACCTGTAGTTCAGATGCAGGTCACTCTGATGTTAGCCACCTGATGAGGGGGAAGAAAAATAGGATCTACTGCTGGCTTAGACTGCTCTGTATAAGGGCTCTAGTGCTAACTGTGCCAAACTGTCTCAAAAGTTTGCTATGCTACCAGCTGAATAATGTAGTGACTGGGGACTTAGCTGTGATTCTGGTTCACTTTTTTCTTTTATTCTTCCTGGACCACTCTCTCTCTCTCTCCATCCTTCAACTTTCATAGCCAGTCATTTCCTATCGTTGACCTCTCCTTAAAACCACCCATTTGTCTTTGCTTCCAAACCTTTCCTTTTATTTATTGTCAGTGACACTAGAGTGATTTTGACAACTTTATCTGGCTCCACAGATGGTTTTCCCTCAGCTTTTGACTTTTGTGTGTTTGGAGTGTCTTTGCAATTGACTTGCATTACACCCATACATGCTCACCAAGGCAAATTATACTTTCCATCTTTCAGTCCAGGCAGTTTACGTGATGTCTTCCTCTAAGTGTCTAATCTCATATGTTTCTTTCTATATGTATTGCTGCTAGATATATCTCCTAGTGCTTGAGGAAAAGAGGTGTGTGCTGCTTCCTAGCACCTTATTCAGGAAACATCAGTCTCTGGCAATCTTGCCAGATCAAGAAGTCTGCCACCTTGTTATCAGGCTTTCACCTACTAATTAGTAGCCATTTGGAAGGTACTTGGTTGTTCTTTTTTGGAAATGGATCCCAAACTCATTCTGGCTAGAAGTGTCCTAACTTCTAACCTTAATTTATCCCCAGTTTGTATGTATTGTGGCAACACTATCACTTAAGGTTTTTCCTTATGTATTCCCCTTCTATTTTTCCCCTTTCCCCCTTCCATATTTATTCCTATTCAGATATTATTGCTTATTTAGCATAGTAAAAGTGAGTATCAAGGGATAATGAGCACTAATGACTCAAAAGTCACTGTAGTGGATTTGAATTTTAAACAAGTAGCTCACAGACAAGTGAAAAAAATGTAGCTACAAATGTACAAGCTAGTGCAAACTGTTAATAGCAGATACTGTCCAAAGTTTACTGTTGGCACTGTGGTACAATCCCAGTTGCAGTGTAGAGGCTATAATAAGCTCTCTGTTCTTGTGTTCTGTTTGAATATTCCTCTTTCCTCCTGTTCCAGTTTGAATGGGTTCTACAGGGTCATGCTAAACAGTATTTCAAACGAAGTATAGTCTGGACTGTGTTGAATGGAGGTCATAAACTGGCTCTGCATCATCAGATAAGAACAGCTGTACTAGATCAGAGCAAGTCTGTCTAGTCTAGGATCTATTGTTTGCAGCCAGTGGTGAACTGGTGGGGAAAAAAATTAATACGTAACAATATTTCTGAAATGTCTTCCAGCTTTCAATGAGACTTGTCTTGATCCTTGGGAGAAAAAGTTTTCTTGGTTTTTATAATTGATTTACTAGATTATTCTACTATAAATTATTGTTGATCTTGTATGGATGTGTGAGTTGAAGCAACATAAAACTTCAGTGGATCTCTGGTGTCCCCTGGTAGTATTGTGTTATATGACTCTTCTGTTTGTCCTAAAACAAGAAGTGGAAGCACTGTATGAAACTATTATTTAAAAAAGGCAAGGGATGGCAAAGGTGTTGCCTATTCGTGTGGTTTTGGGGTTTTCAGACTTTTTTTTTTTTTCTGAAGACCTGACCTATCTTCCCTTGGCCATCTCTTCCATCCCCCAAGCTGAAGAGTTCTTGCATGTTCCTTGTAGAGAAGCTGTTTATTAAATTTGATCATTTGTCCCTTCTTTCATGTGTTTTCATAGTTCTGCTCTCTTTTGAGATGGGGAAACTAGAAATACATTCAAGATCACATCAATGTGAATTTATGTGGTGACAAACTAGGGGACAATGCAGAAGATCTTCCTTTAAGAAATCAAAGCATTTGACGTGCCCTTTATGGAGCTCATCCTTTCACATAATTATGTATTGGAACCCCAAGATAAAACTTGAGTGCTAAGTCAGTTCAGAGACCATTACTGTCTATGTAATATGAAGATTTGCTTTCTCCTCTATTTAGCTTAATAATTCCTTGCTTTTGGTAATCATCCTTAATTTTATCAACTTGATATCTCAACATTTTGAAGTTTTTCTATGTCAATAGATGTCGTCTTGAAATCTTGATTTACTCTTAGTGTCCCATGTCTACATGCCTACTGACATCTTCAAATAACTCAGTCGTGTTTGAAGTATGAGTTCCCTTTCACAGAAGTTGTATTGGGTCTTCAGTAATGCATTATAATTCTTTATGCATGTGATAATTCTGTTCTTTGGATTTTATTTGCCCTGTTATGAACATTTGAATTGCTGGTTTGTGAAATGGCCTCAAGTTGCATCAGGGGAGATTTAGAATGGATATTAGGAAAAATTTCTTCGCCAAAAGGTTTATCAAGCATAGGAGCAGCAGGCTGCCCAGGGAAGTTGTTGAGTCCCTATGCCTGGAGGTATTTAAAAGATGTGTAGACATGGTTTAGTGGTACACCTGACAGTGTTAGGTTTGTGGTTGGACTTGATGATCTTAAAGGTCTTTCCAACCTAAGCGATTCTGTGATTCCATGTATGCCTTTGCTGACGTATATTCTAAGCAGGTGTCTGTCTGGTAGAAGAATACTGTCTGGTAGAAGAATACAGGCCAGTGCATGATAGGCATACACAGTTGCTGATTTTTTTTGTTGTTGTTGTTGTTGTTTGGTGTTAAGCTTTGCCCCTTTCCTGTCCTCTGGTATAGAGGTAATTAGCTTGCTGATTTCGTCATAATAAGTACTAGTTCAGATGTATCAGCCTCAACTTCCTCTCAGTTTTTCTTACTGTTACTACCATTTTTTGTTCTTGTCAATGAGAGGCTGTTACTACAAGAAACATGTTTTATTTACTCCTTAGACAAACTGATCATAGTATGACTGGATCAGGTAGGCCATCTGAGGAGCAGGAGAGACTGCTGCTTTCCTGGCATCAACTGAACTTGCTTGGCAGAGGGAAGGTCCTGTAGGCTAGAGCATATAGAGCGAACCATCACAGCAACAAGCTGGGAGCTTGCAGCTTAGGCTGGAAGGTGAGTTAAATGGGGAGGGAGAAAAAAGGGATGAAGAAAATGAAGGGTTAGCTGCTGGACCTGAGGAGTTGAAAATGAAAACTTAGGTAGATCAGGCTGTACAGAACTCACAGGTGGTATTTAGCTGACTAAAAACAAGCTTGGAAGTGAAATAGTCCAATGTTGGGGAAATGTGGTTTATAAACTCACTTTTACCACCTTACCTATTTACTTTGGAATTCTGCCACCTGTTGTGTGTTCCACTCTGTTTGGTACGTGGCTCCTGAGGCCAGAGATTTCCTGGTGATGTCTAGAGAGTTTTGCCATAAGGAAGGGGTTCAGGAGGCTTTGTTTCAAAGCTCTTCTGATTGAAGTTTTGCCACGCCTTTTTCTGTTAAATGCTTAAATCTGAAGAATTGTTCCATTAATGGCTTATAGTTGTCCTGTGATCTATCAGGAAATTAGATCCTTTGGTCAAAGTAATTTCAACTCTGCAACTCTTAGTGGGTTCTTGTTTCCAGGTGTATGTTCCTGCACTCTGTATAATCAAATGTGAAGTGAAATGTCATGTGTTTACCTTTGAGGCCTGAATCGTATTCTGTGCTGATGCAATCGGTCAGAACTTCAGGTATACTTGTACACTTCTTTTGATTATTGTTAAAATGTCTTTAGCAAGGTGTCGTGGTTTAACCCGGCTAGCAACTAAGCACCACGCAGCTGCTCACTCACTCCCCTGCTCTCCCTCAGTGGGATGGGGGAGAGAATCGGGAAGGAGAAAAAAAGGTTAGAGCCGAGGGCTGAGATAAAGACAGTTTAATAAGAGAAAAGAATAATAATAGTAATAATGAGAATGGTAACAGAGTACACAAAACGAACGATGCACAATGCAATTGCTCACCACCCGCTGACCGATGCCCAGCCTGTCCTGAGCCACGATCAGTCCCTGAGCTGCGATCGCTCTCCCCGCAACCGACCGACCAACTAACACCCCTCCCCCCCACGCCGAGCATGATGCTCTATGGTATGGAATAGCTCTTTGGTCAGTTGGAGTCAGCTGTCCTACCTGTGTTCCCTCCCAGCTTGTTATGCACCTGGCTGAGCAGGAGAAGCTCAAAAAGTCCTTGAGTAGTCTGAGCACTACTTGGCAACAACTAAAAACATCAGCGTGTTATCCACATTCTTCTAGTACTAAATCCAAAACACAGCACTATGCTAGCTACTATGAAGAAAATTAACTCTATCCTAGCCGAAACCAGGACATTATCCACCCCTTATTCTATACCATTTATGTCATGCTTAGGTCCTACCTTTACAATACATTCCAATTAATCACCACCACCTTCCCATTTTTTTTTTAAAATATATACACAGATAGCATTCCCTTAGTCTATGGACCATCCTTCTAAAATGTCCATTGGGTTCATTTAGTTCATGGTTTTGGGTTCCGTCTGTCGTAACAGTCTTTCAGGGCAGAAGAGTTGGGGTCTGGTGTTGGGTTGTTGCATGCTGAAGTCAGTTCTGGTTCCATCCGCTGCACTTCCTCAGTTTTCTTCAAAATTCATTCTTCTTAATCTAGGCAATTCTTACTGTTATACCATTAATAGGATATACAGCAATAGTAAAAATGATGACATACTGTATTATGCAGCAATTAACATCATACAATTCAGTTCATTGGCTGTTTTCACCCAAAATCAAATCCCTTTGAGGTACACATCGGACTTTCCCATCCCTCTGCATCACCCACCAAGTGGAGCCAGGTCCTTGAGCAAAAGCAATCCCACGGATGGGTTTGCCTTTACCTGAGGCAGGAGTAACCCAGACTGTCTTCCCCAGCATATTTTTTACATGCACTACAGGGACTTTATCCCCTTCTACAGTACATAAGAGGCTTGATTGGGCAGGGCCAGCTCGGTTGGCAGATCCTCTAGTGTTGACTAACCAGGTAGCCTTTGCTAAATGTGTATCCCAATGTTTGAATGTTCCACCCCCCATTGCTTTCAGTGTAGTCTTTAACAGTCCATTGTATCGTTCAATTTTTCCAGAGGCTGGTGCATGATAGGGGATGTGATAGACCCACTCAATGCCATGCTCTTTGGCCCATTTGTCTATGAGGCTGGTTCAGAAATGAGTTCTGTTGTCTGACTCAGTTCTTTCTGGGGTGCCATGTTGCCACAGGGCTTGTTTTTCAAGACCCAGGATAGTGTTCTGGGCAGTGGCATGGGGCACAGGGTATGTTTCCAGCCATCCGGTGGTCGCTTCCACCATGGTGAGCACATAGTTCTTGCCATGGTGGGTTTGTGGGAGTGTGATGTAATCGATCTGCCAAGCCTCCCCATATTTGTATTTCAGCCACCGTCCTCCATACCAAAGAGGCTTTAACTGCTTGGCTTGTTTGATCGCAGCACATGTTTCACATTCATGGATAACCTGTGCAACAGTGTCCATGGTCAAGTCCACCCCTCGATCACGAGCCCATCTATATGTTGCATCTCTTCCTTGATGGCCTGAGGTGTCCTAGGCCCACCGAGCTAGAAACAATTCACCCTTATGTCACCAGTCCAGATCCACCTGAGCCACTTCAATCTTAGCAGCCTGATCTGCCTGCTGGTTGTTTTGATGTTCTTCAGAGGCCCGACTCTTGGGTACATGAGCATCTACGTGCCGTACCTTTACAACCAAGTTCTCTACCCGGGCAGCAATATCTTGCCACAATGCGGCCGCCCAAATGGGTTTGCCTCTGTGCTGCCAGTTGCTCTGCTTCCACTGCTGCAACCACCCCCAGAGGGCATTTGCCACCATCCATGAGTCAGTATAGAGAGAGAGCACTGGCCATTTTTCTCTTTCAGCTATATCCAAAGCGAGCTGGATGGCTTTCACCTCTGCAAACTGACTTGATTCACCTTCTCCTTCAGCAGTCTCTGCAACTTGTCTAATAGGACTCCATACAGCAGCTTTCCACCTCTGATGCTTTCCCACAAGACGACAGAACCCATCAGTGAACAGGGCATATTGCTTCTCATTTTCTGGCAGTTTATTATACAGTGGGGCTTCTTCAGCACACACCACCTCCTTCTCTGGCAATATTCCAAAATCTTTGCCTTCTGGCCAGTCCATGATCACTTCCAAGATTCCTGGGCGATTGGGGTTTCCTATTCAAGCCCGTTGTGTGATCAGTGCAACCCACTTACTCCACGTAGCATCAGTTGCATGATGTGTAGAGGGGACCTTCCCTTTGAACATCCAGCCCAGCACCGGCAGTCGGGGTGCCAGGAGGAGCTGCGCTTCAGTACCAATCACTTCTGAAGCAGCTCGAACCCCTTCATATGCTGCCAATATCTCTTTTTCAGTTGGAGTATAGCGGGCCTCAGATCCTCTGTATCCCCGACTCCAAAACCCTAGGGGTCAGCTTTGAGTCTCCCCTTTCTGCCAAAGGCTCCAGGTAGGGCCATTCTCCCCAGCTGCGGTGTAGAGCACATTCTTCACATCTTGTCCTGCCTGGACCAGCCCAAGGGCTACTGCATGCACTATCTCCCGTTTAATTTGTTCAAAGGCTTGTCATTGTTCAGGGCCCCATTTGAAATCGTTCTTCTTCCGGGTTACTTGGTAGAGAGGGCTTACAATCTGGCTATAATTTGGAATATGCATGCTCCAAAAACCCACAATGCCCAAGAAAGCTTGTGTTTCCTTTTGCTAGTTGGTGGAGACATGGCTGTTACTTTGTTGATCACATCTATCGGAATCTGACGACGTCCATCTTGCCATTTGATTCCTAAAAACTGGATCTCCCGTGCAGGTCCTTTGACTTTACTTTGTTTTATGGCAAAACCGTCTTTCAGAAGGATTTGGACTATTTTCTTCCCTTTCTCAAAAACTTCTGCTGCTGTTTTGCCCCACACAATGATGTCATCAATGTATTGCAGATGTTCTGGAGCCTTACCCTGTTCCAGTGCTGTCTGGATCAGTCCATGGCAAATGGTAGGGCTGTGCTTCCAGCCCTGGGGCAGTTGATTCCAGGTGTACTGGATGCCCCTCCAAGTAAAAGCAAACTGTGGCCTGCACTCTGCTGCCAAAGGGATTGAAAAGAAAGCATTTGCAATATCAATTGTGGCATACCACTTGGCTGCCTTTGACTCCAGTTCATATTGAAGTTCTAACATGTCCGGCACAGCAGCACTCAGTGGTGGCGTAACTTCATTCAGGCCACGATAGTCTACTGTTAGTCTCCACTCTCCATCAGACTTTCTCACTGGCCATATGGGACTGTTAAAGGGTGATCGAGTCTTGCTGATCACTCCTTGGCTCTCCAGTCGACGAATCAGCTTATGGATGGGAATCAGGGAGTCTCTGTTGGTGCGATATTGCCGCCTGTGCACTGTTGTGGTGGCAATTGGCACTTGTTCTTCAACACTCAGCAACCCCACAACCGAAGGGTCCTTTGAGAGACCAGGCAAGGTAGATAGCTGCTTAATTTCTTCTGCCTCCAATGCAGCTATACCAAAAGCCCACCGGTACCCTTTTGGGTCCTTGAAATACCCTCTCCTGAGGTAGTCTATGCCAAGGAGCATCTGGGCCAGTCACAGTGGTGTGCTTTTGCCACTCATTCCTGGTTAGGCTCACTTCGGCCTCCAATACCATCATCTCTTGAGATCCCGCTGTCACTCCAGAAATACAGATGGATTCTTCCCCTATATAGCTTGATGGCATTATAGTACACGCTGCACTCACGTCTACTAGAGCTCTATACTTCTGTGGGTCTGACATTCCAGGCCATCGAATCCACACAGTCCAGTAAACCCTGTTGTCCCTTTCCTCCACCTGGCTGGAGGCAGGGCCCCTCTAATCCTGGTCACTGTTGCTCATGATTTGTGTATATGAGTCAGAAGTTCCTTCATCACAATCAGAATTAAGATCAGCCCTTCTATTTTGTCTGAAAAAACTACGGTCTACCCAGTCTCTGGAAATTGGAGCAACAAGTTTCCTCGAAGAGCCCCCTTTTGTGTTTGTTTTTCTTTGCAACTCGTGTACTTGTGCCTCTAGGGCCAAGGTAGGTTTTCCATCCCATTTCCTCATGTCCTCTCCATGATCACGCAGGTAAAACCATAGAGTGCCCGGTGGTGTGTACCCTTGATATCCTCTCTTGAGCAGAGGGATGCTTATTCCTAGTGGCTGAGATATTTGTTCGTACAGGTGGGGAGTGAGATATATCCTCGTGGAATTGTTCAAACTTCCCGGACAGTTTCTCCACAGCTGAAACAAAGGAGGAAGAGGTACTTTCTTTGTATTCCCGGAGCTGGCTAGCCACTTCATCCACTGTCGGTCCCTCTCCATCTTTTCAGTTCAGCATTGCCCATGTGTTGGCATATGATGTTGGTGCACTCCGTAACAACTTCCACCACATGGGTCATGTGCACCGGATGTTATCTGGATCTTTGGGCAACTGGTCATTGTCCAGGTCACTATAAATCACTTCCAGGACAGCCAATTCCCTCAGGTACTGGATGCCTTTCTCCACAGTGGTCCATTTACCTGGGCGATATATGACATCTTCCTTGAAGGGATATTTTTCCTTCATGGCTGACAGTAGTCATCTCCAGAGGCTGAGGACTTGTGCCCCTTTTCCAATCGTTTTGTCAGTGCCCCGTTCCCTAGAAAGGGATCCTAGTTGCTTGGCTTCCTTACCCTCGAGTTCCAGGCTGTTGGCCCCATTATCCCAGCATTGGAGTAGCCAGGTGACAATGTGCTCACCTGGACGATGGCTGAAATCTTTTTCCATATCCCGCAGCTCACTCAAGGATAGGCATCTGGTGGTTTCTGTCTCGTTTATGAGCTCTTCCTCCTCCTCTTGTGATGACCCCGCTTTTTCATCCTCCCTTTCTAAACGAGTTGACTTTCGCTTCCAAGATTTCTCCTTTTGTGTAGGGGTGACTGATACTGGCACGGGTTCGTTCCCTGGTTCAGCTGCAGTGCCTGCGGCCTGTGTTGGAGTAGCCGCAGTGCATATCACCGGGGTTGGAGTAGCTGCAGTGGCTGTGGCCAGGGTTGGAGTAGCTGCAGTGGCTGTGGCCAGGGTTGGAGTAGCTGCAGTGGCTGTGGCCTTGTCATCAGATCCAGAGACTTTCTGTTCCCTTTGGATGTATTGAATCATGTTGAACAGGGCTCGGTAAGCATGGACCAGGCCCCAGCATGTTGCAGTGATTTGTGTTTGCTTAGAATTGCCAGGGTGACCAGCATACCTTTTCCAAATATTCTACCAGTTTTTCAGGATTCTGCACTTGTTCAGGAGTGAATTTCCAAAACGCTGGAGGTGCCCATCGTTCTAGGCATTTACCCATACTACCCCAAATACCCTGCCACTCATAACTATCCAGCCCTGGGGCAGACATCTGGATGGTATTATTAAGTTGCTTACTAACTTTGGACAAAACTGAAACAATATTCCAAGTAGATATCAACAGATATATCTTAACTATCCAAGGATGTTCAAGATACTGAAAAGTTATTGTAATGAAGGAGGAAACATCATCAAAGAAGGCGGAGAAAGTGCCATTCTGTATTTCCTCCACAACAAACTCCTCAGAATCCGATGTATAATTGCGAATTTTCTCCACGAGGTGGTACCCAAAGTGCAGTAAAGACTTCGATATGAAACCCAAATACCAGATAAGGCTCAAGGTCATTGTTTTAATAACAAGTCTCCCAAGAAAAACTTGTTTAGTCACCACAGAGCACAGCAAACTGCAAAAACCAACACCAACTTCTAACAAGTACAGCAAAGGAGCAAGCATGGTGCAGACTGGATAAACTAAGATCGAGAACAAATGAATCAAACCGCGACCCACCACTGTTAACAGATATAAATTCCTTAATATTCTCTGGTTACTCTGTCGTTATCTCAAGCCCTTCGAGCCCCACGTTGGGCACCAAAAAGGACTGTCGTGATTTAACTCGGCAGGCAACTAAGCACCATGCAGCCGCTTGCTCGATCCCCTGCCCTCCCTCAGTGGGATGGGGGAGAGAATCGGGAAGGAGAAAAAAAGGTTAGAGCCGAGGGCTGAAATAAAGATAGTTTAATAAGAGAAAAGAATAATAACAGTAATAATGAGAATGGTAACAGAGTATACAAAACGAATGATGCACAATGCAGTTGCTCACCACCTGCCGACCGATGCCCAGCCTGTCCTGAGCCATGATCAGTCCCTGAGCCGCGATCGCTCTCCCCACAACCGACCAACATCCCTCCCCCGCGCGCCGAGCATGATGCTATATGGTATGGAATAGCTCTTTGGTCAGTTGGAGTCAGCTGTCCTAGCTGTGCCGTACTCCCGCCCAGCTTGTTATGCACCTGGCTGAGCAGGAGAAGCTTAAAAAGTCCTTGAGTAGTCTGAGCACTGCTTGGCAACAACTAAAAACATCAGCGTGTTATCCACATTCTTCTAATACTAAATCCAAAGCACAGCACTATGCTAGCTACTATGAAGAAAATTAACTCTATCCCAGCCAAAACCAGGACACAAGGTAAAACTTACTCCTAAGGAAATAGTCTAATAACTCTTCTCCAGGCTGGACCATCTCCTTCAGCATTGCTTGTTGTCTTCCTCCTTTTTTTGTCAGTTCTGTGCCTGTTTTATGTGCATTGTGCAATTCCCCTCAGGCTTGACACAGTTTTCTCTTGAGATGCCAATTCATATATATGTCTTAACATATATCTGTCCTAACTGATGTATATGCCATAGGGACTTAATACCAGTCTGCTATAGCAGTTTCCAAAAACATGCAGTCCTCTTCCATGTCATTAGGCCCTCTCGGCTGTCTGATGTGGAGCTGAGAAATGTGAGATGGCTCCTGATTTTGGCCTTTCCCTGTTTCATTAGGGGCCTTACCATAGTTTAATTTAATCCCTTATGCTTTTTAAACAGCAGCAACAAACCAACCCTAAATGGATACTGGCCTTCTCTGTTGGAATGCCAAATGTTACACCTTCTCAGAGAGAATTTCTTCAGTCAGATCATCAGACTGGTTAGGTTATATTGGAAAGTAGTTTTATTTCCTGTCTGCACCCTAGTGAAAGTCTACTGACTCCTGAACAAATGTGTTCTGCCCCAAGGAAATGGGATTTAATAAGAAATGCTCCATTTGTAACTTGTGGCGTCAAGACTTCTTATCTTGAAATGTTGGAAGTGTCCAGAGTGCTCTGAGCTTAGTGCTGATGTGAAGGACTGTGCTTCAGCCCTGACCCTAGATCAACTGTTGTGCACAGTCCTTAGAAACAATGGTACATTACCTGAGTCCTGGATACTTCTGCATTTAGTACCTTACCACCTCCATGGAGCAGGGTGTTTTCTTAGAACTAGGGCTTCTCTACAAAACATGAGGGTTTTGCTGAAGAACTCACATTAGAGAGAAACTGTTTAGTAAATCCTATAAATACCAGTTTTTAAGGGAGTATTTGTCTGTAAATCAGTCATATCTGAATTATTGTCGTTGTCTCTGGGAAGCATTCTTTGACCCACAAACCTTTAGGGAGCGAGCTGAAAATCGAAGGGATCATGGATTTCTTATTTAACTAGTCAATACTTTCTCCAGTGACACTGCAGGAGAAAAAGCTGTGAGAAAAATCCCCTGTAGTCCTGAGGAGACTTGCTTATTTAGTATGATGATGCTGGTTATTGAAATCTGTGGTCTTACTTGCTGAATATGCCTCTTAATCAGTGACTTTAAGAATACTTGTCCAGTGGTTCAGGAAGGGGGTTTGCTGGCCTAAGCCCAAATGTGTAAGGCCTTTACTTTAGGTTGTTACATATAGTAGCATTTTGAGGACTGGTACTTGATGTGACTTGAAGTAATTTCTGGCTCTTTCATATTGTCTGAGGAGATCTTGGCATCTCTCCAGAATCTCCTCTTCTGAGGAATGAAATAACTTTGAGGAAACTGATATTAACAAAGCATCTTAAAGGCAGTAGAGTGACTGCTTGTTTTTGCAAGGCCTTTTCATTAACTTTGAAGGTAGGAACAACAAATTGTACACCTTCTGCTTACCTTGTCTGCCTCATTCAACCCCCAGCATCACAAACTCAGAGGCAGAGCACCTCTTCTCCTGTTGTCTGCAAGAGTAGCTACTCGGTAGTGATTTGAGTGGTGTATTTGAAGACTTGTTAACTGTCCTTCGTTCTGTGTGGTACCATACTTCACCTGCCCTTTACAACCAACTGACCTGATTATGTGGCATACAGAAAAACTACGAACTGGATACTCAACAGCTTTGTCAGCTGTACATCTCTAGTGGTACTCCGGCACTTTCTCAACCTTGCAGATTAGTAATAAAGGCTGTTTTGCTCTTTATATGGGATACAAGTGACCTTGACCTATGAGACTGATTAAGAAGTTTGGTACCAGATAAGTAACTTCATATGAAATTTTCCAGAATGCTGGAACTGAGATTTATCTGGTTCCTGCAGGAGTTTCCCTCTTGCTGGAAATGCAGACTGTAATCACGCTTTTCTTTTAAGAAATCTTCTTCCTGTATTCTTGACCTTGCAGTTTGGTTGGCTTCCCTAAGTGGTTGCTGCTGTCTTTCTAAATTGTTGCATTAAGAGGAGAAAGTACCCTACATACAGATCAGCTGGAAGTACTGAAGTTTCCTGTTTTGCTTTGCTTGAGACTTGTGGGAAGCAATAAGATATGGCTGTCCTGAGTCTCTAGAAAAGAGAAAAGAAAAAAGAGAAAAGAAACTCACCGGACTGAATAGTGAAATCTGGTAAAGATTCTACCCTTTCTATTTATCTTAAAATTCATAGTCCTTTCTAAAAAAATGATCAAAAAACTAGTAGCTGTTTTGCTTCCAATTCAAATGCGTTTTTTTATCTGCTTAAACTTAGGACAGAATTTGTGCTGAGTTTTTGTTCGTTTTAAGGAACAAAATAGGGATACAGCTTTTTTCATTTTTTTTTGCACAGTATAAAATGAAGAGGTATCTCCTCATTAGTTTTAAAGCAGACTAACAAGTTTAGAACTGGAAATAATGAACGTTTGCTTCTGCTAAGGAAGAGCCAGTACTGGAATACAGAAGGAACAGAGTGTTTCTAAGACAGGATAGCCTACTGTTTAAATCCATCTGCCTTGTGTAAGAGCTCTTGTCTGTTCTCCATGTGATTAAAGTATTCAGAATCTTGCCACTAAGTACTTGAAATACATCTCTGTTTTTCCTTTGTGGTGTTCCACCCCCCGGCTCTGCAAGTCAGGTTGGACAGTTGTTAGTAAAGTGAGTTTTATAGAATGTAATCAGAAATTAATTACAGATTTGTTACAATATTGATTATCTCCTAATAAATTCTCAGAGCTGCTGTATGGCTTCATTTGAGTACTGTATGGATTCTGTTCCAGAGCAGATGGGAGTTTGAGTCCCACACCTTGAATCATAGAATGCTTTGTGTTGGAAGGGACCTTTAGAGGTCATCTAGTCCACCCCCCCTGCAGTGAGCAGGGACATCTTTAACCAGATCAGGTTGCTCAGAGCCCCATCCAACCAGACCTTGAATGTTTCTAGCGATGGGGCCCCCACTACCTCCCTGGGCAAACCATTCCGCTATTTCACTGCCCTTATTGTAAAAAAATTTCTTCCTTATATCCAGTCTAAACCTACCCTGGCTTAGTTTAAAGCAGTTACCCCTTGTCCTGTCACAGCAAGCCTTGCTAAAAAAATTGTCCCCGTCTTTCATATAGGCTCCCTTTAAGTACTGAAAGGCTGCAATAAGGTCTCCCCGCAATCTTCTCGTCTCCAGGCTGAATAACCCCAACTCTTTCAGCCGCTCCTTGTAGGAGAGGTGCTCCTGCCCTCAGTCATTTTAGTAGCCCTCCTCTGGACCCATTCCAACACGTCCATGTTCTTGTGCTGAGGGCCCCAGTAACCCAGGTGGAGTCTCACCAGAGCAGGGTAGAGGGGCAGAATCGCCTCCCTCGACCTGCTGGTCATGCTTCTTTTGATGCAGCCCAGGGTATGGTTGGCTGCCTGGGCTGCAAGCACAGATTGTTGGCTCATGTCCAGCTTTTCATCCATCAGTACTCCCATCTTACCATTTTGTGCTTTGTCTTGTGCCATTTAATGATTGGGAGGAAGTTTATCAAAAGTTTGTATAGATGTGTGCTAGTTGGTTTAAAAAAAGAAAAGAAAAAAAACCCCACCCAAACACACCTTCTTAATCTTTGAATTGTATCAAATGCTAAAAGCAAACCCAAGAGATTAATAACTTTTTCGTGTTCTCTTATCTGACATCTTTTAGCTGATGAGAATGCCTAATGTGAAGCTAAAATTTGTATTTAAAGTCTCTATTTCTGTATTATTTCTGCTTTTCAATCTTCAGTGGGAAATGAGGGAATTCAGCCCACTTAATCAAATTCTAAACTATTAGAAACTTGTGCATGTTCTTTTCAGTGTATTATGCAAGTTCAACATAAGTACGCTTAGAGGATGTAGATTACAGGTTGGTTGTCCATGACAGGTATGTTGAGATACACTACCTACCTACTTTGAATAACATTATCTTTTCTTTTATGCACTGAGCATGTTTAAGAACTGATTTGAAATCACAGTTTAGCTGAATTTAGAGTTCTTCCAGTCTAACTGGAGCAGCTGAGGCACTTGCAATTTTAACCTTGAATTCCAAAAAATCTTTTAGAGAAAGGAGGCATGGTTAATACTTCTTATTTTAAGTGAAGTTTTTACATAGACAAGAGTGTCCAATTCTTGTTGACCTAGTTGATGTGTTGCCAGCTCTAAACTTTGTCTAACTTGCCAAGCCAGATTTTGGCTGGATGCAAAAATGATGGCTGTCTTGGGGTTTTTTGGTTTTGTTGAGTTGTTTTTTTTTTTTAAAAGCAGCTATTCATAAAAAAAAAATAGCTATAAGTTAAAGGTGAAAATCCATGGCATAGGTATTATAAAATGCAGAAAAGTAAATTTATGATAAACTTACCAAATTAACTGCTAGGTTAAGGGTGTGTTACACTAATTTATTGGTAAAAGTGTGGTATGTCTAGGATTATTAAAAAATATTTTTTAATAAACTGGTTTCAGTGTTTGTGTTTATAACATGTTTGGAAATAAATACTTTGAAGAATGCAACACTGAGATTTATAGGGTTGATAGTTCACTCACTGTGTTATAATTTGGCATCTAGATACAAGATGCCTTTTATTCTGTAGCTTCAGGAGGTAAAAAATAAGTGCCAATCAATTTCAGGGAACCACTATATTAGTGTAGTCTAGTTCAGGATTTCAATCAACTTTAGACTTTTAAAATTTTTTTTAAATAATAGAAACCACTAAATAGTTTCTGAATATGAGGGAGTTAGGTCTATTGGGAGAGAAGAATGACTTTTCTCTGGTTCATAATTTCAAAAGGGTTTGCAGTTTGTGGGGAATAGACAAGTGGTTTGAATGACGCAGAGTTGGTAATCAAAAAGAAACCTCCTGAAAACTCCCATGAAACTCTGAATCCCGTAGGGAATTCTACTTGTTAAACTTACTGTCAGGCATCAGTTTCATGGAATGCTCCTGAAGGCTCGCAACTTCATTAGCTTGCAGTAGACCCACAGTGTAGTACAGAATCCTAAGCTTCAGTTTCTCAAAAGCCCATGAAGCCAGGAATGTTTTGAATTAATTATTTTTTGGGGTTAGTGAATGGTTTTCTGATAACTGTATTTTTCTCTAACAGCTTTCAGCTAGCTCTCCCTTCTTAGCAGAAAGCTTCATGTTCTTTGATTCTGATATACAGGAAGTGTGCCAGACTGATTTATTCATTAGTTGACTGCTAGACTTTCTCCCAGATGCTGGTTAGGTGTGTGATACTGCATAGTAGCAAAACAATGTTGTGACCTATTCATTGTTACAGGTTTGCTGTGGACTTCACTTTTCCATGATGATTTAGTGAATATCTGACTAGGCATTCATGTAGGAAAGAAGCCTCTGTCTGGCAATCTTAAACTTTTTAGGTAAAATAGCCAAACTTTTTAGTCCTCTTGTACATCTTAAAATTATGGTTAAGAAACAAGAACATGCTTCAAGCACATGGTCTTCTGAAAATTACAGTTGTTTCTGTGTATTAGTCTTGGGCATTGTTCTCTTCATGTTGTAAAATGGTTAAATTGATACCATGAGGAAGTCACAAGCATTTTTCCAAGCTAGATGTTATCTTCTTTTACACTGGCTTATTCCCTCTGAATTTTCTTCTTTAAGGATATAAACTTTTAACCAGCCCAAATAATCACCAGTGCTGTTCTGAGTAACAGTTGGTATCTAGATTTCTTTTTGATGTAGCATCTTGAAAAAAGGCAGTAGGATAAGCTTCAGTGTCTGAAGAACACTGATATTCGCACCAATTCCATACCTAAATGTCCTGGTGTGACAGCTGGGGTTACATCACTCTTCAAAGAAAGAAGAGTTTTTAGAACAGAAATGAAGTTCTAGGAACCGTCACTTAGAAGCATTTTTCTCTTCCCCTATCCACAGAGCACCACAGTCACTTCTAAAGTCTTTTCCTTATGCCTTTAAAATTGTAAATAACTCCTCTCTCAAAATATTTTGCTAGTACTTTAAAATTAAAATTAGATTTAATTTCTAGTGTCTGGAAGCTACAGCAAAAGGTGTCATATGGGTCTCCTATTTACAAATGTACAAGGACGCATTCTTACTGGCATAGGAGGTTACTTAGGAGTGTGGAGATGCTTCCTTTTTACTGAACCTTATTTTTCCTACTGTGATTTAGAAGTACCTGAAAAGTAGACCTGAACTCAGAATCATAGAATGGCAAGGGTTGGAAGGGACCTCAGGAGATCATCTAGTCCAACCCCCCTGCTAAAGCAGGTTCTCCTAGAGCAGGTTGCACAGGACATCATCCAGGTGTGTTTTGAATATCTCCAGAGAAGGAGACTCCACAGTCCCCCTGGGCAGCCTGTTCCAGTGCTCTGTCACCCTCCAAGGAAGGAAGTTCTTCCTCATATTCAACTGAAACCTCTTATGCTTCAGTTTGTGCCCATTGTCCCTTGTCCTGTCACTGGACACCACTGAGAAGAGTCTGGCTCCGTCCTCGTGACATCCACCCTTAAGATATTTGTATGTGTTGATGAGATCCCCTCTCAGTCTTCTCTTCTTCAGGCTAAACAAGCCCAGCTCCCTTAGCCTTTCCTCACAGGAGAGATGCTCCAGTCCCCTAATCGTGCCCTCCTCTGGACTCTCTCTAGGTGTTCCTCATCCTTCTTGAACTGGGGAGCCCAGAACTGGACACAGTACTCCAGGTGGGGTCTCACTAGGGCAGAGTAGAGGGGGAGGAGAACCTCCCTTGACCTGCTGGCCACACTCCTCTTAATGCACCCCAGGACACCATTGGCCTTCTTGGCAACAAGGGCACACTGCTGGCTCATGGTCAGCTTGTCATCCACCAGGACTGCCAGGTCCCTCTCAGCAGGTCAGCTCCCAGCCTGTACTGGTGCATGGGGTTCAACCTCCCCAGGTGCAGCACTTGACACTGGCCCTTGTTAAACTTCATCAGGTTCTTCTCCACCCAACTCTCTGGCCTGTCCAGGTCCTGCTGAATGGCAGCACAGCCCTCAGGTGTGTCAGCCACTCCTCCCAGTTTTGTGTCATCAGCGAACTTGCTGAGGGTACACTCTGTCCCCTTGTCCAGGTCATTGGATGAATAAGTTGAACACGGCCGGGCCGAGTACTGAGCCCTGGGGAACTCCACTAGCTACCGGCCTCCAACAGGACTCTGCACCACCGATCAGAACCCTCTGAGCCCTGACATTCAGCCAGTTCCCAATCCACCTCACTGTCCTCTCATCCAACCCACACTTCCTGAGCTTCCCTATGAGGATCTTATGGGAGACAGTGTCAAAAGCCTTGCTGAAGTCAAGGTAGACAACATCCACTGCTCTCCCCTCATCTACCCAGCTGGTCATGCCATCATAGAAGGCTATCAGATGGGTTAGGCATGATTTCCCCTTAGTGAATCCATGCTGGGTACTCCTGACCACCTCCTTTTCCCCCACTTGCTTGGAGATGACACCCAGAATGAGTTGTTCTATAACCTTTCTGAGGATGGAGGTGAGACTAACCAGCCTGTAGTTCCCTGGGTCCTCCTTCTTACCCTTTTTGAAGACTGGAGTGAATTGATGCTAATCTCAGTCTTTACTTAACCTACAAATATATTTTTTTTTTTCTGTTGGCTTCTGCCCTTTTCTTTAAAATTGTTGAACAATTAGGGGGGAGGTAGGACACTTCCTCTTTTTGTTTTGCCTCTGAGGTATGGCCAATGTTGGTCTCCCTAGCACCGGAATATTATTCTGTCTTTGTGTTCTGCTTAATGCATACAACTGCTTAATGTTATAGCTAGTTCTTTTGATGTATATATTCTTTTTGGTAACAGTATTTCATTACTGCATCCCCTCAAAGTACAGCATAGAGAATTGAAAGCAAGGATTTTTATCCTAAGTGAAAAGTAGCCAATTAGAACTGAAGCTGTTCTGTAGTCTCACTTCAATTTTTGGTTACCCTGTCTCTTTTCAGTGGCAGCAACAGTGTCCTCAACTAGATTAATTCTTGCAGTCAAGACCTGCATTAGAGAAGGACAAGTATCTTTACTAACTATGGTTCAGAATTTGTATTGGAGTCTAAATAGAGGATTTCCTCCCTTTCACGTTGGAATCTCTGGTATGTTGGTTCCTGTTTGCTCAGGCTTCTGAATCAATAAGGTAAAGAAAATGAGTGCATAAAGTTAAGTGTGTAGAACTTGCTATTGTAAGAATACTTTTTTTTTTTTAGTGCTATAAGCACAAAGTGGATTCAAGCTAGACAAGATCTTCAGCAGAAGCCCCCTCTCTTCCCCACCCCTATGCAAAAACTCTCCTAAATCATGTCTCAAGAATTTTTCTGCAAGAAAAACTGGGCTGTTTTTTACCTGAGAATATGGCCAGCATTTTATCAAATAATGAATTTTACTGAATAGATATTATGTATGGTCACTATAAACAGGAAAAAAAAAAGATAACATTTGAATAAACTTTTATTAATTTTTGCTGCTTTTGTTCTGCCCTATATCTTGCGTATCCTGCACAGCAAGCTAGGTTATTTTTTCTTACCATTTGTTTAAATGGCAAAAAGGTGACAGTTTGAGTGTTTGCTTGTTGGGCTTGTTGTGTTGGTGGTTTTTGTTTTGTTTTTTTTTTTTTTAACTCAGTGTTTCAGTGGTTTCATAACCTGGTTGAGCTTTTTGAAAAATTGTTGTTGTAGTAGATAAAAAACCCCCCCAAAACCCCACAGAAACAAAAAAACACTACCACCAAAACCCCTGTGACTTTGACAATGACTTCAATATATAAACAAGACAAAGATTATGAATCCATCTATGGCTGGGGGGCAGAGAGAGAACCATTTTTCAGGCGAACCAGTGACCTTCTGCAGTGTCAAATATGGTGGAACACAGAGTGCAAGCAGCACGTGTAAAATGGGGGCATATACTTCAGAAGGCTGTAAGTTTATATGATTAGAAACCAAAAGATGACTGAACGTGAGCTCCAAGTCCCTTTCTTACAAAAGGGATAACTTGTAACAAAGGCACATGACAACCTGGACTTTTTAAGTGAGCCAAAACAAAATACTGCTTCCTACTCTTACACCTGTATTTTAAAATAATAATTTGAAGACAAGCAGAAGTTTTTCTTTTAGAGAAACTGAGAGACTTGGTGCTCTATCTGCCTTGGTTACTTGTTTTTTAACAAAAAAAAAAGTTGTTCTAATGCTTGATGAAACTAATGAAGCTGAATTCTGTTAGTGGTATGATTGTTTAAATCCAAGTTAGCTGGCTTATTAATGCAAACCACAAAACTTCCTTCATATATACTCCTGTACTGAGCCAAACTAAATAATGCCGTCATGGAACTGTATAGAATGGGGAAATGTAGAACTGAGGTTTGTCATTTATACGTTTTTTTTGTATTGTACGTAGTTTTCAGAAGGGATCACTTTTTAGTTGAGTGAAAGAAGGCAAAGTGCAAAGGGGGGGGGTGGAATCTTTTAAGTCATTGCTCTGGTGTGGAAGAACCAAGCTTAATGTTTTTAACTGCTTACATATTTTTACAAATTAAGGGAAATTTTTACTTCTTGTGGTAATGTCAGTTATATCAGTGAGTTTTAGCTCAGAACTCTGTGTTTGTGTCGTACCTTGCCATGAAGTTACTGCTACTTAAATAAAAGTGTATGGGGTTAGGGAAGTTAGCCTATGGGGTGTGCAGGATCTGTCTTTTGGTCCTTACTTGCTGTCCATAATTTCTTTCCAATGTGATTTTAGTTCCTGAGATTCCTCATACAATTTATATAATAGCCCTCATAGATTAAGAAATACCACCTCAAAATGTGGGTTGTATGACTTCAGAATGGGAATGGAATTTATATGAAAAATAGGTGACAGTGTTCCTGTGGTCAGAGGAAAATGCAGAAGCAGGACTTTAACTCTTGGTCATAATCAACTTTCTTTAACGACTAACTAAGGTAACACTAACTACTACTACGGAACACCAAAAAATAAAAGAATGAAGTTTCAGTTTAATGCAGTGTCTGGCAGTACTGTGCCCAGTCTCATTAAATGTAATCCTATTCTTTGGATTTTCCTAATTACATTTTAAAAACCATTTGTTAAATTTTACAATCCTCTAAAAATTGAAATCAGCAATTCTGAACCTATTTTCACATTAGTTTTGATTTAAAAGCAGCATTAATGGGCTAAACTCCACTCTGCTTAGAATGTGCAATTTTTTCTACTTTAACTTTTAATTCCATTTACCCTGCTTAGAATATTGAGTAAACTCAAAAAAACAGGGAGGACACATGAATCTTTCTTGCTGATGCATATTATATGATGGTAGAGTAAGCCACACAGTGGAAGGTGATGGAAATTCCTCCGAGAAGTTTATTTTTAGGTACATGGAATTTGTGAAGATTCCAACATACGATTCTGCTAACTTTGTTAGGTGGGTTAACAAAGGTGTGTCTTACAGAGCCTCAAGATCTGTTTTCCTGCAGTGCCTCCAGAGGCTGCAGTGGTTTAAGCTAAAAGTCTCATTTCATTGTAGTAAAAATACACATACGTGCCCCATCCTTCAAAGCAGTGTGCAGCAGTATTACCCTATGCCTAACTGAGGATATGCTGGAGGAGCAGGGAAAAAGCAGAACTTAATTTGCATGCACCTGGTATTTTCCAAATTCTCTCTAATTATGAGAGAGAGACCCAAACTTAACACTTAGAGAGAACAATATGATCTCTTCTAATGGGTAACCTTTTGGCATTAAGACGAAAAATAAAGCAGTAAATATAAATCAGATGAGCAGTATTGTTAAGCATCTCCTTCCATTTAAATTTTGTCTGTCTATGTAGGGAACACTTATCTACTGTTTCTGGTGTGCATCCAGAGATATGGATGAAACAGTCTTCGTGGCTTGGAAAAATATCAAACCAAAAAGTGAATTTATTTAGGAATATTTTCACTGAAAGCTTTTTATCTGTTCGTCTACTCATACCTTCATCAACTGGGAAAAGCTGCAGCAGATCAGGGAAGGGGGGAGCAAGTGTAAGTGAAGGGTTTCCTAGGTGGCTTATTGTGAGGTCATTGGTGCGATGGGAATTCGAATTATAGGGTTTTCCTTCACTTTTTTTTTTTAGACTCAGTGGCTACAGCATGGTAGCTAGTTACATGGATTTCCACTTACCCTGTTACAAGTGACTAGGCAAGTACCTCAGTATGCGCCTGCATCAACTGTAATTATTAGTTTGCTGAAGTCTTGTGAGGCCCCTCCTTGAGATTTAGTATTATTGTGTTGTAGCACTGAGTAAAAGACCAAAGAAAAAGGGTGGGTTTCTTACTAAAAAGGATTAAATGTTAGTAAAATGTCTTAAATACAGTGACTTAACAAAAAAAAAAAAAAAAACCCACCCCTTAAACCCAATTGGAAAGACAGAGTGAGTGGAAATATATCTGCTTTTATGAAATGGACTGCCTTTTGAAAAGAAGATATGAATACTGGAGTTAATATGGCCATAAACAAGACTAGGGGAATCAAGATACTAATATGATGTAGAGTGTACCAAACCTAGCAAAACTATTTTAATACAACCTGTGCACGTACTAATGTTCTTTTTCCCTACTGTATAGTAATTAGCTCTCCTATCTTCAGACCTGCCAAGTGGTGCATTTGATAAACAGTACTCAGATGTCAGCTTCCATTTATTATGTTACATTTATTCTTTTTTGGCTGTTCTTCTAACACACGGAGTTGTTCAAACAGATTTGTTGAAAACATACTTGCAGTCTCAGTTGTGATCACTTAGAGGATGTGGAGAAGGGCAGTTTGAGGAGATACTGACTTGGGATTAACTGTGAGGCTAAAATAGCGGTTTCCTCTCAGAAACATTATGGAGATACAGCTTTTGGAAAAACAATAGCCAATTAATAACTAAACCTGTTTGACCTAAGAGGTTTCAGTTGAATATGCGGAAGAACTTCTTTACTTTGAGGATGACAAAACACTGGAACAGGCTACCCAGGGGGGTTGTGGAGTCTCCTTCTCTGGAGATACTCAGAGCCCGCCTGGATGATGTCCTGTGCAACCTGCTCTGGGTAAACATGCTTTAGCAGGGGGTTTGGAGTAGATGATCTCCTGAGGTCCCTTCCAACCCTTGCCATTCTGTGATTCTGTGTGACCTCAACTTGTATTGTACAATTGTTCAGTTACATCTGCTCAAAGTGAATTTAGGCCAACCTTGTATTAAAAATTCTAGTGTGGATCTTGTGATTTCCTCTAGAGTCGGTGCAGTGTAGAATCTACTCTATAGATAGCTTCCACAGCGATAGGTATAGCTTAGCTATTTACTAGTTTCTGGATGGAAGAGGCCTTTATAATACACAGCCATATTACGGCTAAAGAGCAGATCAAAAATGGCTGTATTTGGTCATGCAGTGAGGAAGAGTCCTTGTGTTCCTTGAATACCTCTGTAAGTCTGTATAAGGCACACAACCTGGGAAGCTTCCATGGAATGTATCCATTTAATCATTATTCTGTTTTATTAATAACAAAGGATTTTACAGCCTGTACTGTTCATACTTGGCAACATATGCTTTCTAATATACATAGGCTTTTAAGATGTGACCGACACCAAGTAACTTATGGTGGTAAAACATTATGGAAAACTGAAATCATAAATTTCTGTGAGCACTTGAAGGGTAGTTTCCCTTTAAGAAGACTTTACTTAAAAGTTGTGAAGGCAGTCTAAAGACTTATTTAATAATCCTGTTTTAATACTCTTAAATCTGAGTAAACTTGTAGACACACTTAAATAACATACTGGAAATAATTCACAAAGTAGCTGTTTCTGAATTGCTTGGTACTGGTAATTACCCTTACCTTTCCAATTTCTTAGGATAGCTCACTAAAAACCTTGCCATAGACCCTTGGCCCATTTAAGACTTCTCTGGTTTAGACAAGACAGTCCAGCAGTCCTACTTCTTGATTCATTGCGTTTCTCCCCTGCCCCCCTTCTGGGGGAGGGATGTAAATCAGTGACTATTAAGCTCAGGGCCATTATTCAGCTACTCAAGTTCCTCACGTCCCTTGGGATCTTAAATTCCATCTCATGGCTGCTGTGGCCAGGTCACTGTTAACTGTCACATACACTGATCAGTTCTTCCTTAAGAATGAGTAGCAGGTCTAGCAGAGTGCCTCCCCTATTGAGCTTGTCCACCACCTCAATCCAGTTTGTCCTCCAAGCACCATAGAAATCTCTGGGTTGATTGTGTGCTGCCAGGTTGCATTTCCATCAGATGTCAGGGGAATTGATATTTTTCATGAGAGCTAAGGCCTGTGATTGTGCAGCATTTTTTTTTCTTGGTTTTTTTGAAGACTTCACCTACTTAGCGTTGCTTGGGCAGTCTGTAATGGATGTTTACCACGATGTTCTCCTGGTTGAATCCTGACCCGTGGATTTTTCAGCTGTCCTGTAGCCCATTCTATACTAGAGCTCCATTTGTTCAAATTCTTTGCATAAAGTGTAAGCCCTTTCCTCCTTGACTTTCTCACTTCTCCTTTCTTAAAAGCCAGTATCCATCCACTGCAGTTCTTGTGTGAACTATCACACCATACTGCATACTCCCGGTGAGACTGTGTTCTGATTTCTAATCCCTAGTGCTTGCTTCCTGTGCTGAATGCACTCCTATACAGCTACTTAAGATGTGTCCCTGCTGATGCCACTTTTTCAGGAGGACTGCAAGATCCTCACTGTTGTGTTGTCCTGTGCATTTACCCTCTACGCCATCCTCCCACTTTCTAGGCTTCAGTCTCCACTTCCCTGGCAAACCTAGTTTGAAGCCCTCTTTACGAGGCAAGCCTGTCAGCAATGATGATTTGTGTTATCAAGTGGATCCTCTCTCTCTCAAGCACTCTCTTGTTTCTCAGAGGATCTTAATGCCTTAAGAGCTGAAGTCCTGCCTGCAGCCATGTAGTCAGATGTTGATCCACAGCGTGTATTTGCTCCGGTCAGTGTCTTTCCCCTGGATCAACACCTGGCTCGGGTATCATTCACCATTGTCCTTGGATTCCTGTAGTTAGCTTTGATCTGCTGAAGATCTCCTTTGGCAGTATCATGATGCCCATGTAGATGGACAACGTTATAATATTGCAGAGGCCAGATGAGCCTTAAGAGCTTCTCTGCAACATCCCAGATTTGGACCAAGGACAAGGAGCAGAGCTTTCAAGGCAGCCAATCTGGCTGCTATGCAGAAGCCTTCACCCCCCTGGGAGTCTGCAATTACTGTCACCCACTGCTTCCTTTTAGTGACATTGCTGTGACCCATGGATCAGGCTTAGATCCTGAACTTCACACAACTTATTTCTCCTCGCCTCTTTCCTGGGCATCGTGCTCTTTCTGCACCCAAATAGCTAGTGATGGAAAAAGAGGGCCCCCTTCCTGTTGCTGGAGGCTGCAACTTCCAGCCTCCTCTGTCCTGGGAGTCCTCATCCTAGCCCGGAGTGAGGAAAGCAATAGATTTGGTAGTGGTGGTCGTGGGGTGGGGGGAGAGTTCATGTAGGGAAAAGAACTGTTAACAACCTCGTTCAGGAAAGCAAACTTGTGGAAACCTTTAACTGGGATGAGAGACTAGCTTTATCATAAATATCTGCTTATGAAGACTGCTGAAGGAACCCGACTTGGATCATAAAGGTTGTCAGCTAATGAAGAAAGCTGATATTCTTTTTAAATGAAGGTACGAGAAGTAAGACAAATAAGTAACTGAAGAAATTTATTAGAGGTAAAGGGAGTCTTACACATTGGGGCACTGCAAGTTAATAGAGCCAACAGTGTTCCTTTTCAGTTTGGAGCTAAAGTGTCAGCTCAAGTAACAGTAGTTTTGAACGGTAGTGTGGAATCGAGGAGGTAATCAGCCACCAAGAGACACAAGAAATTCTGTAAAATTAATTTAGAGCAGAGGTTTTTTTTAATTGGTGACTCTGAAGAGGTATAAGCAAAGTGTATCTGTCCCTGCTCATTGCAGGGGAGTTGGACTAGATGACCTTTAAAAGTCCCTTCCAACCCAAACTATTCTATGATATTTCTGACTGCTATTTGTAGGCTCTTCAGGTTCTGAAGAGTTCCAAGACTAGTACTACCATTTGTTTATGCATACTGTCTCATGAAGTAAAGCAAAGGGTTATTGAAATGCCTGTGTTCAGGTGCTTACATTTTATGAAACAGTGCCAGCACATATTCCTCAGTAGCAGTATTAGAAACTAAGATGTATTTTCATGTTTAGGCTAAACTAACATTATATCAATCCTGCTGAAAAGCAGAACAACAACTTTGCAGAAAACTGCATGAAGTGGAAGTAGTACACATCTTTTTTGGGGAAAACTTCAGAATAAGGTCTAGAAAAAGATTCTTGCTATGTTGTTAGGTTGTACAAGTAAACTTGCTTTTAAAAGACAAGATCCAGTATCCAAAGGTGAGGAAGCAAATGATCGCATTAAGGCTAAATTGTGGCTCCATGGGGAAGTTCTGGGAGGACTTGCAAGAGAAATATCACTTCAGATGGGTGGGATGGAACTAAGTTTGGTGAACTAGCAGCGGAGTGGGTTGGTGTGTCCTTTGCTCTGGAAAACAACCCCCCCAGTGTGCTAATTGCCACCTTTGATACAAGCTGTGTGGAAGCCTGTTTGGAAATTGCATTCTTCATGTGCTCACATTTTTGCATAGACAGGAGCAGGCAGTAGGGCAAGCAGATATTTATAAGTACAAAAGTAAATGCAGAGAGAAGTAACACCCTCCATGCCAGGGGGGGAGAAGGAGAAGGTAGGTGTCCAAAAAACAAGGACGTTTTGGGTGCCAACTGGAATGGTAAACAAGCTTACTGTTGTTTTAATTTACAAAGTGCTATTAAATAGGAGTTAGTGTTTGTTCTTTTAGAATAAGTACAACTGTCTCCAAGAGATACTTCACTCCATTCATGCCTTCACCCAGTGACAATAATCTGCAAGAACCAAAGTATTGGCTAGCTGCTGAGCTAAAGTGGCTTGCAGTTTATAACATTAATGATCATAATAATACACATAATGTGTTTTGTATTTCCAGACTGATGTGTTTGGGGAATTGCTATCCTAACTTCAGAGTTCTTCATCTCTCTTGCTTTTTTTTTTTGTCCATAACCCTTTGAAGCCGAAAGAACTGGGAATTTGTGCAATGCTAATATGATGTGAATTTATATTACATTGAATCTAAGAGTCAGTGGATAATGCTTTAAGGTAACTTTTAGTGTATGCTTGGGCCTTGGATTTTTGCTTTCTGGTTTTTGTAGACTCTGTTTAAAAAGCGTGTACACATATATTTGTGAGAGGACAGTGGCTTTGTCACTTATTTGTGGGTTTGCATAGGACTATATATATTATGAAGAAAAGTGGAAAATTAAAATAGAAATAAATATGTTATTAAAATTATTTACCTTTCAATTTTGTATCATTTTATTTTTTAAAAATGTGACCTGTCAAGCTGAACAGCTCCTGTGTTAAGATAGCTTCTCTTGTCTACGTTAGGATTTTAATGTATTATTTAATATGCTACTTAACATATGGTACATATTTAGTCTTCCTTATACTAGTGTACATACAATCTAAACCAAAAAGTAAATGTCATTTTTGATGAAAGAGCAGTACGTTGTGTTGTCTTGGAGGGAATCACAGCTGAGGAGAAAATTTCATGTTTCTAAATGTTCTTCGTTGATGGTAGTTAGTTGTTTCCTGAATACATTGGTATCTTTTATGCAGTATGATAAAATAGTCTTGCAAAGTACTGTAAAATAGCTACCTCTTTAATATAGATAGATCTCGAGGATGAAGAATGAGAACCTTCAAATGCTGCTTTGAATTATCCTCTTAGTTGAAAATAAGCTTATTATTTGGAAGGAGAAAAGAGGGGGCACTTGGAAGCTGTTTCTATGGTAAATAAAACTGTTACATTGATGATGATGTAAATTCTCACCATATTTCATCAGTTGTCATGCATTTTTTGTTGTTGTTTTTGGGGTGGGGTTTTTTAACCATTTGGTTTGCTCTGTGTCTCTTCTTTGTTAGAATATGTGATTTTCACCAAATACCTAAACAGACTAGCTGGTAAATCTGGAAAATAATTGGATTTATCTAATCCTCAATTTTAAAACGTTTTTGTGCAGATACAGAGGACTAGAGAGAACTGTTATGGTATCAGAAGCAAAATAAACTTTCTTTTTTGTATTTGTAGAAATATTAGCCTACTCAGATTAATGTAATTTCAGGTGGTCATAAATTCAAAGTTTCTGATTTTGAAGGTATCCTCCTCTTTTTCTTTTTTTTTTTTCCCCTCCACACATGATTCTAATTCTCAGTGTAAAAGAGACTACTTCACTTGTGTAGAGCTATGAGGCTAATCCTCCCACCTTTAAGATTCTGTGGTAGTTATTTTAAGTCTAATGAGGTTGTTGGGGCATGGCTTAATAGGCTGATTGTGTGCAGATGGCTGTTGCCTTGTCTTATTTTTATCTTCTAATTCTGTTCAATAGTACTGTAGTGGAAGGAGAAATATTTGTGTGATAAATGTAACAATTTTTGGAATTGCTCTCAGAATTTGAGAATGCGTGTTGCCACTGTTCTCTAATTTGCTTTCTCTTCAGAAACTTGTGATTTACTGTTTTAAATGTTTCTTCTGTCTCCAGGTTTTGAAAGTATTTTAGAAGGGCTTTATGGACCAAGGCTACGAAGAGACCTCAGTTTATTTGAAGGTAAATGATCCAGCTTTTAGTGCAATGACATTAATTTATTGTTTTTCTTTTAGTAAAAGGTAGCTTAAAGTATATATTGAATTCTAAAAAGGAAATATTAAATTATTTTTCTTTCTAATGTTTATTTCATCTTGGTCTTGTCAATACTGTGCATAGGCAAAATACTAGGTAAAATGGTACCTAGGTTTTGTTCCTATGCGGGGAAATTTTGGATTAGCTAAGGTTTCCTGAGAAGCTCTCATGAGAAAGATTTACTTTTCTGGAATACTGCATCTCCTACTGGTTTTTTGGACAGCTTTTAGAAAGGGAAGACAAGCTGCTCAGCTGCTTATCGGCATTAATTGAGAAAAGGAAGGTAATGAATGCTAGTTTGGTTTTCTTGTAGTGGTCAAGAAAGTTTAAGCTTTTTATGTAACTTTTTTTTTACATCTTTATATATATAACACTTAAGCTCTTTATTGGTAGATTTATATATATATATAAAGTATATTAAAGTGTGTGTATATATATAAAAGCATATATTTTTAATTACTCTTATAAGACCTAGCCTTATTCCAGATAGGTTTGGGTTTGCTGGAGTAGCTGTTGATAACACCTGAGTCTTTAGTTAGTTAAGTATGAAATGATTTATCCATCTTCAACAAAAGCGGAGGAGGAAATTCCAGCACAAAATTGCTTTGAAGTGTTGAAAGAAGTGTTCTGTCAAGTTAATTGTCATGGCTTTAAAAAACGTTTCTTCTGTTATTGAACCTTCAAAATGTTCCATTTCATTTCTTTATGATTTATTATCTGATAGTGTAATTTGTAAAGTGGGTAACTTATATACTGCTAGTACATGAGGTAGTGGCATATACTGTTTATGTTTGCTTAGAATAGGTTTGGAATGACTTCTTTAACTTGGCTATGGTTTTCTCCTCTTCATATTGTGCAAGTTCCTTGAACTGTATCCTATGCATAACAATATTTTCAAGGGAAAGAGGGAGAACTTGAAATACTACTTAACTTACGTTTTAAGAATATTTTTTGCCACTTGTAAAGCTAAGCATGACACTACTCAGCCTTAAAATTATTTAAGAAATGTATAAATTCAGGTTAAAGCTTATTTTCATGAGTAGTACTCCCATCTGCTGTGATAAACAAGCACATTACTGCTTTGAAAAGGGAGTAGGCACTGTTATAATAGTGAACAGTATCTTTTTTTTTCTTTTCCTGGTTGTAATTCCAATGGGTTGCTATCTGTTGGGCTTTACACTTATTGGTGATCAAAGCTTTATTACTCTTTTGCATTAAAGGGCTTTATATTTTGAGAGAAAATTCAGGATGCTTTTTTTTTTTCTTTTGTGTAAGAAGGCAGAAAGTACTGAGCTAATGACCATAATATAATGTTACAGTTAAAGGAGCCTGATAGTACACAATAAGGTGTTGTATTGCTCCTTTAGAGTTCCTCTGTCTGTATATTTGAGCTGTCTTATGGGAAAAATTTTAGCTTAAACATATTTTTTTTCCAATTTGCAACAATGTCTGTCAATAATGTGCCTGAATTTTTCAACAGTTAAAGGCTGTTTCCATGTTTGACACATCTGTAAAGTTGATTTTACTTCTGGAGCAACTGCAGAAGAGATGGAGTGCTAGGTTGGGATGCCTACCTTACTATTTTTAGTTCATTTTTATAGATATAGTATCTGTAATTTCAATAATCCCTTTTGAAATTGCTGTGTTTTACACAAACACAGTAGAGGTAGACCTTATACTATAGGATGCAAGACTATTTCGAATTTGAGATCTGAATTGCATTAGAAAGATTAAAACAGGACTCTTGAGTAAAACTTGTTATAAATCTTTCCACTGTCATAATTTAAGTGCCAATAATTACCAGATAAATCATATTTACAGATAATGAAGCAAGATACGAAGTAAATAATTTGCCTTCATTAACAAAATATGCAGTTGGTAGAATCAAGATCAGAACCTAAATTTTTAGATTCTTATCAACATGCCTAAATCACTGCATCTTGTAAGGTGTCCATTTTTCTCATCATAATCACCGAACCAGTACTGTCAACATGCAGCATTATGGCTTATTAGTGAGAGAGTATGTTTCCTTGAACAAACCTCAAGAAATCATATGGCTTTCTTATCCAAAAATGTGTGAGAATCATCTGAAATACCTGCCACTTAGCTACAATAGCATTTTTTCCTCTCACAAACAATAGATAAAACCAATGATGTAACATAGAAAAAAAATTGTGCATAAAATGTAACTTGAATGTGCTAATAGATATATTTCCTCCTTAGTTCTGCCTTGAAATAGTATTTGATATATAGATTATTGTATTGTATTCTCTCAAAGTTGCTTGAGAGAATAATAAATTGTAATGACAAATGTAAATGGTAAAAGGTACACTTCAGTATTCCTAGGGGTTTTTTACTTTTCAAAGAAAGTATCTTGTAAACCTCAGAAACAATCTTGCTGGGAAGCCAAACATTAAACTGAAATAGCTACCTATAACAACAGATAGTTACCTGAAGATGGCAAGGTTTTTTTTTTGTTATCTTGAAATTCTTATGTGATGTATGTGTAGGACTTACCTTGGGCTTGCTTAAGATGGTTCTTGTTACCTCTGTTATTCAGCACCAGGTTTTTCTTTCCTGATGCTTTGATAGTGCAGCTTCTGGTTGCAAAGGTGCCAAATTTTATATTTGGTTTCCTTGGTCATGCTCTGAACGAGCATGAGGCTTCTTGGGTCACTGAATCCTTAGGGTTTTCTAATCCTTTTCTTGTACCTGTTTTCAGCTAAGTAGATTTACATGTAAATTGTTATTCTTTACATTCTACTCACCGATATTTAGCTAAACTGATAGAAAGCTTTTCCTCTAATCATCTGGTATGTGTGTATTTTCTTTTCTGGGATTATGTGCTGGGGTTCTATTCTCTTATGGACAGGAAAAAACAGTGTCTTGTGGGAGAAAAGCAGCTCTCGTCACTCTTTCTCTACCAAGAAAAAACCCTCTTTATACAGGATGAAAGGTCTGTTTGAGGGTGTGTTTTATTTTTCCTTAGGTTGTTCTGGAATATTTATTCATAGATAAAGTAATGGAATGAAAAATTATGTTAGAAACACTAGTCTCTAATATCACTCAAGTTTTTATGAAATTAAAAAGATGAAGGACATGACAAACACCTCAGATATTCTAATGTACGTACTCAGAAGCAGTAATGCCATATAAAAAGGAAGGGGATGATTTGTTCAGAGTCGTGACAAATAGCTGGAAAATACACTGGGACGTTACAATAATGCAAAAAATACTGGAAAATAAGGGTTGAATTTTTTAAGCTATCATATTTAGATTTACTAGACAATTATTTCACATTTTGAGACGTAAACATGGCATCTGTTCAGTAGTACAGATGTCTGTATCAATTTGTTTAATTCCACATGACTCCTTAGGAAAAATGGTTTGGGGAAACAAAGATTTGAATAGCTTAAGAAATAAAAAAAGGTGGTAGTTTTTGTTCAAGATCACCATGTTATTCTTAAAAAATGGAAATGGGTTTAAGAGCTTTGTACTAAATGACTTTTGTTTCAAGTAATAATCTGTACCATGCTTAGTATTAAAATGCTTTTTGCACAGTCTTAACTTTTTCTCATGGGCTGGCTAGTTCTGTAGGCTGTCAGCAAATCTTTCATCAGCTGACCCCAAGCAGGATAAAATGGGGAGGGGAGGTGAGCATGATCCTAAATTGAATGCAGCTAAGAGAAAGTTTGTTCTGCTTAAAGTGCCATCTGTGCCTCTGATCTTTCTGAAAGTATGGTTGTCTGGAGTTAAAAACTAGTCCTGGTCTCAGTTATGTTTCTTGTGGTGGTGACCTGAGAGTGTTAGATGATTTGATATGTGGTATATATCTGATGGCAGTTTTGCTTAGGTCACTGGCATGCTTAATGTGTTGCATTGCACACAGTTTATACTTCTTGGAATAAATTTAGTGTTTTGTAGAGCTGATGTTTCTCAAGGTTTGCTTTTTTGGCGACAGACAAGGATTGCTCTCTAGTTAGATTTTTAACAGTGGAATTTCAGGATTCCTAGGCACAATAACTTCTCTGAAAATATAAAACCTGTCTTAAAGTTATGTGCAGAATCCCAACATTCATAAGCAGATTTATTGTGGTTGCAAGGAAACTATGAAAACATGAGCTTGTTACGAAAGAATAGTGTGCGATTTTTTCATCTGTGGACCTCTTAAAGGAATAGCTCTAAAAGTCTGGGACAGCTAGATTAATTCAGCAAAAATATCTCATTACCTCTCTGTTACTGTCCAGTCAAGAAAAATCCCATGTCTGTTTTTGATCATCAGCTGTCTAACCTGTCAAAACTGTTGGTTTGCATCCCTGGAAGCATGGATCATGTTGTTAATACAGAGTTCTGTATTGTTGTTTAAATCTAGCTTACTCATCTCTAAAATGTTAATTTAGAGCAGTTACATGGGTTGTGTTAACACTCAAGAACCTAATTTTTTCAGATTGATTTTATTTCTGGTGGTGCCTCTGTGATAATATATTTAAGAAAATAAAAGCTCAGCAGTTTGGGGGGGTGCAGAGTGGGAAACAACTCTGCAAATAGCACGGGGAGAGGAGGTGCTGCAGGCACGGGAGCAGAGATTCCCCTGCAGCCCATGGAGAGGACCGTGGTGAAGCAGGTAGAAGTTGCAGCCTGTGGAGGACCATGTCAGAACAGATGCCCTGAAGGAAGCTACAGCCTATGGAAAGCCCACAGAGCCCACACCTCACGCAGGAGCAGGTTTTCTGGCAGGAACTGAGGGCTTGTGGAGTGGTCCCTTCACAAAGGACTGTGCCCTGTGGAAAAGGCATATGCTAGAGCTGTTCATGAAGAACTGTAGCTGTGGGAAGGACCCACACTGGAGCAGTTCATGAAGTCCTGTATCCCGTGGGAAGGACCCCATGGTGGAGCAGGGGAAAAATGTGAGGAGGAAGGAGTGGCAGAGAAGAATTGTTATGAATTGAGGACAGGCCCTGTTCCCCATCTTCCTTACGCTGCTGGGTGAGGGGGAAGTAGAAGAGTCAGGAATGAAGGAGTGAAGTTGAAGCCTGGGAAGAAGGGGTGGTAAGGTGGTTTTACTTTTGCCTTTCTCATTATGCAAATCTATTTTTATTGGCAATAAATGAAATTAATTTTTCCCAAGTTGAGTCTGGCTTGGCTGTGACAGTACTTGGTAAATGATCTCCCTGTCTTTATCTTGACCCGCAAGTTTTTCCACCTTATTTTCTCCCCCTGCCCTGTTGAGGAGGGGGAGTGAGAGAGTGGCTGGGTAGGCATTGACAGCTAGCCAAGGTCAACCTACCACAGTGTGTTATTGAAAGCAGATAATCTCAAGAACTGCCCTAACAGAACTGTGATTGTAATTTAGTGATATGGAGAAAAGGAGGAAAATTTGGTAATTAATGCAGAAGTTGTTTTGGTTGTAAGCGCGTGAACTGGAAATGAATAGCATGGAGAGGACCTTGGTGGTGTAGTTAATCAGATTTGTGTTCACCTGCCAAGACATTGCAGCTGTGATAGACTCGTGCACAATTTGGATACTGTAGGAAGAGTACTGCCTACAGTTTAAGGAAGTCTGGTGTAAGTGTAAAAGAAAGCCATCATCTTGAGATCTTGGTCACCTGTGTTCAGGAAACAGGTGTTCAAGAGAGAATAACACAGAAAAAGTAGTGTTGAATATAATGAGAGAAAACTGGGTGAATCAGATTAGTCTAGCAAAATGAAGCGTAAAGAGGGAATAGTGATATTCTCTGCAAATACATCAAGGTGCTAAGTACTTAACCAGTTATTGTTCATAGGTATTAGAACAATGTTGCCACAAAAGCAAACTGGAATAACTTGCCATGAGTAAATTTATACAAGAAATTAGAAGGTGAATTTTAACTATTAGCACAGTTGGTTTGGGAAAAGCTTTAAAACAATTGGTGGTTTGGGAAGAGAAGAGTATGTGGTGAAAAATTCTTCAGCTTTTGAAATGGAGCTTAAGAACTCGTTTAAATAAAATAGATGGTGTGCCTCCATTCAGTAGGAGAAGACTGGACTTCATGTAGGTCATCTGCTTAAGTCCTATATTCCTTCAAGACCAAAGTATGTCTTCTGATAAAACATACAAAGTTTTCTAAATATATCAAGTGCTACAAATGAGTATAGGGGTTTGGTTCACCTATAGTGATGGTATCAAATCAATTAAAATAGCTCAAATGGCGAGGAGTCCATGTCCTAATTCCTAGCTTAATTTACTACAAGTTTGCACATTTCTGTTAAAAGGAACGATGACTGGAAGTCAGAGCTTTATTTACAACATTCGGATGCCTCCAGTAACTGTGATAGGTAATCGATTGAAATGTATGAGTTTACCTTTCCTTTTAAGAAAGGTGTCCTCTGCTATTTGAAAGTTGAGCTATGTGAGCCAGACAAGACTTTGGAAGCATCTGAAGAATTGAATACTACTGACTACGTTGTATCAATAAACGCATTTTTGATCATGGTGGGATTTATTTAAGAGAATTGTAGAATGTGTATTTTATGCTCAAAAATCCATTTTTACTTGTTTAAAACATCTAGCTTTTTTCTTCTTTTAAGACTGTGAGCCAGAAGAGCTAACTGACTGGTCTATGGATGAGAAATGTTCCTTTTGTAATTTACACAAAGAAACAGTCAGTGTAAGTATGAACCATGATATCAAGCATGACTCCCCAACACCCAGTTTTTTTGTATGAAAGTAAGACTCGGAGAATTGATGCTGCATTTTGTCACAAGATAGTTTGGCTATGAGAGGGAGCAAGGTGGTTTGGCGTTATAGTAAATATCTTTTTAGTTGTTCTTTTTCACTCAATAGCTCAATAATTTGATTGTATACTGTACTACCAGTAGACTAACTTCTGAAAGATGTTATAATCTTCATGTGTCTTCTAGGATCGTGCATCAGTTATCGGTTCTTCACAGTCAACGCCTACAGAGGAACTGTCATCTCAGGGACAGTCCAACACTGATAAGATTGAATGCCAAGCAGAAAACTATCTAAATGCACTCTTTCGAAAGAAAGGTAATAAAAGCATGTTTTTTTATATTAAGAGATATGGCACAAATCTAGAAGATTCAAATGATTTAGAGTTGATTTTCATTCTTAAATAGTTTTTATTTATCTACTGAATGCTGTTTTTCTTCTTTATTCCTATGGTTTTCTTAATCCTTTTCTTTGCTTACTTGAATCACAAAATGAAGCACTACTTTTCCTACTTGCCATTGCTGCTAGACCTATTTTATTGTGTGCTATTTTCTTGAATCCCCATTCATTATATGTTTTGGGTGTTTGGGTTTTTGTTTTGGGTTTTTTGGGGTTCTGGTTTTTTGCTTTTGGTTTCGTTTTTTTAGCCATGAGCTCCTATTTTGTTTTCATGCCAACTTCAGGTGTCATCCTCTGGAATTTTAAGCATTAAACATTTTGTGTTCCTAAACTTCTAGTTTTCAGCAGGAAGACTGTTTTAGGTGAGCGAATGCGTTTTACAGATTACAAAATGGGATTTGGGATCTTCTCATACAAAAGCTGCTACTGCAAACACATCCAAGTCAGAGGTTGAATATTCTTGTCAAAATACAGTATTTAGTAACTCATTAATTCTTTGACTATCCTTGTTCTTTGGCACTCAGCAAGTTATAGCAGTACATGAGTGACCGACAAGTCAGCTTGGTACATGTAAGTTACTTAGCTAGTCACTGTCAACCACAGCAGAAAGACTCATTTTCTTCCTTAAATTTCTGTATAAGGAATGTGAATGCAGCTCTACTCAGTAATGACACCTTTCACAGGTTTTTCTTGGGTTTAGTAGGTGTACTTGGATATCAAAATAGATGAGTATGACTAGGGTGACAGCCCTGTCTTGCTTTAACAAAGAGAGAGTCGGACACATTCTCTTCCTTCACATAGGTGGGAGAAAAAAACAAAGTTCATTTTCTCCCCTTTACCTTGCTGTAACAGGAAGAGATTACTGTGCCCTTGAACCTGGGGTGGGTGGAATCTTTCTGTACCGGGCATCTGTCTGTTCAGCCTATGTTTTGCTTAGAGCTTGAAAGAACTTTAAATGGAGTGCAACAGCATTTTGAGTCCATCTTCATTCCTTGACTTGCTTTAAAATCAACTATTTTTCCATTCAAAATAAAACGTCCAGTGAAGTTGCCACCTCCTTACTTCCGAAATTCTTATTATATTTTCATCACAGGCCCGATTGCATGGCATCTCCCTAGGCAGGTATTTTAATTCCTTCAAATTTTTACTTTCTCAAATCTTTTCTTGGTCTTGATGTACAGTGTTTTTCAACATTCACCTGCTTTATGCTTCTGCTGGAAATGCTGTCTTTTGATACTCCTTAAGAGGAACTTTTATCATGGGAGAAGTGAAACTTGGCGTGACCTTACCTTGCTGGAGTGAGTGGCTTTTGTGAAGTCTTTCACAAAGAGCATTTCACTTTTAGCATCTGCCTTAGGTTTTTTTGATCTGCCATATCAGTAATGCTAGGTTAAAAAGGGTATGGATATAAATAAAACCAAAGTCTTTTCCGGTTGTTTTTGTGATTCTCTGAAGGACTTGTGTATTGTTGGGTAAGAGGTACTTTGCTGAAGAGTTTTCTAAGAATATTGCTTCACTTCAGGTTCCCCCAAAGTCTCTCAAGTTGTTCAAATTACGGGAAGTGAAAATGAAAAAAACTTTTGTATCTTCAAAGGGCACATGAAACCAATTTGAGGTATTTAAGTAATTGTCTTGGCATTGTAGGAGGAAGACGAAGAGTTTCAATAGGAAAATCCCTAGTCTGCTTTCTGAATTTTTGTAGGTTTTTGATATTAGTTAACAACTTGGAGAAAAAAGAAATCGAATAATTTTGAGTAATTGTTTAGCTAAGGAACAGTTCTTACAGTTGGTACTAAAACAGATGCCCTTTCATTGTCAAAAAAAATGTAGAATTCTCGGTTGGCTGTCTTTAAAATAGAAGTAACACTTGTTTCGCTTGTTTTGATTGCAAACTCCTTGAGATCATATGCTGTCTCTTACTATCATAACTAGCATAATTTCATTTAGGGCCTCTGCAAACAACTAAGACTGGTGAGCAAATTTGAGAGTTGTGTTTATTGGTCTCATTATCCTTTTATTTTAGAACAAGTTAGTATATCGCTGAGTGTTTTAATTTGCAGACTGGTTTGGGGATTTGGGTGGGGGGTTTTTTGTTTGTGGTGGGGTTTTTTTTGACATCAGGAAACTAGTTCAGAAGATCTTGAAACATGCAGCCCTGTTATCTCATTGTTATATCATAAGGCATACAACCTTCAGGCATTCACAGATGAGGATTTGTCTGTAGAATCTCAAAGTTGATTCCTCTTTCTTTCAAAGAGGACAGTAGAACTACTGCCAAAATGGGTAAACTCTTGAGAGGCTATAAGTAACAGTCTTTCTATTGTGAACCTATCTTCATTGTGTGTTAATGAAAGACCAGTTTGATAGGTAGTGTCTGTAGTAAAGTCCTATCCTTGGCAGACACCCCAGTAAAGCCAAAGTAATTTTTGTCATCAAACATTGATTGTTTACATTAAACAATACATCTGAAACCCAAATGCTTTCTTCTTAAGAATCTTTACCATTTGGTGTTGTAAGCGGAGTAGACTGTGACACTTTTCCACTTACATAACATTGAAATACATCAATTTTCTTTTGGCAAAGAAGCAGTTAAGAGGAAGAACCATGATGTGCTTTAAAAAACATGTTAGTCTTTTTTTTTTTTTTTCTCTGAATATTATAGAGTATGGCATATGCCATCATCATTACATGGCAGAACCATAGTCGTTTAAGAGCTTGATCAAATATTTTGATCATGGATTATTAATTTTCTGGGTTTCTAGTGACCCACATTGTATGTTCTCAGAAGCTTTTTTCCCCATACAATATTAATGTGACCTCTTTAAACAAAAACAACAAAAAAAGAAAAGGAAATTTAAATACATTCATGGTTGTGAATCAGGTTCTATCTTCAAGTCACGATCCACCAGGAGAGGATAGAAACCTGAAAAGCTTTTGTAGAAACTAGGGAATTGAGGCACAAAATTAGAGGGAGAGAATGGTTAGGATTACTTCAGTCTTTCCAGATCCTCTGGGCACCTCTGAGTATCTTCCGTGTCATGTTTTCCATACCAAAATAACTTCCCTGTAAGCTTTTTGAAGTTCTTTTTTCTAGGTATGTCTCGTATTCTGAAATATTTCCATTCATAACTATGGCTCTCTTGCGTCACGCCGCATACCTGCATTTAACTCTGAGTTCTCCTGTTCTTTGTGTAGTTATATCTCAGAGATACATAGATGTCATGAGCTGGTTAAGCTTCTTGGACAGCATATATATGATTTGGCAAACCTATGGAAGTGTAATCTGGCACACGTAATCTCAGGTTACAAAAAAAGTGTTACTTTCTAAGGTGTAGTTTTGAGATGTACACACTACTTGATCCAATACCTGCAGTTCCTTTTTATTAATGATTTTGAGAAATCTAATTTGTCCTTTCAAAATCTGAAAGATTTTCTGTAAGAACTGAGAACTCAAAGCCTGTGCAGTAAACTTGTATGCCATCCTTGACACTCCTCCTCAGGTTCATCAGGGAAGAACATTCAGCAGGATTTCAGCTGCTTTCTTAAGGAAATAAAACATACTTTTTGTGTTGCCTGTCTGCAGTGTTACTGTCTTCACTGACTTCTGAATTTCTTGGTTATTTTCAGCTACATTTAAGAAAATCCTTAGAGATATGATTGTATATAGAGTAATGAAAATTACCATCTGAATAGAAGAAAAAAAACGTTGAACGTTTACAAGAACAGAAAACTAGAGTGAACTTGGCCCTTATTCTTTCTGTTTGTTGATCAGTCAAGTTAACTAAACTAATCTTGATACGTGGCTCAGAATAAATTGCTGTATTCTTTTTTTAACTTGCTGTGGAGTTGCAGGTAGAGCCAAGAATATTGCTGGGACAGTTTGGTGTCTGTTGAGTTGGGGGCATTCTAGAAAGCATGCAGCCTTTTTGTGAGAAGGGTAGAGCTGGAGTGAATACAGGAAACATGCTCATAAGCAGCCAGGTGTTTTTAGTTCTGCTGCTCACACAACAGGATTGCAAGGTACAAGGGGGGTTGTGATTCCCTGCTGATTTCCACTGCAGAATTGTATCAGAAATTAAGTCACTATTTCAATTTTTTAAGGAAAAAATAATGTTTTTCAAGAAATAGTATACTATTGTGGAGCACTATTTTAGGAGCTTTTAAGTCCTTGTCCATTGTCCTGCCAAATAAACGTGTAAGTCTGAACTTTCAGTTAAATCACTGCATTGCAGTCTAATGATCACACATAGTGTTAATGTACAGAATAGTTAAGAATGTGGATTTGAATAGCTACAAGGTGGTGCAGTACATGAACTGAGGAAGTCTTAATCCTAAATGTGAGCTTTCTTTGAATTAAAATAAGTCATTACAATTAGTCATAATTACACATCATCTTTATTACTGCCTTCTCTTGCATTCTGACTGTAATCTTGAAAATCACAAGCAGAAAATATCAGATTATATCATAAAAATGTGTCATTTAGCCTTCTCTTAGACCTCCTGGTGTTAACCAGGCTACAGTGAAACTAGAGGAACGTCAGAGCTGCCTTTTACTCCAAATGCTTAGAGACTGTCCTGCGTTTGAAGTAGGATGTCTGTATGTATGTGATCCATGGAGTAAATACAGCTGCCTTGTGTTTTAAATCAATTCTGTGAAAAATATCAGAAGTAGGCGTGTAGATTTAAAACTTTGTAAGTAGCTATAACCATGACTCCTAATAAAACATCTTAGATTAAAAACTTTTTAGGTCATACAAAGTATATCTGGTGCCATCTGCTGATAATAATTAAGAAATATTTGCTAGTGCTACTAAGCTCAAAGACCTAATACTCTTCTTACCCCAAAATACATCAAATTGCATTTAAAAACTTTATATGACTAATTACAAATTTCCCATGTGTTAGTGAAACTTTACCACTGTGACCTTAAAATTATAGGTCTCTACATGTTTTCATTGCATACTTGTATAATAACACAGACTTGCAGCCACTGAGTGTAAGTAATTAGATGTTATATAGAAACATAGAATCATTTAGGTTGGAAATGACCTTTAAGATCATCAAGTCCAACCATTAACCTAATCCTGCCATCCCACCACTAAACTGTGTCCCTAAATACACTTCAAATGTGCGTACCCTATTCTGATTGCTCAGGAGTCTTATATTGATATAACATTATATAAAAGTTGCATTTACCCCTAAAAAGTCTGTTTTCTTTCAAAAATCTACAGTGTGTAAAAAGAAAATAGTATATGAAACCATGTAACTCTTTCTTCTTTCCTTTGAATATGTAACATCTCTCTTGTTTCTGTTCTCTATCACTTGGAGAGCTGTGGGAAATTGTTTCTACCTTCAAAATACTTTAAATTACTTCTTCCTTATAATACAAGTTATGCATCCACAGCTTCATTCTCCATTAGGAAGCAAAGCAGCATTAATAGGAATGGATCAAGAGCAGCTTTCCAGTACCTCTGAGGAGGTTACTGAGAAGACAGGGTCAAACTCTTTACAGTGGTGCACAGAAGGACAAAGGACAAAATGAAACGGGAAGTTCTTTCTTATGCAAGGAAAAATGAGGACCGGCAAGCAGTGGAACAGTCTACGCAGTGAGATTGTACAGTCTACATCCATGGAAGTATTCAATACCAAACTGGATAAAACTCAGAGCAACCTGATTTGATCTTGTAGTTGACCCTGCTTTGAGCAGGCAGTTTTCCTAGAGACCTCCCAAGGTCCTTCCAACATGAGTGACGATTTAATGGCTTACACAACAGAACAGTTGATACTGAAGATGTGATAGCAACACTATTTGCATTTATGGTAGTTAATCTTAGTCTAACTGTGGTCTAGCCCTGTAGATTGAATATGCATTAGCAGCATGAGCACTTCTGATGCACTGTGGAGCACAGCTTCCAGATTATACTCTCTGAGATATTGGGGGGTTTTTTCTTCCCCCTAGTATTAGCTTTTTAGAGTAAATTAACTTAAAATCTGTGAACTGTGAATAGCTGTAGCAGTTGAATATATGAAGAAAAATTGCTGCTTTTATTCTTACCTAGGGACAATTTGGAAGTTATTAGAAAAAGTTAAAACTAATACTAAAGAAAATATTATAAGAGAAAAAAAAAATTCCTTTGTTATTCCAACTAGGTCAAAAGATGACTTTGCTCCTAATGGAAAAGCGGGCTTCTCCTGCAAATGTCTAAAAGCAATTCATGCTTGGATATTACCAGTGTTAAGAGTCTAAAACAGAACAGAAAGGCAATAGAAAGTTGGCGGTTCTGAAGGAGTTTTGTCTTGCAGTGATATAGTAATCGATGCTAGGCATGGTGGTTAATAAGAAGAAATTTATTCTAGGTTGTTGTGTTTTCCAGCTATTGGTAGGTGTCTCTATGTGCTCTATGATCTTTAGCTTTGAAAAGGCGCAGATCATACCAGGATGTAAAATAACTGTCTTTCCCATTTGCACTGATGATCACCTGTTCTCCAAAAGTCTTCGAAGAAGTTTTTCTTGGGTGCATGCAACAAACTATTTACTCTATATAAGCAGGGTCGTTCCAGACCAGATACATGGTAAACTATTCGGTGTTCATGATGATTTGTATATCTAATTTTGTCTGGGTTTCTTGATTACTGGCAGTCAGATTTTTGTTTGCTTGTATTTGGGTTTGCTTTTCTTTAAGCTAAGCTTTTGATCAGTAGTTTTCATTGTCTAGAGCTATAATTCCCCTGTCATGCAGATACTTTTGTTCCTAGATAATTCAGTTTTTCAGTTCCATCTCTTAATTTCCTTTTTATTTTTTGCATTTTTATACTTGTTGACTTACTGTTTCAATATCTTTTGTTGAACTTTTTCTTTCCTTCCAAATGTCTCTTGGATGATAAAATTCCAGTTGAAAGTTTATTGGATTAGTTATTTCAGATTTGGGAAATATCAATAAATAAAGACTACCTGTGCCTGGGTGTCCCATGATGGGGAGAGATCTTTTTCTTTGTAGGTACCCTCCATCATTTAGAATTTCACCTCATACCTCTCTTTTAGAAACTCCAATTTTAGAAATCTATTTTAGAAATTTTGGTAGAGATCTGGTTTTGAACTGTCAGAAGATAAAGCTTCAACCATAAGCAGACTTGTTTTGTCATGCCTTGAAGCCAAGATCTGTAGCATATACTCAGTCTTTGAAAATGTTGGAGCTTCACCTTATCTCCTAAAGCATTACTGAAAGGCCAACCAAAACGTATCGACAAGAAGAGGCTGAACAGTCAGCTGCCCTCCTCTATGCTTTAGCACATCGCATATGTGCATGTTTGTAATTCCTTGCAGTGCTCTGTTAGTGAAAATGAATTCTCAAAATGGAATATGTTTTGAATAAACTTGAAACAAACAATCTTCTACACATTCATTCTAAATTTGAGCAGCATTCCTTGATCTGTCTTAGTGGTCACTCACTTGCTAGTAGATGGATAAAGCTTCATTGGTGTAAAAGGCTTGGGCAAATATGCTGTGTGATCCTCCAACCTACCTGTTAGGAAATTTAGACTTTGCATGCAAACATCTACCTGATCCAGTCCTTTTGGTTTCTCCACTTTCATGAAAACAAAACTCAAATCATCTGTATTACCTGTTTCAGACTAATTTAAGTATCTCAGTAACTGCCACCATGGTCTTTGGCATTTCTTTCAGGCAATCAAGGCTGACCTAAATGCTAATACTTCTGTGTCACATTCACGCTTACTTTATATCTTTAAATCCCTGTCCCTTCTTGATGAAATATGTTTCACTCTCTACTGATTAACTCAAGGATGGGCAGTGGTTAAAACATTGAAAATAATATTTTTGGTTTGCGTGTGTGTAGAGTTGAAGGAAAGAAGGAAGAGGGGGATAGTGAAATGAGTACTACTGCCACTTTAAGGAAGAATATAGATCTTTCAGTATGGGCAATTGTGCTTGTCTTAGGAAATGAAGTATTGCAGTCATCAATGCTGCATTGATGAGTAACACAGATTACTCTGAGTTTCTTAACTACATTGTTATTTATGCTGAGTTACAGATCTTTGATCTTTCTGGTACTTCTAAAGAAATTGGGATTCTTTTTTCAGTGATTCACAAATGTTGTTTCAGCTCTGCTTCTTAAGAGGTTTAACTTTTTTCTAGCTGACAGACAACATTAAAATAAAGTTGCAGGTATCTGACAGTTGATCCTTTTATGATTTTTGTGTTTTTAAAATGAAACGCTTCTTTCCATGGGACTGTTACATACACAAACAAAAAATAGGGTACATACAGTTTATATTAAGAAATAAAGCTTTTCTCCCAAATATTTTCATTGGTAGTGCTTTGGAAATGTCCTGAAAATCCTGTAAGATTTTACAATAAAAATTTCCAACTTTACTGTAAATTTCAGTTGCTTGTACCGCTACAATTTGTATGTGGTATTTCAAGTAGCATTATATCAGTTTTGACATTGCAATACTGAATCTACAGTAGGGATTACAATCTAATATGTAGATCAAACAAATTTGTTTTCTTTTTTATTATTTCTCAAAAGTGAACTGTTCTATGTTATGAAAACCTGTAGAACTGCACTTTAATGTTAATTAGTGTTATAGTTGTTCTTTGAAAGTGACTTCTTTATGTATTAATTTTTATTCAAATTATTTTCAAAACTGAAAATGAAGAGTGTGCAAATGAAAATTCAACTTATTTACCAAGAATAAATACAGATTCTGACTGCCATAGTTGCATTATTTATCTGCCCACATAGTTTTACTTGTATGCTATGACAGAGGAATAAGGTAAAAATTACTGATATGTGTTAAATGTGTTCTTGCAAGTGACCTCTACTTAGGAATGCTCATAAGAAAAACTTACTAGACATTTCAATTAATGTGTTCATTACACATGTCCTTATTGCACACATTTATTGTGCTTATAGGAAGTATTTCTTTAAAGAAATGTAATTAAGTTTTTTTAATACATCTGTTGCCTCTGTGTGTTGTTTTTTTATTCCTAGATCTTCCTCAGAACTGTGATCCTAACATTCCCCTAGTTGCTCAGGAATTAATGAAAAAAATGATCCGTCAGTTTGCGATTGAGTACATTTCAAAAAGTAGCAAAATTCAAGAGAACAGAAATGGTTCATCGTTTGAACCAAGTCTGATATGTAAAAGTATCCAAATGAACCAAACGGAAAACTCCCTTCAGGAAGAACAGGATAGTCCTCTAGACCTCACTGTGCATCGAACTCAAGAACAGAATACTCAGCAAGGTAAACTTCTGTATCTGCTTATCTGTGTTTGGCTGTCATTTATTACCTTATTGCGTCTTACTCCCTTAAAAAAAATAAATATGTGTCTGTGTCAACTATCTATATGTTTTGTCTTTCCAGAGTAGTAATCAGTATATTGGAAAAAAAAAATTATCTTATATGATTAAAATAAGGTTGAAGGAAAACTGGCATTGCATCAACTTAACAATTAAAGAAAACTCATACATTTTCCTCTAAACATCAGAAAAAATGTTATAAGAGAACCGCTTAAAAAAAAAAACCCCAAACCAACACATTCTTTCTAGAAGCATTTTTCACATTGTGTGTTAGCAGATACGTATTCTCATTTCTGACTGCCTGTGTCAAATAAGTAGCACTGGAGTTTCACAGCTTTAGAATACTGAGTCTAAGTCGGCTCACCTGTGGCTGTCACAAGTAACAATGGTTCAAGATTTTGCTGAAGAAATGGCTGTTAAGAAGCCTTCTGAGAAAAGAGAGAGAGAATTTCAGAGAGCAGCAAAGGTAGTTCTGTCTATGTTAGCACTTGGATGCTCTAATTCTTTAGATACAGACTGGTTAGAATGATGAAAGAAGATTAATTTGGGAGGAAATTTCCATACTTCATGCCTTAATAGTTATAGATCAGTGTAACTTTCTTAACTGAGAGTAAAGCTAGAAAAAGAAAAATAGTCTGTCTCACTGTCGTTTACAAAAAGGAAATAATTTCTTTGCCTCAAGGAATATTGCTATCCAAAACTGATAACAATATAATCACAAGAGTGTTTTGGACTTTGAATTTGATTTGGATTAGCAGCGGTTCTCAGGAAGGGTTGTGATTGTCATGTGCAACTGAAAGCAGTGGCAAAAGCAGCTTTTGTCTTTTGCAAATACAAGAGTCCATGTTAATGCAATAATACAGCAGACCAAAGGGAAATATTTGCCTGTATGTCATGTACCATACTAAAAGAGTTAAAAGAAGGTAGAACTGTGGAGTTAAGGGGTTTTTTTAAAAAAATATACATTGGTCAGAATGAAAGCAGATCATGTATGTGTGTGCTTAATGATTCAGTGTTTAATTAGATGACACATCCTTTGCGGGGGGGGGGGGGAACTCTGACACAGATATACTTTGTTAGATGTAACTATTCTAGATTAAATGTCAAGCATCCTTTCTCTTTGACAGCAGAAGCATTAAGAAATTGTGAAATTCCTGCTTTTATTCTGCATGGTGAGCAGAAACAAGTTGATGCCTGGGTTTAGCCAATACCTTGTGCAGATTAAATCCTGAGAAAATATCTGGTGTACTTTGACATGCCTTTGCTATGGATGAATTACAGATTTTAGAGATTCATAATTGGCCAGGTAGAAGCACGTTTCTTTTGCAAGGGCAATAAAAAGTACTTTCCTGATATCAGCGCTATAGCCTGTTGCTTACTTCAACAGTTGGTTACAAAGAATAACTAGTTTAAAATGTCTGTGAGGAAGCAAAGTACTCAAAGACAGGTTCTGGTCCTCACTGAGCTCTAAATCTTTGAGGAAAGAAAGGGAAGGCAGAGGGTGAATGGGACAGGGTCGGGAAGAAAGTTCTGCTGCCACTCTCAGCTATTTGAAAATCCATTGATCTTTTGTCAAAGAAAAACTTAAAGTATAGAGAGATTGATTTAAATCTTTCTTTATATGTAATTTGAAATTTTCTTATAATGAGGATAAACAGAAAGTTTAGAATTGTGCATCTTCAGCAAAACATCTGAGGCTAAAATAGTTGCTCAGCATGCATAGTTTACTGTGTAAAACTTGTATACTGTGTAAGATATTGTACATTCTCAGAACTTAACACTGCCGTGTTTGCTGGAGTGCTTTGCAGATGTTAGAGATACTAGTTTTGCTGTGAAGTTTAGAGCTACTAAAATGAGAGGAAGTATTGAAACTGAAGACTGTAGCTGGAGAAAGGTTTCAAGCTGTCTTGTCTTGTTTTGTCTTATCTTATCTACCAGGGAAGTTGTATTGCGCTTCCCGTTTCCCATGAACATATCAATTTTGAGCTATCTTAGCTTTCCACTGCAGTAGTAGCAACACAAGCAAGTAAGATCAAGATGAGAAAACAGCCTGCTCTTTTTTATTTGCATTGTGTTCTAGGTGCAATGATTCATGAAAAGTTCTTTTAATTAGCTATTGTCAGGGACTATGTATTATTATTCTACCTACCAGTGTTCTTTTCCTGGAAAAAGCTTGAAGTGTTACATGCTTACAGTAGGGAATTGTGAAATTTAATGGATTATTTTCAAAAATATATTATTCTGTGTCTAACATGGTATACTTCTTCTGTGTGGACACTCATAAAAGCTATACAATCGTTCCCTTCTTAGTAGTGTCTTTTAACTTTCATGCAATTCTTTTTATTATTTACTCTTTGTAATTCCTGTTACAATTTCCAAATGAAGTAGCAGTAACAGAGTAGGAAGGTCAAACTTGTACATTGCTCTGATGGATCCTCAGAGTTGAAATCTTTTTAATTCAAATCCTGTGAAGCAGATAATGACCTAAATATAAATACTTTAGGTTCATTTTCTGTTTAGGCAGGTATTTTCTATTTATAGTAGTCATCTTTAAAATGAATGATCTAAATAATAAAGACAGTCTTGTTCCTTCACTATGGCAATGATTCTTGGACTTAAGTTGAGAGGAATGAGTAAGCTTTCTTTTCCAGATCGCTAGAAGCATTTTTTCAAACTGAGCAGATCCAAGCTAAGTGCTAGCTCTGTATGAAAAAAGATTCTGTCACTGAAGGTATCTGGGTAATCTTTTCTTCGTTTAAGAAAGCTTCTTTCTTTCCTCCAGTATTTGTGGGCCATCTCTGAAGTACTCCCAAAATATGCAGGTCTGACACTTCCAGACCTGATACCCCTGTGTATTAGGTTTACATGGCAAGGTTTTGGTTGCTGGTGAGGACTGCAGGGATGGTGTCTATGGGAAGAGGTCAGGGGCTGTCCTGTGCTAGGCATAGCCAGCTCTCCAACAGACCCACAACAGGCCAATGTAGAGCACATCAGTGAGGTTTGCAGTGCCTCTGTGAACACATGTTTAAGAAAGAGCAAAAATGCTGGACAGGCAGAGCAGTGAGAAACAGCAGGATGAACAAGGTCAGAGAAGGAGGGGGAGGCGGCGCTCCAGGCACCAGAGCAGGTATTTCCCGGCAGCACATGGAGAGAACCACGGTGGAGCAGGTATTCCCTTGCAGCTCATGGAAGAGACCACTCTGGAGGAGATATATTCACACTGCGGCCTGTTTAAGACCCTGCATTGGATCAGCTGCATATTTATTTCCTGAAGGAACTGTGGCCTGTGGAGAACCCACAATGGAGCAGGGGAAAGTGTGAGGAAGAAAGAGCTGTAGAGAGGAATTTTACTGACTGTAATCCCTGTTCCCAGTCCTGCCTGTACCACCTGGGAATGGGGGAGAGAGGTAGAGGAGTTGAGAGCGAAGTTGAGCCTGTGAAAAGGTGGGAGGTGCTTTAATTTTTGTCTTTCTCATTTTCCAAATTATTGTAATTTGCAATAAATTAATTTTCCCCAAGTCTGTGTGGCCTGTGATGGTAACTGGTAAGTGACCTCCCTGTGTTTATCTTGATGACCTTTTTCATCTTATTTCTCCCTGCTCCCCTGTTGAGGAGGGGGAGTGAGCAAGGGGCTGGGTGGGGATCTAGCTACTGGCCAAGGTCAACCCATTTCACCCCTGGTACCGAACCACTCAGTACTGACTACTTAAGCACTGGTATCCAGGTATGTCCAGCTAGCACCTGACTGATAGCAGAGTCCCAAATTATGCTCTGTTTTGTTCTACATGTGGAAGTATGGTAATTTAGCAGGGTGCTTTAATTCCTGTGTAGCTTGCTGGTAACTAATCAGGCAATTACTTCACTGTCAGTCAATTAGAAGCAACTGTCTCCAGAAATATCTGTATCTTGCTCTTTTTTCCTAATCCATGTAACTCTAAGACTGTCCAAGCCTTGAAAAGTATGCTCTGTATAGTGAAAGAAAATTTGTTTTGTGTGCACTGCATCTAACAAAAATAGAGTGGTATTGTGTATTTGTGCATTACTTGTCTTCCAAACTAAACCAATGAAAAAGCAGCATCCTTGCAGAATACAACATTGAGTGAGGAACAGTCTTGGAATATCCTGCAGCAACTTACTTTCTTGTGCGGTCACAATGCTGAGCTCTTCAGGGAGTGTTCCCAGCAGCAGCTAACTTTGATGCAGAGGCTTCTTTCCCTTGATAGATATGGGAGAGTTGATCACTCTCAAGCTGCTAAGCCAAGTGACTTACAAGAGGCAGAAGTGTATGTACAAATAAATAATGTGTTAGTTTAGCTACACAAGCTTATTCCTGTTGCCATAACTTCTAGGAACAATGATAGTGTGTAAACATAGCAGAAAAACGCAAGAGAATTTGCACAGATTTCCTTGTTTCATTGATCCGTCATAGACTGGAAGACATCAGAAGGTAGCAATGTGTGACATTTTGCTGCGTGAATTTTTTACAGCTATCCTGTAGCTTTGTCGTTGCAATGTGCATGTGGCTTCACCAAAATTTGTAGCAAAATAAAGATTTCTGAATAATGGACCAAAATGTGGAAAAAATTTTTAATTTTTGAAAAGTGGTTTCATATCTCTTGAAAATCTACCCTGAAGTTAGTATGGCAACTGGGATCACAGCATGTGTGGCCTCTTGATTGCTATGTTCAGGACTACTGAAAGAATTCCAAATGTTACTGAAAATAAGCTTTCATTGTCTTAATATAACATTCTTACCATATGTATTGGGGAAAATACTATGCTTTTTGAAGGTATAGGTGCTATATTCTCAAAGATGATTTGTATGAGCTGTAAATATGTTCAAGAAACTGTTTGCTTAATACTTCTGCATGAAAAGGTCACCCTAAAAAGGTACATTTTTGAGGGGAGTACGTGTTTATTTCTTTCTTGGCTGCCATATCGGTTAACAGCCAAGCTCCTTGTCAGACACTCGCTTGCTTGCTTCCCTGTCAATGGCGTAGGGAGAAAATGGGAAGAAATGAAGAAGAGCTCGTAAGTTGAGATAGGGACGTGGTTATTGCTTACCACTTACCATAATGGGCAAAACAGACTCAGATTGGGGGAAATTAACTTAAATTATTGCCTATTAAAATAGATATTTAATCATTAATTCAGGTAGTGGAAACAAAAAGACATGTTACACCAACACCTTTCCTCCCACCTTTCCCAGGCTCAGCTTCACTCCAGATTCCCTTCTGACCACCATCACCCCTCTGGTGCAAGAGGAATGAGTGTGGGGTGTCCTAATGGTTTCTCTCTGCCATTTCCCTCTGCCATGGGGCTTCCCTCTGCTGTTTTCTCATTCTTTTTGTTCCCTTTTCCTCTCTCCATCTGGTGCTTTTTGCCCTTTCTTAAATATGTTTTCCCAGAGGTTCTGCCCAAATGGCTGCTGGGCTCAGCTGTGTCCTGCAGTGGGTCTGTTGGAACCATCTAGAACAGGCACAGGGCAGCTCCCTGTCTCTCCTTACAGCTGCTGCCAAGACCTTGCTGTGGACACCAGATATATAGCCATATACTTTTCATCTGGTAGTTTCTCATTTTACAAAATAGCACATCAGGTCAGCAAAAACAGTCTAGCCAAAGCAGTAGTTAAGAATTAATAAAAGGCTTTGGTGTTCTTGCTGACAGTTCTCTGAAAGCATTGTTTCCATGTGCAGCAGCACAGAAAATAACCAGCAAAAGGCAAAGCATCATCAGGAAAGGTACTGAAGGCAAGACAGTGTCATTTTGTTGCTATTGACAATCTTTTCAAGGTTTATCATAGCATGATGGGTAAGGTAAAGGGAGAGCTGTTATTTTACTAAATCTCACAACATTAGAGCTAGGCAGGGCTTGCTGAAACTTCTAAGAAGGGAAAAACAGATAAGGGGCAGCTTTTGCAGAGCAGTGTTTGAACATCAGGAACTGCTGTGACAAGAAATTGTGGAGATGGACAGTGTCACTGGGTTCAAATAAGACCTTGAACAACTTCCCAGCTAACAGAGCCAAAGCCAGAAACTAAAGCTAGAGTGGGCAGGGATGTATCTCCGAGATCTCTAATCCAACAGTAGCATCTACTGGGAGAGCAGGGGATGAATGAGCTGCAGGCAGTGGCCAGGCTCATGCATTCTCCCACACCAGGAGCGGAGTTTTTCCCATGCCTGGAGACTGAGGACGGGGTAGAGTAGGCTGTCTGACCTGGTAAGGCAGTTCATAATAGCTAGTGAGAGGTTTCCTGAAACCCAGAAAAAAACTGGTAAGTTTGCTAGAATCAGTACAGAAATACAATTGTAGGAACTCGTGTGACACGTACAATTTCTGTTACTTGCTCTCCTGCCCCCCACCCCCCCTTCTCTAACCTCACTAGTCTGCAGGAATTTCAAGTGATTGTGATCTTGATTATTTTGAAGATGACCTTTGATCACACTTTGCTGTATCTTGGAATTGCTGCACCTGATGGTCTGGTGCTGAGAAGCAAAGGCCAGAGGTCAATCCATTTCTTTGAACATCAAAATAATTTAATTTGCATGGAAATAACTTCATTAGAAGACCATGAGCAGCAGACCTGAAAAACTTCCAATAATATTTTTCTATATTATTCAGTGTTCCATAGTATTGTTTATGAAGACTGTTGTCTTGGGAGTCATGGCTTCAGCTAAAGAGTGGAAGTAATTCCATGTCTTTTGTTAAAACCACCTTACAGAGTGGTTTTTCTGTTCCTGATGTTATTCAGTCCCTGTCCAGAATTCTTGCCTGAATACCTGTTTTGAGTGATTTGATAGAAATAATAAAAAGTTTTGGCTCAGTTTAAAAAAACCCTATACTTACTTTGCAAGTAACAGGTTTTCAAGGTTCATTGTCTACCTGTAGGATGCCTCTTTGCAAACTTTTTGGTCTTGTACCTAATGAAACAAATTTAACATCTCTACTGTGTATATAACATACGTTCATTTAATTACGTAGTATTTCATAAGTCTTCAAGCTTTATAGCTAGCGCTCTCACTTTCATACCAATGGTAGGTGCTCCTTTGTTATAATAATAATAATTGATACTATTACAAAGCAGGAAGATCTACCAAAACCAGGAGCTACTGTGTATTTTGAATAAATTTTTTTTTTTGGCTTAGCAGCACTTTCTGCATCAGTTTTGGGGGTTTTGTGTTGTTTGGTTTGTGTTTTGGCTTTTTTTTTTAATTTGAGTGAAATCACTGAATTAAAGTCTGGTGTGTGGTGACTTTATCTAGGTTTTTTTTATGCATATCAAATTTCTTTCATGGTTCTCTCACTTGTTTTACTGAGGATCATTTTCCCATAAAGCATTGTCTTTAGGGAGGCATCGTATACTTAATGAATACATTTGCTGTGTTGGAGGAACCAACTGTCTTGAAACTGAAATGAATCTTCCGTTCTGCTTACTCTTTAGAGGCCCAAAATGTATCTAATTTTTTGCTTCAGGAGTCTGCATTTTCGATACCGTGTTCTTTTTAGTCATTTTTCAACTTATCGGTGGCCTTGTGTTGTCAAAACCAATTCTGAAAGATTGGAAACTAAAATTATTCTGGTTAGGTTTTGTTATGGAATCTTGTGAGAGTTGTCAGGGATGGGGGGGGGTGTTAGCTTCAATTATTTTGTAGATTGACTAGAGAGAGATGGTTAGCTCTTCATAACGTGATGAGTTGTGAACTTTGAAGGAGCTTTTTCTCCTGTGACTTTATCCAGTGATCTCTTCTAAACTTTTTTTATCATAGTGCCTATGAATATCAACTGAAGATGGAGAAACAGTTGTGCAAGGGAACACAGAAGCACTTAAGAAAGGGAGATGTACTTTGTATGACTGACAGAACATAGTAGATGAAATCTCTTGTACAGGACTCGGGGGCGTTGCGAGCTTAGGTATTTGGGATGCTTCAGAGCTGGGTAGGCAAAATAGTCTGTGTAGACTATTCCTGTAGTGTTTTTAATTAGCTTTTCCTTTGGGAATTTCACTGCATCAGAAAGGTTGACTAACATTAACTTGTCCTTCCTTTAACTTCCTTAGGGTTAAGGAAGGCTTTGAAAGGAACATATTCAGGAGAAAAGGAGCATCTTTGACACGTGGCATATTTATAAATATTTTTTCCCCCTTATGCTGACTTACGATACTACTTTTCCTCTCTTTACCCTTCTTCAAATAATACAAAACAGTTGAGGAAAACCAGTAAAAAACTGTTAAAACCAGTCCAAAAAAAAAGCTGGATTTCATTATTGCACAAAACTCTTATTTTTTTGCAGTATTGGTATAAAGGAGAGTTACCCTAATGACTTTTCTGACTTCTTACTTGAGTGTTGGCATTTGGACTGTTCAGCCAATGCTTGATGTCTGCATATGAGGCTGTGGGAAAAAATATACAGTTGATTGATGTTTTAGAAGTAATACGCAGTAACGTGAAAATGACACTAATGCAAAAAGGGCTAGCATAAGGTTGCTTATAGAGTTGAATGTTGAGCTACATGTGAAACTCAAAATTAGATCACAGAGCTCAGGCACACAAAACAGATGAAGTTTGAAACTGAACCAAGGAAGAAAGGTATGAAATTAAATATACTTAGGGGATTTATCTATAATTTAAATGTGATTTTTTTTAAAAAAAACTAAAAACTTAAACTAGAAGGAGTATTCAGGTGCTGATTAGTTTCTTTAATTTTTGGTGTTCTTAAATATTTGATTTTAAAAAAAATACAGTTTTCTATTTCAATACTTCATAGATTTGAACAGCCAACTATAAATCTTGAATTTAACATTTGCCAGTGACTTAACAGAGAGGACTCCCACCCCCGTTTAGGTCTTTCCATTTGTCCAGTTTCATTGTTACATATGTGTGGGGGAAGCAGGGGGAATATGTATAAACAAACTGTTAGAAATTTTAATGACATATGTCTCATATGCTTAAAACTCTATATTGGGCTAGAGCTCTCTTCCCAGTTACTGGGGTACTACTTTCTCATCCAGTAACCTGGTCTGGTCTCATAGCTGACCCTGCTCTGAGCTGGAGGTTGGTGTAGAGACCTCCTGAGAACCCTAGGAGCCTGAATTAGCCTTTAAGCCTATCACTTAGTTATGCCAATTTTAACTTCAGTATCAGGTTTGTTTATTTACCATATGTACATATGAATATATTAATAATAATAATAATACCACCAAGTGCATTGTTTTGGTTGCCTTGAAAGTAAATAGTGCAATATATATGCATACGTAATTTTTAGGAAAGCAGTCACGTTTCTGTTTAAGGCAGATTCTTTTAAATTTTATTATTTCTGAATGGGTTTAATTTTTATTTTTTCTTAATTTTAAAAAGTTTTGTTACCAATCAAATATGTAAAACCATTTGCTGACAACTGACATTGTTAAAGGAATAAGATGTCAGAAATTTTACAAGATAAAGTAACTTTAAAAATTGTACCATAGGTACAAACATTTGCTAACAAAATTTCTGAGATCATCCTTAAGCAACTGCTATCATCGCTACTTGTTCTTTGCAGGGGATGGAGTGCTAGATCTCTCTACAAAGAAAAGCGCAAGGTTGGAAGAACCGAAATATGATCCATTGTGTTCTGAAAACTCAGTGTCTGGGTAAGCAACGTTTAGGATTCTCTTTGGCTTACGTAAAAGACAATCCAGGTTTCTCTTCTCTGAAGTCAGGTTTTATGTTCATAACATATTTGTATATACTGACACACACATGTGGTTCCTATTTTGCTTTCAAAAGAATTTTTGTCACTCATAAGTGTGTGTCTATGTATATATCATATGTTTCATTTGTCTTTTTCCTTTTTTTCTGTTTAAAGAAAAGTTATCAGAACAATCACCAAACTTTAGTTCATGTTACTAAAAATGAACTGAAAATTGATTACATAACACATTAAAAGTAATAGGATAGTAGAAGAAAATGTAAATATATTATTTCAGAGTTTATTTAGGGAACTTCAATTTTGGACAAAAATGACCATGTTAATATTTAGATTTAAAATATTCTTCAACTAACATGAACAAGTTAAAGGACTATTATATATAATATTTCTTAATAAGAGAGAGAGCAAGCGCGAGAGAGAGCTCTTAATCATCATACTTCTACTTACATCATGGTTCTGACTATGGTGTGTGGTGGCAAACGGTTAAATTTCTTTATTCAGCAACAAAAACGTTATTGCATCTGCTGAAAGCTACCACAAAACCAGTGAAACACATTGTTTTGTTGGATTTTGTTATGATCTTGGCATCTTCCCATCCACTAGCCATAGCAGGACCCTTTTTGTCACCTGTACGTCTTACCAAATAACTTATTACAAATAGGACTACAATAGCAGTATTTGTTGAATGATGTAAAATTGCATTTTATTAATTTGCTGATATGAAGAAGTTTTAAAATGAATATGACTTTGTAATTAGAGAGCTGTAAATAGTGGTTAGAAGTTTTTATACCTATGTCTTATTTTGCCAAAGTGGACTTGATTGTTAACTGCAGCACTTTATCTTACTGTTGTAGAAAGCCTAGTTTTGTGTAAGTCTGGGATGTTTGTGCGTAGTTATGTACTTATTGCTGCAAATTTTCTATGAGGGGGTTGACTCTTTTATTACTTGTTTAGCGGTAACGTCACGTTTCTACTAACAAAAACTCCTTCAGGATTTGGGTATTTAACGGAACGTTAATTGTATAATTAAAATTATAACAGTGTTGCTCCTCAAGCATGTGAACAAGGGAATATAGCAAGCACATGAGAATATTATCAAATACTGAGCTAGGCTATAAAGTTCTTGGAAGGGCTGCTGTAGAAGCCACCGTATGATTTTTGATGCACTGTCCTACCAGAACTGTAACATTTTTGCTAGGATAATCATTTAACTACCACATCTCAAAGGCTTAAAAGTATCAGAAGCAGTGATGTTACCGAAGCAAGGAATATAATAAAGGAGTGGACCCTTCCCTTCCATAGCTGTGTGAGAGTCTCTCATACATCAGTTTACCATCGTTTCATTCCATCCATCCAGGAGACTACACAGACACAGAGAGGACTATGTGGAAAGAAGTGCTGAGTTTGCAGATGGTTTGCTCTCAAAAGCTTTGAAAGACATTCAGTCTGGAGCACTGGACATAAATAAAGCAGGCATACTTTATGGCATACCTCAAAAAACTTTACTTCTCCACTTAGAAGCCTTACCAGCAGGAAAGCCTGCACCTTTTAAAAACAAAACTCGAGATTTCAATGATAGTTATTCATTTAAAGACAGTAAAGAAACTTGTGCAGTCCTACAAAAAGTAGCCTTGTGGGCAAGAGCTCAAGCAGAGCGCACAGAAAAAAGTAAACTCAGTCTACTTGAAACCTCAGAATTAAAATTCCCAACAGCTTCCAGTTACCTCCACCAGTTAACTCTACAGAGAATGGTCACTCAATTTAAAGAAAAAAATGAAAATCTACAATATGAAACTGCAAGTCCTACTGTACAATTAAAAATTCCTCAGCTAAGAATAAGTTCTGTGTCCAAACCACAGTCTGATACTGCTGGTCTTCTGGATGTTATGTACCACGTTTCTAAAACCTCCTCAGTCTTAGAAGGATCAGCTCTTCAAAAATTGAAAAATATACTCCCTAAACAGAACAAAATTGAATGTTCTGGACCTGTAACTCACTCAAGTGTTGACTCCTACTTTCTGCATGGGGACCTCTCTCCTTTGTGTCTTAATGCTAAGAATGGGACAGTAGATGGAACCTCAGAAAATACAGAAGATAGTTTGGATCGTAAAGATAATAAGCAACCAAGAAAAAAACGTGGCCGCTATCGGCAGTATGATCATGAAATAATGGAAGAAGCAATTGCAATGGTAATGAGTGGGAAAATGAGTGTTTCCAAAGCACAAGGAATTTATGGGGTACCTCACAGCACTTTAGAATATAAAGTAAAAGAAAGATCTGGAACATTGAAGACTCCGCCGAAGAAGAAACTCCGATTACCAGATACTGGCTTATTTAATATGACAGATTCAGGGACTGGCAGCTGCAAAAATAGTAGCAAGCCTGTGTAGAATAATTGTTAGTGAGTTGTTTTGTGTGTGTGTATGTATGTCTGTATACACACACTGTGTGAGAAATACATATGCTCACTCTGACAGAAGACGTGAAATTATACAGTTCAAAAACCACATACATGCCTTTTGAAAAATAGTTTTATTCAGGGTTTTCACTGTGGACAGAATTATAGAGTTGCTCACTTAATTCTGATAGTGTGTATTTAATATAATCCTTGTATAAATAGCTGAAAAGATTCAGGTTTTATTTAGTAGTCAATAGCATAAAGATGTTTTGGGAAAACAAGTATTTGTCATGTGAAGCATAATTTTTAATTGGTGAAGAACCACTCTACCCATTTAATAATCCATCTTATTATGGAAATACATAACCGAGGGTTAGCAGACTTTTATACTTCACAGAATACTTGCAATAAATTGTAAGTAACTCAGATTATACAAATGAAGGGATTTTTTTTTAAAAAGCTAGTTCCTTACAAGGAAGTGGATTTGTGAAGTATTAGTAGGATATAGTACATTCTGTGAAAGAAAAAAAGTTCTTCGTTACTCAAATATCCAATACAAGTAAGAAAAACATTTCATTACTAAAAATGTGTGTTTAGCAGGCATAAACTGCATTTTTTATCATTTTAAGGAAATTTTGTTGTTGGTTTAGAAAGAAATTGGTGTTTACAAAGTGTACACTTATGAAACCTGAGAAATTACTGTAGTTATAGAATTATTAAATATGAAATAAGATGGAATACTAAGAGCATAAAATAATTTAAACTTTAACATAATTTTCCTTTTTAGTTTGACATAAGGTAACTTGTAAGGTTTAAAAAGAAAGTTGGAATGCAACTTAGAGCATGTTCATAATGTGCACAGAATGAGCTTGAGAATGGTTTGGGTTTTTTGTTTAAAAGTGCTGGTTAGTTGATGTTATGACTACTTAAAATTTATTTAAGGATTGTGTCACACTCCTATTGAAAAACCTCACTGTAACTGTAATGTATTTGCTGCTGTGACATTTCAAAACATTTTCAGTTTATCAATATGAATACCGAGTTACATTATCATTTTGCTAATAACCAAATTTGCAGTTCAGGGTCTTGATAGAAATACAAATATTAAACAGTGAAGCTGTTTTGAACTTTCAATAATATAAATTCTTTATAAATTTGGTAGTTAGAAGTTAGGCAGTTCACTTTAAATACGTAACTTTTAATAGAATTTAAGGGAGACCAATTACCTTCATATTGCAGTTTTTACATGAATTTCAAAGTATTCACATTGGACTTTATATCATACTTGATTTTTTTGTGTAGTATCACAAAGTATATGTCTACCTATGAAGAATAGGGGCTTGCTTAATACATTCAATACTGAACATCAATGCCCTTTTCCTCTCAAAATGTAATTTTTTCTGTATGCATCTAATTTGGCATAGAAAAAGACTTCTCCAACTTTTATACATTTGGTGCACATGCATTCATTTTTTTCCCCACTTTAAATTTACATGTGCATAGTTTAATTATATAAATTAAATGGGACATTAGATACATATGGGCCACATCAGGTAATCTGACTTACAGATAAACTTGCCATTAAATTCAGTGGACAGCATACTGCAATATTGATGGCAAAATCTAGCCCATTAACACTATTAAAAAATAACAACTTCCATTTTAAAACAGAATAATCCTTTGAAACTGCACAACCAGTGACTCAGTTCTTTGGTCTCTCAGATCTATACTGAATCTTCTTCAGTGCTTAAGGTTTACTTGCATAATACAGAATGAATCCTTTTTTTAAGCAGAACTATATCTGATAACAAGGAGGTCATAAAACAGCAGATGTCAGGGTCATCTTTCATTTTAGAAGAATTAAGCCATATTTTGTGAGGGCCAGAAGGATTAATTTGTGAATATATCCCCACCGAAAAATGAAGTTGAAAAAAACTTAAGTGTTTCAAGATCTGTCTTTATACAGTTTTACTTGCAAAACTTTTGGGCTTCAGTACATTGCCTAATATTTGTACCATACTGATGTTTTCTACTCCTCAGACAACGTTATAAATTTGAGTCAGAAGTTTATATTGAAGGCAAGTTACAGTACTCTTTTTATATCATTTAAAAGATGACCTGACCAAAAAATTAACAGGATTCATAAAATCAGGGATCATTTTACTATTGACTTAACAGTACTCAGTAGTTTTGTATGTAATATTCTAATTAATTTTCAACATTTTAGTACTTGTATTTATTTTTTGGTCAGAAATAGTATATTAAAATATTTTTTGATAGTTTATAGATGATACTCAACCTGTAAGTGTTTAAAGGAACAGAATTATTTGTTTCTAATTATTAGGCTAACCTTTGATTACACAACTAAGGAAAGGCAGGGAAATGTGTAGATTCTCCTTCCCCAACCCCTATCTATTCCATTAAATGTCATTTAAATTACACATTTTGAACTGTTTTATAAATTCAGTTACCAGTCACTACTTAGTAATTGACAATTTCTGAAAATTCCTGTTTCAGCAGAATTTTAAATGAAGGCGAAAGCAAGCCCTACATGCTTTCTACTTATTTGAATGTTTCTCAAGTATTTTATATTAAAAAACAGTGCCTCTGTTTTTAGAACTACTGCTCAGTAAAGCTGTTTAAACCATTTCTGGTAGCTAATGACAATTTTATATTAAATTGTATATTAACTTTAGTGAGACTGATTTTTTTAGTTGTTTACAGTACAAATACTTGTATTTGTTTTTTAATTGCAGTATTTCCATTGTCGCAGTAATTTAGTAAAACTCTGTGGCTGCCTTGATTTTTGACAGATTTTTGTTAACAACTGATTTTTAGGCGATTAGTTATATTTATGCATAAATCAATTGCACTATAATTCATTAATTATTTATTACAATATTTTCTAATGAATTCCATGTATTTGTCTTGTGTTGTAAATGTACTGTAATTCTGTTTCTTCTTTGTGTTGTTATATTCCTAAATCTGATTGTATGAATTTAATTGTTTAGTTAACGTGTTTCTACGTTGTAATTTGTAGTAAAGCACTTCAATGCTTTTGCACATAAATTTACAACACTGATGTGTGATTGATTTGCTCATTCAGTAAAAAAAAAAAAGAAAGAAACAAAAACCTGTACACTGACTCATTTGACTTACTCCCAAGGCACAAGTTTATTAAGCAGTGGCATAAGATCAAGAACTGTACAAATCAAGCACATAATGACTAATTTGCTATGAGAATTTTTACATATCAGAAATAGTAGCTTTAAGGAATGATGATTTCTCAGAACTGATGCGTTACTCGTGAGAAATTCAGAAAACTAATTTTGTAACAGATCCTTTAGTTTGCAGCTAAAAAATGTCTGTTACATATTAAAGATAATATATAGTTCTTTTGAGGGATTTATTTACTTAGTGAAGTCAGAAAACAAACATTTCCATAAGATAAATTTATGTTTCCATAATAGTTCTATGCTGTTTATATGAGTACTTGGAAAGTATGTTCTGTTCGCAGTTTTGTTCCTGTTCCCAGTCTGCAAAGAAGTTGCTAGACTGATCTATCTTGTCTGTGGCTGAGGCAACAGGGGATAGAACGCTAGGGAACTTTTGGCAGTCCTCTGATAGAGCTCTTTCCAGGTAGTTTTTTTGGATTTGTGGAGGAGGCAAAAGGTTAATTTTTTATACATAAAATAATACGCTGAAAGGCTAGCACTTAACCTTATCACATCTCTGCCTTTGTGCCAGTTTTGGACTCCAGTCAATCCCCACTCCATGGTATTAACTGCCCCTGCCCTCCATCAGGGAAATAATGTCATTCCATGCTTAACTGTCGTCTTCAGAGATACTGTGCACAAAAGGTACTGGGGGAGCAGCTCGTATTGATCCTCTGACCTCTCAACCCCTCCATTTCCTGCCCACTCTCTCTAGCCATCTTCTACGTGTGATTTGTAGGAAGTGTAAGACTCTTCTGTGAAGGAGTATGCAACTGTGAAAGTCATAGCTCTTCCCTCTATGAAATTATTATTTAAGCCTTTTATCTTGAGGATAGTCTACACTACTGTGTGACAACACAAATTTAAAGGCCTATAGGAAAGAATTTCAGGAAACTGAAATATAATTCCATAATTGCATTGAAAACTACTAAATATTAGTTTGTTTAAATATATGGACATCTACAGAGAGACACTTTAAAGAAAATGTGTTGCTTTAATGTTTTCATTTGTTTGCGTAGTAAGCTCTCTTCCCAAATGGTGACCAAGTAAGGGGTCGATGTGTTTTCACAACTTGGAAGATCATTTGGAGTGTGGTACTATTACAGTAGAATAGATGAAGTTATCTGTCAGCTTTAGAAACTAACACACGCTCAGGGAAAGCAGATTATAATGTTACACAAGGGTACATAACCAGGAAAGAAATTGTATTAGAAGAATGTCCAGTGTGTCTGTGATAACCAGGATATTACTTTATACAACAGGTTGATCTCCACATAGCAAATTCAAAGTAGTTATGAGGCCTTTGGAAATTTTGGTTATTGATTCTGAGAAGGCTTTAGGGCTCTGGAAGTTTCTTCTACCAGTGCGCATGTTTCAAATAGCAGTTATGGATACAGATCGTCTACAGTTAAAGCTCTCCAGTGAAACCCCATCAGACATACCTTGCAGGTCTAGACAGACAGGAAGATAGATATCTAGAGATTCACTCTAAAAAGACTGTACTATAGCCATCTCTTTAGCAAATTAGTACCTCACAAATTTATCTGTGATTTACAAACAAAATATTGAAGACCTAGTGCCGTGGTCATTTTTTTTCTATCTGACCTTTCAAGACATTAATTAAAGTCATGGTGGTGGGGAGGGCGGTTAGTTTTTATCCATAATTGTATTACTAGAACTAGCTTTGTTTTCACAAGGGTCATGATACATTTCAACACCTTGTGACTCCTGAGTTTGTCGGACTGAGTAATGCTCAGACTCTTCTCAGTAAAGTGGCATTTCAAAAACGGTTGAATCCTGGCAATGACACGCCTTTGAAAAATGCTGGGTTTACTTCAGATTACAAGTGCAAAGAGGGTTTTTTTTCTTTTTAAGAGTTCAATTATTTCAGTTTAAACATAATTGCAATTTCAACTAGTACCATCACAACTATCTTATGCTTTTATGAGTTAGTATCATCTAGATGCTTGATTTTGAATATATACCGTTTCATACTAAATATTACAGGAGAAGGAAAAAACATGAGGAATTATTAAGCATAGTTGGCTGGTTTTAAGCTCTAAACTTTAAAATCCATGCAGGACAGTAAGAATATAAATTTATATGTATAACTTCCAGTAAGAAACCTGAAGCTGAAAGTTGTTACTGATGCTAATAACATTGGGTATAAGCTAATTAAGGAATAGGTAACTTTATATGAATACAGCACATTAAATTTTAAATATATTTGTTTCTTGATCAATACAGTTGTAAACCCAATCAAAATGAAATTTTTCCAAAGTACAGGCTTAAATGCAAAAAATTACAGGAGGTAGGTGGTATAGTAGGTCAAAAAGTTAGTGTCATGTTCAGAGTTTGGTGATATGTTTAAACAATTCATACTTTTCTAAAACAGAATTTTTCTGACATTTTCTGGTCATGCAATTGGTTTCAGTAAAACATTTGAATTAGATGTAAACTATCTGCTGATAGTTGCTATCCAGCATAAGGATTTTGTATTTAATTGAAGAAATATCTGTATTAATTTCTACCATGGAAAATTTTCAGCTTTTCAATATAAATGATTGATTAGGTAAGTAGTGACAGTTTTAATAATTTATAAGAAATTAATTAAATAGTTAAGGTAATATTTTATAAGTGATTTTATTTTGAGTTAATATCTTTGAGAACAACTCCTCAGAAGTCTTACTTAGATATAGGCCTGCCCTACATTTGAGATTTAAAGGATATTAACCTTTATCACAGGAGTTATTTATTCCAGTGGTGATTATCTCTGTTTCTGTTTAATGAAGGAATCCATGTGTGTGGGCACGCATGTGTGTGTGTATGTGTGTGATATATTGCAATGAAGAGCCTGTGATGCACCACTGCAATTTATTTAAAAACTAGAAGGGAAGCTTTTATCTGTAAAGCACAGTAACAGTAGCAAGGGGCTATTTTTTCCATTTTCTGTTAGCCTATTAAGTGTTCTTTAAAAATAAATACAAAAATTAAATGTTTTTAAAAGGATCTTTAAGAGCATCCTGAAGAGCATTCAATACACTTTGATATATGAATACCTTAGGGTGGGATTCAGGAGAGATGGATCCATTCTTGCCTCTGCCACAACCTTAGGCAAGTCATTTACCCTCTCTATGCCTCAGTTTGTGAAATGGGAGTAACACTAAGCTCCCCAGGTTCTGGGTAGGTTTTCCTTCATTAATGACTAAGGTAGTTTGAAATATTGGAAAGTTAACATTATTGTAATTACATTTAGATACAAGAAGCTATGTTTCAAACTACTATTTTTGTCCCTTAATTTCTTCCTGATTTTTTTCTTATGGTAGGACTGTCACTGCTATAGATAAGATGCACATCATTGCTAGTGACAGGTGCAAGTATGACTGAATAGTAGAAATAGAACAGAACTGTTTTGCAAACTTCAAGTTTTTAGGCTTGAATTTAACCATTATAACAAACATTAGATACAGTGTTTTACTGTAATTTATATTTTGTTTTGATTTGTTTTCATTTTCAGTTCAAGCTCAACAGCTGATGCAAATTCAGAGGAAACAGCTAATTTGGAAAAAGGAAAATCAGCATTAAACAAAGTTTTGGAGTCTTTTTGTTCATATCACTCGCAACAGACTTTGGCTATGTTAAGATTTTTAATACAAGATGAAAATGTCCCTATAGTTTGCAGTTGCAAGCAAACACATTTGGGCCACTCTGAAACTCCCAGTTCCCTTACTGAAGAGGATGTTCACGTTTTATTTTGCAATTGCAATGGACATATGCCGACAAAAAGGTGCTGTTTACAAAATCAAAGCCCAAACACTTGTTTACCACCTCTGTCTGTTTGTATTAAAGATTTCCATCCTTTGTCATGCCAAGCTGTATCGATTGGATGTATTAAGACAATGGTGAGCAAAGCATGTAGTTCTCATAAGTATTGTGCTGAACAATTGCAAAATTATAACAGACATTCTGTGAAAGCAGCAGCATGTGCATATTCAACTAAGGACGGTGATCTCTTGAACAGCATTAAAAATTCAGATAGATCTCGCAGCCCATCACCGCCTCCACTGTCACCTGTACAGAGTAAAGAATTTGAATCATCAGAAGAATCGGTTATAGATTTTCCAACTTTAGACAATAACAAGCTTGAAATATCCATCAACCAGCCTCCATCCCTCTTGCCAGCTGAAGGAAGCAATGGAGAGTTTGAACATGAAGGTAAAACATGTAGAGGAAAAAAGACCGAATATTCAGAGGGAACATGGCTATCAACAGACCAAGAAAGCAACAATTATATAAATTCTGAGAAGGCTGAGAAAGGTGAACATTCTACCATTTTTCAAGATTTAATGGACCGTATTAATGAAAAGTTAAAATCAATAGACACTACAGATATAGCAACAAATCTTGTAAAACTTTCTAGCAGTGACAGGGCACCAGAAAATGATGTCAAATTAGGAGACTTCATAACCTCTATTTTGCATAATGCTAAGGCAAGTGATTACAGCTTTATGGAATTACTTCACCAACATGATAAACAAATGGAAAATAAAATTATCCAAACAAGATTTCGCAAGCGTCAGGAAACTTTATTTGCAATGTATAATTCTCCTGATTCACCATTCATTCGACGACAGTCTTTGCAAATCAAGAGGGAGCTTGCAAGCCTTGATGAAACTCTTGTAAGAAAAAAGTCAATCTCTGAGAGAAATGCAAAGAAATCTACAAAAAAAATTGATAGAATGTATGCAAATAAAAGACACGGTTTTACTGTGATAGAAGATGAGGCTTTGCAATATCTTGAAGGAAAACCATGCATGAATTGCCAAACCAAACCAACGTGCTTTCCAGTACACCAAACAGAGGCTTTCAAACTACCTCTTAGTGATTTTCAAACCAGCTCCAGCTTTCTGGTTCTTTCAGAAAACACTGCTGTTGCAGCCAGCCAGGCAAGACTCGCAAAAACACAAGGAGATTGTGCAACCTTAAAAGAGACTGATCAGATTCCTCTAAAGGATGAGAGTAGTGGAATCTTGGGAAGAACTAAACGTAACATTGTGCCTCCCGGATGGTATTCTGTGTATGTAACAAACAATATTGTGTTTAGGAAGTCATCCAATGCAAAAAAGTCTTTAGAAAGTTTGCAAAGAATGAAAATAAATGAAGACGCTTATGCTGAAACATGCAGTGGCATAAATATAAGCAAAATTGTGAGAGACACTAATCTGCAAGTTGTTGTAGAGCGTTTAGAAGATACAATAAACTTAGCCAGAAAGACTGACGCCTCATTGCTGGATAGTTACAAAATAAGCCAAAAATTAAAAGATCTTGCTTATGAACAAGTTATGAACCCAGCTGCTAGAAGAGGCTTACCTTTTACTCTGAGTGAAATGGGATGCACAGGACAAAGTTTCCTTCCGCATTCACATGTGCCAAACAGCAGTAAAATCAAAACTGTGTGTGTGACAACAAACAAGCAAGAAATGGTTATAGATCAAGAAATTAATGACAGCCTTTTGAAATCTCTGACCTTTGATTCATCCAGTGCAACTTCCAATAATGGGGACTTGCATATAACTTCTGAAGCTGGGGAGGTCTCATCTCCCTTAAACTACTCTAGTCCTATTAAGCTTATGTTTGTCTCAGAGGTTAACAGTAGTGAAGGAGTCAAATATACTTTGACATCTGCAGCTGCATCTTCTAAAGGAAGCACAGATATTTGTTTGTTTCAGGGGCATGCAAACACCTTGTTAGCTAGACAGGCCACAGGAGATCTTTCTGATGCAATCTGTTTCAAGGATTGTGATTACAGTGAAAATGATACCAAGAAGGAGCCAAGTTGTGTTTATGCGGAAACAATTACAAGCTCTTGTCCAGTTGGTCAAACTAATTTAAATGACTCGAAACAAAATGACGAAGTTGTGGAGAAATCAAGCAGTAGCAGTGAATTGGTCCTAAAAAGAAAACCTGGTAGACCAAAGAAAATAGGTCCTCAAGTTGTTAAGCAGGTTAAGAGACCTATTGGACGGCCTCCAAAACCAAAAGTTGATATGACTGAAAGCACAGAACCTAGACCTGAACTTAGCAGTGATGGTAAAAGCACCAAATCTGGTACAGCAGTAATGGAAGAAGTTAACAGCAACAAAAATATTACTGTGACAGTGGTTTTTGGAAGGTCAAGAAGAACAAAGAGACATGTTTCTGAAGGTAATCTGAATGTAATCAGCATTCTGCCCACACAACACATTGATTCTAATTTTGCCAGTGACCGCAGCAAAGCGAGGCACAATGCAGAAACTGAAAATACTTTAACTGAAATAGTAAAAGCCTTACAGAATTCTTCTGCTGAAAACGAGGTCTCTGGTTATGACTATGTCAGACCCATCAAGAGTAACCTAGCATCACCACATCCTTGCAGCAATATTATACGGCCAATTAAGAAACCGTTAACCACCATTCGAAAACCTGGTAGGCCAGCAAAAGTAAAAATCTCCGGCATATCAGTGACTGTTAATAGAGTTGCACCTCAGGAAAGAAAAGTGAGTATTAGCAACTGTTTGCCTCCTTTACAACAGCAGAATGTGTTAGAAAAAAACATACCACAGGAGAGAAAAAATCAACTGTGCAATAATATGGGTCAAGTAAAGAGCATGCAGAAAGGTTCTAGAGAGGATGGATCAAACAATGTTATTACAACAGTGTCAAGAAAACGCGAAATTCCCTTGAGACATTCTGCTAGAGACAGAAAACCTTCGCTGCATTTTTTACATTCATTAGCATCTTCTAGTGCATTTACTTGTAGAAGTGCCTTACTACATAAATCTTACAAACTCCATTTGAAAAAAGCTAAAGATCGAAAGGAAAAACATAGGCAATCAAATCAAAGCACAGCATCCAAAGATACCTCAGAACTGAGAAAATCAGGAAATGCAAAAAAGGATCTTAAGGATGGTGAATTTGGGCCCGTTAATGAAATATCATCAGATCCCATTTTTTCATCGAATCCCTCTCTCAGGTGGTGGGCTACTTCCACTTCAAGTGACACTTTGTTGGAAGAACTAAATAATAGATTTGAACAGATAACTAATACCTGGTTGCGAGTGGGGGGAAATGAGTTTGATAAATGTGTATGTGAAAAAAGGGATCCCGTTGAACAAGACTGTAATACTGAAATGTCAAACCCTTTAGACTCCTGCCTTGTAGAACTTGAAACATCACCTATAAAAATGCTTTTTCAGAAAAAGTGTAATATGAATGAACTCTGCACCTGGTTTATGCAAACTACAGAAACACAGTCTCTCTCTCTAGTGAGAAAGGCAAATGCTCGCAATCCTTTAGAAGTAGTTAGTACTAGAGAGATAAAGATGGAAACTAAACAGTCTGATCTTAGTACTTGCCCTTTCAGAAAGCACTTTAAAAAGTTTGCACTATCCTCTCCTTCAAAACCAGCAGGGAAATTGCAAATATTACATAACATGGTGAGGTCTCCAGTTTTAAGCATGAAAAGTAATTTCACATTAGCCAGATTAAAAAGAAATGAATATAAGAAGTTACAGCATGATAGGTGGGGACAAACAAAAAAGCTCTATAATCAGGCTCCCGGAGGCTGGAAATCAAAAAAGAAAAATTTGCAGTTCTTTTGCCAAAGCCAGTTGTTTAAAAGTACAAGTGGGGAAACCAATGATGAAATGCCCAAGCTCCAGGAAAAAAATACAGTAGAAATCCAGCCCACTCAGACTTTGGTAGAATCTCAGAGTAGCCTCTTGCCAACTGCAAATGAAGCCAGAGATGCATTTGTTCAACAGATGATGGGATCTTCTGACTTTAACCCACATCCTGGTTTAGCAAATATACTTAAGTCACATGCAGAGACAAATGGAACAATTTGTTGCCAACAAAATGTTAGAAAAGAACAAAGCCAAGATAAACTGTTTCAAAATACTTGGAAAGCCAAAACCTTTAAAGATTGTAGAATATTTCTGAGAAAAATCAACCATATTGAGCAGCACAATTCATTTAAATTAAATAATGTCATTTATTCTCCTGAAGCTGTTGAAAGTAAAAGCAATCAGGCCTATATGGAAGAAAAAAGACATCCTCTTTTAAGATCCCATTCTACTAAGCAAAATGCATTAAAGAAACAAGAAAATGAAATGGAAACATCTAAAGGATCTGATTCTTCTAAAGTGACTGAAAGGCTGGATGACCAGTTTCACAGCAGAAAATTAAGTAGTGGTGTAAACCATGATGATAATCCTGCTGGTAGTTCTGAAGTTCTTATCAGAATAAACAAAAGAAAAAGTCCACAATGGGAGACCACTGATTCAAATATAAGAAAAAGGCATAAGAGACAATCATGCAGTAGTGGACAAATGACAACTTATTACCCAAAGTACCAAGTAGGTAAGTTCCTGTTCCCCCCTTCATCTTAAAATTGCAATCTTAAAGAATTGGAGAAGTCAAACATCTAAGCACTTGGGATTTTTTTTTTTTTTATTGCATGATATTAATTTTAATTTCAGAGAAGTCATGAAATTAAACATTATATAGTATCAGAATAACACAGAGAGTGCAATTATAAAATGTATATAATATTTTACATGGATCTTTCAGCTACAATAGGTGTGTTACATTCAATTATGGCTGTAACACACCAAGATAAAAAAAGAAGAGGACCTAAGTAATGTAGTTCAAGCAGACAACAAATCAAGTGCTGATATGTCTGAAGTCAGTCACAACTGGTTACTGATTTGAAAAGGAACAGAATTTAATTCCACTGTGTAGTTTCTCATATTGTGAAGAAGGGTAAATTATAAAATGAAGCAGAAATTCAGTGTATTAACATATAGTTGTTTAAAAAAATTGTCATTGAGTGGTTTCTAATATAAATCTGTAATGGTTTTACAATTATACAGTAAAAAATAGTACTGTGTACTTCTGAGAAGTATTCATGGAGAGATCCGTTTTAGTATCCATTCAATGCCAAATGAAATCTGCTGACTCTAAAGGGTTTGTGCATTGAATCCTTACGGAACAAATCAAAATGCAAAATTATTCTAGACAAGTATACTATACAGTTACTGTGCTAAATGCATTGGAATCTTTTTAGGCTAGTGTGAAATCAAATCAATTTTACAGCTAGATATTTATAATACTTTGTAATACAACTGTGATCTCAGAAAGGCCATTATATTACTTACAAAAAGGGTATACTTTTGAAATGTTTCTTCTGTTGGGTGAAGAGATTTCCTTAAGCAGAAGTCTCAACTCACTTCAATAAAATAAGGTGTGAAATACTCGCCAAGTAAGAAGTTCTGCAGTAGGAATTAATTTACTGCAGAAGTATTCATTTGTAGAAACAATACTGTATTAGCTAATCTGATTATATTGCCCGAAGAATAAAAGAACCTATTCAAAATATCAGAGCAAAATCTTATGTCCCCCTTTGTGTTCTATATTGTAGAAAACTATCCCTGATAATAAACTGAAAAGTTAATTTAAGTTGTAATATAAACAATATTATGGTTCTTGTATACTTTATTTCTTTTGTGCTTTATATAATTCTTCATATTAAATTCATTCAGTGTAACCCTGCTGTTCCAAAGTACAGCATTTTTTATCTTTAGACTGTTACTTTGTATTTTAATTCACTGAGTTGGGGCCAAACTCAGCATAAAAAAACTTGGTTTTAAGAAGTTCAAACCTTGGCACAAGATTGCTGCAAAAAAGCGAGAACTAGAAAAGAAAAGTGTAACATCTACCTGTTTCTTTTTTGCAAATGAAGAAAGAGCTCTCTCATACTTTTGTTTCATAATTTTGAATGTAGTTGAGAAAACTTTGCATTCGAATTATATTTATCTTTAAACTTTTTCTTGCTATCCAATGTAAGACATTTTACTGTTAGTTTTAATTGGGACTCAATTTTATTTACCTGATAACTCTCCTCCTTTAGTTTTGGAGCTTTAGGAACTCTGATAACTATTTTGATATTTTACATTATTTCATTTACAATTTTTGTTATTTTGCCTTTTACTCATAGTTTTTCATATCAGTCGTTGTCTTTAGAAAGGATATGACAGAAAGTTCATTGATAAAGGGAATGTTAAAAGAGAAAGAATTGCGATTCTGGAATTTTCTCTACGCTTGTAACCCCAAATCTTTTTTAGGGGTACTGTTGCAGTATCAGGGGATTGTCTGATACAGAGAAGGATGTCTTATTTTGGCATGTTGATTCAACCTTGTGTACCGTCTGCACTAGCCAAGGAAATCATATAAGCATTTTTAGTCTAGAGTATAGCTACTGGCTAAAAAGAAGGAACATGATTTCTAGCTGTGTGTGCATGTGTTTTCAAACATAATTCCTGCATCTGGAAGTTTAATGCACATGAAAACATCATTATTCATTCATATGTTCTTTGGACTGTATTTTTGTTCATGTGGTATCATAAATTACATCGTTGTTCTGTTGTCATGCTTGAAACGTTCTTATATACACATTTATGGACAATATTTAAAGTTTTTCTTCAAGTCTTACTGATCTTGGTGTCTTACCTAATATTCTTGAAAGAGAGAGATGGTGTGATAACTGTTTTATTGTGAAGCATTGTGGCAGGTAGGCCGAACGTTATTACTGGATTTTCATGTATACTCAATTTTTGTTAGAATGTGCAAGTGGGAATGAAGCCATTGAGTTCTTACAGCTCAAGGTGGTATCAAGCAACTAGAACCAGCCATGTGCTCACTGTAGCAACAGAAGAGATTCAATCACTTTTTCATATTTCCTGTTTTATTCAAGATAAGGTGGATGGTAGATACATTGGTCCATGTGCTGTTTGTTACTACTTGACTTCTGAACTGTTGCTTCAACAATGCATTTGATCTGTTGAGGGGCAGTTCCCTTTTACTGTAAATCTATGTTCTGGACGTTTTAATTTCTTTAGCAACACTGAAGCATTATTACTGTCTGTGGTGGCAAAGAAAATTACCTAAGCGTGTTTTTAGGAAAGTATTTCTGTTTCTTTCCATGAGGGTGGTTCAGGTTTTTTTCATTATAACACTGAAGACCACATTCATGTGCTTGGACTTGGCCAAACTAGATCCAAAAAGGCTTCAAGAGAGCCACGCTAAAATAAGGAAACTATTATCCAACAATAAAATGGGACACAATAAAAGACCCCATTTTAGGAACTTACAATGTACTGAATATTTTAAAAATCTGCTTCAGAGGGTGTGGATGTATCACAGATGCAAGTGAGGCTGTGGACCTACTACAGTAGCAGGTAGTACTGCGTGCTGTGATGACGTGACATACCTGCCTGCTTACCCTTTGTATCAGGGTGGGAGTTCACATACAAAAGCTTTTAAAAATCAACTCTGGTCACTTGAAGCTAGGGTATTTTCTTCATGTAAAAGGAACCTTTCCATTTTCTCCCTTATAATTTGGCTTTTCTTCAAGTAGACTGGAGTTTTAGAAGAAAATCTATTGTATTTGCTGGCAAAGAATTGTATTTTCAATTTTAATTTTTCATTATATTTGAAAGCTGTTTTTAAATGTTATCTTCATGAGATCGTTAGTTAAGTACTTAAAATGAAGGTTTGCTAATCTTTGTAATCATTTCAAAGTTGACTACAAGAGTTAGGAATCCAACTATGAAAACTTGGTATTTTTATGAGTCCAATTTGTCTCTTGATTGTGCATGTAAAATAACAGCTATATTAATATGACAACAGACAAAACTTTTCTTAAACTTGACATCTGTTACCGTAAATTTTCTTAAAATTGGGAGGGAAAATTTTATGAACTCTTTTTACACATCTATTTTAGTATGGCATTGTTATTCCAGTGTTGTTGCTTATTGGCTTATGGTAGTGTAGTCCCGTAGCCATGAGGCTACACAATGTTGAATTGCTACTACTGTAGAAGACATTAGTCTCACACCAGGGATCCAGTGACAAAAAAGATTGCTTTTAGTAAGTCTCTTAAGCTTTCTCTTTTGTGAAGGAGCACATTCTACGCTCCTAATGTGGAACAAATTTAAAATATTGGGTTAGGTCAAATGCAAAAGAAATATAGTGCAGTAGTCATTATATCTGTTGATTTTGAGGAATCATTTTCAACAGCCGTGTCTTAGCTCTTTTCAGAACGGCTTTTCACCAGAAGGTTACTTGGCTTCAGAATAAGTTTCACCTGTGGTGCAGAGTAAGCAGACAGAATTTTTCATAACTGTAATTGCCAGACAAGAAGTTACTTTTTCACAGACATCCATAAAGCAAAGTAAGAAAATGAATAGAAAATATAGAAACAATATTGAAATGAATGATGATTCTCACTAAGTGGGCCATTTTTAATGCAGAATTATAAAAGCAGAAAGGTAGACTTGATAGATTGTTGACTATGCATGCATAATAAATTCTGACTCATTTAATGAACTTAATGGTCTCTGCCTCACTCCCCTTAATGCAACTAGCAGCCCTAATACCAGTCTGATACTCTATCTTGGTTTACACTCTTGGAATTCCACTTGCCAAATGCAATTATATAGTCTGTCCTTCCCTTGTCTTTCTCTCCTGTCATGTGATCTAGTGTGAGGTGTATAAATTTTGGGTGCTGTTTTAAACTGTGGTCATTTACATGTTGCCTTGGGGAATGCTGTTCCTCATGTTCTTTTGAGGGTTCTGAGATAAGGTTTTTTACTTTTGCTTCTTTGAACAGTTTTGAAGAACTCGGCTCTGAAGTCTTTCATTTCCTTAACTGCAAGGAAATTTCTGTAGTTTACTGTCATGATCATTAAGCCTTTGTGTAGGATTTATATACCCCGTCTTATACATAAGGGGGGGTGTCATCATTTTATTCAGTTTGTTTTGTTATCTCTTTTTAATTTGATTTCTTCAAAAACTGAGAAACTCATACTTATGCATTCCTGTTTGTTCTCAGTCCTGAGGAAATGGTTAAATTTTTCAGCTTTTCAGGCAGGTTTCTGTCTTTCTGCTTAAGCCAAGATAGTAGTTTTCCCAGTGCCTAGCACTTCTGAAAATATTGACAAGTACATATCCTTTTTAAAATCCCCTCTTCTGTTAAGGTTTTATTGCCTTAAAGCAGAGCTTTGGTTGATGTTAGACAGAAAAGGATAGATGTCAATCAACACAGCCTGTGATGACGTAACTTGTAAATAAAGTATTTCTGTAGTCTGGCCATCACAGAGCAGGTTAATTATACTGAGGCAATTCCACATTTTGGTGTTGAGCTCTGGAAAGATGCTTTCATTCATAGAGGCATCTGTACTGTGCCTTAGATTGCCTTCCTCTGCCGTTTATATGCTAAAGCTAGTGGTGGGTTGGGGGTTTTTTTCTGCCAAATTTTTGTGAAGTGTCTTATACTAGAATATTCAGTTGTTTTCATTCAAAAAGTGCAGATTCTGATTCCAGAATCGAGGAGAAGATTTAAGGTGGTGTGAGATGATTGGGCTGTTGTTTGCATGAATTCTTGGGTAGATTTTCCCTCCTGAATTCCTCTTTCCCTCAATCAAGAGATAGTTGTAGTCTGTCCTTCGATGATTCGACACCTCCTTCAGATTTCAAGCCAAATATATTGCCACATTTATTCACTGTTTATCCTTTTGTTAGCAGTGTCCTTTTGTTTTGCTGTAATTACACTTTTGTGCCTTAAAATCTTTCAGCAAGATTTGAGATTAATAGAAATGCTTTCATTATTTTAAAGTATTTCAGAAGTCTAAACATTTGTGTGCAGGGCTTTACAGAGTGGTGCTAAATCATAGCAACCTGAAGTTTTGTTTCAAATGTAGGTAAACATTTGGTAGATGCTAGAAATTCTATTTCATTTTTTAAATTCCTTCTTCCTTGTATTCATTTGGCAGCTGGATATTAATTGAATACAAATAAGATTTTTGCCATATTTTAAGGACAGCATTTTCTTATCATAAGGCGCTTTTTTTGCTGGTGTTTCCTATAGTGAACATGAAAAAGAAAAGATTCTCTGCTCTTTAAAATGGCCTTGAATCTTGAGTGTTCCCTAGCATACTGGGTGTTTCTGAAAGAAGTTGGCAGCCTTCAGGTTCTAATTATCAACAGCTAATTAGATGGATGTATCTGAATGGAAATCGTTTTATATGGGAAGCCCAAGATTTTAAGAGCACCGTTTTGCATTCACATGCACACACCACAACATCACAGCTTGACGGTTTTGCCCTTTAGTGGAAATGGAGGTAGTGTCTTGCTTTGTGGTCTCGATGTAATATGAAACATGATGGTGCTCTTGGGCACCATGTTTTCTTTCCTAGCAAAGGAAGTTTATGGAGTCCTCGTTAACAAAGTTTACTTCCTAGTTATTTAAAATATATAATTAGGTATTTTAAAATAAATCAGAAGAAAATGTTTGGAAGCTCAAGTTACATTTTTAACAAATACAAGTATATAGAAATGTATGATTTATAGACCTGTACCTGTCTATATTTGTATAGGGATATGTGCTACCTCCCTATGAACTGGGAACATTTCTAATGGACCATTTTAAGAGAAAATCACTTCTTTGAAATACTACAGATAGAGCCTAGATTGAGGTTCCAGTGTAGAAGTTAATTGGCATTTTTAATCACTTTTGTTGTTTGCAAGGATTTTTTTTTAATAAGGTGTCTTATTAAAAAGCTAGAAAAGAAAACAAATTATTTCACTGCTAGTCAAATCAAATATCGAAGTTTTTGTAACTGAGCAATAATTAAAATGTACTCCACACATTTTTGTCAGGTTCCTAACCAGGTTACAACTCAAAATAATGTTTTGATTGGTTGCAGTGTGCCTTGATAAAATAAAGCTGTTCTTGAGACACATCTCTCTCCATCTTCTCCTTTCACTGCATAAGGTATCATCTTGAATTACCTCAGTTTTCATATCTCCTCCATCTGTTCTTTCTTTTTCTTCCTTACTGGATTGCCAGCTTTCAGCTCACTGACTTGTTTTCTCATCTAAATCCTCACTTTCTTTGTTTTTCCTCAATGCGTGATTTTTGTCAACATTATTTTTTATATTACTCACTTTAATAAGCCAGACCAGCTATGTTTTCCTTGCAGCTTTCTACCTTTTTTCCCACTCTCACAGAAGCACAGGCAGTGTGCTTTTTCAGGGAGCCGGATGGGACAGGCAGGGTGTGTAACCACTTCTCATGACTGCTTAGCTCCCATAATGAAAATTATGCTGCTGTCATGGCACTCTCTTCCAATGTCAGCTATCCCACTGCTTTTTGTATATCATGATACTTACTTGTATTTTCACAGCAGTATAGCACTGACTTGTGCTTCATGTGTGATCCACTATAGCCACCTACGCCTACATTAAAGGAGTGCCTAACCTGCATTTGCCACGGTCCCTGCTAAACTGTTTATTTCACGCCGCTACTTTTATTCATTTCTTTTGTTCAGACCCATGTCTGCGCACTGTTCAGACCCTTCAGACCACAACACTCTGGTGGTTCCACACTCATCTGCATCCTCTCTTCATACTTTCCTTTCCTTTAGCACCAAACTTTAATTGATTCTTAGATCACGCATCAGCTTTCTTTTTCCCCAAGGTGTGTGTTTGTGAGTGCCAAAACATACTCTCAGGAGCCCCGCAGAGTGAGTGCAGCCCAATTTCATTACCTCTCTTGGTTTTTTTTACTGCATATTTGTCACTGTGTACTTCTGCTGGTCCATACTCTCTCTTACAGCTGATAAAAGATTTCTAATATCATATAAGCAAGATGTCAGTCAGCCTTTGTCATAGATTTCTTCAAACCCAGGTATGGAAAATCTTTTCTGAATAGCCATGCCTTCTTTTTAATCCACTTTTTCTTATTGAAGCCCAGGTAACTTTTGATTTTTTTTCCGACAGTGTAAAGATACATCTTTTCCAAAATCAAGACGTATAAACAGACTTTGTCTTCCTAGCGCTGTGCTTTCGAGCCAACAGCTCTGGGCACTTTATAATTCTAGAAAAGTTACTGTTTCTGCTTCCATTCTCATGGCAAATTGCACATTCTGTTCTTGTGGAACAGGTCAAGCAATTTATATTTCTCTTTCCATTTTTCATAACTGAAGGAAGGGGAACTCTTTCTGATGCTGATTTCTCTTATATTCTAGGCATCAATAAAGGCTGCTTAGGTTATTCTTCAGTGTTCTTTGGAGTACAAATAATGGTATCTCTTGTTCTATTAAGAGGATGTAAATCTTTAGTGAGAAACTTCATCCTTTGTGGAGACCCCAGCTTTTTTTCTGTATTCTTTTGTTTGGTTTTGTCAATCTGACAGATTTTACTGTCTGATTTGTATTTTCAACAGCAGAAAATCACCTGACTTAATGTCTGCATTCAGCTTTATCAGTTCCTTACCACAAATTAAATTTAGACAGGAGTTTCACAAACTTTTCTTTAAGTGGCTGTGCCAGCTCACCTGCTCTCCACTTACGGCCACATGCCCCCTTCTGTCTCCACTTCTAGGCATATGTAAAAGGAATCTGTGCTTCTGTCTTTCGTCTTGATTTATCTGTAAGTAGGGCAGGTATCTTAACTTGCCTTTAGCTCTTTCTTCGGTGATGATCGACTTTAGGCCTGCTTTTCTTACCGCATGCCTGCCACTAGGAATGGCCTTAATTTCACATTAGCTTAGGACTTAAAATCTTTTCAAAAGCACATGCCTAAGTGTTTCTACTTGGTTTTGAATGTTTTATATCAGTTGTCAAGCCAGTAGTGAGCAATGTGACTACATTCAAGTTTTTCCAAGCAGTTCTTATGTAGGTATTCTTATTCTTTGTTCTCACTTTGCAGCTCATGGTAGAATATTTCTCAGCTGTGGTCCTGCTAGGAATTAAAATAATAAGACTTTCATGTTTCATATTAAAATACATGCATACATAAAAATTAACATGCTTAGGGAAATCAGTCTTTTCAGCTGGATCTTGTCACAGGTTCCTATTATCTAAGGTACAGATTTCACAAATATGCAGAGATTGTCCTTGATATTTTGCTGGCACGGGCTTGCCTGCAAAGTTGTCTGTTTCAAACTATTGCAATCTTGATTATTTCCTTCAAATAACTGATTGTTTCCCTGTACATGAAATGGAAGCCTAGCTGAAAAAAATCTTGTCTAGAAGCTGTAAAAATGCCATATGATATTTTTCTTAATCCAAAAAAATATTTTCACTTTGATGGTGCTCTTTTATCTATGTGTTACGCTTTCCATTTGGAATGGAGGCTAAATTTGAGGGCTGGGGGGGGGAGGAAGAGTATTTAGTTAGATTTCAGTGTTTTATTGTGCACTTAGCACAAATTTAAAACATTCAGTAACAATAATTTCTTTTTATAATTTAAGAAATTTATTTACAATGCAAGTAAAGATTTGAGAGCTACACTTAAGGTATCCATTCTTAAAATTGTGGTGGTTGTTGTTACCTGTCTTTCTAGCTTAAAGTTCTAGAGAGGCGTGTTTGAAGAAATTCTTGTGTATATCATATTTGTTGCTGAGACATTTCATATTTATCAGTTTACTGCTCACAGCTGTTTTTAAATTATATTTAAGTAGTAGAAATCTCAGAAAAGGAAATGACTTACTTGCAAATTATGGTTTGACCTTCCTTAATTCAGAAGTCTGGTGGGTTATAAACCACCCAGGGACTGTCTCATCGTATTTCTGAGATGATCTCCGCCATAACATAATTGCATTTGTAATGTCAAAAAACTATTATGAATTAAAGATTTGAGATTAATCCAGCTCAAATGACAAGATTTACGTAGCTGCATTCCTCACCGTATTGAGGCAGTGATATTCTGTTTCCTCTGAGAACAGCCTGAACCAGCATATGTAGTTCTGAGCCTCCAAGCCTGAGCCTTATTGTACCTCATTCGAAGCCATTTTAAATTATGATCAAGTAGAATAAAAATAGCAAAAACTTTTTTTCTGTTATAGTATGTTTCTAAGGCAAATGCAACAGTACTCATCTGCACAACAGGTATTTAGGGGTTTTTAAATTTATTTGCATGCTACTAACTTCTAATAATGTGTAGAAATGAGGTAGTTTTCTTTCATGGAACTGAAGATCAGAGGCAGACTTGCTTCACGGCGGTGCCTAGATGCTAAGAAGTAGTTATGTTCATCAGAAAATTAATGATGCTTCCTTTCAAACTGTTCAATTATTAGCTGGTTTTTGTTTCCAAAATCTTTGAAGACAGTCTATTATGAAGGATTTGAGATCATAGAACTATTTTTTTCTTTAACAGGTTTAATACTATCATCACTAGTAAACTATGCCCTAAAATTTTGTTCCTTCTTCATGCCCATTTCAGTGACAGCTTACATTAATATTTTGCTTCTTTAAGAGCCCTGTGGCTTCTGGGGGCTGCTAAATAATCTGTATTACCACAAAACACATGGATTCTTGTCAAGAAGATCACAGTTCTAAATTATTTTGTAAGGCAGCTTTAAATAATTATAATTTAAAAAGGGGGGGCAGGGATGGTGTCTATATTTAACCTTGTCAACATACGTTCAAATCTGTCCTGTATTTTGGGAACCCATCAGGACTGAGCTCTGTACTGCCACAGCTGCACAAGTCTTCCCCTTTTTTTCTTTCCCTTTTTTTAATTTAATACTTGTTTCAGTTCCCGAATGAAGTTGCAGTTTAAACCTTTTATGTTGCCTGCGATCTTTTATGTTTAAGGGAGTGAGAACATTTTCCATAGCTGGCTGTTTGGGGGAAGAAAGTCTTGTTATTTCTGTGACTGCACTCTGAAACTGCTGTCATCTATTCCACTCGCCAAATTTTTACCTGAAAACGCATGCAATATGCTGTTTGGCTTTACTATTGTGCTGTGTTCTTTGCACCTTTTACATCACTAATCCATCTTCAGCAAACAGCCACTGCTGTATAATTTTGTCTCTGTGCAAGTTAAAGATTAACAGTGTGTGGGTATTTCAATATACAGCTTCAGGAAACAGCTACCAGTAAGTAATGTGCCACAAGCGCTCAGCAAATTCCTACTAGCCTCTTTTAGTTATCTTCCTCATATATTTTGTGCCTATTTCCTTTCTTCTTCCTTCCCTCCCTTCTTTTTTTTTTTTTTCCCCTCAAAACAAGAAAACATTTCTTAGTTGTGAAGAGCAAAAGGAACTTTTCCACCATAATTTCAGTCAGGGACTATGGCTGGTTCTGACTTCTCCCCTTGGCTTTTTGTCTCCATTTAGTTCACCTCCTGACTTGGTTCTGTCTTGTGAACTGTTTTATTTGTCTTAGTTCTCCAGCTGTGTTAAACCCAGCTCTTATGTCTAATTTTTAAAAGAAGCTCTGGATATTGCTTGTCTCCCTAGCTTGCTTTGATCTAGTTGAGCATGCCATCTATTGCCAGGGCATTTCTTTCTCAGATTCCCAAACGGGATTCCATCCACTCAGCTTAAAAATATTGTTTCTTACTACAACGAGAATCCATTTGATAAATGGAAATGAGACATTAAAAAATTTCTTTGTAGATTTCTTTGTTGTTGCATTTTGGCATTGTGGAAAGATGAGTTTAAATTTGAGAGACAATAAATCTGACTGTGCGTGCTTGGTTTACTTTCATTTCAATGTATGTTGCGTTATCAAATGAATCCCTATTGGAAAGCATGCTGAGGCTACTATAGGCGGTGTAGATTTTAACCTAATATGCTCCACTATTTCTTTTTTTCTGGGAAATGTTTGAGTGGTTTGTACAAAGAAAATTTTTTTAAGGTGCTAAAGTTTTACTATTTCTACTCAGCATTTTTGAAACCTTTCTCTAAAAGCTTCAAATCAGTGCTATATGTCACAAATGCTCTTATGCTTTCCAAGCTATCAATTTGCACATCATTGATGGTGGTGTTTAACAATGCAGTTTGCAGACTTTTTTTTTGGTCAGACATGAGGGTACAGACCAGTTTGACCCAGCTCTCAGCTAGTTGGGAAGGAGATGGTTTTATCTGTAAAATAAGCATAGCAAAATATTTAGTGAAACCTAAACCTACAGTGATCCTTGCACTGTCATTTTACAGCATACAAGCACCTAACATTGGGTGGTGGTCTCTTCCATAGGAAGGGCTGAGGAGTCACCTCACAGATAAGAAACATTTATCCCTATTCCTACTTTTTCTGCATGGCCTTGACATGTCATAGACACAGATTAACTCAGCAAATGTATAGACATGAGCTAGCCAGATTTTTTTTAACCTTGTCATTTTTGTACAAGAGTTGTCAAATTCCTATTTTTCCTGAAGAACTCAGTTCCAAACTGCACAGAAAATAAGACACTCAAAGAACATTATTTCCTTTTTGTGCTTGGCAGCCTATCACCTTACACAGTATTGCTCTCACATCCTCCTACTGAAAATCAGTATTTTAGTTACCATAACAATGATTCAGGTAAAAATCAAGAAACACAAAATTCCACAAAGAAAGAAATACTTGTATTCAAGCAGTTTTAACTGGAAGTGTGGAAAAGAACAGGGTTTTCTTTAGCTCTTCAGAGCATGGGAAGGCCCCTTGTTGCTTGCTTTAGTAGAAGGTTGAATTCAAAGACCCTTCTATTGAATTCCTTTTGCTTTAATGATAGGTAGAAATTTTTGTGGAGAGAGATGATCCTTTTAGGTTGTAGCAGGCCTGGAAACTTAACCACCCCTAGGGTTGTCTGCTTAGCCAGGGGAGACCAGATAGGACTTTGGAGTCCATCAGCATTATCCACATTTGGCTGCTATGATTTGTTAGAGAGGCGATTGCCTCTTTTTCCAACGCTGTTGAAAGACAGTAAATTCAGAGCTGATCCAGTAATGGTGATTTGGGAACTGAGGGTTGCAACACATGAAGAAAAAGAATCCTGGAGTCATTGCTGACAGTTTTCTAGACCCGTTGTGTTTGTGTGCAGCAGCATCCGAAGAAAGCCAAGAGCACATGAGGGCGTCCCCAGCTTGCATTGACAAAACCCTGTGTCCTGTCACTGTACACGATCTTCATGTGCCCACACCCTCAGTGCAGTACCTGGCACCTCCTGCCTCTCTGCTCACATCTGCTCACTTAGAGAGAAGAGTCAAAAACCTCTGTCAGACTGAATGTGCTCCTTATAAAGAGCAGTGATACAGCACATGCTAAAGGACTGCAGAAGCACACAACTTAGCTCCCTGAGATCTATTTTTTTAAAATTGCTATTGTTTCAGATCAAAAAGGTATAGTCTCATTTCCATATACCTTTTAAAAAAAATGTTTTCTAAAAAGATACAAGAATTATCAGGATCTGTTATTGTACAGTCTGAAATACGAAATCTTTTCAATTAAGCAGTAAATATGTTACCAGCACTTCAAGAGCAGTTAGAGGCCAAGGGCTGGTAGAGGGTAGTGTAATTAAAGATCTAGCAAAAGCATCTGAATTTTCAATATCACTAGTTTATCATACAAAGAGTTACAAAAAAAAAATATATAAAGACTTCTCTGATTTTTCACTGGGCTTTTAGCAGTGGTGGCCTGTCTTCAAGTTCCCTAGTGAAAGCAGAGCTATCGCATTTGCTGTGGCTGGAATTTATGCTTCATGTTACAGAAGCACCTGTAGCTGACCTCCACAAATCACATGCACAGAAGCTGATTAACTGCATCAATCCCAAGTGAATAAAACCAAAACAGATGATAATTGCTGGAATAGTGAACAGATGGCTTCAGAATTGGAAATTCTGACCTTTATAGAGACCATTATATAAGATCAGTAAATGCCTACTGTCTAGGAAGTTAAAGGGACCTCCATCCTCTTCCTGGTGCAGGCCTTAGTAGTGGAAAACTCCAGGAGGATGCAGAATAGAGACCCTCTACAGCCTAATTCCAAGCTCTGCTGAACCAGTCTTCATGGCTTCTGCTGGCATCAGGCTATAACCTGCAGTTCTTCCTGATGGTAGGGTTGCTGTACGCAACAAGTCTTTCTTTTTCCTGGGAAAGCTTAATGCACAACTGCACCTTTTGTAAGCAGAGTGCAATAAAGTTTAGCACAGCATCTATTGATGGACCTGGCTGGAGAAATTAAACTGCTTCTATTTAATTTTACACCTTAATTACATTCTCTGCTTTAAAACTGCTAAATACACCATTTTCATACCTTCTTACATCAACAGCCAAAAAATAAATCACTACAAGTAAAAGAATACAAAAATGAGTTGGCAGACTAGGTATTCCTTGGTTAATGAATATATTAGTGCCAATCTCTAACCATATTATTTTCCATTTTATTTTTATCAAGGTAAAGTTTCCTAAAATAAGTGAGCTTTTTATGTTGATGTTCCTTATACTGTGGAACTGAAAAAACATTATTTTTCTATTCCTGTTTTTATGCATTCTCTTAAAATGCCAAACTCTTGAGTTCCCAAGAGTTCTACTGTAAGAGGTAAATTACTGCGTGACAATTCCCAGCATGTACTCGGTTTGAGTTTTGCAAAGTCAGTCCTGCCTTTTGTACCTGGTACAGAAGCCTGTACAAAAACTAAAAGATAGAAGCGTAGGACAGTCCCTCAGAGTCAACTACTCGGAAAGTGCTGTTTGGTACCATTATAGCACGCTGCAGTTTGAGTTGCAGTCCAAGCAAAGGGGAAGGAACTGTGGTCACAGCTACACCAAATCCTTGCACACACTCTGTTACTGCTAGCAGTGCTGTTTGGAAAACAGGCCATAACAATTCAGTACAATTCCTGGTTTACATACAGAAGTAACATGCCACATCATTTGAGAAGTCTGAACCTTTGGCTTTTTCTGTCTGGCACTTGCCCAGCATTAAATAAGGTTCATGTATCTACTGCTTGAAAAACAGTAGAAATACTGTTCTTTGAAGTGCTTTGCATAGTTTGCAAGTTCTTGATTCCCACAGCATTTATGTTCCTTTCAGATAACAACAAAAAAACCCAAACAACAAACCCCAAAACAAAGCAACACTCCAGCCCCCCTCTTCATTTAGCTGTTGATTATTTCTATTCATTGCTAAGAGTTTGAGTTTTGCTACCTGGCCAGGCCTGGAAAGCATGTAAGCAGCAGGGTGAGGAAAGCTGCGAGACTTCAGAAGTCCACCCCTGCACCATCTGATAAGTACACTTGAGCCCATGGTCATAAAAACAGGTTCTGACTTTCCTCACAGCAAGTGAGGGCAAAGGTTCAAACCTGAAGAGGTTGTAAATTCAAGAAAGGAACTTTGCTGACTAAAGTCTTTTCTGTCACCTGCACTTGCACTCTGTGTTTCCTACGGGAAGGAAGAGATCAGAACAACACGAGCGCATGCAACCAAGAAAAGAATGAAGGAAAGGGTACAAGACCAAAAAAAACAAACAAAAGACAAAAATAGAGGCAGAAGAATAAGGACACAAGGAAATGCAGGTCACGGCAGCAGTAGCGCCTTTAGGTAGGGTTAGTAAGTTAGAAATGCCTGTTTCACTGCCATGTCAGAAAGGCACACAGCCTTCTAGAGAGCTTGCATAAAAATATAAAAGAATTGCATTTCAGATGATCTGTGAAAAATAACACTGAAAAACTTTAGCTGTTAAACAAGTTGTGTTTCCCTCTTGCCATGACATAAGAAAAAGTTTAATCAAAGTCAGCCAATAGTAACACAAGCTGACATGTTTTAGCTTATAGTCTTTTAAGTACTGAATGTCCTCAGCTGGACTCTTCACCCATGTGAAGACTGTACTTCAGCAGATTCAGTCCTTGACAATTTGCACCTAAGTCCTGTGGTGGACCTGGGTTCCTGAAATGCAGCAAGGAAGAGCCATTAAGATATATTCTTGCTACTTAAGCATCACTTTGGTAGAAGAAACCACGTGCAGGTAGTTCATAGCATGATTGTTACCTCCCACCCTTAATTACAATACATAGAATTTTTTTTTTCTCAGTAATTGGAAATATTTCCAACTTTGTATCATTCTTGCAGTTCTTGAAGTCTTTGAAAAGGATGGTGAGCAGCAATGAATTGCACATAGGACACAGATCACTGCAGGAGGTAGGCAGTAAAAAAAAAAAAGGTAGTAGGTATGGAGAGGTTTGAGATTAGGATTTCCAAACTCTACCTTGTGTCTTCTGAGTCTACACTGTTAGAGTGCTTTATATATTAAAGAAGCAATTTTTTATGATGAGGGTGATTAGATGCTGGAGCAGGTTGCCCAGAGAGGTGGTAGATGCCCCAACCCTGGAAACATGCAAGGCCAGGCTGGACAGGGCTCTGAGCAACCTGATCTGGTTGAAGATGTCCCTGCTTATGAGGGCTAGATGTCCTCTAAAGGTGCCTTCCAACCCAAAGCATTCTGTGATTCTACATGGCAGCAATCAGAGCATGATTCAATCCACACCTATGCTCTAGTCTGCTTAGTGATCCCCACAAAGGGCCGGCTTGCTTTCCCTTCTTGTATTACTTATTTTCCAAGATTTGAAACAAAATAAAAGCTGCCTATGTATTAGTCCTTTCACAGCTATATTAAATTAACAATGTCAGCAAAAAAACCCAACCCCAAATTCTTGCCCAGTTCCTGCTCTGTTTACACAGTAGTCAGCTGGACGCGATTTAAGGCCAGCCAGCCTGCAGAGCACACCCCTTCCCTTGCAAAGCCCTAGCCCCAGCAGGAGGCTCGGCCTCCCACCCTCTGCGAATTAACAGGACCTCCGCTATTTCAACACAAACAAACAGGCCCCATCTACTTTTACAACATGGAGAGCACAGCACAGTCAGGTTCTGCTCTCGGTGTTTCTGGAACATAGTGCAGTAAAACCAAAACCAGCGCCAACAGTATGCGCAATCTGCCACCACCTCATCTTGCCTCTTAGCAGCTTGCTTGTTCGCAGGGAAGAGGAAAGCGTACTAAACTTTTTCTCATTTTTTTTTCCCCCGTCTCCCACCCCCACTTCTTTTCTCACAGCACACTACAAGTGAAAGTCTCGGAGCCGCAGAATTCAATAGACATGAACACAGAAAATGAACATTTGAAGTCCATAAAGATGTGCCTTAATCAGCCCACTGAGTGGAATCTGAGTTTTTCAGCAGCATCTCTCGCCAGCTGTAAAGTTTTTAACCAAAATCTCAAAACTGATGAGAACAAATAGATTGCAGCTGTTCTTGCACTATCATTTTGTACATTGTTCCTGATTTTTTTTCTGCTGAATAATAAGCATTTATTACATTGATCTTGAAATGATCTTGTGTGATTTGGCTTTATATTACTACTAGCATTATTCATTTTGATGTACTTTTTCTTTTTTTAAATAGAAAGTTTCACATCTGACCATCATGAAATTCTTGCAGTACAAATTTATATCAGAATCAGATGCTCCCCTTTAATAGTATTGTGATTTTTCTATGTTCTTTAAGTTTAATTATTATTTGCCAATTTTATTTTTGTGCACGAAAGTTAATATATTATGTAACTTGTGGCATAGGTCACCATGTAAAGATTTATGGTAATAACAATTCAAACAAATCTGTAACAGGTGGAGACCGACTACCTCGAAGCCAAGCAGTAAAAAGAAAAGGTAAATTATCTGAGATCTCCTTCACAAATGGATTGAAATGTATCGACCAACCAAGTCTGTTTCTGCAGTACGCTTTCAGCTTCATTTATCTTGAGAACTTCTGTGTGACAGTGTTTAATGGCTGTAATGTCTGAAAGAAAGGCCAAGCCTGCAGGAGAATCTCTTGAAAAATTGTCATTCAATGAATCTGTATCTGCACTTTTTGAGGTTTCTGCTAAATGGTCTTTCTTCCCCTTTTGGTTATATGAATTTATGCCTGCCACCAATTAAAATGGATGTAAATGCTCTCCCTATTTTTTTTTTTTCCTGTGTACTTTGGAAATTCAATGTAAACATCAAAATTTTAAACTCTACTCAGAGAAGTAGTAGATGGTTGTAGCTGACTACATTGTAGACATTCCATGCTTAGATCAGCTTTAGCAAGGTTCGTGTACTTCCTTCATCAAAACATTATTATTAATAGAGCTATAACAAAAGTGTTAGAATAAAACCATATGATATATTTCTCTCTTCTGGAGTCATACATTCAATAGCTAGAGTAGAGGTTTCTTAATTCAACTTCTTAAGAGCTGTCTGTCCTTTACTTGCCAAGAACTAATTTTCCAGAAGGAAATTTCCTTAGAAGACACTGTATTTTATAAAATAAACATTTTAAGAATTCACTTAAAATTATCATCTTAACAAAAGGAAGATTCAATTCTTTACAGAAGTTTGTTGGTTTGCAGGTGCAATCCAGCAACTGAAATAAAAAGACTGCTGTGAATTCGGGTAAGTCTCACAAGATCCCACAAGGATTTTGAGTCACTGAAGCGTCAGGCAGTGCAGAACGTGATTAAAGAACAAACATTCTTCATCGCACCACACTGCCTGGAGGGTCTTTATGCATCTCAACTATTTGATGCGTTTGGATGCTATGGAGCAAGAAAGCCAAAAAGAGAATTAAACTTCCGGGCGAGGAGACACTGAAGCTGGCTTCAGTGGAGCCCATCAAGGCACAAGGAACAGTAAGGAGCCCAGGCTGTCCAAAGAGGGACATAAACCCAGCCTTACAGGCAGTGGAACTAATGCAGCCAGTATCTTGTTCGTGTTCCCGAAGAAGGAGACTCTATGTGGATTTTTTTCTTTTCAGAGCTGGAGTAAATACCAAGACTCTGTTCCAGGCATGTCTCGCCTCCAAGCAGCTGTCTGTTTTCATTAACTTCTAACAATGATGATCCCTCCCTTTGTGTGATACTGAGTTTCACTTGGCTGATGAGTTGCAAAGTTTTCAGCTGGGAGTCAGATACAGGCATAACCCAACCACTAAACCACCTCTCCAGGTCTCTCACACGCCAAACAACAAAACTAGAAAAAGAAACGTCCTTGGTACAGTGCTCACCCTTTGTCTTGAGATAGTGACCAGCCAAAGGAGATTCTTGCCAAGAGAAAATCTTTTCATTTGTAGTCTGAAGAGGCTGCTTAGGCAAGCAAGTAAAAACTGGTCTTAAGAAACAAGAACTAGTGTAGGAATAAACATTGGATCATTTTAAGTTTGACAACAAGTGATCACCGCTATTTTATCATTATTTAATATGGAATCAAGTCTTCTAGTCTAGGTCTAGTTCAGTTCATGTGCTCTGGACAGCCTGTTGTGTCTAGCCAGCAAGAGAGAGAATGCACAATAATTGCTTGAGGGCAACAAAAAGGCTGGGTTTAAGTCAATTAGAATATTTTAGGGATTAAAATTTTATTCCTTATTAAATATCCAGAAAGTTAAGTACTTTCAACCCACAGAAATAAAGTAAATAAAAATCAGCAACATTGTATTAGCTGGAAAGATTTTTCACTGCAGGTAGTAAGATACTTCCAGACTTGGCTCCTTACCACCTTTGGCTGTACACTACTGCTACCGCATGCGACTTTCTGACAAAGTCAGCTGCACACACTTAAACCTGGATTATTGCTATTCAGCTTTGAAAAATGCAGCACACATCTGATCATCCTACCTTGCAATTAAGCAGCCATCCCTCCTCAAAAGGTGAAGTAATTTTGCAAGGGCATACCAAATTTTCTATTGCATAGAAAACCCTTCCCTGGACAAGGAGCAGAGCAAGGGCAGAGCCTGGAGGGGCTGGCAATTACCTACCAGTTGCTGGTTGTTTCCAGCCTGAAAGAGGCTCTCGGGGTAATTCAGGCATAGAAGGACCTCAGGAGGTTCCTAGTTCTACACCTGGCTCAAGGGCAGGCCAGCTGTGAGGTTGGAGCAGGTTGTTCAGGACTTCACCTCATCAGGTCTTGAATCTACCTAGGACAGTGCCTGCACAGCCTCTCCGGGCAACCTGTTCCAACTGCCTCTTTCTCCTTCTGTTCTGCTCTGAGTTTCAACCTATGCCCATTGTTTTTTATCCTCCCATCACACGCAGAGAGCCTGGCTTCATCTCAGACTCCTTGTAGGTAACAGGGGCCCTCAAACACCTGCAGGCTGAACAAGCCCAGCTCCCTCAGCCTCTCCCCATAGGGCAGGCCCCCCAGCCCCTGCCCAGAACTCACCCCAGCCGGTCAGTGTCTGTCAGCACACAGCAGAGACATCCGCCGACTGAGAGGTCATTTCAGGGAAACCAGGTCTTTTCAGTACAGTGTTCCTGAAGAGACAGCAGAGACAGAAAGCATGACAGAACAGCAAGAAGGCAAAACTGAAGGTCTTCAATTTTTTCAGGAAGGCGTTCCCAGAGAAGCCTCTATAAATTTTTATTGCTCCTGCTTTTCTTAGAAACTCATTTTAACCAAAAATAGTGGACTAGCAGCAGTCGTTGAAAGTGTTTTAGTGGCAGAAGAGGAAACCACTCACAAGAATGAAGGTGAGAGAGAACTTGCAACTGTAATGATTAAAAAAAAACCCAAACCTAAACTTTAAAACACAAGGGAAGCTCCAATTGACAATCAACTGAGAAAAACAGAAATACATACTTTGAACTACATTCAGGTAGCATTCAAGGGGACAAACGCTGTCTCTGATCTCAAGCAGTTGCACATATGCAAACTCACACTAGAACACAAGTTTGGGATTTGAAGAAAAGAATTCTCAAAAGAGGGAGCTCAGGACTTCACAATTCTGTTTAAAATTATGAATAAAAGTAATTTATCACAAGTTACATAAGCTTCTGAACAGCAAATACCAGCAGAAAAGTGTGTCATGGCATTTTTTGGTTTGCCAGGTTTCCAACAAAAACTGAAAGGGAGGAAAAGCAACACAATCCTGTCTGTTTTCTATATACAAGCTTGAAAATAGCATAATAGTTTGGGCATTACACTTTGTGAGCACTGCTTTTCACCTGTGGCCCTAAGCCATTTCTGAGCATTTCCAAAGATCATTTGCAGTACATTTACCTGTTTTAAATGCAAGTTCCTTAGAAAACTGCATTCAGCATCAGTAATTGAGATGCACATGTCAAGCAATCAACAACACTGTTCCAACTGCTTTGGAAGTTATCTATAATGTGGTAGAAGAATCCCACTACAAAAACAGCAAAACAGCTATAAATCCGACCCAGCACATTCCAATCAAACCTGTCATTATTTCAAACCCTTTGAGACCCACCTTGGGTGCCAAAAAAACTGTTGTGGTTTAACCCCAGCCAGCAACTCAGCCCCACCCAGCCGCTCGCTCACTCCCACCCCCTGCTGGGATGGGGGAGAGAATCAGAAGAGTAAAAGAGAAAACTCGTGGGTTGAGACAAAGACAGTTTAACAGGGAAAGCAAAAGCCACACACGCAAACAGAGCAAACCAAGGAATTCATTCACTGCTTCCCATGGGCAGGCAGGTGCCCAGCCATCCCCAGGACAGCAGGGCTCCATCACGCGTAGCGGTGACTTAGGAAGACAAACGCCATCACTCCCAACATCCTTTCTTTTTCCCCCAGCTCTATATGCTGAGCATGACGTCCTGTGGTGTGGGATATCCCTTGGGTCAGTTGGGATCAGCTGTCCTGGCTGTGCCCCCTCCCAGCTTCGTGTGCCCCCCCAGCCTCCTCGCGGGTGGGGGGGGGGGGTGAGGAGCAGGAAAGGCCTTGACTCTGTGTAAGCCCTGCTCAGCAGTAACTGACACATCCCTGTGCTATCAACAGTTTCCAGCACAAATCCAAAACATAGCCCCATACCAGCTACTGTGAAGAAAACTGAACTCTATCCCAGTCAAAACCAGCCCAGCTGTAACAGACATGATTGACAGAGCATTTCCAAACCAAAGCACTAGCATGTCCAGAGTGAGTCTGCTCATACTGTCTCTGTAAAACTCACAACTATTCCTAGATACATTGTTAGAAAAAGGTTTGTGAACTTCAGAACCACAATGAAATCACAATTGTATTTCACTTTAAAAAGACAGTACACAGAACTTAAAGTATTTCATTTTTTCCACTTTCTGTCCTTAAGTGTTCCTTTCCTTATTGGATCTTATTTTGCACCACAAATATTTTTATGTTTTTCTAAAAGCACATTACTGATTTTATATAACAAGGTCAAGATCAGTAACTCAGTTTTACCATTTTGACATTATTTAAAATAAAGTGGACACATTTCTGCAGGAAGCAGAATTCACAATTAAGATTAATTCTATTTTATATTAACATGAATGATAAAACCTGGCCAGCAGATGCACAGGGTAGTAGGTGAACAAAGCAGGAGCATTAAAGATAGGTACATTCAAAACTGATGCCATCACAAGCAACCACTCCAGGTCAAACATTCTCTCTGAATAATGTTAAATATCAAACCAGCTTTAACTATTAAGTCCCTACCACCACCAGCAATTTATATTTGCAGATAAAAAACATTCTTCTATAAAGTTAAAAAAAAAGTTCATATAATGTTTTAATGTTTTTATTACATGAATGATGGACTTTGTATCAGGAAAATTATCAAACCCATCTATTTAAAAAAAATTAAAAGCTCTGAGAAAAATCTAGAATTATAAATGATCATAATGTAACAAGAGTTAAATATGACAAACAACAAAATAGATCTTATTTCTTAGGTCTGACGTTAACTGCCAGCATGAGCACAGGACACTTTTCTCCTTTTGTCTTCACTGATCTGCTTCCTTACTTAAAAGTCCCGAAAGATTCATTCTTGTTTTTTCAATTGCCACTGTTTTTGCTCGTCTTGAAGGCCTTGAACTTGGCATTGGGACCGATTCTGGAATTTCATCACCACTGAAATGTAAAATATTTTAAAGTAAGGCCAAAAAGACTAAGCAAACTGAAGATTTTTTTCATATTAACAAACTTGAAACACAGTCTTAAAGAGCAAAAGTACTTCCTAATAATTATAAACTTTTTATTTTTTGAGACAAATATATCAATGTTTTCCAAGTCATACAGCAGTGTCAGTAAAGATAACCAAGTGTTAGCAGTTGCAAAATAAGCAAAACCCCCAGAAGTTTAGATGGTACCAAAGTAACCACAGGGTATAGGAAAACGGGAGTGATTGACCCTGGTTACCCTAAAGTCCATGGATTGATTGCTTGAGAAAGAGCAAGCGCAGCTGAAAATTACAAAGATAATGTTGTTTTAATGCTTATATCCTACACTATCATGAGGGAAGGAATGCGTTGTGTATATTCACTTCTCAGTCACTTCTAGAAGCTTACCAATTACATGTTGAAAAACAAGCCACAACTGTGGAGAGGGGAAAAAAATTTAAATAAAAAGTACAAAATTTGATTTCTCTGTAGAACAGTCATTAGAAAAGCAGAAAAAGTGATTGGAAAAAGAGTAGTAAAGTAAGCCAAAAATCTAACTTTTGTAGACTAGAACGTATGTTAACGCTATGCACAAAAGGTATGTTACAAAAAAAAAAATTTACAGGCTCTTAGGCAATGGTAATAAAATGTGAATGTGTCAAACCTATTGTTTCAAAAGTAACAGTTCAAAGAAATCTTTTGTCTTAAATACTTATCTGTGTATTAGGAATAGAGGATAATAAATATGCAGGTTTTGGGAAAGAAAAAAATTGATTTACGTTTCTTTGCTAGGACAGACATCATGGTTTTGATAGTGGAGAGAAAAGGATTTACCTTTCACTATCGCATTTTACAGTTGTGCCAGTTTTTCTTCTGCTCACAGACCTCACTTCTGTGGCTACTTTCCGTTGTCCTAAGTATAAGCAAAAGTCTCTTTTCATATCACAATACCATTTCTTTACTTAATCTAGTTTTGTATCTTTCTTCAGTGTTCGATACTACATTGAAACATAAATATGCAGTCACCCCAGACAGAATGTGGTGAGAAAACAAAACCAACAGAAAACCCACAATGTACCACTTCTCTCATAAACACCTGTACATTACTGTAAATGACTGTGGCCAAACTATCTCAAAATCCTGTAGTCTGACTTTTTTCTTTTCTTTTTTAAAATATGTGGTGTTGGGAGAGTCTAATAGCACAAAAATTTCCACAAAACAGACTATTTTAATCTTTTAACAAATAAAATCTTAAAACCTACAACAGAGTATGAAGACTGAATGATTTTTATATCTTTATGTTCATAAAAAAATTAGTATGAAATTATTTTATTAAAACCAACTAGCGTTGTAGCCAGAAAAAGCTAGTGCATACCTTTGCTTCTCGTGGATTTCAGTTTTGCAGTTGCTTTACTTTTATTAACTGGCGTATGAAGAGCATCTTTATTATTTTCTGTTAAACAGAATAGCACACGCACAAGTCACAGACAATTAACTTTTAATTTATCTTAAGTACCAGTATTTTAAATTTTGGCTGTTAAATAAAAAAGCCACACAATTTTAATCCCACTTTCTCCTTAAACTAGAAGTTAGATAATAAGGCTAGAAGGAAGCTTAAAATGTCACTCAGCCATAAGCCTGCCCCTACATAGGTCAATCACTTGTAAACTATTCCTGACAATTGTTTAGCCCCTTCCATTGTGTCAGAAGTCAAGCAAGCGGGGCAGAAGACCAGCTTGGCTGAACAGGGAACTCCTCATGGAGCTCAAGAGGAAAAAGAAGCTGTACGATTTCTTGAAGCAAGGTCAGGCTTCGCAGGAACATTAGAGCTGCGGTTCATATATGCAGAAGATGTGAAAGGCCAAAGCTCAGTTAGAGTTGAAACTGGCCAGTGTTGTGTCAGATAACAAGAAGGGATCTGGGGGTGCTGGCCGACAGCAGGCTCCATAGGAGTCGGCAGTGTGTGGTGGCAACCAAGAGGGCTACCCGCATCCTGGGGTGCATCAAACACAGCATAACCAGCCAGTCAAAAGAGGCGATTATCCCGCTGCATTCGGTGTTGGTGCGGCCTCACCTTGAGTGCTGTGTGCAGTTCTGGGCCCCACAATTTAAGAAGGATGGTCAGGCACTCAAATGCATCCATAGGAAGGCAAAGCAGCTGCTGGAAAGGCTGGAAGGAATGTCCTGTGAGGAGCAGCTAAGGGCTTTGGGTTTGTCTAGTTTGGAGAAAAGGAGGCTTAGGGGTGACTTCATTGCTCTCTACAGCTTCCTGAGGAAGGAAAGTGGAGAGAGAGGTGCTGAGCTCCTCTCCCTGGGATCCAGCAACAGGATGCGTGGGAATGGTTCAAAGCTGCACCAGCGGATGTTTAGACTGGACATTAGGAAGCATTTCTTTACCAAGAGGTCAAACACTGAACAGGCTTCCTAGAGAGGTGGTTGATGCCCCATGCCTGTCAGCGTTTAAGAAGCATTTGGACAACGCCCTTAATAATGTGCTTTAACTTTTGGTCAGCTCTGAAGCAGTCAGGCATTGGACTAGATGATTGCTGTAGATCCTTTCCAACTGAAATATTCTATTCCGGTCTTAAAATTTCTAACAATTTTAGAAAATCTCTTTCTTCAGCAATCTGTTACTGTTAGGAAGCCATTTTCATGACATCAAATCTAAATCTCTGCAGCAACTGAAGGACGAAAACAGTGTCTGTTGCCCTTTTTGCTCACTGCTATCATTTACAAATTTGAAGTTGAATACTGCTTTATTTTTAGTGATCCCAAATGTATTTGGGGAGGGGTGGGAGAAGGGAAGGGAACAGTGCTTTTCTCCTACAGACTGCTTTTTAAAAGTGTTCAAAAATCCTCTTTCATGAGCAATTCATAAAAAAGTATTATCAGATGTTAGCAGAACACAGTACAACTACTTTCTCAAAAGTATACTTCCAACTTCCCACTCAATAAACATTTAAAAACATAAACGTAGAAGATATAAAAAATTAAAGTATTTGACACTTCCAGAAACAACAGATTAAAGCCCTGAAATAATCCACAAGAAAATATAAACAAATAATTAAGAGAAATGTTAAAAGAAAATATATCCGCTTAAAACAGTTGCATGTCAATATCTTTGCTTTATGGCTGCAAGCAAACCTAAGCAAGTTTCATCCAATTGCTTTTCTGCTGAAAAAAGTTAGACTTTCTGTGCCACCAGCACAACGCACACTGCTAAGGGACATGCAGCTGCATAAGCTGTGCAGGAGGTGGAAAATCATCCAGCCACTTCCACTTCAAGCTCTTAAATAGCAATAAAAACTGGCTCCAACATATGAGCTCTAACAAGCACAGACCAGTGTCAGCACTGAAGATATCAGCTATATAATGCTGTAATACAGTCTGCAAGAAGCACAGGCATGGTAACTCCGAAGCCTAAAAACCCCACGGAGTACTTGTCTCTTCCTCCAAGTTAGTGAGTCTCATTCTAAAGACGAGTCAGTCAGTAGTTTAGCATGCACGTGAGTGTACTAAACAGCAAAAAAAAAAAAAAAAGCAGCCCATTTTAATACTGTCTTTGTTATAAAGTAAGAGCTGCAGGTCAGAGCTTAAGACTCAAAATACAGCACTGGTTATACTACAATAATATGGAGAATAAGAAAACACAGAATTTGATCAAAAAGCAAGAAAAAATGGAGAATATTTCAGTACAAACATTTCAAAACTGTATGCATATTTACTAGATGTAACCTTTTCCCATTTTTCAAAAAGTAGATTAATTTAATGGAGGAAACTAACTTATTTTCATACACATCCAAACAAGTCACTCAACTGTATACCTACTACTAAACTACACCTCCCCTCAATTACCTTCTTCATTCTGAGAAGTATTTTCAGATAATGTGATGTCAGTTTCCTGTGTCCTTTCAGAGAGACCAGTTTCCTCAGTCCTTTCAGAGTGGTCTTTGCCCGCATTAGGATTTTTGGTCAAGTTCATCTTGATCTTCTCAATAGCTCTTTGACACAGTTTATCTTTCACTTTCTGGAGAAGAGACATTTAATACTAAATGCTACTTAATTTTACAACTATTTCTTTTATCCATTAAATTTACCCACCTAACGAATAGGATTCGTTAAATTTACTGTATGAAGGATGCAGTGTGTGACATGACGATCATTAGTCAGGTTGAAAGGAGACACACTTCATCCGTCAACACCAGGCACTGAAACCCCAAAATACTTTTTTAGGTTTCCTTTGAAAAAACAAAAAACAAACAAACAGAAAAAAACCCCAAAACATTGAAGCGACTGGACCTTTCCAGCTGAGTCCTGGAATATTGCTACCTCTGGCTGATAGCCATAGTGGATCAACATTCTTTTCAACATTTCAATATACCATTGTATTCCTCTGTCACACTCCCAAATTTTACTTTTTTTTTTTTTCCATATTAATAAAAGCATCAATGTAAAAACTTTCACATCAGTCTTGTAATCCCTTCCCACTCCATCTTAACTACACCACAGTTATCAGAAGAACTTACTGTACTGAAATGTATCAAGTTGGGCACACTGCTTCACACTGGGCTTACTATCTATGGTAGCTGAAACACGTAAACTATACAGTGATACCAGTTCAGATTTTTGTAAATGACTCGTCAAAAAATAGTTTTCAAAGACTGGTTAAAAGAAATTCCAGTCACATCGTCATAGTAAACAAAAGGCACTTCATTTTTAAGCTTATCAGAATATTAGATTGCTGGTGATTAAAAATAGGAAGAACCATGTTATTTATGTAATACCTCTAGAATCTCATTGAGCAGAAGCAGAAGATTCTCTGTGGAGGAACTACCGAGTTCTAGTGAATTTAAGGCCTTTGCATAAATACGAACATCTGGTGCAGTTGGGTCCATCAAGATTCCATTGCAAATTTTCATTGCTAAACTATCATGCACTGTTAATTCCTGTAAAGGAAAGAAATCAGATATCAGAAATTCTGCTGGGAACTATTTACAAAAGACAGCAATGAGATCAGAAATGACTAATTTTACATAATAAATATTTTCTTAAAATGCAGTATTTTCAGTACATACACCAACTGATTTTTAATAAATACTTTTCCCAATATAGACAATTAGGCATGGTGGGAGTTCCTACTAGATTTTTTTAATTGTAAGCAGAAGGGGAAGTGGGGGGCAGGGGCGTGTGTAGGTCTAGCTAAAAGATTTCATTACCTGAACAGTCACTCATTTAATCCACCTTCTGACACTCGGAACCTCAGAGAGGCCCAGACAGCTAGCAGTAAGTGAAGTGGGTTAGTTCTTAATCTCTAGACACAAATATTGCTTTCCTCCATTTTAACACGCTGTACCTGGTAGTCCTGAGACTTTTTAGACTGAGGTTTCAGTCCACTTGGTCTGGTCAGGTCCACTAACAGTTCAGAAACATTACTGATATCTATTTCAGCCAAAGGTGAAGTTGCAGGAGCATTTAACAGTGTTTGCAGAGTTGGAAGATAAGCTTCTTCAAAGCATTCCTGGTTAGACCTGTTTCAATTGAGCCAAAAACATTAGTAGCATAATGAGACCAAAGTAAACCTTAATTCACCCCTAAATTTTCTCTTCTATGATGAAAGTTCACACACCCATTACAATACATCAAGCAAGTGGGAGCGGCCACCTTGGTAGAGACAGCCAGCAGGATCAAGGCATCAAAACTGCCTCATGGAACCAATTTCTTTTAGCACCTAACATTTCAAGTAAGATTTAAGTAACACTTCCTGCCTCTGAACAGTTTGAAAGTTCACCCTTATTACTGAAATCCTGATACGTACAGACATATTCTCTTAATAGACAGAAATACATTTCTCTAAATCTTTTATTTAGATTAATCTGTCTTCTGCTCATTCCTCCCCCTTTTCTTTGGGGATACTTCTCACTGTGTAAGAAAGCAAGGAAGCCTGGCAAAAAGAAATGCAGTGGTTAACATGATTTTTTGGAAGAAATACTTGGGCTTTCTTTTCTCAGAAGAGTTAATAACTGCTGCCAAGCGAGCCTAAAAATCATGTTGCACCTGATTCTGCAGCAAGTTGTCTAAAAGTGTAGTTCCACAAGACAGGTCAAAACAATTTAAAAGGCAAGGTATCAAAATGTACAAGGTACTAGAGTTGGTGAAGTGAAGCCTTTTTTGTTTCTGATACTTGTTAACATTTATTTAAATCCAAATAACTACAAGAGAAAACTAAGTAAGTAAATAATTTTTTAAAAGGAGATTGTTTCCTGTTGGATTATTGAGCCAAATCAGCTGACAAAAAGACCTTTTGAGCTCTAAAACTGGGGCAAGAAAGAACAGAAGCAAAAACTCTCCCTTTCAGGAGCTTTAAGGTTTTAGATTGGCTCAAGCATAACTGAAGTATCATTCAGATTATTTCCTGTAAATTGAAAAAATACATTTTTAAGAAGTCTAGCAGCATATAGTCACAAGGCAAATGTTTTTCATCTCAGGCTGCCAGTTTATTATTCTTTAGAAAACATTCCATGAATAGGAATTGTTCACTGGTTACAGGATCCTGTCCCTGTTATTAGCATGCCATGGCCCCTCTATTGACATGACAGTATATTTACAGAAGTCAGCATCAACATTTTTTTCCTCATACAGAGTTCAAATATTTAATTTCAAAAAGACTGTTGATTATATCTGTGACCAGAAAGAGGTTAACAGAGCAACAGCCAGAAAACAAATGGAATTTTAAAATTCGGTGAGAGATCAGTACCAAAATTAGGTATGAACTTCAGCCAAACCTCATTTGTTACCTTAGCTTCCCTTTTCTGAACAGCAACTTCGCAGACAGTTCGGAATTACACACAGTAATTAATAATTCTCTTCTGAAAATACAGCATTGGTAACCGAAGCCACTCCACGATTCACCTTAAAATGAACCGTTTGCAATCCAGAATGCAGATAGTGTTTTGAGAGAGAAAATTAATAATGTTTCCTAACTAAAGAGATTCCAAGTCAATGAGGCAGACTAAGATTTAGGATTTTTTTTCTCCACTGATTTTTCTGATTTTTACTTAAAGCATACGCCATGTTTTTCTTTTCAAGAAGAGGTGCCAGGAGGAGTTGTCTCATTTGCAAATGACTGAAATAGACAGAATTACTCAGGTGGGCAATCAGTAGGACTCATAATAATAAAAAATAAATAAATAAATAAATAAGATTCACAGGGTCAGAAGACGCCATTCACAGGTAAAAGATTATCAATGTTAATTGGAAGCATACCACATTTTTCTGTTACTTATTTTCAAAAGAATTTAAAAGGGGAAAACCCTATTCTGGAGGAGACTCGGTATTTTTCACTTTTTTTTTTTTCTCTCTGACAACAGCAAAAACATATTTGTTTGAGTTATTTTCCTCTCCAAACCAACTCCCCTTTGAACTCTTCCTCCGGATGTGGCAATTTATAGGCTACAAAAAATGTAATTCAATTTGTTTTGGAAAAATAGATAAGGTAATACATAATACACATAAATTAAATCTTAACCATAAAAAAAGCAGATAAAAACTCAGCTAGTTCAGACTGGCTAAAACAACTAGCAACAACTGAAAAATTAAACATTTTTCTCTGAGTAAGTGAAAGGAGATGAGAATTACTATTTAAGCTCCTATCCCCTTTCATAAGCTCTCTATCTCCTTTGTCCATTACCAAAATAAACAGGATATTTTGAACCTGCTGTGAATTTAGGTTGAAGTATTATTTGGTTAAAACAACAACAACAAAAAAACCAAACCAAAACCCAAACCACAACCAACCAGCCCGCTACTTTGATACCTGCTGGGCGCTGATTATTTTCTTTTGAAGCATTCCTGCTAGCTACTTTTTAGTGACACTTCAAAGTCTACCTGTAGTGCTCAACAGCATAAATAAGTAAAGCATATCTTTTAAAATTAATCTTTTATTCAGTAGTTTGAAGAACAGGCTTAGGAGAGAAAAATGTGGAAGGCCACAGGGGTAAGAGGGAATTAATGGAAAGTCTTCAGAATAGTCATAGGTTGAGATTATGTACATTCCAAAGTAATATGCACAGGTGGCTGAACTAGAACTTTAGGTCTGACTTGCATTTGTGCAATTTCTACTTGTGCAAGATCGAAAAAGGTTCCTAAAGCTGCTGGACCAATGTATATTTTCACATAATAATTTAAAAGGCCATACCTATTTGCATAAGCAAATAAAGGGAAGAAAACTCCCAGACAGTGTCTAAGCCGAATATCCTCTTCAGTCACAGGATTATACCACAACAAAACAAGACGAGAAAGAAGCTTGGCACTAATCAGCCTCCCAGAGAACATCAGTTTGGCTATGCCTTCTGCGGCTTCTGTCCTAAGCTCTGAAAACTGAAGAAAGAACTTATCATATACACAACCCACCAACCACAGCGTTTTTCACTAATACTTTATAATAATACTCTACATTCACAGCTTAGCACCTGCACAGAATTCAAAGCTAGGTCAAAAGTAACTTTAGTCTCTAGCAGTGACAAAGTTGTGGTCATTTCTTAGGACAACTATAATTTAAATTAATGGTTTAATGTTAAAACACATCATGTAATGTTCACATGCAACCTATCGGGATGGCAAGCCTCCTGCAAACTTGTTTTAAAACAAAACCAAGACAAATTTTATAGTATTTCTTACCTCACTGTCTAAGAAACCTGAAAGAAGCTGCAGGAGGTTGTGAATCGTAGTCGTCTCTTCTTCCTCCTCTACTGTTTCACTGTCTTCCTCACAATTTTCAGTTCTAGCGTGTGCATCTTCACTTTGAGATTCATTGCCTCTTCTGGCTTTAAATGGCTCAATCCCAAACAGCATCAGTTGATCAAAAATTGCCTTTAAAGCACTGAGCTTTACCTTTATATTATCTATTTGTAAAACCTAGGTTTAATAAGGAAAATATGTACATCATCTTACCATCCATATTAACATTAAACATAATAAGATTTTTTTGCTTTAATAAGATTGTTTAATTTGGAAAACTTTTTATAATGCCTGGGACAAATTTCAGACTTTAGGAAAGTATGACATGAGTTTAAAGCTGAATTTATAATGCAGTCTGGGAAAGAATTTATCAAGTCATCTATGCAATTTCCATTACATAAAATCAACCGAATTTCATTCGTGGAATGTGCATGCATGTGTGAGATGTAATTTCATTGTTCAGCTTCTCAACAGACGTTGGACAAACAGAAAGCCTGTTTGCCTATAGTAGGTCCATAGTGCTAGGCACAACCGAAAAAACACATAAGACAATCCCTGCTCTGAAATACTATATAGCTTAATTAAAATAAACAGTATGTAAAAAGACAGCAGGGAGCAAGATAGTATTAGAAGTCAAAGTTGCATAGGTTACTATGTGCATTATAGTTCAAATTAACATTCAAATGAAACTATACATAGTGGGTTAGCCTAGAGATCCTAGATGTGTTTAGCCCAACACCCTGCTTTTGATGGCACCCTATACAAAGAACACAGCTGTTAGTACCTACAGAAATTAAGTAATTAAGTCTAAACTCTAAGCTGCTAAACCAACTGAAATCCTCCCTAACAAACTGATTTTTAACATGACATAATCAAAGGCAGATTAAAAGCAATAGGATTTGCTAACTTTTTAGGAACCCAAAGTTCTCCTGCTATGGTGACCAACAGCTCTATCATCTTGTCGGGACGAGCATATCATCTCAAAGCCTGCTGTCAGTTCTCTTGAGTGCATGCATGAACACTCTTAATAAAGCATGATGGCCACCTACAGTTCTCTCAAAGCCAGGGTCTGAAAAGTTAACAATAGTGTCATCTTTTATACAATTAGCTCAGCATCAGAACATTTACCACAAAGGTGGGACATGTGAGTCTTATGGCATCCAACATGTTCCATATTCATAGATGTTTGGCCATGCTATTGTTTCTTGAATATTACTTTATCCTCTAATTATCACTTACTCAATCCATACCAAATTAATAATTCAGAAATTAAATCAGATACCTAAGATCACAGGTTAGTACATAACAGAAACGAAAAACAATCACAGTGACATTTTTAGTTTGGTTTTCCAAGGAAGGCAGGCTTACAAAATCCTACAGCTTCTCTTTTCTATGTTAATAACACGAATACATGACCAATTTCATCCAGATTTGGAAGAGAAAGTGAGACTTTACACATAAAGAATTCCTACGCTTTCAAGACAACAGGCAACCTTACAAAGGAAAGGCATGCTACTACCAAGATACAGCATAAGCTTGAATATTCAAGAAAAATCTACATGAAACCATACTCTCCAGATCCAGATCTTTAGGAAATCTGAATCACTGGTGCTCAAATTACATAACTATATAGAATAGCTTGTTATAGATACAAGACCAGTTTTATTTAGTCACACAGACCATCCTTCCATTTCCCATCAGATGTTTTACCTGTAACAGCAATGTAAGCTGTTGTCGGGCAAATTCTTTGTTCTGAAGGGCACAGCAACCCAAACACAGAACTGCCATATTTCTCACAGCTGGATGGACATTAGTTATGCCAGGAAGTACCTGAAAACAATAATGTTAGACTTTATAGCTGAAACACATAAATTTATAATAAAAAACTGAACACTAAAATGTGCTTACCCTGAAACTAAAAATAATTCAGTTTTGGTACAGGATTGGAAAGTGGTACCTACTATCTAGCTATAAACAGAAGCAGATTGAGTATGCTATTTGAAATCAGAAACAAAATAATGGAAAAGATCACAAGTGTTTTGCTTTGTGTTTGTGTTTAATAAATACTTGTTTTCAAACAAAATTGAGCTGACCACTCACTGTGAAATAAAAAACAAACAAACATGCAAACACAAACTTACACATTTCTTCATAAAAGACATTAGCATTCTTGCAGAGAAATAATATCCACAGCCAAGTTGCAAAATACAGATGCCACTGCCATGTACTTGGAATAGTTTTGAGAAGACAATGGTAAAAATCCACACAAAAGAAAAGCCAGACTAGGTACAGGGTGAATGCTACAATAGGATCTTTTTAGGTTTTTGCATTCACTCAAGAGTTCAAGTTTAAACAACAATGAATAAGATATCTCAAATCATGTAATTTGTGAAAATCCAGCAGGAACAACAATACAAGAGCAGGATCTTGGAGGGAAAAATAGTGGAATAAGCAACAAATGTGAAAATTAAAGACAGACCTAATGAAAAAGAAAAGGTTTTGGGGGGTTTGCACACTCAGTAAGTTAAAAGTCTGGTATTTAGAAATGTTCATTTTAAAATCCATACTCTTCACAATGAAAACTAGGAAGTATATCTTGTAGACTATAAGAGGCCTATAATGCCACTGCCTCATTTTTCAATACAGAAATATTTTGCTCTTCAAAGGTGCTGAGAAAACAGAGGGAGGTGGGGGGGAATCCCCCCAGACATCTTTCCTTGTACATGGAAGGGATGAAAGAACAGTTATGTAAGTCCCAGTCTTTCCTACATGAAAAACTTTTGACTAGCAAAAAAAAAAAATTAAAAAAAAAAATCTTAAAGTTCTTTGTTAGAGATCTCATAACTTTGGCTGATGGAAAATCCAAGTAATTGGAGTACCAGCAAGGGCAGTAAGCAGATGCCTAAGCACCACACTTGGCACAGTATAACTCAGCACTGTCCAACACTGTCACACATTAGTCAAATTATTTACCATATTCCTGATTTATTTTAGCATCTCTCTGCCGCAACCAGTTCTGGCATAGGAGCTCAGAACAGCGTATCTGGACTGCACCTCCAAGACACTACATTCTGGGAAGGCTTAAAAGCACCAGACACAGCACTACAAATACAGCAAAATGATTGTGAAATAATCACAGATCATCCTGCCAGCACCTAAGGGCCAGCTATGATATATCATTTTTTATTATAACGTAAACAGTATTTATTCCTACATACCAGAGATTCAATGATTTCATTAATGGTTGGACCAATTCCTTTAGAAAGGGACATGATCTTCAGGAGTTCATAACAAATCATCAGACACTTCAACAGTGTTTCAGGATCATTCTTCAAGTAGGTCAGGGAAAAGAGAAAAACATTATTAATACAAATGGTGGCCGTGATAAGGAGAATAGCAACATTAATCGTAATTTTACCCTATCCAAATAAACATTTCCTGTCCACTACACATTTGTTGTGCAAGAATATTAGTCAAAATATCTCTATAAACTATGATGAAAAGAGATTCAGGTTCATGTTTTCAGTTAGTTAAAAGTAAAAGCAGTAAAGACAAGACTCTCTTAGAATTCTTTAGTTACTCAAGGACAAAAGAGCAATTTAACTGCAATTCATTTTTTGCTAGAGCATACCATCAGCTTCTATACATGCAGAAGAAGAATACTAATACCATAAATGTTCATTTCCTATTTAAAAAATTTAGGCAATACAAGGCCAGACTACACTTTCCTTTAAAACTATGAATAAAGGTCAAAACATAACCAGCACTTGGGAATACAGAAAGGGAAGAGACCTTCTCCACACGAATTTCTTTAATTTCGGGTTGCTCTGCTTCTTTTAACAGATCATTTCTTCTGTGTTCCAACTCAGTTATATTCTCTTTTAATATTGATGCTTTATTAAAATCCTGCAGACTAATGCATTCTTCCAAAGCTTCTTTTGCTTCAAAAAGTTTCACCTTTATTTCAGCCAACTGAAATACAAAGTAAAAATAAAATTAATATAATACCATAACCTTTGTGGTATTAGCCAACAATACACTATTGACACTAGCCAATAACACACTACCGTATGAAACTCTTACTAGATAGATAAAAGTATTTGTCTTGTTACCCAAGATCTGCTTACCTTAAGCTCCCGCTTTCTTATTTCAGCGGCATCAACAGGCTGGTCAACTGCAACAATTGGTTCACGAATTTCTGATATAATTTCTGCAATCTATTGGTACAAACAGTATATTAGTGCCATTAATTTCAGCTCAGATGTCAGATACTAAGCATTTAACTTTTCCAAATTTAAAATACCATCCTTCTGAAAAAGTATTGAACATCTGTGCAGTTTCCCTTAACAGCTAATTCACTGCAAACCCACCCTCAATTTGACAATACATAGTCTAGCCATGAAAGTCTAGTGTTTTCTACCATTCAGCTAGGCAAGCAAGAAAGAAGACTGTATATCCATGAATAAGTTCAGCAGTTTCTACACCAACAGTTCTCAGGTACCATCTCCTCTAGATTTTAACACATGGTTTAAAAAGAATTACTGGTAATAAGAGTAAGGTTTTTCATCTGTTACTATTTCAGTCAAAATACAACTAAGAACACTTATCTTCTAAAGGTCTATAAGTCACCATATGTAGTATAAGAACCCACATAAGTAATTTAATTTCAAGCAAAATACATGCCTAGAACTAGAAGCAGAATGAGGCTGAGAGTTTTTCAATTGGTTAGGGGTTTTCTTTAAAGTCAGACCCATTACATTAATAAAAAAATGAGATGAAACACAAGGAAAACTAAAGACTGAATGAGACAGGATAGTCTTAATTTGATGTATCTTGTATCAGATCACCTCAGTTTAACTTCATCTCAGGCTGTACCAAATCAACAGAATGTACTGAATCAGTGTATTTCACTAGAATAATAAAAATGCACACATTTACTATTACTCTTGTACTATAATGCTAAGATTACCATAGTTCTTACATCGTAATCATGTAACAAACGCATATCCTAGCTTTACCCACTGGATTGAGGTTTGCCAAAAGCAGTCTCTGTCCTTAAGTCCAGGGTTCATTTAAAATACTTGACCAAATAGACTAAGGGTCTTTTTTTCAGGAATCAAGTTTAAATAATTATGCTGCATATAAAGACTCTACTATATAAAGTACTTTTCTTATAGGGGTTTTTAGTACTTAGCTAAAAGGAGGAAAGAGAAATCTGAAACCTGGAAATGCACATTATCCACACTTTGAATGTTCTAGTCAAAACTGTTTGGATTAAATATGACAAAGGATCTTGAAACAGGCTGTCGAAGCATAATACTTTCCTAATTTGAGGATTACATTTACAATACCAGCCAAATCTCTAAAGGTAAAGATCTTTGAACAACCACAAAATGCAGCTATGCCTTAAAAAAGAAAAAAAAAAAAAAAGGAGGTGGAGTGCATGGACATAAATGTTTTTCCAAACTAAAAATATTTTAGCTCCTGATGTGTCTGTTACAATGCTTCATAAAGGCTGTTTGATACCTGGGGAAGGCAGAACCTAGAAAACAATAAGCCTTTAGAATTACTTACAATTTGAATCCTCCTGTCATCATCATTAACGATACTGAGCAATCTTTCCGCAAGCAGAGGTATAAGGGCTGTTGAAGTTGCAGGTAGAATGAGAATCTTTTGTAAAGTAACTAACAGGTGCTTTCTGCATTAAAGAGAAAAAACCAAAGAATCTGTTTGCTTATTCGAGAAAATGGAAGACATGAGAGTTCATTTTTTACCCACTTTGAGTTAGTGAGATGAAGACTATAATACATTATAAGAGAAACTTCTCTATAGCTATATTAACTGCTGAATGTGTTTTCCTACTTAGCAATGCTTGTCTTTTCCTGATTTTACCTCATTTCTCTTGATTAGAAAATGCAGAATTTTTTAATCGGGTGTCACTACTGCCCAATGAAAGGTCATACCAGCAGAAAATAGCAAGAGTATCAATACTGTAGAATGCTTTCATAGAAGTTATCTGGCTGGAAACTTAAAAAAAAAAAATTACAAGTTAAACTATCCTGCCGGTCTGGCACACACATAATGCATTCCACCGAGTGTTTGAAATTATTGCTGTGTTTGTACTGTCATAACTGCAATTTTTCATAAAATGCTTGAGATGGTATGAACTTCCAAATTTATTCACTCTTATTACTTCACATCAAAAGGCTGTTCAGATTATAGGAATGACTCAGTTAACACAGTCCAAGTTATCTTGGCATCTAAAACATCTGTAACCTTTTAGGCCTTCACAGATTGGGCTTAAAACTGTAAGAAACACACAGGCTACTTACTACAAGTCATCTGCTGATAAGTAATCCATTTATCTCCTTTCATTTTTTATATATTATGTTCCAAATTAACAATCCTGTAACTTCATACTCTCAAGAATACGTTATGAAAACAACTCAAATTGTTCTCCCCAAGCAATGTTGTATCTGCGTTAAAACTCATTTTTCCATAAAAGTAAGCAGACTATATTTGGCACACTTCTGGGAACAATTCTATTAGAGAGACTGGGCCTTTTTTTCCAGCTAGCATTAGAACTGTATTTTGTCCTTTTGATCAGGTTATTTTCCCAACAAAGGCTCTATGTCCATCCAGAGGCCTAAGTGCCATGAGCTTAATAACACAGATTTTATATTTAAGTTTACCTTCCTCCCTCTTCCGTGGTATCCATGCAGCCTATGATAAGAATCAGTTGCTGGCCTATAAATTCTTTTGTCATCAGGTTTTCAAAACAAGTAAAGTCTTCTCTTTGTTCTTCAGTAAGAACTGGCATATTTTGAAGGTAACTGTATCCAAATAGAACAGACATACTTACACATTCAGAATCACTGTTGTAAAGTAAAAACCAAACCAAGAAAACCCACACAACACAACTTCCCCCACCCAAAAAAAAAAAAAACCCCAACCCCAAAACCCCACCACTTTCCTGTCCTGTAGAAACAAGTGGTTACCTTAGTTACAAAACTTAAAAAAATAATGTTTGTGTTCTCCTTTTCATAGATTAATAGTTCCAGAAAGTTGTTTATACCAATTAATGTACAGTTTTAAAATAATGCGCTTCATACAAAAAAAATCCCTTGTTTGAGAATGTAAGCCAGTAAGAAACAGAAAATGAGATGTTACGCTTGTGCATGTGATTTCAGTTCTGTACCCCTGCATAAAGGCAGCATCTTAGGAATAAATGTAAACATGTACCATTTTTCATATATACAACAGTATTTTTCTGCATATCTAGGTACTATGTATTCTTCTACATGTTCAAAAGTATTATATTTCCTACAAGACAAAATACAAGGAAATCATTAAGGCATGCAGTGAATTTTAAATTCTTTAGCTTATCGAACGTGCCACTACAGAACAACAACAATTTGTTGTCAGATACAGTTTCCATGCCGTGTGGCTGCGTGTAATCAGTTTGTTCCGTTTCTGTATTTTTCTAGAGTCATTGTTCTTCTACCAAAATTTTATCCATCAGTGAGAGCATGCATGTTCAGAAAATCTGGAGTGAAACATATCATGTACAAAATTCAATGCTGAATATAATGTAATACATCAAATTCAAATACTGATATGAGCTGTTTTAAGTATGCTTATTTTTACCACAGCTTTGCAGATACTTTTCAGCAACAGCTCAAATTTTAGCAAATTTTAAAAGTTTCTTCCAAGTTAGGACAAAAACTTTGCATTTATCTACCATTTAAGAACATCTGAAATTACAACAATGTAGGCAGCTGATTCTGATGATGTAACAATAATGTTGCCTGCACCAGATAATAGTGAAATACCTAAGTGAAGCTTACAATCCTGCATTTTTTCTTAAAAAAATCGATGACTTGCAGTTTTCTTGCTCCTCCTAACCGCTAAACAGTACCTATAAAGACTTGGATCGTAAAATTGCAAATCTTACTTGAAACAACTGGTGGAATAGCTCACCAATGAATAGTTTAACAGCTGATACTACAAACAAGTACCAGCAAACCTAACTAATCTTACTCAGCCCCTTCCTGAAGAGGAAGATAAGTGAAGGCATTTTGAGTAAGATGCAATGGAAAAAAGAAAACCTTTTTTTTGGAGAACAAATGTTTTATTGACTCTTAAATGAATTATAAATGAATAAATTTACGCCCACCAGACTGGATACACATTTCAAAATTAAGGAAGCACAGACACTTCATTTATTAAAAGTTTATGAAACATGTTAGCACATTTCATATAGAAAAATAACAATGATTTCTATAAATACTACCAGTTTACTACACCAACTGACGTGAGAAAAGAATATGTGTATTTTTAATTGGAAACATCTATCAAAACAATGCATTTTTCAGCAGATCTGATTTGTAATTGTTTCAGGAAGCTTCACTCTACATTTTGCAAGTACAATACCTCAGTTAAGATTTCTCTGCATTTTTCATGCTCACAAACAAGTTCTGTTCAAATTTTATGTTAAGACACTCCCACAGAGACAAAAAAAATTTACTTTTCTTCACTTTGGTAAAAAGACTGACTTAAAACATTGATTCCCCCCCCCCCCGATTAAATGTTCTGTAATTAGCTCACTTAGCAGCTCTGTCACTGCCTTCAAACAGAGGTGCATGCCTGACTAAGCAGGGGAGTAAACTTTCAGTTTCAAAAACTCTTGGGGACAGCAGCAAAATTTTGTTTTATTTTCACAAATTACAACAATGAAAAAAGTATGAGTTTCTGCAAGCTCTTTGCAAACGCACAGCAACCTACACAATAACAGATGGACAAAGGATAGCTGAACAATTATTCTGTTACTTTAAATGGCAAAGAATTATATGCTGTTGATCTAGCAGTCCGTCTTGCTGATAATTCATGAGAAAGGACATTCCAAAAATTGTTTTCAAGTTATAAAACTGCTTTTCACAGTTTTTGCTTAAAAGAAGTAAATCCTTTTAAAAAATGTTTTTAAAAAATTTTTTAAAATTTTAAAAATATCACTGTTCAAAGCACAGCTTTGGAGGAAACCTGAATAAAAAGAAATATTCTCTACTTAAAAAACAATCTATTTTAGGGGAAAGAGATTTATTTTTAAATACAGTGTACCTTAATAAATAATCTGCATATATAGCTGGTTCTGGCAACATCTGTTCTAGTAAATCTTCCCCTTCTTCACCTTTTGATTTTAGACATTCACAAAGACATCTCCAATATAACACATTCTCAGCTGTTAAGTCTTCCAGTGGAATCAGTTTTCTAAACAAAAATAAATAAATATGGAGAGATAAATAAAGTAGGGTCAAAGACAACAAGTGCATGGAAATAATTGTTTTCCCAAGATGAAAATAAAATCCTGTCAAAGGTATTCCCCACAGAAATACATAAAGACTAACAGAAATAACTTCTCCCTTCTTAAGAATCAACACAGAGCTCCCCGAGCCTCTCACTACATTGCACTTTTCAGTATTTTAAATCCAGGCTGTTCATATCAGTTTGTGGAAAGATTCTGCTCAGCTTTTCAGACCTCCTAGAGTAACCATCCAAGTACTTTAACTCCATGAAACATTGTTATCACTGTATAAGTCTGGAAAACTGAACTAACTCTGTTAATCTGCAGAAATGCAACAACTGCATTAAATTATTTTTCAGCTTCTGTTTATGAATTGTTTCATTCGTTCTTAATACAAGACCTTCAGACAATATTTGAATAACAATCATAGTACCTCAAATGCAAAAAGTAATAGGGCTGCCTCTCAACAACTCTGTAAGCTCATCCTCTGTTTACCAGCCATAGGACCCCCACCCCTTTTTATAATCTAGTCTTTTCCATGCTAAGCATGGCATATAATCTTTGTTTCCAGAAGCAGAATGTGAAGTTGTGCATTAATTCTACCTCAAACAGAAAAGACAGAGCATCACTGTCAGTGGTACTTCTCACTCCCTTGAATCTCATTTTACTCGCAAACTATCAAAAACATTTTTGGGGGTTTTTTAGGTCACACACACACACACACAAAGAGAAAGAAAACAAAAAAAATATGCCAGCAACATGTAGCTGAAAACTGATCATTTGATGGCTTCCCATTAATCCAACAAGCTGTTATTTAAAAGTAAATTTGACAAGCAGAAATCATAGACTTCAAAAGTCTAAGCATTTATCATATGGATACTGCATCACTCAAGCTGTAGTCAGAAACATCATACAAGAACAAGCACAGTATTTTCCATAAATCAAGTAACCTCTTTACAACCTGAATAATTTCACTCCTTTCTCAAAGTGTCATTAGTCTAACAGACCTACTTAAAAAAATTCTCAGCCCACTCTTTCAGAAGGGAAGCCTCGTTTTATGCAGGATCAGACAGACAAGTCCAGAACTATATAATTTTTTTCCTTTGAACCTCTTAAGTTATTGGCACATTTCCAGAGACTGTAAGAAAGTTATTTCACCATTATTGATGCTTTTTAAAGCCAGACAGCCCACATCTATAGCTTTAGAGTGCAATACATGTAGCATCTACTGATTTCAAAACATCTGCCATAAGCTACTACTAGAATGCAAGACACTTCATTTGACGACATTACATATTTTCCCCCAAAACACAGAAGACTATTTTATTACCATTTTTTAATCAGTGACAATTTGCCATTTAAGTTTATCATCTGAGATTAGACTTCTGCCACTGTTATTAACCATTCCATTCTGGTTGCTTCAGTTAACTCTAGCTGTTTCTTCTCACACCTTTTTGCCTCCCTTGGTAATTTCCTACAACATCTAATTCTTGTTTTCTTCCCGACTTCATTTTTGCTTCATGGATCTTAATATTCATCATGCCATCTTCTTCATAGCTTAGTCAAATTCTACCAAACATTAACACAGGAAAAGAAGCCTCTACTTCTGTCAAGCTCTATTAAATACATGTAAAATACTTCCAAAAGAAGGCTGAAACACAAGCCAAATAATTTCATTCTCATTGATTCTTCAAACAGTTCGTGGATAACTGAACCAGCCCCAGATTGTGCTGCCTCTAGCTCAGCAAAAAGGACAGAGGGAAGCCAAAGACGACTAGGAAACGTCTGAGAAAGACCAGAAGCATTACCAACAGGGAGAAGGAATGGGAAAAAAGGAGCTTTTCGGTACCACAGGTTAAAAGAAGAGAGCAAATTACAGTTGTGGGGGTAAACTAGAGCATTGCCTTTATTGTCAGCTGTATAGACAGTACAGGAAATAAACCAAATTAGACTCAGTTGTATAGAATCATAGAATGTTTTGGGTTGGAAGGGACCCCTAGAGGTCATCTAGTCCAACCCCCCTGCAGTGAGCAGGGACACCGCTAACTAGATCAGGTTGCTCAGAGCCCCATCCAACCTGGCCTTGAATGTTTCCAGGGATGGGGTCTCCACTACCTCTCTGGGCAACCTGTTCCAGTGTTTTACCACCCTCATTGTAAAGAATTTCTTCCTTATATCTAGTCTAAACCTACCCTGGTTTAGTTTAAAACCATTACCCCTTGTCCTGTCACAAGAAAAGCTTGTTTAGTTGATTAATTTACTGCCTCCTCAAATTCTAAGAGTGTGATTTTGGGGATGTTCAGGAAACAAAAAGTCAAAGACATTTTTCATTTTTTCGTCTTGCTTATCTGGCACAATCATTTTCAGCTGGTGAACACAGATCTTTTAAAGAAGAAAAAAACATATCCAAAACACTTAAGTACACAAACACCAGGGAGACATCATGGCTTACACCACAATATCAGTCTTTTATCACAGGTAATAGTTACGCTGCTCCCCATTTAGATATAACCTTTAATTTAATATTCTTATACAAAATATTCATCTTTTGGAAATAAACTGATCTGCATACCTGCTGTCAAGGTTTTTACAGTTCTGAACAAAGTCGTGAAGTGGAGATAATGAAAACACAGCATTTAGTACTGGGATGGCCACTTCTGGACAGTTTTCCACATCCAGTCGATGAAGCAATTCTAAAACATCCCCTTCAGTCAATCGTAACCAGGCTTGAAGCAGCTTCTTCTTCATTACCTCCTTAACAGCTTCTAATAATAGAGGAATTTAAACAGTTTAAAACGTTAAAGGTAAAAAGATATCAAGCTTTCAACATGCTTTCACAAGTCATTTTTCTATAGAAGGCTTTTTGGAAAGAAGTTATTATATAGTTGAACTTAATGTCACATTAAAAATAAAAAAAACCCAAACCCGTTAAATAAGAACTAACCATGGAGCACTGCTACATTTTTGAGGCAATATATTTCCCCCCTTCTCTCCCCCCAGGAATAAAAGAAAGCCTCTATCCAAAAGCTGTTACATCTAAAGACAGCATCTCAGCCCAGAAAATCTACAAACCATGAACTCTCGTAGAGCAAGGAAATATTCTGGGGAAGCATTGTTATATACTTGCTCTGTTTCAGGCATTTGGGAATTGGCCCCTTTTGGAGGCAGGACACTACTGTACAGACCTTTAGTCTGAACTGCCACACAGAATTCTGGTCTTAATTCAATTATTCAACTGCATTACAAAATTTACATAAAGGTACTTAAAGTCCCTCCTCCCCATTACCACAATGAACAAATAGTTTCTGGATCAATAGAGTACTATTTAATCAAGGAAAAAGTCTTTGTGGGAATATCTAGAATACGTACCTCATTAATATATACACACAGATTTAAGCAGGGAAGTAGAAAGGCTAATAGTCTGGTGGAAGTAAAAACATAATAACTAGGGAGCGATACAAGTATGCTCTTAAGATCTTTCAGAAAACAATATCCAATATAATGGAAACAAAGTCCACACATGCTGACAACATTCATCATTCCTCTTATATGTAACTTACAATAATAAAGACAGCATTTAAATATAGTAAAGAGTTCAAAGAGAGCTGTAAAAAGACCTTGAAAGAGCTAAATTCAGGTCCTAAGAATGAGAAACCTCCCCAAGAACATGAAAAGCATTAATTAGTAGAAAGTAGTAGAATGAAAAAGAACAAGAGAATGGATAATTGACAGCTGAATGCACCCTGAAAAGTAGAACTAAGAAGAATCTGGATTATGTTTTCTAGGCCTTGTTAGCTTGGGAGTTACTCAGATAAGCAAATTCAATAGATACACACATATTCAAGGTTATAGAATTCGCAAAACAGATTAAAATGAAGGGATACTAGTGGATATATATATAAATGCAGCCAATTTGGAACATAAACCTCTTTTGCCCAGCAAAGAACATATGGTATCAACAACATTGCTGAGGCTACATACCCTGGCAGAGATTTTCCCTTCTGATTCTAGGTGTCAAGAAAAAGAGCAAGCCCTCAATAGCTGGGACGAAGAATCATCCTAAGGAAGAGACAGACACCAACAGAGAAAGTATCTGCTCTGGATCATAAAAGAAGGCAGTTCTTTATGTCGAACACCTCAATGTCACCAAAATACAGGCCATGGAGAAATGCTGTACCTTCTCTGTAAGGGAATACTGTCCTTGTTCCTGATAAATGAAGGATCACAGGGAAGAATAGTGAAGGTAGCTTGTCCCCCCCGGTTTTGAAAGATCACTAAGACAGAAACCCATTCACCCCAAGAAAAAAAAAAGAATCATCTGTCGAGACCAAGTATTATTGGGGGGGTATGGCAGCTAGCAGACAAGAAGCAACTAGTTAGGTCAAACAGCAAACTAGTCTAATGATAAGAAACAGTGATTCAGAACATGGGCTTTTCAGTGCTGGACTTCAAAAACAAAACCTGACAAACTTCATTGACCACTATAGAACAATTCAGGGTGGCTGGGGAAAAATGCTAATTAAAACTTATTATACAGAAGGAAGACTTCTTTTTAAGTGTAGTTCTATACAGCATAAGAAAGCAGTCAGCTGATCCTTTCTTCCTTTGTTATCAAGAACTAACAAGACTAACATGATCCCCCAACTAGCCAAAAAGAAAGGTAGGTCAAAAAACCCACATACATAAATGACACGCCTTTAAGAGCTCCAGTTACCAATGAACATAGTACTTTTGTCTTGTTATCTAAGTGAATATCCACATAAGTCACATTTCTCACAGTTCACAAGAAGCACATCACTAAGCAAGGAAAGTTCTCAGACTAAAATTCAACAGGGCTTAGTACATATTTTCCAAGCAAAGTACGTGGATAACACAGTAGCACTTAGTAAAACTGGCAGCTTTTATTGTGAAATTCATGTATCATTATAATTGCTATTACGGGGGGGGGGGGGGGGGGGGGGGGGCGGCGGCGGTGACACGGGACAGACCAAAAAAACCACCACACACACACTTTCTATGTAGGCAGGCCAAAATTGCCTCACTCAGATGCATATGACCTTTTGATCTTCTGGCAACACCACCACGCACAATTATGGGTACATTCTGAATGGCTCTTTATATAAAAATGATACAGTACAGAAGACATCAAAAAGAATAAAGCTGCTTCATGATGAAGTGAATGAGGGTCAATAAAAAATTCATTAAAAACAAAAACCTCAAGCTAGTTAAATAAAAAACTAGCCAGCTGAGAAAATTTCTCTCCAAAGACACACAGGAAACATTTTCAAACAATTATCAAACTGATATTAATGTTTACATTTAAATTCTTTAATATATTTATTAGTTACAAAAATATCTGTAATAAAATGTGTTTCAAAATACACTGTATTAAGTAATTACATTTTTCTACTTCTGTGTTTAATTACATTGTTGTTTTTTAATTTTAATAGCATTTGGGCCTATTTTAGAGCTCAGTGGCTTTCAAGTTTTTTGAAAGTGCAATCCTTTTCTGGTTTGTCTGCCATTAAGAGGACTAGAAAACCAAAGCAGCAAGCAGAATTTCTTGTGCTCAAACATTTCCTGGTACCTCACGACTCCCCTCGAGCTCCTTATTATTGCCATCACAGCTTCCACATAAATCATCCCCAAAACATTAGAAAGTATTCTCTCAAACATTTGTATTAAGATGTTAAGAAAGATGATTTCTTACCACATCTGTCATTAAGTCCTTGTTGCAGCAGTTTGACTCTCTGCGCTATTGACAGAGCTCTCATGTGAACTTTTTCTGCCAAAACCTTAAAAAAATAAAATTAAGACATTAAAATACATTTCTACAAATGATAACAAATGTATTCATTAACTACCCGTGGGTTTAAACTCTGTTTTATCCATCCACAGAAACCGTAAGTCAATTAAAGCCTGTAATACCTATACCATCAGCATCATTTCAATACATTAACAGGCAGATTCTTGTGCACAGAAGAAAATGTAAAATAAAATAAAGTAAGAATAAAGTTAATTAATAGCTTAGAAGTTTGGCAGCCCTGCTTTAATGCAACACCTGGATATGAAAACTATTCTCTTTAAAGCTCCAAGAGCAATGAGTACCTGCAATGAAGTGACTAAAGTATGTACTTTCCTTAAAGCCTACTAACACAGAGATTCACTTAAAAAAATAGAATTTAATTTAAGTTAAAAAAGAATAGATGGTTCTGTGTGAAAAAAGTGAACAATTTGTTTGAAAATCTTGCCTAAGATGCCTGCGCAAGAAATATACATGGTAGCATACCTTCTTGCCCTTACCCCTACATGTAAACGTAAGTAATGGTTAATACTTCTCAAAACTGGAATACCAAAAACATGTGATTTTTTTATACTAGTATCGCTGTGATCCTAACTTTACTGAATTATCTATTATGTAATAACAGAGAAGAAAAATTGCTTCATAAACATCACAAAATGCATAGACAGAAAACAAAAGATTGTATGTATCATCTATACTTTTACTGTCTGATCCTGAAGAGCCGAGTTCTATCACAAAAGTAATTTCTATCAAGCGAGTTGTGCAGTCAAGTTCAGGGGTTCTAACTTGAAAACCTGTATTAAATCACTCCCCCTCAAAATTCTGGCAAGTGGACATAAATTTTTTAACCATTCTTAGTGTTTAACCAGTGAAACATAATAAAAGTATTAAAGCCTTTTTCCTAAGTCAGTTTTTGAAATTAATACTAAGTGATCTAATCTACCTCATATGCCTGCTTCCGGACAGCTTCCTTTACATCCATAGTGCGGCCTACAATTTTTGGCAAAGTCCTTGCTGATGGAGCAATACATGACAGCACTGCACGCCTCACTTCTGAATTGGAATCATTTTCAAGCAACGTGTTGTAAACTGAAAGTAAAATAGTTATAATAATGTTTTCATAAGAGTTTGAAAATTATAGAAAAACAGAAAAAAAAAAAAATCAGGTGCTGTTATTTAAACTCTTCCTCCATCCCTGCATAGTTCATACAAATTAGGGAATAGCTTAGGGTCACAAGCCCAAGATTTTAAGGCAATTACATGCTGAGCTATGATCTCAAAAGAAATTAAACTATGAAAATAATATTTGCAATCATAAGAAGGATCTTCAGTTAATAACTCTGAAAATTGCTGCTCTAGATCCCACCTATAAATAACCACTTGGCAAATTACTGGACAAACTAAAAAATAATTCTTCCAAATGTTGGCTTCTTAAGACCTCTATTTACTGTCTCTACATCCTCATTACCTTTGAGGTAGGTCATCAAATTTTGCTATAAATGGAAAACCACAATCTCCATTAAGCCTATCAAAACACAAATAGTAAAATCTCTCACGTAATGTTTTTTGTTATATTCTTGACCCTTTTTCAAAATTAAAAGCTACAATAAAAAGAATTTTATCAGGGAACACTTGAATTAATCTTCTTGCTCAGACGATGGTTGACTATGAAATTTATGTGCTCCTAAATAAGCAACATATAAACAAACACGTAGAAAACGTAATTTCAAAGAAGGTACCTTAAAAACAATAAAAAAACCCCCACCTCTCTTTATAAACACAGTATGCAATGTTCAGTCAGGGCACATTTTACATAACAGCAGCTGAGCTGGTACAAGTCTACAGTCTGTCTACCCTGAGGCAATGGAAGTAGAGACTTAGTCAAGAGTCATAGCATACACAAAGAAACCCACCAATGGCACAAAAACAGCATCAAGAAACCTGGGTTCCAGAGGTGCTGATCTCTTAAAGGAAGTGATTCATGAGTAAAATGAGATTTGCAAAAAAAAAAAAAAAAAAAAAAAAAAAAAAAAAAAGAATAAAAAAAAAGGCCAGAAAAAGCATAGGTCAACATTGTCAGTAACCAGTTTGCCTCTCATGGGGCAGCCAGCCATCATTTGAGACAAAATCAGTTTTTCTATTACCATCTTTACTCTAATTTTGTTCAAATTCAATTAATAGTACAAAAGGGTCCTTAAAGGGTAAGAACTGAGCAAGCATGTATCCAATTCCACTCCAATTCGCAACACACCATTATTCTCACCATCCTTTAACTATCTTCAGTTCATAGAATAGCCTGGGCCCAATATGAGTTATCTGTCATTTAATCTCCTTCAAGCAGTTCTGGTTTTTCCCCTTGAATATACACAACTCTTGTATCTACAACCTCCTCTGGCAAAGAGTTCCAGAGTTTACAAATTATTACAAGAATAGCCTCCAAGATTTGTTTTAAAGTAGTGTAAGTCAACAAATGTTCTTAAACAAAAGAAAAAACCCAATACTACTTACTGTTAACAACAGGACAGTTTTCATCCTTAGGATCTTGAAGTCTCGACAGGGCCAAGACAGCTTGAATTCTCACATTTGAAAATTTATCTTTAAGTCTGATCAGCATAGCTTCATTAATTTTATCAAATAAGTCATCATCAATCTGGGCATTCTCTGGCATATTTCCCAAGATCTTATTAACAAGCTGACATGTTCGAAACCTAACTGCATGGCTGTTCGCATTGTGAGACTTCAGGAAAGAAAAAAAAAAGTATCCTTATAATCACACTTTTCTCATTTCCAACATAAGGCTATTAATATGCACATGTAAGTAGTTAATATTCTATACAGTACATGAAATACACACATCTGTGCTTTTCCTATTTAAGTTTATTTTTAATAAGATTAAAAAAGTCACAGAACTGGAAAACAATTATGGCCCATCACCTACATCAGTGGCACTTTACGTAATTAGCAATGCCTTCACAAAGGAAAAAACATGCTTCCCACTCAATGCAGACTACAGTACTTCAGCTATCTTAACCTCTCTGTCTCCATAAAACATTAGGAAAAAAGTATTAGCAATAAGACTATTGGCCATACTTCCAAAAATTAAAAAATTTTCTATTGAAACTGTTTGTCTTCTTTCTGTATAACACTTGCAATAAGAAAGGAAAACCTACATGTATGAAACATCTTTTAGTTTTTCTTTTCAAAGAAACAGTATAAATTCATTTTCACAACACTTCCAAAATTTCACACTTATAAATGCACCTATAGTAAAGACTATAATGACACAATCTGACAGCCAAACAGAAAATAGTTAATATTTGCTCACAGGCCTAACTTATCAAATCCAGTTATTGGGGGTGTGGCGAGTTGTTTGGGTTTGGGGGGGAGGGACGACAGAGGGTGGTGTTACTCATAAAGCACTAGCTTTGCCTTGCTTTCACTTTTTAAGTTCTAGTTTTTAGGTACCTCTCGAGCACCAGCAAGTTTTCCCCACTGCATGAAGTTTCCATTTGTTATGTTAAAGATTTAATGGTGTTACTGTACCTCAAGCAGAAACTTAAACACATAATTCAGAAGTAAATTATCTTCTTCCTCCTCACTACCATCCTCTTTCTCCATTTGATAAAATGAAGTAACAAATTTAGCCACAAAATTGATCACTTGTTCCACTGCTGGTTCCCGTCTGTAGATTACCATAGCATACTTAAGGAAATGAATGAATTTTTCGTGAAAATCTTCCTTATCTTCCAACTGAAGGAAAAGAATAAAAAGCAAACCACAACAAAAGATAACTATCCTGTTCATCTTTCAAAAGCAGCACATAGCAAAACAAAACAAACGGGTTTATAGTTGACAGCTTCCATTTAAATTTTGAAAGCGCTAAAGCCAGCAGGTAGGGCACACCCGCCGTTGTGCACTGAGCATTTTGCCTTAGCTCCGCAGCACGCATATGTCGTGACAGCTGTGCTCCATTCTGGCCTTTACATGTACCTGCTAACAGGTTTCAGAGCGGCAATCCGTCATTATCCTGTGTCACATCCATGCCTCGGGTATCCAAACACCTTCCAGCAACACCGCTAATAGCGGCCGCGGGCCGTTCTTACACCCGCGCTGGCAGGAGACAAACTGTGTATAGTATCTTAGCGCGTGGCTTGGTTTTTTTAAGTCGCGGGGCTCTTCTTATGGCCTCAGCGCTTGCTTTATGGGAAACAAGGCCGGGGAGGCCCCCTGCCCGCTGAAGGAAAAGCGGAGCAGCTGCTGAGCGCCCCCAGCCCGGCGGGTCACGGCCCCTCCGGCCGCTGGCACGGCCCGCGGGCAGGCGTACCTGATTATAGGTGCTCTTCAACCCCACCACAAGTTTCGCCTGGTTCTGGTGAGGCTTCTGAGCCAGCTGAAAGGCTTCTTTGACTTGCAGAAGCTTCTTTTTTGCTCCCATGGCTGCAGAGAAAGGGGACGGTGAGGCCCACGACTCCCCCGCCGCGGGCTCCCGCAGCCCCGGGAAGGCGGAGAGCTGCTCTTCCGCACAGGGCCCCGCGCGGCAAGCCCCCCAGCGGGCCGAGGCCCCCGCCCGACAGCCGAGCCGAGCCGAGCCTCCGCCCAGCCGCGGGGCCGTCGTCGTCGTCGCCCCCCCCACCCGCCGCGCGCGCCAGCAACGGCCGCAGCGCCCGCGCCCCCAGCTTCAAACTCAGCGCGAGTCTCGCTCCCAATCTCGCGAGAAAGTCACCGGGCAGCAGAGGGGGTGCGCGTGCTCGCCGCCGCGCGCCGGAGGAGGGGAGGGGCGCGGCGCGGCTGTTAGCGGGGAGCGGCGCCATCTTCTGCTGGGGCGGGCTGGGGGGGGGGGGGGGCGGGGGCCGGGGCCGGCTGCGACCCCGCCTCCGCCTCCTCAGTTGCGGCTGGCGGCAGGAGCGGCTGTTTCAAAGCAGAGCGGGCATCGGTCCTGCTGCGGCTGAGAAGCGTCAAGAGGATTTCCGGAATGTATGTTGCTGCGAAATAGTTGAATAAGCCTGAAAAAACTCTGCTGCTGCCCTCAGCCACTCTCCGGACGTGATCGTCTGGAAAAATGAGCATTTTGTGGACGGGAGCCTTACACCGAAGCAATTGGGGTAGCAGACCAAGGAAGCTCAGCCTGTGTCTAAAAGTAATAAAAGCCCTTTGGAGAATGATCATCTAATGAGACAAAAAATGCTCAGCTAATGTATGCAGAGCGAGATATGTTTGCCTGTTTTAAAGATTTAGGTAACAGAGGAGATTAGTCCACTAGGTAACCGGTTAAGTAACTGCTTAAGTACTTAGTTCCTTGGGTGAACTACCTAAGCTGAATGCAACTTGCAGACTGTGTGTTTCTTATTGAAACATCATTCTGTTTTGTATCAGCTGTAAGGGGGACATTGAAAAGGTGGATAGTATGGATAACGGACTTGCTGGAATGTGTATTTGCATTCCTTCCAGACTGATTCTTTTACTAGTGGAAATTTTCAAGCATTTGTTGCTAACCTAATGCTTTCCCAGAAATCCTTTAACTTGAGAAAAGTAATACATTCTGTGTCTCATTAAAAACAGGAAAGATAACTAAGCTTAAAGTCTAGAGACATGTTACGGGTTGCAGAACATACTGTGAGACAGGGACTGACATTTAATGAGAAGCAGGGCAGGAGATGATTAGCTGAGGGGAAACATTCTGAGCATATATTAATTACAGAGTTACGGACAGCATTCAAAAACGTGAACAGAAGTAGTTAACTGCGGACACTAGGAACTTAAGGTATTTGACGTCTGTGTGTGTTTGGGCTTTTAAAAAAAGTGTCTCACTACCTCAAGTGATGATAGTTATCTAGTAAGAACAGACGACATGCCATCAAATGACAGGAGGTCAAATAGGCAGAACCCATCCTGAAGAAGGATCATTTTTGGCTAAGAAAAAAACACCTAACAAATAAAAGAGATAAGCACTAGGGGTCAGTCTTGTTCCAGATCTGAATCTTCTCAGTGTTTAAGTAGCAGTTTTTAATCGAGAAAATAATGGAATTTTTTTCTCTTTATAATTGTGTCGAGGATTATGGGGTATATGAGCTGTATGTGGAGAATGGAGGGCAGCAGCAGGAAAAAGTGTGTTCTATTTTATAGATAAAAATAAAAATAAATTTAAAAATAATTTATACAGAGGTTTTTTCCTGATGTGTTGTATTACCATACATTTGTGTATGTTTACAACAGATACCTGCTTTTTAAAGGAAAGTCGTTTGTATTTTGTATTAACTTTTAAAACGTATGGATCTGGCCTAATCCCCTCTGCTCCCAGAAAGCAGAAAATGGATTCTATATGCACAAGTACCATAGTAACATAGAATAATATATATTAACATTTTCCTAAAAGTTTTTGGTTTATGTTGGAGAAATAGCCATTCTACAAAACCACAGCAAATCCTCAAATGAGCCAGGGTTTTTTGGAAGGTTGTATTTCCTTAGGAAATACAATGTGTAACCATCTTTCTATTTAAGATATTTTTACAGGATAATTAACTTAATTAGCTTTTTTCCACTATAGGAAAAGATGACTATGGAAACAGGAAGAGAAGGGGATGCAGAGAACAGGGTGGAAACAGAAAGAGAAGAGCAGGTAAAACTTCGTGATTCTTGTGGCTTTAAAAACCCAGGATTTTTATTTTAAGTGAAACTGATAATACAAACTGAATTATTTTTGATTCACATATGTTTGGCAGCCTATTTGTGCCTACCTGCATTCAGCTCTGTAGATGAGGATTATCTCTGGTGAATACCTTGTCCCTTTTGAGGGATTTCATCCAGGATGTGAGACTTATTTCTTCCAGTTTGCTTTAAATATTTCTGCTAGGTTTTGTATTTCCACGTAGAAATAGAAGTCAGGCTTCTGTTATCACAAATTGAAGTCTAACCCAGTTAGACATACTGGCTTTCAGGGTAAATATGCCACAGGAATCCAGATTCACAGTACCATAATTGGTATTTCATGTGTAGGTATATAACATGTTGAAGTAGGATCACGAATGCCAGCCATTATGTTGGCATAGAGTATAACAGTCTCCCTGTGATACCAGATACCATGTTCAACTGATAGAGGTATTTGCTGTCAGAGTTTTTACAAATTGTGTTTCAGGGCCCTTGCTGCATTAATAAGCCTTAATGGCCTCACCTGGGGCTTCCAGCCACATCCCTTGCCCACAGGCCCAGGAACCTCATTTCAGCTCAGCCCTGGGCCTTCAGTCCTTTTCTGAGCTAACTCTCAGGGCTTGTTGAGGGCTGACCGGGAGGGCAAGGGCCTCACCAGCACCACAGGCCCAGAGGTTGTGGCCAGTGGGTTTCAGTTTCTGAAAAGGAATGATGAAACTCAGAATCTTGGATGGTGCTCCAAGCTCTGGAGGGAAATTTGCTCTAATAACTCAAAATTTTTTCCTTGTTCTTTGAAATGGTGACCTCATCTGCTATGCTTTGGTCTACTTCTGGCTGTCTGTGTCTCTACTTCTGACCCACTGTTCTAGATCCTTTCCCTTTCCTTTGTCAGGCCTGTTTCATGAGCAGATACACAGTCCCATGGTAAGCCAAACTTGCCACATCCCACTTACTTTGTGGTAATTTTAGATGTCAGTCACTGGGTAAAAAAAAAAAAAAGGTTAAAAAAGGAAAGTTGTTGCTTTTATAACTAGTGCATCTGGTTGGTTCCAGTTTCCATATTAAAAATATAAGTGCAGTAATATTTCATCCATAATCGGGCCATCATTATGCAGTAGTAATCAGAGCTTCCATTCACCACATTACTCCAAAACTTGTGTGTATGTAAGTCAGCTATAAAATTGTACATATGTTTTTGAATAGGTACTGTTTCCAGTCAATGAGGAAATCAGTAACACTTCTGGTGTTTTTCAAATTGGACTCTCAAATCCTGTTTGCTTTATGAAGTGGGAAGAAATTCATTATAAAGTAGTCATATATAATATTATATATATATAAATTATACATAATATATGTAATTACCCAAGATGTACCAGTGGCAGAAACACTTGTCCTTTTTCTTGCATTCAATCCCAAAACAAGCTTCATTGGAACTAGGATATTGAATTAGGTGAGCAGGGTAGCTGCTCTTATGAGTCTTCTGACTACTTTTTATCCTTATTTCCATTTTTTGTTTTCCTGTAAGAAGGAAAAACGTGAATTCTGTATTATGGGGTCAAAAAGCAACTCTGGAACCAAAATGAATTTAAATGGAGATCAATAATGAGGATAGTGATTTATTAATTAAATTAGAATCTCATTTAGGGGTGCATCTTCCTTTGTTGAGACACTAACTTGAAAAGATTTAAATCCACTTTATTGATACAGCTTTCTCATTTGAAACATAATGTGACAGTTAATGACTAACTGTATTGTTCTACCATTTTCAAATGCAAATTTTATTGGACTGCAAAACAGCAGAAGAGTGTAATCTGGGGGATCAGTTTAACTTTGACGTCATGTATTAAAAAAAAATATAAATCCCACTGACTTCAGTAGTACTGGTATTCAGAAATATAGTTGAAGAACTGGGCTCTGTACTATGTTTTGGGAAAGCTGTTTGTAATATGTTAATTGGGTGCAAACTTATGTATTAAACATTCACAAGAGAAATATCTTCTTTATGTCTTGGAATTTGGGGTGTAGGGGTCTTTTAATAATAGCTAGTCTTACCTTGTATATGACACAAAGATTTTTTTACATGTAGGTATAAATAATGCTGGATTGACAGACTTGGGTTTCAGTTGAAATAGTGAGAGTGTGAGTTTGGTCCATATGGATCACACCTTACTTAAATTATGCTGATGTTTAAATCATGCAGGGAGTTAAGAATTTTATACATGTATTATGAAAGCCTACCTGAAATTTGTTTCAGCCACTTAAAGCTAATTTGCTTGGTGACAAGGATTTTGTAATAACCATAGCCAGAATTGTACTTTTTCCCATTTGACAGTCCTGATGATGTTGACTTAGAGACACTTTTAAAGATTTGCTGACATTGACTGAGCAGCTATCAGATAATGTTTCTGACATCTGAGTCACTGTTATAGATTAAATACATGACAGAACAAAGTGTCCTATGGTACCAGAGCAATGCCAAATTGCTTTGGTACCACAGAAAAAGGACACAAATTCAAAAATTGCTTACTTTGCATGCAGATTTTGTTCCAAGTTCTTTCTTTTCTTTTTGACAGAGGGAGAAAGGCATTATAAAAACATTACAGAAGGGGAAAAGTAATTTGATTTTTGGTCCCTCCACACACGCCTCTAAAACAAGAAAGGATTTGATTCCAAGTCAAACCTCATTAGAAGCCCTATTTATTTCCTCATTGATTGAGAACAGTAAATATTCCTTCAATATCTTATTATTAAAAAAACAGACCTGAACACAAATTTTGGAAGGATATGATGAACAGAACATCTAATTTTTGTTGTGTAATAATGGCCCAATCCACCAGCAAAGTAAAATAAAAAAACATGCTCTCATATGATGCTAGTCTATGTGCTATGAAGTTCCAAATGCAAAGGTTGAGAAGACTAAAGTTTGTAGAACAAAGATCTCTGAACTCTATTATGCATACCGCAGTTGGCTGAATTAGAAGGACTGCAAAGAGGCATTATAAAGATTTCAGAAGCTATGCAGTCTGCATACTCAACAAGCAGGAGGTACCGAAAATGGAAGACTTACAGTCTTTTACTCATATATCACTTGTTTATAATAAAAAGGTAAATTAGTTAATGCATCTGTACAGTAAAGCTATAACTTGTGTACAGCTACTCATAGACTTATAAAGACTGTAGTGCCATGACCACCTTCTCTCATAATTTACTTAAAACTAACGCAGCAATAATAATTCAAACAGTTGTGTGGTTTTTCTGTTTAGACTTTCAATTTGTATTTTGAACTATCTTTGCCATATACTGTCCCAAGTTCAAGAACATACACACTTAAATTATGTTTTGTGATGTCCTTGCTTTGTCGTCTTATCTATAGGTGATCTCTAGATCAATTAGGAAAAAAGGTGAAATTCTCATTGAAAAGGTCTGGCATTATCTGTTGAAATTCTGTTATTGAAATCAAGTGGGTTTTTTGAGTAGTGGGACTAACTAACTTGAGTCTCCTTTGAATTTATGTTCTGTGGTTGCATTTTCTGGTGCATGAGATCTGACTGAAGTTTTTCCAATGTTTCAAGTATTGACTGACACATCTTGTCTGGACTCGGAAAAACTTAACAGTGACAAATTATGTTCTGCTAATACACCATCTTGTACCAAAGCCTCACGTTTTACCCTCTAACCTCCCAAGATACATAAACAGCCTGCTTTAAAATGCCTCAGTGGTTTATTCCTTTCCCAGTGTACCTGAAGACCTGTGCTCCTCTGCTCTGTCTATGCCTGTGCAAGTGTCTCAAGTCTCTGTCCAGCCATGCATTCAGGTCCGGTGTGTCCTCTGCTGTTCAGGAGAAAAAAATTAATGTTACCGTCTGTCTAGTAGACCTGTTACACAGGTGACTTATTGCAAGTACTTTTAAAACTTTTTGCATTTTTCTTAATTTGTTTTCTGTTTTAACTCAGTTTTGTTCTTTTTCTGAGGAAACAAAATGCTAGGAAATTGCTCTAGCCCTTTGTGTTCTCTTGATTGTGCTAATAAGCTTGTAAATATAATCAAAATTTTACATTAATTTTAAGTTCCAACACTTTTTTCCTCAAATTGACCATGTAAGAAGATATTATAACCATATTAACTCAGTTAAGCTTAAGTGTGAGTGCATGTCTTATCAGATACCAGTCAGTTTACAATGGCACGTCCTATGCCCTCGTCACAGAAAAAGTTGCAGTCACAGGCAGCAGCATCTTGGACAGTGGTGCCAGTGAATGAAGAAACTATACTTAGGCATTCCTGTGTCCAAGGCTCTGTTTCTTATATTTTCTTATTAATGTTCTGTCTGGGCTAAAATTCTCTTCACTCCTTAGCATCTCCCAGCAACTGTGACCATCTTCATTTTCCTTCCTGGCCTTTCCCTTCTACACCAAGTTTCTCAGTCAGTCTTCATTTCCTCTCACTCCTGGAGTGAAGATTCTTTCTGCCTCCGGAGATTCTCAGTCCCTCCTTTTCTCCCAGCAATTTAATGGTTTGGTTTCTCTGTCCCAAGGTCTTGTCTTCTTTCATCTTCCTGCTCCTCCTTTTCCTCACTGCCTGCAGGCATTCTTCTTCTGCCCTGATTTTTTTCCTCTTGAGATGTTTATACTTAACAGTGCTTTATCTGGTTTTGCCCTCACCAAGGATTTTTCTTTTTTGCTGAGGATTTTCCCTTTTTCCTTTTGCCCTAGCTGATACCAGTTAATCCTCCTTCCCAGTTCTGATAGTCCTGAGGAAGCTCTTTTTCTAATCCACCACTAGCAAAGTGGAAGCTTCTTGCCCGAGAAGGATGGAAAGTACTGCCAGGAGCTGAGACAGGAGAGCTGCCTTACCTTACCTGCATGGGGCGGGCTGCAAGCCAGCGTGAGCTGACGTGGGTCCCTCAGCCTGCTCCATGGGGTCTCTTGTACTGGCTGCAGCAACACATCAAAGGGGTGTTGAGCAGCTCTCAGCTTCTCTTACCTGTTCTTTCTCCCTTTTCCTCTTCTCCATCTCTCTGACTTCACCCTACTTTGCCTTCTCCTCCTTCCCTTTTCTCTTCTAGACTTGTTTAAACGTGTCTACTAACCATTTTCTTCTTGCATAACACATTACTGAATCAATCTGCTTTAAAAATCCCATTATCTTAATAGCTTGCCTTTTTTGTGCCCTTTTTTCTGCCTTTTCTGTACTTTAATTTGTTGTTACATGTAGAAGCCTGGTCTCTTTGAAGAGAGGGAACAGCTTGCAGATGAAAAAAAAACCCAACCCATAATATTTTTGGTTTTCTTCTGGCACCTTTCCAGTGCCGTTAGTGTAAGTGAGGGGAACTGCCCAGTCTCTTTGGATAAGGCAAGTGGACTGGATCCTGGACACCGCTCCTGGGCTGAGCTGGGCTCAAGTGTGCTGCTTAGCTGGAAGAGCTGCTCCATTCTGCTTTCTGCTGAGCAGCAAAAATTTAACAAGGTTTTCTTCATCTCTTCACTGGTCCATCCGGACTTCGAGAGGATTGCCAAAATAACAGAGTTTATGAAAGATGCCAACACCGTCCTCGCTGATGACCTCTGTGATCCCTTGGCAGCCCAAGAAGGTGACATGATTTAATCTGCAGACGATCTCTGTAACGCATCCCCAGCAGCGTCTGTGCTGCTGCCTGTATGGCTGGCTCAGCGTCTCCGGGGGAAATCGTAGCATCCAGCCGCTGGCATCTTCTCCTGGCGGAAGCTCAACCATTTGAAGAGAAGGGGAGGGAAAAAACCAAAAACCCGGTCAGGATGTTTGCACATGCTGTTCTCTGCCTCCTCGCCCGGGCGTTCTGCTGAGGGACCGGGACGTCTGCAGCGGCGGGGGCGCGGCGGCGGGGCTCGCCCTCCGGGGCTGAAGTTCCCCCGGCGCTGAGGGGGCTTGAGCGCGGGCAGCGCGCCGGGGGAGGCCCGCAGCAGGGACGGGGCCGCGCTACCCTCGGCGTCCGCAGGCTTGATTAAAATATTTCAAGCCTAATGGCCTCTGGCATAAACAAGATTCATCAGCCCGGGACTTGCAGTGGATCTAAAGCCGCTCGCAGCAGCTCGGCAGAGGGATGCAATCAGGAAATGCACATGAAAATGTGCAAGAAGATTGCCCAGCTCACTAAGGTAAGGCTCGCCGTTGCAGCCTTCCCAGGGAGGTGAGGCTGCTCTGACCGGGGGCGGCGGGGCTGCCTCCTCTGATGGCCCCTGGCCGAGAGGAGGGCAGGGAAACCGGTCCTTTCTTCCAGAGCGGTTGCTGAAAACATCGTTGTGCGTAAACTTCCTTTCAGTTTCCCCGCGGGTGCTACAGACCAACCTTAAAGGGGTGCCTTTGTGGCTGACGATCGCCGGTCTCGCACTTAACCGCTCTAATTAGCGTGCAACAATAGCGAGAAGAGCTCAAGCTCGGCGAAAACATAGGGTTTGTCTGTGTGCTGCTCGGAGGGATTGGCGGTATCCGCTTTTTTTCTTCAATTACGAAGACGGGAATTCATTTGCGTTTTATAGGTTCTCGAGTAACATTGTTCCAAAGCTACAGCCGAACTGTGGTACTGAAGTACAGTATTACTTGTTGTCTTGTACTTAATTGTTACCGAGATGTTCCTTTAACTGACATTCGTGAACGACAGGAGTTGGCAAAGAGGCAGGACTAAATTATGTAGTATATTGTAGCAAAACTTTTAGTTAATACAGAGCTACACTACAAAATATTTTGAACGTTTTCCACACCGTGTTAAGAAATAAGAGAAAATCTGTAGGAGGTGGCAGTTATCTTTTAAGCTATTTTTATGCTGTACCTTTGTCAATGAGAAAAACTTACTTCCTACCCTTGTTTACTAATCCAGCTTTTACATGTTCTGTAACCTCACTGCAATTGGTAAAGACATTTTAGTGATGAAAAAACACTGACAATGAAAAAACACTGCATAGAAATACAGGTCAAACAATAGGAAATCATTAAGAAGTTCAAGTTAGAATGGCTTACTAGTTACAGTGCTATTATTCTCATCTAATGATGACTGTATGTGGTAATGTATATCCTGTATGACTACATACACAAGTGCTACCTATATTTACACATATACTTGCTCTATTATACTTGCTGTACTATACCAATACTTTACCAGTGCTTTGATTGTATGTTTGTATAATAGTATTTTTACACAATCTGATCCTTACTTTTTGCCCACGAATGCACACGTTACTCTTCAAGGTATGTTTCTATTCTGTAGTATTTGAAAGAAAAATATCAAAATAAACACCAACTTTTTAAAAATTGTTTTGAACGCAGATGTGTTTGAGCAATGAAGTCTAAAAATTCTTAGAGAGAAGCACTTTCTGTTTATTGATAATATTCCTGATTCCTCAACCACTGTGAAATGTACGTGAAAGATGACTGTAGAGTAGATTAAGATGTTCTGAGTTGTTCCCTTGTTTTCTGTCTGGTAGTTGCTTGCTACCTTTGATCAGTTTTGCATACTAAGTAAAATTTGTCCATAAGTATCACTCAAATCACAGTATTACCTTTTCTAATAGAAAAGCCATAGCTGAGTCTCTATACTTCACAGTAGCAAGAGTTGAGACATCACCAGCTCCTTCTTCCTGGGTGATCTGTTTCTCAACAGCAGATTTAGACCATATTGATGAGATCTGTGCAAAGAAACACTTGTTCAAAATTTTCAACTCTCAAGCTAAGCTAATTTTCTATAGAGATTTCTGTGCCTTTTTTTAGTACAAAGTGACTCTTTTTAAAGTCTCTCTAATCTCAACTAAATTTTGAGGAAACAAAATCTCATTCCTTTCTGAAAACTCTTGTATTACTTTATAAATCTTGTCTTTGGGTTGGCAAAGAAAGTTCTGCTATTTTAGCAGCAAAAGGTGGGGGGAATCACCCCAGTGCAAAGAATTATGGCAAAATCTTATTGCAGTGTTTTTTTCAGGTGCTTTTGCTAAAATTCTACTGTTAAAATGTGGGTGCAGGGATTTCTTTACTTTTTATAGAATTTCCCTTCTAGGTACTTTTCAGTCATCTGAAATAAAGAAGATTTATACCTGAAGCTCAGAAGAGTATTTCTGAAAAGCAAATCATTCTGTTTTGGAATGTGGCCTTAACCAATTTTCTTTGCAATAACACTACACTTATAGAGAACTCATGGCAGAATTGGAATTTTAATCATAACTTTTCCCTTCTAAATTCTGGGTAGACTAATGCTGTACTAACAGCAAACATCTGAGAAGCAAAATCTGAGACCAGCTTAGCTGAAAAATGGCTATATGGAAAATTTCTTATAATCATTTTCAGCCTAGGAACTTTGAGAGCGTTCTTTTGAATCACTGTTTTCTTGGCTATATTACAGTTGGGATAATTATAATACAATCCCTCCTAACTTAAAATTGCCTGTAGCACTTTCCCTTTTCTACCCTAGTATGTAATACTGCTGTCTGTTGTTACACAGCTGCAACTTCTGTCCCAGTGATGTTAGATTTTCATTGACAGGGAGATAATGATCTAATTACTCATCCACTCCCCATTGTGCCAGGTGAAATGAATACAAAATGTTTAAATTAGGTGTAGGATACACAGTTTGACTTATATTCTGTTTCTTTGTTACATAGTCAGTAGTGGCCTCTTACTCTCAAAGGCAAAGGAGGGGTGTGCAAGGGCATCAACAGCAGAACCAAGTTTTCATACCTTCAGTTGTGCATTTTTCTGTTCTGCACCTTTTCAGCTGTAGCAGCAAACACACAAACCTTCAGAAACATTTCATTTGCTTTGGGCAGCAAACTACTGCTTTTTGTAGCCCATTTATCAGTATTTTTAGATGCCTTGTCCTTCCCACAAAGATTGACTTTTTCCACATGTAGAACTTACATTGTTTTTCCATGTGAAGTTACCACAATGAGCAAAACCAGTGAGTATATATTTGTAAGCTCAGTCAGTCAAAGACCTCTTTCCACAAAAGTCAGGCGGCCTTTACATTTCAAGTCAGAAGTGGCTGCAGGTCCTTGTTTGCCATTAGACATCTGTCTGCCCACATTTGAGGTACACTAATGAAAATATGGCAGGGTTTTAATATTAATCGTACAGTTTAGGTTTTGCTTTTAAAGCCTCAGCTCATGAATATGTGGCACAACCAGGTTTTGTTTGGAAAATGTACATATTAAAAAAAGGGTACATTAAAAAGTACAAACTGAAATTTTTTGTTCCCATGGATGCAGGTAAAAAGTTTAAAAGCCTTGGTAAGATCAGTGAGTTTGGATGAGAGCTGTCTAGGCCTTCTGAATTTTGACCTTGTAGCTATTTCCAGATGGGCTATGCTTTGACTTATGAACTTACAGAAATTAGAATTGCATTCTGCTTGCAAGCGGGAATGTCCACCTGTAGTTGTCATTCACATATATGATTCACATACTTAGTTGGTAGGTACTTTTCTTCATTCAAATAGGGACTTGAAGTTAGTGTATTCTTATGATTGTAGTAGAATGCATGACTTTGTACCAGTAATTAAGTCTAGACTTCTCCATGGACCCGTGGTGGTTTTGTGCTTGCCAGTTCTTGTATTTCTGATCTGTTTAGCAATAACATGGAGTTTAAAATGCATGGTGACTTTTATAAGACACTTTGGGTGTCACTCCCTGCTGCCTCAAGCTATGGATTTCTAACATCTATTACAGGATTTTCATGCGCTAATGGATTCTCAGGACTGTCCTTTTTACCTGAGATAGGATGAGAAATGCAAATGAACTCTTGATGAGGAGTGCTGAGGAAGGTGGATCAGCTTTCATTGAGAAGGCAGTTAGGGTAGGGCTGGCAAGAGCTAGATACACTGCAGATATCCACGTTATTCAGGCTTCTTTTCAGACCTCTGCCAGTGGGGCTCAAGTCGAACCTGCTGTTCTGGACTGCAGTTCTGGGAAAGTTGGACATGAGCCGGCAATGTGCGCTGGCAGCCCAGAAGGCCAACCGTACTCTGGGCTGCATAGGGAGAAGCGTGGCCAGCAGGTCGAGGGAGGTGATTCTGCCCCTCTACTCTGCTCTAGTGAGACCTCACCTGGAGCCCTGCGTCCAGCTCTGGAGCCCTCAGACAAGAAGGACATGGAATGTTGGAGTGCGTCCAGAGGAGGGCCACAAAAATGATCCGAGGGCTGGAGCACCTCTCCTATGAGGCCAGGCTGAGAGAGTTGGGCTTGTTCAGCCTGGAGAAAAGAAGGCTGCGGGGAGACCTGATTGCGGCCTTTCAGTACCTAAAGGGGGCCTATAGGAAAGATGGGGAAAATCTTTTTAGTAGGGCCAGCTGTGACAGGACAAGGGGTAATGGTTTTAAACTAAACCAGGGTAGGTTTAGACTGGATATAAGGAAGAAATTCTTTACAATGAGGGTGGTAAAACACTGGAACGGGTTGCCCAGAGAGGTAGTGGAGGCCCCATCCCTGGGAACATTCAAGGCCAGGTTGGACGGGGCTCTGAGCAACCTGATCTAGTTAGTGGCGTCCCTGCTCACTGCAGGGGGGTTGGACTAGATGACCTCTAGGGGTCCCTTCCAACCCAAAACATTCTGTGATTCTATGATTCTAACCAAGCCTAGTACAAATAACTAGGATGGTGACATTACCTGGTGATCGGAGAGCTATCTATCTAAGCCACAGAACAGTTCTGTTTCCTTCTTCGAGACAAATTCTTGGATACAAACATTTTCAATGACAGTAGATAGTTACCCTCAAACTCATTTTCCCTAGGGGTTCATCTGACTCTAGATTGGGAATCTGGGAGCCTTGTTGTAAGCAGCACATTTTAAATTGCAGTATTTCTGGTCAAGTAGATTGTTAGTCAAAAAATCAAGCAGTCTGGCAAGAATTTGATGTATCTATATTGGATACTGTGAGTCTTAACAGAGAAAGAGAGTGCTGCCGATGCAGGGAAAAGTTAATTGCTGGTAAAACACAATTAAGAGCCTTTTCTTCCTTCAGGGGAAAGAAATGTCAAAGGGGAGCAAATGTGTTCCTCTTCCAGAAGCAGCAGCATAGGCAGATATTCCTTAATGACTCTGTGAGGAGCAGTTGAGAATGGTACACACTCCAGCTGCTTATCACCACCAGTCACCAGGAGGTTTATTGCCCCCCAGCTTAGTCAGCAGGGTAGAAAATACGAACATTACTTAATAAGCGTCAGTGGAAAATCAGCCAGAGGAGCAAAACCCACTTTCATTAGTTATTTAAGGAAGGATGTCTGACTTTTGCACAGAAGTATATGAGATACATGCTTATATTTAGTTCTATTGGCTTCACTCTACGGGTGAAAATTTACAAAGAATTGCAAGTGGCCTGGCAAGAGTGTGAGGGCATAGACGGCTTACACCACTCCAGTGTTTTGCAGCACAGCTGTATATTAGATCTTTTAACCTTTTCTGTCTTATTTGCCATTTAAAAAAATGGCTGATAGGTTTAGGAATGAAATACGATCAAATTCTAATGGCTTCCTCTGGAAGCCACCTATCAGCTGAGCAACTGCAACAGAGCACTTCGGTTGTGTACTCTTGTTTCTAGTTGAAATATGTTGCCTTTTTCACATAGTTTAAGCTAAGTTTGTTGACCTTATTTACTGTGATGTGTTAACAATACTCAGAAACCAATGCTTACAGTGGCTCAGCTGATGTGCAGTTAGTTGTTATGCTACCAGAGCTCTCCTGCATGCTTGAGGCTTTTTGATCTCAGTTCTCTAGAGAGGTATTCAGTATTCTGCAGAAATGAAGCAAAATGGAACAGCATAAAAACTAGGATCATGCTTTTGGAGCAACAAGATTTTTCCTTTGGGCAAGGAATATAAAAATTGGTTTCCATGCAGGCAAAGAAAATTAATCTTTTAATAAAGCTGCTTACATTAAGTACTAACAAGACTAATAAAGTCAGCTATCAATATCCCCATGTACTTTACTTGATGATGTGTTTGTTTTCATGATTTTTATGTACAATTTCCTATCAAGATTTCAAAGCTAGCATTATTTTTGCCTACCAGCTGACAAAAATGTGCAGACTAAGATTTCTTAACTTGTCATCGCTAGGTTTTCTTTACAGAACTAAAAGGGAACTCCTGGATCATAAAATCCATGTGCAACATCATATAATTGTGTTGATCAACTAGTCAAAAGCAGTGTTAAAGCCACTATTTCTATTTGGAAGTAACCCAGAATCTTATTATTTGGATGGCCAGAAATTGTCATTGAAATTAGTTCAAGGTATAAGAATGACATCTATGTATTGGAATTACCTTCTCACCATACTAATTTGTCACTGACTATACCGAGTTTGCAGAAAATCTGACAGCCTTAGTAATCGACAACTCAAAGCTACTTTGTAATGGAAACGATATACTAAATCCAAGCCACTTGTTCATGGAACCCTAGTTAATGTTTATATACAAAATGTGTGATTTATTGCTATGCACATTACAGGCAATAGGTAATAAAATATCTAGTGATCCATTAATTGCACAAAATAAAATTGCAAGGTTGTATTTTTTAATGTTCTATTTTTTCTTCATGGATAATGTGTAAAAGTACCCTTGTCAGTGACACTATAGCTGTACCTCTCTCCTAACATTTTAACTAGTATGTAGATGCCAATATTTTACAATTGAGAAAATTATACTCAAGTTAGAAGTTAATGCCAACTCAGCTTAAGATATTCTCACGTAAATATTCTAAAGCTATGTATTTAAGCTTTTGAGCACTTCAGTATTGTGTATGTTGTATGAAATATTTTGTTCCATAAAGTATCCTGTTATTTTTTCCCTGAAGTTAGGTCTTCATTAGGTAAAAGAGTGTTGTGTGTTTTATTAAAACATATATACCTCTGTTGCCACCTCTACGGTCAGATCTTAAACACAGTAGCTGTCTCACTGTAACAATTAACTTGTTTTTCCTGCCTGTGCACAACCAGACTGTCTCTATCTGGTGTTGAAGACCACTTAACCTGTGCTTTTAGTAGGAACAAATAGGCATGCAAGTTTTTCTTGCTGGTGCTTAAAGCCATCAGGAAGTGTGTAAATGTAGTTAGTCCAGTACCAAGGCTGAGTTAATTTATCCTGCCTCCCAGTGGGGCATGGTAGCTCAGGCTTGGCTCTGCTGGTTCAGACTTGTCATTTTACTTGATGTATATTCATTTGCCTTCCAGAGGGCTTGGAGGCAGCTGAACACACATAACCCTATTAGTGAGGAGGTACTGCCTTTATTTCATAAGAAAACTACAAACTGACTGGAATTTGTTCTTAAGTTAATGAACTGAGTGAAATTCATCTGAAGTCACATTGTACCTTTTTAATGTAGTTGTCATTCAGAACTTTGTATGACTTGGCCTTTAGGCACTTAAGTGCGGTTTTAGCTTAAAACAGGTTGCTACCAGAGAAGTAGTAACCCCTGTTTTGTCTTTGGAAGCTACGGCATTTGGTTGTGACTATGCACTGTCATTTAGAGGGTTACATAAGAGCTACCTATAGATGTAAATATGGGATTATGGTTGAATATTTTTTTTTTCATTCAGGAGGAGAGAACCGCTAGGATTTGGTAACAGGGCTGTTACCTGTCTTTTTACCACTGTGACTGTGAGGTTCTTCTGCAAATCCTATCACTTTTGATATTAATTTTTCAAAGTTTTAAGGGAGGTATTCAGTAGGATAGCTGCTAGTAAAGCTCTCTGGATATTCAATTCATGATCTCTGTTCTGAAAACTGACTATTCTCTCTGAGCAAAGAATATATTTAGTCATAACAAAATAAGAGTATGAACTGCATATTCTTAGGGTGAGAAATCTGTAAGGCAACTGAAATCTCTACAGTCCCTAGAATGCTGTGCTTTTCTTTTTAAAAAGTGTATACATAATAAACTAGGAAGAAAAAAGTGGCAGCCCTTTTGTTAACATAGTAGCGGCAGAGGATCTGTGAAACTTTCACATGTATTCCCACTGTTAAATTTACTTAGAGCAGCAAAGAAATTTTGGTGCCTGCAGTAGTATAAACTGGTATTATTAATTCACGGATACCTGAGGGTTTTGATGAATTCTTTTCTTAATCAGCAAAGTATGTAGAACATATAAAGAAATCTTTTTAAATTTTAAAAATTCCTCTATCAGAATTTCAAACTACAGGGGAGTAAGAATTTGATCCAATCTGTGTAATGCTTTAGTCTGGATTAGGAAAAAACAGGCCTCATTTTATTTGTGTTTAATCTACCTCGAAGGCAAAACCTGCAATAAACATTATGTTTTAAATAAATTATAATATTTGTCTTCACAAAAAAGATATAGTTGGTTGGGAAAATCTGTTTCACGCTGGGCTGTAATTAAATCAATGATTCTACAGTATACATTTGCAAGATTTCCAAATTCTACTGTGTTTAAAGTAAGGAAATACTTTGAAAAACAGGAATCAAGCGAGAACTTACTTGATGAATTTGTTTGTTTACTGAATTTATTGTAAGATTTGACATCTCTTTATCATAATCTGTAACAAGATTTTAAAAGTATTTTTGAAGGATAAAGTTCCAGATAAATATCTAGAATCATCAAAAAAACCCCACAGCCCTTTGGAAACACTGAACATATGTCTGCAATTTTAGATGTCTTAAAGATCTTTAAAAATTTGGGATGTAATGAAACATTTTCATAACATACAGTTGGGTGTTAATTTGGCAAATTAATTCTGCCACCACTGTATTTAGATCTGATTAATGAGATCATTACCTCATATTTTTGAGGCAAAATAGAGATCAAACTTCTGGGATATAAACCTATCAAACTCTCCCATAAGTTTTAGATATGTAACAAAACCCAAACAGCTAAATTATCAGTGAATTACATGGAAATAAGGCCTTTTTATTCCTTCTGTTGACACAGAATTGCTGACTTCACTTCTGCACTAAAAATTCACCTGGTCTACAATGACCTTAAAATGGACAGACAGAGGGCATAGATATAAATGTGGCTTGTGTCAAACAAATCTTCTATTTCTTGCACGTTACCTATCTGAAACAGCTTTATAAGATGGATTTGAACTCATCCTGTAAAAGCCAAAGATTTATGGGGATATTTGAGATCTTAAGGACTTTTGCAAGAATTTCACCAAGACAGAGATTACAAAAGGTGAACAGAAAGGACTCTAAAATCAAACAATTTGGCCTTTCTGCTTGTCTGCATATGTGTGTGTTGATTTACTGTGAAAATTTTTGCTTATTCATTAATAAAGTGTTTTCATCTAGTTCTGTGGTTTTTAATAGAGGGAAATTTTACCTATTTAACTTCTACTGGAAAATAATGCAATCCTCTCTGACAGGATTTGAATTCAGCTTAACCTGATAAATACGCTTAGGATGAATTTGATTCACCTCAGGGAGAAAAAAGAAATATAAATATATTTCATATAAAGTCATGCTGACTGATTTTATTTATTCTAGTTTTTAATTGCATACAAAATCTACAAAAATAATAGTGCTTTTGATATTTAAGTTTGGCAAAATTATTTCAAAGCTACATCACTCTGCTCTGGTCTGCTTAGGAAGTAGACAACACAGAACTCATAGAAACAAATTCACCTGCTAGTGAAGGTAAGATACTTCCTCTACTAGTGAAAAGGAGACGGTGTGGTCACCTGGCCTCAGTGAGCCTCTAGCAAACTAATTTGCAATTAAAACTTGTCTGCTTCCCTGCTTTGTTCAGGGTGCTGCCAGTAGTACCCTGTTTGGCACACCCCTCCAGGGCCTTTTCTCATCCTTGTGTTTCTTTTTTTTTTTTTTTTTCTTTTAGCTCTTTTTTAATCAAGAAGGATTTGTGCCCACTGGCTTGGGGCCAAAGGAAGAACACTTGTGATCTTTTGCCTTTCTTTGATTCTTCTTATCATCCTCACTCTCAACTTCCATACCAAACTGTCTCACTTCTTAGCCAGCTAATAAAGCAACCTGCTAGGACCATTTTTTTCATTATTTTTTTCAGTTTCCTACAAGAGTAGTGTTTAACACTACTGTAGGAAAATATAACAGTTTTTTGTTATTTTACGTTACTATAAAGTAAAGGAGAAGAGAAATGCCATTTAGATTTACAGCATTTGGAGGACAAAATAGGACTAATAAGATGTATTCATATTCACTGCACCATTAATGTTCAAGTGTATATGTGTAATAGTGTTTTTTCCAAACTGTCATATAACTCTCAGTTGCTCTAAAATCAGTACAATGCTTTCCAATACATTAAGTTTTGGAGAACTGTAAGGAGGCAGTAGCCATTGGTGTTATGTTAGTAACTTGAAGAGTAATGCAGCCCTCTTTTCAGTTGAAAACAATTCTGCCTGCATTGTCAAACTGATGAATTTTAGAGCTGCTTTTAAAAAGCTGCCTATCAACACAACTGTTAGGAGATTTATACCACATTAGCCCGCAGTATGTACACTTGCAAAGTACAGATGCTGAAATAATTTTTCAGTATTTTTCCTTCCAGCATATGAAGTCCCAGATTCATGTCACATAACTCCAGTCTCTTCAATGAGGCACCTGAAATAGGAATATAGTAACTATATTTGGTAGGGAGTGAAAAGCATGTGTGAGGCGCTTAAGCTTCATAAAGTACAGAGCAGCAGCACTCTAAAAATTAAATCTCTTAAGGTTAATATACTGAGGGATCAGTTTCAGCACTCAAGCTTGAAGATTAAATTTAAAGGTATGCATTTTCAAGTCCAAATCCATCATTGTGGTTCTAGCCACCTTTGAACAGAAGTGTAGGAATAATAGATAGTGCAGGGAGGCCAGTTTCCTCCATTCTTTTAGATAACTCACTTAAGATGGTGGTGGTGGTCTAATGCACAGTGAAATTTGGGAAATCTTGGGAAGTCAGACTTTAGAGGAACCCAAGTTCCACTGTCAGCCTGAACATAACATAATATGAGCCAGGCAGTGTTGATTTACTAGATAAATTAATCATTAAGAGTAGAAGTCTTTGAGTCACAAAGGCCATATGTTCATCTCTGTTTTGCTGGTGGAATAAAAGACAGAAATGTGATCATTATCATCTGACCTAGTTAATTGAAGGGTTGCCCAAACTAATTAGTGGTCATTCTAAACCTGTGGGTAAAATTAATCTTCACCTTGTAGTTTTTATGTCTGTCTCCTGAACAGTTAGGAAAGGTTTGTAGAACAATTTTAGTTGGTGGGGACAGGGAATCTGCTCGGTGTCCTGCAACTATTTCTGTTTCAAAGGAAAAATGGTTAAAAATAACAGAGAAGAATTAACAGCATATAATCTAAGGCCCAAAAAGATACATATCTAAATGTAGACAATGACTTCTTGTCTGCTTGTCACATATTTATCCAGAAATGTATCCAGACCACGTTTTGCATTTGTGACTTTTTGAGATTTCTGTACTTCATTCTTTACTGCCAGGGAGGAAGTTAACTATACACAAGATGTATTTGTGTGTTTGCTTTCATTTATGGATGACTGAAATTCAATGTTATTCATATACAGATAGCACAAAAAATGGTTAGACGTAGCTGAGCAAATACAGGAGACATCCTCAGGGCTTACACAACACAGACTACAGACTTGTGACACTTACTGTGGTCAAGATGCCTATTGGTCTCTCAATTGAGGATTCTCCTGAGGAAATACTGATGATTACAGGGCCAAAATTCTAGTATAATTAAAGAATTATTTGTGACCTTGCTTCTGTATTTACTTGTATTTATTTAAGTACTTAAGAATATTATTTTCTTAAACATTCTCTAGGAATCTTTTGATTAACTTCTATGGGCTCAGGCCAGACCAAAAGTATCTGTCATAACTTGCATACAAATTCCAAACCTAGTTCTGTAGATCAGCAAGTTCTCTCTAAAAGAACCCCCAACCAACCAAACAAGTGGAAAACCTCCACACATACGTTAATGGATAATGTGTTGTTCCCCTTGAGTTAGATAACTATGCCCAGTAGAAACTGGATTAGGCCCCATGTGTCCTAATGGGGGCCTGGAAAGGGAAGCATGTGTCTTTGCAAGGCAGTTACTCTGTTTTGCAATTATCTGTAACTGTCTTGTAAGCTTAACATGCACAGTTACTAGTTTTGACTCTGAACTCTTCATTTCAGTCTGCTATGGGCTTCTGATAGCATTTTCTTTTCAAAACAATACTAGTGTACTAGTACAACATCTTCTGTAAGAGGTCTTTGGTGTATGCCATGGGTAGCAGAGGAAGCCTGCCTGGGGTAATAATTTGTCTTATAGTCATGAGAATTATTCTGCATTTTGTAGAAGAAAATAAAACATCAACAAGTTAAAATCAATTGTTTGAAAAAGTTGCTTATTGTCATCAGAGGCTCGTTCGAATCCACTAAAACCTGATTTCTTGTATTTATTGCTGAAGTGAAGTAAAAAACCCCATTGCCTGAACACTTCTCAGAATCAAACCAAAATGTGCTTGCAGTCAAGCAATACCTATCCTGAAGTTCTGGACAAGCTAACTTACCAGGCACACAGCTTCCTGGAGTGCATCTTCAGTGGTGTTTTAGTTTGAGTCAGGAGTGCAAAATTTAATCCTCCTTACAAACTTTCCTTTCATTTACATCACAGAGTGAGTTTGGTCCACATGAACTGGATGTCAGGACTTCAGGTTTCACTCCACATGTCTGCTGCTACTGGTCCCCAGCACTTGCTAATGCTAAAGGCAATGTGGTGGGTAGTCCTCCTGCACAGAAGGCTAGGTGAACTGGGCTACAAATGCGGAGTCAGTTAGCTAGGGAAGGGGCCCTTTTTCATTCCCCGTATCAGAGATCAAACTAGGGGCATGAAGTGACAACTTGCCAAGAATAAAAAAGGAAATTTCTGACCAAAAGTGAAATAAAAAAAAATTGTTTCTTACAGTATTGTCTTCTTTCCCTATAAGGTTTTACAGTTTATAATTGTCCCTTCTGTTCCTAGTGAAAAAAGCACCACAAAGAACAACAAAAAAAGATTAAACTGTAGCAGTAATTCTCTTTCAGCATTTAACACCTTGATAAATGTAGTAACTGAATTCATGACTACCATTTGCCAGATACTTTAATTTTCTATTATTTTTCTTGTTCTATAGGTGATATACGCCCTGAACGCTAAAAATGATGAACATGAGGCTAGTATACAGGCTCTGAGAGAGGCTCATGAAGAAGAAATTCAGCACATTGTTGCTGAGACAAGGGAAACGATTCTCCAGTGTAAAAGCAAAGTTGAAGAAGAACAATTGCTGAGAAAACGTATTCAGGCCCTTGAAATTGCAGTAGAACAACACAAGAGACTAAAGGAGGAAGCCTTGGCAGAGTTAACATTGTGCAAGAAGCAGGTGGAAGAGAGGGAGCGGAGAACAGAGGCGAAACAAGCACAGACTGTCCTTTCTACAGACACGGCAGATACCAATGCAGACTTTGAAAACAAGCTTCTACATTTAAATCAGGAGTCTGATGGACTGCTAAATGAATGCAAAGCGTCTAGGAGAGCAAATTTAGGCAAAAAAGTAATTTTAGATGAAAAATACAGTGTGAAAGGACAAGCTTTAATAAACGAGATGGAAAACCTGAAGAGTGAGAACCAGAGAGCAACTGAAGAATATACTCAGAAAACAAGCAAACTACAAGCCTCTTATCAGAGAGAAAAAGAGGATTTGAAAAGTGCTATGCAGCAATCTGTGATAGAAACAAAGACAAATTGTCAGCAAAGAGAAATGGAGCAAAGGAAGAGCTTAGAGGCTGAGGAAGGTTTTTTGCTGCAGCACGTAAAGAAGCTGGAGGCAGACGTAGAAGAGAAAAGCCAGAAGATAAATGAGAGGAAGAAGCATTCCCAGAAGCTGAAGGAGAGAATACAGGTAGAGTATAAGACTATGATCCCTATCTCTGCCTCTAAAAGTGGAAATTATCAATTCTTCAAAATTCCAGGGAGGAGGGGTCTTTTAAATACCATATGAGTACAATGCCTTATAAGCACTAAAGCAGTTTTAGAGACTTAGAAGAGAAATAGGAGGGATATAGCACTGAGAGTTTTAAAGAAAGAGTTAAGATGATTAGTAACTCATTAGGAGAACTCTTTGAACACTAGACTTTGTATTCCCTGAGGGAGGAGTGAGGTAAAATTTGTCTGTTGACTGGACAGAGCTTTACCTTCCTTGGCCAGAAATGTGAAGAGAACAGCAAGCAGGCACTAATGCTGGCAATGAGTATTCACAGAGTACATTCTCCTTTTCACTTAGAATCATAGAATCACCTCGGTTGGAAAAGACCTTTAAGATCATCGAGTCCAACCGTTAACCTAGCACTGACATCCCACCACTAAACCATGTCCCTAAGCACCTCATCGATCCTTCTTTTAAATACCTCCAGGGATGAGGACTCCACCACCTCCCTGGGCAGCCCATTCCAGAGCCTGACAACCCTCTCAGTGAAGAAGTTTCTCCTAATGTCTAGCCTAAACCTGCCCTGGCGCAGCTTCAAGCCATTCCCCCTCGTCCTATCGTCTGTTACCAGGGAGAAGAGGCCGACCCCCACCTCACTACAGCCTCCTGTCAGGCAGTTGTAGAGGGCGATCAGGTCTCCCCTCAGCCTCCTCTTCTCCAGACTAAACAACCCCAGTTCCCTCAGCTGCTCCTGGTAAGACTTGTGCTCCAGACCCCTCACCAGCTTGGTTGCTCTCCTCTGGACATGTTCCAGCAATGCAACATCTTTCTTGTAGTGAGGGGCCCAAAACTGAACACAGTATTCGAGGTGCGGCCTCACCAGCACCGAGTACAGGGGCACGATCACTTCCCTACTCCTGCTGGCCACACTATTCCTGATACAGGCCAGGATGCCATTGGCCTTCTTGGCCACCTGGGCACACTGCTGGCTCATATTCAGCCGGCTGTCAACCAGTACCCCCAGGTCTTTTTCCACCAGGCAGCTTTCCAGCCACTCTTCGCCAAGCCTGTAGCGCTGCATGGGGTTGTTGTGACCAAAGTGCAGGACCCGGCACTTGGCCTTGTTGAACCTCATACAACTGGCCTCGGCCCATCGATCCAGCCTGTCCAGGTCCCTCTGCAGAGCCCTCCTCCCCTCCAGCAGATCAACACTACCACCCAGTTTGGTGTCGTCTGCAAATTTACTGAGGGCACACTCAAGCCCCTCATCCAGGTCATTGATAAAGATATTAAACAAGACTGGCCCTAGAACTGAGCCCTGGGGGACACCGCTTGTGACCGGCCGCCAACTGGATTTAGCTCCATTCACCATGACTCTCTGGGCTCGGCCATCCAGCCAGTTTTTAACCCAGCGAAGAGTACATCCATCTAGGCCATGAACTGCCAGCTTCTCCAGGAGAATGCTATGGGAGACTGTGTCGAAGGCTTTGCTGAAGTCCAGGTAGACAACATCCACAGCCTTTCCCTCATCTACCAGGCGGGTCACCTGGTCGTAGAAGGAAATCAGGTTGGTTAGGCAAGACCTGCCTCTCATGAACCCATGCTGACTGGGCCTGATCCCCTGATTGTCCTCCATGTGCCTGGTGAGCACACTCAAGATGAACCTCTCCATAATCTTCCCTGGTACTGAGGTCAGGCTGACTGGTCTGTAGTTCCCCGGATCCTCCTTTCGGCCCTTCTTGAAGATAGATGTCACATTTGCCAACCTCCAGTCATCTGGGACCTCCCCTGTTCTCCAGGACTGCTGATAAATGATAGAGAGTGGCTTGGCAAGCTCCTCTGCAGCTCCTTCAGCACTCTTGGGTGGATCCCATCCGGCCCCATAGACTTGTGGATGCCAACAGCTCAGTGCATGGATATGAACAAGGTTAGATATGAGACCTGAGCTGACAGGTTAGGAAGAAAGTGCTTTATATAATATAACCCTCGTAACAGTGGCTTGTACCAAGTGACATTTAATGAAGTGTCCTTTACACCTGTGAAGTTTTATGTGCTGAGCCATGAGACTTTCACCATTAGTTTTCACCCCACACTTCACCTGTCTACCCTAGCTGGTGTATCTCTCATACATTTGCAGCACATTTCTGCAGCCCTTTTCTACTTAATTGCATCATGTGTCATGTGTCGTGTCATCAGTTTCAGAGATCGGCACATCAGGGACAATCTGCCAACCAGCTGCATTTGGTACATAAGGTCAGGGTGTGGGAGAGGAACAGGTGAACTGTGCTGATGCCAAAGTACCCAGCCATGCTCTGTGCTCAACAGTTCCACTTCCTTCTAATGCTATTGGTCCTTCCCGTCACATAAACTCACCTACCAGACCTGTCCCCAGCCCTATAACAGTATTCTTACATATTGGATAAGAAAACCTTGAAGGTCTAGACTTGGAGTATGTCGGAGTAACGGTAATTGTCTCCCAATGGGAATGATTTATCTCCTTTAGAGTCAGAGAACCCCAGAATCCTGTAGAGAGCAGGGTTACCCCAGTCAGCTGTGTTCCTCCAAGACAACTCTGACCCTTTTCACCATTTGCCCTCATATCTTGCCTGTCAGTATAATTTTGCTGATGGTCCAGAGTTCTGGGCCTCTTTGAGGATGTTCTTTAGCGGAGTTCAGCCTCCAATACGATTACTGTCTTTTTGTTTCAGAAGATCAGAGGGTGAATTGAATACACCTTCCCCAACATTATTCAGACTCCATTCTCTCAGTATGTAGATCTGTAGCAGAAAAACCTCTATCTTCCGCAGTAAAGTGGAGAGGATACAATGCATGGCAGAGATGCAGATAAGTAATTTTTTTTAAATTGAGTCCAGGGAATCCGTAATATCTATTTCAATAAGGAAAAGTGTCCAGGCTGTGTAGAAGTTTGAAGTGACAGAGGGGAAGAGGGAAAGTAAGATCCTGATTTCTTGTGGGTACTTGAAGTAACATTCAGGAGAAATGAAGAATGGACATGAAAATTTATGCACATGGTTTACTGTTATGATTTATCATATAAGAAATGCAGTCTTTTAAGAATAAATAATGTAAAACATGATAGGAACTGGAAATAAGAAGGTGGTGTAATTAGGAATTTAATTTATATTTAATTCAGTATCAGCTGGATAAAAATTAAATATTTTCTGAAGGACATATGCTCAACTTGTACATTTCAGATCCTCTAAGTCTATGGAATGAGGCTGATTTACATACCACAGGAGCATATAGCCTTGAATCTTTAAAGAGATAGCCTTAGACTATAATAAAGAAGGAAAACAGACAGTGTTATTTTCTGTTTCTTCCCAGTTTAAATAAAAACATAGAAGTTTCTCCTTTCAAAATTGGCGATTTCTACAAATACTACATTTTTTTCAGAATCCTGCGGACAATGGCAGTCTGGGAAACAGAAACATTTCTTTAATCACTAATACCTCTGATCATTAGTAACTACTAGCAAGAAAAGCTATTATAAGGCTAGAAAGATAAAAAGACTGATGTTTAAGCAAGATGAATTTTCTGTTTTCTCCTTAGCACGTGCCAAAAGGTTTGAGACCTTTAGATGAAAGATACCACATTAGTGCACGTTTCTTATTATTACTGTGGAAGAGAGAATACAAAGGATGACAAGTCATTAAGTCTGATATGTTCGGTCTAGTTTTGGAAGAATTTTGGCATATGCCAGAGGTAAAAGGAACAAGCTTACCTTTAAGTTTTCAACTACAGAGAGTGTTAAATACAAGTTAGTTTTAACCCATGAGGTTTTACTCAGCTTTCATATACGAACAAATGGCTATTTTGTCTGAGTACATATTGCAGTTAGGTTAGACATCTGGAAACTGAGACTAGAACCTCCAAAAATTGAACATAAAATACGGTTCAAATATTTGCCTTTAGTTATGGACAGACAATTCCCAGCAAAGTCTATAGGAACAGATTTTTTCTGGTTTTAGGCATCTCTATTATGGTTCATGTCTCAAACTGTTGTACTTCAGCAACTGGAAAAAATCTCAAACTAATATTCATTAACCTTTAGCACAAGTTGCCGTGAAATTAATGGAAGTATATTTTGTTCCAAGTTTAGGATAATCTCAGACATCTTTTAAATAGTAACTCTTGATGAGTGTTCACTTTACAGTGATGCCTACATCTGAGAGAATGGCCCCACATTACAAATATTCTGGCAGCAGAGGCAGATTAAGGGTATGGAGCAGCAAAAAATGCATTTAAACCAGCTCTGTAGGTGAAAGATTTATATCATGGAACTGCGCCAAGAGAGAAAATGACCGTTTATTTCAACAAAAAAAGAACATATGTAATAAATGTTGAAGTAATGTCATGCATATTTTAGAATTTGGAAGTGTAGCTTAAGGGAACACAACAAGAAATTCTGGGATCAAAAGGTACAGTTAAAAAAGTGGAGGAAGATCTAAGTGTACTCAGAGAGAGACATACACTTCAAGAGAAGGAAATCCTGCAAAAAGCAGGTGAGATGCTAATTAATGTCGTTCTGAAGTATTTCCCTTGTTAGTAGTCACTCACATTGGAAATTCCACAAGTTATTTATGCTATTTGAAATTTAAATTTTGATACCACAGAAGACATGGCAACTATATTGAATTCCCAAAGCAAAAGTATTAATAAAGTAGATGAACTGAAACACCAAATAACACAGCTGCAGCAAATGATTTCTACCAAAAGGAGCCAGAACAAGACTGGCTCTGAAGATGTACAAGAGCTTAAACAGGTGGTTTGCTCTCAAATATTTAAAGGCATGGCATGCCAAAAGTACTGAAATCAATGTAATTTTTCTTTTAAGATTAATGGCTTTTGGGTTATTCCACAGCAGGCAATCCTGTAAGATTCCCAGGCCTCTGACCTCATCCAGTGGAACACTGACTCGTGTTCATAACCTAAAGTACATGAGTTGCTTCAATGACAAGAAACTACTGACATCTTTGAGCTAGACCAGGGCAGAGTGTTCAGCTTCTTCTGTAACCAAAACCTTAAAGAGAACAAGATCCAAAGCAGACTTTCTCTGCTGAGGTAAAGTTGGAATACTGATTTATTTTCTTTTAAATACAGAAAACAGTTCTTCTGAAAAGCTATACAGAAATAATACCAGGTGTAATCTCAGTACAATGATGAAAGTATGTATCCTGACATTTCTCTCTGTACAATGCCTCACCTTAAACAATTGTCCAGCCCTGAATCTGAATCTTTCCTAAATTTTTTGGTTCTTCTATTATATTGTTATGCTAGCATTCTGGAAAACAAGACCTGGCATCAGAGACATAACAAAAACCAAATTGTCCTTTGTGTTTTTTCACAGAACTAAGGTTGTCCTTGAGGAAGCCTGCATAAAAGTATGTCACACACCCAAACTCAAACCAGAACAGCAAAAAAACCCCCATCCCTAGGCTGCAGAAGCAGCTTACAGCCCTGAATCACTACAGTTCTACATTGTTAACTAACATAAAGCCAGTATTTTTCAATGGAGTATATCCACCTAAATAGCATATTCCCTACAAAATAGACTGCTGCAACCCCAGAATCCTACCCTGGTTTTGTCATACTATATAGCTAGTGTGTTTTATAAACTATGCAAACTGTAGCTATTTAAAAAGAGGGTATGAAGAAAAGACAAAGAGAACTTGCTTTGTAAAGGCAAGCCTCACAGTCCTGTAAGGAAAAGATTTGTCTGAAGGAATAGCTGTTAAAAGGGCTGGGAGATCTTGTAAAGAAGCATACAAAGGAAATCAAGCCAGTCTAAAACTTAATGGAAGCTAAAATTAAAAAACACAGAAGGTAGGAATGTTCTTCTATTTATAGATGCTCTAATTCAGCTGGTTTTAATCTTATTGGTCACAGTGACATCATTTGAATTATCCTCATTGGAGGCACTTTGAATTAACATAAAATGCAAGGATTTTCTCGCTATGGTCTCTCTGGAAAAAAAAAAAAGAAAAAAAGAAGTCAAACTGATGTATTTCTGTGAAAAGCTCCACAGGCAGGAAGGTGAATTTATCCTTGATGTGATAAACTGCCTTCTTAGCAACACTTATCCTTGCATGCTTTGCATGTGACAGTTGGAGTGATTAATATAAGGTCCCTCTTGAAGAAAAATGTCTTGCAGGTGTATTCTAATTTCTGACTTAAATTTCCATGAATTGCTGCTGCAAAATAATCAAATATATTGACTTGATCAAAATTTTGCATTGTTTAGGCAGAGGATCTAATTCTGCAAAGTGTGGTAAATGGATTCAAGTGCAAGTGTTACTAATGAAATTACTACTAGTTACAAACAAATACATGTATATATATATATATGTCCTTATTTAACTTTAGTCAGAAAGAATGCTCATCTTCTCATGGATCCAGACAGGTTACCTTTTGTCAATGTGTTTTAAGTGGCTGAGCTGTAATTTTTGTTGTTCATATGCATTAGCAGTGATTGGCTTAAGAGATTCTTCAAAGAATTTCACTTTCTTGAGAACTGCTGTCTGTGGCTGAATCCTTTGGCTTCAGGAAATTTGCAGTCTGTAATGTTTCTGTGCAGTAGGAACCTAAATGTGAGCTGAAATCTATTCAAATGGAGGAAGACATTGAAACACGTGTCTAGTTTTAAGCACATTCTGTAATGCTTAGTGAAGCTTACAACTCAGTGCATGCCCAAGTGTTTTGCCAAATTTGGGCATAAACTAAGGGGGAATTTAGTTTCTGTCTCCTAATGTACATGTGTGTTTGTCAGACATATTCTAAACAGAAAAAAAAATTGATTAGAGCAGGTTGTAGAATCAGACTACTGGTCAAGTGTTCTTTAGACCCTTCTTGGTACTAAGAACCCATTTTCCCCAGTTTTAATGCTCCTACACCTTTCCAAGTTCAACGTTTACTTGAGAATAATCAAATCGCTTGCTGACAAGTTATGAAGTCATAAAAAGCATGCAGCTCCTATCACTAAATGCTGAGCTTCATAGTTCCTTCTAGATTTTGGAGATTAGGAATTGTTTTAAGTGCTCGTCAGAAGAATTCATTTCTGCCTGTGAAACTGCTGAGGTTTATACATTTATGCAATCTCACTTCTCAAAAAGGAACCTGTGTGAGTAAATTATTTTATCTGGTTGTGAAAGTGCTCACGTTTGATCAGTATGTGAAGATGCAGTTCTTCAAGGTACACAGTTACACTATCAAGTATAAGCTTTATGAAAATGACTTTACTTTTTATATAGTGTATTCTTTTCTGTAAATAAGTTTGTACAAGTATACTTAAAATGATGCCAGGCTGAAGCTCTTCATGTGAGTCAGATCAGACTTAAATATCAAACACTATACTTTAGTAAAAAAGGCATAGCAGTAGGCATTTATTACTTCTAGGCAATAAATATGATTGCTTATAACCATCTCTTCTTAGAGATTCATATTAATAAATCAGAAAAATCTTGAGTCAGTAAAACTTCAATAAAATTACAATGTTTTTCATTATTAATGCTATTTATATCCTCTGATGCAATAAAGGCCTGTAACAGCTGTTTGAGAAGTATTGCATCTATTTTCTATATAGAAAAATTGAGATACAGAGAAGGAAATCAGTTGGCAGAGTTGCAGTGAGAATGCTGCAAACACCTGATCTTCAAGTTTTAATCAAACAGACCATTATATCCTCTCCTTTTCTTACAGGCAAAACTAACGCTAATTTCTCCCTTGCAATATTCATGTCTCCATGTTTGATTCCATCCTTTAATTGCTACCTAACTGTTATCCTGGTTTTAATCTGTTTCCTAATATCATCCCATCCTCCCAATGATGATCACTTTCTTAAATTTTAGGTACTTTTTCTGTTATTTTGAATTCTTAAGTCATTGTGCTATAAAAATGGGGGTTGGGGGGGAGGGCTGTGAGAAGGGGCTGTACAGGATGGGGAAGGTGTTAAATTGCTATTTTTTCTCTGATTCTTCCATTTGTGGTGTCTGAAAATATGGTAGAATATTTTTTGAGTCAGCAAATTGGCACAAATAGGAAGAGCAAGCACACTAATAAGCTTGTAATATATATAACTTCAGGACATTTCTAGAAGTTGTACATTCAGTCTTTCTACAATAAATGCTCACATTTGCTACAAATTCTTGGTCACTGTCTCTCAGTGATTTTTCAAAAACTATTTCAAGCAATATGGTGATAATACAGTTTTCAATTTTTTTATTTTATTTTATCTTTACTTCCTCATTGGAATTTTCTTTATGGATGCTATAAGATAGTGCTTCCTTTGGTTCCCATGTCCACTAATTGCCCATTACTTAGTCATCTGGTTATTTGTATGGTCAATGTATAGTTGTGTTTTTTCAGATCTTGTGGGTGACTCTTGCATACTAAATTATTTTCAAACACTAACGCCACTCAGGGCAAAACAGTCTGGCTCTTCATACTGTACAGTTTTCCACCCCAGGGAAGCTTTTAGCAGAAGATTAGGATTATGTGAGCTGTATTGTCTAACACTAGTATTATAAATAACCAAACCAAACTGTTAATACTTCTTTGATTGAATAATACAAGTGATATTAAAAGACAGTACCATGTATTACTGTGTAAACTGCTTTATTATCTATGTTAATGCAGAAGAAATGCTCTTTCTTTTTCATGCTGCATGTGTTGTCCCAGCTATTGCATGCTCTTTTCTTTTTTTTTCTTTCTTTTTTTTTTTTTTTTTTTACTTTAGGAGCTCCAGACACAGCTAGAGGAATTTAAAAGAAAATCTGAGTGTGAACTAAAACAACTAGAGAAAGAGAAAGAAGTCCTAACTGGGAAACTTCAAAACTCTTCACTTGAGGTAAACTGGGCATAAATGTAACCCAGTAATAAAAGGGCTCTTCATTTTTCCTCTCATCTGAGAGATTCTTGATTAGATTTTAATTATATTTGCTGTGACTATCATTCAAGAAAATATGCAAGGGCTTTAGATAGAAATAACAGAAATTACTGCTCCTGAATATCTATGAAGATTTTAACAAACCTATTTTTTTTTATAAATTTCATATATCACTCTTTGGAAATATACTAAGGCTTTTTGCTGAGGAGTTTGGCTATATCAGTGTTGGATGATGACTCTGACTGTTCATCTGTATACATGGCTAAGTGAGATTAGAATCTTCCTTACAGCTCTTGTTGACTTTCTGATTATTTTTTTGTGTGTGTAGACACGTAAAAGGGCCTGCTTGCTCAAGGGGAGTGCCAGCAAGTTTGGTGGGAGCTTTCATGGGAACAGCTCCACAAAAGCTGAAGACCTAGATCTTTCTCAGCTGGGATTTGTAGACTCTACGTGGCGTAATCTCTTTTTGCGTGTTCAAAGACAGAAAAAGGAGAGGTAGGCTCATCATGGGGCTAAGCAGGATGTTGTTCCCCCTCTCCTACCTGCTTCCACTTTGCCACATGCCGTTACTCCTGCTTGGTGCATCAAATTACTTTTCTTGAAGTCAAGCATTCAGGACAGAAACATATCTTAGAATCTAACAATGCTCCCAAATGGAGGAAATGCTCCCTCTGAAGAGAAATTTTGCATTTTTCTTGGTATTCTATGGGTTACTTTCTGAACTAATTACTTGACAGTATTGCCAGGGAAGTGAAGTAATTTCAATTTACAATACTTTCCTTCTATAAATATCTGAATATTCACAGCCAAAAAATCACCATTTACTATACAACATTATGTTTCACTCAGGGCATGATTCCCATCTGGGAACCTTTGCAATGGCTCAGCCCAGAGCTTCCGCCTCAAAGGTTAGGCAATGTGCTGTTACTAATGCAGTTCTAACCTGGATACAATTTCAGATTTAAAAATAGCTTCCTTGGCTGCATAAGGCACATTTTGGGTTGGGCTGACATAGCTAGAACACTATGCGGAGTAGACAGAATCATGATAATTTCATATCTCTGGGGATGCACTTCTGAGTGGCTGTATTTCTGTATTACTAAGATTTTTCTGGATAAAGAAATCAGATTCACACTTGGATAAAGAAATCGGATTCACACCTGTTTGGTCCTTTGGAAGGATGGATGTGACATTCTGTGAGTGGAATGCTAACTCATTAGGAGTCATCCAGTTCCTTACTTTTCTACTACAGGATCCCTTCAACACATGTTAAAGGGGCTATTCTGGAATTGGAGGGTACATAAAATGGAAGCACAAGCATCGCCTTGTTATGATATATCTTTGAACAATGGTAGCACAGCAGTGCCCAAAGCCTTGATAGAGATCTTTTAGGTACCACCAAACAGCAGCAGTAGAGATGTGTTTGCACCTGTCCCTCCAGTCAGAAATTGCCATAAGTTTAGGAAGGCTGTGTGAACTTAACTGAAGTAACTGTGAAATAAGTCTAAAGATGACAGTAAAATATAATTTCATTATTTTGTTGTTAATTCTTACACCATGTTACCATTTTGATGTAATAGCATCATAGTATGAGTAAAACACTGTAGTGTTTGTGTGTCTTATTTTAATTCTCTGAACAAATTCTCAATTGTGGTGACTCTTCTATAATAGATCAAAAGGCAGTTTTAAGCCTTTTATATAAATTCATCCCCTAGCAATGCATTAAGAAACTTGGATCTTTCTACTGAAAAGATACAGGAAGTCAAAATATTCTCTCTGATTCCAACTTTAGATCTTGCCTTTGAGATTTCACACTTCTTACATACAATAAATAAAAGAAGGGGACAGCAGACATAAGGTAGACTTTAAGAAGTATTCATAGTGCTTGCAAGCACAATGAATTAAAATAATCAAAGCAGAAATCTAACGGGGGAGCCAACTGTGATGGCATGCACAGCCTTATACTTGCCCGGTGTTTTTGCCCATGGGCTATCAAAGTCCAAGAGGTACTTCTTCAAAAGAATCAGGCCATCCTTCCCACTAGAAGGGCAGTAATTATGGTTAGAAAAGAATGAAACTTGAAAGACTTCTGAAATATTCAAAACTTACCTGTCATCTTTTAGTAATAGTTGTTCATTTTTTCTTTACTTGGAAGACAGTGGGAGGCAGAATCAGTTGTCATAAGAAAGGGCAATTGCAAACATAACCCTGAAATTTGAAAAGAATTCAGCAGAGCATAGAAAACTACTGTTGCCTGCAGTTTATACTGTGGATAGATATTAGTTGCATCTTTAAGACCACTTTATGCCCTTCTGGTGGATAAAAGTGAATGTATAATGGTATTAGAGGTACATTTTTTTCAATATGTTTTGCTTTGCAGCAGGAAGACATTCTGAAACATTGTTGCTGGTCTGTTAGCAGTAAAAGGAGCCAAATAGATTCTGGACCGATATGAGTTGGCATAGTTTCATTGGCTTAAATGATGCCTTACCAATTTTACAATCTGAGGGTCTGGCTGGCTGTTTTGAAGTAAGGAAACACAATAAAATGCCTGGGCACTGCAAAATATTCCAGAGAAGGATTTGCATTGTGGATTTGAAAGCCCTTTTAATTGAAAGACAGGTGGAGGAAACCTGATGGGATAGAAATGTTTGTTTCTTAACCTCTAATATTTTAGAAGTAGCAGGATTCATGAGAAAGTGTATGTTTTTATCTCCAATATATTAGTGTAGGTCTTTTTCCCTAAATCACTGAAAAATAATGTCTGATTTCTTACTACATTATATTCTCCATTGCTACCAATTTACTGCTTAGCCTATTTCTAGTTAGTATGATCTTATGTTTCAGGCTAGTAGTGCTTTGAACCAATAATTGTCTATGAAGAGGATCTAGAAGGTTATCAATGTTGTGACCACAGCTGAAGTTTATGTACGCCTCTTTTCATCTTCCCGACCTGGATGAATATTTAATTTGCAGAAGAAATATTCCAAGTGACATTTTTCCTGTTTCCAGTTTTTCTATTAGAAAATATACAGCCTACTCTTCTGGCACTTCTTTTTTATTCACTGGCTTACTTTCAGGAAGCCCAGGAAAAAAAAAGCATGCTTGAATGCAATAATGCTAACACATATTACATCAGCTGATACATCAGCTGACTGTACAGCATTAAGTGTTTCACATCAAAGGTTAGTTTTATAAGGAACTGCAGTACCTAAAAACTTCAGTGTTTCCTTTCTTTATGTAGGACAACATTGGCTTGAGTTCAATAGACATTAAGACAAAGTAAATGTTTTACCTGTAATCAGAAGCCAAAGTGCCCATTTAGTTAAATCTTATGAGTTATCACTTATTGTTCAAAAAAAAATAATAAACCAAAATTGTAGCAGCTCTGGAAACAAAGGTTCAGTTGGCAAGTGGCTCTGGCATCTGCCTGTCCTTGGAGTGTATCCAGGCCACAGATAGATCCCATCACACAGACACATTAAAGACGATTCATGTTTTTCATTAAGAATAACATTTAGCAATTATTCTTCACTAGTTTGTTCAGACAGATAGTTTTCTTTGTGTTTAATTGGACGACACAAAGGAAAAAGCCAAGGAACGACTCAATAATTAGTCAAACTCACAGTTTGGGGCAGCTGAAGTGAGGTGCTCTTTCAAATTTGCTAACTCAAATCAATTTGGTTGGATAGCTTCAGTGAAATTCAAATGGACCATGTTGGTTTGAAATTGTTTAAGAAGTGGTAAAACTAATCTTTCATTTTCTGGCACTTAAAAGGGAACAAAATAAAAAACTTGTTTCACAAAACACTGGGTGAAGGAATGTTTGTTTTTTTCTTATCTACCAGCCTAGCATTCCCAAGATGTGTGGGAGACCTAGGCTTGTTGTGTTGTTTTTTTTTTTTTAATTCTGTCAGCTTTCTCACTGTTTAAAGTGTTCCCTTGTCACTGGGTTATAGGATAAAACAGGGTGAGCTACAGCGTGTCACCTGTTGCCACTTCTTCACTTGTGTATTAAGTTGTCATTGGAGAACCTAGGCCTTCATCAATTGGGTGAGTGTCCCAGTTACTTTCATATGCACACACACGTACTTTTCTGCTCTCTTGATTTTTCTGTGCCTCCGTGCTTCCTTTCTCTCTCTCTCACACACAAAGCAGAACCACCGCTGCCATCTCTTCTTCCCCTGTATTCTGTGAGTGAAGCCATTTGTCTCCTTGCAAATGATGAAGTAATTTAAGTTTTAAAAACATTTAATTCGGTCTAGGGGAAATATTTTAATTTTTCATTTTGACATGCACATTCAAAAATGCTTCCTTTGGATTGATTTGACAACAATTTTACTGATTGCTTGGTTTGGCCACCAAATAGGAGAAAGTCCACTGCCCAAGTTGGTAGCTTTGCTAAAGAGTTTTTTAACAAGGCTTATCTCTGCTTGCAGACTTCTGTCATGTCTGAATTAGATACTGTTGTAGATCTCAGAATTGAGACATCAGTAATAAGCTGATGTAATAAACTAAACATCTACCCTATCTGGTAAAGGAAATCCATGTTAATTATAATAGCAGTATGGCCCTTTGTAAGCAAGCTGTTGGAAGGGGTTCAGAGGGAAACTAGTACAAGATCAGTGATGATCAGTAATGACCACCTCCAATTAATTGGAGAAGAGGAACCTGACTTGTGGATTTGAAGTGAAGGACAAACAAATGGAAGGAACACTGTATACTGACTTGTGTGTAGGAACAGCAGTTCTGCAGGTGTAAAACCTACTCAAAAATGGAACAGTAGTTCTTTCTTGTAGCTGCTTACAGAGGTATAGAAACCTGATTTAGTAAAGTAAGTTACGCGGTTCTCATGAGACACGTGTGTGTTCAAGTAACAGGTTTTGAGTTATCTCTGCAGCACATGAAGGCCATGAACATTCATGTTTCATATGAATCATGCTCACATAAAAATAATCTTCATCTGATACTCTGTAAATGCAAACTTTTTACTCAAAATTATAAGCTACTAACAGACCAAATAGAGCAAGTTTTTACAAAGTTTTCAGGCCCTTATTTAGTTGCTCTGTAGAAAAAACAATTAAACTAGGACAAATTGATCAAGTAGAAATAATACTTTCTAGCCTGTGGGTGTCCCCAGAAAAAAAGGGTTGCATTTATTTTTCTTTAATATCAGGAATCATTTCTGGGATACAAAGACTTGTATAAATTCTAGAGAGAAGGGAGCAGATGCCAGGAAATGGTAAAAGCAGAAATCAGGACTAGAAATGAAGAATAGTCAAGGTACAATGTAGTTGAAGGTTGTGGTCAAAAAGTGGGAGTACAGAATGTCCTTTCTCCGAAGGAGTTGAGACCCTGGCAACTGATACAAAAGCTCTGTGGTTTACAGCATTTTGAGCCTTCAGAGCACAGTTCTGTGCTGGGAACCTATGAGAACAGTAGAGGCTTAGAGAGATGGGTTCCATCTGGGAATGGAGAAGGGCCTCAGGAGAGGGAAGAGAGACCACACATCCTTTGGAGGAGAAATGCCAGCATGTTCAACCAATGTAAGCAAGAACAGAGCCATGAGCTAGCAGGAGTACATTTAGCCATCATCAGAAAGGATTCCTATGATTTTGAGAGTTCTGGCATAGCTCATTAGTATCTCACTTTGGACAGTGCAATGCTGACTGTGGCCATGAAGTTAATGAGAAGTAAGGGCCTTGCACAGCATACCTCCTTTTCTCTTACGTAACAGAAAAGATACCAGAAAGTACTATGAGAATGAAATGTGCAAGAATATAGACACCTTAGGCCACTTAGTAAATCTTCATCTGGCTCTTGTGACGTTGCATCAGAAAGGACCACAGGTGTGCAGTTGAAGTTACAAGCAACTATTTAGCTAGCTAAAGCTACAGTGCTTCCTCAACTAACAAACTGTCTGCAGTATGCATGGAAAAAATTAAGGCAACACTGAAGAAGAGAAAAAGAGCATATATTAGTGTAGAGGAACAAATAGGGTGGAGTCGCAGGTTATAATCTGTATCACATCTAGTTTTCAGGTATGTGTAACATCATTTGAATCCTTTAAAGTCATGAAATTCTAAGGAAGCCAACTGATTCCTTTCCTAGTTTGAATTCTGTTTCTCTATGGATGGAAAGTACAAGCATATAAAAATTGGAAAACAGACAATCCTCTTTCACATGCTCCCAAAAAGAAAAGGCAAGAGACATAGAGGTGTTGCAGGAGGCATGACAAAGCGAAAAAACAGACTTGGAAGTCAGCTACAGTAGCAAAAATGCTAACTGGCCTTACTTAATTATGCATGCTGCTTCTCTGCAGAAGGCAGTTTTTCAGAATTTCACAGCTATGGTGTTAGGAATGGCAAATTTAAGAAGGGCAAATACAAATTTTTGCTGAAAGTTTAGAAAACCTATCAAATAGGAAAGAGAACAGAATCTTTCTTCCTTCCCCACCAGAAAAAAAAAACCCAAGTTATTCTTAAAAATGGGTGGTTTTTTGTTACTTCTGTGTCAGCCATTATAGACATGTCTACTATATTTAGTCATTAAGCTAAGAGAGAGGAGAAAATAAAACAAATCTGAAGCGTGATGTGCAGAATTCTTGTTTCTGTTGGTTCTAATCTACTGCTTTATATAAATAGACTCTGCAGTGCTACACCTTCAGGATGACAATAAGCACAGCCTTAGGCCTGCCTCCTGGTTTGTGCCATAGTTATTGTGCAAGTTGAGCTATGGATTGTACATAAGAGTTGGAGACAATTTGAAAAGAAATAATTTAAGAAAAGGACTTGATGGGCAGCAGACAGTATATGCAAAAGGGATGTCATTCTTCACTGAAAAAAGGGCTCCTTGCATGAAACGAGCATCTTGCTATTTTTCATAGAGCAACACAAGTTCATAAAATGTACTCAAATGCACATAATTCGTCTCCATTGTGAATACAGCCATTAATCCTATCCTGCTGACTTACTTTTCTGGAAGGTGGCTCAGCTGAAGCAAATATTAGATCAACAAGCAAATAATTTCAAGGAGTCACTGAAGAAACATAATCTACAGTCCAACAAAGAAAAGGAGAAGCTTTTGCAGGATCTTCAAAACACCATCAAAGAAAACCAGAATGTTAAACTGCAGCTGGAGGCATCACATCAAAAAGTCTTAAAAATGTTGGAGAAAAGCAAAAATCAGGAACTCAAGGTCAGTTTATGACATACTAGTGTAAAAAAAAATCATATTTGTGGGATAAACCCTATTAGCTAGAGCCAATTATCAAAACTCAGTTATCTGAATGATGGGGTGCCATTGTTGCGCATAATGAATTATTCTGTGATTTTGAAACTTCATCATCTTCAGGCTGGGGTTTTTTGGGGTTTTTTTTGTGTTTTTTTTTTTTTTTTTTTTGTAATTTTAACATTTGAAATTAGACCACAGTGTGAATGAAATTGTTTCATAAAATAATATAGCCTTAGCCTACCCTCTACAGTTAGCCTGCAGTGAATACAAGCTCCTCTAGCTGTGCTCTTGCTTCAGAAACACAAGGGAATTCCTAAGTGTATTATTAACAGGACTCAGTTTTATTCTTTTTCATCCATTATTAATTTATACATAAATACTTTAAAAGAAGTATAATACACATGTATAATTGCCTTAGATACCTGCAAGAAATCAATTCTGTAAGTGGATAACCAAAGCTTTTAAAGGTTCAATTGGGCTTATTTCAGTGACAAAATGTTAATGCAATATATTGAGGCTCTAAAGAATGTTTCTGTTTGAGAAAAAAAACCAACTTAAAAATCTACATGTGATTGTGACGTGGGGTTCAGATGTCCCTGTTGATATCACACACCTTAGGGAAAACCTGCTTATAAAATGTATGTAGTAAAACTACACTAAGTAGAATTTAATATCTTGTTTATATATTCAGAATAAAATCCCAGCTTTAACAAAGCCAAGCTGAAGGCAGTAAGCTGGTAGAAAGGAAACTAAGGATAGGAGTTTGCTTTCAGAGCCACTACAGAGCAATTGCTCTGTCATTTACAGTGTAGCAGCAGCACTTCTAACGACAGGGAAAGTTCTAGCCAAGAACAATACAAGGAAAGATAGAAGCCTTTGTCTGACATGCTGTGATAAGTAATGACATACAAGTCAAATCTGGGGGGTTTTGTATGTTGAATAATAAAACATCTTTCTGATGCCAAATAGTGCAAAGATGACAGTGTCATTATTTCATGATGTGCAACAAATCTAATAGATGATATCTTGATAACTTCTGTTGTCCCTATTAAGTTTTTTTTTTTTTTAGCTTCAGCTCATTTTTATTCTTGTAATGATGAAATATCAAATAAAGTGGTGATGAAAATAAGAGTTCTACAATGAAGACCAGATTCATCCTGACATCACAAGTAAAACAACAAGGTGCTAAATAGACTTCAACTACTTTGTTTTCGGGGTGTGTGTGCTTTTGCTTGCAGGAGGCAGAAGAACGTTTGAAAAAGGAATTTAATGAGACTTTCAAGATCCAACATCAGTCTCATAGGCTGGAAATACAAACCTTGGAAGAGAAAGCAAAGAAAGAATTACACGATGAACTCGAGCAGATACAGAAGCAGCAAACCCTGTTGCTAGGTATAACGTCTCATGTCATGCACAACTCCTACTCCTTGATTTTATGCTGAGAAGCACTGACTTTCCCCTCATTCATTTTCTTTCCCATCTTCTGAGAACTCAGGCCTTTGTAAATCTCCTTTCCCATACCCTGCAATTTCAGCAATACAGACTAAATATTCTTTGTTAACCTAGCTCTCAATTGTCAGCAGCAGAATGTTGCTGGGAAAGTAGCCTGGTATACAACATTCAAGTATGCATTATCGGGTATATTAAATTGAAATACTGTAGTTAGTGTATATGACTTTCCTCCTTTTTTTTCTGTGATGTGAGGAATTATATGTGGTTCAAGGCTGTTCTATTGAGTTCAGTAGTGGAGATCAGTTGTTCCATACATATTGTTTAGTCAGTTTAGGAAGTTCCCTAAACTGTTTAGAACTAAACAGAACACTGCATTAAGAGGACCTGTAATATCTCAGGTTTGAAGTCACGTTATTAAAGCTCAAGGTTTTTTTAATTAAAGAATAATTTGAAACTACTTTAAGTGCAAACTGGATTCTCTTGGGGTTTTTTTTCAGTAATTTAAATTTGCTAGAAAGATTTGGTGCTCTCTATATGTTCAGTAGATAAATTCTGTTCTCGTTAAAGAAAAATTGTAGGGAGACGAGAGAGAAAAATTTCTTTCTCCTTGTAATTGATCCATCCTGAAACTTGTACCAAATATACACAAAAGTTGCCATATATGACAGATCTACTTACATAAGTGTTGCACTTCTCTCCTCCATCTGCCTTATGGCCCTCTATAAAACACCGATGGACTTCGCAGGGAAGCTCAGGGGTGCTCCAGTAAACTTCAAGGTTAGAAGAAGAAATTACAGTGATTTAGTCTGCAAAACAACTGCCACAGAATTACCTCTCTGATTCCAGTGTTGAATCATTGCTATTGTAGCTCCCTATCTTACCATTGCTCGACTGAGTTACTTCTCTAGGAATAGGAGGCCATTATACTTAATGGTGAAAGAGTTGAGGAACAAAGCAAAATGTAATGTATTAATGTTTTCATCTACATTGTCTGTATCTACCTTCCCCATGCAGCTGGCTGCTGACTGCCTTAATGATTGTCTGTCTGATTGTTACTAGGATCTCTAAGGATGGAACTCTCTGAACAACAGACATCATGCACTAATCTCAAGAAACAAATAGAAGACCTCCAAATGGAGCTAAGGAGTGTGAGGACACTGAAGAAGCAACAGGCAAGAATCCAGTTCCTATTTTGTTGCCGTGATGTGTTTTGCGAAAGCAATAGTAGCAAATTTCTCTCTCCAGAAACAAGAGAAGTGCACAGAATCTCTTACAGAAATGGAATGGTTTTCTTTCCCTTATATCACACTTTAAAATGTTAGCATTGTTTATCATCTTTTCCCTATGGGATGGCTTTTTTTCCATTTAAAGATCAGAATCTACAACTCAAGTAAATGAACAAAAGTTACAATAAAATACATTTTATGGGGACTGTGAAATATGTTCAGGAAGTTTTGATCACAGATTTTCTCTTGCACATAGAATTGCACATATAATTGAACATCAGTTCACAAAAATTCAACGCACACAATTCCAGTAAGCTCTTAGTGTTAAATAATTAGAGGCTGTGAATAACTAAATTTGGCCTTTTTCTTAGGAAGGAAGTAGCCAGAGCCAGATCAAATCTCTTCATGATGAACTGGAAAAATGTCAGAGTGAGATTTCCGAACTCAAGAAAGAGAATTTTCTTTTGAAGGACACAATGGAGCTACTCAGTGCTGAGTTGGAGTCACAGAAGCAAGAAGCTGCACAGCTTCAGGATAGGGAGAAACAGCACAGAAGGTTTGCAATAAATTCACACTTCACAGTACTATCTAGAGAGTCAGTAATAATGTCAGCATCAGAGGTGTTCTAAATGTGATGGGTGTCAGAATCTCTCCCTTCTAAACCACTAATTTTAGAGGTTAGGAGTTTTGCAAAAGCAGTAGTTCATTTCACGTTTCTCTCCAGCCATAATAAAAGCATTTGAACTAACTGTTCATTATATGTCACTGAGAAATATGTCCAGTGTAGCCCCACAGGAGTGACCTGAGAGAATCTGCATAACATCAGCCTTTGAAAGGCACTGGAAGACATAAACAAATACCAAACTCACCCAAGAGCTATTAAAAAATGTAGAACTAGTCTCTGAGAATAAATATCAGGTTTTTGTACATACTTTCTGTAGCTGAAACCAATGGGTTGTTAACTCTAAAGGGGACACTTGAGAATGCCGTACCTACCCTGTGAGACTCATGCTTTGGCTGTAACAGCCAGCTTTGCACAGGGGGAGTAAGGGCAGTGACAGCAGATGGTGACAGTGCCTCTGGGCCGATGGGAGCCTGGAGCTGTAATATGCTGTCTGGGCGCAGGAAGGGCAAGCTGACTTGTAGTTGTGGCTGTCTTTGTAGAAGGTGGACCGCATCCTTGTAGTGCAGCCACAGGCTCGGAGCACGTGTCGTATTGCAGTAATAGCAGTCTTCCCGTTTGTGTATAGAAAAAGTGCCATACTTACCTTTCACATGGGAGACAAGACTGGAGTTCACTGTCCAGTGCATTTGTATGGCTGTTGAATCCTTTGAAATTTCTGGATGATCGTACTTAACACATTCTCTTTGCAGAGAGATTGAGGGATCTGGTGCATGGGAACCTTTCAATTCATTTCTCCAGTGGTGTACAATGTATGCCCCTAACTACTCAAGCTGTATATATAAAAGGATTTCTGAAGAGTATACCCTTAAAGGAATCTTTAAAATCATGTCCTATATAGTCTAGAGAAAAGCACTCAAGGGATACAGTGTCTCTTGGCAGACTGTCAGAGCGGCCAGAGTAATTCTGTTGCTGTCTACCAGTCAGTAGATATTTAAAGAATGAGAAAGAAACTTTTTTTTTTTCCCCTTTGCACTCTTTGGAGAGTTACTTGAAAGTGACTTTCATTTCAAGCTTTTGAAGCAAGAGCAACAGAAAGAATTGCAAACCAGAGAGTTTCATCAGTACCCTCCAGCTACTGTGAAGGAATTTAGAGCCTCTGTTCATGAAGAGAAGAATTATTCACATGTCAGTGATGAGGTCTAAAAGGCCTCAAATGCTGAAGCTGCTGGGCTGGAGGATAATCTTTACTGGGGATAGATGGTGTAGCTCTATTACAGTGAGAATTTGAGGAGGCATTAATGGAAATTACATAAGGAGAAATCCTTCAAATAACAGGAGGTAGAACCAAAGACCTCAGATGGTCCTAGGCACCTGATACAGGCTGCTCTGAAATTAACCACAGAAGATCTGGAACATTAACTTGCAGCTCTTGTTTTGCTTTTGCAGGACCAATAATTTGGGTAGGGGAATAGTTAAATTGGTGAGTGCATATAAATGACAGCTTTTTAACTGTTACTTTAACAACAGTGACCTTGTCTTATGCTATATAGTTGTTTCTGATTTGAAAGATGATAGTGGCTTGTTATTTGCATGTGCCAAATTTTTATAACAAATTATTTAAAATTAGTATTCCTACTGTTGCCAAGTAAGTGAAACCAGTAATCTGCTTGAAGTAATCATTCCCATTTCCATTCCTTTGAATTGTGTGAATTCCACCTCCAGTTCAGAAACCTTTTGCAAGGACTAGGATGAGAACAGACAAGGTTTGTTTTTTTTTATGGGAGGAGAGGACAAGCCCCAGAATGGCTATTCTGAAGGAAAGCTTTTATTCTACCCCTGAAGATTCATTTCAGGGATTCTGCTCCCATTTTTACCCTTATTCTTCAGTTGCTTATTTTGTGCTGAGTGCCAAATCAATCACTCCCATGGCTGTGCTCTAATTTCAAGGGCAGAAACCTTTTGTGGGCTTTTTGGCCTTTCCTGAAGCATTTCAGAAACAAGTGAAAGGGACTTAGGAATACATTGCAAAGAAAAAAAAAAAAAGGTAAACAGAATATCTTTTTGTGACAATTACAGTTGTTAATCTCCTGTGTTTGACATCTCTATTTTAATCAGTAAACAACGGAACATGGGCTCTGCACTGAGTTAATGATAAAGTCTCCAAGGTTTATCAACTTGTTAGCAAACAAAACACAGCAAGTTAACAATGATTCTTCAATAGATGTCTATTGGGGTTGGTATCAGAAAGCAGTGTTATGGCTAGGCTTGAAAAAATATTGGGCATTTTTTATTTTTCAGTTGGCAGTGGTTATAAATAGCAGTATCTTTCAAACTATATTGTCTGTTTAAGACAATTGTAGTTAAAGCCATTGTTATAACGTTTCTTACCTTCACTTTTTTTTAAAAAAAATATTTTTAGGATGGTGGTAAGCAGTATTAAATGTTTCTGGTGCCATAATGTGATGAAATATAGCATCAGAGCCTCATGTTAAAATCCCAGAGTTTTCAAAATAATTTTGCTTAATACACGTGAGTTCCTATGGTACTTTATTGTCATGTTTGACCATTAAGATTTTTGTACAAACTAACCATAGACAGAATATCAATAGCATCGTTATATAGAATAGACCCTCCATTTCCTGAAGCCTGAAGGTGTCCAAATAATTTTCCTCTTCCTCAGTGTTAGTGTGATTCTGCTTCAGATTGCAACTGAAGTGTCAGAGTCAAATCAGTAAACAGAAGGCCAGAGCTGTGCCCAGTTTACCTTTGTAGTCAATAAAAGACCGCAAAACTGCATGCTTTGATCAATGATAATAAACTAGTATTGAGATGTGAGAATTCAGACATATTTTAATACCAATGAAAGGCTACTGGTAGAAGACCTCAATATCAAGCATAAAAAAGAACTGGACATACTGAAACAAGATCACCGGAAGGAAATCGAAAACATATTATCTGATTTCAGCAGCACTCGGGCACATCTCCAAGCAAAGATTTTCTCCTTAGAAACTGAGTAAGTCATTTAAATAAACTCTGGCTGATACTGGCAATGAGTTCTGTTTGAAATTATTATTCTTAGTATGTATAATTTTTTATTACTCATAGGTAGAATATTATAAGCACTGAAATAGAAATCTATAGATTTTTCCTTTGCAAACACAAAAAGACCCAGATATATTGTAATAAACTCTGAATATTGTTTAATGTAAAGCACTAGACATACAGTTTTACAATGCTAAATCAAAACCTGCACTTAGCATCTTGCAGTTTTATGAAGAGTAAATTCATCTTTGTCACAGATGATACCAGAGGCCTTGCCTTGGTCCATGATCTTGTATTTAATTTCGTTCAGCAGAGCAGCATCTTTGAGGTTAAGCTCTTGCTCATTCTCACTCCCTTGCAAATTTCCCAGGACAGCCCCACTAACTCATGCAAATCAATGCACTTTGCAGCCCCCTGTGGAGTTAAGTAGTTCTGTGGTGCTTCAGACTGTACAGGAGAGGCCCCTCAGAAATAATCACTGTGATTATATATACCCCTTGTCCCTTTCTTTTATCCCAGCTGTGTGGTGTAGGTCCAGAAGAGAAACCTACTTGCATGTACATAGGTCTCAAACCACTCAGATGTTAAGATTTACCTTTTTATCTAAACTCTGAGATACACTAAATTAAGAGTATAAGATTGAGGAGGGTCTCCCCCTCTCAAAAATGCTTACCCTCACCAAAAAAACCCCACAAAATGGTGGTTTGTATTCTGTAATACATTTCTCAGTACGGCAGGTGAACTTCATAGCACTGTTTCTCAAGCAGCAAAATCCATTAACTTGGCTGATGAAATAATGGCTTGTTTTCTCATGGGTCAATCAGATGTATGTGTCCACAGGACTCTAAGAAGGTTTAAGTTCTCATTTGAATCTTCTCCCTTGATTAAGGCATTTAAAGAGCTGAACTCACACTATAGGTTTTGTCTTAGAGGGTTCACTAAAGCAGCATGTATATCCAAGCCTCTCTCATGTAAGTTACAGGAACTGAGTATTTCTGAGGCCTCTATCAAATCTGGTTGGAATTAGCCTGTGGATTCCAAAGTTATTGGGTCAGAAAAGAGAACAAACAGATGAATACAGACATGCATAGATACTATGACACATTTTTTTCTTTAGGAAACTAGACTAGCACTGTGATGTGCAAGCTTGTTAATATTTTACACCACGGGCTAGATTTTACACTGGACAGGTGTTGTGGGTTAACTCTGGTGGCAATTTATTTCGGAACTCCACAACATTCTATACTTAAGCGTAATCCATGTACGTTTTTTTAAAATGCTGTTTTATCAGAAAGGCCTGACTATGTCCCTGTATTTTAGGCTTGGAATTTAGGTCAGAGTCTTGAACCTGGTCTGAGGAAGTTTTTTCCAGTCTACATTTTCTTTGGTACAGACTTAAAGAATTAGAAGAAGAGTCAAGAAAATGGGAGTCCAGATCAGAAGATACACACCTTATAAGCTGTCTGCAAGACAAATTAAGTGAGAGAGAAGAGATTATCAAGCAGCTGGTGGTAAGATTTCCTTTTATATGTACATACATATTTTGGAATCTGTTGGAAGGCTCTGTTCAGTGTTTCACACATGGCTTCAGACTGATAACTTTCTTCCTGTTCTGGAATACTTTGACAAATACATGTTTCCATACCAACTTCCAACAAGTAGATGCTTCCATACATGTAACTTTCTTTCCCTCAGGAAGGAAGAAAATTTCAGCATTCACTTTTAGGCAACACTGAATCTTACAGGAATCGATCATTTTCTTTCAACCCTAATACAGGATGCTTGACTCCTTCCATGAAGGTAAGATGGGCAATGCAATTAAAATTGCAAATCATGATGTTTTATTGCTGTTTGAATCATTCATACAGGTGATCTGGACAATAAAAGTCCTATTAATTTTTTATGGTAATGTTATTCAGTAGAATTCTTTCTAGTAAGCCAACCTACAGTCAGCTGCCGAGTATTACATAAATTCAGTAGAAGTATATATGCCTATAGATACAGGTGTTTAAGCAAAACACTAGAACTGCAAACACATTAGTCTTTCACTGGGGTAAAGACAGCCATTGCTTGCAGGTTTGGGAGCTGCTTGCATGTTTGGGAGTTGCTATTTGGGATATTGCATGCATCAAGGAAAATTATGAATTGTGTTTGGGCTGCCTAGGATTTGCCCTTTGTCATTCCAGCCCCTCTGTACGATATTGTCTATAGTCATGCAAAGAAGGGAGGTCAGCTTGGTGGAAAGCACCCGACTGAGCTCTGCAAAGCTATCGGCTCTGATGTATCTAAAATCTCAAGGTCAAATACACAAGTTGTTTTATTTGGACTACCTAATCCATGGATCCTCACAGCATACCCTTAGAATTTATTTTAAATGCCTATAGAAAAAGATGGGAATCTTCATTTTTGGGTGCTCCTGACAAGGTATTTAGGAATGAGGTATTGTTGAGGTTTTATAGTATAAAGTGTAAAAAAAAAAAAGCATGTGTAATGAAGTTTTCTGTTACAATAAAAAACAGCAGAAGAAAACAGTTGAGGTGCCCAGTCGTGTTGTCAGCGTTCCGAATTTAGCTTCCTACGCAAAGAGCTTTTTGAGCTGTGACTTGAGATCAAAAAGAAGTGCTCCTCAAATAACAAAATCTACAAGCTTAGACCAGAGTCCTGGCTGCCTCAGGGTCGGCTCTCCATCAGTACAGTCTTCAGACAGCAGTGCTGCCACAAGGTATTTGTCCATTTTGCAGTGACTTGTAAGATGGTAAATGAATTGGTATTCAGAATGTTGTAGGCATTCAAACACATTAGACATTTGGAAATAAACAAGGACATAAGGTTCCTGTCATGCAGTGAACTCCATGTGTTCAATTCTCTGCATATAGACCCAGAACCTTACTGCAGAAGTAGGCTACAATCACTGCCCAGCAGAGCTTATGATTGCAATCCCTCTTGGTACAAAAAAAAAGGAGTTGCAAGTATTTAACTAAGAATATAGTTAATAGTGAACATGGCTGTTTAAAACTTCGGGCAAGTATCAGGGGTTCTGTTAAGGATGTGTTCTCCTTCTGTTTCCTCACTTTGCACTCAGTAGATGTAGGTGGCATATTTGTATTTTAGGGGATATTTGAATTAATCTAGACTAATCATTTGGCAAAGGCTTTAGAGAATTAAAAATTGATTAGCAGATACTTAACTAAAAAATTCTTAGTTTGATGTTTTTTCTCTGAAAAGCTTGAATTTTTCTTCAAATTTATGATTATCTAAGCAATGTTTAGCGTTTCATGAACCATGACTAACTATCTCTTCAACAACAGTTAAAAATCTATGTAGTTAACATTACACAGTTATAATGATAAATATTAAAAAAACCCACTCTACCACTATACTTGAGGACAAAAGCCAGCCTTCTCACCTATCTCCTAGTGGAGATTAGTTATCCTGTAACGTGTGTGCTACCGAGTTCTTTCCTTGAAGGCAGATGGTGCTGACTGCTGCCAAAGACAGTAAACCCGGGACACGGGCTTGGATCCAGTTTGGCAATTCCTACATCTAAAAGATAAAAGCATTCTGCATCATGCCAGATGACTGCCAAGGGAAATCACAGTTGTATTTTAAAGCTAAACATAGAGGGAGACGGAGGGTAGCTTGGCTGCTACTTACTTACTCTTTTAAATCAATCAATCATAAGTGGTCATATTTGCTACTATAAGCTAACTGAAATTAATATAAATGTTAAAAAAAAATCCTGAATGCTGAAAAATCAGGGACTATGTGATAGAATCATAGAATCATTTAGGTTGGAAAACACCTTTAAGATCAAGTCCAACCGTTAACCTAGCACTGCCAAGTCCACCACTAAACCATGTCCCTCAGCACCACCTCTACATGTCTTTTAAATACCTCCAGGAATGGGGACTCAACCACTTCTCTGGGCAGCCCGTTCCAATGCTTGACACTTTCGGTGAGGAAATTTTTCCTAATAACCAATGTAAACCTCCCCTGGTGCAACTTGAGGCCGTTTCCTCTTGTCCTATCACTTGTTATTTGGAATAAGAGATGTGACACCCACTTCATTACAAGCCTCTGTCAGGCAGTTGTAAAGGGCAATAAGGCCTCCCCTCAGCCTCCTCTTCTCCAGGCTAAACAGCCCCAGTTCCCTCAGCCAGGGAGGGAACCAATCAGCCTTGTGCTCCAGACCCCTCACCAGCTTCAGTGCCCTTCTCTGGCCATGCTCCAGCACCCTTACCAGCTTCATTGCCCTTCTCTGGACATGCTCCAGCACCCCAATGTCCTTCTTGTAGTGAGGGGCCCCAAACTGAACACAGCATTCAAGGTGCGGCCTCACCAGTGCAGAGTACAGGGGCACGATCACTTCCCTACTTCTGCTGGCCACACTATTCCTGATGCAAGCCAAGGTGCTGTTGGCCTTCTTGGCCACCTGGGCACACTGCTCATATTCAGACAGCTGTCCAACAATAGGATTGATTATAAAAGCCAGTTCATAGTCAGATAAATCTTTCAGCTCCAAATAAAACTTTTACCCATATTTTTAATGCATAAATTGTATTTCATATCTTTAAGAGTGAATTGCTCCTGCCATTTTCTGATTTTCAAGACTTCATATTCTTGAAGCATCCATTTTTTTATTGAGATGTCAAGTCAAGAATTATGTTTAAACATTCCTCCATAACTGTTTAGCTCTCCTTCTTTGTGTTACTACCCACGCTGTTAGCCCAGCTACCAGGCTAGCGGAGGGCCCAGTAGAAGTTGTAGCTGGCACCTTTTGGCCTCATCCAGTTCATGTAAGCACAGATCCACTCACAGGATCATGAGTTTTTCCAAGAAAAAAGTATTACATATTGGTAAGATTGTAAGTAAGTGATGCTAATGCTTATTTGTTTGCACAGGACACATGGCAATGAACCACCACAAACCAAAGATGACAAAAAACAAGACCCTCAGCAACAAGAATGGTTTACTAAATATTTTTCATTTTAAAGCAAACTATTTCCATACTTCTCAGAATTACTAGAATAGCTCTTCCTGTTTTCTTTTAGGGAATGATTATCCAATGTATGATTTAGAAAAAAAAAAAATTATGTTAATTTCCAAGTAAATAATTAGGAAAAACTGCAGTCTCTTACATCTAAATGCTATGCAGTTATAGGCGTGGATTTCAGAAAAAGGCATTTTTTTTAACAACTTGTGTAAAAAATGAAGACAAAGCAAAATTCTGGATAATATTATGTAAAGAGACTTTTTAATCAAGAGACTGTACCACTCCACAATTACATTAAATATGCAGTTTGGTCTCTGGTATGTCCTGTCTATCTGGCTCCAGCTGAAAAAAAATCTTACTTCTGTAGGTGATTTCTGTAGGTTTATACATTTGCTTCATCGGCTGTTTAAAATAATTTCTGCCTATAATAACGTCATTTTTAAAGTTTTCAATAGTTTTTTGTTAAACTTCTATTAATCTGTCTAGCATGCAGTATACCTCCAAGAACAGCATGTTTATAGCAGGCTGGTTTAGAAATACTTTCTGGTTTGCTTAATAAACTGTTTTGTATAGTCAGCGTTGTAATATAATAATCCTGTTGCACTTCAATACATGTAACCATCAGCCTGATGAATTAGGATAACATGTAAGTATGAACATTAAAACTTGCTTGTAAATCATCCATTTCTATGTTTTTGGAAAATACTGCTATGTTATGCTGAAGCATGAGTCAGACTGATACACTCAAGAGTTCCAGATTTATGGGAAAGTGTACTTGTACATTGTACACTTGTGCATGTGTATTGTTCTTAGGCCCACCTAAATGCAAAGCAGGCTAATGACTGCATTTGTCAGATCATGCCAGCTAACTCATTACCGGGAAGGAAGACACCCATGAAGAAATTAACCCTCAGGTAATTCATCAACAAACGTGAAAGGCAGAGAATTGTGCAGCCAGCAGCCTGGTGTTTAAGACAGAATATTTCATCTTCAACTGCTGTATGATCTGAATCCCCATTTAATTACAACCAGCTGAGCCCAGCTACGTAACAAATTTTACATGTGCAGAGAGGCATACCTCCAGCCAAACCTCTTCTTATATCGAACAGCCAGCAAGAACTGTACCAACAGATGCAAAACAGCCACTGCACCCCACCCATTGTAAAAAGGTGGCAGACGGGGCAGAATGCTTCTACAGGACAATACTGTCATCCCAGCTGTCCAGCACTTTTTCCAAGATGAACTATTTGGTTTGGAAGGAGACTTTGGCATCAGATTTAGCAAGAAGACACTTTTTATACACATAATCAAGAAGGGGATAAAATGGTGCACAGTAAGTAACACTGAGGAGTGCCTTGGTTATCTGTGAGAGGATCAGGAACGTATAGGGCTAAGTTTTTCATGAGAGTTCTCATCCACTCTGCTCCAAAAACTTTTAAAGCACGCTACAAACTTCAATACACAATTACCAATTCTAATTTCCAGGGTTACGATATTCTAATTAGTTACCTCTGTCCCCAGAAAGGTGTCCCTAGAAAGTGCTTCTTGCCTTGTAATACAGATACAGGATTCCTTTGCCATTTCTACCTCCAAAATCTTTTTTTTTTTAGCTACGTTTAGTTTATTAAATAGTGCACCCCAGTAGAAGCTAATTCTGCAGACTGGATAGTGATGATGACCCAACATCCACTATGAGTGGTCTTTATTTTGAACCAGCTCTACACTACCCTGACCGACAGACCACCAGTAACACTGGGCCTGCATTACATACCCCCCCAGGGTGCATTTTGCAGTTTCATTTCATCCTGTAAGAACCCAATTTGTGTATCCCGAGACCTCTCCATGAGGTGAGCAAAAGTCCAGTGGAGATGGACAATTCACTTCAAAAAAAAAAAAGTACTCTTGATCTGACCTAGATACAGACAATTCTAAGGGTGCTTCTACAGTGGTTCTGAAGGACAATTACTAGATCACAAAACATTTAAATCTTCCAGTAAAACCAAACAGTAACCTTTGAAAATATTTGTACCAGAAAAGATATAGTTAGGGGAAAGCTACGGCCCCCCCTTTCTAGAAGAAACAGGATGTGTTCTGGTAAACACACTTCTACCAGAGAGCACCCTGAATAGCAACTCTGCATATTTTCCATTGAAATATAAAACCAGTCTGCATTTTTTGGGAAAAAAAAAAAAAAAAAAAAAATTATTTTGCTTCGTTGTCATAGCTATTTATATTCGTAGTACAAATTACATTATACAAAACCCATACAAAGTAAAACTAACACCACGGCTTTGCATTGTTGAAAATATTCAGATATGTAAAATCAAAGATCACGTTTGCTTCATTGGAGCAGGAATATTAGCAGATGCTTGTTCTAGGTAAGCTAACGGACCTTGAGGCATTTCTGCAGGCTTTTTGTGCTGTACACTGATATCTTCCAGGACCTGTTGCCAGTGCCGCAGTTTACCCAAATGTTTCTGAATTAACGCTTCTTTTCTCTGCAATTCATTTCTTAATTCTGAAACATCCTGTGGATGAAAAAACATGCATTAGTAATAGACAGTATTAATAAGAACAACCACTCCACATAAAAAGCACGTAATTTTTTTAGCTTGAGTTTTCAAGCTGATCTTATAGGGATTCTAATAACGGAAAAGCGTCTAATGAAACAGGGAAAGCGCTGTGAATGCTCACATATTTCAGAGATCATTACTTCCAGAAAAATGTGACTAACTAGTTTGTTTCCTCCACTGAAACTATCACCTGTGTTCCAATACTCCACAGAGCAGCAGGCATCTGCCTTCTCCAGGTTCATGGCGAGAGTTATGTTAATGGTCAAGCTCTACCAACTCAGCATACAGCATCAGGTTGAGAAACCCAGAATTAACGTGAATGAGGTGATTAACTGTACTGGTACGCAGCCGATCTGATCTAGCACAATGCAGGTACATCAATTTAAACATACCTCTTTAATTACTTGCTCTGGTTTCTGGACTGATAGCTGCAGTCTTTTTTGTAGAAAAAAGCATTCCGTCTGTCTTGCAACATCCAGAAACTTCTGGATGCACTGATCAACACCTAAACATAAAATAACAAAGCAGAAAGAACAGATTCCAAACCAGAAGTTATCAGACTGATACTGGCAGTTGTCTGCATGCTATTAAAAACACTTTTTGCAGTGCTTTAATACTAAAATGACATATTTATAAAACCAGGACCTGCATTAAGTCTCTGTATAAAACATCGCTCTGCAAACTTTCAGAACTCCTTTTAAAGGTGTTTTCCCCCCAAGTTTTATCACATTTTTGACAATGACAAAGAGCAATGAAATAGTTTGTGGAACTTGGCTGAATAAAGAAAACATTTCACTGCATGCCCAAGAAACGAGCGCAATGTAAGGTTCTAATGTATAGGCATATTTAGGAGAATATTCTGCCTTCATATATTACACACTGCTGTTTTGATAATAAAAGCTGGCCTATTCCAGCATATAAATATGACCCAATATCCAGAAAGGAGTTTTAAAAAGCATTTATACTGTTTTCGAAACAGCGCTTGAGTCAGGCTTTGAAAATTTCTCAGGGAAAAGTACACTTCTAAGCAGTAGTCAAAGGCCATTTTTTAACTTCCCCTTTATACCAGGTCAGTATTAATTATGCCTCCCCCAGGGGTGCCGGTCACACAAGCCTTAAAGCATGGCTACAGAGCTACCTAGGCTTTCCCACCTTTTATTACTCCTTCATGTAGCTCCATAATGCGCCACGTTGGCTCCCTACTTTTTGACCCACGTATTTTTCTGCACGGTAACACAATCGCTCACAGCCCCAGGAGCCGGCTGGCACCAGGGATTTTCCACAAGACCCCGATCATTCCCGGGCGGTTTCCTTCCCCCCCCGAGCTACACCAGGGGCTCCGTGCAAAGACCCCGAAATAGTTTTAAACCTCTTTCGGCCTCAAATGACACGGCACGCACACCCGCGGCAAAGCCCAAATACACCTGCAAAGCCTCGCGAGTTTCAGGGGAAGCCGGCCACACACTGGCAGACCCAGCCGTGCCCTTCCGGATCCAGGCCCGCAGAGTAACGCCGCGGCGCACACACGGCTCCTGCGAAGCCGAGCCGAGCCGCCGCGCCCCGAAGCCGCCGCGGGGCCAGCCCGGCCCGGCGGGTGTGAAGCGCCGGGCACCACCCCCGCCCCCCATGGCCTCACCGGTGCGGATCTCCTCCTGGTCCGTGCCGTTCACGTAGTCCTGGCTGACCAGCGAGGCGAAGCAGGCCTGCGAGAGGGGGAAGCGCGGCGGTCAGAAGCCCGCGGGGGACCGGCGCCCTGAGGGCACGCCCACCCGCGGCCCCCCCTCCCCGGCCCGCGCACCTCGAAGGAAGCTTCCAGCTCGTCCACGAGCGTGTTGTTGGGGTTGCGCAGCCCCGTCGGCGGCGGGATGAGGCCGGCAGGGCCGGGCCCGCCGGGAGGCCCCGGCGGCGGTGGCGGCGGCCCCGGGGCCTGCCCGGCGAACATCCCGCTCAGCGCCCCCGCCATGGCGCGCGGGAGGGGGCTGGGCAGCGGCCGCGCACGCGCCGAGGGGCGGGCGCCGAAGGTGGGCCCAGGCCCCGCCCCGGGCCCTCCCCTCAGCCCGCGGCGGCCCGGAGCCGGCCCGGCCGCCACAGGCAGGGGCAGCCCGAGCTGCTGCTGGGTACCGGCCCCCGCGTCAGGCGGCAAAGGGAAGACGCAGAGCAAGCAAAGCCATCCTGCCCTGCGGGACCCTCCTCCTCCAGCCCGCGGTAAGCTCAGCAGCACCTGTTACATACCAGCCTTTAGCAAACAAAAAAAACCAAACCAAAAAAAAAAACCACCTCCACCCAAAACCAAACCCCCACCCTCTGGGCCTGGATCCCCTCCATTCTCAGGAAGAACCTTGCCCCATGTTCTAAGTGTGAGGTCTGTTTGACGCCTGAACAGATACTCTGGGAACGCTGTCCCTGCCTCAGGCCCGCAGAGGGGAAACTGCAGGATGACAGAAATCATGCCAAAGTGTGGCAGGTTCCCCCCAAAAAACCCACCACACACTTACTTGCATTCATTAGTTTTTGTAAAACAGTTACAGGATACACTCGTGTTGGCACTTGTTTAAGACTCACTACATAACTTAGTGGAGAAGCCATGCTAATCACGCTAATTGCAACAGCCTAAAAAGTCTGATGGTGCATCACTTCTACCTCAATACTCAGCACTGGCGGTTTTAGTTTAGTTTTTCTAAGGAAAAATGTCAGAATGGCATTTTTATAAACAACTTTGCAGAGTTACCACCTACCATTCACCCAAAACTGAGGCACAGCTATGATCTCCAGCTATTGTTAATTCTCAAATCAAAACACACACATCCAAATAAGAGATTTATTGTTTACAGTAATTATGCTTACTTTACATATAAAATAGGAGTTCAGATCTTTTCCATTGTCATGTTTTGGTACTAAATATCTCAAATAGTTCAAACTTTTTTATTTTAAACTGCGTAAGATGGGATGACAAATCTCAAAGGTGAGATATTACACAAGTAATGATTTATAAAACACATTTGTAGTTCGTTGCCATTGTGAAAATATGCTTCGGGCATTCATTTAAGAAAAAAAATTTAAAAAGTATTATAAGGCAGAGCAGATGACTTTAGAATAAGTATTTTATTAGATATTGTGGCTGTCTTGACTTAATCGAGCTGCAAACTCTACTAGCGTTCTTGTAGGCCGCCCTGCCATGCCTTTTCGAAGATAGGGCACCTCATCTTTATTTGACATCACACCAGCTATATCTAAATGAGCCCAGTGAGTGGCAGTCACAAATTCCTTCAGGAATGCAGCAGCTGTGCAAGCTCCCCCAGCCCTGCGGGAAGCAGAGAAATGGTATTGTTTCTAAAGCAAAACCAACAGCACAAACATTAAATGAATACACTGGAAGAAAGGGGCACATGAAGGATATTGGTACATCTTACCTGCTGTACTTCCCAATGTTGCTCAAGTCTGCAAGAGGACAGTCTGTTACTTGTTTTGTGTAATGTTCAAAAAGAGGCATTCTCCAAACTCTGTCTCCTGTCAAAATGCTGGCCTGAAAAAGAAACAGTGATAGCTTTGGCAAATTTTTTTTTTTTTTAAACCACATTCATAGGCCCTGGTATCATGCATGCTTATTTTTGTTCAGCTTTGATCAGTCTAAAAATCTTCAACCCAATATAATATTAGGTATTTGGAAATATACTGCAAAACAAAACAGTGAATCCTACTTTTTAGGTACTTTAGTGTTAGTCAAAAGGCAATATCTAAAGACTGCTTTTTTTTTTCCTGACAATACAAATCCTTCTCTTCAGAGACTTCCTTTAGCCATCACACTTCAGCCACTGATGAGGCCTCTCTGAATTTGTGTCTCGGTGGTGTTAAGCAAGATCAATTATCTTTTCAACATGAACTAATTACTGTCAGTAGTCCAGAGCTTATGCATATGCAGTAAATGATCAGAAGATGCAGATCCTTGAGATGATGTGCATGCTGTTTGCTGTATATTAAACCTCACTAGAGCTAGTAATTAATTGTCAAAATTAATTATTTTCAATTAAATACAGTACTAACACCATTCCTACGAGATTTCAAATTGTAATAATGTACCTTTTAGATTTGCATAAAGTAAGCCTTTCAGTAATGCACTAACTTTTCAATAACAACAGCTATTACTGAATTGTTATTATGGTTTAATAATAATGCAGATGGCCTACCTCATAAAGGTGAGTCCAAAGCCAAGATGAATTTGTGAACACTCCAGTCGCAGCAGACCCCAATGCAACATCCATGGCACCTACAGAAACGCACCTTCAAGGTTATACTACACAGGCAAAGGTGGACCTGAGCTATTCCTCTGCACCCTGACTCCTCACAGAACTTTACATTTTCAATTCCCCTTATCAGTAATTTCTAAAGTCTGCAAAAACTAGAGAGTTTAGTATACTCGCATTTTTGGAAGTTTATATAAATGTTTTATAGTAGGACAAGAATTCATAAAAATTATATTCCATATCTCATGAAACTAGATTTTCTGTTTTCAGCTTGTTGTTTCTTAGCAACATTTCTAACCTAATGTATTCAGCAATAACAGTGTCTTATAAAAAAATTCAATAATAAAATTAAATATAATAATAAAAAAATAAAAAACCTAAATTATATTTTCTTTATGGAAACAATAAAAGTGAGTGGACTTCTTCCAATTTATAGACCTCTACAATTTTGAGCTGATACTTTCCTTTTTGAGAATTTCACTTGCATAGATTTTTGCACAGCATATGTGAATTTACTTTCAATTAAAATAATCCTTATCAAATACTAAGCCATGCCTAAACCAGAGTGATTACATAACATATTATTTGATGCCACATTACTGCTTCTCTAATGCCAACACTCAATCCTCAGTGAGATTAAAAAAAAAAAAAGTAGTTAAATAAAATGGTATGTTGAAGAAATTTCTACAGGAGCTCTCCTCCTTCCTGCTTGGTGCCCAAAGATCCCAAACATGGAATAATCTATAGTGGGAGTAAACTTCTATCATGCCCTTTATATGGGAATCATTTTATACAAGCCAATAATGTTAAAATCAGCTTCTCTTCCTTTTATTGACATTTTCCACAGCATTGGAACTGGTAAAACTGATGGAATATAGTTTAAACCACTAGTAGAGAATATATAGAAAGATAATTATTTTGCTTAGCATATTCATTAAGCAACACAGTGGACTCCTGTCTGAATTACTCTTCCATGTTTGCTCTCATTTCAGCTGCAGTCACTTCATCCATGACAGCTTGTTACTGCAGTTCCTGAGATGCATACACAGTGCTGGTTTTAAATTTAAAATTATAACCTCATTCAGATGCAACTGCAGAGATGAAACAATTAAAGCACATTTTATTATGCCTGAAAGTGTGCAAAGTGCACATAAAGTAAGAGATACTTCAGTCAAATGAATTCCTGGGAAGATGATAATGACTCTCCTATGCTATTAATTAGAATCACGAAGACCTGAGCTACCTCCCACCATGGAAGAACTGGTGCTGGGTAGGGCAGAGCTCAGGAAGCCGTTCACAAAGAAGCTGTTTTGGCTCCAGCATGGCCAGTGCCATATGGACCTGGCAGGATTCTTCCACAGCCACGCCAGTATCTCTGCATCACCCAGCTCTGGGAAGGCTTAGCTCAGAAATGGAAGCACTGGGAAACACTGCGCAGAAACATCGAGGTCTGCGTAGGTTTTCCTGTTCTTCTTCGTTCCAGCTCAGTCGGGCTGGCCCAACTTCATCTACATTGCTGAGCGCGTACCCTATATGCCAATACCCTCCTCAGTCCCAGACACACGGGGCAGCTGTACGAGTTCTTAGAGTGTAAACTGTGCTGGCTGTTCTCCTACAACAAGTGAAATCATCTCAGTTGCCTTCAAATTCAGGTTGGCTTTATGTACATAGTGCAACTAATCCACAGCCCAAGTAATGAGAGTAACAACTGACTTACAAAATGAGCAGGGAAGGGAGATTGCTCACCTGTTAATGTTGCAGCATTCACAATAGCCCTTGCATTAAAATTGTGGGCATAACAGAGAGCATCCGCTAACAGCAGTCTTCCTTCTGCATCTGTGTTGTCTACCTTCAGGTGCAAAATCAGTAAAAACAGATTACTGAAAACATCCCTTTCACTGGCTTATTTCTTACATATTATCTTAAATAGCTGTCAGATTATAAATGCACTGTCACAGGCCCTAGGCACTTCAGGTAACCAAATTTACTTGAAATAAGCTAAAAAAAAAAGAAAAAGATAGTATTGATATAGTTATGTTTATAAAATAAAAGCGTATCTGTAGCTGAGGTCAAGTCATCTTTCAGCACTGCAGCCTCCTCTGCGTGCCGGGCCTCTGTGCTGCTGGCTCCTCAGAAGAGCCTGGAGATGGGAGAGGTGCCCTGGTGGAGTGCAGGGGGCTGGTTACCATTCCCAGCAGAGCCCCAGGAATCCCAGGGGCTGCTTCTGAGCGAGCACAGAGATCTGGCCAATGGAAGCCACAAAGGAGGAGAGGGTACCACAAAGAAACACAGATGCATGCCTGTAAACAGTTCCTTGTTACACTGCTTTCTCTTTGGATCTTGAAATAATTTTCCCTCTTAAGTCAAAAAAAAAAAAAAAACAAACCACAAAACCAAACCAACAGCCCCTTTGCTCCTTTCCCCTTTGAGGGAAAATTCAGATGAATTCTGCAAGATTAATTGCATGATGTGCTCTGAGCTATTGGCACTTTCTTGCAAATTTCTCCTAGGTGGGGGAATATGTGCCCAGTCTTTTCCCTCAAAGTAGAGGGTGACTGAACTCAGTTTTGGGAGAAGCTCAAGAAACTGGAAGATCCAGTAAGTCAAAGGTGGCAGAATCACAAAAATCTAGAGAGAAATTCTGATTAACACATCTACTTCTGCAGGAAATCAGTGGTATATAGCACAATGACTTTCAGTACCATTTAATCTATTAGATGAGTATAGAACAGTTTGGACTAAATATCAAATATGTATTTTGGGTACTGATTTGGCAAGCTCCTTTGAGCCAACAGGCCCTATGACTCAGAGTTCTGATTGTACAGAGCAGCTTGGCAGGGTAAAGACCTTGGTTACATCAGCAGGAAACTAAGACTCTTATGTCTCACTCCAAATAGCAGGGAAGTGTCCTAGAGGGTCTGCTGGAAGCATTTGACGTGTCTGGCCAAGAACCTACATTTATGAGCACTGTAACAAACTTGTGCTAAAACAAGATTTTCTAGTATGTTTAGTAAATGACCATATTTTTCAGTTTTTCCTAGCAACTTAGAAAACATGTCTGATCTCTGCAATCTATATTTATATTTCAAGGAATCCTATGATAGCAATTTTAATTAATAACATACTTTTTACATTTTATAAACAGTATATTTGCACTGCTTATCTTTGTAAAGGGTTTTTTCAAACATTACTCTGACTGCAGTCATGTAACTTGATTGATTAAACCAACCACTAAAAGTATTCAAAATCCAAGTTTCACATGCATACCTGTATTGTTTTTCCATTCTTGGCTCTAACGACATCCCCAGGCTTGTTTGCCTTACCACTGGGCATATTTTCACAGAGGGGTGCCAAACCTCAGAGAGAAAAAGAAAAGTGCATGACTAGTTTCTTTCCTATAAAAGATGTAAACACCAACACTTAGAAAAAACCCAAATGCCTCCTTAAGGAAACAGTACTATTCTCATCTTGATTTTATGCTCAAAATCCAAATTCTCCTGGTTACTGAAAAAGATACATGGTCCAGTTTTCAATTTGGGAAATTCCTCTGCATGTTGCACCACCGCATTCTCTCGCCTACACTACTTTAGCACTAGGATTTACTTCTACTTTATGCCAGGACAAGTGAAATAGGAGGTACAACAAATATTATCTTTGTGTCTTCCACATATGAGTAATTAATCACATGTAAAGGAATTTCTTTCTTTCTGAAATTAAAAACTTCCCAAATTAACAATGAGCCATTCAAGCTCTGCTCACTGTAAATAAACATTGTGTAATGCCAAGCAGGGTCCAAGGACTCACCATAAAGCTCCAAGCATAAGAAGAGCAAACAGAAATGAGCAAAAAGAGAGAGGGTCAGCATCAAAACTCCAACTATGAATGGGATAATGGGATGAAACGCACCCCACCATTCCTAGGGAAAACCTGCTGCCGGCACAAGGAGTAAGTGAACTGCGAACCACAACTTTTCAGTGGAATTATGTACACAGACTTTTGCTCCGCTGACATAGTCGTTCCGGTGGCGTACTTTTAGGTAAGGAATGTCATGAGGCGTGTGTTTCACTGCCCTCTACTGGTTGAAGCATCGAAGTGACTAAAATACTAATTTCCTGAAAGTCAAGGTTCTCAAACAGAAAACTTCTTCTAGAACAGACTACATGTCATCACCAACTGGTTTTGCCACAGTTCCCGAATCAGCTCGTTTAATTTTAGCTGTGCAACATTTTTGCAGGAAAAAAAAAAGCAGCATTTCTCATACTTAAAAATATTATCAGCAGACTAAGGGTTTTTTGTTTGTTTGTTTTAGATTTCTGCTGAGATCATCACCTAAAGAAACAACAGCTGATCCCTCTTCCTGTTCAGCTGTGGCAAATGCTCATGGAGGTAGCTCAGCTAACTCCTTTTTGGTTTTTTCATACTTCTTATACAAGTATCCACATTCCTTCTTGTCATGAAGGATCAGAACTTGTAAAAAAAAGTTGAAAGTAAGTTTACTGACAATCATTTCTCACCTAAGATCTAAAAAACATGCCTTCAAAATTTTAATTCAGTGTTGAAATATTTATAAAAGCAAAGCTAGTCATTTTTGATAAGCAAGTAAAAATGGAAGAGAATCTGAGCAACAGAATGAGACAAATAAGTCTGCAAGAGTCCATGGCATTTCTGTGAGACTGTTACCACTGATGATACTAGAAAATGACTTTGTCAAAAAGAAATCTTGTAAAGTTAAGATTTTTGGATTCTTACACAAACATACTTACCAATTATGTTAAGAGGTAGATTTAAAGCTGCTGCTGTCACAATGGCTGAACAGACAGTTGCTGCCCCTCCCATATCTGCTCGCATCGCATCCATACCCGATGACGGCTTCAGTGAAATGCCACCACTGCAAGAAACAGAACAAGCCTCATCCAACATGTGGGAGTGCAAAGGTTCAAAAATTCATCAGAATATTGATAATATTCTGTCCATCATTATGTTTAGCACCTAATACTGTGAATGCGTTTTCAAATATTCCTGCAACACCCTGACAAGCATACTGAAAGCAAGGTATCTGGGTTTTCATTTCAGATAAAATATGTCCATGAATTCTTTCCTCATCATTAAGAAGCCATAAAAAACCAAGTAATCCAGCGGACTAACACAATGATCTTCATAATAGTGACAGAGCCCAACACAAGAACAAAATAATACACTTGGTAAAATCAGCATACGGAAGGGGAACAGTCCAATAACTTCAGTAGTCATATAACACAAAAAGCAGTTCTAAGGAACTGCTGCAAAGAATGAACAATTTTCTCTTTCCTTAAGCATGATCTCTAGATCATGGACATCTATGTCCAGCAACAGACTGCAATTCTAAACATGTACATTCTTTCCTCAGAGCAAAAAAAAAAAAAAAAAAAAAGGCAAGTTCTTTTTCTTTTCCCTTGAACTTGCATTTTTCCCTTAAAAGACAGGAGCATATAAATTTCTTCTTTGTCCAATCACTCAAGCTTGTCTTGTCTTCTCCCCAGAAAAGGCAGCAGAGTCTACTCTACAGGGCAAGTTCACTGGAACGGCACTGAAAGATGTGCTGAGCAAAGAAAAACCCTCTCCCCACTGAACACGAATAGCAGGAAGGCATTTCCCTCTCCTTTAGTCATTAAAATATTAGCATAAATACCTGTCAAATGTAACTCCTTTTCCTACAAATACCAATGGAGAGTCATTTGTATTAGCACCACCCAAATAGTGAATCTCCAGAAAGATGGGAGGTTCAGCTGAACCCTTAGCCACACTCAGGAATGCTCCCATTTGTTGTGTTGCTATCCAAGACTCCGCTCTGGAAAAGAAATATATATATTTTTTTTTTAATTGGATACTTGGACTAAGGTGATTTTGTTTGTTTTAAGAGATCACAGTTCTTGAAGGTTTGTACACAAACTATTAATTTGATTTTAATTAGTTATTTTGGAGACCGTCATTTAAATCCAACCATTATTACTTTTTTTTTGTGAAACAGAAAAATACTGCCTCAAAGTTGCTGCTTGGTTTTGGTTTTGCCTGGTTTAAAAGAACCAACAACAAACCAAACAACAACCAGTCTACACTTTCTGCATCAGAAACATTAAAATCCCACTTGCCCATCAGGCCATAGTCTCTGAAGGCACAGGCAGCAACAATACTGCAGCAGGTTACAGTTTAGCTTTCTGCTATCAAGATGGTTAACCACACGCAAAGTTAATTTCCCTCAATCTTTTGCTTTTCAACAAAACAGCCTCCAACACCTGCATAACCAGCTAGCCCACTTTCACTGAAGTGCAGTAACCTGAAATGCCAAGGCAAGAAGCATTAGCTGCGCAAATTCAATTGCAAGGGCTTTTACGACTCCATCTCAACATTTTTAAAAGTTTAAAAAAAAAAAAGCCCCAACAACAACAGCAATAAATGGTGGATGTTTAATTACCACATCCAAATAAAAATGCAAAAGTATGTATAAAATCCACTTCAGAAAAACCCAAAAGGTACTAGAAAAAAGGTACCTAGTATTTGCCCTCTATTCACTGAGTCTTCACCAGGCTTCCTCTTTCACAGCACATGTGTCAATTAAGTGGTAATTGACTGCATGATTAATTGACAATTAATCATTTTATTGCATCCAGTAACTTGCTTACTCTGCAAACCAGAAGCTCACCTTCTAGCACAGAGTAGCTTGCAGTCTGGGCACCCCTCATACCTTCTTGCCAAAGACTTCCCCTGTTCTTGTCATCTGAAGTGGCAGAGTGAAAATGAGAGCCCGCTGCAGATCTGAATAGCCTGGAAGGTATCTTACCCTATAGAGAAATAATTTAAATGGGATTTACCTTATATGGACCTTCACATTGCTGAAACTTCTAAGCTTTTGTTCAATATGTTCGGCGAATTTGATTGGAGTTATATAATTAGCTGGAGCCTCCATAAGGTACCGAGCAAGGTTCTGACCCTCAGCGTAGGTAACACCTTTTTGCCAGGCTTCACTTTCAGCACTAAACGACACCATATAATAATCAGGACCATAAACATTTGCAAAAATAAGATGTTGTCAGCATCCATCTGTTCTCTCCTGTTTGAAAATGCGGTATCATTAATTTGGGGCAATTAAGAATGTCATAGTAATCTTACTATGAGGAATTTAGGATGATATCCAAGGTGCATCTAGTCTAGTAGTTCATCCCTGGTTCTAGTTAGTGCCAAATGCTTCACAGAAAGCTAGAAGAATCTTAGAGCAGACAGATGTAAAATTATCTATCCAATACATGAGGTCTTGTCCTAATCCTTACTAGTCAGAGAGGGGCTTAAATCCTTAAGCACATGGTTTAATATCCCTTCCAAAATTTGTAATTGCATTAATTGTAACAGCCCTGAAAGTTTTTATTTACCATATAAAGACTGCAATTCTGTTTTTCACTTTACTGAAATATGATTACATAATAAAAGTGGAATTTGGATCTCATTTCACAGTGCACTCAAGGCATTTCACTAACGAATGACAGAGCAAACGTTCAAAGAGCTGCCCGCATAGGAAATGGGGATGTCTCTCTGGTTACTTTGCAACACTATCAGTACAAAATTTTTCATTTTACTGAGACAGAACTGAAAGGCTTATTTGCTTTAAAAGAGATCATGAAGCAGGGGATTAAGCTGGATTCCACCTCTCAGAAGAGCAACACAGTGAAGAAGGAATCCAGAAGGAATATAGAAATGTTGCCTGGAAATGGAGAGATGGAATTAAGAAGCCAAATCTCAGCTGGCACTGAAACCGGCAAGGAGTGGGAAAGGCAACAAGAGGACTTCAACAGGTACATCATCAGCAAAAGGAAGGTCAGGGATAATGCTGTCCCACTGCTAAATGGGGTAGGCAATCTAGTGAACACTAAGAAGACCGAAGTTCTCAATGCCTGCTTTGCATCAGTCTTAAAAATTATTAAGGTCTGCTTCCAGATTCCCCATCTCTTTGTGCTCAGTAATGGTTTGGGCAAGAAATGTACTACTCGTGGCAGAGGAAGACAGACTTAGGACTGCTGAAGGAAGCCGGACATACACAAGTCCTCAGTAGGAGGCGGGGTATATATCTGAGGGTGCTGACAGACGGACCTGGCTGGCATCACTGCAAGCCTAGTCTCTTTCAGTTTGAAAGGTCATGGTAGCTGGATGTGGTCCAATTACTGGAAAAGGACAAGTCCTCATCTTTATGAAGGCAAGGAGGATCTAGGGAATGGCGAAGCATTTATTCTAGACTAATCCCCTAAAAGTTTATGTGGAAAGTCATCTTGGAAGCAATTTCCAGGTACATGAAGGACAAGATGGTCAGTGGGAACAGTCATCATAGATTAATTTGGCACCAATCACACCGACCAACTTGACTGACTTTTAGGATGAGACAGTTGGCACAGAGGACCACAGTGGATGTCATTTATCTTGGCTTTAGCAAGGTTTTCACATAGAATCCTTGCAGACAAATTGAGAAAACGTGAACTGGATAGCTAGACTACAAAATGGGTGAAAAACTGGAAGAACTGTTGGGCTTAGAAGATAGCAGACAACAGCTGAACGGTCCAGCTGGCAGTTAGTTATGTGTGCTGTTCCTATGAGGGTTGATACTGGGGCTGATACCTTCATCAGCAACTTGGACTGTAGAACAGAAGTTCATGGACAGCACCACATTGCAGGGAGCAGCTGAAATGGGGAAGGTAGAGCCACCGTTCACAGGGGCCTTGGCAAGCTGGAGGAATGCACCAAAGGGAACACTGTGAAGTTTAACAAAGACTGGTGTAAAGTCCTGTACTTGGGAAAGAATAGCAAGTCAGGCTGGACACCGACTAGACAGAACGCAAAGTTGCAGAAGAGAACCTGGGGATCCTGGTGGACGAGTTGTACAGGAGTAAGCAGCGCATTACTGCGGTGACAAAGGCCAGCCATGTACTGGGTTGGATTACAGCATAGCCTGCATGTTAAGGGAAATAATTATTTACCTCCTTGGTATTTGTGAGGCTGCATCTGGCTACATCCACTTTTGAACTCCTGAATACAAAACAAATACTGATATACTGGAGAAAGTCCAAAGGAGGGCCCCTAAGAGGGGCAAGGAGCTGGAGCACATGGCATATGAGGAGAAGCTAAGAGAATTGGATTTGTTTCACCTGGAGAAGAAAAATTTAGGAAAGATCCAATTACAGTCTTTCCTCTACCTTTAAATAGGGTTTCTGGAGAAGATGAAGACAGACACATCTCAGAGTTGCACAGTAAGGGTAAGAGATAATTGGCTCAAGATTCAGCAAGGGAAACTGCAATAGGACATTAAAAAAAAAGAAAATTCACCATGGGCACAGTTAAGCACTAGAACAGATGGGCCACTGAGGTTAGGGAATTTCCATCTCAGGAGATACTCAAACCTGGACTAAACAAAGGCCTGATCGAGCTTTAAAGTTGTATGCAACTTCCAGGTTATCCCTAATCCAAGTTGAAGCCAGACTAGATGACTTCTATAGGTCCTTTCCAACCTAAATTATTATATACAAAAATTACTTCCAGTGTCATAAGTAGTCATTGGACCATCTATATTTTCAGGAAAAGTTTATTTAATATAATCAGCTCCCAAGCTGTCTGCTGTGTTACCAGATGGGAAGAGTGCCACGTGTAGCTTATCAAGCCATGCTTCAATTGAGAGGTTTTTATTTTATTTCACTAACTTCCTCATAAGGAAGGACTTGTTCCCGTATAAGGAACATATGAGAAATACTGCTCCTCTGCACAACAGAATATCCTATGTGGAAAGTCCAAAGTCCACTCTGACACTGTAAGAGGGGATTAATAAAACTTTGTTCTGGAACCAAAAGCTCTGATACCACTTTCTGCTCTCAAGTTAACAGTGATGTCTATTTAGAGGCCAGAAGCACCCAAGATTCTCTTCTTGCATTATGTTCTGTGAAAGAAAAGATGACAAATGAACTATGGAAAACCTATCCATCATGGCATGGGCTGGTGTCAGTTAGCATTTCCTGATTCTCAAAAGGATTTATTAATTTATGGAGTCTGAAATACCTCTGCTCCACAATTTTGGCATGCAATATCAACAAAAGTTCCTTTATGTCACAACTATGCTTCAAGTAAATTTTTACTTTTATTTTTATCCAGTGCCTTCTGTTCTATGAAGATGCATTTACCCTTAACCTCAGAACACAGCATTCTAACAAAACACATGGAGCAAACACTATAGATATACTTGAGATGTAAAATACTTCAGGAAATTCAAAGGAGTAGGAGGAGTTAAGAGGGATATTGCTGCTAGCCCTAGTCTTTCAGTTTTGTGTTTTTCTCATGCACAAGTATGCACACAGTTTTGCAAATAAACAAACAGATAAATAAATAGGCAAGCTTTCCTTTTGCCATCACCTTCCATGAAGCTGAGGAGTAACTACAGGTTTCTTTTTTTGCTTTAGCTCATTATATTCATACAATCCAAGGACAGCACCTTCTGCAGCTGCTTGAGCATCTCCACAGGGGTCTACTTCAACACAAGGGATCTCCAGATCTTGGATCTGTCTACAACCAACTGAAAAATACAGAACTAGTAGGCTGAGTATCACACAGAACAGGTATCTGAGGTGATCAATGTTTCATTTCAAGGAAAAAATGATTTTAACTCAAGCTATCCAAGTTTGTAAGTAAATCAATTTAAAAGATCGTGCAGTATAATAATTAAAAATGCTAATGACCATATACCGACAATTTTTGACTAAAAATATCACTTGATGAATTGTAATGATTAAGACATTTCACAAGAATAAAACCAGAAGTCCACAGTTGTTCCAATTCCTTTATATCAAATAAAAGCTCTGTCATTCTGGAGTGCTGTGGATTATGACTATCTACAGGTATCAGAAATATGCTGTAATTTAGTTTTTTGCTAAGAATACATGCCTGCTATTTTCTTCCAAATGAGTTTATACACACTTCTATAAAGAAATGAACAAAAAATATTCCAAAAATTCTATTTTCTACCCAATAATTTAACAAAGTTTTGGCAGCTGGTGAGACAACACGGGCTAGCACTGTGGACATACAGCTGTAATACATGTGTGACTGACCTCCAGCCGCAGGCTATAACTCTGCGGCAAGAACTCTTTTTGTTCTTGTTTTATAGACACTTATATGCAGCATTCGTCCCTGATTAAGGTAGAGAGGCCTCCTCTGCCTACAACAGGTAACATACTGAATCATGCTGCTGATGTTGTGAAAGGTACCAGCTTATACACAATAACATCTCAGTTACAAACTAAGTGGCGAAAGTAAATATACATGCATACTTAAGTACAGCATGAGCATAAAGTCAATCAGTGATGCTCTCTGGCTTCAAAATAGTAGTAATTAAACAAGTGCCTTTTCAATATCACACTGCAGACTGATTTACCTGTAATTCCTTCCTCACCAAGGAAAAACTTCATGAATACCAGTGACAAGTAAATGCATTTACCAAACCATGCAGTAGGTTTGCATTTCAAAACAAAATCATATCTAGACTCACTCTTCAGAAGTGGAACATGCTGCACTATTGCAACAGACAAAATGCTTAAGAAATGTAAAATAGTTAACCTGCAATGGCTGCACGAATATTTTCCTTGTCTTCATTCCAGTTTTCTTGGTCATTTACTCCAGCATTCTTCTTACCCAAGCCAACTACAACCACACTCGGAAAGTCCTATATGAAGCCGACACACAAATGGATTCACTTTCCTCAGTGTTACAGCCACAGCAGAGAGTTGTTAAAAAGACCTTACTTTCCCACTCAAACCAAGCACAGCGTTAAAATACATCCAGTACTTTCTCTACGTTACGCACATTTCTACATTAGGGGTGCCAGTATGGTGCTGCTGTCTTGCACTCCCAATCATTTGCCACAGGCATGCAACCCAGTTGTTCTGTTGTCCAGTTAATAGTTAATGATGTGTATTGCAGCAGATGGGGTGTTATGCTCAACACATAGCAAACTTGACACTTTCAAGGGCAAGTCTAAGAGTCCTTTGAAAACAGATCCAGCTTTCCAGCTGTAACAAAGGCCAGAACTGAGCTGGAGAAGCGTAACCTTTTTTGGCACAGTACTATGTTCAAGGAAATAAAATCACTTTGAAGCCTATTAGCTCAGCCCAGGAGCTGAGCTGGCACAATTTCCAGGTAAAAAACCAAAGCTGCACAGAGGTAGAGTGTGACAGAACTCAGGAAAGCAATGTAGCACAGCAGACTAAATGCATGCCTTACAAGCTGCAAGCGGAAGGCAAAAAGGAAGAAATAACAAAGATCAAAGGAGCCTTCTAAGAACAAAGTCAAACTTGTATAAAACTCAAGGTTATATATGTGAACACATTTCTCATCGCTCTGCAGAAAAATGTAAGTTAATCTTGGGCTTTCCCTTCCATCACAAATAGCTGCTCTGTCAGATTCTAACAATCACCTTTCACACTGCTACACCATAGTAAACTCTTCCAGCCCACAAGATGCTGAAACTTTCCAGAAGATCAGTGATTCAGGTTAACATTTTTTTTGTTATCATTATTTTACACACCTAGAATACTGTGTAAGGCCAAATTCTACTGTGTTCTCTTGCAGAGATCTGCTACTCACTTCAGAGGCCATCCTGTACGCAGAACTGGGATAATGGGACCTTCGGGGGACTCAACTTCCATGAAATTTCCAAAAGCTTTTCTACTGAGTCCAGTGTCACCTGTCTGGAGTCTCCACACAGGAATTTAACATGGTAAGCAATACTCACTACAAGTCGATTTATTTAAAATCATTTAAATAGCCCTAACGTAAGATTCAGTTACTTATACAGGAACACCTAGTGTCACATCACATGTCTGCCTAGCCTCTAGCTGCTACTCCAAAAAGCCACGAATCCTACCATATTTGCCAATTCCACGTAGGTGCATTAGGTGTATTAGGGCTTCTCAAGCCACACCAAAAGCCTAACTTTAAGCAGATGAATCCCCTTCTCATACCCTTGCAGGGTATGCACAGACAAAAGGCATGTCTGTGCAGACAAAAGTCCTGCTTGAAGAACAGCCCCACATCTTGTTTTCAGAAGTTTCAAGCACATGACTTGAAAAGCTCTGATTAAAGCCTATGATGGGACTACATATGTTAGACCTGTCACATCTGGAAGGCCTTTGCACATATCGGTATACACTCCTGCACTCACTCCTGAACAGAGGGCACAGTAGAATCCTGATCCAAAACGGTAGTGCTTCAGCTCATTCAGTAAGCAGTTATTCAGAGGACACCACCTTTGGAGCAGCCTTGTTTACATCTTCTCAGCTTGCAGCACAGCGGAGGGAGTACAGGATTGTGCAAAAGGGCATGCAAACATGGGGAGGGCGGAACAGGAGGCTTCAATATGAAATACATCTTTTTTTGAGAGGTGTGCAGGGGGGAAGAATAGCCGAGCATTTATACAAGCACAGCATCGAACTCAGCTTAAAATAAGATGCAAGGGCAAACCTCACAAGTTAATCAATATGCACACGAAAACCCAAAACTCATACCTGATGCAAACCATGGAATATGCGTGTTTTGCCTTTCTTCAAAGGTGGTCCACATCTAGGACGCAAAAAGATTCTTTCAATAAAGAAATCCTTATTGGTGATAAATCTTACAGCACTACGTTCACTCCACAGCCACGCAGTGCTCCTCAGCACTGCACCAAGACATCTGGCTGAGTGCTGATTCACAGAAAGGGGCAGTTCCCAGGATCATTTTGCATCTGTTTCCTCCGTGTTTTTTCCACGGGAGTTCCCCTCCAAACTGCTTGGCCTGGTAGAAGCAAATACCAGCCTGAGAAGTGGTATGGATACAAACACTAATAATGACAAAAAAGATAATTCTTACTGGTGTTTGTAGGTACTTTAATCCACTTCAGAAGCTTATCACACACTTACACGGACAGAAGTTCTCTCAGCTTTCCAGACACAAGTCTATCAAAAGCATCTCCTGCACTAGTGAACTGGGCAGCGCCTTCATCCTTTTCACCTGAGTAGACTCCCAGAACAAGACCCTAGAAAAGGATGCGCATTAATGTAAACTACATGAAATTTAGAGACCCATCTGAAAGACAGCAAGCACGCCGTTCAGATTGTAGCTACTGCTGTACGTGTTCATCTCAGCTCATGCATTTATCTAACATGATGCACAGGGAGACACTTTGGTAAACCAGGATAAGCTACTACAACTACCTGTAAGTGTGAAAAAGAAATTAAATACGATATGACTACAGTTATAATCAGTTTCCCGACACGTAAAGACAAAACCTCTTCCCATCTGTAATTTTAAGCACAAAAGAGCTTTTCCGCCCCCCACCCCCCCCAAACACAGACCTCCAGCCCGGCGCACCCAGGAGGAGCACAGGCGGTCGCACCCGACTGCAGCCCCCCGGCGGGGCAGCGAGGGGCCGGGGCAGGAAGGCAGCCGCGCCCCCGAGGCGCGGGGCCCGCCCCACCGCCGCTGGCCCCGGGAAACCCCGGGCTGCACCTGGTGGCCACGCACGGGCTCAGCCGCGGGGCCGAGCAGGAGGAAGGGACGCCCCGCGCTGCCCCTCCCGCCCCTGTTCACCCCGAGCAAGAGGGGCTGCCAGGCGGCCGCGTCCCCCGCCGCCCCCTCACCTTCCCGCCCGCTCCGCGGCTGTAGCCCCGCGGCGAGGGCCCAGGCGCCGAGCAGCTGCAGGCCGCGGGGAGATGCCGGCTGGGCGGCGCGCCCCCCCGGGGGGGGGGGGGGTATCAGGCGGCGCCGCGCGGGGCGGTGCCCGCGGCGGGGACGAGGGGGCGGGCAGGGTTGCGAGGGGGCGGGCAGGAGGCGAGGGGGCGGGCAGGGTTCCGAGGGGGCGGGCGGGCGGGGGGCGGGCGGGTTCCGGGGGTGCGCTGTCCTCGATTGCTGGCGCGTGAGACTGGCGAGGAACGGGGGGCGACAGGGTGCCACAGTGGGTGTTGGCCCTCTGGCGGCATTGCTGTAGGTCAGCATTCGCACGTGCTGCCGAGGATGAGGCAACTTCTCTTGCAGCCTTAGCACGGGCTTTAAAAAACCAGTCATGGTATGCGTACAGTATGTTTAATTTGCATATTGAAGATTAAAATGTATTCAGATTGCTTTATCGCAAATGCAAGGCAGCAAATTTACATTATTTCCTATGTAGGATGGTGGTTTACTTGTATAATATCACGTGGTAAATGAAAATAAAGGACCAACGCAAATGACTACCGTTATACTTTTATGAGTATATAAATAAACAATAAAATTCACACCAGAATACTGGGTCATCAGTGTAATGTCAGAAGTAGATTTATGCTTCTCTAGCAAAAGCACTGTATGGAAAAGAGCTGTTTGGAGTTTGCTGACATCTACTGCATCGTCAATGTGAGGAGCCAGAGTTTCAGGGGCACGGAACATGCACCCAATTCTAATGTCAAGTGATCCAAATTTGTTTTGGTTTCTTCCTCCGCCCCCCCCCCCCCCCCCCCCCAAAATATGAAGCAAGATTATAACTAATCCACTGTTACATGTCAGAATCTGACATAACACTAACAATAAACTGGGTTTTCCATACATTTGTAACTGGACTTAGACTGTTACATGAGCAGAACATGGTGAAGAAGGGGGGCTGGGCCTGTTCTTCTCTAACAGTATATTGCAGTTCCCGCCTAACTGCTTTTTCCATGAAGTACAGAGGAAAATCATAGAATCATGGAATGTTTTGGGTTGGAAGGGACCCCTAGAGGTCACCTAGTCCAACCCCCCTGCAGTGAGCAGGGACACCGCTAACTAGATCAGGTTGCTCAGAGCCCCGTCCAACCTGGCCTTGAATGTTCCCAGGGATGCGGCCTCCACCACCTCTCTGGGCAACCCGTTCCAGTGTTTCACCACCCTCATTGTAAAGAATTTCTTCCTTATATCCAGTCTAAACCTACCCTGGTTTAGTTTAAAACCATTACCCCTTGTCCTGTCACAGCTGGCCCTACTAAAAAGATTTTCCCCATCTTTCCTATAGGCCCCCTTTAGGTATTGAAAGGCCGTAATCAGGTCTCCCCGCAGCCTTCTTTTCTCCAGGCTGAACAAGCCCAACTCTCTCAGCCTGGCCTCATAGGAGAGGTGCTCCAGCCCTCGGATCATTTTTGTGGCCCTCCTCTGGACCCGCTCCAACAGTTCCATGTCCTTGTGCTGACTTATTAAGGACAGCGGCACTCGGAGACAATGACTGAGGGAAATTGCATCCATTTTGACTTACCTTGTAAAACTACATTTTTCTAACACTAAATCATAACATTTTTTAAAGAATTAAAGTGGTAATTAGCTTTTAGCTTCATTTATTTTGGAAAGGCTCTTAGGTAAAATGAATAGTTTCTTAGATCTTTGAAGAACGGCTCCGTAGCTTCTTTATGTCCTGCATGGAGCTTCTATATATTCCGCATGTACAAGTTAAATGGGTATTTTCAGGGTATATGAAGTTGTCTTTAATTTTATGGAAAGATAGGATTTGACCCATAATATCTTCAAATTTCTGGGCAGATAAATATTCTCATTTGGGATTTCAAGTCTTCCAAAGTAAAAAGTATCCCCAAAGAAGCCTTCATTTCCAGATGTTGAGCATGCATATGATCAGATACACTATGTGAAGTATAACTAAAATTAAAATGTGTCAATAAAGTAGATCACACTTATATCAAGTTCCACATTCTTTGAAAGCATTTTATGATGTACACGGGAAAGCTGAGAAGGCCTGAGTGACAGACTTACCTATTGTTAACGTTAAGGTGTGCTTTGTAATTGTACATCTTAACTATGTGTCATCGCATTTAGCCTTTTTTTCCCCCAACAAAATTTCCCAGGGCAAATATTCTATGCATTACCCCATCGGTGTGTCTTAGCAGTGCTTAAACTGAGGCAACCTGTGCAGCTGAAAGGTGAGTTTCGCCTTGCGTCTGTTTCGTTCAGTTTAATTCATGCATGGTAATACTTCTGTTCACTCTAAAGCGAACTGAAAAGAGTATTTTCTCACAAGCCACACAACAGTCATTGCATAACATATCAGTCATTCAACTCATGCAGCTACAATATCCCATAATAATACTTCATACATCTGCTGTGAGAAATCTTTTGGACTGTTACTGCAGAGCATGCTTCATTGTTGAACAGATTCAAAACAAGAAATCAAAAAGCTGATCAGCCCAGCTATTCCCCTTTAACTTTATTTATACAGTGTGCTCTAATGGTTCTTTCAGAGCTACTGTGACTCACCTGGGAATAGTTCAACAAATCAGTCCAACACATCTTTAATCTTGTCCTTACCGAAGTAGTCCCATGGCTCTTACTCAGTAACTATTATTGGGGGAAGTTTGGGGGGCATTAAGCAGTTCATTAGCAGGATGAAAAATATGTTGTAATACATGCATCTTAGTACTACTGAAAAGCACTTCCGTAGCAATCGCTCTATCTGGAGGATTTAAAAATCTGTTTCCTTTTCACTTCCCAAAGAGAATTACATTTATAAAGGCTCAGTTACGTGTTAAAACATAATTGGTTTTGTACCACAACTACTTCTAAATTATAAGTTCATAGAACAATTGCAAATGGCAAATATTTCATTTTCTACTTGTGTAATTACACTGCAGTTTAAGGTGTTCTGTTTCAGAGGCACTCAGAGTTTCCTGGGAGGTGAAGGTGGTGGTACCACAGAGGCCTCTGTGGACAGGTTTTTGGGCAGTGCTGTGCTGTTACCATCCAAGGTGCCTTCATAGGCTGGGCTGGTTTGCTGCCTGTCCATGTGCCGGGCATCGCACCATCTTCCAGGAGTGGTGGCCCAGGGTAGAGATGGAGTGAAAGCACCAGTAACATTAGAACATAGGTAGGTGGGTGGTATAAATCAGGAATCAATTTTTCTGCCTTACTCTGTCTCCTTTATGCTAAAATTGTAACGGTGCTCTAGACTCAACGGAACTTTCCAGCTGTCTCTTAAATTTTTATGGGACTTAAAAAAAAATAAATCAGTGCTTCTAGGAAAAAGGTGGCTAACACCTGACTTGAGGGAGGCAAATTATTAGGGCTTATTGCAGAAGCACCCCCACAGACTTCTGCTTCACTCATAATCCTGCTAAAGTTGTAGGGCCAAAACCAGAGATGGTACAGGCTACAGTTAACAAACACTGCTCATTACATCTGTAGGTTGAGTTTGGCTAATAACATTTCCTCTGAAACTAGGCCACTGACTGCCAAATGTCTGCTGCTCTTGCTGTGTATGGACAATAAAAAATGGACATAAATAATTTTCATTTCTTACCTCACACAGAGCTTGCACATACACTGCTGAAGCATTTAGTGAATATAGCGATTTGAGCCTGCTGTGTAATTTAAGAATCCTCTGAATAGCGTTTTACAACAGCAAAATTGATTTTTTAAGAATACCAAATGAAAGTAGAATTTACTCCATAAAACATCTGGTTTTGTTGGTCTTTAGATGAAAACAAAGTAAAAAGAGCATGGAAAATAAGTATTTGGGCCAAAGATATTAAACCCATAGGCTTAAGCTATTTTTGTGAAGAGGTCTGTCTTTTCAAATAAAAAACAAGGATTTTTTTTTTTATATCCTGACATGTTCTTAAAACATTATTAATTCCTTTTCTAAAGAAGTTACTTTTTTTTTTTCAAAGAGCCTTTCACAAGAATGGAATTACACAACCTAGCGGTCTGATGAAGAGTAACCGACTGCAAAATAATTTTTTTTTTTTTTTTTTAATTTACTTTAGATGATAACTTCTGTCATTTGTTCCAAGTCATTGTTCAGTTATGTGTAGGTTCTATTGCTAAAAGGTTAGTATGTGTTCACCACAGTAGTCAAATTCCAAAAATGACATGCTCAATGGCATATTCTTTTCTCCGAAATATTCGTTACTTGTGACCCAAGAACTGGTTGAATACCTGACAAAATTATGGTACTTCTTAACATAACATCTTAACTTTTCCATCCATTTAACCATTTTTATTCATTTTAATACTGTTTCATCATACATCATTTTACTTATTTCAGATAACATGAGAATTGACAGGGTTAAAATTTTATTATTTTCCAGGTTATCTAAAAGCACTGTTACTTAGATTCCATTTACTTTACTTCCAGAAGCTGCAATGAAACCTTCACCTCACAGCTAATAATTTTTTTCATAGTCTACTAGCATGCCATAAACTTCTCTTTTCTCACTTCTTTACTTTGTGGGGTTTGATAATTTCTGATGTAAAAACATTTCACACATACTTAGCCTGTGCTTCCCCTTAACTTTAGCCTCACAGATGATGAAGTTTTCTTTTTCAATGCAGTATAACATCATCAAACATATCTTATATGGCCCTCTCAACACTCTCCAGATAATTCTGTGACGCTAACTGGCAAACGTCCATTCTTTCTGTTTTGAAATAACCTTATAGTATCAAAGATCTTTTATTTCTAAACAATGAAGATGATGCTTGGTTTCAATGAAGTCTTATTTCACCTAAGTTTTCTAGAATATCTCACAATGCGAATTTCCTAAAAACTGCGAACAGCATACATTCACTGCAGATAGTGGTCAGTTTTGAGAAGAATGGTATTTGTAGCATTTTTTTTTCCTACTTGCCCATGCCTGTTAATTGCTGGTATTGTAGACTGACATCTTTATTCATGTTTATACCAAAATCATCCATCCAAATCAAAAGCTGAAGAGCCAACAAGCTGACATTTCATCTCAGTTCACTTGACCAAAGTAATTTTGTAGATTTATTAGTACATGATATCTTCTGCTGTAACATTTGCTTCTTCTGTTTTAGTCTTAATTTTAGGGAAATTAATCCCACTAATGGCTATTAGCAGCAAATTTACTGCATGTGCTGTGGCGCTTGCCACACAAAGCCAAAAACAGTCTTCAAACCATTCTTCTAAGATAACGAATTGAAAGACATTTTCCCGAAAATTGGCAATTCTTTCTGTGAGATGATGAAGGTTCACAGCAGCCATGAAGCTGGTGACTGCAAGTACTATAAATCCACCTGAAACAAAATGAAAGAGGTATTCACTGTTGTTGTCAAAACAAGACAGACATCTTGGTTGTGCTTCAGAAGGCTTACTGAATACCACAGTGAGCATTATACAGAGCAAGGACAGACTTAGGCACGGCTTAAACCCCTTCAAAATGCTTAATCTCTATTGTATGGCCAAGCATCATAGCAGTGTTTGTAATAAAGTCCTTTCATCAGTGATACTAGAGCCTAAAGACTGGCATTCATAGCTCCTGTAAAAAGTTGACTAGATGCAATAAGCCGAGATGCCACCTGACAGTTTTGTTTTGATAGATGAGAATTCACTGCTGACAAGTATTTAAGCTGAGAAAATACTTAGTAAGGCAAGAGAAGGAACTTTTAACATTTTGTATGAATGTGACTAGTGCAAAATACCGGTAAATGATTTTACCTGCGAGGAAGTTCCAAAGGCACACTCCTGCTGGCCCTTTAATAGCCCGGTAAGGAACTTTTATTGCGTTAAGAATGCAGAATCCAAAACTGACCAGAGAGAAGAAAATGGCCACACAGAGGAACATTATAATCATCACGTGCAGACCTGTATTCAGCTTTTTCACCATGTGTGGGAAAACTGTCAAGAAAGAAAATCATCTACTCAGTGTGTATTTCTTCTTGACAACAGTAAACATCACACCGTGCTGGTGCTACAAACTTAAATTATACTTAAACAAGACTATTTTTTACAGAGGTGATCAGCTCGGGTCGATACCCACATCTTAGTTCATGATGCTTTATTCATCACTGCATCAGACAAACCAGAGGTATTCTATTGCAGGAATAATCTTTTACACAGGATCTGGGAATAAGGATTCAGACTTAAGTCCTGTTTTATTAATTTAGTTGTGTTAACGTCTTTATCTCTGCTGCATTCTTTTCTGTCTCTTTTTCACCTCTGTTTTCCATCCCAAACTCCTATTTTTGAGCTTCCCATTCCTGTCCCATGCTTTTAATTTCATCCCTTTGAAGCCTGAGAGTCCCAGTTTCCTTGTCCAGCCCCTTGCTGCCTAAAATAGTGTCACTCCTTTCTGTGTTTCTCATGTTATTCTTCCTTCTCTCTCTTCCTCTCTTTAATAATGGCTCCAGTGAGTTCTACTCTGATTTCATGCTTCCTAATCCGACAGGTTTCCATGTTCAGATTCCCTCCTTGGTTTTTCACCTAGTGTTTATGCCCCCTTTACGCTTTTCTGGGTATCTGGCAGTGTTTTAGTTACATCCGTAGGAAGGTTGTAGAGTATTGGAGTCGGGTGGGCTTTAGGTGAAGTGCTCATGCGTTTTGCTATAGGCATGAGCTCTTCCTCAGCAGCCTGTCACTGGCCTGCCTCTAAAGAACGGTAACTTTTTTGGTTTTGTCTTCACAGACGAAGTAACTCCGTTGGAGGGCCAGATTGGCCAGCAGCAGGGAAGCATGGAGCACCTGAGTATTCAGTTTATCCTGCAGCCCTCCACTAACAGAAACAGAAGAAATGCGAGTAGGGAATTGTAGGGGACATGCTGACTGACAGGAAAGAGGGAAGCTGATGGAGAAGAGCCCTAAAATACAAGCTGGTCAAGAAGAGCCCTGCAGGTAGTGTAGCACTGCCCACTCATACATGTTTTGAAGAACTAACCACATAATTACTAAAATGTTACTAAAAAGAAGGTACATTATATTATCAACAAATAAATAGATTGCTTCCTATGCTTCATAGGTGGAAAAAAAAATCCAAACAAGCCACATCCAAAGTAGGCAGCAATAATTGGTAGGTGTCACAGTGAATATCAGGTGTACAATTTGGTCATCATGACATGAGTGGATTCTAGTAGATTATGTAGAAAACTTCATACTGTACAAATTCCATACAAAAATTCATGATTTGACAGTTCTACCTTTTCGGTAGCCCATTCTGGGGTTGTAGTCAGGCCTGGTGTACATGGGAGCTACAGAAGAGACTCCAACAACAAGAAGGGAGGGAAGTTAATGAGAGTCAGAAGTATATATGAGAAATGGGAAGCCAGAAACTAGCTTACTTTCTTACTGGGAAATAACTGTCAGTGTAAAAAGGCACACAGAATTTAGCCTTCTTACAAACCAGCAGAGTTTTTAAGGTGGTTGTAAGGATTCTCTTGCCTCTTTTCTGAGGCTCTCAGCCAAGTCCCAAAGACATGACCAGTGAGCCTGGCTTAGTACGCAGCAAAGAGAATCCTCAGGAAGAATATTGCCAGGGAGGCTCCTGACACATTCCAGCTGTCTGCTATGCACAGGCAAAATGCCCGGCTTCCCCAGCTCGTTCTCGGGGCTTGATTCAGTTGTCACAACATAAGCATCTTATGCCAATTTAGATGCCTTAGGACCACCATAAAAAGCATGTGGGTCTAACATATGTGCCACGCAGGGTATGGGACACCTACAGAAGCGGCAGCTGGATGATACACCTCGAGGAGTCTAAAGTAACACTGGACACCCATTACGGCAATTGAATCATGCCGTCACTGCCCCAGTTAAAAGAGAGCGTGCCAGCTGTAAGCCTACCCTAGTGAGTGTTAACACAGTGAAAGGATGTACTGATAACCATGTATTATTGCGATTCGGAATTCCACAGTATCAGAGCTACTGCAGCACTGCGGTGGATGAGGTGCTAGCTTTCTGTCTTGCTCTGTGCTGCCTGTGCGTCCCTTGATGCTAACACATTCCCCAAGAAAAGTCTCCCACGTCTTGCTCTCCAGTAAGTTCAGAATGCTTGGAGATTAAGGGGGACTCAAGGCAAAAAAGTCAAGCCAGACCCAGAACCCCCAGAAGTCCTGCTGACCATTGTGCAGAAGTATTTAACAGCTTTGTATACTACCATGGTACCATTTTGAAACCAGTATTGTGAAAGTATCAAACCCGATAGAGCTATTGAAATATTGAAAAGGGAAAATCTCCGGGACACTCGTTTGCCTACGTGCATGGTTGTGCCCACTGCACTTAATGACCCAATTTTACAGTTCTAACAGAGAGAATTCTTACTAGCTTCAGTGAGAGCTTTGTTTCTCTACGGAGTATAGGATCGTGTCCTCCAAATGCGTATTGACGCAGTCCGGAGTGATGGTGCAACATTAGGCCTTCCTCTCAGGTTACACAGTAATTAATCAGAAAGTTTATTAAAGAGTCCAGAAAGTTTTACCGAGATTTAAAGGGGATTGGCTACGTTTTTCCTCATTGTCTCTGACAGGATAGGGTGAAAGAACTGGGACCGTCCTTCTGGATGCCCTGAAGAGAAGCAGAGCAGAGCTGGAAGAGCTTTGGCCTGATGGCCTGTCTGCCAGCCATTCAAACGCACTAGGCAAAGCATTTGAGTGTGACTGCTGCGTCCACATCATGAAGTTGCAGCTGCAGAGCTTGAGCCTGACTCAGTTATTTGTAAAAGCGACAAGTCCAAATTCATCACAGCTTAACAACTGGTCATGCTGATCTAAGCTGAGGTTGCTCTGGTTCTCTTCTCCATTCCCTCTGAAGTCCCACAGTCCCGCCTTCCTTCGAGTTTTTATAGTGGTGCTTGTGCAACGTGTAGTCAGCCACAATCCTATGGAAAATGAATTTTTTTTTTTTAGGTCAATTTTTTGGCCAGCTTAGCTTTCTGAACTACCTCACCACAGCAACTACCAGAGCCATCGCAAAGGATGGGGCAGGACAGCATTGCTGTGGGCCAGGGAGAGGAGGAGACTGCAGCAGATTCAACTCTTGTTGGTTTAAGTTGCAGCAGATCTGCAGACTGAACTAAAAATCTTCAATGCAAAATATAATTTTCACTACAGCATGGGATGTGTGAAAACTGGAAATCATCCAAAGTACAGATCAACATCTGAGTGCTTTTGAGACCTCAAGAAAATCTTTTAAGTTAAAAGGAATCCATTTATAAGAGTTTCTACATCTTTTAAGAGTTCAGCCATTCTTTCTCTCCAAAGTTACCAGAAAAGAAGGGAAGAATTTGTTCAACGTGTTAATAAAGTTAGGAATGTCTGTTATGGCAGACATCTGCATTAGGATGGCTAGAGAAATACAGGAATGTGGCCAGCTAAATAAATCTCTACTTCTTAAAGGAAAAAAAGAAAGTGAGAAGTTCAACAAGACAATGCAAGGACAGAGGCACAGAGAGGTTGCAGAGCAATGCTTGGCCTAGGAGAGTCAGTGAAGGGGAAAGTGCGATTTGCAGGGTCATCTCCAAATGGCTTTTACTCCCTTCACAAGGCTAAAAGGAAACCCTCAATCTAGCCCTAGGGATTTTTTTTCCCCATCTTGATTCCAGGATTAGAGAGCATAACTGGAAGAAAAAAGCTAGCCTGAAATGAGAGAGATTTTACATTCGCACTCCGATCCCAAACCAGAAAGACCACAAGCCAGCCACAAATATAAATTTAATAACAATGATTTGCATTCTGTATGTTCTGTAAACAAAAAGAATAGAGCGCTTTTAAAGCTGAACTAGACGTTAGACTAAAGATTCAATCAAAGTTCTACTTACTTGTGAATTTGGAACGCCGCCCGCCCAACCCACACTGGCGTATTTTGCCGCCCCGGAAGAGTCCGTAGTAAATTTCTCCAATGAACTTGACCAGTTCTGGATCTGTGGCATTGACCAAATCAGCTCCTGTTTTGCAAAGGATCCTTCCAGCCATCCACTTTGGGGTCCCCATTGCAACAACAATCAGGACAAAAGACACAAAACTTACTAGAGAAGCCAAGGCAAATAAGGTCTTTTTAAAACAGCCAGGCATCTTAGCGGTTTCAAGGAATCATCTCCAAGGCCTCTCTGCAGCAGTCAGGCACGTTTCCCATTTTTTCTCATGCTCCGAAATCCACAAATGAGTATCGGGCATTTCAAAATACATCTCATTGTATTTTGAAGCTCCAGAAGTTAATCTGTACGGTCAAAAATCACGTCCAAAAATACGTTTTGCTGTGACAACATCCCAAAATGGTTGCAAGTAACAGCTTCATTACACTGTAGCGCAGTGATGCTTGTTTCTGCAGAACGTAATCCTATAGCTATGGCCTGACTAATGTTTCATCAGCGGTTTAATTGCCCTGCTCAAATGACACCAAGTTCCTTACTGTAACAGCACGGGAAGAAAATCAGGAGCAGCACCAGTTTCTGTTTAGGTTATTATAAACGCGGGTGAATAGCTGCGCGCCAGGGACAGAGCATTCAAGGCACGTAATTTGGCACGGGGATCCTGCCGGCGGCTCAGCCGCCTGGCGCTGCTCCCGCCCGACCGCTGCGCGCCCCTGCCGGCCGGGCTGCCGGCGCCCCTCCAGCCCCGCGCCTGTCGCCTGGGGGACGTGAGCGGCGCCTCGGGGTGCCGAGGCTTCACGTACGAGTCCTCTGACTCGAAACGGGGCTCCTCGCAGCCCGGGGAGGCCCAGGGGCTCGAACACCGGAGCAGGCGGCCTCATTGGAGCCGCAGGTGCCACCCAGGCGCCCCGAAGGGAGCCGGCCGTGACTGCCTGAGCTTCCACCGCTACTGCTGCGCCAGACCCGCAGGGACCTTTACAACCACTGAAATTGGTCCGGCGGCGGTCGGGCCCGGGGGGGGGGTAAAAGCCTCGGGGCGGCGCCACCTGAGCGCTGGGGGACAGGCTGCGCCTCGGCCGGGGCGCCGGGATTCCCCCCCCCCGGCAGGCAGCAGCAGGACCCGCCTCCCCGCCCCCTGCGGCCGGGCGCTGCCGCCCCGAGCCCGCCCCTTGCGAGGGCAGCCGCATGCGCAGGCGGGGCCGGGCGGGCGGCGAGTCCGGAGCGGGAGCGGGAGCGGGCGGGCAGGCAGCGAGCATGGCCGCGGCGGGCAGGGTGCTGGTGTACGGGGGCAGAGGGGCGCTGGGGTCCCAGTGCGTGCGGTACTTCAAGTCCAGGAACTGGGTAAGCGCCGGGCCGGGGGGTGGCGGGGCGGGGAGCCCCGCCGAGGGAGCGCTGGTGCCCGGCGGGACGGCGCTCCCGCGGGAGGGGCGGCCGCCGGGAGAGCCCCCGGCCGCGGGGCGGCCTGAGGCGCTGCGGGGGCGGGCCGCTAACGCGCCGTGCCCTCGCCGCGGCAGTGGGTGGCCAGCATCGACCGGGGACCGACTCCTTCCCCGAGCAGGCCGAGCAGGTGGGTCGGCGCCGGGGGCTCCGGGAGGGGCCGTGGCAGCGGCAGCGGCGCAGTCAGCCCCCCCCGCGCCTTCTCTGCGCCCTCAGCCCGCTGCTGCCGCGGCAGCTGCGGGTTGGGGCGGTGGGGATGAGTCCCGTTCCAGGCGAGGAGCCGCCGCTGAGGGGCCCCGCCGGTGGCCGTCCTGCTGGCCGTGGTGAGCCCGAGGATCCTAGCTTCTGCTCGTCGCTGCTGCTTATTTTTTTTTTTTTTTTTTGTGATTTCCTTTTAACTGCATGCATGTGTGAATGTGCAGAAGGAGCTTGATCTGGGATTTTGGAGGTTCAGCACGTAAGGTGGTTTTGCATTATTTTTCTCTGTGGTGATTTGAGAAGTTGCGGACTGAATCGGATGAGTACAACAAAGACCGATTAGGATATCTCAAAAATGCACCACTTCTTTCTAATGCCCTGACTCTCAAACGTGTTGTGTATAGGTAGTTGGTATACTCAAAGCATGCAAACCCTAAGCCCCGATGGGATCCCTAGACAATGCACTGGTTTCCACAAAGGTAAATATGGGAGAATATCTACACAACTCTTAAGGCTTTTAAAGAGTAATATAGAATGTTTGCAGCATATTTTTGAATGCTGAGTCTTTGTGAAAACCAGTGGATTTTTTTCTTTTTTTGAGAGATTGTTTTCCTTTCACTTTGGCAGAGAGAATTTGTAGCTAATAAATTCATTACCAACTGTGAAGCCTTATATTTGAAAGAGAAAAAGATATTGGATGTCTACAAGTATAGAAATGCAAGTCTAGGGGCCAGGCTCCCGCTGATGGTTGAGGTCTAGCTAGAAGCAATAATCTGTAGTTGTTCATTTCTTGCACTGTCATCAAAAATGACACCAGTAGCCTCGGTCAGACCTAGAGTTTCATTTCATTTCCCATGTTAAACAGCACCATTCCCAGAGAAGAACCTGTCAAAAAGTAAGCCACAAATAAGATTTTTTTATTAATGATATAGGTAAGGACCAGATCTTTTAGTGCCGCTCAAATCAGTTATTTCCAGTGACATCATGCACTGTATAGTCTGACTTTCATCAGTCTGACTCACCTGTAGTTATCTATCAAAACAATTATTTTCTTTTGAGTTCATAGATCAAAAATGTTAATTTTCTGCAGCTGTTTAAATTGCTTTGTGTTGTGTTACTCTGCTACAAAACTGGAAAAAAGTAACTTTTAAGGCAAGTCTTGATATTTACTCCTTTAACTTACCAGACCACTGTTTTCAATGTGTCTTTGTTCTGTGTATTGAAGGTGACAGCGGAGGTTGGAAAACTTCTTGGTGAAGAAAAGGTGGATGCAATCTTGTGTGTAGCAGGAGGATGGGCTGGAGGCAGCGCCAAAGCTAAATGTAAGCCTTTGGTGCATGCGTGCTGGTGAGCACATGAATGAAATCTGAGAGGAATCCTTAAAAATCATGGTAATAAAGATATTTGAGATCATCTTTCATCCTGAGTCCAGAAGAGGACATGAGCTTAAAAGAACAAAATAGCTCGGTCACAATGCTTCTCAGTGCTTCTCTGTATTTCTCCTGTCTGTTAAATTTGCACAGCACTTGGTATTCTCAGTAATACTTTTCGATGTGCCAGTTTTCGTTAGAAAAAGCCAGTTTTCGTGAGAAAAAGCTTGATGCACTTTATGCGTTTTTATCTATGAACTAACTTTTGCTGAGGTTGCCTGTGTCAGGCAAGTTACATGAAGCCATGGCTGGGTAGAAGCATCGGTGTTGGTTCTAATTCATTGCTTTATGCGTAAAACCTCAGTTGCCTCCTGCAGTTCTCTGAGCCGTTACTGTGCAGTACAGTATTAGAAGGAGCTGTCTAATGATCTGAGATTGTGCTACAAGAAAAAGCCTTCATTTTAAAAAAGCTTTTAAACATGTAATATTTGGAATGAAGTTTTATACTTCACCCAGTAGTGCAGAGCTACAATGAAAAAAAAAACCCCCACCTTGTTTTCTGTCTGGAGTAAATCTGGTAAAATGACCTTTTCTTCCCCCCTTCCAGTTTGGATGTTACAGGCAAAGATTTCTTTTTAAAGAGAGACAGTATGGGAAGGCATACATGCTTACTCCACAGTGGCCCTATATTAGCTTGTTATTAGTGTGCACTGTATTTTAAATAAGATGATTTATCATAACCACAACTTACAGAGGTGTTATTGGTAGAGTAGCAGGAAATCTTGGGGTAGGTGGTTGGCTTATGTCACAGAGTTACTTATGCTTATTCCATACTGTGTTAGTAACTAAAATCTTTGATGTGGCTAGTTATTTTTTTTTCTTCTTTTTCCATGCAGATATTGATAATAAAAAACAATGGTGAAAGTTCAGGTTTTGCTTTCGTTTGAAGTTACTGGTGTACCTCTCCTGGTAGGCTTCCTTACCAGAGCTTGCATTCCAGTGTGTAGGGCCACTGGAATGCAGACTTAGGACAGTGCAGCTTCGTGCATCTTGTCAGATTGTTTCTTGGTTTATGAAGTAATCTGGTGATAAATATTTTCTGTTCAACTCCTTTATCTCTCGGAGTCTTCTATCTGCATACCAATGGAGTGTAGCTCTTTTGCAGCCAGTGAGGAAGTTATGGAAAGAGGCAGATCATGCTACTAAAAGGTGAGATGAGGCTAATATGAGAGTTTTGAGATCCCTGACTGAAGTGGAAGGAACTCTTGCAGGAGTTTCAAGAACTTGGAAATCTCTGAACTGTTAGTGGAGAGGTAATGGAACTATCTCGTGTTTGGTTTTTTTTCTTGTTGGTAATGAGAAAGCAGGTAATTGCCTAGAATATACGCTGTAGAGCTGGGACTCAGAGCCCAAAGAGAAGGGAGGCACAAAAGACATAATTGGTATTTTATCCAATGTGGAAGTAGAATATGGTGGAAAGCGTGTTTTCATAGTCCTGTTGCATAGTCCTGTTGCACTGTGTGACGGTAAGGAAATTAGAGTTAGAAGTCTTCTGTCTTTTAGTTAACTCTTCATTCTCTTCCTAACCAGCTTTGTACAAAAACTGTGATCTGATGTGGAAGCAGAGCATTTGGACATCCACTATTTCCAGCCACCTAGCCACAAAACATCTGAAAGAAGGTGGCCTCTTGACTTTGACAGGAGCTCAAGCTGCTTTATCTGGAACTCCAGGTAAAATGCAATGCATGATAACTGCTGGGTCATCAACAGTTGTAGCTCTCTGTTAGTCTGAGCGTTCTTGCCTGTGAAGCAACAGTGTCACTCCCCAGTTTCTTGACATCTGCTACAAATGGAAAATTGCTGCTGAAACGCCGAAGGAAAGTGTAATTTTCCAGGTAGCAATACCGAATCTCTTGAAGCTGGAGTGCAAACGGATAGAATCAGTATTTAAATAACATTTGACATGCATTGGTGAAATGTACTTGGCTAATACATGATACAGTAAAAAAATTTTGGAAAATAATGAAGAACAGAAGCACACAGCAAGCTGTAAGTACAGTGCTTAATAAAGTTAGATCTCCTGTTTGTGTTCTGAAAGGCAGAGTCCTTAATTGCCCAATTTTTCCATTGGTGATGACTCAGCTGATTCGTGCTTGTCCTGTTCATGTTCTGATTCCAGTCTACATTTGCTTCAGACCTAGATAAGCTTGTTGACCTTTGGCTTTGCCCTCTATTAGCTATTTAATACAAACTTTATTCAGTTTTCTTTAATCTCACTCCTTGCCGTGTTGGTCTACATGGAAGAAGAAATCTGGGAGCAATTTAAAATGAAGAAAAAAGGCACCGACCTACAGGCCCACAGGCAGGGAGAGGAAAGTTTGAGACAAATACTCTTATTTCCCAATCTTTTATTAGTGTGACCTCAACAATATTTTGATGAGACATAGATACTAAAATTTAAAAATGTAATACAAAATTTTTGAATATTCTTGAAAGCTGTGTCTGAAACTGTTAAGGAAATATATGCTGTATTTTCTAGTTAATGATTTATCTTCTATGTTTGCAGCTGCGTCTGGCATAGGCCAAAGATGAAAGGCTTATTTTGTGAGAATAAGCAGATGAATAATTTACAGTGTACTACTGACTGACCGTACACAAATGAAAAAATGAGAACTCTGGCAAACTTTCATGTTGTTTTTTGTTTGGGTGGTTTTGGGAGGTAAGGACTGCAACACAGGAATCAAAGTGATTTGCTTTTGTGTTTTGAACTAGCTGGTTTCAAGTAGTCTGGATTTTTGTGAAAAACACAGCAGTGCTTTGGGCAAACACATGCAACTTATTAACATCAGGGAGAATTGGGAAAGAGTTGTTACTCAACTTTTGCAAATATGACTTGTTAGGCTTGTTAATACCAGCCATTATGGAAGGAACTTTTTTCTTTCTTTTTCCATCTTTTTCTTGTTTGCCCTGAGCGTGATTTTTCTTTTCCTGTGTGAAAATGTTGACTTGCATAATGCAAATTGAAGACTACTGAGAATTACAAACAGAGTTACAGAAACGGTCTGACAGTGATGGCTAAGAAATGTAGAAGCATGAAGAGGTTTAAGAAGAGTTGGAATCTTTGGTTTAGTTGAGACAGAGGGGAACAGGATAGAGATGCAAATATTTTTATTGTAACAATAAAATAAGTTAGCTACTGCTGCCCATGATTCCTCATAGTAAAAATGGATGTTTTACAATGTGTCTAATTGAATATAATGGAAACACTTCTGCAACGCAAAACTAGCTTTGTCACTTTCACAGAATCATAGAATGCTTTGGGCTAGAAGGGACCTTTAAAGGTCATCTAGCCCAACCCCACTGCAGTGAGCAGGGACATCTTCAGCCAGATCAGGTAACTTTGATACAAAATACTTCCTCGGGAACATTGGAAAGGGGTTGTGTAGTTACATGGATGGGTAGAAAGGCATCCAGTTGTAGCAGACAAAATACATTTATTTTTTCTTATGTGCTTAATCTGTGTCTAGTCTGCTTGGCAGATACATACCATGAGACATCTTGGATCTATAGCACCCTGAAATGTGTACCTGGCCAGTCTGCCTTCTGCTCTCATTCCTGTTGCTCTTACACTGCTAAATACTGTCTGCTTAGAAAGCAACAGTGTTTAGGAAGAAGTTAGCTTTACCTGCGGGTTACCTAGTACTTTTATACCATCAGGGGGCTTTTTTGGTAGTTTTCTCCAAAGGGCCTGTCAGACTTGGGATGCTGACCAAGCAAATTACAGTTCTTAAGAGAGGTGAGCTGTGTCTGTCTGGCTCCAAACCTGCAAATACCTTAGTCGTATGATTGAAATTAATGGAGGATCGCCTCGTCTATGAGCACCTCCACACTCACTCTGTTAGATTTGTAAGGCTAGTCATGTAGGTCCCATCCTTCTGGATACATTAACTAAACATACTTAACTCAGTAAGCTGCTTATTTCTGTAGTGCTGAGTAAACTCTGTTCTGTGATGATTCCTGGATGCCTAGTAAGAGCTTTTTGGTATTCCTTTTTTCCTTTTTTCTTTTAATATGTATGTTTTGATTAAATTTTAAAAGTCTGATTTTCTTCTGGCTGTGGTAAGTGGTCTTAAACTTAATATTCATCAAACAATCTTGAGTTTCTATAATACTACTGGTGATATTGAGAGCTGTTTTGATTGTGCTCTAATTTGCCTGTTTTTAATTGTCAGGGATGATTGGCTATGGCATGGCCAAAGGAGCAGTGCATCAGCTTTGTCAGAGTTTAGGTGGTGCCAATAGTGGCTTGCCGTCTGGTTCTGCTGCTGTTGCCATTTTACCGTAAGTGATTGCATAGTAGCCTCTACCTGTGGTGTTTTATTTAATTACTGCTGTAGCCTAGAGTCACATGGATATGCTTGTGATGTCCTGCGCACAGTACACAAACAGCTTCTCAGGCCTACTTACTGTTTCACAGGGAAAGGAGGCATGTTGAATGTATGAACAAAATGATATGCGAGTCACCCGAAAAATGATTAAATTCTTTTCCTTTCCTTTGCAAAACAGTAGTGGATGTTAGGATTAAAATTTATTCACTTTTAACCAGTTTAGCCATAGCAATGCATTCATGTATGACTATTTTTTTTTCCCCAGTACAGACAGAACTTTGAAAATTAGATGAGTTGTTCAGCACAGTTTTAGACTTAGCTGTGTGATAATAGTAAAGGAAAGGATTACTTCACAAGTTTTGAATTGGTTAAAGATGCTGCTTCATAGTATGCTGCATATCTATGCTTGATCAGTAAACCCGGGTCACTTTGAGGTCTGCAAAAAGAAAAAGTTTAGCTTGTATTTGCCTGTCACAGCGTTCTTTTTGATAAGGAAAGCTAGTAAAAAGTGGATGGCCTAGTTGGTCTTCGCTATGTCTAAATTCATCAGTTCTGCTGCAAAACTTAAAAGTAGTTTTCTTGCTAGGTCCATATCTAGTTCAGGACCCAAAACTTAAGAGTCTTCTATAGGGATCTGGAGCGCTACTTGAATTCTCCCTGCTTTGTTTTCCTCATATATATATACATACTCTTACGTGCCCTTCTTCAGGTCAGAGATCAATGGCATTAAAAGTGTTTGGATAATTGACAGCACCTTCTACAGAGCCTGGGCAGACACCAGGGTCACTGGACTTCTAGGCATTCTGCACTTGCATAGTTCTCATGGAAAACTCTGTTCTTGAGTGAATTTTTGAGAGTGTAATTATACCTTGGATTGTCAGCAGCACATCAGTAGGGGAGTTGTGAAAAGTTCGCCCCTTAATATGATTGTACATAGCATAAATATGTATCATCAAAGGCAAAATTTCCTGTGCTTGTGCGCTTAATCGCTGCATTTGCAGCTGGCATGAGGCTCTTTGCAAGCACGGGTGTAGTGCGTCTGTGCTGTGCAGTACGTGTGAACAAGGGTGTTGCTGCTGTTCCCTGTCTGCATGAGAGAGGCTGGAAGGGAGCTGTGGCTACGTGGTTGACCTAATGGGCTGGATGTCTTCAGTGAGGCAGGAAGGTGAGGGGTTACAGGTTGGAGCCTTTTATATAAATGGAAACTGACGGCTATATGCTGTTAACATGTGTAGGGGATGCAAGGGAAATCCATACCACGTAGTGTAAAAGTCAAGCATATGTTACAGCGGTGAACAGAAGCAGGTGGCGCTCATCAGGAACATGATGTAGAAATAAAATGCTTATCTTTTTTTAATCACAGGGTTACCTTAGATACACCAGCAAACAGGAAATCAATGCCAGACGCAGATTTCAGCTCCTGGACGCCCTTAGAATTCATTGCTGAGTGAGTATCCATGTGATGACTAAGTAGTTCCTCACTGTCCCTCTTGCTGCTGCATCTTACTGCATGTTCTTTCTAAATAGCTGTCTTGGATTTGGGTGTTTTTTTCCTTCTGCCATCCCCGCATTGTGTGTTTCTAAATCACATTAGGTTTATTGCCCAGGCTTCTTAACTGGAGAAAATTAGCCCAACTCCATCAACTTCAGCATCTCTGCACCAGTTATTCCAACAAGGGAGATAGCCTTAAGCAATTGGAAGCCAGAGAATCTCATAAAGCCTGGAGACAAATTAAATTGCAGACAGCAGATGCAGGAGACAGTAGCCTGGCTTAAAGGTAAACTGCAGATAAGCATGTAAACTTTGGTGGCTTTTTTTTTTTCCCTTTTAAACACTCTTTACTGCCCAGTCTGTGGTGTGTTAGTTCAATTCTCACAGCTGGCAAAATTTCTGCTCTTGTTTAGAAAAATTCAGTCAAGATTTTTTTTTTTTTGTTGTTTTCCGTCACCCACAAAGGCTTGTCCTGAGCGATGTTGCAAAATGCTGAAACTTCATGTGTAGCTTATGTAACAGCAGGCTGAGGTTCTAAGGCTTTACTGTTTCTCATTCCTCCCAGTTAGAGAAGGTGCAGCCCAGGTGCTGTCTGTGACGATGTGGTGGGGAGTAGCAAAGGCTCTGCTGAGGGTGAGCTGTCAAAAGGAAGAAAATAAGGACACAGCTGTCCTGCCTCTTTGAGGAAAACCACAGATGAGTTTACATTTTTAAAGTATTTTAGAACTGACACTGAAATTGCATTTATCTATTGCTAATTGTTCAGGGAGATGTTTAGTTCTGACATTAGATTTCCTTCTTGTGATTTTTGTTTTTTAAGTTGGACGTCAGAGTGGGAAATGTTTTTTGTTGCAAGAAGCCTTTGCAGCTGTTTGATGTGGCTCTTTAAAAGGGCCCCATTAATTTAATTTAATTGGCCTAAAAATGTTCAAAAAAAGACTTTTAATTTATTGTGCTCTAGCCACTGCTTGACCAGATGTTGTGGTTTTACAAATTCATTTTTTAAATTTTAACTTTTAAAGTATTTTTTCCTTATGGGAGCATTAGGTTGACTGGTTTGGTTTGTTTCTTGGGTTCTAATTTACTGAACTTTAAATCCCACTTTGAAAACTGAAAATCTCACTGGCTGTAGGAAAAACCAACACTTAACAACACTGGGTGGTTAACATCTGCATCTTGGGAAGGATGTGGGAAATCTTTTCTTTTATAGCACTTTAATTTTGTGCCCTGGAGGCCGTTGTGTCAGACAGCAGGACATTCCAACACGGCAGTGGCTGTGTTGGCAATAATGGAAGGGTTGATGGACCTGAAAAATACACTGTGCTTTCTGTATTATATTTTGAGTAAAGAGTTTGTATTGCACTCTGATAAGGAATGTTCGGCTGTGCTGCCTAGAATAAGTGCATCTCACTCGGCACTATTTTGGAAGTCTTAAGGTTTTCTGTGCTTCTGCTGAGACCACTTCCATGGTTAAATAAGAGTTATCATGGCCCGTTGGCAGAGTAATGGGTTTAGCAACTTGTTATTTTAGCCATAAGTCCATGTTTCTGATATATACTATAAAGGCAACTTAAGTAGCCTCTCCTTCCCCTTTTCAAAACTATGTTTTCTAAACTTCGAAAAAACTTGCCACTTTGGCTTGCCAGTTTTAAGCTCCTAGCCTCTTCCTTTGAGGTGTTCTGACAATCCTGTGTGCATACTGTAAAGCCCTATGGATTTCTCTGGGCCTCTGTCCAGCTCTGAGGGTGTGAATCCAGTGATCGCATTGCCACTTTGCAACATACATAGAAATTACAAGAGAGGGCTATAGGAAAAGGAAAAAAAAAAAGTAATAGACTTTATTTTAAATAGACTTTATTATATATAAGCCTGTCAATATATCTGGTAGTAGTATTTGTTTCCTCCTCCTCACCCTGTTTTATCCATTTATTTTAAAACAGAACCTTTTTTGACTGGATAACAGGAAAGAATCGACCAAACTCGGGGAGTCTAATCCAGGTGATAACTACAGGAGGGAAGACTGAACTAGTTGTGGCACATCTGTGATGTCAGTCACTTAAGACGGTGGAACTTCAGCAAAAGAGAAGCTATGGAAAATCTGTCTGCCAGTATAATTTGGATGGCCTTCTGTGCCCTGTGATCATAGTTACGGCATTAATGGAACCAGATTTCGAGTAATATTTTTGTGCTGTCAGTTGTGAGCTATCAGCATTTATTTACCAACAAGTATCAAGTATTTGTCTCTAAATGAAAGTTGTAGGCTTTAAAGTCCAGAGATGTCCCCATTCTGAGCATTGTATGTTGACTTAACCTGTTCTCTCTGACACGGGAGTTGTGCTTAATTATGTCATGTAATCACGTATATAATGGCTGGATTGTTTTCTCAGTCTGTTTCTGGCAACTTATTGCGAATCTTTCGGTAGTCTGTCTGTTGTCTTCTGTGAACGCAACCTCACCCTGCATATTACGTTAGCTGTAATTATAGGAAATGTTACAGTCATATATAATGTCCTGGTCTTGTAACATTTTTCTTGTCAATGTTCCACTTGCGTTAATGGACCTGTATAGAGATTACTCACTTGAAGAAGAGGAGTTCCTAATTTGCCTTACAGTTTACAAGCTGCTATCAGGCCTATGGTTGTAGGGTAAAAGAGTCATTCTGCCAAATGATTAGTATGTCTTTGGGTTAGTTGTGAGGGTTCTTGGCTTTTTGAAAAAGCGAAGTGCTAGAAAAAGCCTACACATACTTCTATTTGAATATGGAACTTTTTCTGCTAAATAAATGTGCTGTTTTATGTACTGGGCTGTCTCCACTGTAATCCAAATATTTGGATGGCATTTTAATCACTTTAACCGGACTTGCAGTTCAGTTAGGGCAAGGAGTTCATTCTTATTTCCTTCTGGTCATGCTGTGTAAAATACATTTCTGTGGTAGAGGTGCAGAAGAGCTATGAGCCCTGCCTAGAGGCAGGCCTCCAGCTGGAGCAAATGTTTTCTTTAATCCAGCTGTGTTAAGTGGAAACACAGTTTGGTTGCAAAGTGACAGTATTGCCTGTCTGGGCACAGGCTTACATGGAATTGGTACTGTCAGGTTTTTTTGGAACATCTTGAAAACAACTGAACATGCAAAGCTGTGTGTGCATTCTCTCTATGCGCGTTTTGTGGGTTTTGTTTTTTTTAACTTAACATCAGGGTTGTGTTGGGGAAGGATTTACTACTGTGAGTCAGGAAACCTTTCCTCCCTTCCCACCAGGAAAAGCTCACAGATGCCCAGTGTTGCTTTTAACATGGTGATATGGCTGCACGATCGCCTCTTTTGGTATGACTGTCCCCGTACTCGTTTTGTTCTGCTGGGTGTAGAGGGGAATTTTTGTCCTGTCCAACCATTCAAGAACTGACAATTCATGAAGCTGCTTTTGATTTAAGTGGAAGACTGGCAGCTATGCTCTTTGGCCAGCAATTTCTAGAGGTGAAGAATATAGACAAAAACTGCAAGGCAATGATAAGGAATGAAACACTAAGGTGTGACTCAATTATTCTGGATAAGGGAAGAGCTATTATACCATGCATTGGCATGAGTTGAAGGCCTCCCTCTGCCAAGTTGTAGCTGGATTTCTGAGTTGCTTTCAGGTTGCTGTGTTTTGTCTTTTTGCAAACATTTATTGAACTGTGTCTGGGGAGCTCCTGGAAGAGCAGATCGAACTCCTGAATGGTGAAGGGAGCACAGCTGGGATTCCAGATGTGCATTTCTGCAGCTGTGTGAGAGCACAGGGCCAAGGACCGAGCAGGCTGTAAGGCTCATGGATATTTTTACAGAACTTGCTGTGGCAGAAGCTGTTAATGCAGCAAATGGGACTAAGATGAACAGAGAATCTTGTATTTGCTAAGGGCTACAGGGGCTTTTCAGGCATCTTTTATAGATGATGCGGATATACCTTGACCTTAATGTTGTTATTAACCTGGTGAAAAAGGCAAATGGCTGGTCACTGGTCATGTGGAATTCAGTGGAAGGTTGTGACTAACCAATACTGAGTGTATACAGAAAGAAAGAGGGAAACCAGGTTTAAATTTTGGTAGAGAACAAAAGGTCAGAAAAAGGCAATGCAGTGCAACCCATCCATTTGGGAAGCCAGACTGATTCCTCCTTCTTCACTTGAAAGACCTGATGGTCCTGGTAGGAAAACCTGAGGCAAGTCTGTGGTTCTGACCTAGATACCTCAGATACACTCTGCCAGCATCAACTAGAAAGAGGGCCTCAAAAACCAGGGAGGTGTCGACGCTATGCGGAGGAGAGGGTCACCAAGCTTGTGGAGTCTCAGCCTGGGTGATTGTCTCACTCCGTGGCACACTGCATGAACGCCCTGCACAGGTCTAGCAGCAGAACGGCTGTGCTGGGGCAGTGTTGAACGTGAAGCGGTGCCACCAGCCGCTCCGGGCTGCTGTGGGGCTGCAGCTCTAGCTCCAGTGCCACTTCAGCGCCTCACGGGTCTGCTGTGCATATCCCGACTGCTGCTCTTGCCCAGGTAATTAATGAAAGGCTGTGGTGGTTGTAAGGCAAAGTAGCTGTATAACCGGATGAGATGGAGGAAATCCACGTTGAATGGAGCGTGAATGCAGTAACAGGAATGTTGTCCGCAACTGAGCTTTCCTTCTTCCACTCTTGCTTGAAGGGGGAAGAACGGTAGAAAACACGAGCAATTTCTCTGTCCCATAAAAAGCATCTGCCCCCGCATCCTCATTCAATTTGTACTGGTGCCTGCTGGGTAAGAAGCGGTAATACAGCTGTTGGAAAAAATAATACATTGACTGTAGCAAGGTAAGAGGGGTGAAACATGCTGACTCTGCAATGGTGAATGGTGTTATAATTGTGAATGGAGGACTGCTGACTGGATTATTTCATCAGTTGCAGGTATGAGCAGAAAGAGATGAAAACGGCATTGCTGAAGCTTGAGAGTGAGACGGAAGGTGTTGGCGAGCCTATGTCAAGCTTGCTGCTAGAGGTGAGGGATTTAACCTGGGGAGTTTGATGGAAAAGAGGCTTTATGTGACCAGCTTCATCCTGTGTCTCTACAAACTTTATTCCAGTCAAGTAATCGCTTAGGGAAAAAAGCCACCCTGATGCTGCAAACATCTGGGTTGCCTGGCTCCTTCAGCAGGCTGAGCTCTTGGTGCTGCAGTGAGGAGAGCTGTAGTCTGTGGGAAGTGCAGGGAGTTAATCTGTACTAAACGCCCACCCACACCCCTGCACCCGCACCCCTGGGGACTGGAGGTCCCTTGTGAAGGTTTGCACAGAACCAGAGTGGTTTGGGTTGGAGGGGACCTCTGAAGAACACCTGGTCCAACCCCCCGGCTGTGGGCAGGGACACCTTAGCACTTCTTGCAGAAATGCAGTCCCTGATGAATTGCCGCTCCAGTTTTGAGAACCCCTGAATGGTTCAGCACATTTCACTGTTTATATGGCACCATCAATAACAATGTAATACTGCAGAAGTAGGAAGCTTATCCTCCTTTAAGGAATGCACTGTTTATTCATTTCTTATACATATTAAGCAGCTGAATTTACCATTTTTTTATTTAGGACAACTGGTGTCATATTAAGAATTCAGGTGCATAGATCCAATTTAGTAAGGCACTTCTCTATACACCTGTTTGAAGATGCGTGCTACTGTTTACTAAGGAAAGAGATCGGTGAGGTCTGGGGAGAAATAAAACACAAATCGTGCCACGCCGATCCGTCCTGCTCTTACACTCTAACCCGTTTGTGCTTAGCATGCTGGTTTTTGCAGGAGCAGCGGTCTACCCCTTGTTCTTAGATAAAGGGATGTTTTCAGACCTGAGCCAATTTGTCTTTGAAAAGATGATGCATTTACACGCATAGGTGTACACCTGTACATCCATACATGCACAGGTGCAGTTCCCCCAAATGGGCAGCTGTTACACGTAGCATCAGATGCAGATGTGCAGAGACAAAATATGTCTTGCCACAGTGCCATGGCAGCAGGGACAGGTCCATTTTGTATGAGTATTTTTTTTCTCCTACAGATTTAGGAAAAGTAGATTTTAATAAAGCACAAGCAAGTATAAGAGAGACTTGTACAGAAGAATATCAGTAGTAGCATTACAAATCCAAAGACCTCTGAATACTGGGGAAGAAGCTGATTTTGACATTTCAGGCTGTGGTGGGTTGACCCTGGCTGGACACCAGGTGCCCACTGAGCCTCCTCAGCTGGACAGGGGAGAGAAAATATAAAAAAAGGCTTGCGGGTGGAGATCAGGGCAGGGAGAGATCACTCACCAATTGCCATCACAGGCAAAACAGACTCGATGTGGGGAAATTAGCTTAACTGATTGCCAATCAAATCAGGGTAGGGTAATGAGAAATAAACCCAAATCTTAAAACATCTTCCCCCCACCCCTCCCTTCTTCCTGGGCTCAACTTCACTCCCCATTTCTCTGCCTCTTCCCCGCCCAGCAGCGCAGGGGGACAGGGAATGGGGGTTGGGGTCAGTTCATCACACCCTGTCTCTGCTGCTCCTTCCTCCTCAGGGGAGGACTCCTCACACTCTTCCCCTGCTCCAGCATGGGGTCCCTCCCATGGCAGACAGTCCTCCATGAACTGCTCCAGTATGGGTACTTCCCATGAACTGAGCTCTTCGAAGGGCCCTTCCACGGGGTGCAGTCCCCCAGGAGCAGACTGCTCCAGCGTGCCCCCAACCTGCTCTGGTGTGGGGTCCTCTTTCCATGGGGCCACAGATCCTGCCGGAACCCCTGGGCTTCTCACAGGGTCACAGCCTTCCTTCCTTTGGGCATCCACCCGCTCTGGTGTGGGGTCCTCCTGGGCTGCAGGTGGGGATCTGCTCCCCCGGGGCCCCCGGGCTGCACCCGGGGCTGAGGGGAATCTCTGCTCCGGTACCTGGAGCACCTCCTACCCCTCCTGCTGCACTGGCCTGGGGTCTGCAGGGCTGCTTCTCACATCCTCTTCTCTCTCTTCAGCTGCAGTTCCCCAGCAGGTTTTTTTCCCCCCTCTTAAATATGTTATTGCAGAGGTGCTACCACCATCGCTGATGGGCTCGGCCTTGGCCAGCAGTGGGTCCATCTTGGAGCTGGCTGGCACTGGCTCTATCAGACACAGGGGCAACTTCTCACAGAAGCCAAATCTGTAACCCCGCCACTACCAAAACCTGGCCATGCAAACCCAAGACACAGGTGTAAGTGGGTGAGAACCTGAGCTGCTGTTCAGACTGAGGCTGCCATCCTGCAAAGCCTGACCCATGCACAGTCCTGCTGCTTTGCAGAACCTTTGGTTCATTGCAGGACCGAGTCTGAAATGTTTTCAGATTTTACCGCAAAGTGAAATACACATATTTTAGCAACAGGTTTAATTACTTTTTCAAAGTTATATTTTTAGGGGAAAATTAGTTTTCTATCAATTAGCTAATAACAATTGCCACAAAATGAAGGTTAAAATGATGCTCTGCACCCAGAGAAAATGGATGCACTGTAAATACATGGTTTCCAAATACAATGGTAGCTGAATCATTCAGCAGTTGCAGTTCTACATTAACCAAAAATTACACTTTGAAACCTTTTGTGAATGTACTATGCTAAACAGGCACGGTTTGTTTGTTGTTGTTTTTTTTTATAATGGAATGAAAACCACTACCACAACAAGAAGTAACATTTATTATCTTGTTTCTTCTTCCTTGTATTGGCTCACTGGCAGAAAACAGATGGGGACTGTAATAGCATGCAGAGATGCTTCAGACTAACCCTTGTAGTGTTGAACAAGGTGAGAAGTAGGCAGACATCTGAAAAGCTTTGCAGAAGTCAATAGCAATGTCACTTGAGATTCAGATCCCTGTCAGACACTGTCATTCTTGCACTTCCTGAAACACCATGTTCTAAAGGATTTGCTGTACAAATACGGCCAGTCTCAACATGGGCTGTGAGGACTCTTCGGGGATATGATCCCAGACTCCCACAGCTGAGCTGAGGCTGATCTTCAGGCATACCAGTAGAGGGCAGAGACTTCCAATACATCGGGGAGATTTCTCTGCTGCTAGGAATATGTAACTGTTCTTTCTGTCAGCAAAGGTTTTAATTGTGCCACTGCCTCTACCCAGAGGCTCATTCTCCTTTCTTGCTTTATTGCCCACAATCCAAGCTTTCTGGCCTTTCCTACACCAAGCACATGCAGCCTATTACGTATACCACTTCCAGAAACCGCACCATTTCAAACAAAACAAAACAAAACTCAACAACAACAAACACACACCACCACAAAACAAAAACCAACGAAGAAAGAAGCCGAGGCTGTGAAGGGAGTCCCACAGCAGGGTGTTGCATTACCGTTGACATGTCATCAGCAAGTGGATTTTCAATCAATACTCTGTCATGCAGCTTTAAGGGCTTGCACACAATAGGAAGGGAAACAGATTATTTAACTTTGGTACTGCACATAAGGATTATAACGATTTCCTAACCCAACCAAAATAACCAGCAACTATTCAGACCAGAATAGTGTTAACAAAGAGATGGAATTCGGAGACATAAAAAAATAATTACTGTGGGGTTTTGAATGTGAACATTTAACTCCTTTGCCTGTGAATTGAAGGAATAGATAATATTTTTAGAAGTATTATTGAGGAGGGAACAAGAAGTAGCAAGCCACATGACTGCCATTTCTGTAGATGAATATTCATTATCTAGTGCCTCCTGTAGATAGGAACTACACCACTAATCACAGTATTTTCCTTGTATGAACCTCCTCTTAAATACTGTTATTAAGTATGTATTAGGGCATTCTTACAAATGAAAAGTAGAGGAAAACTTGAAGATTGGAGCTCCTGGTTTCTGTTCCTGCTTCGGCTACTGGTCTGCTGGAAGACTTTGAATACATCTCTGCATCCATGCCTCATATCCCAAATATATATGAGACCATTTTAAAGTGTTTTGAGATCTACTGAAGAAAATCAGAGCAAGCAACGAAATACAATTGTCTTTCTGTCAGTGCAATAATAATAGAAGCTCAGAATACCTCTTTTGTCATCGATCTCATTGAAACTAATGTAAAATTGTGACCACAAGCCAAAGTCATATCACTTTGCTGCCAGCCATATTCGGTGATTTGCAAAGGAAGTGCTATGCCAAAGATTACCTCAGCCAGGTAATTTGGATGTCACTTACCTGTGTACCTGATAGTAGATAGTGGCAATTTCTATCCAGCACAACAGGCATTAAATTTTTGTGACTATCACAGCTGGAATTTAAAAATACAATGTTGTTTTTAATTCTGACCAAACCAATTACTTTTCTACCAATGTATCCTTACATCTTAGTGAGACAGGGCTGAGGAAATAATACAAATATGCCCCATATTAGATTCTGGATCCACATGAGTTAGTGTGATGGTTAGCTTTTTTATTTAAGCTACTACACAAACATCACCTGGGAGAAAAGAGTCTCTCTCACCCCCAAGACAGTATTTTTTTCCAAATTATTAAGATCCTTCTCATATGCTCAGACTCCCAGATTTTTCTCTGTCCTCTATGTGCAGAGTGACCAAACTTTTAAAACACCGGCTGCTAGTTATCAAAATCAATGGACACCATCCCAGACAGCAGGGCATAGCTATGTATGTGTAAAATAAGTGCCTTACGCATACAGTATTGCGCTAATCAAGTGAAGCAGTCCATAATGCAGCAGGTGTTAATGACCTACTGTATCCACATTACCTGTTTTAACTTTAACTTGACTTTTTAGCTTTAACTCGACTAATTTTTGTGAATAACAAATCTTCTTTCTCCTTATAATCCCTCCCCAACTTCCTGTTTCCAAATTTAGGCCTATCTTCAACTAAAGTGTTACCCTGCAAACATTTACACCATCTGTATAGCTACCGTGTAGGGAAACCACACTATTAGCAACACCAGGCTACACAGACACATAAAAACATGTATTCTCCCCCCTCCCCAGCCTCAGCATCCCTTATTTTCCCTGTGGATCACAGTCTCTCAGCCCAAATGTCCTCAGAGAGGTCAGGCAGTGTGGGAGGTTGAGGTGCTGTGTGCCTCATGGTTTTCTGCTCCACTTTGCTCACTGGCTTTCCTATTGCTCTGTTCCTTGGTGCCCCTACCCAGCCGTGGGACAGCCCTGAGGGTCCGTGGCTGCTGCTGTGGTGTGGGGCATCCATGGTCCCCTCAGAGGTGTCCCCGCGGCTGCAGTCCCTCAGGAGTGTCCCACAGGCAGCATCCCCTCCATAAATGCATGAACCCCCTTCTGGCAGGACACAAACTCCCCAAAGGGTGTCCCCAAGCTGCTACCAGCAACTTTCTTAAATAAGTTTCAGATGAGGCACCCCGTAGTTCCCAGACTTGCTGTGGTTTTGGTGCACAACAGGCTCGTCCCCACAGGTGCCCGATCTGGAGGGAACCGGTTCCTGGCTTCCTCCCTCACAGGGCACCGGGCAGCCCCTGCTGCTCACAGCTCCCTGCCGCCCCTTGTGAGGGTAAGCAGGGAAAAACGTCGTGGGCAAGGGTCAGAAAAGAACCAGCTTGGGAGGAAAAGGGAATAAAAAAGGCAAGTTTGTGTTGGGCTTTTGCCACCTTGCCACGGGGTGGGTTGAAAGACTTTTCTGATGTGGCTGCAGGCACACACTGTGTTCCTGCTGTGGAGGGGTTTTGTCTTCATTGTGCTGGTAGAGAAAAAGAGCGTAAGTCATGCTTAGCATACAAACATTGTGAGTGCTGTAGAAAAAAAGCATGAAGATCATGTGGAAGATGTATGGATGGGTGGGGGAAGGATGTGTTATTAATGATGTAAGAACTGTTTAGCTGGCATGCCATCATGTATTCACTTAAAATGTTTTTTCCTCAGTGTTTATTAGGAAGGCCAAAGCAGCATTTGCCTTTCCAGCCATCAGATGGTATAAAATGCTGGGGACGGGGATGGGTTACTGGCTCTCGCTGGGCACGGGGTGCAGCCGGCACAGTGCATGCAGGCTCCTGGGCAGCTGGTCACCAGGGTTAAAAATATACGTAAATTCAAAGCCACAGAGGTGAATAAAAATATCTTTAAGAGAGTAAGAGTTGAATTTTCAGACAAGGTAATAGCTAATTCTTTCATGAGGGTCCAATACCTTTTTGAAATACTGTTTAAAATAGGAACAAAACACGAATTGTCACTCTCAAAGTGCCCCACTATTCATTTGAAGTGGGGGCTGAATTTTCAAATTAACATCTCCTTAACCCTTGCACTTTCAGTTAGTAACTTGGCAAAAACACTGGACTTAAGGGGATACACCTGTTTTTCTAACTCCTGGTTTCACAGCTGTGAAGTGGTTTAAGTCAATAATAACCTGCTTTAGCAGGGGGGTTGGACTAGATGATCTCCCAGGGTCCCTTCCAACCCTTGCCATTCTGTGATTCTGTAATACTTTCTCTTCAGACAGAGATACTAGGTGCATCTGCTGTTAGGTACTTCTGCTACAGCAAAATTACTTGGATAAGCACCTTCAGGATTAAAGCTTTCTAAAAGCTGTAGCAAATTTGAGTTACATTCCATCATTTAATGCATTAATTTAACCTGCACTGTAGTCAACAGGGAACAGATGAAAACAGAGCAATTGCTTTGTGTATGGCTGCATTCTGTGGATTTCATGCAGAGACTCTGAATGCAGCTAAACATGTCATGATTAGGAAAATTCTTAATGTTTAGGGTTTTTTTTCCTGTAATGATTTTTCACTGAGGGTGGCATTTACAGGGTAATTTTGAAGTTCAGCAGGAAAAAAGGGGGATTGATCTTAAGTAGTTTTGTTCCGCTTACTCATTGTTAAACTTACTATTCTTTGTCCTATTAATTTTTTTGAGATCTCAATCAAAAACACTTTATGTGAGGCATGATTCCAGCCACTGAGATTATAGGTTGCTTTGAATTGCTGAGCAAAGTGGAACTGTTAACAAGAGAGGGTCTCTGGTGTGGGTGAACTCATGCTAGAGCTTTGGAGCACAGCTTATTCTAATAAAGAACAAGTGGGAGCAGTAAAAGAACAAGTGGGAGCAGTACAGGAGGATGATGGTGATACTGAAGGCTGGGATAAAATGAACAAGGGAGTTTACTTTTAAAATTAAAGGTAAAAACATGATCCCAGAACACTGGTGTATGGCAAGAAGTGGAACTGTGCAACACCCCTGTTTTCTTCTTGACTTACAGAGCAAACCTAGGGTTGTGCTAGCACTAACTGCCAGGTGTAAAGGTATCAACATCCTACAGAAAGATCAATGTTCTAAGTGAAGATGCAAATCATGGATTCATGACCAAGAGTGGGAAAAAAAGCTTGAAAGAGGTGAATTTTGAGTTAAGAATTAGCCAAAGCAGGCATGAATATTAACAAGGTACTTTCCTCTCTTGCTTGATTCTTTCTGGCATAAGGGAACCAAGACTCCATACGTTCTTCATGCAGTCATGAAAAAAATCAACCAGCTGGGTCAGTCTGCAACACAGTGGAAATTAACAGCCAGGTGATAGAAAAAATGTACCTGTTCCAATCAGAAAAGATAACATTTTAACCCCTGATCTGTATTTCCTGAACAAACAAGGCAATCTCATGTTGCTAACTTCAGAAACCAACCCTCCTTGTAGTAATGCAGACCTCCAAAGTGTGTGTAATGGACTACACTCTCTGTGTTACATATGTGAGCAGAACAGTCCACCATTTTGATGGGAAGCTTCTCCAACCGTACGAAATGAGTATTAGAAGACTGTCAGGTGCTTATTGGTGGCATAGGTTGCAATTTGGAATAAAACATATAATGTGGTCTCATTGAACCCAGGGGAAATGGGTTTGAATTCTACATCCTTCTACTTGTACCAGGAGGTGGAACACCTGTAACATCACTGCAGAACTTAAAAATGTGGTTCTTTTCACTGTCAGCATGTCCTGTTAACCCAAGAAGTTACAATTTCTGTGGGGAAACTAGAGTTACAAGGAAGACTTACTGGAAGGAGTGGGTGAGAAAGAGAAGGTAATGACCAAGACTGGGACACTGAAGTTAATTGTAAATCTGTAAAGTTAATTGTCTAGTGGGGAGGGATGTGGAAAATGGAAGATAAACTCTATGATCATTCTGGAACTGGAAAACAAATCCACATATACAATTTTCCACCACAGCCTTCTACCACCCTCTATGTTCCTGGCTATATCCAGGCTTATTTTAATAATAGCAGCTTCCCCATTATGTCTCTTACTGTTGCCCAGTTACCTCTGCTTCCCTCTCTTATTTTAAGGAGCGTAAGAGATGAAGTTCATCCTCCCTTCAGTTCTTCCCACTTTTCAGAAGACACTCAGATAGCTTGTCATAACCAGTATGAAATATCACATGGGGAAAGACTCTGAATGTAGCTATCAATGCTTCAGTGCTTGTATTGGTGATGAAACTGGCATTTTGAGTTGTTGGTGCCCTGAGAAGAATGTTCTCCACTGCTACTAGCTTAATAACCTGAAGTTGTGAAATGTTTCATGGCAAGCGCAGTGAAAATGAAACTACAAAATGTCCAATTTGTTGCTACTCACCACAATAGTGCTTATCGTATCAAGAGCCCTGTCTGTGTAGCTGTTTGGAATTGTTATTCGAAAGCCAAGTTGTCTTCCATTCATTGAAAAATTAGTGTTGGAAAACTAAACATTTCACTTATAAATTTTTGGCTAATCAGATGTTTCTTGTCAAATGAACTAGTGTAAGATAGAGAAAGTTGATCTTACAAGTTTCAAAACAGATTCTAGCAGTGTTAGTGTCACATCTGTGATTCTTTTTAGCCAGCAGCACTAACTTTAGGCATGCCAGACTGAAACATCTTAAAAATGGTATACTTCTACCTATACAAAGTCCTGAAGTCCCTATAGGGCCTAGCCCTGAATACGGTTTAGTGACCTCCACTGCCACCCAATCTGGCCAGATATTTCAGACTGGAATACAGACTAGTTTTAAATTAACCCAGACATGTAAGAGTACAGGCGTCATAGGTCAAGGTTCAGCCTGAGCTATTTACTCTACTTAGAAACAATTAAAAAAATTTTAATAATAATGCACCTGTAATCTTCTTCCCTAAAATGCCTCTCAGAGGCTTAGACTGGTCAGAAAGGAATAGGACCAAAGAAAACATGCTTTCTCAGTTAATTTGCATTTCCATTACAGTTGATAATGAGTGTTTCAAGTCAGTGTGCCTGTTTTCTCTCATAGTTAGTATAGCTCTTCCTTACTCTTCTAGTACTTGATTCTTAAATTCTGTCCCAAAATGTCCAATACTGCCCGCTGTTGGGAACAGTTTGTCAAGACATGTGGACTTCGACTTTGGCGTACTATACTAGTTCTTACATTTTTTTGCGTTTTTACATCTTGCTACTAAACTGACATAGGTTCAGCCTAGAAGTCGGAATGAGGCTCTGGTCATTAGGTGTGTGAGGGTTTGGAACAGCAGGATTAGAGAAGGGCAAAATACTGCCTTATCTTAAAGATGGAGCTCATTAAATTTAGAAGTACTGCATGATGTGACCACGTGTGACATGACAGGCAAGGCTTGCTAATCCTAGGAGTTTTCTTCATTCCAGTGTTTCTTATGCAAAAACCCCACAACGGGCAGCTCTTCAGGAGTCTCCTTTGCACCTCTGGAAACCAGGAATAAGGCTGTTTAAAGAGGATGAGATGAGTGCTGGCAGTGGAGATAGCGACAGTCTGCCTTTCTTTTGAGGGTAAAATAAGAAGATATATTCATTTGATGGCAGATGTCAAGAGTCATGGAAATTACAGATTAAAAATAATTTATGTGAGAAACAGATTTTACATCTCTCCACTTCTATTTTGAAAGAGTGTCACATTAATGCACCATCATCTAAAAGCATCATAGGAGCAAAGGATATGAGAAAGGCTGTGCACTAACAGTGACCTACATCCTGGGGCATGCCAAAGCCACAGCGACGTCAGACAGGATCTTCAGATTGGCCATTTAACTGTCAGCCACATGATTTGTAGCTGGCTGGAGTAAGGACTAAAAAGGCCAGTATTTCCATTAATATGTAGTACGTTAGTGTCCTGGTTTCGGCTGGGATAGAGTCAGTTTTCTTCCTAGTAGCTGGCATAGTGCTGTGTTTCGGCTTTGGGATGAGAAGAACATTGATAACACCCTGATGGTTCAGTTGTTGCTAAGCAGGGCTTGCACCAGTCAAGGACTTTCCCCTGCTCTGCCAGGTGCACAAGAAGCTGGGAGGGGGCACAGCCAGGACAGCTGACCCCAAGTGGCCCAAGGGCTATTCCAGACCATATGACATCATGCTCAGTATAGAAACTGGGGGAAATTGGCTGGGGGCAGCAAGAGCTGCTTGGGCACTGACTGGGTGTCAGTCAGTAGGTGGTGAGCGGTTGCATCACTTGTTTTTCCTGGGTTTTGATTCTCTCTCTCTCTCCTTGTTTTCCTTTAAATTTTTAAAAATTATTGGTACTTACTTTATTTCATTTATTAAACTGTTCTTATCTCAACCCATGGGTTTTCTTACTTTGCCCTTCTGATTCTCTCCCCCATCCCACCAGGGGAGAGGGTGAGCGAGCAGATGTGTGGTGCTTGGTTGCAGACTGGGGCTAAACCATGACAGTTAGACATGCATATATGGAGGGAAAAAAGCAAAATAAATTGGCAGCACTGAAGTTTTTATTCAGATTGTAACTTGAAAATGGGGAAATCCCATTCCACCACCCGTTTCTCTAATTGTGAACTGTTTGTTAGGAATGGCTCTGGTTCCTCTGGTTCAAAATATGAAGCTGCCACAGGTTCAAAATATGTGCCACATAAGGGGAAGCACTGTATCTCCATTGCCTGCAGACTTGCTGACTCTCTCTGAGCACATCAGCATGAACCCTATGAACAGTGGCTTTCAGGTGCCTCTTCAATGCTGTCCCCTTCAGTTGCTTGCTTCCTGTGGCTCTGTTCTCACCTTGTGGAGCGCCAGGCAGAGCTGCGTGGGGAGGGGGAATCAGCAGCATGGAAGTGTGTTTCTGGCTCTGTCTGCTGAGGAGAGGGAGACTGAAATGCTGATGTGATGTAACATCATATCTGATGTGTAATCAGTACTGTTTTCAAAGAAGACCTGCTGTGTGTCCAAGAATGGTAGGGAGCAGCCTTATGCCATTGGTGTGTGGGCAGACTCTTAAAGAGTTGGGAGCACAGACAGCTATTATATCAAAGATATCTGTGGGAGAACTTGTAGACCATTGAGACTTGTAGACTAGTCAGCCAAACTGATCAGTTTGGGTGAGACATTTCTGTGTTATTTCTATTGCTGCAGTGTGTCATTGCTGGTCATGCAGGATCTGACTGTAGCAGCATGCCTGCTGTGCCCGTGGAGTAAACAGCTGTATGGTGTTTGGATAGCATGTCTTGTCCTCGGTATTATTGGTTGAACTGGATGTTTTTCTGAGGGCAGGGGATGGGCATCAGAAAAAAGAAGAAAAGAAAAGCTGCAGTAGTTAGCAAATCCATTATTTAGCAGATCTTCGTGCATTTCTCCTTGAAATGGATCTGCTGTTGCTGGTGTTACGAATGATGGCTTACAGTCATGACAAGAACCATTTCACTTCAGATTATTAGATCACAGGTGAAGTGTGTCTAAGTTCTCTGCATCTCATCCTTAAGGCTGGGAGCTGCTCTGTTACTTCGTTAGTAATTCTTTAACCATCACTCCTATCATCCATAGCCTGAGAGACAGGCAGCAACATTTCCTTGCCCCTGTCATACACAGCCCTGTCAGACACAGATAAATGTAAATTATAGCCTGTTCTATGAGGCTAAAATTGCCCTCTAGCACAGCCCTCTAAGCCTTTATTCCCCCTCAGACCAAGATCCCTAAAGCATATGAATGGAAATGAAATTGCTGAAGTGACAAAACCACAGTTCCAAACAACCTTTATATTTAGTTAACGATCTGAAAATCTTGCTCATCGTCTCTGCAGGTGAATAGAATGAGTGCTAGTGTGAAGACAGGATGAGTGAGTCTGAGGATGCAATGAGTTAGAGGAGTGCAGGAGGCACCACCTATAGCTCTTCAGTTTAATGATCAGCTAGCTCCAATTTCTTTTCATAGCGTGCAACAGTAACTCCCTGCCTTGCTCCAGACTACTCTTTTCTAAAACTGCTTGGTGGGAAAAGATGCGTCTGGTGATGGATAGATGTTCATCTTGGACTTTGTTTCTTAGAAACCTACAGGGCTTTACTATTCCATCAACCATGTATTTTTTCTTCTAGGTGTACTTTGTAATATTTGCATGGACACAGTTTTGATTATAGACCTTCTTGAAATGATTCAGAGAAGTTAAATCCTACTTGGATACTATCACTTTGTGGGAAACGCAGATTTTTCATTGCCTTGTTACTCATTCAGTTACTGATGACTCAAATGAGCCTTCATTCTGTGTGTGTTCTAGTATGCTACCATGCAACATAAGGAAACTACAGATCTAATCTGCTAATGATCAGAACCACCTAAACATCACCCTGTAGGCATGTTTTTGTCAGTTAAAACCCCCCAAGATATTAATTTATATACCATGTGGCAGTAAAAGTATGCAGGGAGGCAAAGCAGGATCAGAGATTCTGAGTTAAGCGTTGAGTGGGAACTTAATTTATATAACCTAGGAGGAATATACTGTATTTCAAAGCAATAATTCATGGCTGAAGGGTCACTGATTTATCTGTAAGCTAGACAGAACCAAAGCAAGAAGCTTTCTTCAAAGGTGTCTTAGAAGTCCAAGCCTGAGACAAGTGCTTTATCAGATCCTTTAGCCAGGGTGGTTCTGCTATCGTTACAAAAATAAAATCACCAATATTCATATAAACAGCCATTCTCTAAATAAGTTAAACATAATGGCAGAGTCCCAGGAGTAGTTAAAGATTTCAAAAGGGAGATGAATCCATGCATGCAAATTGACACAAAAAGTTTCAAGTTTTATTTTGGAGATTTGACTGTTTATCTCAAATGCAGGATGGAGCAGATGTTCTGGTTTGGACATCTCCTTTATTCAATTATGTTCAGTAGTTAACTTGATCTACCAAAACAAGTTGTCTTTTTGGAGGAATTACAACACTGCCTATTTTAAGAAAGAGAGGAAGAAAAGCCATGAGTACAATCAGATGGTTTTTAAAAGCTCATTTAAAAAAGAGGTAATTTAATACTTTGTAGTGTCTGAAAGGCTTGATTTAAGACAAAATTACTAGCCAGTCTAGATTATTTTTGCACTAATGTAATGAAATTTCTTTTTTTTTTTTTCTTATAGATAAGTCTATAATCTATGAGGAGACTCAGGCTAACTTGAAGAAGTAAATAGATTAGAAGTGCTTTTTGTGAAATTAGAGAAAATAGAAATTATTTCAATGTATATTAAATTAAACTGTATCAGACAGCTTTCAGAAGCTGTTCTTTCAGATAGGGGAAAAAACTGACCTCTTCCTTTACTTCTACCTAGTGGGTTTTTTTTTTTTTTGTAAATAAATAAATAAATAAGTCTGAGGAAAGTTGCTGCATGCCTTTTTCTTCCTCTTAAAAATAACCCGAGGAAATAGGGAAAATGCAATAAAAACCTCAAATAGTTGATGAGGATTTTAATTGTGACTAAACAAATTTGTTTTCCTATAAGAAACATAGATGGAAAAATTCCCATCTGTTTTACCAAGAAGTGCTGAAACTTGTCTTTTGAGCTAATTACTGATTCTGAAATAGTTGAGGAAAAAAAAAAAAGAATGCTTTTCTTCTTTATTTCGAAAGATTAATCATCTTTAGGTTGCAGTTTCCGCCCTTCATGGCATAGGAGGAAGACAGTGATAGTGATTAATTTATTGACATAGGATCCAAATGCTTTTCCAGTCTATATTTTCTTTAAAAAATACACTTTATCTGAATGTTGACAATCCAAAGATTGCATGAAATATTAAGATAATGTGCATTTACAATCTGCTAAGTATAAAACAGGAGAACAAAAATGCTGAATAAACATTTTTGTTTGCATAATAAAAATACCATGTCAGATTACAGACAACTTAAGAAAGTAATTTAGTCACAGTAGATAAAAGTATTAGTTTTCTTATATTCACCCAGCAGCGAAATGCTGTACAATCCCTGTCTCTGTCTTGGAAGATCTATCCTCTTATGTTCCAACTCTATGCATTCCTTTTTATTACTTCATACTCCTGACTGTGTGTATATATGAACCTTTTCCGCTATTACCAACACTACTGACCTTGCTTAAGTGGTAGCGAGATCAGTAAGGTTAGTAGCGGGTTCCTTATATTCACTGAATTTACATGCATCTCTCTGCTGTTCTTTGTTGTTAGCCATAATCCCACAAAGATTGCAGATCATGGCTGTAGAGCTTCATGAGATAGGGCTTTTATTTCACCAATTTCAAAATCTCTTGTCTTCTCATTGACTTGTGTTTTCTTTTTGACTATGCAAAGAGTTAGGACTGCGAAAAGCCAAGGGAGGAAAGAATGGATGAGTGGATATTGGGGGGTTGCTTTTTCTAGTAAGAGGGATTAATGGAGTAAAACCTCTTGTAGAATCTCCCCAGACAAAAAGGATTTATCCACATTAAGCCACAAGAATTTTTCCCCCCTAGGCTTATGAACATTCCTTCAATTTGCTTAAGAAAGGAATGTTTTTGCCTTTCTTGTGGTAGATACATGGAAGCTTATGTAAGGACAGCATTGTTTTATACTAAATATCAAAAACCATCGGAATAGGAAGGCAGGGATTTTAGCCAGGCTTAATAGGCACTGTTCAGCCAACAATAGAAGGAGGCTGTTTAGAATCTGAACAAGGCTGTGCCTGTATCACATGGTCACAGAATAAGTGAGGGGCACCAGGGGGTCCTGCTTCTTCACCTAGTCATGATTTTTCATTACTTTTCGTTTAGATATAAGCAATATCTCTGCACTTATAGAGCAAGAGGTGTAAGTTGTGAAAGACTGTGTGGAGACACTACATTTTATGGGATTGGAAAGCAGGAGGGTTAACTGGCTTTTCTGGTAGGCTAGACATACACAACCCAAAATATTCTTGTACCCTAAAAATTTAATTTAAAAATTCTTCCATGTATGATAAGAGACAATAATTTCCTGAAAATATTTAATCAGGATAACAAATTTTAATAAAGGTCAAACATTATTTAAGATATTTTCTTATTCCTCACAACCTGAGGTCATTGTGCAAGTAATACACAACCAAATATTTAATTGCTACATTGAAACAGTAGAGCTTAACAGCGAATGCTTTATAAAAGTTAGTTTAATGGGTGTCAGAGTAAGGATTTTTTTAACTGTTTAATAGGGTAGATTGGTGTTTAATAGAGGGACTATGCTATTGAGACTCCCTCTTCCTTGTTATTAAATGGTGTGATCCCTTTTCCTTCCCAGTAGGTTCTTGGATCATTTACCATATTTTGATATTTAGGTATGTTGGTCATACTAGTTCCTCTCAGAATTTGAAATAATAATAGTAAAAAATTCAAATAGAGGGAGTAGGGAATACCAAAGCTGCTTTGCTCTATCATTTCTCAGGTGGTTCATTTGTTTGTTTCTTTTCTGTTTGGTTCTTTTCCTTCCTTCCTTCCTGGAAAAAGGAAAACACCACGTCTCTGTGGAAATTTCTTTTTGTTCTTGCATAGTACAAACTGTAGGTAGGGAGGAGAAAAATGAGTGCAGTACTCCTGTCATGGAGTCAAAGACAGAAAGTCTTTGATGCCAAAATTCTCTTTTTCAGAGCTTTCCCTAAAAATATAAAAATGTAAGCTGCAGATATGGTATATTTCTCAAGGAACTATTATACATCTCTCTTCTGTAGCTAGGCTGCCGTGTGGGCAATGCAAATGCTAATTTTAGGTGAAGACCATCCTGAATGCAAAGTTTTTCTTCCTTTTTATTTATTCAAAGTCTCGAATTTTGGCAAATTTCTTAAATCAGGGATAGGCAGTACTTGAAGTGGGAACTTGTAAGGGACTTTATGACACTGTCCTTGCTATAGACTCCTTTGTATCCTGCACAAATAATCCTTTGTCCCTTTAACCAGAGTTACCCAAAGTCATCCAGAAAGGTTTGAGCAGCAGAAAAATTACACATTTGATACATACAGACCAAAGCTCTTTGCGTAGGTGTAGCTATGCTGGCAAAAGAGCTCTGCATGTTCTATTCCACCAAAGCCAGGAAGGGGCAGTGGTGCCTGTGCTGCAGTACTGGGGCTGGCTAGGCAGTGGGTTATCAGAGGCATTGCTTTCAAACTGCTTTGTCTGTGGCACAAGCCACTGGGACAGTGTATACCTAGCACATGCTGTGCCTTCTGGCCATCTTACTAGGGGACAGCTTGGGAGCAGGCTGCAGGAGGGATGGTGTCAGCAATGTCCCCCTGCTTGGCTGCTATCTTTATGAGTCCCTCCAGTCTCTTTCTTTTCGCCTGTGCTTTGGGACGCCAGATTTGCTGAATGAATGTGTCATTTATACCTGCTTTGTCCCTTAAAAAAGCAACAAGCCTTCTTTACAGGGTTCGTACGCTTACCATGCACATACTTAGGTAAGTTCCCTGAAAGCAAAAGAAAGTTGTCTCCCTGAGCAGGATGTGAGTAGATACATGAGGTCTAGAACCTGAAGTTCAATAACCATAGACAATACAGATTCTGAAAAATTCTGGACACAATTATTTTCTGTGATTCCCAGGGTCTGATTTTTATAAACTCCATAAAAAAACTCCAGTATATGTTATTCTATGTTACATTGTAGAAATTATGAAAATATCTCATACTAAAACTACTCTTTTTTTTTTTTCTTCAGCTTGACTATGAGGTCAAGTAACATTAAATCCAGTGCAATGAGCAATATGCAAGCCTGTTAACATCAATTCAAGGAGACCATATACCTGAAATTTATAGGAGAAAAAAAGATTAATAGACATTCATCTTATCACTCCCAAAATCACACATTTTACTTGTTGATATATGATATCCTTTAGGTGTAGCTATAGAAGAGTAACAAGTCTTAATACTCTTTCTAGCTTTAAAATGTCATTAAGTGATACAGTACCATATTAACAATAAGATATCCAAAATAAACTAAATGTATACCAACTTGCATAAAAAGATGAGAAACAAAGGATCATCATAGGTAATAAGTTAATGTGATAGAACATCTTTCCAGATTTTTTAATTGCATTTTAATCGGTTTATACCAAGGTTATAATGTTTACTCAAGTGACTAAAACTGCCAAGCACCTCTAAGCAATAAATGGCAGCAGAACAGCAATGCTGGTTTAATAAATGCAGAAAGTTTTAAATTTGTTTTTTCCTTTGGCTGCTGCTTGGGCTAGTCTGCTCCTCACCTCAGTCCGGGGACACAACAGCAATGTGCTACAGTAAGTCTCTGAAGGAACAGTACCAGCTGGATCTGGTACCTAAATAAAGGGAAGTTAATTTTTAAATTTTCTGTCCTTTGAGATAATTACAGGAACACATGTGCCAGTCTGCTAGTACTTTGCTAGCACATTTTCTATAGCATCACCAGTCTTTATTCTTCCCTCTAGATATACCTCCTATTCATGATTTCTCAGTGTTATGCCAAAATTAGTTTGGTAAAAGATTCCTGCTGGGTCTAGATTGCTTGCACTAAGCTCTTGTGATTTGACATAAACAGACGTTCAGGACTGAATAGCTGCCATCATGCAGTCTTATGCTGTACATATAACAATTTTCAACAAAGGCTGAATTACTCTTCCTTTAAACACGCCTACTTTCTGTTTCATGTTCAATCTACTAAGGAAGAAAATTGCAGTCAAAAATGATGGCAATTCAGGTTGCCACAGGATAGAGAGATCAACCATACAAAACTTTAATTGTAACAGTACCTGGAAGTGTGCGGGTTTTGGCTGGGATGGAGTTCATTTTCTTCATAGTAGCTGGTATGGGGCTATGTTTTGGATCTGTGCTGGAAACTGTTGATAGCACAGGGATGTGTCAGTTACTGCTGAGCAGGGCTTACACAGAGTCAAGGCCTTTTCTGCTCCTCACCCCACCCCACCAGCGAGGAGGCTGGGGGGGCACAAGAAGCTGGGAGGGGCACAGCCAGGACGGCTGACCCCAACTGACCAAAGGGATATCCCACACCATACAGAATCATGGAATCATTTAGGATGGAAAGGACCTTTAAGATCATCAAGTCCAACCGTTAACCTAGCACTGCTAAGTCCACCACTAAACCATGTCCCTCAGCACCACATCTACACATCTTTGAAATACCTCCAGGGATGGCGACTCAATTGCTTCCTTGGGCAGCCTGTTCCAATGCTTGAATATGATGTCATGCTTGGCATTTAAAGCTGGGGGAAGAAGAAGGGATGTTCTGAGTGATGATATTTTTCTTCCCAAGTAACTGTTACACATGATGGAGCCCTGCTTTCCTGGGGATGGCTGAGCACCTGCCTGCCCGTGGGAAGCAGTGAATGAATTCCTTGGTTTGCTCTGCTTGCACGCGTGGCTTTTGCTTTACCCATTAAACTGTCTTTATCTCAGCCCACGAGTGTTCTCTTTTACTCTTCTGATTCTCCCCCCCATCCCAGCAGGGGGTGGGAGTGAGCGAGCAGCTGGGTGGGGCTGAGTTGCCAGCTGGGGTTACACCACAACACAAAGGAAAATTCACCCAAATTTTCTTTAAATTGAAGAGCAGTATCTCGTGCAGTGTTACTTCTAGGCTAATGCTGAAATGAGCTTTGGAAAGTAAATCAATGAATAAAGGCTTAATATGGTAGATTTATGTATGCTGTCAGTTTCTAGGCAATATAATTATTGTCAGTTTTCTGCCTCTTCCTACTTCTTCAGCTTCTGGGAATAATGAGAGAATGTGTTCAGCCATGTGACATTTTTTCCTCTGCAGAGCTAACCGCTGTTTCCCCCTTAGTGAATCTTGCATTTTAAAAAGCTCTCACATGTTGTTCTGTGAGAATTTTGTAAAATGCCATGTGACAAAAAATCATTTTACAATATTGTAGCTGAAGTAGCTTTCCGTATCACACAGGCTGCTGAGAAATCAATGTCAAGCTTGGATTCATGGAAGCGCGCTGCCTTAAATAAACTGGAAGTCAAAAGATGCAATCCCTCAGCTTTACAGAAAGCTGCACAGTGACCATATGATAGACGGGTTTGATTCATGATAGCAATGCACTGCATAGTCAATCCCTTCAGAAAATTATTTATTAGATACAGTCTTGCTTTCTTCTCTTTCTTGTCCTCTCTTTACACAGATAGCCCAGAATGATCCCAGATCCTGCAGTTTGAATGGCTGTCCCTGCATCAGACTTATATCTGACTCTGAGAGCTGGTGGAATTAGTGTGCTGTGAAGTCTGTGGATTAGCCATTGTTTAGCGTTTAACCATTTCAGAGATGCAAGACTGCTTTTTCTGATTTGTAGTCTTGATCTTGATCAGGGAAACAGACATTTCCTAAATGTCTTTTTCATGCTTCTTTTAAATTAAACTACAGTGAGGATTGGTCTTGTTTTGTAATTCTGTGATGCTGTGAGAAATGACTGATTAAACCCATGGCACTGTAATTCAAATGTGAAAGTCATATAGGTTAAAATAGTATGTAGCTTTCATTACTGCTTCTGTGTTCTGTCTTCTCTTCCTTATAGGGCCATGAACTTTGGGCAAAAATACTGACAGAGGCATATACCTAAGTGATAATGCATGTTTGTACTAGGAATAATGTTCTGGTTGAACTGCTTTGCTAATTTCTGGTAAGAAGGGAAAAGCAATAAATCTTTTGGAGTTTTGGGTTTGCTGACCAGGAAGGGCTGTGACCAGTAACGTCTGAGGTCAGACTAACTGGTTTCAGCTGCTGATTGTAGAATTAGTGATCTCCCTGTTTCATGGGAGGGAGGAAGGGGGAAAATACCTTGTGAAAAACAACAACAAAATTACTTGTTGTCTATAAGAACTGTAGCTGAGAGAGTTTTATTTTGATCTGGATTTTTTGTTTGTTTATACATAAAAGAGATTGACTTGACCTCTTTTATTCCTACTAAGAAGTAACTATGTTTTCATTTGTAGGTAATTTATGTTACAAACTAGGAGTGTAATGAAAACCTTTTGAGAAGTAGAAATGTGATCTTAAAACTTTCTTTCACATTTAGTGAAAAAGATATGATGTGTCATTAATATTTTTTATATTTGTAGATTTACAGGAAATTATAATAATTTCCCTAAGTGATAGAACTTGATTAAAACAAAGTGTTAACGTATAGAAATTTGCCAATATTTTCCCTCTTGTTTAATAAGACCTGACTGAAAATTAAAAAGCTAGGCCAAAATCAGGCAAAGTATCCCAAAGATTTATTTAAACTTTAAGATTATAATTCTGTAGAATATATGTGCACAGAATTATGCAGTTGATAGCCATAAAGCTTTTATGCTTTACAGAGTAAATAGGTAAATAATTGTTTTAACTATGGTATACTTGTAATGCACTGACACTTGGGGTGCAAACATGGCATCAATGCTTAAAAAGGCTATGATAGCTTAACAGAGCACATGTAAAATTAACGTTGTGGGGTAACCTGTTTCGCAGGAGTGCTTGGTGTATCAGTGGATTACAGCATCAGGGATTTGCCCAGGGTCTTAATTCTGGTTTAGGTCTTAAGTGGAAAAGGAGAAGGATTAGGCTGAAGACAACACCTATTTCTGTATATCACAAAGTTATCAGAATCATTAATAGGATTTCTTTTCCTTGGTAAAAGGATGTGTTAAACTAGGATTAAAATGTGCTATATAGAGTTATTTTAAGATATTTGCGCAGTAGCTTCTAAAGCCATTATTAGAGATAATAAGATTAATAATAAAAGGATAAGCTTCATTCTGTCAGCCACACAAGGTGAAGCTTAGTCTTATGTGTTTTCATGAGAACTAGGCAAATGTTTCAAGGGACTATAAAACAACATTTAGATGGCTACTGTAATGAGCAGTGAATATACAGCGGCAAAGCTCAAGAGGCATCTAACCTGGGCAGAAGTTAGCTCAGAAACTGTGTCAATTTACTCATTTCTGTGGGCTGTCTATGTTGGAAGAATGTTTTTAGAAAAAAAGGAAAAAATATTTAAAGACAACAAACTTTCAAAATACCTTTCTTACATATAAAATGCATAGAGTATACACATATTTAAAGAAACACAGGAAAACTGAGAAAAAGATGCTTTTTTAAAGAGTTTTGAAAGTCAACTCTGATATCGTGAAACTTTTCTTACAGGCATTTTCATACACTAGTTATTTACAGCTGCTTTGCCAGTCTTTCAAATAAAATGCATATTGAAACAGATGCTTAAACTACTGAATTAAGCCCTATCGAATTTGAATGAGTACAAGATTATATTTGGGCTGTGTTCTGCATGGTGATACTTTTATCAAGGTCTGAAATCATCTGGTTTGTAGACATCATAGAGGCCATGGTTTCATGTTACAAAAATTTGGCACCAGTTCCAACAGAAGATACTTCCCTTCCTTATGACTTGGTTCTATGCAACAAGTACCTTTGCTGTAGATATGGCAATGGCAAAAGGAGACTTGTGGGCCTGATCTAGCTTTAGCATCTCGTTTGTTTGTTTCTTCCATTTCATTTGGGTTGCATCAGTTTCCTGATCTAGTTCCAAACGTGGCCTGCAGAAGGTCGTGCTGGTCAAATTGAGACAGTCCATATGCCGGAGAGCAGGACAAGAGTATTTTAAATCATTGTTGCTGCTCTGTTTTGTGAGTAACTCAACAGTTATAACAAGAACTGCTTTCCATGATATACTAGAGGAGGGCTACTCAGTGAATGCTTACTCAGCTCCACAGAGTAACTTTATGTACTGGCTCCAGCTCTACATGCTTCATTTGTAGGAATGGTGGAGGTATGATTCAGCTGAAACAGGGAACATGAGAATCAATACAGGATCTCTCACTGAAACTGAAAATTTCTTTGCCATTCAGACTGGAATAGCCTTGTGCTACATTGCTTCAAATACCTTCAATAGGTAGTGTTGGAAGTTGGTTCCCTGAACCAGGAGATAACAGAAATGTTAGTGGCAAATGCAAAGGTTAATCAAGGCTCAGAATAAACTGGGCTTTGTTTACAAACAAGCAATCACTTCCACTCTTCTCCCACATTCCCACAGGAGCTGAATAATCTTACAATGTACCACTGACTTTCCTAATTCTTCCTTTCCTCTTTTAACATTTAAAATTACTAGCTGCCATAACCATGGAGGAAAAACCTCCAAACTTCAGCATGAATTGAGCTGAAGCGAAATAGAGATGTCAGAAGAAAGCCTGGAATAGTAGGTCTGAGAAGTGTGAATTGCCCCACATCCCCGTGGGCTCTGCCTGGAATGGCTTCACCAACCTACGGGGACTCCTTCAGATGTGCACCGGAGTAACGCAGCACAGGCAACGTGGCACTGAGGGATTGACTTCTGCCTGCCTTGACTGTGTTATCAGAAACAGTGGAGAATTAAGTACCTGACACGGTCCTTTGTTCAGTTTACATAACCCACCACAGCCATTCATAATTGCTTGCAAAAGCCAGCCTACAGTTTGGGCTCTTCTCTGATGTCAGTGAAACCCAGGCAATTTACAGGGAAGTGGGAAATAGTGAGGTACATACTATGGTATGGACTGAGAAGCTGCTGCAAATTGTCAAGCTAATTAAAACTTCACACAGTTCTTTAAATGTTTGACAATACTATTTTTGTATGTCATGTTAAGACAGTAACAATTATATGAAAGTTGTAAAATTCATCAAAGTTTACATTTTTAGACTATATTTTTTCATTCCTTAAACTTCTTTTGTTAACATAAGAAGGCAATGAATAGAAATGCAACTATTTTAGACTCCAAAATTAAATTACATTGCCTGATGTAGTTTATTATAGAATATTATTCTGCCATTACTGCTTAAAAGCTTTACTGTACTAAATTTCCAGTAGTATTAATGGGAATATTCTGCAAAAATGTCATGTGTATCAGTCCAAGATGCTGTTATGTTTGTTTGATTATTACTGATATGAAGATTTGTAGATTATGATGCTCTCCTTTTTATTCATTTGTTGTTCAGCCATGTGATGTACTGTTTTGTATTTCAAAATCAGTTATACAAAGTATTAGGAGTGCACCCGGAACAATTAATTTCTCTATTAAAGTTACCCACATAGCTTTAACTATGATAAAATGTTAGCTTTTTTCTTACATTATAGATTTTTCTTCATATAGCCTTGCCACGTTTGTAGCAGTTGCTAGCACTTACCATGAATGGCAATGTCCATCTCTAACAAATGCTACCCTTTGTGATCTTTGTTTAGGATGTGCTAGAGGTGTTCCTTACAATGCCAAATCTAATTGTTTCACCAAATTTTTATTACTAACTTGTGTTTTATAAATGTTAAATCATAACCTTTTTAATACAGGGGTCTTAGGCTTCCTGATTGTATGGTGCCCTAATTTGTTTCAGACATCAGTTTGAGTTCTCCCAGAAGAATCCATGATCCCCTGAGCTCCAACTTTGAGAAACTTGTCTTCAGTCTTATCCACAACTGATTTTTATATAAGTGTCTCCAGAGACAGTTTCATGGAGTCAGCTTTCTTCCTGTAGGACATGTAATTTTATATAGTTACAGAAAAGTGTTTTTGGTAATGCTGTGGTTTAACCCCAGCCAGCAACTCAGCCCCACCCATCTGCTCGCTCACTCCTACCTCCTGGTGGTATGGGGGAGAGAATCAGAAGAATAAAAGTGAGAAAATTCATGAGTTGAGATAAAGACAGTTTAATAGGTCAAGCAAAAGCCACGCACGCAAGCAAAGCAAACCAAGGAATTCATTCACTCCTTCCCATGGGCAGGCAGGTGCTCAGCCATCCCCAGGGAAGCAGGGCTCCACCATGCATAACGGTGACTTGGGAAGACAAATGCCATCTCTCTGAATATCCTCCCCTTTCCTTCTTCTTCCCCCAGCTTTATATGCTGAGCATGATGTCACATGGTGTGGGATATCCCTTGGGTAGTTGGGGGTCAGCTGTCCTGGCTGTGCCCCCTCCCAGCTTCTTGCGCCCCCCAGGCCCCTCGCTGTAAGCCCTGCTCAGCAGTAACTAACACATCTCTGTGCTATCAACACTGTTTCCAGCACAAATCCAAAACATAGCCCCAAAACAGCTACTGTGGAGAAAATTAACTCTATCCCAGCCAAATGCAGCACAGGTAAATAAATCACAGTGTATGTCATTTGGAAGATAGAAAATATAGAAAACTCCTAAAGAAGCCAAGAACAATGGAGGAGAAACCCAAAGCTAATGATAATGAGGAGTCAGAGAATTGTTGTCATGCCATAGATCCATTACTAACTGGAGATAATTAAATCATTAATAATGATATAGACAATGTAGAAATATCAGTAAGAGTTTCTGTTCTGTACTTGGAAAGCCATGTGTTTGCATTCCATGAGGATAAGGAAGTACTTTTCAGGGCACAGATAGTCACTAAAGGATAAACACTTCTAGAATTGCAGATAATTTGTACCAAACAGTCTTTAAAGAACTGGAAAGATATCTGGCATGCTGGTAATTTTGCATAAATCTTGAATTACTAGATAAAATTCAGAAGAGCAGAAGAGAGAAAATGTAAACATTATAAGGAAAAGGGGCAAACTGGATGAGGCAACCAATGTGTTTAGGTGGATGGAAAAGCAGATACAGAAGTGTGCAAGTCTTCAATTTTATTTTTCTCTATGTATCAAAAAGTTCTATCATCTGGAAGTAGAAATTGGAAAATTAATATTAGAAATAATTTTTAATAGGAGAAGTGATTAAGCCATTACAGAACAAACACAAAGAGAAGATGTGGATATCCTGTGACTTGAAGTGCTCAGATCAAAATCATAGACCTTTTGGGGACGTATGTTTGAGTCAACCACAAGTTAGGGGTTCCATGTTAAAGTTGGTAGGTAAAATGTACTGTACATTGCAGAGAACAAACCAGATGATCTAATGGCCTCTCCTGGGTTTTGACTTTAACAGTACATCGAGCACTTCCAGGGTATTTCCAGATGGGAAACAGATCTGAACGTTATGTGAGGTGGAAAGACTGTTTTAAAGTAACTTTTGCATCATGTTCTTCAGTTATAGTTTTTCTAATGTTTCTTGACTGTCAAGAAAGTTTCTTTTCCTGAAAATATGTAAATATATATGTGCGTGCATGTATATATGTATATGTATTTATACATATGCATTTCTTCACAGAAAAAATAGAACCCAGAAAACAGTTTAAAAAGAAAAAAGGCTTTCAGAGAAAGTAATTTGGACTTTCTACAGAATGCTGTGACATGCGGAGCGCTGAAATAATACCTCAAGTATAGTTTTCCCTTTAAAGTGGGGATGCAATGTCTACTCAGTGGAGCAGTTTCGGGCAGGATGCTGGGGCTTTTGCGAAGTTACAGAGCACATCTGACAGTCACCAAATAAATGTTACATGATGGGGAAAAGGGATTCTATTCTTTTGACACATGGGATAGGATTTTAAGAAGGGCTTGTGTGCCTGAAATATTGTCTGTTTTCCAACTGCACTGAATTTATGATATAGGTATTATTATATTACCTCATAGTAATATATGCAATAATGTATAATATATTTAATAACTTTAATTTCTGGTAAATAAATCAGTTTTAAAAGGTATGATCTGTTCTCACAATCCTCATCTTACTTAGATCCTTAAAATTTCTTGGTTACAGCAACTCTATTCCTAAGCATATGTCCTGTAAGCATTAGAGTTGAAAGAATGAGGAATAAGATGTATAATATCTTACAGTGATCACATTCTAGTGTGAGAATATTCAACTCAGTAAATTGTTTCAAATATATTCTAGATAGATATGTCCTTGCCTGCATTTTTTGGTTTAGTTTTGGGTTTTCTTTCATAACACAATTGTTCTCTGTGGTTTATAAAATGTCAAGGTCAGATAGAGGTGAAGCTGAATGGTGCTGGGAATCTGAGATGCAAATAAGTTTTAGATAATCCATGTGATGCTCAGAGGCCATCTAGTTTCAGAGAGCCATTAGCATTCAGGGACGCTCATTAGCACTCAGGCATCCAGTCAGTATGCATTAGCAAAATGAGATGTGTTGATTAAAGTTACAAATCATGTGTTGAATGTTTAGACTTTAAACCATGGTAGCTTCACATTTATGACAGTATATTTCTATACTTTCACATTAAAAAATGTTGACTCTTTCTAATCTTCAGTGCTTTTTGTGTGTGCGTGCATGTGTTTGCACAGGTTTGCGTGTATGGGAGGAGAAAGAAGTGAAAGCATGGATGGAAGAGAAGGTGAGAAGTTAATGCAATTTAAATATTTGATGTTCTTGTTTTGAAAAGTCTTTCTTATGGTTGGGACTGCTGCTGCTCTGATAGTAAAGTAAATTTGAAATAAGATTAAAAGTACTAAAGAGACTAGGAGGATTTTAACCTTTAATCTGTGTTATCCTATGTACTGACCTAGGAGAGGGAGCTTACATTGTTTAGACACAAATATCCCATTGTTTTAATGGGACTTAGGAACTAACACTTAAAAAAATTCTGGCTCATACTTCAAGGGATAATCAGCATGTATTATCTGATAATATTTCAGAGCTTCACATGAGATCTAGCTAAAACCAGAGGATTATGTGGAAAACAATAATATACTAGTTTAATGTCTGTATTAATATTAAATTTTATCACACATGTCATGCTTATATTACATGGGGCTATCTTGTGTAAACATAATAAACAAGGATACTGTACTTAACATTAGGCTATCAGCATTTTGGATAGCATTAAAAATTTATCATCCTTATTGTGCAATGTGCATCACTGCAGATACTCTAGAATAGTTATCTTAAGCAAACATAGCATGCCACTCTAATCTCTCACAATACCAGTCTTCAATGTTGCCAAGATAAGGTACATCAAGCTGGGAGTTTAATCAGATATATAGTTCATACCCTGAAGTATAGAATTTTTTTCTGAGTATCTTCAGCTGAACCTTGTTTGTAATTGCTGTACAGAAAGGAGTATTGTAGAGTCTTACTAGCTAAATAACTAAAGTAACTAAATACTTGCTAGTAGTTTTCATACAGACTAAATTATGAGTGGCAAGCTGCTCCAGTAGCTAACACTTGTTCTTACATTTTGTGGTTCTGTGGAAGGGTCTGGGAAGAGCAATTATTATGCAGATGACTATATTAGATGAAAACAAGTTATGCAAGACTGATAATGTGAAAGTGACTTATTTGCAGGACTAGTAAGAAAGTAGTTTATTTGTCTTCTTTCTCAGGAAACAGTGGCTAATATCTGCAGCTGAAAAGGACCATGGAGAAGGTAAGAATGATTCTGGGCATGGCTTAGCACAGAATTTCTTATTTTTTCAGAGTCTGAAACAGATGTTTGTGTAGATACACTAAATCCAGATGCTGTTTTTAGGAGGAGAATGGTCTTGCAATGTTACCTGAAACAAAGGTCTTTGTGGGAAAAGCCTTGCTGTGGGTGCAGATCAACTCTGAACGCATGATACTGTATTGAAAACCAGCATAGCATGACTTGGTTTGGGTTTTTTTTTGTGACCATGTTGCCTTAAGAACTTTCTTAGTGAGTTAGATGGAAGTGCCAGCTCAATATCAGATCTTGAGTCCAGCTCAGTATCCTGTTTCTGATAGTGGTGTCTCTGCTCCTGGGCAGGCCGACCACTTGGCAGCACCCATCAGCAACTTGGGTAGTGCCAGGGACCGGCAGTCACTGTCGGGAGTGTTCTGTTAAACATCTCTCTCCAGTTCCCTGGCTTTTCCACTTCCAATGTTTTGACCTCTTCTGTTCATTCATTTGCTGTAGTCTGGGATCATTTGATTTTCCTGTTTTGTCCTCTGTAGCTGTCTTGCTTCCCATAAGGAGTTTGAGTTGGGAGAAATCATCACTGGCAGCAAACAGAGTGGGTAGGCTTTGAGGTGTGATGATCAGAATGCAGGTTGCTTAGTCCTGCAATCAACGTTCGTATTTTTCATCTATGTGATGTTTCCTCCTTGAAGTAGACTTTCACCTTCTATTTTACAATGATAACAGAATCTGTTTCCTACTTGGTATCTTTTTCTTGGATCCTTCATTTTTAAATCATCACTCCCATTTTTTGGTTTTTGGGGGTTTTTTTTGGCAGTTGCACCTGCATTGTCTGAAGTCCAGATTCTGTGCTTCAGAGAGAAGGCTGTTTGTTTCAAGTCAGCTTATTCCTGGGGTAGTCCAACAAAGATATCTGCCAACATGAGAAGCTGAAAACATAAAATTAAAAAGACAGAAAGTGTAGGGTAAGCTTGGTATTTTTCAGTCTGTCCTTCTGACCTGGAGGTTACACTTGTACCATCACATATAATAGCTGTCAATAGATTTCTGCCTTATTTCATGTAATTATATTTCAGATCTATTTATATTTTTGGGCTCCATGACATCTTGTGACACTGAGTTTCATAATTTGATTTAAGTAGTTCATACTACATAAAAAAAAAATAAAAATCCTTCCTATTGCCTTGAATCTTTTGTTCCGAGTTTGCCTTAAAGAATTGCCAGCTTTTGTTTTATAGTTATCTCTAAACACCAGGGAGAGTTATGATTCCTTCAGAAGAAATCATAGGTTGTTCTGTCAGACAATGACCATATTCAAAACCATTAGAACTAAGACCTGTTTTAAATTAAATTGTTTATTATTGTAAAGAGTGGTTTCCTTATAGTAGCAGGGTTCTTCAGACATTACTCTGACTGAATTGTTGTCCAGCTAGTTATTAATAGCATTGAAAAATCATGTTCTTATGAAGCTAAAACTTGTGTGTGAAATGGTATGCCTTTCTGTACTTTGGAATCTGGAATCAATCATTGAACAAAAAGCTGAAAATTTGATCAAACTGACACTTCAGGCTCATTTCAGATCTTTGAATGCTGGTTCCTAGCTTCATAGTCATTGGGATAAGCTTTGTGATTATTCCCAAATGAACAAGAAATAAGTCTATTAGAAAGACACACTCTGATGAACTCATTAAGTGTTTTTAACATATTTTTAAATTCCTATTTTGTGCTGTTGCTAGACAGCAAAAGGCTTTATTTTCACAACAAATATACATGTGAAATTAGTACTAGACGTTTTTCCATAAGATTTTAAATAGAAATAGTAATCTGTTTTTCCTTGCTGCTGGGAATGTGTGCTTTAAGTAGGAGTAGCGAATTTTCAGTGTATTTAAAATGTTTTCCTCAACCCAGACGTGATTCAGACATTTGCCAAGGTGTGCCAGTCTCAATGAAGATTTCTGAGATAAGGAAATAGCATGTTTGGGGTGAATTACAGTTGTTACTTACCTTTGCAGGAGATTTGCCACTGATGCAGGGGAGCACAGGTAGGCCCTGTTGTGATATCCAGTGTGCTGTTGGTCAGAGCAGGATTTTTGGAATGTGAGAATAAATAAAATTATCTAAGTTTGCTTTCTGGAGCTTTCCAAGTCGGTTGGGAAGGAAGACACATAATGAGTTTGTTTCTCTCCTGTTTGGTCACTTTTTATCATGTTTCAAATATACAGAAACATTTCACAGAAATAAAAATTCATAAAGGTCACAAGTGCTTTCATACTCAGGAGTTCTGAGAGGTATATTTAAGCCCTGGCAGACTTTTAACCTTTTCTAACTTACAATAAGTTTGCCACCCTTTTAAAACCCTTTGATTGTATGGCTTTTGTTCCCCTGAAAGGGGGACAGGGCTGCCTGGTTACTCAAGCAGATGCCAGGCTTCTGATTTGCATTTGATGAAAGCCACTTGTGAAAGCAGAATCAATGCTCAGATTTACAAACAGTAAATGTGGGTATTGCCTTGTCATTTCTTCCTAGGTTGTTGTCCTATAAAGCTGCTCAAGTTCCTCTCTTTGCAAGAACGTCTTCCTGCTATCCCTGCTGCCCAGAAACGTTATGTTAGATCGAGATGAAGGGTGAGTAATTCTTTTTACCTCCATTATCTGGTTTTCTTTTATTTAACAGCAAAAAAAAAAAAAAGAAAAAAAAAGAATGAAAATGCAGCCATTTAGAATAATGTATTATAAGTTGATGAACCATAATAACCAAACTGTGTGTCTGAAGGGGCCTAATTACAGAACACCAGAGGCACAAGAGGAAGCTTATTGTGGACAACAAAATAGTGCTCTAATAAGGCTGTCACTGTACTGAGTATAGCATCAGCCTTAATCCATGTGGTTATATCCAGGTAGAGAATGGAACAGAATGCATCAAGAACAACAACAGAAATGAGACTGAAAGGGTTATTTATCAAATCAAACCTAGCAGGGAGAGAGACATTATTTTGAATGAGGTTAACTGAAAGCAAAATGGCAGTGGCTAAACCAGTGTTTCTAAAATAAGGGTGGTTTTGACTAGTCTGTGTGTAAACTCTCACTGATTAATGTATAAGGAGTGTATATGTATGTTGAGTTGTAGATATAGGAGTGAGAGAATCAGCAAGGATGGGCATCTGGAGCACAATCTATTAGTCTTTTTATGCCATGAGATCAGCTGTTACAGACTATATCAAGACCAGTGCCCAGTAAGAAGAGCTGTGGATGTATCTTTTCTCCTGTTAAAGTGTGTCTATGCTTTTTACTTTGGATATGTGGCATAGCATTATTTCATGCATAAGACATCAGTAGAAAAAACACATTGTCAATAATGTGGCCTAATAAAAGGACTATAGGAGAGGTGTTTCCATTTCTCTTTAATATGAACTTGAATGAATCTAACTTGCTTTGGCTTGGGTGTCCTACTTCACTAGGCATGCTCCATAAACCCCTGTTCACTGTGATAAAACATCGCCATTCTATCAGGAAAGCTGAAAGTTTCACATGTACCAGATGAAGAACATTTTTTATAGTGCAGGAGGTCAGATAGAAAACTCACCCACAAGCAATAGAACTGAATATAATTCTCAAGGTATTCAAGAGCTCATTCCTTTGTCTTGGCTATTTCTGTTTTTCTGTACTGCACAGTGCGTTGCAGTGCATGGGCTCATGAGCTAGACCTAAATGAGCTGTTGCAAATGTAACTGTTACTGTAGTGTAGGTGGTAAAGCACCTCTTGGGCTAACTTAGCTTTCTTCCTATGGTACAGTTCCTATGCTCAGTACAAGATAAATCAGCTTTAGCAGATTTATACCATAACATCACTGAACTGCTTCCAGTGTCTGATCAAGTTTGGGTACTGCCAGTTTGGATATCCCTGAATGTAGTTCAATTTTTTGTAATTCTAGACAGTTGTATATGTGGGAAGTTTTAACAGATTTATAAACAATCACCTTACCTGAGTAAACTTTTACTCTTATTTTCCACTCATGTGTGCATCAAATTTGCCAAAACATTTTTCAAATGTAACGTTGAGGGTTTATTTCTGTAGGTGAACAAATACTTTAGTATGTCATAAAATTACAGCCAATACGTTAGCTTGTACTCTTGGTTTTATAGTGCAAATATTTCATGCTTCTCTTGTTCAGAATAATAATTTCTCATTTTTAGAAAAGATTATTGCTGTAATATCAGACAGCTTCCCTTTAAAAAAAAATCAGCAAAATTTCCTTCCTTAGTGGCTACTTGCCACTAACACATAGGGAGGTCAGGCAGGTTGTTGCATGGGGTAGATATCCATGTTTGGAACCTGAAGGTAGGAATACCTCTGCAGAAACTCCAGATTTAAAGATTGCTGCTGTTGTTTTTTTCATTTTGTTTTTTTGCCTTTGTTTTTTTAAATATGTAAAATAAGAAGTAAGGTTGTATTGCTTGGTCTCTTCTGAGCCTGGCTTTTAGTCCCCAAGTATGATTCTGGTTTAAAACATGACTGCAGGAATCAGGACATGGATTTGATTGGCTCAATCAAATGAAACTTCATACTTTGTCTGGTTGTTTAATTTCAGAGAGTATAAGATGGGAAGTTTTCATGCTGAAGTCAGGCATTATGGTATACCTATACCTGTTGCAATGCAGAAGTATATGATCTATTGTAATGATGGCCAAGTGAAACCTGTAGTGAGAATTGGCCTGGTGTGTGGAAATCTGTCTGGTTATATGTCAATAGAAATAGTTACTGCAAGTAGTTATAGTAAACCCTCTTGGCTCAAGGTGTTGTCTTCTCCAATGAGATTTGAATCTACTTATATTCATTTATTTGGGGATCAGATCATCCCCTGGCTAAACTATTTATACCTGCTCAGTTTTTAGGTTGTAGGCATTCTAAAACACTTAGTATTCGTGACCAAATTTTGGAACAGCCTTGGATATCTGCAGGGACAGTTTTTCATGCAGGTATCTGATCAGAAGACAGGGATGAGTAAGCACTACTTCCAGGAAGCCAAAATCTTTTCATACTTGTGAGAACCAGTTCTCTGACAGTACTACAGCAGCTGTGCCCTTCTTTTCCAGTTCTCTACTGTCTTCCAGTTGCACAGGTAGCTGAACTTTTTTTTCAGTTAACAGATTCCACTACAAAATTTACTTTCTTACAGGTCTCTCCCTTTTCTGTCATTGAGTCAAAGCTGAATAATTCTTAATGGCCTTCCCAAATTAGGTTTGTTTCTTGTTCTTATTTTGCATACTATATGTGTATCTCTTCCAGCCTTTATCATTCTCATTCCATGCCCGCTCTGCATGTGCCTCTCACCTGACAGCTCTTTTGTGTCTCGATTCTTATGGGCTGACTCTTCCCTGCACTTGAAAATAGACTCTTTTATTTTGGTACTGCCCACCTCACTCCCTCTTCAAGTCTCTCATTAAACCCATTTCTCTCAGTTTACCTCCCTTTGCTTGCATCTGCTCTGGTGCAATCCAGTTCTTAGTTGTCTGTGTGTCTGAAAACAAAAGAACTAAACACCTATAACTATAAAGGAAAAAAAAAGACTCAGAACACCATCCTGCAAATAAAAATACTTCTAGAGTGATCTGTATGCTCCCTTATCCCATCATCAGTCATCATTTCTTCATCATTATCTTACCAAGATTCCACACACTTCACATCGGGGACCTGACTTTCTAAGCTGTCTGTAAAGTGCAGTCTTCTCCAACACACCATGAAAACCAGCAGGCTTGTTTTTTCGGGAACCCGTTTGTTTGTCTATGTATTCAGAAAGAGAGTTAGAATGAGAGTTCATTTTCTGTGATCTCTTTTGTGTTTCAGATGGAACAGATGGCTGAGCAAAATAAACATCTGTATGTGAACTGTAAAGTGTTCATGTGTTAGTCTGTGCCAGTGTAAAGGGCATCAATACTTATCCACAAACTATTTCTGGGGGACGGTTAGGAAAATTTTGATTTAACATATAAATCGTCAAGTAGAAATTTGCTGAGAACTAACAAAAAAAAAAAAGGAGGACTCACCAGGTATTTCTATGGCATCAGTAATGTGCTTGGCCCCATACTATACAAACCATCCATAAGCATCTCTGTTCTCACAGGATTTCTTTTATAATCATTTTACTGTAAGCATTCTTGTAAGCTAAGGTGAAGAGGAAGTCAAGGGCACTGTTTGTTACCTGCTGATCATCTGTCGTCCTTGCCTCTACTTTCTTTGATGCATGAAAATTACAATACAGCTATCTGAAACATGCTAATAATTGCTTTAGCTGATATTTGTGTGGTCATGCCCCAGAATTTCTGTTGCATTCAGTATTTGAGCTATGACTTCTTTACTGAAATTGGACTCTGCAGCTTTACTTACATTCTCTTCTTTCTGCTTTACGGAACAGTTTATGAAGCGTGCAGATATTTCAGTTAGTTTTCTGTAGCACTTCTACTCTTACTACATTTTAAAAAGGGATAATTTCTGTTTAATACTGAATAACATAGGCAAGGTTTGTAAAGGAAGATGATATCTTCAGTTAGACCTACTGATGCCATGGCAGGGGTGTGGGTGAGATATAGGCAAGTATTTGAATGCAGAGGCTCTACTATAATGTCTTCAGTAGTTATTCCCCATTCTCCTATCCATTTCTCTCTGCTATGCCTGAGGTTTTGTATTGCTGTATGTTTTGTTTGACTAACTGTATTGTAGAAGTTGTTACAAGTTGAGAAGAAGGATTTGACAGCTGGGTGTGGAATAATTGATGCTTTTGATTCCTGGAAATTTGTTGGAGGCCATTTGCTCTTATTCAGTGGTTACTACTTGGATGATGGGGAGGAAGTTATTTCCTTGTTCTAAGCACACTGGCAGAAACAGTTTTTGGTGGGGTTTTTTTCTCGTTTCTTTCTCTCTCTTTTTATAGTGGATGTAACATGAACTCATCTCTTATCCAACAAAGATGACAATCTGCAAGCCTCAAGTCTCCACTTCTGTAACTGTTGTTTGACTCAACAGTTACAGATAAACACAATAATCAAAATTATTAGCAGTGGAAAGAATGTAACTTTTATAACCTCACTTGTATTTTGAGGATAAAACCCTGTTGTGATAAATAGGGCAGCTGAAATTTCTCAGAACTTGTTTTAGATTGTAGCATCTTGGATGAAGTCCTGATTCTACAAAAATGAACAGCAGCGTGCCAGCTGACATTGATGGAGCTAGGAATACAATGGAGCTTCGATTTCTAACGCACTTAACAACCAGTTCTAGGCACAGATATATTTAAATGAGGATCCCAACAATGGCAAGTTTTATATGCTTGTTTAATGCACATGTTCTGAGTTGAACTTAAACAGAAGCATAACATGTACTTATTTCTTTACAAGACTAAGTTTTTTACTGAGGTGGACTGAATTCAGAAGTTATTTTCATTGCAGACCTAGTTCTACTTTTAATGTCAGTTGAGTCTGGTTGAGGAGTTTTATTTCGATGGTTAAGACAAAGATCGCAAGATTTTAGAAACTAGGAGACCCCAATATCAAATTTAAAGCTCTCAAGGGGTTTATTGCAGAGTTCTATTTTTTTAAACATCTTCCCTTTGTTCTATTGCAATAAATTGAAATTCTAAAGTGATGTTAACACTGTTGTAATAAATCAGTCTCGCCTTGCAGTAGTGAAGAATAAAGAACAAATTAGGGCATTAAAAAAACGTTAGATGTATTCATAATACCAGAGCAGCCAAACTTCTGTTCTCGAAATCTTTGATACTTTACTTATCTCCCATTTACTCACTTTCAGCTTTATCTAATTCTTTTGCAACAGACAACAAACTCTATTTCTAATTTAAGATTTCTGGACAAAATTGATATCTAACTCCAGTATCCTTGGTGCTCTTATTATTTCTTTCTCCTTCAGTTCTTTGAGAGAGCTGAGTGCTAAACTATCCTGCTGTAGATAACAGAAAAAAAGGAGGAGTAAATGAATGGAAGTTGATTTTGGTGCACTAGGCATACCTAGTTTTCATTTTCAAAACTCTTTTTTTCTGTTTCTGATTAAAGCCACCCAGCCAAACCTGTTTGCTTTAAGCCTGTATTCAAAGGAGAAATTAAAAACATACAAGTCATTCTAAATGGTTGCTGTACAAAACTGAAGTCAGCTTTAGAAAGAATAAGTGGCATGAAATTCAGGACTTGGAAAGCAGTACACCATGCTAAGGCAGTCATTCAGGCACATAAAATACTTCTCTTTAAACCTTAACGAGCAAAGCTGGAATCTGTCTCAAATTTTTCCTAAGTCAGATTTTTTCCTTCTTCAGCTGTTCTTGACTAAATTGCATTAAACAGTTGCATTGCTTGTCTGCCACACAGCTGCAACATTAGGAGGTACTTATGTTCCATAGTGTATAAATAGCACAAGGAGGGCTTCCTGTTTCATTTGAGGTTGTCTCTCCCCCTTCTCCAGCTGTCAAAAATAAGAAAAGAGTAAAGAATACAAGAAGTTTTAGCAAAGCAAGAGGGACGAAATGAAATGTAATGTTCTTGTGGGTGTACTTCTCTGGGACAAATGAATATTCATCATACTTTTACTTGAAATGGGAAATGAAAAATAGGAAACAACCCGAAACAATAATATAAATGGAAAATATTGTGTTATTTTGAAAAATATGATCTTAGTTTCAGTTTTTCAGCTGGCTTTGCTTTTTAATAGTATTTCTATTTCAGTCTTCTATATTTATTTTTTTATCACATATTTTTCTCAATGTACTTAATTGTATTTAGGGTGGATATAAATTATAAAATGTACAGGAGTTAGAATTTATGTAAAATAACCTAGAAATCACCTGGTAACAAAACAGTACTAGAATAAGTTATGCAAAAGCCTACGTTTTAAAGTTCATGAGGTTTTCTCCCTCTCAGAAAAATAGAACAAAGAGTAAGATCAGGAGTGAAATTTGTCCTGAGCCTAGAAGTATTTAAATCTGAAGGTTGCAAGCCAGAGGACTCCCTCTTTCCTCAGCTACTTGGATGGATCACAGTGACACAACTCACTGTTAACCGCAGGATCAGAATTTTTCTTAATCCAAACAAATCTAAGGCCGTGGCAGATGTGAGAATCACAAGTACCTTTTGTTGCACGTGAGAGTAATGTGAGGAGAGCAGCGGCAGAAGCTGCAGTTTCAAGTGGACAAGGGTAGGGTGTTGTAATCTGTTTTAGAAGTGAGGAAGGAATGGATTACTGCAGTCTCAACTATAGCTGAAAGGAGAGACCTTGACCTTGCAAAGCAAGCATCAGAGGAAAAAAGTTCACTCATATTCAGATATCTGTAGTCGGCCGTTATGTCTGACTATCCCTCAGTCTCGTGAACCTATTTAAACTAAATTCAGAAGTATCTCCTAATTTGAAATTGAAGGCAACTTTGTGGTTTCTTCATAATATTTCCCGCAGACAAAAATATTACTTATGAATTATATTAGCTGTGAAGCAGAAATGTAGCCCTCATTCAAGGTTTGATTGTGACTGTTCAACTGGGCACAGGTGCTTTATTTTAAATCTGTGGAAAGCACATCTACCAACAAGGTGGTAGCAGTTCATTCTAAATCCTTTCCTAGTGGATGTGCAGACATGGTTCAACCAAAAGTGGTAGTGTCACTGCAGTTCACAGGATCCAGCCAGGAGTCCCTGAGGCAGATGGTAAAATATTCTGAAGGTCTCTTCTCCCCATACAAAATTAAAGAGTCTGTCATCACTAAAAGAAGGTGGTAAGGTCTGTGAGCAAAGCCCTAATTATCTGAAAGATCTTGGTGCCCTGCTTTTCTATAAGGAAATGTTGAACATTTAGATTCTGCCAGATAAGAGGTACAAGTGTCCTTGAAAGTCTCTGTTTGAAGCTGGGCAGAATCAGCCCATGAAGCCTAGAGGTCTGGTTGGAGTGGGGCTAGAAAAGGGCTGCTAAAAAAAGTTTTGGGCTACTAAAGAACTTCTCTCTTGAAGATTTTCATGTGCATTATTGCTGATGAGTTTGAGAGAAGAACCAATCTTTGACTGTTATTAGGGCAAGTGTAAGGATTAGGAGAAAAAGCGTATAGTGCTGATTCTGGTCAGACTGGAAATGGGCTGATGAGGATCAGGTGTAAAAAACGGTACCTGAACAGGGGTTTAATGTCTTTATTATAATTGGAATGTACAAAGGGCTTTTTCTAATTTTGAGGTTCCTGGTTTTGTGATCGCTAAAATACTCTTTTGACTCATGTAATATATAATAAATGGCAGAGCCTTGGATATTTTACACTTGGAGCCTAAATTAATGCATAGGTATTTATGCATTAGTTATATTGTATTTTTGTGTGCAGTATATTGCCTTCAAACATTTTATTGGATTATTAACATTTAACATTTTTGTAATGTATGAAGTGCTTTTGAATTGTTTCTAAGAGTTGGCTTCAGCACAGACTGTGTTGGAGATAGCTTGATATGGCCCTGGAAACACAGACAACATCAGGGAAGGCAAAACAATTTTGGCAGTTCTGTTAGTTGTTAAATTGGTTTAAGTGTTCCCTTCCCTTGATCTAGTCACTCCTTTCTGCTCAAATTTAATCCCCTCAGTGGTGCTTATATGACTATTTACAGGCCTAGTTGTTGAAACAGATCACCAAATATCTTTTTGGATTGATGTGGTTCTCGGTGTAGTCCCGTAAAATGTTGAGGTGGTTCATGGGAATTAAAGTTAGAGCAGAATTGCCTAGTAGAATTTTGCTGCTTTGAAATATGGTTTTGAAATTCTGGATTTAGGCAACGTATCATCCTTTTTTTTGGCTTTTTGTTCACAGTTCTGCATGCCTACCCTATGCTGCATCACTGATCTAGCAGTGATTACGACACTAGATCTAGCAATGATTACACCACTGAAATCAAAGCATGTTTTTTTTTTTTACTGATATTCTGCTGCTCCTGTATCTCCAAGAAAATGTTTTTAAGAAAAACTCCCTGATATAAAAACAGAATTCTGATCTTATCTGGCCAGTGATATTCTCTAGAATTATAAATATTTTATTCTTAGGTACCATTAACAAATCAGAATTTACACCAAAGAGGAAAACTGATAAAAAAGCCTGAATCATGACTAATGAAATGTATTCCTGAGCATGACCTTTCTTTTCAACCAGCAAGCAATAAAGGGTTTATGCTTGCAAAGCCGCATGTTAAACCAAAAGAGCAATAAAATAAGAGGCAGTAGAGGACTTGTCAGTTTTGTCAATTTTAACAAGCCTACACTCCTCATCAACAAGCTCAGTATCAGTTGAGTGTATTTTCAGTACATTACACTCAATTTTGTTGAACTTAGTGGTAAAATCATTAGGCAAAATGGCCTAGGAAAGTGTCTAAGTGTCGATGCAAAGAAATAGTAGATCTATTTACAAAGTTATGTTCTTGAATCTTAACATTCCGTTTCATTTTGGGAAAAAAATGAATTTTTACATGGAGGTGAGGGTTTTCTTATTAAACTATGTACATTTCATTTTATGAAACATCAAGAGAGTCTCTCTCACTCCCCACCCTAGTGCATGTGTGCCTGGTTTCTTTGACAGTTCAGCATTTCAGATCACAACTCTGTAAAATAGCAGAGGCATTCCAGACTTTTTTATAACCTCTGGATATTTAGGGTATATGTAGATACCATAGGAGTTGTACGGCAATAAGGTAAACATCTATTTAATACCTACAGTACCTATGCTGTATTATAAAGCTATGATTAATGATTTTTCTGTTTTAATTAGAGCTAACAAGTGTGTGATCACCTCACTTCAGATGTAATCTACAGTAATTAGCAAATACATAAATTATGCTGTGAATAGATATTGACCTTTCTTTCATTATTTATAAAGAAAGATAACACATGAAGAAGGCTGCAAATTTTAATACAAGTTAAAATTAAGTTCAGTTCAATTTAAGGTATAAATAAGAGATGTTACAATATACAGCTGATTATTTTAATGTCAAACATGTCCTACTGAACTTTCTGCAAGGTCACAGCCCACCCAAATTGGAGATGGGAACAAAACTGAAGACCTGCCAATTTAAGGCAATAGTTTTCATTGTTTTTTTTCCTTTTGTGGACCCCTAAAGGTGATTCTGACTCTTAGAAATTTCACAAAGGTCAAATAATGGCTATATTTCACTTCCTATGGATCCCTTAGCCATACTACACAGACTCAGGGCCAGGGTGAAAACTGCTTATCAAAGACCAGTCACACACACAGTGGTTTTCTCGAGTTCAAGAATCTATGCTGTTTCTCCATTTAAAAGTAGCGACTGTCTTACTGGTAGATTGAATCCACAAAAACTTCTGTTCCTCTTCAAATTTATCTATACTCTGTATAAACCAGGTCAAGGTAACTGGCTAGTCTCATCAGTTATCTTGCTGGCAGTGAGAAGACGACTTAACAGGTGAAACATGGGACCTTTTGCTTTCTCTGATCTTGGTGCAGTGTGGCTTTTTTTGAGGACTTTTCCAGGGCTATTTGATTGGGGTAATCAATTGGTCTCTGTTGGAATTTTTTCCTCTTTAAGGAGACCTCATACTAGGTTGTGGTACAAATAGGGGCACAAATGAAGTCTAATGGAATAGTTATGGGCAAGCAGAAGTAACACAGCTGGATTAATTTTTGGGTGTAACAAGCCACACATTTCTGACACTGCCAGTCACTGTGCTGGATATTTTTTTATCAATCAAAGCCGCAGCTGTCATCTTTTGGTAAGACAAAATTCTTAAACCTTCTCTGTCATCGGTCCCCATTATTCCTTATCTCAGAGATTCAAAGAGCAAGTAGTTTTCTTTTGTATTTCTGAACACTTTTTTCAAGTGCACCTGTCTTGAAAACTTCTAGGAACATGTACAGATTTTTTGGCTCTATGGTTAATGGTCTGTTTGCTGCTGGTCATGGATGTCTCTCCTTTCACTCAGCTTCTTTTTCAGCTGCTTTAGCCATCTGAGGTTTTAACTGTTTTGTGTAAGCATCCTTGCACAAATCAGCATGATTTCTCCAGTTTGGACATTACAAGCCTGATTCTCTACTGTGTTGAGACTTGGAGTCACTTTCCCTGATGAGAAATTAATACAAAGTGAAGATAAGGGAGACTGATGCAGACTTCACTGTCCACTTCTTCTTATGATACTAAAAAAATAATTTTCTTCCACTATAAGTATGATCTGAGATACATTGCAGAAGGAATTGGTGGCTCTGCTTTTGAACTGTACATTTGTCTTTTGATCTAAAGTGTACATCTGCTAATCTCTGCTACTCTGGAGTTTGACCAGATTTTTCTTCCTTAAACTTTTTTCTATTCTGACTAATCTCTTCCTCTGACAACTCTCCTAACTTTACTCCTGGGGATCTTTTTAACTTTTTATATTTCAAGGGCAGTGCAGAGCATTTTATGATTCTTAAAACCCAGTGAAAAGCTGGAAAGGAGAAGTGATTGTCAGGAAGAAAGTGGTATCCTTTCCCCCTGAAGCAAAGACTGTTTCCATAACATTGATCAGCATTATTGCAGCTTGCCAAGCTTCTGTGTTACTGCCACTTGGGAAAAGATTACTACGTGGACAGTATATTACTGTCGTGGTTTAACCCCAGCCGGCAACTCAGCCCCACCCAGCCACTCGCTCACTCCCGCCCGGTGGGATGGGGGAGAGAATCAGAAGAGTAAAAGTGAGAAAACTCATGGGCTGAGATAAAGACAGTTTAATAGGTAAAGCAAAAGCCATGTGCACAAGCAAAGCAAACCAAGGAATTCATTCACTGCTTCCCACGGGCAGGCAGGTGCTCAGCCATCCCCAGGACAGCAGGGATCCATCACATGTAATGGTTACTTGGGAAGACAAACGCCATCGCTCCAAATGTCCCCCCTTCCTTCTTCTTCCCCCGGCTTTATATGCTGAGCACGACATCATATGATGTGGGATATCCTTTGGGTCAGTTGGGGTCAGCTGTCCTGGCTGTGCCCCCTCCCAGCTTCGTGTGCCCCCCCAGCCTCCTCGCTGGTGGGGGGGGGGGGGGGGGTGAGGAGCAGGAAAGGCCTTGACTCTGTGTAAGCCCTGCTCAGCAGTAACTGACACATCTCTGTGCTATCAACGCTGTTTCCAGCACAAATCCAAAACATAGCCCCATACCAGCTACTATGTAAATTATGTATGAAAATTAACTCTACGCCAGCCAAACCCAGCACAGTTACAAAGTAAAGGTGATTTACAGATTGGAGCTCGCCGCCTATTTGGACAATGTATACACCTGCAATAGCTCTTCCCTAGTCATATAATATAGAATGTATGACCAATACTGGACAAGGCCTATGAGAACACTGTAGTCTTTTCAGCATTCCCGTGCATCCACAAGTCCTTGATCCAGGTAATTAGCAGTAACCAAATAATTTTTATTCTAGAGTAGTATGTTCAGATAGAGAGAGATCTGCTCTGGTGCAGGTAAGTGGAATAACTTATTCTAATATAGCCATGTTGGTGAGTCTTATCTATATCAGCAAGAACTTGGACCAGAATAAGCATGACACTGGATCAGTTGCGCTCTGTTCTGGTAGTTATCCTCTTTGGGAGAGATGGAAAACTGGGGTTCTTACAACCAGGGAATGTTCCCTGCCCTATGAACATTGTTCATATGCAGGAATGCTCTGCCCCAGAACCTTTCCAGGTTTCATTGGGTAATTACATTCTCTTTGTCCAAATGGTTTCTTCCCTGTTTGTGAAAAGCATCCCTTCCTTTCTTTTGAATTGCAGCACATTGTTCTTTAAAGTGGATGTGGCATTTCTATGCAAGTTGAAATCACTCCATAGCTAATGTCAGTATTTATTTGTTTTATGTCCTCCTGCCACACCCTAGAGTTTTTGTGGTGGTGGTTTTGTCCACAGCCAACATTATTTTTTGTAATGTAATCCACCAGTTTTGTAAAAATCTCTTCTTTAAGCGCTGTTCCTTTAGTACTTGGTCACTAGGTGTCACTACTGATCTAGGAGAAAGCAAAGCTTTGTTTCCATTTTTGTTTTAAATTTGTACAAAGCAGAAAATCATTTGTATGTAAGAACTTTTGTATTGTCTATAAAAACTCATACCTATGGACTCCATAGCATGGTCCTCAGAGTCATTGTGTTCCTTAACTTCAGCAAAAAGTCTGCTATGCAATCCACTTTTAACTACACAAGGAAGAGTTAGTTAGTAATTTTTTTCCCCCAGTATGTTGGCTGTTTTGAACACAGAATGATTTTAGCTGCTGTTCAAATCCAGGACTATAACTGTAAAAGGGACACTATTTTACTTTTTTTTGAAAGGAGTATGGAAAACTAGGTTGTAACAGATTAAGAAATCGGACTATATATGCAAAAGTCTCTTGTCAAAGTACACTTCCTGCTTGGAATTTCATGTGGGGCTTCTGGATTCCTGTTCGTGTGTTTGAATCAGTAGTTAGAAGGTTAATCAGCCTACACAAGCTGATCTCAAGCAAGGCTGGAAAAAGGGGACTCAAAACCTGATTAAGTATTGAATGGTCTGGCCTTTTACTATTGTATGTAGGAGAACTAAATTTGAATCTGGACATAAATCTTGTTCAGTTGTTCACTGATAGCTCTTGGTAAATGTGAGGCACAATTTTGGAATGTATGCTGCTATTCTAAGAAAATGAACCTTGGCCTTTTAGTGAAGGAAAACCTGCTTCCTTTGCTGCAGTGCTGTATAAACATCTCCTACTCATGTCTATTCTCTGCTCTTGGGATTCAACGGATCTTAAGAAAAATATTTTAATGGAGACTGATTTCTAACCCCTGCTGAACACCTCAAGAAATAAATGTCTAATGATTACGTTCACATTTATTCTTCTCTAATCATTTAATGATCAGCAATTGGCAGCAAAGTACCCCACTTGAAGGGGAAGGCCAGGGGGATGTTAAGTAGTGATCCCTTCATGGAGGAAACTATGTGTTTTGTAAGTCTCCCTTTTTTTTTTTTTTTTTTTTTGTTGACGAAAGCTATATTCTATGTGCCTGAGACACCTTGCACTGATCATAGGTGAAGGTGGCTGTGTAAGCTATGAGTGGTTTCATTTTCTCTACCTGGGAGCAGCAAGTTTTTAAACAGAGGCAAGTGGTGGTTTAGCCCTGCCTGTTGCAGATGCTTTTGAATACAAAGATATTTTCATGGCCCAGAGGAAAGAGCTCAGTTTTCAGCTCATCGTGTTGTACCTGCAATGTATGGCTATAGTGCTGTGGGGTTTTTTTTTGGCTATTCAGGAAAATTATCCCCAAGCACTGCTGAAGTAGTATTCAAAATAATTTTTTGTGTAAAGCCTTACCAGAAGAAGATCGCTTTATTTGCCCTGCTACTTCATCAGCTATCTCGGAGCTGATGACTGCTAACAGACTTGTGATTATACTATTAATAAAACAGTTTCTGGGTGAGGGTTTTCCTGGCTTGTCACTGTGTAAATCTGTGGGTGCCTGATAGGTACCTTTGCTTGTGCATGGAGTCCCTCGCTGCATTATTGTAGAGGGCATCACCCAACTTCCCTATTGTGACATGGAAGCTGGAAAGCACGTTTTAGTGCTACACCTTTCCAAGTGTTAAAATGTAGAGTTTCTTCCTAGAATCACAAGTTCATATCCCCAGAGGCTCACTCAGCCCCTTTGCTGGCCGAGGCACATAAACTTAGAAATGAGGAAATCTTTGTGTTAGTCTTCTGAAAATAACCCTAGTAACAGAAGTCCTGTGTCCATACTGAGCAAGCTGATAATTCTCTGTACTCCTCTTTCAAAGTAGCTCCCCTTTCTTCCTTTTTGTCATCTTCTTCTAATAATGACCATTATTTACAAATTTAGTTTCCTCAGTGTGCATGTTATTCGCCCAAGAAGCCTCAGGCAATGTCACAACCTCTGAGGTAAAATCTGCCCCCATGTACTAAAACATGCAAATACTGAGAAAGGGAGAAATCAGACTGCTCTGCCAGAAAAGGAAGGGAGACAAAAGTATGTAAGAACAGCCACAAAATGATTTTGTGAACTACAGTCTATGGAGCTTCAGTTGGATCACATGTCAATAGCTCTGAATTTATGTTCTTTTAAAGGTATTTGCTCCACTTGTTCCTCCTCTAGCTTTCATATGTCCTATGTGCATAGAAAAACTCTGAATTCCCTCCCCAAGGAGCCAAGAAAATATTTCCTTTAAATCTGTGACAGCAACAGTACTGTTGTCCATGTGTTTAATAAGAGCAGAATTACAGTAATGTTCCTGTAACATGTGAGCAAATATAGTAGGTATTTCCACAATGGCTACAGCTGGGATTTTGTAATGCTCACTGCTTTAACCAGTTTAAATAAAGCAAGGCAAGCCTGAACCTAAAAATCCCAATCTGATTTGCTAAACAAGTTCTGTCCTGACTCTTTGTGTATATCCTAAATCTTCCTCCAGCTGTTAGTCAAAACAAATGCATAATTAAGGAGAACTACCCCTTATTACTGTTTAATTTCCTGATAAAGACATTAAATTAAATTAAAAGGAATTTCCCCAAAAGCCCCCATTCCAAACCAAATCTCTGCACTGACAAGCTATTAGATTTTTTGCAAAATAGAATAGCAAACAAAAAAAAAAATCTACTTTTGGGCTTTTAGATTTGTGCAGTTTAATTGTTGGTCTGTTTCCCTGATAAGGTGAGACTAGTCCCGTGTCACTAGGGGAATGGTATCCTGCTGTGTTTTTCCATCCTCATTTACAATGATTATGTTATCAGGCTAGCCAGGCAAAAGGGTGGAGCAACTATAATTTCAAAGCAGGATTAGGTTGAAATAACGAGGTCACCAAGTTGTGGTTGTCATGGCAACGTCACATCTAAGAATATGGGATGCTTCTAGGAGATGAGGCAAGCCTGGAGTCTCTTTCCCTTTGCACAAAATCCCAGACTATTTCTGTAAAATTGCTTAATTGCTTTTAAATATTTTTTTTGTCAAAGTGGCTTTTGCTACAACAATGAATCGAAATTGTACTTCTTTTTAGTGACAGTATCTTGAGGATGTGTTTATCTCTGATCTGCTATTGATCCTGTTTTCCTGTCATCTTCTGAGTATGTATTTTGGCTGTCTTTAAAAGATCTTTTGTTTTAAATATATTACAAAAGCTTTAGGTAATTCAACCACTGCTCAGGTGTTTTGATTCTCCTTGAGACTTCACAATCTTTTGAAACACAGGGTTCTCTCTCCTCAGGTCATGTACTGCCCTGGGACCTCTCCCACACCCATGAATAGGAGACAGTGTTCTGCTGTTAACTCTTGGATTTCCATGCTAGTAACAGTTTGTATCCATTTCTTAGTACTGTTTTATGTTTTTTAAAATATGTGCCAAAATCTTTTTTTCTGGTAGTGCCTAAAAATTATTATTTTTAAACACATTATTTATCATTGTTTCAAGTTGTATTGGATAGGATAAATTTGAGTGGCTGTAGAGCCTTACTTCACCATGTTGCTGCTTGTCACAGGCTTTCACGGGAACTTCATGGTACAAACTCCTGACAAACACAGTAGAAAGCAGCTGCATTGTGTGTGTTTTTATTTTATTATGTAAAATCTCACCAAAAAGACTTTCTTTTCCTTTCTCAACTTTAACCTATGCTTCAATATTGGTGTAACATTATGCTATAAATCTCACAACACACCTTTCTGTTGAAATCAGTTTGATTTTTGTGCTTTTTCATTGTCAAGCATCTACTGTTATCAGTATGATGTAGTGTTTAAGTGTGCCAGGCTAACGGATTTGTGGAATAAGGGAGTAAGTTATGAACAATATAAAGGAGGTGGGGTAGACTGTAATGGTAGGCTGCGGGTTTTAGTATGCAGTTTGGGAGCACGGAAGCCTGAATTGTCTCACAAGATCTTGTTAAGTTTTTCTTCAGTGACTGGGCCACTTTTGTCTCTGGGCATCTGAGCGCCATACAGAATGCCATCTCTGTGCTGCAGAATTCTCCCCAGTGGTGTAAGTTCTACCCTGTTCTTTACGCATCAGCCTAGACCTGTGGAACTTGCAGCAACATAATGGGTCTAGAGACCACTACCTTTTCTCAGGTCTTGGTTGAAAGAAGCAGGTGGACTTGCAGACAAAGACATAAACACAGAGAATGATCACATAAGGCCCATTGCTCTGGGGTTTATACGAAACTGTAAGATGAGAGTTCCTGCAAATAGGAAACAGACTGGAAAAAGCTGGTGTTTTTATATTGCTATGAGAAAATTAACAAGCTTGCCATATATATGGTTTCTTTGATAGGTTTAAAAAAATACAGAAAGCAGACAGAAGATACCATATTCAACATCTTGTTTCAAGGACTTGAGATGCAAGGTCTAAGGGCAGATGGTGTTTTAGACAACCTTATTTTCAAATGACATCAGACTGCCTTCACAGGACAGCATGGATGTTTTCTGTTTCCCTGCTCCCCTTTTTCCTCCACTATCCAGTTAGAGCTTGTGAAGAGAGTGGCACCTTGCACTTTGCTGGCATGCTGGGGAGTAGGGGCTACACAAGGTGGATGATTTCCATCAGTAGTGAGGCTAATTGGTCAGTTCTGAGAGTAAAAGAAAAAAGAAATCTCAGCTTTGGTGTGGAGTGTGCTGTTTAACCAACCGGTAGCAGAGTACTATCTGCTCTCTGACTTTGGGGAGGGTGTCTGTTATTTTTCCACAAAAGATGGAGTCTTTCCATGGCAGCCTGGAAGAGTTATTGATGAGAGACCATCCAGGTGAGGCTGGACTCTATTTATTTAACAGGTCTGCCACTTATGATGGTGTATGAAAATAGGAATTTCCCTCCCTCTTTTTGCAGGTTTGTATCTTGTCCCAGGGCGAAGTTATAGATTACTATTGAATGGATTGAGTGTGTTTTTTCTGTGACCTTATGATTTAATATTCTTCAGTGAGCTGCAGAACTATCTGGGAAATAAAGAAAAAATTAAAACCAAATTGTCAGTGGGTGTATCCACCAGATGGTGATGTTCTACCAAATTATTTGCACATTGATCTTGCTGTAAAACTCTTGTAGTTTGAAGGAATTCTGATTTCTTCTTAAATTTCAGAGGAGTCTTCCTGTTGCCTCACTGATAATTATGTTTGGAAAGAGAACATGTTTCTGCCCATGCTGAAGAGTCTACCCTGTTTGCATGCAGTACAATGGACACAGTGAGCAACGGGGAAGAAAAATCCATAGCTTCTACCATATTGAAACTGGGCAAATACTAGCATATTAGAAGCAAGATTTACATGGCTACTTTACATGGAAGACCGTGAATCTGACAGCCTTGCTTACCATTTAAGGCAGTTCATTTCTTTGAGAAGGCAAGCTAGAGAATGAGAAGGGTGATGGGGGCTTGTATTGCTGTATTGTTCCGTGGCTCCTCTTTCCTTAGCCTTGAGGATCATGTGGATGAATGCCAAAGGCTTGGTTTGCTGGGTGGGGTCTCATCTGCATCTCAAGCTGGAAAGGAACAGATCTGCTGCATTCACCCTCCCTTTTCCTTGGCTGCTTGTGGAGTTGAACAGCCCTCAGGAAAACTTTGTTATGGAAAGTTACACAATATAAAGTCTAGCTTTTCTGTCTTGATATACAATAAACAACACTGCAGCTTATGCACATGCACTGCAGCCACTCGGAAAGAGTTTTGCTATTAAAAATTGTTAGAGTTATTGATTTAGTTTGAGGAGTAACTGCCAGTAAAATTGGATGCTTCAAGAGTCTTCACTGATTTTATCTAACAGAGTAAAAGGTTCTCAGAAAACACAAAGAATGTTTTTTCTGTTTAGACCTAAACTACAATTAGAAAAATTAAAATGATAATTTGTTGGTCTGTTTCATATTTTTCTCTTTCTCATTGTCGGTGACACTGTTCCACATGCAGAACTCCAGTGCAGCTATTCTGTAGGGTACAACCCACCTGTAAATTGAAACTGTGCAGCATTTGATCCAACAAGGTCAAAGGGGCCAATTAATATACCTGCAAAATTCACCATTTCTAATGGGAATGCTCTTTCCGGGATAGAATATCAGTGACAGTAATGCTAATCTTAAAGTTAGTTTGCCAAAGTAAATACTTGTTATTACTAAAAAAAAAACCCAAACAACCCAACAATGAAATGAAAATGCTATTGTATAAAATAGCAATTTCAAATAAGTGTTCCAGTAAAAATTATTTCTGTTAATTATGAGGATGATCTGCCTTTTCTGATAGTAACTTCCTAGTTTGGGAGGGTTCCAGGTTAGGGCAGGTCTCATGGTAGGAAGACTATTGACGCTGATGCGGTTCACACATGCAGACTGAATTCTGCTCTCCGCCACAGATATCTTGGTAGAGGTGGATCATCTGGGGCCACAGTGCATTTGAAAGGAAACAGGATGATGTTCCTTCTTCCTGCCAGGATGACATTAATTACATGCTGTGGGTGCTGGCCATCTCCCTCAATACAGTTAATCCAGTTCTCTTCATATCTTTAGCCTCCTTGTTCTTAGCCAGGACAGCTGGGGCTGATTTTTGTGTGGTTGCATCAACACTATGAGCACAAATGTGGTAGTTCTCCACATCCCTCACTACAGCTAACTGCTTTTGTAGAGCTCACGTGCATATGCTGATAGTTTTGTGGATGTTGTTTTCTTTTGAAGCTAAAAAAGATAAGCAATTGCCATCTCTCATGAGCAGTATGTGTTGGTCACTTTTTGTTATTGCTGTTTGGAAACTAGCCTGTAAATCCTCATTCCATTCTGCACTGCCATTTGTTGAGGCAGAAACCCAGCTCAGTTTGCTGCCATTGCTCTTCAGAGCACAATGTATCTTTGGCTGAGAGCTTTTCATGGTGTAACTTTGTAAGTAGCCTTATCAGTGAAATGGCTTAAGGTACTTGGACTGGACTGTACCAGCTAGGGGAAGCTGTCACATAGGCTTTTCTTTTGTACTGTGCAAGTCCATGGATGACTTGCTCATTGAATTGGTTTTCTCCTGCGGCCAAGTGTTTGATGGACAACACTGAACATTCAAGAAAGTGTGAGAGAGCTTACATGAGTTTTCCAAGTTCTGTAACATTCATTAGGAAGTTACTGAGGAACTTGTGAAATCTGAAAAACCCAACAGATATTCTGATGCACTCTTGCTACATGTAGGTGGATGGCACTGTGCTTGCCCTGTGCAAGCTGAGAGTATGCCACCAATTTATTCTGCTACACACATGGAGTGTTTGAGCTGTGGCCAGAAATGTTTGTAAACTCTTTGGGATTCTTCAGCATTTGCCTTCAGGTATTTGGTTTGGTCACATACTTTGATGAGAAGTGTGATCACAAACAAGTTGTTCTGCGAGCAGCTGTCCTCTTTATTATGGATTTGTGTCTAATGGTTGGATTCCCTTCTGTCTAGTTCTGACAGTAGCTTTTCCCATGGGTAAGACAGCATTAACCTGTGTAGATTTTCTGTTGTCTAGTAAGGATTTAGTTCACACAGTTGAAGTTCCCGCAGTAAATTCACTGATAAGGTCTCCTCTAACCAGCCATTCATTTTAACTAAATATTTAGGAAAATAATGACTTTGAAACCATTGCCCTTCTGTCAAATCTGGTTAAGATTTGCCAAACTTCTGTAGGAAAAAGAGGGCAGGTGGACAGATGAGGAGTCACGCTGTGATTGCATAATCTTGTTTCCTATGAAACCAGGCTAACAGGGAAGCATTAGAAGGCTAATCTTCAAACCTGTCCCAGACAAGGGAATCTTGCAAAGAAAATGGTGCTTGTGGTGTCATACAGACTATCTTTGTGAAACGTATGCTGGTTTGGCACCTAGACTTTAGTGAAACTGCCCAACTAAATTGTTAGTGGGAGCTGTGCCATCTGAACAGATGGGTATGTGTAGGCAGTCAGTAGTCATGTTTATTCTTCATTTATGGGAATTTAGACCAGGATTTGAAATACCATGAAGCATAGAAAGCAAAATGCCTGGGTAGGCTATCCTCAGGTTTACATCTGAACTAGGTATCTTGAGCATTTGCCCTTTTGCAGAAGGGACATCCTCTGAGTAAGCTAGTCTAAGACAGGACATCTGACAGAAATAGTTTTTGGCTCAAATACTTCACCCGTCTCAATATTCAGATTTCTGAATTCATTCTGTCCTACCAATCCAATCCATTTTCCCTGTGACTCTTCAGACCATGTTATTTTTGCTTATGAATCCTTTTAACAACTTTGCCATATCTATTGCCTTCAGTTCCAGCTTCCTTGCAGTCATAACTGTGAGTGATTCCAGCTGTGCCTGGAATTCTGCTCACTTATTTCCACATCATCTTCTTGCCCATTTGCTGGGGTAAAGTCACTTCTCAAAGCGTGTGCGTATATACACAAATTGCCATGAGGTAGGTTAGGTTGGAATCCTACAGTGTGTCAGCTGCACCCCTGTAACTACACAACTACATTCTCTTCCTGGCTGTAAATATAAGTAATTCTCCTCCAAATTCTTACCCTTAAGTGTGTGCATTACTGAGTATGACCAGGCATAGAAGTAGTTACTGAGTGGTAGATATCTGATTATATGTAATCTTACAGTAACATCCATGTATATTCAGTCCAAGCTTTCTTCAAAACATTTAGCCACCACCTCCTGTATTAAACCTGGCATTCAGAGCAGTTTTAGGCCTTTGTACGTTAGGAGCATTTTACAATGTTGCTGTGGCAGCAAAACCTTCTAATAGAGACAGGTTATACCAGCAAAACTGTTCTTTGGCTACAATGGCCTATACCTGTTCATCAAACAAAATAAGCTGAATCACAAAGAGACTTTTTTGCTTGTGACTTTGTTTCATCTATGGTAAGGTTTTGGACACAATAATTATGTCAAACAGGTCTGATTTTTTTATCACTTCCCATCTTGACGTAGATAATCTAAGAAAATCTTTACATGCACACCTGGCCGTACTGAAAGCACACATGTTCTGCAATAATGTTAGATAATAACAGAGTTGAGTGATGAAATTTTGAGCCTGGCCCTTCACCTGTTCATGCTGTGTGGTATTACTTTGAATGTCTGCGCTAAGCATTCTGTCTCATTTAGATTAAGTCTCATGAGACAGGGGCCACATCCTTCCCTCTGTGTTGCACAGCCTCAGATACCTTGATGGCACTCAAGAAATAATAAGTAATTTAAGGCCAATACTGTTGAGAGATCAGCCACATACGGAGTGTTTCTAGCCCTTTTGATGCAGAGGAAATTGTGTGCAGGAAGTCAAAGAGGTGGCTAAGGTCAGAGTTGGGCTTTACAGAGTGTCTGGCAACTTTCTTAGGCACATGTTAAAACAAGTGTTCTTCAGATTCCAGGGGAAAGCAATAGGCAATATGGATCGCCTGCCAGAGACCTACATGTGTGTAGAGCCCTTTTCCCAGACATGGCTTTTCATGCATATTTCTGTGTCTACTTGTTTCAAAACTTTGTTTCTAATTTATGCAAACGCATACTAGCATAGGGGATAACCATGTGTTTTGTGACTTAAAAGGGACCTATATAAACATGCTTTTCTTGATTCCTTGTTAATAAACGAATGGATGTGCACTTGCACAAATGGAGTACATGCACAGAACAGCTGTTCTGCTACAAGTAAGGGGAGGGGAAAAAGCCCAGATGTCCAGAACAGGGTAGCCTGAGCAGTCAGTCAACAGCCTTAATCATTTACTAGGCAGGGACAACTTGAGAGCTGCCAGAATAACTGCCTGTGGATCTCGCCAAGGAGCCAAATACCCTGGCTGAGATTATAATATACAGACTGGCATCTGGGTTCTCTGATTGTCATCAGTCCCTGAACATGAAAGAGGAGGAAGTGGATAATAATAATTGAAATGCTCACTGCAGCATTTTAAAATTAATTATTTAAAATATTTTCCTTAAAAAATCCAACTATTGGGAAAACAATTAACATGTTTTTTTGAGAGGGGAAAAGCAGTGCTATCAAACAATGCAAGACTCCTTTTAAGGTATTGTTGTTTAAATGGCTGCATATTGTTTCCTTTGCTCAGATGTTTCACTCCACACTGCACTCCTACTGTTCAGTTAGGCAATTCCATTTATTCCTGTAGGCTAAGTAGTTGCTGTTTGTACAGGGAGAGGTGTAATACAGTCAAGACAAACTGTGAATGTGTGTGACTGCACCTCAGTTTCCTCTTCTGTGCCCTGGAATACTCTTGTGCTACAAAGCTGATGTATCCACTAGGTCAAGAATGTTCTCTCACAAACTTTTTTATTTCCCTTTTGTGGGCAGCCTTCTATGATGTGAAAACCAGCAGCCTTCATGTGACGTGGGAGAAATCAGCTCTCTCCTGCATCCTTACCTTCTGGTGCCTTATAAAATGGAACATTTGTTAAATTAGGGACTAGGGTGCCTAGTCCCAAATCTCCTATGAAGTTGTGTTAAAATGTCTGGATCTTACCATCCCTGTATGCTTTTAGGCTTCATACCTGGACACCTGTGGCATTGCTTTGTAGTTGCAACTGAGAACCTGAGAAAGGTTGGCCAAGCCAGGGGTGAAGCCCAACTTTCCAAGAAGTTGATCTGTGGTTGTCTGCTTTGCCATTATATGCTCCTGTCACTTGACAGCATCTAAACCTGCACTGAGGGTTCTGATTCTGCTGCTGGGAAGGTGGGGAGAGCTCAGCCATTCTTGGTCATATGTGTAAGGGCTTACACATCCTGCTTTAACCAAGTGGGGGATGGTAATGCTTTTTCTATTTAGGAGCCTGAAGTTCTGTCTTTTGTGATCCAAACACAAGCACTTCAATTTCCTTCTAACATCTGAAAACACTATACCACAATTTGTTCCTGAAACCAGGAAGAGAAATTGAGTAGCTGCAATCCGCTGTCACTGCTGCACTACTGTGTAATCTACCAGCAAAGAGGACTTGTACATGTAGGAACAGATGTCCTCTATATGGGCTAGTCCGCAGATGTGTGATAACTCCTTTCTCTCTATGCTACATCTTTTTTTCTGGGATGGAAGATGTTGTAGTTGTGATTATGAAGTTTTTGAGCTAAATTCCTTGCTTTTGTTACGGCCACAGGGGGATGCTGTATGAAAAACACCACCAGCATGCTACAGAAGAGTCACTGAAAGGATCACTGGAATAATTTTTTGAATGACTTTCCATTGTTGGATGTTGTACTCAAAAAATAATTTAGCCCTTGCAGTAATACTTGTTTTACAGTGTATTTTTCAAAACTATTTGTATTGTGTTTAATGTTTATAATTTCAAAAGTAGACAAACTGGGTGCTGCAGGCTTAGTGGGTTCAGCAAGCAGAGCAGTATAGAAGATAAAGTTTTGTCAGTGCAAGCAGAGAATGGACACTTGCCTCTTTTAGTTCTGTAAAGGTCAAAAATGTTTAATACTTATTATTTAAATGCCTTATCTTTCCAGAAAGTAAGGGGTTTTTCATCTTAAAGTTAGTTATATCACAAGACACTACTAATGAGCTGTAGAGCCTTTCACCTCTCTGTCCCCCAGTTTAATAACACAGTATAAGAAAGTAAAAAAAAATTGCTGAGTGAGACCACAGATCCCTTTGCTCATCTGTTGTCCCTCATAATAGACAGTAACAGATGCCTAAGATAAGAACACAAAATCAGAGCAGTAAACTATAATATTTCTTCTCCATACCTTCTCCATTCCTATTGTACTGCAGCTTAGGAACTTCTTGAACCTTAAGTTATATCCAATTGTTTAAGTTTAATATCCTTAATACACTTTTCGTTTGTTAATTTTTCTGATCACTATTTGAATGCATCCATATTTCTGGCATCCAGAGCATCCTCTTGCAATGAGCTCCTTGGCTATTTAGGCAGTAGGTAGAAATCTGTTTCTTTTCAATTCTGCCTAGTTTAGTAGGGATTAATATTTGCTTCTGTTAAATGGAAAGTTCTGGCAATGTCAATCTGACTGTCCAGCATACTTTAGATTGTAAACTCCTCATGAGTGAGAGCACTTCTTGTGTCTGCAGTACTTGATTCACTTGGGTCAATTAGAGCTTTTGTAGCAGACTGCTAAATCAATCTCGGTTTTGGGGTTAGCAAGTAATTTCCCCCCATGTCAGACTAGCTGGGACTGTGCAGGGTACTTTGCCTTCCTTCTCTATGGAGAGGAGAGGATACTAAGATACTACACTTTTTCATTGAGGAAATTCCCTGCTATTGTAAGGGCCTGTGATTTTGAATCTGCTACTCTTTTCCTTTTTAACATTGCTGTATGTGGCTTTTGTTACTTTGTTAAGTTTCAGAGAGGAAGATGGGGGGCATGCTGAGCTCAGTTAGTGAAAAGAGGCATGTGTTCATGGATTCTTCTGAACTAAGTATCTGTTATGTGATTACCTGTCACTGTGAAGGCCTGGGTTCAGTGACGTAGGTACCCTAGATTTTTAATAAAACATACGTACATATATAATTCCATTTTTTTTCAAAGCCTGATTGTTACGTATTTTTTTTTTCAGATTGGCAGCACCAGGAAGTATTCACCTTTGCTCTTTGGACTGTTAAAAATTTCTTCAGGCCCTTAGCTCTGACTTCAGCTTTACAGGAACAAAGACTCCAGTTCATGTTGTTCTGTACTGGCTCCTTCTGCCAAACTGCTCCAAAACTTTGGACACTATATTTCCCTAGGCAGCTGTTCATCTTTCAACCTCTAAAAGACTTCTTATCAAGTCTGTCTCCACAGAATAGGAAAGCAATTCATTCCAAAGTAAGCACCATCGCTAGCCTGCTGTCCTTTTCTGCCTGAGAGATTAGGAAAGTTTTACCCTCTGATTATGGGCTTCAGCTTGGGGAAACTGCAGATTCTTTGATTCAGGTAAAATCTGACCAAAGAAGACTTGAGCCCAAACTCCTTTTTCAGTGGTGGTTCACCAAGAGATCATTCTCAGAGATAACGTCAAAATTCTTTGTTGTGTAATAAATACAATCTAAATCTACCACATCAAAGTGGCATGGAGGAAAGGTAACTGAAGATTTCCTTATTCCTACTGGATCCTCTTCTGCTTCCTAGAGTAGAATGTTAGATCTGTAGGCAGAGCTTGATTTGCAGGAAACAAACTTTTGTACGACTGTCTCCAAGCTCAGTGTTTCTGCTTGGAGAAGGAAGCCACAGATTGTCTAGGGCTCAACTGAGAACAGCGATCATGTGGTGAGAAGCCTGAAGAGGCGGTATTCCTATCTTTCCTGGCTAGAAAAGCACTGGCCTTTTTCCCCCTAAACCTGTTAGGTTAGATTAAATTAACAATGGTGAGATCTTTGTAGTAACCTTTTAGGTTCTGAGCCTGTAGAATATACTCAGAACGTGTTTCAAGCTTTTCTCTGCCAAAGAGACAACACTCTCTCTTTTTATTTTTAATGGAAGTTCAAATTTTCTCAAAATAACAGCTCTTAAGGAACTGGAACAGAAAAATAAATAAGCAGATAACATCTCAATATCATAATAGGTGCAAAATCACAAGGATTTTCAGTGACACTTGGGCTTTGCTTTTTTCAGTCCTCAGAAGGAGCAACATCCTCCAGTTGGGGAGGAGCATCCATGGAGTGAGATGGGCAGGTGTGGTGTCAAGTTTAGAAATGATGAGCTGGGATGTATAACAAGGGCAGTGATTCAAGGAAGAGGCCAGGATGAAGGAGAGAATGAGTATATTTCAGTTTCATCAACCATGCCGATATAAGCCCTTTCAGGTGGGGAGGAAGTTTGCATTATATACCTTACCTCCAAGAAGTTAACTTTTGGGCCTGCATAGGGTTGGAAATGCTGTGCTGCCATAACAAGCGATGACATGTGAAAAACAAACTCCCTTAACTGGCTCTGAGACTCCTTAAAACATTGGGTGAGGTTCTGCTTGGGGCTCTGCCAGCTTCCTTTGGCATAAATCCTGGCACAAATGCCTGGCACTAGGAAATCTGCTGGGAGGAAAGGTTATAGCAGTACAAAACTGCTTCAATGTCCCTTGTGCCCAGAGGCCACTGCAAACCAAAGGATGGACAGTTTTAAAGGTGGGCAAGCATGGCTTGCAGATGTGCAGAATCAAAAAGTGTTTGAGGCTGGAAGGGACCTCTGGACACCATCTCATCCAACCCCTCTGCTAAAGCAGGGTCAACTAAAGCAGGCTGCACAGGGCTATGTCCAGCTGTCTTTGGATATCTCCAAGAATGGAGACTCCACAACTTACTTGGGCAACCTGTCCAGTGCTCAGTCACCTTCACAGTAAAAAAAGTGTTTCCTGAGCTTCAGAGGGAAACTCCTGTGTTTCAGTTCATGCCCATTGCCTCTGGTCCTGTCACTGGGCACCACTGGCTCCTTCTTTACACTGTCCCTTTAGATATTTGTGGGCATTCATGAAATCCTCCCTGATCCTTCTCTTCCATAGACTGAATCGTCCCAGCTCTCTTAGCCTTTCCTCACATGAGAGATGCTCCAGTGCCTTCGTCATCTTTGTGTTCCTTCACTTGACTCTCTCCAGTAGCTTTATGTCTTTCTTGTACTGAGGAGCCCAGAATGGGACACAGCACTCAGGTGTGACCTCATTAGTGCAGAATAGAGGGGAAGGATCACCTTCCTTGACCTGCTGGCAACATTCTTCCTAATGCAGCCAAGGATACCATTGCAGTTCTTTGCTGCAAGGACACATTGCTGGCTCATGTTCGACTTAGCGCCCACCAGGACCCCCAGGTCCTTTTCTGCAAAGTTGCTGTCCAGCCGGTTGGCCCCAGTATATACTGGTGTATCTCTTACTGGCACTGCTCTACTGGAACACCTGAGTTCTTGTCAGTCTACTTATCCTGCCATACTGCCTGAGACAGATGCAGCATTGACATGACCTACTCTTACTGTATGGCCAAAAGAGCACTGCTGGAGGGAGTTGTAACTCCCTTCTCAATGCACTGCCTTTAGCAAAATGCCTTCATTTTTGGAGACAGAGCTTTGCTAGTCTTTGTAACCCATAAAATGATGAAAGATCAGGGGCATTTTACCCTTGCTGGATAGGTTACTGTCCAGATGTTCCCATGGAATTCTGAATCTTAGGCTTAAGGATGCCATGGATGGTTTTGCAATGCCTAGGACAGACAATTGAAACAAGATGAACGTGTCTCCAACTCAGTTGCTAAGTAGAGAAACTGCCCAGGACTAAAAGAAAACACAGATTTTAAGAAAAGCAAGAGTAATGAAGTAGGTCATGACATGGAAATGTGAGTGGCCTTTTGCAACATACCACAAAATGAGGCTTTGCAAAGATGATGCAATCTGAGATAAATGGAAGAATGCTGTTGTACAGCCTGCTTGGAGATTTTCATAGAAATCCTCATGCTAAATCAGACAGATAGAGTTTGAATCTGTATCCTCACTCAGCAGAGGCCTAGACTTGAAATTGCCAGAGCTAAGAAAAGTCCAATCCAGTTTTTATATAAAATTGCTAGCAAAAGCCAAAACATCAAAAAGAGACTGTGGCTATGGTTGCATGTTCATTAATACCAGATCTGTGTTCTGGAGAATCACCCGGCAAGACAAATTAGATCTGGATCAGGCACAAGCACATGACTGCATTTCATCTATTTAGTCAGAACATAGTATGAAGTTTGTGCCAGCTTTCTTACTTTTACACTGATTTTATGCTGATTGTAGAAAGACAGGCAATATCTGATCCAGAATAAAGCCTGGCAATATGAATGTTTTTGAACAAATATGAACTGCCAGAGTGAGTTTAAGCTCTTATGTAAGTTCTGTAGACACAGCATTTTTGATCTGGTTACTTAGGAATCCTTAAGTTACATTTATTGTGTCATATAACCACAGTATGAGGGGTTTTTTTCCAAACCAAAAGTCCTACTGACAGACCTACAAGCTGTATTACATGAATTTCTGGTAAACAGAACCATGTCTTCTCTTGGTAGTTCTCCGCCTGCCATGTACTTTTGTTCACACGACTGGATGCAGGCACGCAGATGAAAAGCTCCCTGCAGCAACCCAACTAGTGCCAAATCTACTACAACAGCCAGACTGACTAAGGGGGCTCAGTCATCATAGCTGCATCTTGCTACTAAGAATACTTATTACTAAGATACCTTACTCCAAAGAGCAGTTATCGTCGTTACACAAAATGTCTTAACCAGAGGAAGCACCCTGGCTGTGGTATTTAGTTCTCCTATTTTCTCTGTCTGGTTTGACCTTTCCCTCCTCCCCTCTCACCTTTTCTTCTTTGCCTTCTGTTTTGACATTTATGGCTAAAAAGGCCTATTTTGTGACACTGCCATGAAGTCATAATTTAGAAGGCAACTAAAAGCAATGTCTTAAGCAGGTTGATGTTAGTACAGCTCACTCAGGTCCCGTAGTAGTGGATAAAATCTTGTGCAGTGTCTGCCTTTGTCACGAGGGAGGCTGTCAACAAAAATTGCATTTCCTGCCTCTGTTGTTTGCTGTTCTTTTGCCTCACCTTTAGGTGTATGTTTGTTCTGTTTTGTTTTCAAGGAAGCAACACTGAACTTTAACAGCAATTCCCACCCATATCAACTATTGCTAAAAGGACAGTTTTTACCATCTTTAACACCACCTGAAAGATTACCAGGACTGTTCCCCTTTAAAAATGTCTCTACAAGAAAAGGGCAGAGGAATAAGGGGTAGTTAATATGAAAGCATGAGTTAATACTTTACAATTTCGGTTCTTTGACTGTTTCTCCACTTTATCTTTAAGGAAAGGTTAAAGTGATTCTTAATAGTTCCTGTTGCCAGGGACTAAGAAGTTGAAGATCAGAATCTTCTTTGCTTAGTGTTAGACAGTGACAAGATAGGCAGTGCCCTGGCCTATCTCTTCCAGGAAAATAAAAAACAATTATTAGACAAAATAATTTGTCTGAACGCTGGACTTGAGGGCATAAGCAGGATCTCTTTAGTTCCATGTTCTCACCATGTACTAAAAATGCCCCCTGAATTTTCATAGATCAAACAAAACATTTCATTTAACCTGAAATGAATGTCTTAAGTAAAAAAAATTCCCTGGAGTTCTGGTTTCAGGTTGGCCTCTAACTTTTTTTTCTTTAGTTCAGTCTATGTAACAAACCCCCAGCTGATGCTTTCCAAAAGCATAAATCAAGATCCAACATCTTAATATGCTTTTTCTCAGTGTTGCAGCTGGCAACAAAATATCTCTCAGGAATTGCATTTTCTCTCCTTGCAACTAGGGAAAAGCAGAGACAAAAACTGAAAAAGAAAAGTGACTAGTCTCAACATGAGTTGTGTATCTGTAACTAACTTGCTTTAGTTTATCATTATTAGTTAGCCCTGTTCTAATTCTTGTCATGTTGACATGGTAATTGGAAGACAAAATCCACCTAAATGAAACACAAGGGAAGTGGTTAATGCTTATTGTTACTACTTTGCATTAGCCTAAACATAGTAGAATTGCAATGAAATAAAAGCTGCCTTGCTATCAGTATTCTATTTTGTTAGTAGAAAATATAAACAGAGATGTAATCCTGCTTCTGTATAGCAATCCACAGAATGAAATTACTGGGAAAACAAAGAAGGCACTAGAAAGGAGTTGATAGACTATATAGAATACCTTGTTAATGAGAGTTACTTGTCTGACAACTTTGTATCAGTCTCATCTCTTTTATGCCATTTATCTCCTGATGGCGTAGCTATAGGTCTGTAAAGGAGATTGCAAAATTTCTCATGCTTTTCCTTTTTTGCTTTTTTTTTTCTCTTTCTCTCTTTCTTATTTCTAACTTAAAATAGGCCTTTGGCCCCACGCTTTGATCATTTAAGGGAGAAAAAGGTCTTTTTCATGTTAGAAGTGTTTGGCCTTCCTCGGTTTTACAGAAAGTATCTGTAGTAAGGCCACATAGATTGTGAATCTTGAAATACCCCTGGGGTAAATTGATCAAGTTATATAAACTTCTGTAGCTAGCAGCACATGAGAACAGACTTATTAGCATCATCAGACAGCAACTTCTGATTCCTAGCCCAAATGATGAGATACCCTTTCACGGTTGGGCAGACTGAATCTGGGGAGAGCCTTACCTGTCTTAACTAGCTGGCCACTGTTTATCAGGAGGTATGTAGCCAGAGGTGAAGTATTGAATATTTAACAAAGACTTCATTTATCCAAAACATTCACTTGTCATTGTAGACAAGTCGTTGCTAATAAGTACCAGAAAAACACCAATAGTTTAAATAGTATTAGCAAATATTCCTTCCTTTCTTAATTGGTGTATGCTACACAGGAACTGCATTTTGAATGTACAACCAAATGTTAAAAGTTGTTTCCAAGCCTTACTTTCTCCTCAATGAGGCATCAAGCTGTTGTCACCCAATCCTTTTTACTTTATTTTTTAGTTCAATACTTTGATCATTCCCCTCTGACATGGTTCCTGCTGTACCAGATTAGCTAGCAGCAAGTTGCTAGCTAGATGAAAAAACCCTTTAATGGGGTCTGTTTAGTACTTCATCTGTAAATCATTTATGTAAAGAAAGTGTAACCAAGTCACAAATTGGCAGATAATTTCTTAGACATTTGTGTTGCTTACGAAATTATTACCCAACATTCCCGTCTGCTAAATACTCTTTAAAATGTTGATGTAACCATTTTTTTAAAGGAAAACATATACAAGAAGATTGAAGCAAGCTAACCAAATATTTTCTCTGAGAAAATAATATACCTCTTAAACAAAGGAAATGCACTCCGTCTAATCCGCGGGAAGTCAGTAAAGCAACTGATATGGTGCAATAAGGAAAAAGGCTATTTGAGTTGGAAAGATGGGAGTTGGTACAAGCAGCAGTGGAGCTGTTTAGAAGGGAAAAAGTAACAGAGAGAGATGAAGGGAGGGGCCAGAAAAAGTATGAGGGTTGTAGCAAGAGACCCTTAAAGTTAAAGGAAACACAGAAAAGCATCTTCTAGTACACAAAGGAGTTGAGGAAGGAAACCATGGGTGTTATTGCTTGGTTGAGACTATTTCGACATTGCTTTTTGTTGATACAAGCTAGAGCCCTGCAAGAAAAGAGAATTGGGGTTATTGAAGAAACAGGAGAAAAGGTCCTTTTGAGGACTTAAATCTGATTAAAGGTTAGGAAGCTGATGGTTGGGTTTTAAGGTCATTTCAGGAAGGAAAAGAGTCGGTAGTGGAGACTCCCAGAGATCAGTGCTAGTACTGTTCTTATTCAACACCTTCAGTAGTGACCTGGAGAAGGGAATGTGCAGTGAAATCTCCCAGTTCATGGACAATACTATGCCTTTTCAGGTTTTCAAATGCCACACTGGTGGTGAAGAACTCTGAAAGGACCTTGCAAAATTGAGCGAGGGGAAAAAATGTGTCAGATGAAGCTCATTGTAGGTCAATGTACAGTAATGCATCTGCAGAAAATGGACTTAAAATATACATACTGCAGATCTTGTAGCTGCAATTCAGAAAAGAGATCTTGAGATTTATCATTGATTTAAATCTCTGAAGCAATTGGCTCAATGCGCAGTGTCAGCCAGAAAAGCAAACAAAATATCAGCAGAACTGTGGAAGCTACAGAAGAGGGCATCTGAAATGGCTGAGGGGGTGACAGCTGTTGCATTGCAAGGACAGACTAAAAAGCCTGGGACCTTTCACCCGGGAGAGGTAAAAACTGAACATGATACACCTGATGTTTGCAAAAAATGCATTTGTTATTCAACAAATGTGGCAACAGTTGATCTAGGGACAGTCACTGAAAATTGCAAGAGGTAAAAACAAGGAAAAAAGGAATTTTTTATATGGTGGATAGTGAACTTGTGAAACTGTTGCCACAGGAGGTTGTGGAGAGGAGACAGATGGTATCATCAAGTGGAAAAGAGGCTTGGAGAAATTCCTGGCCAACAGGGCCAGGGCAGATACTAAAGACAGTGGCAGGGATGAACCTCTGAGATCCCTAATCCAGTGATAGCAGCTGCTCCGAGAGCAAGAGGGGAATGAGCTGCAGGTAGTGGCCAGGCTGACGTGCTCTCCTGGGCTAGGAGCAGGGTCTCTGCTGGGGCTGGAGACAGAGGCTGGCTGGATAGTCTGGCCCAGATATATTTCCTGTGCTTTTATGTTAGACTGGTGTGTAAGGGAGGTTTTCCCTGACAATTCTTTGATGTTTTGCTCCGGTTACAATCTAAATAACACATATGAGGGTCTTGTCATAGTTCTCTAGATGAAAGCACAGGGGATGTAGTACTTTGCAGGTTACAGAGTAGCTGTATAGTGTATATATACGTAGTATAGTATAGTAACTGTATGGGTAGACTCTGAGAAGTAAGGGAAGCCTTCAGCACTGCAAGGATCAGGGTGATTTTGGTTGCAAAATGGCAGGTAAGTAGTTCCAAAGAGTGCTTTAAACTTGGTAGGTTTTAAAGTTCAAAGCAAAAGTTTTCTCTTGTTTACAAGGCTTACATACATATTTCTGTTTCTCATGTATCCACTGAGACTGTCATGTTTCTATTCAGAAAGTATTTAGTATCTTTTGTGGTTTTGGCTGCTTAGATGTACTTGTTTCCCTGAATTTTTTCAGCTCTGGATTTTGTTGTTGTGGATGTCTATTTTGTTACTGTGGCTTTCTGTAAGTAAATGACACCATATAAAGTGGCCCAAAATGAGAGTGTTTTGTAAATTAAAAATATAAAATTTAATTTGGATTTTTATTTATCCCAGTCTTCAAAGTAGCCATGCCTTGCTACAGCCCTAAATGTTCCTTTCTGTTCTTGATATTTTTGCCTTTCAAATAGTTAGTTTTGCTGTCTGAAACATTCTCTTTAGTGCTATACTTGATATGTTACTGCTGGGGTAAAAAAAGATATTTTCACATCTTCCACATTTACAGATGATGTGGTGCCAAACGAGTTTCGCTATTTTACAAATGCGCAGATCCCAATGGTTGCCACAGGGTTGCATAAAAGTGTGTATTTTAGTTTAGTAACATTTGCATTTGATTCAAGATGTTGATGATTTTGTCAGTCACTAAGGGACATCTACCTTGAAAGCTAAAGGTTGATCATGCTTCAGGATTTTTTATTCTGTTTATGTGCAACTTTCAGCATATCAGTTCCAGAGTTAATTGAGCTGTAACTATCTAAGAAATATTCTAAATTTATTGAGTGCATGTTTATGTGGTGGACTTTTGCTGGCATGGCTCTGTTAGCCAGGTAAATTTTGCTCTGCTGGCTGATCCCACACCAACTCACGTGTCTGGATTTCTCTGAAATGAGACAAGATGTTACTGGCCTTAATTTTTTACATTCCCCCATTGCTACAGGTGAGCAGAGGGAGCAGAAAGGAACACCTATCTTTGTTATGGGTGTTCCAGTTCACATTCTGCTATATTTGCTTAAATCACTAGTGAAGACAGGCTTGTGCTAAACTGCGAACTGGAGTTTGCTGTTGTCTCTGCTGTGGGGCCAGTTACCTCTGCCAGGTGGATGAGGTAAAGAACAGCAGGCAATAATGTCTTAAATCATTGCAGCAGTTTTCTTTGCCTGACAGTCAGTCTGTTATAACTAAAAAGATATATTTTTATTAGTGCTGCTTGTTTAACTCTTGTGAGGATGAGGCTGTGCTAGATTTAGTCTGTCAATATAGCAACATCTGCTTTAGAAGGATTACAGTGGTATAAAGCGTGTTATACTTTATAGTATGCAGGCATATCTAACCTGTTTGTATAACACTGATGTGATACTAATACAGATATGTTCTAATTGATGTGTAGATATGCTCTGATTGAAATAGCTGCAGCGTGGCTCACCCAGGATAGGAGAGCAGGGATTATACTTTATTGATTGGATTATTGCTCGCTTTAATTATTCTTACTCTTATGAGTTGCAAGCTGCTAATTCTACCTTAAAGTCTCACATAATTCCCCTTCCTCCAGCATCCATAAAAGGTGGAACCCCCTTAAAAAGGTGTTTATAAATTGCTCTTATACACTAAAAAGTCTTGGAGAAAATGTCATAATATTGGGCAGAAGCAAAACCTTGCTGCATCCTTTCCTGATTCTTGTGAAACTTTTTTTTTTTGTCATGTAATGTGAACAGAAGAACCAGAATGCTATTGTGTTGTTATGTCTCCTCCTTCAAAGGGTTACGTGCCTGCATTAGCTTTCTGAAGAAAGGCGTGATCATGGCAGCTCACACCAAGGCTCACCCTTGAGATGCTGACTAAATAAGTAGGCAGGTGGTGTCACGTTCTGTGTTGCTGCAGCTATGTTACCAAGTGACACCTGAACTAGCTAGTTTTAATTTAGCTTATGGCTGCTTATAAGAGCTACAGTCACTACAAAGCAGTCAGCCCTTGAGTCAGATTCAGTTGTAGGTCTAAGAGTCTGGTGAACCATCTGTTTCTGGAGCATTCCTTTACAAAGGAAACCAGAAAGGTGTTTGTATAAATTTTTCCTGTGAATGTTCTTAAATTCCTAGATCTTTAGATGTTTTGGCACTGTTCCTGGATACGAACCCTTCCAGCCACAGGAGACAGTAGTGAAGGTCTGGTTGTGCTGATTTGTGGTGCATTGGAGCAGAGATGCTTCTTTGGTGCAGACACCCTCTTCCCCATGCTGGTATGTTTTCTGCTTTAATACAAAAAGTCAACCCCTAGCTGTTAGCCTTGAAAATGGGCACTATATGCAGGGACCTGAAACAATAGCTCTGACAGATGTGATGGGCCCATTCATTTCAACAGTTTTAATGCTGATACCTAGTTATACTGCAAATGTCAGTGCTGTTAACTATTTCACTGCTCATCAGAAGCATGTTAGAACAGGATTATAAACAGCTGCAAAACCTATTAAGAGCCAGAGCTTATTTGGTGACACTAGTACCAGTGTGAGAGATAAGCCACCTCTTTACCTTAATCAAGGAGCCAGTTGTCCCATTAGGGCAATAAGTTTTCCCACTCTTGCTTTCTTTTCTTTCCCCATAGCTACCATTATTTTTTTCTTGTGAACAAGGGTTAAGAAACACATTGAGATGTACAAAGTTTATTGAGATGTTGAAAATGAGAAGCCCATAAAGCTGATTGAAACAGTCAAATCCAAGTGACGGGAACCTGTCACCATAGAGCCCAGATCATACTGAGAATGTCTGTGCTAAAAGCAGCATGTGACTTTACAATAGTAGAAGAAGAATAGATAGATTATTCTGCAGCCAAAACCTGGAAAGGGTAATGTTTTGCTCTGATGCTGTTGAGGGGTTGTACCACAGTAATACGGTCTTGCCCTTGGGGAAATGCATAACAGAAAAGAGAAAGTGAGAACAAATGACAGCAGAGCATCCGTATGAATTCTTCATAGGAAAATGGTATAGCTGCTAACTGCAAAGCACACATAACTAGATTTTGCTGACTTATTACAGTACACTGCACAGGGTTAAACTTTTAAATAGTACTAGACTAGGCTAACTGCTTTCCCTCTATACTTTCCATAGAGCTGTAACAGTGTAATGATAAACCAGAGAAAGCTGTTGCTTCCTTTTGATCACCCTTATTTATAATGTGAAAAGGCAAGCCTTATTTCTATTCTTCATGGTGCTGTTCAGTAATGCCTGTTTTGAAAGGGCTACCAATAATGCGACACCGAGTCACTGCAGATTTCCATCTCTGTGCCCTACCTCTGCACTGATCAATTCTCCTCATACCCTTGGAAGAGGAATTGCTGTTTGTCCTTTCTTGCTCCTTTAGTACGTAGGTATCAGTGAGGAAACTCATTACTAACCATGAATCAGAGTACTTGCCTTATTTCAGGTTTGTTTCTTATCTGGTTATTTATGATCAGTGTTTAATTTTCTTTCTTAATTGATGCACTTGTAATACCAGGGAAATTCATGTGGACCCCTTCCCCTTTTGATAAACCAGGAACAAAGAAGTAAAGTTACTAAATATGTACAGTGTCACAGTTGTAAGGCATGTGGTTTTAATTAAGTTTTAACTAATTCCCTTTATCTTGTCATAGTAATTATGACTGTACAAGTCATGTCACATTAATAAGTGAAAGCAGCACTTTGGCATGGCTGGTCAAGGAACAAAGCCTTTATGACCTGCCTTGTTAAATTAAACCAGAGAGACTGATCAACTTACATTTTCCTACCTTCTTTGATAAATTATGTTAAGGATGAAGAAAAGTGCTAAAGGGCCAACACACATTGGTGCTAAATATTGCTGAACTACAGCAGCAAACAAATTGAGAGGAGAGATCTTGCAGACCTTTTAAATTTACGCCCCGGGCTTTGATAATGAAAAATGAAACGACATGTAGCAATGAAGTAGCTTAAGTGAATTGATAACGCTTGAACAAACCTAAACTTTATCCTTTTTTGTATGATAGAGTTGGATACTCTGGAGTTCCAACTAATTTTTCCATCTTCTGTTTAAGCAGGGGATGTCTTATACAGAATATAACTCTGAAGTTAGCTAAGGTGTGGATCAACAGTACATTAGCTAGTCTCTACTACCAAAACATCCAGATGCTTACTGAGCAGAGCAAGTGCAACATAGTCTTCTCAACCTCTAGTAGGGCATAAGGTCTGCTCCATTTGGAGAAAGCTACTTTTCACCATCACAGGAAAGTTGTTTGAAATTAATAACATACTATAAATTTGTGCTCTAGCTCACTTTGCGGTGAATTTCCTATATAGGCAAGCTCTATCAGCAACCTTGTAGCTTAGCTAAGTCATCTTGAGTTTTGGCTTCTGTACTGACTCGTGTATGTTTGAACTGTATCATGATAGCAGCTCATCTCTTCATTACAATGTGAAGTCGTGCTCATAAAAACTAGAAAAAGAATGAACACATAACGTTGTGTCAAATTCTTCGTGGGAATAGTCGACTTCATCCCCTCACCCCCACCTCCCATACACACTTTGAAGGAGCAAAGGGGAAGTGCCATCTTTTTCATTCTATGCCAAAAACTACTGGAGGGGTCCCTCACAACCCTTCTGACTGCTATGTCAATCCCTATCTTTTTGAGTCACTTTTCATTATTAATAACTGCAGTATCTGCTTCTGCTGGTTTTGCATGAAGCTGCTGTAGGGACAATTTTTGAAGACTCCTGGCTGGATTCTTAGCTGGGGTCTGTGGCCTTTTCATAGCAGAGACTTTAATCAGTTTTGAAATTCAGTCCTGTGTTCCATGAGGAATATGCTGAGTAATAGCAGCATAACATTGTCACAACAGCTTGCAGGCAGATTCAGGAAGGCAGCCCTGTTTTCTTTTCACATATCTGCATATATTTCTTTCCAATATCTTGGGACCAAAAAAAAAAAAAAATTATTTTTCACACAAAGACATCTAGGCAAAGGGTATGCTTTAGGTCCTTCTATCTGTATGAACAGTCACTGACAGATGGCATTCTTCAAAAAAGATAGATCTGCAGGAAATTACAATGTGACTCCATTTTGCTACATGCAAACTTTAACATTGCGTTTTACATGCTTATAATAAAAGCATTGCAGGCAAAGATGGGTGGTCTGGCTTCAGAAAGTAAATAACCAGGAAAGTGAGAACTAAGAATAAGGCCTGTTTACAAGTCTGGAAAGAAGTTGGAGACAGCCACCTGTTTGTCTACACCAAGGCTGGGAAGTTGCCTCTAACTGACATGCCGCTGAAATGAAACACAGAAGCAAGGTGCTTTGAGGGCCCTCAGAGTGTTCAAGACTTGCAGGATTATTTCATTAAAAACATAGCAAAGACCATAGAATTCAAATGGAGGAAAACATAGTAATTTGGACAAAATTGGGTTAAGGTTTTCAAAGACTCTGAGAAAGCAAGTGGCTTTCAAAAACTTCCAAAAAGTTCCATTTTCTGACCATTTCAGTCAGCATTTCCTAAAGCATAAGACATCAAGTATCTTTCAGCTGCAAAATAGACACCAAGGTTTTATCTAGGAAATTTGTTTTACTAAATTAATTATACAGTAAGCATACACTTACTTTGACAAGAGACCAGTTTTACAGGCATGTTGGGCATGGATCTATTTTAAAAACTGTCTGCTCAGAAAACATTTAATCAGACTCTCCTGTATTTCCTCTGTAACTCATTTAGAAATTAAATGGCCCAAGGGCAACTTTTTCAGTGTTCAACAGAATGACTGAATGTTTTTGGTGAATTAGCTCAGGAGAATTTACAAAGCTCTGGGTTCTGACACTTTCTACTGAAATGAAATATAATCATAGATCTTTACTAAGATTTCAGAACAATGTACATAAATATCATCCTCTTTTCTCTTAAACCTGTTCTCTACTTCTAGGTTCCCAACTAGCAAGACATAGCAAACTTGTGTACCTACTGATGTTGCTGTTTATTGCCCCACAATCTGCAAACAGGAAGCACCTGGGAGATTAAATCTCAGAGTGGGTTGTTAAAGGGGCAAGAAATCTGAGAACCTGACAACTTAGAAAGGCAGAAGGCGACTGTTGATATACTGAGACCATATAAAGCATCAGAATTATGAATCAAGCTAGTGATTGGCAGATTTCTGCTTGAATAGAGGGTTGTGATGAAAGTTAGTGCAAAGTAGTGATTCAGAAAATGTGAAAGTTCTGTCTCTGCTTGTGAAGAGAAAAGTCCTGACTACATCCTGGATGTGTCCTAGAATGCATCTTCTAGACTTTCATAAATCAAACTTCTAGTGTTTTTATACTTGCTTATTGTTAATTGGGATGAAAACGTATGGAAGCTGCTTTTTGATCTCCAGATAATTATCTCCCACTAATTATTGAAATGTGAAGGTTTGTGGTTAGAATACGGACACCCTTTTGCTGTTGGGGAAAAAGTACACTTTAGGAAAGTTTTCAAAGGCATCTGTATAATTGTTAGGATTTCTTTTTCAAGATTGGGATATTTGTTTTTGTGCTTGAGTTTTAAGTGAATAGGCTTTTTAGTTTTGTTTCAGCTTGCTTTCTATTAAAGAAAGATTTTTCACCAGCTGACCCTGCATTAATCTAAGCAATGAAAGACTTTAATCAGATGCTGCAATGTGCCCATTTCCTGCAGGCATCTAACATGAATTGGAACCTGCTGGAAACAGAAGCTGACTTTCTTGGTAAGTCGTTGTTCAAAGTGAGCAGGAGATTTCAGGAGTGGCACCTTTTATTCCCCAGCGGGAGCTGAACCCCTCCTTCACTAGAGAGAAAAAAAAAAAAAAAAAGAAATGCAGAAACCCTAAGAGTGAAATCAAAGGTTAAGGAAATAAAGCTTGAAAGTGAGAAGGGGGGTGGGGAGGGGTATTAATGCAGGTCTGATGGAGCCTGCTCTGCAGAATCATGCCTTTTACTTCAGACACTCCTACCTGCTTGCAGAGCTTTTCAGTGTAGAGTGTCTGCAGTGAAAGGTGCTCCAGCATTCCCCTGCTTCCACCTTGACAGCCAAAATAGGTTGTTTGCCATAAAATTAATCTTGTTTCCATCACAGAGCAACTAATAGTTGTTCAGCCTTACCTGCTCCCAAGTAAATGATTCAATTCATCATCTAAGTCAACAAAAGAACCCAAACTCATCTCTGGAAGTTAGAGTCTGAATCTTGAATAATCTACATTCCAATCAGTATTATTTCATGATATTTAACATTCTTTGCCCACCCCCCAATAAAATCAGTGAACATTTTTCTTTGTAATGTATTCAAAGAAAAAAAAAAATCTGTACTTTGGAGGATTTCCTGAGCTAGTGGCATTATAAGAATTTTTTTCTTTTGAAGAAGAAGAAGAAAAACAATATGCAGTTCCCTAACGTTAGCTCTACCCCAGTGCATTTCACTGGTCCTCAGAAGGCAAAAGATTTGTATTTCCAGTCCCCCACTTGAGGCAATATTTGCCGAATAACTCCACCCCACCCCTCCAAAACAAACACAACAAAAAACCTCAGGTCTTACAGCTTGGAGAATAGGACACATAAAATACACGTTGCAGAGCCTAACCAGTGTGAGACAAAAACTGTGGAACCAAGAGTAAGGGATGCAAAAGGAACACTTGTGTCTGTACATTTAGTGGAAGGGAAATAGCAATAACAATATCCTAATTGTAAGATATTCCTTTTAATTTGTAAGTGTTAGCACTGAAGCTGGTCAAAGACTAGCCTAGAAAAAGCCCCTCCTTGCATGTCCTGCTTACTCAGCTCAGTGCAGCAGCTGTTCCAATAAGCAATTTGATGTTTAGCACCTGAGAATTTGCTCTCTCCTTCAGCCAGAATTGCAAGCTCAACAAAATGTATAAAAGCATGAAGTTTCATAACTCTTTCTCTCTAATGCAATAGCCATAGAAAATCTGGGTTATGGTGCATTCATTAGCTTTCTAGTAAAATTAGTTTTTATATTTTGAGGCTTTCCTTTTTTCTCAACAGAACAAAAATCTCTTCTGTGTGTCCAAAAGGAAGCACTTAAAAGAAAAAGAAGGGACTGGGGAAGAGTATGAAAGAAAGATGGTACTGATTCTTACCTCCAAATAGCTTGCTAAAGATAAACATTCCTTGCCAGTAGCCTACAACCAGCAGGTTACTATTATTTATGGATAAAAATGACAAAATAGAAAATTTATCTTCATTATCTTTTCCAGATTTATTGAAAAAATCAAAAGTATTTATTTCTCACATTCTCAGAACTTTAGATTCACATAAATTATGCCTACTCTCGAGTGGACTTCTCTCCAAGTTGTGGGGCTTTTTCTTCCAGTTTTGTCACCTCCAGCAGCTTTCATATGAATCTCACTATATTTATGTCAAATTCCAGGAGTCATGGGACTTATTGCTATTGCTTTCTCATTATTGCATCAGAAAGGTTGGCTGAAACATACCCGAACGTTTCAGGAACAAGAAGCAAGAAAAAAATCCTAAACCTATTTTTGGTAAAATCAAAGCTGTAAAGCTTAATAGCCACTCAGGAAAAGACATATTTCAGATCTAAAGAAATACTTATATATTTTATTTTATCTATATTGTATTCATTCTCCCCAAAGAGTGGCATTGCTTCCTTAGGTCTGACACACAGTCCACCAATTCCATCTTTTCCTGGTTGTGGTTCCAGGCTAGTTCTTGGCTGCTTCTACCCAGGCTCCTCAGTAACCGTGATAGCTCAGTATGGATCTTGGGAGCTGGGATTTGTGGGAGTTGGGGAACATTAAGGATGTAGCCCCAGAAACAAGAAAGGTTTTGTGAAAGCATGTGATGTCAGAGCAGTTCCACCAGATCCCCCCAAAGTGTGGTTAGATCCTTCTTTGCAAGTGGACGTCCTGATAAGTGAGCACAAAAGAGAACTCTGTGTTTGTTGCCGAGCATTAAATATCTGTGGGATGAGAAGAGTCTGAAGGAGGAAAAGGAAAATGGAGAGGGGAAGGACAGTTAAAGTAATCTCTCACTGGATACAGCAGTTATTTCTCAAATGTTGCATTGCTTTTTATCTTAACTGTTTAGCAGTCACCAGAAGTACAAAGTTACACCATGAACAAATTCTGATGTGGATGAGAGCATAAAAAAAAGCAGTAATGTATCATCAGTTTCTTTTATGATTTACTGCTAAAAAGGAGTATTTCAGGAGCTGTATGAGCAAGAAGACATTGCTGTCAGCTCTGTAGATGTTGCTCTCAGAAAAATCTTAGTGTGCACCAGAACAGATCAAAGCAAACCCATCCTTGTATTGCAATAAAAAGATGGGTTTGGAGCTTGCTAACAAATTTACCAGGATTACTAAGAGGTTGTGGGCCTGTTTTCTGTGAGGCTGTAAGGCACTGAGGAGAAAGGAGTTGAAAGCTGAAGACAAGGTTGTGAGTGATTGCTAGGTGGGTGCAAGCGGAGAATGGAAACCAAGGAGAAGGTGACAAGTGACACGGTGTTGCTACCAATGTGGGTGGAGCTAAACCAAGATTAGGGACCTAACTGTGCAGGATCTCCTCTCTGAAGTGAGATTAAGAACTCTTTATTGTCCTATTCCTATCAGGCACAGCATGCTATGAAGATATTTTTACAAGATTATGAAGTTTCCTGGTATGTAAGGAAATTTATATTCATTTCCTAAAGACAAAGGCTTCTTGGCTAGTTTTTCATGAGAAATAAATTGCAAAATACTGTAAAATCTGTAATTTGCTTGAAATTATTCTGTCTTCTCGTGGTGGTTTGACCCTGGCTGGATGCCAGGGGCCCACAAAAGCCACTCTATCACTCCTCTCTAACTGGACAGGGGAGAGAAAAGTAAATCAAAAAGCTTGTGGGTTGAGATAAGGACAGGGAGAGACCATTTTATCAGTTACCATCATGGGCAAAACAGACTCAACTTGAAAAAAATTAATTTATTATCAATCAAAATCAGAGAAGAAGAGGAGAAAAAACTGCTAGATCTTAAAAACTTTCCCCCCACCCCTCCCTTCTTTCTGGGCTCAACTTCACTCCCAGTTTCTCTACCTACTCCCCCCAGGGGCACAGGGGGATGGGAATGGGGGTTGAGGTCAGTTCATCACACGTTCTCTCTGCCACTTCTTCTTCCTCGGGAGAGGACTCTTCCCCTGCTCACACGTGGGGTCCCTCTCACAGGAGACAGTCCTCCACGAACTTCTCCAACGTGAGTCCTTCCCATGAGCTACAGTTCTTCACGAACTGCTCCAGCATGGGTCCATAATTTTCATGGGGTGCAGTCCCTCAGAAGCAGACTGCTCCAGCATTGGGTCCCCTGCGGGGTCACAAGTTCTGCCAGCAAACCTGCTTTGGCATGGGCTCCTCCCCCCACGGGTCTGCAATGGCTTGCCAAGAACCTGATCGGGCACAGGCTTCCCATGGGGTCACAGCCTTCTCCCTTCAGGCATCCACCCACTCTGGAGTGGGGTCCTCTGCAGGCTACAGGTGGAGATCTGCTCCACCGTGGACCTCCCTGGGCTGCAGGGGGACAGCCTGCCTCACCGTGGGCTTCACCATGGGCTGCAGGGGAATCTCTGCTCCGGCGCCTGGGGCACCTCCTCCCCCTCCACTTCTCTTCTCTCTCTAGCTACTGAGCCGCAGCCAGTTTTTCTTCCTTCTTAAATATGTTATCACAGAGGTGCTTCCACTGCCGCTGATTGGCTTGGCCTTGGCCAGCGGCAGACACAGGGAATACTTCTAGCAGCTTCTCACAGAAGCCACCCCTGTAGCCCCCCCACTACTAAGACCTTGCCACAGAAACCCAGTACACTTCTGTTTCCTCTGTAGATTTCAGTGTGAGTTTGCTTTTTTAATTGTTTTGGTCACAGCAGACACTTTCTGTTACGCCTCATATAGCAAAGGATAACTGCCTGAAAGAGGGGTGATTCTGAGAGAGGATTTGGAAGACAAGATTATTCCTGTCTGGCATTCTTTTAGAACAAAAGGGCTGAACTTACAGTGAAAATTGTTGTCTTCTGTATTGTGCATTTTTAAATCTGACATTCCTAAATGTGGTTGCTTGGATGGGGGAAGACAGTCCTTAATCAAGAATCAGTAACGATATGTGTTAGCACACTGCTTATATGGGTAGTGTTATCTGAGTATTGATGACTGTGATATTAGAATAGAATTTGACAGACTCTGTCCTATCTAATTCTGGACATTTCACTCTTCTTTTGTGACTTGTTCTATTCTTCCCCTTTTGTCTTGTCTATTCAGACTGTAACTTTCTTGGAGTAAGGAGGTTATCTTTTATTATGATGATTGCACAGTGATGAAACTATCAGAAATCCATTTCTCCAGAGGGTTTTTCTAGACAGCGCTGTTATATGTGAAGTCATCTAGTATTCAGGTACAGTCTGGTTTTACTTCTTCAATGCCTTTGGAGACAAAAGCATTTGATATCTATATGCAGATAATAGTCTTGACATTTTTTTGGATCTCGCTATTAATTCTGTGGATATGTGTGTGCTATCTGTATGTTCACAGTTTTGTGATCATGCTACAATATTAAAAATACAGACTGTTGTAGAGAGGGTGGTCAGTTGAGGCAGGCAGTACAAAAACACAAGCAGTGCATTTACCAAGCTTGGCAAGTTTGTTATTTGGGGGGGAGGGAGGGGATTTTAGTTAAATTAGTTGAAATAAGAACCTGTTTGGAATGAAATGAGATTTGATGGCAATTTAAGATTAATCAAATGAGTATGACATGCCTTCAACTGATAATGAGGTTTATGCAGAGGTGCACTGTTTTCTCTGTTCCAGTGATCCCAAGTACACACAACCAGCTGAAACATCTAAAATTTAGTATTAAAACTAGCTCTAGCTTCACCGGTTTGTTGTAACAAGAGGTTACTTTTGTCTGAAACTCAACAACTACTCAAAGTTCCAGGGAAGAGTTGCTGTATAGCTTAGGAATCTCCTTTCATTTTATGTTTCTTCTAATTCTGAACTTGAAGTTCTCTGCGTGTGCACATGGTGCCACCTGACACAGGTTGAATGCCAGCACTGTGGCGCCTAGCTTCCTTTAAGGGACCTCTACTAATGTTGGCTATTGATCCAGTGGTCAGTGTAGCTCAAAGATGAGATCAGCTTCAATGCTTTTTCCTTCTCCTGCCCTCTCATTTATAGTAAAGTTGCCCTCAGACATCACTTTCACACTTAGGGATGAAACCTACTTATCGGTGAAGCGTCCTGTGCATTTGTTTATAAGATTTTACTGCTACATGACTGTTACAGCTTTGTAGCTAGAACTTTCACAAGAAGAAATCTTCAATATGGCATGAAAATATCCACTGGCATTGTTCATAACACTTCAGAGGCAAAGATCTCGCCCATCGGTACAATGTTGTGTAGAGCTAAGGTGCTTATGTGCTCAACGTGGGGTAACTTCTATTAGCTAAAAGAAGTTTTAGAATGTTATTACAAAATAATGGCTGAGTAGTTACACTGTATAGCCTCTCAGTATTTCTTTTGATTACCATATCATTAGAGGATTAGAAATTTTTAAAAATATTTTTCGAAAGGGAACTTACAAATAACTCAAATTGACATTTGGCTTTTAAAGAATCCAAAGTGATCCTAAGTAAACCAACAGGCTTTTATTCTTCATTTTATGGAGCATATTAAAACTGAATTAAAAGTGATGCATGGTATCTGTGGAATGCCTTCCCTCAAATTTTCATATCTGTATCTTGTGTATTTATATGTATATGTATATTATGTATTATGCATATATAAAGAAATGTGTATTTAATGGATTAGAACAGTGACTGGACAAATTAATGGTAAAAGCCACCCAAATCCACCATCAGTTCAGGTACCTCCATCTCTCAGTAGCAAATATATATGGAGGCTCAAGACTATCCTGGGAAAGTAACACTACATGTTGTCATGCTGTTGGCTATGGTCAGAATACTGACAGGACTAGATGGACCTCTGCTGTAAGTGCTTTTCACCATTATTCTAGAAGGCCAAATGTAACGCCTTCAACCAGTGGATGGAAATTAAGTCAAACCCAGTGTAATTTCAATGAACACCTATTCTTTTCCTACGAACAGAGAAACAGAAAATTCTACAACATACTTGCAGTTTCAAGATTTTCACTTGTTTGGACTAGGGAAGAAGATCTGAGAAAATATAACTCCTTCCCATCCCCCACCCCCTTCAAAACCTGAAGAAAACTTAGGAAATACAAAAATCTCAATCTAAGTCTACGTTAATTTTTTTGCACCACTAAAATAATCTTCATCACGGAGAGAAGTCTGCATGTAGTACTATGGAGACAGAATTCGTTACTTACATAGTTAACTTGAGTAAATAATTCAGAAACTACTCACTGCTGAATTATTTTCATCTTGAATGCCTATTATGCCATTTGAAATTTAAAAGATTTGAACCATATTTTTGCTGCTAAGTCCTGCTGAACAACAGATGTTTATAAAATCGTTGTGCTAAATAATTTGTTGCAAAAGGACAAGAATGTTCATCAAACAGTAACAAAATGTAACCGGTTAATTTCAAAAGGTTCCCACACAGAACTGCCTGAAATGTAGTGTAACATCTGTAAATGCTTCTGATGCCTGGGACCCTGTTCTTCTTGGCACAGACATGGACATTTTATTTAAAATGTGACACAGAGAGATAAACCAAGGGAGAGAAGGAAAATGACTGGTAATTTTGAACTATGGTCAAAGGCATGTCAAAATGCCCCATGGAGCCACATGGAGTCACACAGTGCCTTAACCAAGGATTAATTTATACTGAACCATAAAGGAAAGATAAAACAAAATTGCTGTGAAATGCTAATAAAAAATTTTCTTCCAAAGCTACTCTATCAAGCAAATCTTAAAAGAAGAAAACATTCCACAGCTGAAGACTGATTAAAGGGCTAAAAAGGAATGGAAGAAAGAAAATAATGAAAATCCCAAATAATGCAGAAAACAGAACTGCCAGTGCTAAGGATGCTAATAACCTTCCTCCTAAGTCACCAGCTTGCAGATCCCTCATACTTCATAAGTTTTGCCTTTCTGTGAAGATAATGCCATTGAAATAAATGGGATTGAGTCAAGGTGAGGGTAGGGTTAATAATCTGATCAAGAACAGGAAGAGATAAACTTCAGTTTAACTAAGATTCAAATGAATAAATCTAGGGATTTATTAACACCAGAAAAAAGACTGTCTCCTTTTGGGATACAAGTAGCGTAGACTCTTCCTGGAAATGATGGTCTAGCGTTTAACCAGGTTGAAAAAAAAGAAAGTCCAAGTAATTGATCTGGAGGGGTAGAGCTTCATTTATTAAGGAAGCCCCAGAGTCCCCAACAAAAAAACCCTTAGTACTCAGTCAACAGCTCAGCTGTTGGTTGTAAAATGCAAGGAACAGATTCAGTGAATAGTTGTTGTGATTGCCAATATGTTTAAAATGAAGCAAGGAAAGGCACTGTAAAAAAAGCCCAAAGTAGCAGAGCTTGTAGTTTACTTTTTTCTAACAAAGAAGAAAAGCTAAAGAGAAACTGAAATAAAAAGGAAGAAGTAAAAGTAAAGTTGGTATGTCTGTAGTATTTAGTAATGCTGGGTGTATTTGTCCTGTAAGAACAGGAGCTAAAAACTCTCAAAATAGCAAATATGTATAAATAGTAATTCTTTACGAAATTTCAGTACAGAGATACTTCTTTTTACCCTAAGCCAAAGCTACTGTTGTTTATGTGCTGTTATGAGCTACACATTCCCAACTGTAGCTTGAGCATCCATTTACATTTATGGGGTCAATAGTGTCTCTGCCAGTTTGCCTTAGTAGACCAAATGAGAAATCCTAATAGATGGTCTTAGCAAATGTTAACGTTACAAAATGCCTTGGCATGCACAAAAATGTTTTTGTGCTTGACCCTCTAATGTAGTCTGGACATAAAGTATTGCACTAAAATAAAAATTAAAAAAAAAAGCTCCAGTTTGATGCATCAAAGTGAACTGCATTAGAAAACCACTAAAACTGACCCAAGAGTTGACTCAATACACTGTGGTCTCAAAGGGAGTATGTGTTGCCTGGTGAGCTGAAGCCAAAGCATTCATCCTTTAACTGTTGACCTTCTGAAATGCAGCATGATTATTCTCCACAAGGTTAATTATTTTCAAAGAATGAAGTGGGGGGTTATTTTTTTTTTCTAACAGTTCTAAAAATGAGAACCTCAATAAAGAAGACTGCCATGAGACCAGTGTCTCTGAATGGATGTGGGCATTCTGGCCCTGAAGCATCAGAGGGCTGTACCTGGAGGCTGTGCAGGACAATTTTTTGCTGGCAGAACAGAGATTGGTGAGTCTGGAGAGGCAAATGAGGAGAAGGAAGACCACCAGCAGAGCACTCTGTGTTAGGAAACTATTCACTTCCCTGCAGTAATCTGCTTCCTTGTCTTTGTCCCACAGAGTAAGTTACTTTTTTTCAGGAACGTATGTGGGACTGATGGAATTTCTTTGTGGCCTTCTTTGGAGGGATAGCTGACTTTGTTCACTCTTCTTCATGGAAACCAATAGGAAACTCTTGGTCTATTAAGTGCAGCTGCTACATATACAGACTTCTTAATTCACTTAAGGAAAAGGAGATACTACTGGTGCCTGGTGACATCAGGAGATGAGTGATCTCTGGTTCCTTTTGGTTCCTCTGCACACTGTTGAAGAAGGGTGTAGTGGGCCTAGCAGCCCCTGTTTAAATCAGACATCAGGTGGTTTCACTGACTTCCCTAAAATAGATTGAGCAGAAGAAAACAGGCTCTGCTGCAGCCAGCCTGTGGAAAATCAATGAGCCTCCTTGGCGATGAAGCAAAAAAAGAAAAAACAAACAAACAAAACCAACCCAAAAACCACCCTGTGACTTACTTTGAGTTTCACAGACTTTGCCCAGCTGGGCAACCATATGGTAGAATTTGTAGTACCACTTTTGGGAAAGGCCCAAGCATTGTGACTGCTACTGAAGGAAAAAATTCTTTGTTGGGGGCATCCTCCACAGCTGCATATCCAGGACAGAAGCATTAAAGATCTTTTTTAAACATGAATGTAGTTTGGTTGCTTGCCATAGATATCTTATGCATTTCAAAAATACCAGATTGAAAAGAAGGATCTAATGTGCCTAACTATTCAGGATGCCTTTATTATGAAACCTATTTAGGCCAAAACTTAGGTTATATAAAACCTAGATTATATAAAACCATTATTCAAAAAGTCCACTGAAATAGTTCAATAAATGGAATAAATTCTATTGGTTAATGAAAACAATTGCCTGAACTATAAAACTTGCAACGTTTTGTTCTTAGCTAAACCATTTTTTACATTATAGAGATTCAGAATTCTAGTGTCTTTTTTTTTTTTTTTTCTTTCTAATACATCACAAACCTGTGGTGCAGAAGCACATGTAAAGGCTGGGGACAAAAGGTCTTGGCTCTGGGATGAACTTCCAGAGGAGATTAGGTGAATTGAAACTCTGACCATCTTTAAGAAAGGCTTTAAAACCTCTCCATCTGATACCGTCTTTCCATCAAAACTAGAATGTCACTCACAACACCAAGCACTCACACTTGTTAAATAATCATAATTTTCTAAAATCTCAACAAAAGCAGAGCTTTTCCACAGCCTCAACAGACAGAAGGGCCAGAAATTCCACATGGTTTACCAGAGACTTCATTAGCGCTAATCTGTTTCATGTAGAAACATTCACATTCTCCAGTGGCTGGTGACAGTACAAACACTCAGATCAGAGGAAGAGCATTTTTAATGCATTAAGAAGTTTGGGGTTTTTTTTGTACTGGCTTGCCTTTCGGTACAAATTCTGTAGGCTTTCACAAGTACTGATCACTTACAGCATAAGGGAGGCTGAAGCCTTGTGCTGGAGGAAATAATTTTGAAATGTCTGATACATATAAAAAAGACAAGAATTTGATGACTTTTATAGAATTATTTTAAGCAGAATTACATTTTCTTAGAATATTTTATACCAGGAAAGTGAAACTGAATATGAAAAACACTTGGCTTAGAGCCAAGTCCCTTCTCCGGGGTCATGGCTTTATAGCTAAACTTAATGTAGAATTATTTCATGGATGCTGGGAAAAAGAATCCTTTGACTTGCTGAACAGAAGCAAAATTGTTTTTTACTTATAACCTCATCCCTCTGCTGCAACTCTGCAGAAGGTACTACACATTGGACCTGCTCTTACCTCATGTTGTCCTCTCCTCCCCACCCCACCTCAGCACAAGATTCGATGCAAAGAAAGTTCAAGGGAGGATAATGAGGCAATGTTGCAGATGCTTAAGGGCTCTACTCCAAGTGTGGGCAGTCTCATGGAAAAAATGCAAAGGTGTTTATTTGAAAAGATATCAAATGGGCAGGATAGGCTGATATACTGCATCAAGTTCAGTTGTCCTCTCAGCTGTGAACAGAAGAATTTGGAAGTGGTGATGAGTGGTATGCATCAGATGGTGTATCAGATAAAGATAGAAAAAATATTACATAATGGTCTAATATCACATTTAAAATAATATGACCAAGCTTCTAATTGAGTTGTGTTTAGGAGGAAGAGAAAGTCCTGTCTAGTTCCATTGAACTCTACAGCCAGTCCCTTAGCAGGGTAACAAGTAACTTCCTATTCATTTAACAAATAGCCCTATTAGAAGTGCAGCATAGCCAAATCCAAAAAATAAAAATAATGGGGCAGGCCTCCAAAGGGCCATGAGATTAGCTGGTATGTGTGTATGTTTGTGCACTTATATATGAGAACATGAATTTTTGTGCATGTGCTTCAAATGTTTAGATATATTGGCTTATTTTGGTGTGCCTTTTGATTTTGAATATCCCTGCCTAGCTCCAAAATGTTGGTCTGACAGGGTTATCAGCTGTTTTGGTCTTCCTGATGTTGTGAGGCTTCCAAAATTATAATTAACTCTATGACTCTCCCAAACTGCAGATCATTGCAACAGAATTGACATCTGCCTGTCCTCAACCCTGGTGCCCATTCTGAGAAGACTGAAGCTTCTCTTATTACGGGTGAACAATGTAGTTCCTATATCAGTTCCATCCTGAGATCCAGAAGTTCTTACATTCCCCTCTCCAGCATATTAATTTCTCTGTTTCAGTACTGCCGCTTTTAGTTTCATCATTGCTTTTCCTTCAGGCCATGTGTTCCTCCAGTTCCTTGAAAAGCCTTAAGGAAGTGGTTAGGATCTCCATCTTTTCCATAAAGCCTAGTGTTAGAGAGGGCAGGACTTTTGTTCTCGACAAGAACCAGATAAAGGCAGGAAGAGAACCTTAAAATGCTGAGCTGCTTCTGGTGTCTTGTACAGTCTCCCCTCCCATGAGAAAACTGTCAGCCTCTGGGAACTCAGTTTGGAGAGGGGGACTACACTAACCTTGTTCATCAGACCTGCTTCTCTGCTTGACTTGTCATAAATTCCCTTCCACTCCTCCAGTCAGCATGGAATTTTTTGCTAGGTTTGGAGCTTTTCTTCTCATTGCTAGATTAGCTTGTCTCTACCTGAGCTTGCACAAGAATCGTTGTGGAGCTTTGGAGCCTTTATATGGTATGAGATCTGCTTGCTCTATGTGGGCTCTGTGTTAATGCCCAGTAAAACTTCTCAGTTTTATAGGGAATGGTAGAGCTTTCAAAAAGGAGATGCAGCTCAGGAGGAGCTTAAGATCTGTCTGTGAGGCATTTTGTTATGATGACACTTTTGGGTGTACTAACTAGAGCAACCAAACCCACGTGTTAGAGAGAATAGCCAAAAGATGGCAGTCGATCTGGATCGCTGCATTTTCCCTGTGTGTAAGTACAACAGTGTTACCACTACAAGAACAGAATCATTTCCTTTTCTGATAAACAAAGCAGCCATAAGCAAAAGGAAAAACATTAGGTGGCCCAACATGTGTAATGTTAGACTAGCAGACACAGCGTACTTCAGATGTACACCGCAGGGGTATAATGTGGTGTATTTAAGCAGCAAGCATTGTCACAAGGCTGCCCACAGTAAAGAGCTTGAAGGATTCAAGAGATGCAGTAATATGAAATTGGATGAATAGCTCAGTGGTTACACATATGGAATAAAAAGTGGTTGTAAGTAGAGCTATTTCAATTTAGGTAAAGTATTAAATGGGGTCCCCAGGGATCAATACTTGAATTTGTACTGTTTCTAATCTATAAAAATGCCCTAGGTGAAAAACCTAACTGCAAACCCATACAATTTTCTGGTGAAATAAACATGGGAGAAGGTGGAGCACACAACAGTCAATGAGCAAATGTAACTTTGAACTAGGTCAGCATATAGCAAACAGAATCTGTTAAAGAAATAGCCAAGCAGATGGGATCTCAGAACTGGGTAAATCTGACAGGAATAGAACTGTACTTGGTTAAGAAAAATTTAGAACGGAACACAAATGAATTGTGGTAGAAGGCAAGAAGGATCTAGTCATGTAGGTAGGCTGAAATGCTGGAGACTCTGACTCTGAAAAGTATAGTAGCAAAAAGTAATATTTCATCTCCAGCAAAGGAAAGCAGAAAAACTTGCAAACTCCAGTCACTTTTGGAAAAAGCAATTCCAAATTAATTTAAACATGAAACCTGATCCAGCTTACTCTGCACCCTGGAGAAAGCTAGGGAAGTTTGAGATGAGTGCTGGCAAAATCTGCTGCCGACCAATTTAGAAAACCTCCAGTGATCTATCCTGAAAACCTGAGCCAGAATCAGCCGTATTCCACAATGCCTTCCAGAAAACCCTAGCAAGAACACTAGAAGAAACAAAAAGAAGTGTCAGAATTTTTATCCCAACATTTAAAAGTACATAAAGCAGTTTTCCTTATGGATTATTCACCTTATGCCAATTTGCTTATGTGCTTTGCTAAGTTAAAGCTTTTCCTATTTGTTATTTTTGTTATATCAGATTTATATTTCTGTCATTTTGCTTTGTCTTAGTTGTAGCTCTGCCAAAAATTGCCTAGAGTTTCCAGTCATACTCTTCTGTTGTTTTTCCCCAGTTTAAAAGATAATCTAATTAAACCTAAGTATCTTTTATATGATCAAGCTTCATTTTTTTCAGATATAACTGGGTATTGACTGGAATTTACGTATGAGTATGAAAAAATGGTTGAGTTTTTTTGTTGTCATACATGGATATGAGCTTTTTTCTTCCTATGTTACTATTATGACAACCTCTCACATTATACATTAAAAATATTTGAAATACATTATATTCTTTCCTTTCTACCAGTATTTCTTGTTCAGCAGGTGGCAAAAATGCTCCCTTTTTACATGCCTGATCCTTGCTATGTAACTTAGCTGTAAATAAAATATGATCTTGATCTCTCTATGCCTTTTATTTCTTCTATTTTTAAACCAATGCACAGTGTGTGTACTCACTCCGTTACCTGTTTCTCTCTTGTATGCCCAGAACAATGTGTCTCTTGGGCTCCTCTTTTGGCTTCTGTCATAAGGTAAGATCAGCATTTCTACAGGTGATGGAATTAGCTATATTTTGTTTTCTGGGGTGAACTTTGTCCCCAGAATATTGATTCAGACTCTTCTTTAATAATTTTTGCCTATCTGCTTGTTGAGACTGAATTTGGCATGAGTTTTTAGCATGATAACAATTACTCCTTTTTCACTGGTGTTATTGCAGTTTCTTTCTCACCCATGTGCTTAGTTCCCTCCCCATGGGGAACGGTCATTCCTGTAAGTTGCATTTTTCACCCATTTATGTTCTATTACCTGTTCCTAACTACTCCCTGGTCCATGGGCTGGGCTGATGTACAAGAAAGGAATGACCTGCTTGATCAAAATCAGCTTATAGACTATTCACCTGTATTAGAGCAGTGAGCTGGCAGACGTGATGCTTTCTTGTCAGCAGCCCACGTTGCTGGAGCTTGCAAACTTCTGTGAAGTGATAAAATTAATTTCATTTATTTAATTTCGTTTCTTACCTCTTCCTGTTGTTGCAGCTTACATTAATTGCCATAATGGGTACAAACTTTGAAACTCCCCCCTAACCTTTTTCATGACATCTTTCTTCTGTTCTGTATCCTTAATCGTGACTTCAGTGTCAGAGAAGTGCTTACCTTTCATAATCCCATAATCTTGATTATGTATTGGACAACTATGGTTGTGTTGTAAATTCTAATTGCATAGTTCAGGGTTAATTCTGCATTTTTCAGTTTTTCTTCCAGATCTCAATTACAGTCTTATCTCATATCTGGTCCTAGTTAGACTTGCAAAATTGGCTTAGATTGATCACAACCCCCTCTGTAATTTCACATTCTTCTGTGCCCTGATTAAAAGCACATACTTCATGTGTTTCATTTTTACAAGGAATGCAGTGCTCCTCAGATTTCTTGTACGGTTTCATAGTTAGACTTCTATGTCTAAGATAGCTGAAAACTATTAAACATTTGTGCTCTGAATCAGCCAGTGCTATGTGAAAAATCAGACCACCTCCTGTGTAGCTTCTTGGTTTTTTGGCTCCTGTTCTTTGCAAGTATATCTGAAGTGAACTTGCTTATGTTTTTCCTTTTTGTGGGTATTTCCAGCTCTCACCATGCCTTTTAGTTACTTCATACTTCCACTGTGCTCACAATTTAAAAAACAAAAATGTCATTATTGCATCAGTTGCTAGCCTGAAATCAGACCCAAGTTTCTCGGCATAGTGCAGGGTATCAGCAGTCTGAGCAGATCTAACTGCAAGAAATTGCCACCTTCAGGGAAGTCTTTGTCCTTTTCCCTGACACTGGGCTGTACAGTCCTGCAGCCATCCTGCTGTATTACCAGGGTCCAGCTGCCCACTCAGTCAGATCAGTCTGACTGAAGGATAATGAAGTTTACATTTGCCTGTATGGGTGAGATTGTGTGAATAGGCAGAAGGAAGAGGTGGCAACGCGCATCTGGGGAGGAACAAGGGGATACAGCTGCACCTTTCTGCACTGGTTTGCAGTTAGATCAGTGTAGAAGAACCTTGAAATCACACCAGAGACCTGCATCATCCAGTGTTTTGGTGACAGCTGCTTCTGTGTTACACAGCATGGGACTGTAGGTGCAACATATGTCCCCACTGACTGCTGTTTGTCTGGCTGTGCCTCCCATTGCAGCATCGCCTCTTCATTGAGTAACTGGACTGTTACAAGCATAAGCATGGTTAATGTTGGCAAATTCCTGAGATGCCTTACTTTTCTTCATTTTGGGGCTTTTTATTCTGTTGCTTTTTTTTCTTTTTTTAAACTCTGGACAGGATTTTTGTAACGGTACTTAATCAAGTAGAAAAATGGCCTCCACACTGAGAGTAGGGCAAATTATTATTACCTGTATTACCTCTTACGTTGGAGATATTTATCTGGTAGGGCATATTTAGAAGTAAAAGACTCATAGAAAAACAAAATCTTCCCCTTTCTTGTCCCTGTTCCTTACAGCACAGTTGAAGATATACGTCATTCAACACTGAGGTAATGTTTTCCAGAGTAAAGAAAAATAAATTAAAAACCAACCTCTTTTCTTCTAGCATTCACATTTCTACTGAAACATGGCTGAATTTACCCATGGAATGCACGGGCTAAAGAGTTCCACTGCTTCTGAATACCCATCTAGATTTTAAAAAGCAACTTGTTTCTATTCTCTTCATGAAATTAAATGCAAGTCCTAGAAAAAAACACAAGAGCAAACCTGATGTATTTAGATGGGCATTTGAACTGAAGCAAGGAAAAGTAAAACAAGTAATGAAAAATGGTTTTGTTCTGAACCGCTTCTAAAATCTACTATGAAATATACCCCTTTCAATGTTCTGAACCCTTTTCTCCTTCATCTTAAGCAGAGGCTCTCTCAACCTAGCTCATGCCCCGAGCACAGCGGGAGGAGCTGTGGTCTGCAGTCACAGTTGCAGCTGGGAAAAAGCAGCATTTCTCCTGAGACCCCTTTGAACACAGCGCCCCATCTGCTTCATAACGTTGCAGCCTGTTTCTAGGGCCACATGTGAGGCACAGCTGGTTGGAGGTCTAAGTGGTATTGTCTGGCACAGGGAGATCCTGGAGCTGGGGAGAGAAGCCTCTCCGTTGCACTGTGAGTGCAGAAGTTGCCAGCATCACAGCAGGGGACCACAAGGCGGGGTGTGGAAGAGAATTCCTCTAGCACAGAAATTTCACAGGGGACGTTCAAGGGGGCTTTCTAACCAGTAAATCAGTAGGATTCTAGAACAGCCTCCCAGTAGGACTAGTGGGACAGGAAACCTGAATGGTTTCAACATCAAGTTTTATAAATTTATGAAAGTGTTTATATACGGTTATTATATAAAAGCAGGGCACAGGACTCTGTGATTGAAGAAGTTCCTGCTGGATTTAAATTCTAAAGCAAATAAGAAAGACATTTTCTCAATTGAAATATACAGGTGGAATGGGGAGAAGGAAAGAAACTCAACTCCAGAGACTTTCAGCACATCTGAATAGGCTTCCTCATAGAAACCTTAACTGAAGTTTAACTCTGGAACATAAAAATGCTTATTCTGTATTGACGATTTCAGTACTGATGGATACATCAGTAACTGCTACATAATGCTGCTATCCTGTCATCTTGAATCTATCACGTCTGCCTAGGACCTAGAAATGTAATCTGCAAACTGCTGGATTACCAGGCCACTTTTATTTTACCAGCAACCTGTGCTGCTATCATGTAAATGGTAAATGGTACACCAGCCTGGCCACGGCAAATTTGAGGAGAGTAAAATAAACTAAACTGTATACAGAAGAAGGAACTCCGTGGTGAATAGTCAGTTTTCATGTTTAATGAAAACGCTTCTGATTTATGTGAGGCTGCTACAGAATTTTTAGTTCACTGCACTAGAATTACATAAAAACTCAGACAATTCAGATAGAATTGGTATTTTATTGGTGCCGGTTTTAGACCTTGACTATTAAATCTGGCTTCTCTCCTGTGAACAAACAGAGAATTTCCTGTATTGGTTTTTGCCCTCTGGTGACAAAATCTACAAATAAGCCTTAAGTTTTTACAAAAAGGAGTGAAAGGGAGGAAGGGAAACTCAACAGATACAGTTTGGACTATGCTGAAATTGATTAGAAATAGGCCAAATGCTCATCCTTATTTACATATATGGCAAAAATATTCTGAAATATGCATATTAAAACTTAAAGTTATTTTAAACCAACTTTAAGCACTTCTTCAATTTGGCCAAATACAATTTAAGCTTTCTTTTAAAAAATACCATGAGCATCTCTCAGAACAATCCTTTATATTAAATGCAGAAAGCTTCTAAAAATGCTCTGATAGCAAGACTGTGAAGTGCAAGTTTACATGCAGTGTTGAAGATATTCATTAAAATTGTAATTAGACTCACAATTAAATTCAGCCGCAGTAGAAACTTTGTGTCTAAGTGTTGCTACAGGAAGAAACCTCCAGTCTGAAAATTAGTTCAGCAGTCTGAGCTATTTTAATTATGCAGAGTTGATTATCATTGGAGAAAGAAACCTTTATTACCGCACCAGAATGCTGATTCCTTCCACCCCCCCAGCACACTGCCTGTTTTTCTGGGCTACAGTGTGGTATGTTTTGATAGCCTAACGATGTTCAGTGTAAATAATAGGAAAGTTAATCTGAGTAAGTTCCGCATCCTACTATTAACATTTTATTAAATGACCGTTCATATGGTCATTTAATGTCGCACCTATCTTGCTTATCATGTTACAGCGGTAGCTTCTACTTGCATACAGAAACTTGGATTTGTAGTGAGATGTTTTTTAATCTGCAGAATTTTACAAAGCTGCATTCCAAGGCAACATCTTGTTTCCATTTTTGCAAACCCAAAGCTAGTGACAGAGATGCTGATGGATGGCTCTAACTGTCTAAAATGTCACAAATATACCTAAATTTGGCAAATCTGAGTATAGCAGAAGGAAATGTCCCTCCCCCTATTCATGTCTAATTTGATTATCGACCGAGTCCCCTATCTTAGCAGCAGATTTTATACATCAGTTGAGAAGAGCTTGATTCTCTGAAATGGAACTTGACTTCATTTCAAGTGAAAAAGCAGAGGGTACAGCACACACTCTCCTTGCCAACCCCTTCGTGCACATGTCCTAGTATGGTGTGGAGGTGATGAGTAGCTGTGCAAAGATTTTTGGGCACGGTAATCTGACTGCAGCACTCTGCCTTGCTCCCTGGGAGACTTGCTTAGACTGCAGTGGCCAGAGAGGCAAGGTAGCTGTTGCTCTGGTCTGAATGGGTTCTTCCGTCCATCCTCTGATTTTCATCCCATTGTCCTGGAATTTAATTTCCAAGCTCTACACACAGATTAGTCATTGCTATTTTGTTTTCAGGCATGTGAGTTTTAACAGTACCTTTGGGATTCCTTTATTTCTGGGTTTGTTTTGTTTTTTTGCTACATGTCTGCTGCTTTTCAGAAGCACACACCTTCCCCAAATGTGCCAGCTTTCTCTGAGCTGGTCCTTCTTTGTGTGTGTATCTGTGATTCTGTGAGACCTGGAGATGTCTAAATATTGAAAAGTAAGCCATGTAAGGTATGAACTATTCCTTTCATTTGTCATAAAGAAATGGATATGTCAAAATAAATTGACAGATTTAGCCAGATTTACAAACTTACAACCCAACTACCTGTTTAGGTACTGATGTGATAAATTATACTTTTCCCTTATTCTCTGTAAATCAGTGCTTAGAAATATGTATTTTTGTTTGAAAATCAAACCTTTAAGGTGAAATTTGGTTAATGCATCCAGGTGGGCTAATTCACGTGGAAAGGCATGACCAGACGAAAGGAAGACTAGGCAATGTGCAGGAAGGTGTGGCAAGCTTGTTCTCTGGCGTAATGCAAACCTGCAGTTCTTCATCCATTTGCTATTGTTACTGTTGCTAAAAATAGAGAAAATCCTCAGCTAAGACTACAGACCAAATAGATCTCACACTGTTGTCACCTCTCACCCAGCTATCATAAAACCAGAACATACTACCCTTCTCTTTTTCGAAAAGAATGAACTGCTTTTTGTGTCTGCCCTAAAACGTATGCTTTTCTGGATGCACAAATTTAAGATTAATCCCTGATTTTGGTAGGTATTGCTACACAGCTATTTTTTGTAATTATAATTATTTTCAATAGTGCACTGTAATAGGTGCAATCCACATATTGCTGACAGCCCTGGCCTGTTATTAATGGTGTTCCACATTATCCTTTTTGGGGGGAGCACAGGCCTACCACTCTGTGATCTGACTGAATTCTGTGCTGCTGGCAAATGTATTTTGAAAGGATAAGGAAGTTTCTGGTACAGAGCCAGCCTGAGTGAATATCTGGGATTCTGAAGCCTGGATAGTGGCATGAATGGTTTCTGGTGATAGCTGAATGGTGATTTTACTTGGTTTTTCTTTGGTAATAATGTTGCCAGGAAGTGCTGTGGAGCAACCCTGTCTCTACATTAGCTAAGGGTGGTTCGTTTATTTGTTAGGTTTTTTAACTATAACAACCCTATTGTAGGTACCCAAGAGCACAGGAGTAGTTTGTCCTCGCTGTCATTGGGAAGTCTCTGTTGATGTCCACTTGTGCTCCACAGGAGAGCAATGGTTACGCATCCTCTTGTTAATTTGGTCAAGTGTAAGCATCCAGCGTAGGCAAACACAGTTCTTAAGCTTTGCCCGCAGTTTTTTACAGGGTGTATTGTACCTGCTAGGTAGTTCCCAATTAAGACAGACAGACATAGGACTGCCCAATGGATATTGTATGAAATCCTCTGATGTTTCTGTATTGGAAGGTGTCGTGGTTTAACCCGGTTGGCAACTAAGCACCACGCAGCCGCTCGCTCACTCCCCCCCCTCCCTCAGTGGGATGGGGGAGAGAATCGGGAAGGAGAAAAGGGTTAGAGCTGAGGGCTGAGATAAAGACAGTTTAATAAGAGAAAATAATAATAATATTAATAATGAGAATGGTAACAAATTATACAGAATATACAAAACTAATGATGCACAATGCAATTGCTCACCACCCACTGACCGATGCCCAGCCCGTCCCGAGCAGCGATCAGTACCCGAGCAGCGATCACTCCCCCCGCGACCGACCGATCGACTAAACCCTCCCCGAGCATGACGTTATATGGTATGGAATAGCTCTTTGGACAGTTTGGGTCCTAGCTGTGCTGTACTCCCAGCTTGTTATGCACCTGGCCGAGCAGGAGAAGCTCAAAAAGTCCTTGAGCAGTCTGAGCACTACTTGGCAACAACTAAAAACATCAGCGTGTTATCAACATTCTTCTGGCACTAAATCCAAAGCTCAGCACTATGCTAACTTCTGTGAAGAAAATTAACTCTATCCCAGCCGTAACCAGGACAGAAGGGGATTTTAAAAGCTGGGGGAAGGCTGGAGGAGGAAGACAGAAGGCAATAGCAATGCACATCTCATTCTGAGCCTTGACGTGCTTTCTTAAAGGTTTTCAGACTCTTGATCTCACTGGAAATTATTTCCATAGACATCTTAAGAGTTCCTTTTTTTGTATTTTTTTACCTGAGTCAGTTTTACTTTTATACAGTACAAAGTACATGGTCCTGGTGGGCTTAATTGATTTACAGAATATATCTTTTCTTTCATGTTATTTTCTATCTTGCTGTATGTATTAGAGAAGTCGGGGTAATCGTATATTTGTAGTGCTTCTGCTGGTTGCCAGTTGTTGCTTTATATCTTTTTTTACAATGGAATTCTTGTCATATGCCAATTTTTTTTCTTTATTTGGCAAATAAAAAATACTTTTTGTTTATAATAATGTATATATCTTTCTCCATTGAAATACTCAATGCAACAAAAATATGAGTTTTAAGAAATACTAGTATAGCAATATAAATATGAACCGTACCAGGTTTGACAGTAACACAAGAGAAGATATTCTTTAGTCTATCTCTTTGTCTTCTTAAATAGCTCTCTGCAGATCATGGTGGATAGATTGACATGGAAGTAATTTAAATAGCCATTTTTATTACTGATTTAAAGCCTGAAGCAGGAAAAAACTTGTTTTAAGTAATAGACTTTTAAGAGACTTTTCCCCCCACCACTTCTCTGCTGCTTTCTGAAAGAAGAGTTAAGTTTGTGTCATTTGATAGCCAGTGAATTGTCTTGAAAGCCGAAGTTGCCATTGGGTGTTGATTTGCTGCAAAATATTGCCTTTACAATAAAATAAACACTTGCTGGTTACCCCTATGCACGTTATTTAAGGTATTCATAAAGAATGAAGCATATATTCATATTATTATCTGAAGTAGATTCAAGCATTCAATGTTTTACAATTCTAGTGATTTATATTTTGAACAACTTTTGGAGGTGATTGAACTTCAGTTAATAGGTATAAAATAGTACTGTGAATTAAAAAATCAGTTAATTTAAAAATCTTGAATGTATAAGTATATAAGTTTATCAAAATATGTTTTCACATAAAAAAATACAATTATTTAACAAAATGAGTATATTCTGAATGAAGGAACTGATGTAATACCTTGTGGGGACTGAGTCTGCCAGCATTTAGAAATAGTAGATCTCATTCACTAACGTCTGTTTTTAGCCCTAATCTTGGAAAATCTTGGGGAAAATAAGTTTATGTTTTTTTCAGGTTATAGGTGGTTGCTCTGTTTTTCATTTTCTAGTCACTGACTTTGCTAGTTGAATAAGTAGAAGTGAAGAGAATATCCCCTCTCCCTGGTCTTCAGAGGCTACTGCAATAAATTCTGATTGAAAAACAAGCTGTAGTATTAAGGTTTTAATGATACACTTTAACCCTGCTCTTGGGCCTTCGACAAAGATTGTCAGAAACTTGAAATTTAATTTTAAATAGGTTTAAATGAAAACATTATTTATTTTTAAAATGTGATTTTCACATAAACTGCTTAAACTTAATTACTCCTATTATACATTAATTTGGTTTAATTTTTTTAGCTGCCCCTATATAGACAAGGACAGTACTGGTATTTACTGGAGTTAATAATAAATTAACACAAAGAGCTAATAGAAACATTATGTGAGGAACATTCCTTTCCTACGCACCTCTTAATTCCAAGAGGGAAAAATGAACCAAAATCAGTGCCATGGACATCTTTTCTTTTCTGTTATTTTATCTGGATTGTGTTTCTTTCTGTCAGGATGCTGAGGGACATGCACTTGTACTGAAAAGAGCAGGAGATTTAAAATGGGCACACAGTTTTTGTCCTCTAAACTGTTCTGCGAACTGGGGAGTGTTTTCTGTCCTCACCCATGTCAGGAGGATGTGGGGCATTTAACACACTAAAAAACAGAGCCCTCAGCTTTCAGCTTGTGTGTATAGTGAATGAGTACATACAGCTTTTACAAATATAAATTATGTGTTTCTTGCTCAAAGACCCTTCCAGCTTGGGTCCATGATGATTAAGTAAAAATCTGGCTTGAACCGTCTGTTGGCAACCGTTCTGAATTGGCGCGTTGGGCAAAAATGCCCTGCAGTGAGGAAGTGGTGGTGGGTGATGGGGTTAAGATGTAACAGGCCAAAAGTCGCTTCCTCATCAAATTTGTGAAGTGTGATTTCTGGGCACAGTTGTGAAGTCAGTGAGAGAACTTTCACGCAAATCACCATGTTTTAAAAAAGCACGTTGCAATGATTCATTTTTCAGGTTGAGCATCTTTTTGTTGCTGAACAGTCTTGAGTAGGTGTTATGCAAGGAGGAAAAAAGGCATCTAGGATTAAGGCCTCACAGCAGTTTGACAGTATATATTAAAAGATCCCTTTGCCTTTTTAATTTTTTATTTTCCTTTCAAGTTTCTCTTGGTATCTCAAGTTGAATTGGGGGAAAAATTATTAACACAATACTACAGCTTGCATTGCAAGGGAACTATCTGCGCACTAGACAGGTAGGCTAAAAATGGCTTAAGGGAGTAGCAAATATTTTTGGTATGTGTTTTAAGTGCTTGAGAGTGAAGACATCTGAAAAGTATCGGGGGAAATAATGAAGCAGCCGAACATGTCTGAATATTTATTTTTCCTCAGTCATGTTTATATACTAGCTAGTCCATTTATTTATTTATTTATTTTAAAACTACCTCATAACTGCATACCCAAAATAATCTCCTGGGTTGCTTCCCTTGCAGTTTTTCCCTTGTGGGCAGAATTTTACTTCTTTTCCTCATGTTATAAAGTGCGCTGTCTGCCACGAAACCTATGTAATTTTGTTTTCCTAGACCAAGAGCTGGCTTTGAGGTGCCAGTGTAGAAATTTAACTCTCTGTGTACAGCATGAGGGCACACTGCTGTGAAGGAAATTATTTAGGAATGGGGATCTCCCGTTTGGAGAACAGCAGAGCCTGTTCCAGGGCGCAGATGCTGGCTGTGGTAGCAAATCGGCTTTGCAGAGGTGCTGCAGGCTGGCGCCAAGGGGTGCTGAGAAGAAGAGGGCTCTGTCCCACCTTCCTTGCTGAACACCTCCCTGCCGAGCTTATGGGGGGAAAGACCGGAGGGCTAGCTGTGCAAAGCAACAGACATTACCTGTAAAACCTATTTCTGGTATATGTTAAGCTGCTAGTGTAAACAAGATAGTGGTGTAAATTTTGTGTGTTAGCTAAGGAGAAGAAATACGGGAAGCAGACAATAACTTGCTGTCAGAACTTTAGCTCAGGCTAGGCAGTAGGGTTAAGAAAACCTCCACCCACCCAGCCCCTGCCTGCCCTAATGTTAGTTTGCACGAGCATCTGCAGATCACCAAGATTAAATTTAAGTGATGTTAGACATGGTATTGCCTGTCTGATTCTTTTTGGTTTAAGAGGAGGAGAAAGAGACTCTGTAAATGATGGCAGAAGAGAGTCTGATTCTCCCAACCAACGTCTCTCAATACCTCACGAGAGGCTCACATGCCAATTCAGCTGTCTCATCTGACACTCATTTTCCTCGCTTCAATTACTTCCTACTATTATTTCATGTGCCAGTGTTACTATCTTCACTGACAACCCTGCACTTACTACCTATTTGCATTAGACACCTGTTGTCTCTCAAGTGTCCCATAACACTTCATACTCTACCTCAGGTCCTGATGGAAACTAGTCACCTAAAGGAGAAAAGCACACAGCTTGTGTGCCTTCCCAGTTCCTGCTGAGAGTGTTCCCGCTGAAGAAAAAAAAACAAAACTAGGTGCCTGGAGCCAATGCACTCCCCCTAACACTTATGGGAATGCTGAACTTGCTGCAAATATTATTTGACATTTCTTCACCTGTGTTGAAGGGGCACTGACAACTTGACTGATAGATGGAAGGGCCTCATGGCTCTCTGGCTGTCATTGGCTCCTCACTATTTACAGCCCAAGCGCTGCTTTGCTACCCTCTGAGATGAACTCTCAGAGAAATCAGATGAAGAAATTCCTGTAGATCTGTGAGCATATGTACAATGTTAGTGAATATTCTTTTTGTGTGCGTGTATAAATGGAAGCATGTCGCTGTGGAAAAAAGGTGGCGTTAGAAAGGGAAATAACATTTACCACTCAAGAATCCGGCATGTAGGGCAAAATGTATCTTGTTCTTCTGGAGCTGTTTGCAAACAAAATTTGTTCCTTTTTAAATCAAATGTAGAAAACAAAGTCTTCTTGCTATCAAGAACTTCCCCTGCACTTGCTTCTTTGCCAGCTCTCCAAATATACAGGTAACTTTTCTGACTTGAGAATTTAGTGATTCATGTGCTTGCTGGATGGGTGACCAAAAGGATTGCTTCAGTGCTGAAACAACGGTTTTGCAGTGGGCAGATTATTGTAGCAGGGCTGTCTTTGCACACTGTAAAGCCAAATTAATAGAAGCAAGTAAAACAGCACTTGTAGACAATCAGTATAATGTAATGCATCCTTTGATGTTTTACTGTCCTTTCCCCCTATAATATAAAAAAAAGTTTAAGAAGACTGGAAAGAATAGACAGGCTTTATTTTGCTGCTTTCATACTCAAGGTGTCACAAAGCAGTTTTGGAAGGAGAAAAGAAAAATAAGCAAGAAAGGACTGAGTTCCAGCATTGCAACAGGAGATACAGTCAAAATCCTATGTTTGTTGATTGATGTGATTGTGTTAGGCAGCTCAACTTTCCACCTTTTCAAAAAAAACAATTTCAGAAGAAATATATATGACAATATGAGACTTTTTAAAAGGTAGAAATTCTCTACTTCCCATTCAGACGACTGCTTAAAAGAATTCACCAGTTTGATTAGAGGCATTGTTACCACATAGTCTATGACGTTTGTCAACTTGTGAAAAGAGGATCTAATAGAATATTGCCATTTTAACCCCTTAGATGCACTGTTCTTTTCAAAAAAACCTACACCTGCACAGGTTCTGTGAATTTATGCAACTGTGGAGAAAAAGATAAAATGGAAACATAATTATGAGCTGTTTAAGGGGAAACAGTTCACTGAATTGTGCTACCACCACTGGAACTAATATTTGAACCTTTCTGTCACTGGCAGCCTCCAAGATTTTATTAGCTCTGAAAATCTTCTGTTACACCTTCTCCTGCAAGCACAGACATCAGACCAAGGAGTGAGACTGCCTCAGGAGGAGGAGCTGGTTTATGTAGTCAAATTCCAGAAAGTAGCCTGACAGCCTCTGACATGATGGACATCACAAATGTCCTGAATAAGTGGATTCATAGCGATGTTGGGCCTTTGTAAAGTGTGCATAATTGTTGCAGTTGTGCTGAGGAGGAAGGTGGACTTCAAATTCCTTTTTTTGTATGTTTCATTTTGGGGGTGTCAGTGAAGCATAATGCCTTTTAAAGGAGGAAGGAGCGAACGACAAGATTGTATATGGCTAAAATATTTGTTTTCATTGCCTCAGCTTGCAGCCTAAGGCCTTTCCAAAGTGCTTTTGAAGATGTTTTTCAGCATGCCCAACAAAAACCATACCTCATTAGTAGTCACTAGATGAAGCCACACTTTCTAGTAAATGGGCTAGCTGGGCAAAAGCATTTCATGCCAGAGCCCATTTCAATAAGCTTCAGTAGAACAACATAGTGGAGGAGCATGACTAGGCCAGGAAATTTCTGTATTGCTGAAACATGAGAGAAACATTACAGACAATTGCTCTGTACTCCACTGAAGGGATACAGTTTCACTTCAGCCGAATTCCTGAGTGAATGTTCCTGGTCTTTCTACTGAATAGGGCAAAGTTGTATTGAGTCATTCAGGATTTGCATGTTTTATTAATTCTTTATGTATCAATAGGAGTAGCACTGACAGTTCTGGTGATTTCCTCAAGATTTGAGGTATGGGGGGGATGATGTAGAATTCATGCATTTTATCAGCTTTATGACACAGCTGATAAGGAGTTTGTCTTGATGATTCCCTAATACAAGGGGAAAAAAAAAATAATAAAGAACAGAAATGCACAGTTAATGGAAGAGGACTTAGATGGTGATTCTCATTATTTTTGTCAGCTATTGCAGAGAACGAAAGCTAAGGTAGCCTTCTGGTAGGGTCTCTTGGTCTTTACTTCCAAATTCTCCTCTAATACCCATAGACTTTGGTCAACAACAGTAAATCAGGAGAAATTAAACATGTTCCTGGGCTTCAGTAGTCTTGGGTCATCACTTCTAGCAGTGAACAAATACGAAAAGGAATGCATATGGTCCTCTTCTCTCTGTGTATTATGGACAGTTCTCACAGAGAAGACATATTAGGCACATTAGGCCAAAATGCTGCTGACAGAGTAAGAGTAATTTCAATACAGTTTGCCAGTAAATAGCTAGAAAATGCGATGGAATGAGTGCCAGACCTCAACAGTTACCTACGTATTACTACACCAGTTTTAGAACTTACTCAAAACGTCAGGGACTCATCATTATTTATGAAAAAGCATTGGAGAAAATTCTTCAGCAAAAGACCCTTTTTGCACCAGCGATGCCAGTCATGTCTCTACCCTCGTTCCTGAACAAGCATATTTGGCAACATTCTTGATTTGCAGTAAATATTCAAATAGCACCAAAGGAGTTAGCGAAGTTTCCAGCAATAGATGTACTCTTGTCCTTTGATTGATTCCTTGATGCCATATGTCTGTGTTCCCACACCTTCTTCTTCAGCTATTCGCAGCCCTGGATGGAGCACGAACAGAGGTTTTTGATGTAGGCTGGTGTTTGGCCAGCTGTGTTGGGGCTGTTCTTTCCCTAAGGCTGCTCCTCACCCAGTGGTTACTTTTCTGAAGCAATTTTTGCTTTTAAGCTTTTTAAGCTATGCAAGGTGTCTGGTGCACAGCCCTCACTGAAAATATGAGCTAAGATTTTTTAAGACTGGTAGGAGGAAATGGCATTATGGTAATTAATTTGCTTCCTTTTTGTCCACCTAATGCTGGGCTGCTCTGCAAGTGGTTCCTGCAAGAGTTAGGATCAGCACTCCTGCAGTTACAGCAACTTCCCTGCGTTGCCTTGCAAGCGCAGTGCTGCAATTACTGCCTGGTGCAGTGCTTTTCCTGACAGATCTCTTTGGCTGTCTTCACACAACTCCTCCTTCATCACAGCTTGCAAAGGGACCCTAAGGAAGTAATTCCTTCTCTGGGGAAATCTCTTCTAGGGCTTTTATGCCACTCCATTACCCTTATGTGTATATGGACCTCACCAGTAGAAAGAAATTTTTCTCTTGAAGATTTGTCGTTGTCCTACATAAGATTAAAATTTCCACTCTTATAATCCCAATGGAAAATAGGCAGGAACAGTACTAGTTTAGGTTGTTGCCAGATGTCCTGTTTTTCAGCTTCATAGCCCAAAACCAGAAGTACAAGATTAGAGTAAACTGTAGCTCTTACCTACCAACATGTTGTTTAACTATTTAGTGAAGCTTCAGGGGCTGGCAGATAGGAAGTGGTTTGTTATAACTTACAAACTAGTTATGAAGAGGCATAGATGGAAGAAGCCCCAGTGTTATTTTCTGACAATAACTACATTTTAAAAATCAGACCAGAAACTGATTTCAGAGCCGATTTTAAATTATTCTGTGAAGATCTCACCTTCCCTGAGTTGCTTAATTTATGACTTAAAAGATCTCCAAATATATAAATCTACCCAAGAAACAATTGAGAAGTGCTTTTAACCCCTTACTTTAAATATGTTATGATACAAGGAAATGTTTTGACCATCAAGAACAAATTCATAATGCCATTTAGATAAATGAAGGTATTTTCCTATTTAAGTTATTCCAGTTATATGAACTAAATATTCTGGGATCAGGTAACAGTAGAGAAACTTTTGCAAGTAAGTACCTTTGATTTTGGTATGAATAATGCTGACTTGCTCTATGAAAAACATAGGGAATGTCACACATTGCTATCAGCATATATAGCATTCTCTAAAATAACTATGAGGTTTATACTTACAGAATTGCCAAAATATAAACTCTATTGTGGCTCAAATGTTCAAAATATTTTTCTAATTCCATGGTACTAATATCTTGTCCCTGTAATGCTTGCTTTATTTCTAAAAGATTAGTAAACACACTGTAGTAGTAACTTAATTAATATTCATAGGAAATAATTGGCAAGGGAGTTTGTTGATCTTGCAATCTGAATGAAAGATAAAGCAGGTTTCTGATGGAATTTTTAAAATGCGAACTACATGCTTCTTCTCTCTCCTCTTAAATTAAAAAAACCCACCAAACTAAACAAACAAAAATAATCTGAGAAAGATTCTGTCATACCGATAGTGCTACCAGCTGTCTAGACGCATAAGTAATGTGAGGCGAGGCTGTGATGGAGCACTTCCCATTCTTCTATTCCTCCTTGCAGTTAGACTCTTTCTTACTAAGGAAAATGTATATTCCCTGTTTAAGAATTTGCAGCTTGAAATAAAAAGGTGAATACATTTCAGAGAAGGAGGGGGATAGTGTCATTATCATTGTAACTACATTTTTGCATAATCTTTATGATAAATGAACGTAAAGCAAAAGAAGCTAAGGAAGGTTTGTGCAGCATTGTGTTACTGTGTCTGTAAACCCCTTTACTCTCTCTTTCCTTTCTCTCTAGAATTTTAAATAGAAGCCCTAGCTTGGGAATCGATAGTTCAATTAGATTATATGGTAGGGTTTTGGATGACTGTTAGCATAGCCAGGAGATTACTTTCCTTGGATATTGGGAGGAAGCTGCTCTGGAGTGGAAGCCTGTAACTGCACCTTAGCTAGCCTGCACTGGGACAAAACTGCAGTAAGAAAGAGCCATAAGCTTGCGGTTTTATATTATGCTTGCTGGATGCCCAGGGACTAAAACATAATTAGCTATCCCCCATCCAGAAGGAAACAGAAACCATTTGCAAAACATACAAACAATGAAAGGACGTATTAGGCCCAGGTCCCAAAAAGTATGTACTTAACTTTTAAGTATGCGGATTATTGCACTGGAGTCAACAATACTGTCTAAGTGCTTTAGAGTATTGGAACATGAGTGCCATAAAATGACACTGCACAGACATTATGGGATAGCTGACTAGAAGACTTCATTTTGAAAGTAAAAAAAATTATGTTCCGTGTTGGGGTAAAATTCAAACTATAGCTTGCTTTTTAAAATCTTTAATAAGCATACATGTATGCAAATAACACTGCCTAATAGCATCACAGATAGCTTGGCCAAGAGAGAGAATGCACTATTGACCTCCTAAAATAAAAGTTTGTAGATTCTCTTTTCCAAAAAACCTCAAGCAGGGTGTCTGCCATTCCGTAACATCAACATCCATGTGCATTGTGCAAATGCCATTTTGAATATTTGTCGGATACCTAACACTAAAATGTTTGAACATGGGCTTATTTTGTGGCTATGAGATCATTCATAAAAATTGCACTAGATTAAATAGACTTTGGTTTGTAGTTCACACTCCCCCCCCCCCGCCCCGCTCCTCACACATACAAAAAGTATATTTCATTTCGGGAAGCTTAATTTTTTATATACTATTCCTGTAAAACTGTTACATGGATTGGAGTAGGGATAAGCATCTATCCTCTGTGTTAAGTAGTAGTGTGTCATTTCTGAGCAAATGGTATCATCTAGGTAGTCTTTTGGTAAATGCTTAAAATAAAAAATAAACCCTAATTGTTAATTTAAAGAGGGCTAAACATTTCCATAAAGATGCCTTTTCTGGGAGCAACTTTTACTTTTATAAATTATCTGCCTGTTCAATAGTATAGTAATATTGCAGGCATCCTTTGTGAAGCTTAGGCATTGCTCATTATCATAATATTTCCGGATGAGGGTTTTGAAAAGGTTAGTCTTTATTCTTAGAGCAACCAATTTAGAGAAGCTGTAACGAATCACAATTAGAAAAATCACAGATTTTATATTGATCAAACTCCAATTGCTCAGTCAAAGAATTAATTAGAAGGGAACAAGAGGAGCAAAAGGTGCTGGGGAATTTTGGAGTTCAGAGTGCATAAAAGAGCCCTGATAACCTATGGAAACCTGCTTATCTGGGTAGAGTTTTCTCTTTTTTTGTTTGTTTCCAAATGTGTCTACAACTGTCCTTACCTCTTTATAAAGAGCACTAAGGTTTGTAGAAGAAGGAAGGAACTTAGCAGTGTTTATTGGTGGCTTCTGTTGTATGAGGGAGAACAGATCTGCAACTGATCTCTGAAAACAGAGCCACCAGGAAAGCTAGGGACACCACTGGAAGAAGCAGCAAGATCCAAAAGGACCTCTTTACCAGGGAAAACTGAGTGTGGAGACATAATAGAATGGAGTTGGAAAAAGAGGAAGATGCAAGTAGAAAAAAAAAAAAAAAATATTAGCAGTAAATATCACAGCAAATAACAGAACCCCTTTCCTGACCTCATTTAAGCTAAACATTACTGCAAAGATACACTGTTGTATTTTCCTGTTGCACATTGTTTGGAGAGAGTTCTCTTGCTGTCTCATTTTCACCTACAAATATAGCATTATATGAGATATAAATGCATTATCTAAAATCTATTTATCATCCTTAGGCACCTAGAATGGAGAGCTACACTGCATGCAATGACAATTGCCAATGTGCCTATGAACAACTTCTGAACTTTGCTTGGTGTTACGGAGTCTCCATAAGTATCAGTTTCTGTTTTGATTGCTCATCTATTTACTTTCATCTTTTCACCTTTACATTGGGCCAGAAATCAAAGACTAACAGTGACAGTTTACATAGCAACAACCCTGTAAATGTAAATAGAAAAGAACTGATGAGGTAGTTGCTTTAAAAAATGAGTTATCTGCTGAGGTATGACAACAGTTTCTGATCAAGTCTTGTCAAAGGAAGTGGAAAGCACCTTACCAAGCATTGGAAGGGAAGATGGGCAGAGATAAGCTTGGATGGACTGACCAGAACTGAAGCAGATTTGCATGATTTAGAAGAGATATGCTATGGGAGGAAATCCTGGAGTTATACATTGAGATTAATATATATCCCTGGACATGAAAACTATAAACCAAAGGAATAAAGCTTTGCTTAAACTACAAAGTGTACATGCAAAATGTGCTGGAGAGCCAAAGAAAGACACTGCTGAAGCCTGGAGAGAAACCTAAATTTCCATGAGTGCTGTGTGCTGGGACTCAAACATTGTGCACGTCTGACCATGTGAACTACAGTGGACCTGTGATACATGTATTTCACTGCCTGGGTTGACAGAACATGAAAGGTTCTTTGGTTTTCACTAAAATAGAGAGAAAAGTAACTATAAAGCATAGGGATTCTGGTTCAACCTTTAGTCTGCTACACTCTTTAAAAATAACAAAAAAAAAAGAAGTCTGTTTATTTGGGAAGTGTTGTCATTTCACGTTACTTTCACAACAAGGTAGACATGAGTTGAGATGAGCCCCAGCAACAGAGCTCAAGATCTGAACCTCCCCAGAGACCGGGAGGTATCTTTGTTCTGTGCCTACACACCCATGTGCTGAACCCCTAAGTAGTTAGACAGCAATTGTTCCATGGCTTGATATGATAGATAAGGAAAGACAAATCTTGTTTTGCCATTCCCCTAAGCATCAAAGCCTGGACTTGAAAAAAAGGTTGGGGAAAATAAAATTATAAAAATCCCAAGAATTAATTGGCCACTGCAACTTTTAAGGGTCACAGCCTTACGGGCTTTACCGGCAGCTCTTCTGGTTCATCAGCCATGCCTATGGAAGAGGGACAGGCTGCCACCACTTCTGCAGTGACTTGTGCTCTGTCCGGTGTCACTGGGTTATTCTCCCTCAAGAAAAAACCAGGTGTAAAACAACCTATTGTCAGTGCAGCTGCCTCTGTGCGAGTGAGAACCTGTCATGATGTTAAAAAATGCTGCTGATGACAATGGATGTGTGCCCCTTTCTTCTTGCTCCCTCCACTGAATACTGTTAAAAGGTGAAGGCTGGTAGCTGATGCCATGTTAACAGCAGCAATGGTTATACCAAGCTGAGGAACAAGTACATTCTGCGTGAATTATTGTTTCACTTTTTCTCTACAAAATCAATGACTGATACAAATTGAGGATATCTCTGTAAATAAATATTTAGCCAACCTACAACACCCCCCATGATTTGTTTGCCTGCATCTTATCCTTTAAAAATGATTAATATTTTGTGGCTGTAAGTCAAACTAGAGACATTATTAAAACTCTAGGAGAAACAACGTAAAAAAAGATACATGTGATGAAATTCAAATCCAAAATGATGTTAGAATGGTATAGCTTGATCATCTTCTCTTTAATCTAAAACTTTCATGCCATAAAATAACCTGATCCCTAGAGATACTGACTGCAGCTTAGCAGCTGTTTTGTACACATGTAGTTTATTTTTTCTGGCAAGATACAAATGAAAGTATGGTATCTGCTTCAGTGAAGTCATATGAAAGAGAGTTGGAGATAAAAAGTAGACACGGAAGATACTTAAGAGAAGGTTAATCACATCATGTGATTACAGCTGAACGAAACCCTGCAGCCTCAGTTCTGTGACATTCCTGTCCTTGTGTGGCTCTGGGAGAGGGGCTGTGTCTCACTCTTGCTCATGAAGTGTCTTCCCTTCCTCACCTTCTCCACATTCTTGGACATCATGGCCATGCCATCCCTTAGAGCCTCTACAATTCAACACCAGCCGTGGCTTTCTGGAGACGCTTCTTCCCTTCATTCTCCCCCAAGAAAAGGCAACAGATCTCATGTTAGAGTGCCCCTGCCCTCCTTCCCTGCATTCAGAAATGGCAGTAGCTGCAGGATCTGCTGTGGATCTTTCTCTGGATATTTTAGAGTCTGCACGCAGTGCAAAGGAAGGGGTGCTTTTTCTCTTTTTCCACCTTCTGCTTTCATAGAGGTGTGTCATTTTCAGGAGTTTTGAAGCAGGTAGTGGCTGTGTTGCTGCCCAAGCAGCTGGTTTGCACTAGGTGTAATGCTGTGGCCTGGGTGGACATGTCTTGTGGTTTGAACTTGGCCTGAAGCCTGCCTGTTGAGCCTCATTGATCTGAAAATATTTGTGCAAAAATAAGACACACACCCCTTCCCCTATTTTCTAAATTTCATCCCAAGGCTACTGTGAGAAATACGCAGGCAGCCCACAAGACCCTATGGCTTTACTGGAGTTCTGAGCTATGAGTTTAGTGACAGGGTGTTTGGTGGTCTGCAAGAAATGTTGAGACTTCACTGAAGACCTATCATTCAAAAGCTTTGGGAATCAAAGGAGATCCTCACTGATGTTTGACAAAATGGAAAACGTGACACATTTTTGTAGATGTCACTATAGATGTTGGTCATTAGGCAGGGTTGAACATTTAAAGGATTCTCAAGTATCATAGGTATCTCAAAAGAAAGCCTGAAATGGCCAATGGGGAAAATGAATCCTGGATGTGAGGCTGGTGTTGTAGCCATGACAACCAGAGCAGAGGAGATGTGAATGAAGGCAGGCATTCGGAAGCAGAGCTGTGCAGGACCCTGAAGAAAAGGCCAGATATTAAGAAAAAAGGTGGAGCTGGTTGCTGGTAGACAGACTCAAAATATGGGGAAGGAATTTGATTAGAAAAAGCACAGATGCGTTTTACAACGTGCTGTGCTTGTGAATGGTATATGGAGACTTTTATGATGTAAGAGGAGGGTGTCGACTCTCACAGGAGAAAAAAAGCAACTGTAGAAATGATTTTGAGGAAGAAGTGTACCAGGTGATAGGGCTTCAGTGCAGGGGCAGGTATCTATGGTGTCTGCAGAGAACACTGTGGTGTTGACTGTGACACAGTAGGAAGGAAAGGACAGATCTGAGAATGGAAATTAGTGGTGCCCATGCTTTAATTGTGAGTTATTCCCATTGGACATACCAGATGTGGGTTTGGCTGGGCAGAGATCAGTTGTGAGTGCAGATGCGCAACTGAGCAAAACGTTGGCAGTTGGAGCATGTAAATGGCTACCACCTACCCAGGAAGGGATGCAAGCAAGGGGAAGCAAAGAAGTAAATAGTTTTCTACATGGATATATCTCTGGATTCTCTCTAAGCTCTGTCCCTGTCATGCTATGTGATACTGGACAAGTAATTTAAATCTGTTTCTTATCCTATCCTGTGACTTTATATAATTCACAAATACTGTGAAAAGTATGTTTGGTTGGTTTTTAACTCTCACCCCTAGGAGTGCTAATGTTGCTGAGGTTGCCTGCTTCTAAAACATTTGACTCCAAGTCTCTGTTTGTTTGCTCTATGAATGTAAAAGCATTCTAGATTTATTATACTCAACAATTAGACAGTATTGTTTGAAAAAGAAAATTCTCCCGTTCTGTTTGTTCTAGAATAAATATGCATTTATTCTAGGTGATCTAACAGCTTGATTTTCCTGATTACAAAATAGAAAGTAAAGCTACTAATGAAAAAAACCCAATAAATGACAATTCTGATGTTTACTTAACCAGTGACCTCTTCATCTGCTTCAGCATCTTAGCTAATTTTGGGGAGAGTGACAATTCAGTCTCTTTCCTTCCAGTTCGCCTTGGACAATTTTTCTGAGGTTATGTATCTGAATTTTTTATTCAACCATAAAGTAAGATTGTATTTAGTTCTTGGCGTGTTTCAAAGCCCGTATTGCTCATGGCTGGTTGCATTTGTGGGAGATGTATGTAACCATTCTCTTTTTTTAATTGACCGCCCTGGAAAGCAGTAAGCTGGAATGCTTTTCAGGAAGACATGGAACTACACAGAAATTCAGGATAAATTCAACTGAGCGAAAGAGAGGTTAAGGCTACACAATTCATAGCTTACTCTCGCAAGGTGTGCCAGCTGTGGCCCCTGCCTGTGCCCTGCTTCCTTTCTAGGAGTTCAGTGTTTCACTGGAGGAACAAATTCTGCAGATCTGGCCACTTCCCACCATTTGCCAGGCTGTTCTAGGCCCATACAGCTTTATACGCTGCTGACACACGAGTAACTGTGGACTCATAAATCTGACCTGTAATCTTTTTTTGTTTTCCTGTAAAGTGGCATATGTATTTGTTTGTTTTCCCACAAATACTGCTGTTGCTCAGAGCACATGTAGTATATGGATGCTGTGCTGGCATTGCTACCAGGCTCGATATCAGGTGACAAAATAATCTGTGAAATAAGTTGTAGTGCCTCCTGAAGTTTTTGCTTTTCAGCCCTGGGCAACACAAGAAATAATAATGGGAATTTATTTTTAAATATGGCAACACAAATTAAAAAACTCCTTCCTCTCTTTTTACCAGTTTAAATGCAAGCATGATCTTTGAGTATTCTGAAACAGCTCCTTACATCTATAAATGCTGATCATAAGGTTACTACCTAAAGAGTTAATTTCTGGGAACATACACCCAGAGCCAGAGTTCTCCTTGACCAGTAAAAAAAAAAAACAGATTGAGTTACTACTTTATTGCGAATAACCTAGCAGGTTTTGCTTTGATATTTCTTCTTTTAGTCACTAAGAAAGTCACAGATACTTTTTCAAGAATTACACAGAGTGGAGTAGGTGTTTCTTATTTTTTTTCAGATGTTTATGTTTTTAGCACTGGAGTCTCCACTGGCCTAGGGAAAGAGCAAACTTATGACTTTGGTCTTGTGGCAATTATTTTAAATAGTTTTGACTATCATTACTACATGAACAGAACTTTATGCACCATCAATATTTCAAATGTAAATAAAATAGTTCTTTAAAAATGAAGATCACTTAAAACATAGTGCTGCTTGAATGTTGAGGAGCCATTATGTTTAATAGCATTTTTAAACTATTAAAGTTGAGTGGTTACTTTTTATTTTGCATTTAGTCACTCATGGGAGACATTTATTTTGTCTCATACTCTACAAGTAGTGATGCTGTTAGTAGAGAAGGTTCTCATTTTGAATAATGGTCTCATTTATATAATATCCCTTAGTATAATATATTCATATCTTAGAGAGGAATGAAAATTCACAAACTGTTAAGGGGTGTACAGAAAATCAAATGGAATGTATGTCTATAAAAAATCTTGGGGGAGGGGAAGCAAAAGGGTGAATGTCCTATTCTAGTAATTATTTGGTTTGAAGTTAACACCCTTTTTTAGCAATGATGACATCAATAGGAAATAATGATAATAAAAAAATAATTTGCATTATGGGTTAGATAAGATTTTTTACAATATCCTTGGACAGTGAACTCCAGGACAATTCGGAATGGCTGACTGCATGAAAATGCAGAAAGAAATTATGGAATTAGATGCAGCAGTTTTTATAGCCCTGACTTAGCTTTATGTAGGCATTTGAGAGCCATTCTTGCTATTTTTTATTCACTTTTTATGGCTATTCCAGCATGTTCCAGTGATTCTCTTTTTATGCTGTGGTAGCACCAAAAAGAAAGGTTCATTTATTTGCTACAAACCTTGCAGAAAAAATGAATAAAAGACTGATTCATCATTTGTTCCACACAACGTATTTTTTTCTATTACTTTTGGGTGCCTTGCCAAATGCCTGGGTTATATTTCCTGATGCTGAGTGCTTTGAAATTTGAACCAGAGAAATGGACAAATTGTAGGTATAGGTGTACGAGTCTTTTTGGACACTCTTGATTAAGACAGAGAAGTAGAAGTGGGAACCAGAAACCAATACACATTTAGAAGTACTTAAATCATTGGTGGGGTGATGGATGTTGGGTAGATGAACGTGCATATGTATGTGCAAATGCTAGAAGCTATATATGCGTAGCCACCTTCCTGAATATATGTCTGTTATTGCTATCAACAGGAATTTGACCAGAAAAGTATATATCTCTACCTATTAAAGTAAATACTGCTTTTAAAACAGTTGTTTATAGTATAAAATTAGTGTTGACTTTGCTAGACTTTGCAATTACCAGAGCTGCAAATGGAAAGTCAGCAAAAATTTTGGAGTTTTCAGTGTGGTGTTGGACTCTGTTTTGCTCACCTCAGATCATGTCGGAGGGGACAAATCAATGCATTGCAGCTTAAATCATATCAGTCTGATAAAGATTCTTTAGAAGCAAGTGAGATAGGTAGTCAAAAAGCTGTGCTACAGGACTATCTTTCAATTTGATATGCCACTGTAGATTTTAAAATATACTTTGGTTTTAAAGAAGCAAACCTTGCATATTCCTCTTTTTCCTAAAGCAATCAAAATCTGTATGGATTCGGGCAATACCTTTTTCAGTAACCACGTATCATTTGGCTACCCATTTGTTCTTTGTAACCTTGTCTTGATAAAGCTGTTTAAAAAGTTTTAAGAAATCTTTTATATGGAGGATTGTTAACACATGGAAAAGATCCTATTACTTTATCTAAAGACTAATGCACTACAGTAGCCTTTTCAGTGAATATAAGCTATCTTCTCCAACATGTCTGTAATTCTGTTAAATATCTATTTAAAAGATGTCTAACAGTGTTACTAAAGTGATAGATGTTATTTTTACTTTTAAAACTAAAAAGTACAGCACCTTCTGAAATACTTTAAGATCGTTTATGTGCAAAATGAATGCATGGTATACTTTAAAGAATAGGTTTTTCAACTCGGTAATTTTTGCACTCTTTGAGATTGTTTCAATTACTACAATAAGGGAATTTGAACTCCAAATAATTGGCACAGCATTGTGAGTTTTATGTGGAATCTGTGGTCTTTTGAGCATGAAACATAATTGCTCTTTGCTTTTAGAAAGGTTTTCTTTCAATAGCATATTTCCTCATTCTCATTAATGGAAATTAAATAATTTACTTTTTTTTACTTGCAAAGTTTCGGCAAGTTTCTATCTAAATTTATATCTCTGTTATCTATCTAATTCATGTATTACAGGTATTTTTGTGTTCTAATTATTAGTGTAGCATACAAATGTCGTAGTTAATTGATGCAATTTGTGTTTTGCTGAATGGCTTGGTGTAAAATCTTAATGTAAGCAGGAATTTATAAAGAAATTTTCAAAGGAAATGATCTGATAATAATATTCATTTTTTGGTGTGAACTTTAGTGTCTCATGTTATTTAGAGGCATAGATATACATGCTTGATACATATTTTTCTCTGTTAAAATGAAGTTTTACAGAAATAGAGGTATCTTGGAGGAATTGATAGCCACTTTTCTTATTTCCTTTGCCTTCCACTATCTGTTGAAGAGCTTTTAAGCTCATGGTGAATCTCACTTTTATAATGCAAATAAAACAAATGTTGGCTGTATGATTATAGTTACTTGAGCCCTGAGGCTGTACTCTGCTATGTGCAATGTGCACTTCTCACTGCCAAGACATGGCCCTTGTCCAATGTATACAACCTAAAGAAGAGTTTAGGCTCTATACTCGGGTTTACACTTTCAAATCACTAGACTTTTGTTATTTGCACTGTGTGCACAGTACCTGATGACCAGTGGTTTTGCTTGCCCACTGCAGACAGTGTTTGGAAATCAGCGTATCTTCAGGTCCAAGATTTCTACGTATCTTCATCCATAGCAATGTTTTATGAATTTGAGGCTACTGTATTCTTTATTTTGGGACCACTACCTGAAGCTGTCAGAGGTGTGCTATCTGGAGTCAGGCAGTAACTTCTATGTTTCTTCTCTATGTGCAAGCTATCTTAGCACTATAGAAAAGCGTATGGTCTGTTGCTCTTCGGGAGTTTACTGTCAAACATTCTTACTCACTGTGTTGTTGTTGAAGAGAAACCATGGATATACACAGTGGAATAACAAAGCTGTACACTGGCTCCCAAGAAGATGCTGGGTATTCCCCTTCCAAATCACTGTCCCTGTTCCCACTCACAAATATAATTTTAATATCACTGTTACTGCTTTAAAAAAAAAAATAAATAAAAAGAGGCAAGCTTTTCTAAATTCAAAGGAAAATTTTAAGATTTAGGGCAAAAGTGGATTTATTGAAAGTGTTTTTCCAAATACAGTGCCTCAACTCCCAAGAAGTGCAAAAATTGCAACACATGTCTTTGCCAAGCATTCCTTGTTGCTTAAGCTGTGTGTAGCTGCTCATTTAGCACGCAAGTTTTCTGGCTCGCTATGAGACACCTATTTCTCCTCTGACAGAACAGGGCATCTGAGTCATCCCATTCAATCCAGACACCTGGTTTAGGATTTGCAACACTTGTGCACTTGATGTTATTATCTGGATCTTGCCCTGTATGTATGGCCTTTGCGCCTAGTATCAGGCTTTTTACAGAAAAAGGGAAGTTTCCAGTAGTAACATGGAATGTGGAAGGTTCATGGTTTCTATGTGAGATAGTCTAGAAAGGTCCATGCTACCTGAATTTTAGAAGATACAGAACATTTTATGTGATGGCAGGACTGCTATTCACAGACCTTAATAGTGGGACCATTGTTCCCAGGTTAACCTCTTCTAGCTACCTTAAGAAACCTTTTACTGGATGTGTGGATAAAAGAATGGAACAGTTTAAATTGATTATAAGTTGCTGTAGAATCTCTGTGGAGTCTGCTTTTTTGGAAGACTGGAAAGCAAAAATCTTGAGAATGAGCATAAATACTGATAGGTTACATCTTCTCTATGTTCTAGTTTTGTAATGAATTTTGCACAGCCTTCATGAGAAGAAAAGGCCACTGTTCAGAATGTTCTGTGGATCAGGAGGTGAACATTTCGAGTGGCCAGAGTGGAAGTTGCAAAAAAATAAGACCTCCACCCACAGGCACAGAATGACGGAAATATTGTATGTGGACATCAGGTAAAAGGGCCAGCTGTGAGTGACTTGTTCTTTGTGTTAAAGCTTTTTTATAACTAGAAGTACAGCATGCCATCGCGAGGAATTCAAACCATGCAAAGGTAGAGTGCCTCTGCCTGAAAACACAGAGAGTGTGATTGAGAGAGGACCCTCTCTTCCTGGAAACTGTCCATAGTAAAAATGCCTTTTTAAAATGAATCTCCTTGATTATTAACCTACATCTTGTTACTATTTTGTGGTAAATGCGGAACATACCAAGCAGAGAGAAAGAAGTGAATAAGTACTATGGTCAGCTTACGGACGTAAGATACTCATAGTGTCTGTCTTTCTGCATTATTGTATGAAAGAATGGAGAGTTTATATATACTTTTTGATGATTAAGTGAATGTCAGTTTACATGCCCCTGAGGCAGAGAAAAAAATAGACCACCAGTTCCCAGGAATACTTAAATTCTCCCCTATCCCTCATTAAGTTTTATTACAATGCCTCATGTAATGCTTACTGGAATTGGTCCCACCCACAGTTAAGAGTCTCCACCTGTGATTCAGGCTAATCCTCCATCTGTGATTCAGTTTGGGGCCGTTCAGCATCTCAATGATTCTGCTTGGTACTGGGTTTACTGAGAGTCACCAACACCCCAGGTTTGCGGAGCAGACCACAGCAAACTGGAATAGTCTTTGTGCATCTCAGAATGACATTGATCAAATCGTACCTGGGCTATCTCTACCTCATCTGAAGCACCTTTACTTCATTACAACAGTTGGAAGTGTCTTGACTGTGCTTCTTATTCATCATTTACTGTGATGCCTGTTTTTATGTTTGCATTACTATATAGCTGGACACTTGGGCAAGATAAAACACATCCCCCAGGCTAGATGGTATCTCATTACACATAGAGCAACAAAGCAATATGTGGCTGACAAATAGTCAGAGATGTGACATAACTATGGGAAGTCCTTAGGAAGTGGAATTAGAAAATATATAACAATTATGATGAGTTCAGAGAATGGGGTTTGGATTGAGGTGCCAGGTACCCTACAGGAGCTGAAATATACATGTACCACAAGCACCTGTTTCTCCAAAATAGAAACATTGTAGCAGAAATCTAAGTTGTTTAGTACCAAAATGAAGTAAAAATCCCTACTTTTTATCTGAGCAAGTACTTCTGATCTTTAAATTTATCAGTAGTGTAGTTTGGCCTCTTATATCTAGGCCACAGAATTTCACTGATTATCTCATCTGTAATCCTAGTTACTTGTGTTTGGCTAGTGCTGATTTTCTAGTTATTTTTGATTCAAGTTTATCAGGACACAAGGAATCCACCACTTCTCTTGGTACTTCCAAGAGTCTATTGCTGTCATTGTTACAATTGCACCTTCCTTCCAGGATTTATTTCTTCTGGATGTAAATTCCAGCCAAGGTTCCCTGTTACGTCTCTTCATGTGGAATTAAAAAAGCTATTTACAGCTTAGTGATTTCTTCTTTTTAAGACGTTTAAATGTTGCAATCACATCTCAATCTTCTTTTGCTAATCTACACACACCAAATTTGACCCCTCATTTTAAGTTCTCCATCCCTCACATCATTTTTGTAACTCCTGGATCCACTTTTAATATAATTTAAAAACCATGGTCACCAGAATGTACATAGTGTCCCAGTACTGCTGCAGAGAAGGGTAAAACGATCTCCCTACTACTGCAGGAAGCGAAGACAGAAAATAAATTTTGGGGTATTATATCTTATTTAGGGATGCTTGTTTGCTTAAGATTAAAAGGGAGGTGTATTCCCTCTCCTAAAGGTGTCATCATACAAAAGTTTAGTTCTGAAAGTCCTTATTCACCTGGCTGTTTCATTAGGTCTGACCATGCCAGTGTTACCTGACATGCAACTGTGGGATATGTCGTTCTGCAAACTGACTGTAGCAACAGAAACCTCTGAAGGAAGGGACTGTCATTTAATAAGGAGTTTCTAAATAGTACCCGGCACGCTGGGTCCTACCTTAGTCGCAACTTTTAGGTACTATGAAAATATAAAGGTTAAATTTATTATGATAATAAAAGACTGTGGGAGCTGTGCTGCTGAAATCGATCAGAGTAAGATTAAACAATAAAAAGCTGGTTCAAGGCACACTGAAGTAAGGGGGAGCATTCATTGTACTTTGGATCAGTCCCAAAATTAAAGCTTTCATTCTTAAAGGATATCTTAAATTTACTATATAGATCACCCACACAGTTTTTCCAAGGGTCTTTAAGAAATAACGGCTTAAAAATCTTCACCTTTCTTATGCTCTGTGTTACTTGGTAGTATATTTTCTTGATAAATCAGTGACATGAACTTAAGTAGTAAAAATAAATGTTTTTATTTTGAAAATGCCACCTGCAAGTCTTAAAGCCGGTAAGAGTCTGCCTGCGTGTGGAGGGGGGAGAGCTGATGTATTGATCAGCTGAAGTGCTGAAGAGACTATAAACTGATAGTCAGAAGGAGGAAAGAAAAACAAAAAGAAATCACAGGAGAAGACATAGCAGCAGAAAATCTATTGAAAATAATCCACTACTGTCGTCTTCTCAGCTTTTATCCCCAAATGAGACTATCGCTCGGTCTGTTTCTGGTCAAGACCAAGCATAACAAACCTTAAACATTTGGTTTATATTTTATTCCCCATGAAACTTTGAAGGAATTATAGAGAAAATCAAGGCATGTCTTTAAAAATTCTGATCAGGTTTCCTCTGGAGTCTTGCTGCTGGAAGAATGTCTTATGGGTAAATTTCCACTCTCTCAGCGGGGCAGTGTTTTGCATGAACCAACTCCCAGGAGAAAATGTTGTGTGCTTATTCTGTACAACAAGGCTCAGGCAGCATCTCCATATTAAACTGACCAGGGGGAGGGAGGGGAAGCAGTTGACCTGAGGGGAAAGAGGGAGGGATGAGGAGAAGACGACAACATTTATTTCCAAAGCCAGACAGTGCTATTCATAAAATTAAAAAAAAAAACCAACAACCTACCCGCTCCCCCCCCACCCCAAAGCTCTCTGAAATATTTGTGCAGGTTTCCAGTGTGCTATATTACTTACAGCAGTTAAAGAGTGTGAATATCACCTTACCAGAAATACACTCGTTAAAGGTATGAGATAAAGCTCCTCAAACAAGAAATCCTTGTGTCAAGTAATCTTTTTTAGTCTCTTTTAGAGAAAGTCGGAAAAATACTCCCCTTCTTTATTCTTTTACTGCTTGGACTTTAGGCTTTTTTATGCTTCCTAAAAGATTGACTTCACTTTTCAGTCTTTTTTGAACCTGGTTCACAGTACATACTGTCTCACTAATGGAGCTTGTTGTTACTGGGCTATTTCTTGGTATGGTTCTGTGATTCAATACTTTTAATTATCTTTTTATTACAACATGTACCAGGTCCTAACATACAGTAGATTTACTGATAAGGCCATATACCACATGTATTGTACCCATTTATAGTCATTTTTATAATGGTATCTCGCTAATAAAATGTTATCTTATTCATTCAATTTGTGTGTAATAAATCAACAGCCTGTTCGCTTTCTTCTCATGCAGATATCGGTATAAGTATGTACGACTGTGTGCATGTACTAAACCTGATGATGTTGCTTGCATACAAATGGAAATTAGCTTAAGAGCATTTCATTAATGAAAGTGTAGCTGTTTGCCTGTGACCCAAGTAAAATGAATACCCTAAATAAAATAAAATAACATGGGACTCTATTTTACCTCTCACAAGTCGTTTGAAAAAATGCATCCAGCCCATTTTTTCCTGCCATTATTCCCATATTACAGGTTTCAGACCAAAATAATTGTAAATGGTTTGTGATGCTCTCTTTCAGTGTTTTTTCCACGTATAGGATAAATCAGGGATTCCCGATTTACACCTTTTGTGTAATACCACTAAGATGCTGCATTAACTAGCTGCGGAAGCAGCAGCAAATCTCACTCTACATATATGCAAACAAGGATGTATTTAGCTGCTTACACTGCATTGATATCACATTTTGAACTGCGTGATATACATAATGGAAGATGAAGTAATGCTCTATGCCCTTGCTTTAAAGGTGGCCCGTAGAAAGCAGCACTTACATTGTACCTCCTTTCAGAGGAATCTGAACCAGGCTACAAATATGAGTATGTGATAACAAACACACAAATACCTCAGATTTAGTCTGGATTCTTTATAAGTGTAATTACGCCCATACAGATAGTAAAAGTTTGAAACAAGCTTTAAAATGTTTGGAGAAAGTGCAGAATTAGGTATTTCAGTCTTCCGTAAAAACAAGCAAACAAAAAGTCCCCCATAGTTCTGTGTGTTCTCTATGCAGCCATTCTTCTCTGTAGAAGAGCAATCCTAATAGCCATACTACTTAGACTTTGGACTTGACATGAGGAAGCATTTCTTTACCAAGAGGGTGGTCAAACACTGGAGCAGGCTTCCCAGGAAGGTAGTCGATGCCCCAAGCCTGTCAGTGTTTGAGAGGTATTTGGACAATGCCCTTAATAACATGCTTTAAATTTTGGTCAGCCTTGAAGTGTCCAGGCAGTTGGACCGGAAGATCATTGTAGGTCTCTCTTCCAACTGCAATATTCTATTCTGTTCTGTTCTGTTCTGTTCTATTCTATTCTATTCTATTCTACTTCAAAAAGACAATTAAAGAGTAAAATCTACACATTAACAACATTTTTAGGAAAACATAAATTGGAATTTGTTGCTAAGAAAGCAAATATATTACTGAACTGTTACGGAATGGACAACTTACACCCTAAACATGAAGTGCGTCACCAAAAAACTGTATATACTAGAGACAGTGGGAGTATATCAGAGTGGTCTTCTGGTAACTTTTCTCTCTGATCCACATTTCTAAATTTTCCTCTCCTTCTGCTGAATCCTTGATCAAACCATCTCCCAGTTGGTGAAATCAGTCCCAGCAGCTCTCACTGCTGTTTGGAATTGTCTGGTGAGTAAATGAAAATGGAAACTAAAGGATTAAATTAGTGATCAAATTTACTCCAAAGACTTCTAGCATGATTATTTTGACTATGAGAACCTGTGTATAAAATAAGATTTAGGACTGATTATCCATGTCTGTGTATCTCTGTTGTTCAAATGGAAAAATAACTTGTATTTGGATGAAAGAAGTGCATGGACTTTATTTCTTGATCAGAAGCAAAAAAGGTACATTTTCTGCCTCTGAGAGCAGGGTGGCAAGTGTCTGCATTTGCTCCAAGAACTGCCTACTAGTTTTCTCACTGGAAACTGCAGCTGGCATTAGCTGCTGACTCAATGTTCCTCAAATGCAGGAGCCCATTTAAGAAGAAACTGAAGGATTTGAGCAGAAAGTGAGGTGTTTCTCCCTGGGGCAGAGAAATTTAAAGCTTGCTATGGTAATGGTCCTTTCCCCCTTCTTATTACTCAGTTCTGGGAGGACATTTACCATATTTTTAACAGCTATAAGGAAAGCACTTGCTTTACTTGGGACAGCTGATCAGTGGACATGGTTCATCTGCTTCTGTTGTAGATTCTTGTCTGGCTGTACTCCTATCTAATCAAATCTCTAAGAGAAACAGGTCAGGTTCATCTTGCTATGGTAGCAACCTCTGTCTAGGGAGAAATTTTAAATTCATTTTATGGGGTCCAGACTGTATAATTTATTTATATGTTTACTTTTGATCCTATTGAGTATGGCATCTTAAAAGATAATCTGCAAAGCTTGGTTAAGGAATCAGCTCCTTAATTTCCCTCCCCCCGTCCTCCCCCCCCAACCTAGTAATATTATCCTTCCTTCCTCTGAAAAACAATTTCTGAAAACCTTAACATTTTTTCTTTCATTACATTTATATGATTACCCTCAGTAATTAAATCCTTAGGAGTTCAAACTGTTGAATCTCTACCTGTGAACTGCAATTCTTAATTCAGAGTACAGTGTGAGCTAATCAATATCCCTACAGTAATCCAGTTCTCATTATAAAGGTCTAATCCTTTCCCAGTGAACTCAGGGATTGGTTTTGCCTCTCAGCACAGGCAGGATCAGAATTCAGCCATATCTTGACCAATGCTATAACCTCTGATAAAGACAACAGAAAATTCTATTGATGTGTGAATACAAGATATTTGATGGTTTAAGTTGTGACAGGTTTTAAATAAATTTTTCCATCTGTTTATGAAAAGACAAGTTTGAAGGAAAAACTAAGCAGTATCCTTTAAGACAGCATCCAGCATGTTAACTGTTGAAATAGGATAACTATGCTAAATTGGTACAGTATTTTCTTTTTCTCTTTCTTTGTCTAATAATAATAACGATAGGGGGGGAAGGGGGAGTAAAGATACAGATTTTCCAAGCAATGTTGTCTTCTAAGCCAAAAACAAGTCATCAAATCCAAATCCAGGTAGGAGCACAGTGGCTCGGTTAGCTTTTCCACGTGAGTAGAGTGAATTTTCAAAAAATTCTCTGAAGCAAGAAGTATTTTATTGTCTAAACCCCAGATTTTCCATGTAAAGGTGTTTTACAAAATACAAGAATGAGATAAAAGAATCCTAACCCTTTCTAGCTGAAGGATTCATTGTTTTAATTAATTATCAGTCTGAGCTCAACCTTTTCTGTTTGCATACAATGTTACTGCCAGATGCCAAACCTGGAATCCTGGGCAGATGGATCAATCATGCTACTGTATTTTATTTCCTTTCTATAAGCAAGCCCTGGGTCTCCAGGCAGCAAAGTATTTAACATTAGTGTGAGTAAAGTGCTTAAGGTTTAAGCATCTGTTTAGGAGCTTTACTGGATCCGTTTTATAGTTAACTAACTGACAGACTTTGAAATGATCAGAAAATTAACTTGTTATTTAATGACACTGTTTTGGAAAGAAAATTTGTATTACTCATAAGTATTACAGGTAGGAGGAAGTGGCTGATGACGAACATGACAGATCATTGATACACGGATCTCAGATTGCTTGTTAAGATAAGTGGAAGTGGGGGATACGTGTTGTAGTATGGTCAAATGGAGACGAATAAGGGACAAAGCCAATGCTTGGAAAATGGAGACTCTGTTGTGGGAAGTTGTGGTTTTAAAGGGCTTTCGAGTTCTGGTAAATAATCAGCTAAAGGTGAGCTGCCAGCTAACAAAGTAGGGAAAGCAATGTCATGTTTGGATAATGGGTAAATCTCAAGTAAAGGATAGGAAAAAGATTTTATTTTGGGGGGTCTGGTGAAAATCCAGTGAGACCTTGGGTTCAGTTTTGGTGCCCACTTTTCAAGAAAGACGATAATACTTTGGAGAGTGTTGGGAGAAAAAAAGAGAAGAATGGTTAAAATATTTTTTTAAAATACGCTTTGCAATGAAAGAATCTGAGATCTCCATCTGTTTTCTTATCAGAGGAGGTTACTTAGTCCTGGTGTACAAGTACTAAAATAGAGAAGAAAATTCTAGAAGGTTACAGACAAAAGCAAACAACACTCTGAGACTGGAAATTGAGGGCACTTTCTTAAATTAACCATTGCAATTCACTTTTCAAAATCAATAGAACAAAGTACCTAAGATTTTTAACCCTCTGATTCCCTATTGCAGAAAACATATAAATAGGTGTTTTTTCTTAAAAATCTGTGCTCCTGTTTGAAAAAGATCCTTTTCAAAAAACATTCATGGTCTGAGTTACACAGAGGGGTCAGTTTTCTTGACAGCAATGCTTCTTTCAGCCTTACCTTTTCCCGACAAGAATCTGTAGAAAGCAGTTCAGTCCCTGCTTTTAGCAGAAAAAAAATCATACTAGTTTCCTCTTTGGAGAAATGAGAAATGCCTCCATAAAAACAGTAGGTACCTTCCTTTCTCAGAGTCTGTGCTACATTTACACTAAAGTGGCTCTTAAAATTATAATACCCTTTATATGCATGAGGAAAAATACTGAGAATTAGGGAAGAATGGACACTTTACCTTTGGGAGTCAAAACGGCACGGCAAAGAAATGCAAGCCTAACGCCACCTCATATTAACCAAACAGATGGCCGAGTTAGCTGAAAATACTGTGACTTGAAGTACTGCAGGACATGAGTATGATCTTCGCCGATGAGGGCTGTGGATGGAGCCGCCCCCTTCCCTAGGACTGGTGCACAGGAAGGTAAGCACTCCTGCAGGTGCTGCTCCATGCACCCAGCACAGTGCCAGCGCTGCTGGTCAGGAAGGAGAGAGTGGTTCAGCTCCATAAAGTAGCAATGCTCCAGCACTATTCACTATAAATGTGGCTAATAAGTCCTGTTTTTCAGAAGGGATGAATGCTTTGGGAACTGCACCGTGACGGCACTTTAGGGATCTTTAATCAGTGGAAATTTGGTGCTACTGCTTAGTGAATTGTATTCTGAGGATGTGGGCACTGCGCTCCCTTGCCTGGTGCAAACGTGCCCTCCGCGCAAGTGAAGTGTGCCCTGTGCTGCCTGCTCTGTGCGGTGAGATCAGGAGTAACGGAGGTTCTCTGATGAAAGTGTAATTGCATGCGCAGTGTTATTTATGACTCAGTTGAGTCTACACTTGAGAGATACCTGGTGATAAGGAGTATAAGCATTTACAGGACCGCATTTGTGATTTGCCTCGCTTTTCCAGACCCCATAAATGGTACGATCCCCTGATAGTTTGTTGGGTTTGATAATAGTATCACTAAATCCACTGCATGGAATACTGCAATTACTTTCTTACAGGTTTTGCTTTTTGTACTCTTTCTTTGGCAATTGTTTCCTGATTCACCTCTGTAGCATTAAGATTACACTTCACTGAGCCAGCTAACATAAAGAAGATAGGAAGTGCCTACATCTTTTCCCTTGTTTTTTCCTCCGAGTGTTTTACACAAAGCAAAAGATCTGTTTAAAGCCACAAGCGGAAAACTTCTACTTGTTTTTAGAAAGTCTGTTTGATATTTATATTTATTTATGTCTCTGAGTTTATATGAATTTCTTTTAATTACAGTGCCATTGTAGCCTGTTATGGTGTTGCCTAAATCATGAGCTAAGTTGTACTGAAGATCAGAGAATCAGTGTGCTTCGTTGTCCCATTCTGTACTCAGTGCTCCTAATTTAGGCTAAGACACTGCTCACCTTCTCCCCCCTTCTAAAATTACAGAAATGTCATTAGGATTCATTTTTTTCTTTATGAATGGTTAATATAGATGAACCTAAGGGCAGAAGAAAATAGTCAGGTTTTAACAACATCACATTGTCATATACCTCTATCTTAAATTGTAGAAGGAAGAAGCTTTAGAAATCAAAGTCCTTTAAAAGATTGGTAGCATTTAGGCTTGATCCTGAATGGTACTGAGCATTCTTTCCCTGGTCCTGTAAATTCTTAACTTTTAAGTTCTCTGCAGCTGTCTTTGTGTTTAAGTGTTTTGTTGGATTTGGGCCAGAATGCTCAGCGTTATAACTAAAGAGGTTTAACCTGTGGAATCTGGATCCCTTAAACTTGAAATCAGACCTCTAACATTTCCAAGACCAGCAATTAAAATAACTTTCAATCTCTCTTGGCTAAAGTATTGATTAAGAAACAAATTTTAATCATCATCAGTTGTGCTTAGACTCTGACTTGCAAACAGCTGCACATCTGCTTAACTTTACTGACTCATAGACTTCAGTGTTAACATGTAAAGTCGTTAAGTGATTTGGAGAGAAAATTATCTTTACTATTACCATGTCTCCTCACTGCAGTTTTTTCACAAGGAGTACTGTACGACTGAGGTCTTCTGGTAAATGGTAAAGTATTTTGGTCCAACTTCAGAGATACCTCCTGCCTTCTCTGACAAAGTTTGACTTCAGTTATGATAAGCAAGGAGGCATTTTCTTGCTGCAGTTTGTAATTTGGCAGGGGGATATTTTACCGGTTGTTAGGAGAGAAATGAGTTCTGCTTCCTAGTTAGGACTTTGTTTTCATTGGATGAGAATGAGAGCAAATATTTGGACATAAATGTTTTATGGCAGTACCATATGGTCCTTGGTATTTTACTTTTAATTTTTTGTAGTTGCATTAAAATTCCTTTAATATTACCAATGTATTTAATTTAAAAGATAAATGTTGCATGTAACCTGAACAGCTGTTTTTTCCTAAATTTGCTATAGCATCAAGAGTTTTGCTTCTTCGAAACCCAGTGGTTTATCTGGACATTTTATCTCTCATTTGTTTGTGGAGAACTTGTTTCTCTTTTAAACTAATAAATACCATGTCAGTTATATTGCATTGTCACAGCTTTGCTCTTAACTGTAGTTTGTGATTAATTTCTAATAGCAATCAGTGAAATTAAATAGTTGGTTAATATGTGTTTCCAGGATTTTCTTCGCCTTGAAAGAAATGGCACTAAATTAAACAGAAAGAACCACCAAAACAAAACTCTTCCATTTTTTCTTTTTGTCTTCCTTTCCTGAAGGAAAAAAATTCCCTTAACTGGCACTGGAGACTCAAAACTGAAGACTTACCTTATTCTCTTTCCCAGGGTAGTATTACAGGGGAAATGAGCTTCAAAATCCAAAGGCCCTTGCAGTACCTGGGGACTTGCTGGGACAAATGAAACACACAGGGGTTTAATCTTATGAGTGTGTTCACAGAAGAAAAAAGTTATATTGGAGTAAAATTACTGTAGGGTTATCACTCAGTATTTTCCAGTGTCCAACAGTGTGCATGCTATTTAACAAAAGCAAATAGAGAGTAAGAGCTATACCCAAACAGCTCATGTGCACTAAATCATACCCTAATAAATTGGGAAGAAGGGCAATGAGAGCATTTGAAAGAATCTTTTAACTACATCTGGCCCACAGTCCTCTTGTTTCTCTTTTAAAAATTCTGGTGGGTTTTTGGTTTTTTTTTTTGGGGGGGGGGGGAGAATAAGATTTCATATCAAAGCCTAATTTTATACTTATATTCTAAAAACTTATTTTTCTGTGAGAAGTTAATTCAGTAATAGTCACCAGATGGTGTGCAAATACTAATGAGGGGATGTTATGACTCTTGGGTTCCTTGTGGAGGTTGTAGGAGTCGGCATCTTGCCATCAGAAAATAGATGCCGGGGGAGTAGAAGTGCTCCCTGGGGAGGATGTGACTGGACCAGCAGGGCTTCATTTTTGTTGCTGCTTTGTTGGTGGGAGTTCTATGAGTTGTAAGAAAGTTTCTCTTCATTAGTTTTAATGAAAGAGAAAATGGTGGGACGTGGTGCTCTGTATCACTATTTTGAAGAGTGTGATTAATCTTCATTTTCATCGAACCTGAGCAAATACTTAATACAGTTTTTAAAAGTGAAGTAAAGCACTATTGCAGCCCAGATAGATTTGGAGTTTGGGACACAGGGCGAGATGGACATTTATGGGATAAAGAAACAGTTATTTCGAGGAAGAAGGGAAATGTTCTTATTTTTTCTAGTGGAATACTTAATGCTACCTCTTTAGAATGATAATGCTGTGTGTTCTCTGCCATATGATTTATTGCTAGTTAATCCATCACATCTGTTCTCTGTCCCAGTGGTGGCATATAAACATTGTAAGGCAAGCAAGATGAAACAGAGCTCTGGGATGTCTTTTATAGCAGATCTATGTAAGTGTGAAAGTAGAAATGTCTGTTGATTCATAGCAGCATGCTAAGGAGCTTCTAGGCAACAATGGGCACTGACATGTCAATTCCCTTGTGTGACTTGGGCTCTCTTCCCATCCACTCACTCACTCATCCCCAGAATTTACACTGCCAAACTGAAAGGGAAAAGAAAATGTTGACAAATACATAACACTGTCTCTTCCAGATACATTGCATTTATATTTGCCAACAGGAGAGCTACTGACTTCAACTACTGAAAAGCCTTGGGACACGTGTTCGGGGTTTAGTAATGAGTTGCGGAGTACTGTGCTGCTATGGAGAAGTCTGACGCAAGATGATGTTGTCCAATCTGAAACAGGTCATTGGTCTCATTCAGGTGCATGAAAGGTGTTCCCAATGTGTGATGATGTTCTTTAACGCCCTTCCTGGTGAAAATTATTAGAGACAGAGACCTCATGTGTAGTCCTAACATTTAAGATTGAGACATACTTGTGAAGCACCTTGGAGGACTGCATTTCTTCTGTTTTCAGAAGTTAAATTTCAGAATAGTTAAATGTCTACTGTTGTAACCTTTTTATGAATACTAATCTTACTCAGAAAAACAGTCAAATCACAGCAATTTTTTATGTAATAGCTTGGTTATGAGTGTACCTGAATACATATGCACCTGCAGAGAACAAATTGATCCACTAGGAGCTGCAGATATGTCAGCTTTATTAAGAAACAATACAATTATTTTAAGAATAATATTGCCTGCATGGATGTTATCAGTGAAGCATGTAACATGACATATGAAACATGATGAATTTAGGGAACTAAAAAGATGGACCACTTTACAGATAGACAAAGTATGTCTTAGTACACCCCAACCATCATTCCCCTACTTCAAGCTTGGCTATATTTTAGTCTTACATGCTTTGAGTGAAGCATACTGTGATGACTTCTGGTTCTAGGTTCAGAAAACCAAAAAAAGCTATTTTGTGAATTTGATTCACCAGGTTCTGGAATTTGACACACATCTTCTGTAAATACAAAGAGGTTTTTAAAAAATCTTTTTCTAAACCCAAATTCTGTGTGGTTTCCATTTTTCTTCAGGCCTAGATGAATTTAAGACATGTTAGCTTGCATAATCCAAGACATTTTTTTTTCTTTTCATTCTATTAATCTCTGCTTGTAATTGTAAGTTATATGTCAAAAGCTAGAATGTATATCCATATCTTGCCAATGAAATTTGTATATTCTCCATTATTCAGGTTATTCAAATGGAGACCATTAGAACTAAAAGCATTTTGCTTTCTTCATAGCCTGCTATATCACAGATTCCCATTGGAGCTGCCTGAACAAATCCTGCATGTGTAACTGGCATGTCGGGACATAGATCTGAAATCTGCTTCCATTAACTATGGTGATGGTATTTATAAAAAAAAAAACAAACAAAAAAGCCCACATTTGGGAACCTGTAGTATATGGAGATAAGGACTTGATCACTTGTGTCAGCAGTTGTTGGCAAATCATTTTCCCTGTGGAGCTCCTCAGCCCCCCAACAGAGTTTCTGTTTGCATCTAAACTGGTATGTAAAGATGAGAGAAATTACATCCTGCTGAACATCCATTGAAGTTTCAAATGGGTTTGGATGGGAAATTTGGTAATCACAGAATGGCTGAGATTGGAAGGGACCTGTGAAGGTCATCTTGTCCAACCCTTCTGCTCAAGCAGAACCACCTAGAGCAGGTTGCCCAGGACTTTGTCCTCGTGGCTTTTGGATATCTCAAAGGGTGGAGATCCCGCAAGCTCTCTGGGTAACCTATTCCAGTGCTCAGTCACCCTCAGAGTAAAAAAGTGATTCCTGATGTTCAGAGGGAACCTCCTGTGTTTCAGTTTGTGCCCATTGCCTCTTGTCCTGTTAGTGGGCACCAATGAAAAGAGCCTGGTTCTGTCCTCTATGCACCCTCCCTCCAGTTATTGATGTGCATAGATGAGATCCTCCTGTGCCTCTTCTTCTCCAGGCTGAACAGTCCTAGCTCTCTCATATGTGAGGTGCTCCCATCCCTTCATCATCTTCGTGTACCTTTGTTGGACTCTCTCTAGTATGTCCATGCCTTTCTTGTACTGGGGAGCCTGGAACTGGGCATGATACTCCAGGTGTGGCCTCTCCAGTGCAGAATAGAGGGGAAGGACCACCTCCCTTTACCTGCTGGCAAGACTCACTGAAGTCAAATCAAACGAAATAGTAATCAAATAGTACCTCTCATAATTTGTATTCCATTGTACCAGCTGAGATACAGCCACATCTAACCTTCTTATACCTTCATTTTTCAAGCACTTGAAATCAGCTTCAATCTCTGATCTCTCTTCAGTTCCTGCTAGACTTTTCATATGGCCATTAGAATAAGAAATTACACTCTACAGGAGTGTATTGTTTTCAGTTTGGGAAGTTGTATAAAACAACTCTTATATATAGAAAAGCAGTTTCTACACAGTTTCATTTGTTAGGTATTATGGAAGTGCCTGGGACGTAATCAAACACCTGTACTGATTTGTGCTAAGCCCCATATGGACAGCTAGAAAGGAAGAGGGTTTGCTGTGGCTGTACTTGTAAATTAAGCAGCGTCCAGGAGTGTTCCCAAGCACTGCCATCCTGCTGGTACTTTGGGAGAACAATTCCTGACATGGCTTTTGTCTGTGCCCACTAGCACTTTCCCAAATGATTCCTACATATAGCTCAGAAACTAGCGCAGTTGAGGGACCAGTCCCGAAAGGCTGTTAGCTTATGTCCACCCTGTTTTGGATGCTCATACTGGTTTGTGATACGGCTGCTCACCGTTCTGCGCCTGCTGACCTCAGTGCTGTAGTATGGTCTCAGGCACATTTAAGTTACTACTGTAGGCTTAACCTCTGCCTCTGGGTCCCATGATGCCTCCAGTATGTGTGCCAGGATATAACCAGAGAAATAAAGTTATAGTGGGGAAAAAGCTAAATGAACACAGTGGAATAATAAAGTAGAGCTTATAATTCCTGATCAATACCAGATGGAAGAGATTTGTAAATACCATAGCAAAAGTAAAGTTAAGAAAGGGTTTAAAGGATAAAGTAATGGCGTTTTAAAAGTTTGGTGGGGCTGTTCTCTCTGCATACCAGGGCGGTCTGAGAGAAATTGTCACTGCTTGCAGGGCAGCAACAAGAATTTGCTATTCATGTTGTTGTCAGAATGAAATGGGGGACAGTGGCTCAGTAAGGTAAGAGATCTATGTAACGGATTGTTGTGAAGTTCTGACAAGATGTATCATTTACTGAAGTGGAAGTCATCAACCAGTGAGCCTGAGGGCCTGTGCAGTTTGGTACAATATATGGCAAACTAAGGCCTCCCTCAGAAGTTTCCAACAAAGAAGTCATATCAATGCACCAAAAAGTGGCTTAGTCTTGTAATTTATGATACTCTGAGGGTCAGCAAATACAGCTGCAAATTACGTGTACTGTAGTTACATATATTTCTCAACACAGATATGTATAGTCTATTAATGTATTAGTTACTTAACCTACCAAATGTTAGGTAACTTTTCTTGTCGGTTTTATCAGTCTTCACAGCTCGTGTATTTGCAAAAACACGAGGATGGGAGAAGTTAGCAGAAATTTTTTTTCCTTCTAGACTTCTGAGAATATAACTCTATCTAAGGAGAACGGAGATCTTAGTAAAAGCACGTTAGTGCAAAGCAGTATTTCAGGGTTGGGGGGAAGGAAAAAGCAACCAAGCAACTCGCTACTGTTGTCGGATTTGACATGCCCCAGGCCACCCCGGCAATGGATTAAGTAGGTAATATAGATCCTGAGAGCTTTCTTTGCTTCTCACCTTTTTGTTAGACTGAACTATGGTGGTTTTGCTTAGCTTTGAAGCAGAAGTTACTAATAAAAACACAATACCAAAAGTGCTGTTTGCCATGATTCAGTCCAGTGGCAAACTCTACAGTAGCAGCTAATCTGGAGGCTAAAACTGATTTCCAGTGAGCTGCTTTCTATATTTAATTCAAGGGCAGATCATACCACATTCCCACTGACACACTCAAGCAGCAAAGACAAAAGTAGGACCATGAAACATGGAACCTCAAAGCTAAGTAATAAATGAGTTTGTTGGAGTAGTGAACACTTATAAGTCAAAGAGAATGAAGATGGAATTGAAGTCCTAGGAATTGCCAAGAGGTGTGTTTTCAATTCTGAAATCTTTTTTGCAGTGTGATGGAACTTCACCTTTTTTTAAGTACCATTTATTTCATTTTCATCTTAATCTAGATTTATTATGCAGCAGAAAAAAAAATAATAGTTTTTCAGTTGTATTTCAGTTAAGCCTTTAAACCACTGTGGAAATGGCAGAATAACTGCACTGCATGAACCTTGAAACTTTTTAAGGTGGTTGGATATCTAAATTATTGAAAAGCTTTTTTTTTTTGCTTTGGAGATAGCTTGAAGAGATCATGGCAGTTTTAAGAGGACTTAAAAATATGATTAGGAACTGTTTTTTTAAAATATGTAAGGAACATAATACAAATAATGATTATATAAGTGTAGCTCTCCTGTGAATTATAAGTAGAAAAGACAGAGAATATCTTAAGGTTAACATTGTTATATGTGACAACAGCACTGACTTTTTATGAAGGAGGGGATAGACCCCAGGGTTGCTGTGTTGTTGCCCTTTGACACTGAATAGTTACAGTAAGTGCATTGGTAAATCTCCGTTTTCATTTTCCCAAACACTCTTACGGCACATGTCTAGGAGAACAAGCTGAGCTTGAAATGTGCACTTGGCATGTTGCATCTTTCTTTGGAAATCCATGTAAAACAGGATTGTCTTCCCTGAATGCATAAACTACTCAATGCTGAGTGCAAACTTAGTAAGTATTGCAGTTTGTTGACAATCCACAGTATTTCTGAGCAGGTTCAGATACTTTTCATATATCTGTTCAAATTACTTTTGAATTTCCATGGTAATAGTTTTATACTTGTAGATCACTTACCTTATGTTGGAAGAATTTTTTTTAATCCACTTTAATTAGGTAAACGATTATATGCTATACCTAGTTTAGCCTTCACCAGAGCTAGTATTAGTGCTACTTTCTTGCTTTTTGCATTGGGCTCTTTCTTTGCTATGGAGCTGTCTTAGGATACAGGCTGGGACTTGGGTGTGAACGCCTGCTCTGCAAGACAGGACTTCAATGTGCCTAGCTGCTGCTCCTGTGGTAGGAGTTGCTCCTAATAAAGGCACCACGACTCCTGTGATCATGCCACCTGGTTACCAGGGCTGTGGTAAGCTGGGGTGCTCAGTGATGCTTTCCTTCAGACTTGTGGGAGATACGATCTGGATTTTTGGCGTACAAATGAAGGATTATGAGGAGTCTTTGAGAGGACTGCCTGAGCTAAGGTGGTTTTGTTTGCGTCTGGGCTGCCCCATGAATGTTTAGCCTCTCAAAGAGAGTAGTCTGCCTGACCTTCACACTTATGGGTAGAGATTCATGTGTGCATGAGGGGAGATGGCTGTGTACCAACTCTGACATAACTCCACTGAATTAACATATTTAAGACTATAAAACATCTTTCACAATGAGATTTTTCAGGCAAAAGAGTGTTTATGTTTACTTACTGATTTATAACGGATATGAAAGTAAATGTTCATTAAACCTTTGCAATTAGGGAACTTTTCTGTTCACTTAATGATGACTTCAAATACTGTCTGATATGTGTCATTGTAGGAAATGTTACACTTGTCAGACAGTGCCTTGAAATGTGATTTTTTTTTTCCCGAATACTGTTGAAAATCATTATTCATTTATTAAGTGCCAAAAGTGTATTACTGCAGCATGAGGAACAGAATAAGACTCAGTTTGGCTCCAAGGAGATTACAAGACAGCAGATATTTAAAGGAACAAATATACTGGGCGATTCAGATGTTCTGACTGGCAGTGGTGTCATTATTTTCTCTTCATCTGTCCTCCCTCATAGCTCACATGAAAGACGGCGAATGGGTAAAACACTTTTATCTAGGCTGGCGATTGCTGCAAAAGAAAGATTTGGCCTGGGAAACACGAGCTGTCTACGTATGAGAGTAAAAGGGAGGCCTAGGTATATAGTTCTAAAAACCGAGTTTTCCTTCATTACTGTGCCCCCTGTACAGCAAGAGGGCTGCAGTGCTCGCATCATTTAGTGGCTGGAGAAGCGATTTTGGTATGAGGACTATAAATTTTATTTCTGACAAGCAGTATGACCTTAGGGAAGTTATTTTATTTATCTGGGCTTCAATTCATCCAACTATAAAAAGTGGAAAATAATGATTTTCCACCTTTCCAAAGTGCTTTGAAAGAATTATAGGTACCATTTACAGAATATGCAAAATATTGGTAGTATTAAAGCTTGGGAAACCTTTTTTACCAATCCCTTGGGATATCCAGCTGCCTTAACTAGATTTTAGGTGCATCTCCAAATATTAGTATTCATAAATCAGTTTCAGAAAAGTTTTCAAAGCTATACTTCATGACCACATGTGGTATAATTCCTTACTAAAAGGAAAGCCCAAGGTATTTCTTTTTAATGTCATTAACAATTCCTCTGTAGAGCTTAGCTAGTGAATTTTAAAGGCTGATGGGCCTTCAAATGGTCATTGTCTAGTCTGAACCCCTGTTTAAAACTTACCTTAAGTCTAGTGGCTTTGCTTGAATGATAGATTATCTTTCAGGGGGGAAAAAAGAACAGACAAAAAAACCAAAACCTCATTCTAGTCTTGGTTTAAACATTTCTAATAATAGAAAATCCACTACACACCTTGGTAAATTGCTCTGAGGTTAATTGTGTTCACTGCAGAAATATGTACCTTTTTCTCTAGTTTGAATTTGCTTAGCTTCAGCTGAGGTTTCAGTGTTAATTCCTGTATTGATTTTAAAATGTGAAAATTCATTTTTATTTTTAACAGGAAATGGGTCTGAGTTTCAGTACACTGTGGAATAGAAACAATGCTGAAATTATTTTTCTGTGAAATAATTTTCCTGTTATTCAGTCAGCTCCACTATTATCCTGAAATAGTTTTGCAGTTTTTTAACTCTGTGTCATTTCTTGGGAATAGAAGTCAAACTTATGCAAGAGTAAATTCCATAACTCTTCTTCTTTCTTTTTCATGAATATTTTGTTACTTCATTTGCTTTTCTTCAATCCAGTACCTCCACAATTCTATTATTTTCATTAAAGCACCATCAGTGGTATACATGTAATTTCTCTTTAATTCCATAGAATGAATACCAAGAGGTCTTTGCAGAACGGATGGGGTTATGTGGTTAAAATTAGAAACTGGATAATAGCAGCACTTTTTTCTGGAGAAAGGCAGAGGACTTCTGCCGTTGTTCAGTTTTGCATTAAAAATATATTGGTATAAATCCATGTGAACTTTTTTTAAAGACATTTTGGCAAATCATGACCGCTAGATCATGCTATATAGAAGAACAAAATCATTTATAAATAGTAGATAAAACACTTGCAAAGATCAGGTACATAACCGCCCAGTGAAGAAATGTATAGGGACTGAAAGGATTGAGGCATATAGAACTGAAAGTGTGGTTTGTTTGTTGATTTGTCTGAACTGAGCCTAAACTGGGTTACAGGCAGACCCTCCCGACTGTAAACTGTTTTGAAAAACATCAAAACATGTTAATCTTTGATATTATGGTAGCAAATGTACTAACAGGACATAATTCGGAATATATGATGATAATAATGCAGAGATACATAAAACTAGATTGAATGATTTTCTAGGTGATCCCCAGTAATGCTATTTGCATATGTGCTATTGCATATAAATTAGGGCACCACTGGTTTTTTTTGGGGGGGAAGTATGTGTAATTGTTGGTAAAAGAAATGTCAGCAATTTGGTGAAAGGAAGGTTAAGGAGTACTGACGGAATACCAGGTGGGCTGTTCACTGGTAGAAGTTGCTTCCCATTTGTGTTGGCGAAGTGCCCCTAGACTTGATGGCTCCAGTCCCAGCAGGAATGGAATCTGCTCTCTGAGATAGCTCTGGAGAATCAGTCCTGAAAGACTAGTTTCAGACCATCTGGAGCCAGATGGCCAACTTCAGACTTCTACAATTTAAAGGGCAATTTATTGGGCTTATTGAAGTCTAAGTGAGCTTTGCCATTGATTTCAAGGAGAGAGATGAATTTACACCGGGTTTTGGGTTCAGAAGTATTACCAGGTTAGAAATCTTTTAGGATAGAAGTCGAACACTCTAAGAAAATGTGTGGGGGCTGTACTGGGAATGAGAATCTGGATTTTCCAAGAGCAGATGGTGAAAAATATCTTTGCTGCTAGCTGGTGCCTGAGCTTGAATTGCACTACTTTGCTGTTAAAATCCAGTCTATTCAAAGTCTGTCTGCATGAATCGTAGATTTCTAAATAAAAGTGTAATAGGATAATTTAGTAATTTGGTGTCTGCTGTCTACTCACTTTCTCTCCTAAAAGAAATTACCAAGATCCAAATACACTAACCATTCAGTGTCATGAATACAGATATTGCTGAATGTTTCTTACTGTATTCATTGGTAAACTATTGTTTCTCTTGGGTGTTTTGACTCTCTGTTCTAAGTTTTATTCGCCTTGTTTTCTGAACTATCAATTTACCGTTCTTTCGCAAATTGAATTATCTTCTGTTCATGATTATTCCATTTAAAACTCCCTGCAAAAATAAACCCTAAAATATTAGAATTACAAGTATTAAGTCCTTCCTTTGAAACAAGCTGAGTAATTCAACATGGGGGGACATGGGCTAAAAGAAGAATTGAGAAAGGAAGTCCATATATTGAAAAGCAAAACAGGTGAGGACCTTTTAACAGTTACATTATTCAGTGCACAAAGTAGCTTATTTTGGGCAAAAGCTACTTAGCCTATAGCACCTATATAGATTTTTCAGGCAATACTTTTATACCTTGAAATTGCATTGAGTTGTGTGGAATCACAGCATCATAAGAATAAGGTTCCAAATATATGTGTAGTGCTGAAAAAGAATGGGATTAGACAGTGAGAAATTTGCTTATTACTGGCATAGGTGCATAGACATGTATAACAGTGATAATAAAGTAGCAGTAGTTACTGCTAGATGAGTTTTTATGACTTTCATTGCAATTATGCAAATCCTTCATCTCATTTTCTATATGTATAAATAAAGACAGTTTTCATTCTGTAGTAGAAAAGCCATGACATTCCGTGGTTTTCAATATATAGGAGCTTGGACTTAGCTAACAGTTGCTTATGGACCCAAGCTCTGAGACTCGATGGGTGTGCCCCCGGTACACCAGGGAGCATGATAGAGAAATTCCCCTGATGAGTAAGATGGTGGGTTACCTTCCCTCACTGCCGTGCAGTATGGCACCATACTGGCCCAGCAGTGGTGTACACGTGTTAGTGCAGCCTTGCTGCCAGGTCGTAAACTGCATCAGCCGTTCAGATCCCAGCACCCTCCATCTCTGATCTTCATTCCTCTGTGTGGACATGCTGCATGAATCTCTACAGTCCTCATACTAAAAAAGAATGGGAAAGAGAATTGCGCACTGGAATACCTGGACCATGTCAACAGATACTGGAGTGCAGACAGTAGTTACCGGGTGCAGGTAATTGGATATGAGATCTCTGCTATATACAGTATCCTAATATTGGCCCCATTTTATTAAGGGATGGGCATCATTCTGCTTTCCTGTATATCTTCACTACATCTCGAGTTTTAGTTTTAACTTGAAATCTGACAAGCAGTGAACTTATTACTATTTCCAAATCATCATAAAAAAAACAAACAAACAAACACTTGAGTACTTCAAAGCCAGGCAGAAGTTAATGGGACTGCCACAGTAAATATCCCCAGTTGGGGATTCCCTGCTGACACCCTGTGCTAGCAATTGATCAGGTGGTCAGGGCTTCATTCATATGGTAGAGTGCATATGCTTCAATTGGGTTGTTACGCATTACAAGTTAGTGCCTTATTAAAAGGTTAAGTATATTGCATTAAATTAAATTATATTTATCAGTTTTTCAACTTTTGCCAGACTTGTAATCTATTAAAAATAAGTCAGGTTTGATTAGATTTATTACCAGTAAAACCTATTAACTGGCATTACTGAGGCTTCTTTCTGTTAATTTTTATTCAGGTTAGTACTGTATGTGATATCCCATTGGTTTAATCACTGGATTAAATCTAGGCCAATAGTTATCTGATTTTATCACTTGGTACCTTTTGAGTATTTGCACAGTAGCACTCTGCAAATCTTCTAGAATTTCCTTAATACAACAAGATTTATAATGGATTAACATCAGTATGATGAATATTTTCTTGGCCATTCCTTTAATATATTTGGGTGCAGATTACTGAGATCCATTGACTTCAAAATATTTATTCCAAGTAGCTATTTTTTTAACTCCCAGATATGACACTAATGCATTAAAAAAAAAAAATAATCCCAGTGTCACTGTACATTATCTGTTGTCATAGCTAAAGAACGTGTCAGCTTTTTCTATGTGCCTTAGCAATTTGTCACCTTGAAATAGTCAATACATCGCTAAAAATCACTTTTGTTCATAATATCCTTACCAAAAAAAAAATATTTACCAGGAGCCCTGCTAGTCCTGATTTTTTCTGAATGCCTTTAGCTTTGTTCCCAGTCAGATTGTCCTGGTTTTTGATTGCAGTCATGGCTTTTTTTTTTCTTCTTCTTCTTTTTGGGCTAGGTAATGAGCTCTTCTTGAAAAAGCTCTTATTTGTATTTATTTGTTGTCTTTACTTTTTTCTGCCCAGTCAGTCTTGCTTAGAACTTTCTGCAGCTTTGGGAAATTAGCTGTTTGGAAACCTTCAATGTGTATGTGTTATTGGTGGTATCGAGCTCTGCCCATGTTAAAAGTCAACAGGTCATGCTTATACACCCTATCCATAGTTTATCGTTTGACCTTAATTGTTATTAATAGGAGTCTAAAATAGTTATCTCATGTTGGGTTCAACTTCTTTTGAGTTGTTTTACTGTTACTATTGGCTGAAGCGCAAGGCACAGTGTTATTATTTGTTAGGTGAGAGTTTCCACATCTGCCTTCCAAATGCAAGTACCCCATAATATATTTCTCCTCCACACATTGCAAAGTTAAGGAGTACTTGATTCTGTTTTGGCTTTAATTTATTGTTTTTTATTGTGTGTTTTTGTTTTTTTTAAATCAGATCCTTGCTATGGGCTTTGTCACGTAGCACATTGATCTGCTTCCCTTCAAGATCCTTTGCCTCTGAGCAATAGCTCTAAGATAAGTATTGTCTTTAGCAGAGGGTGTCACCCTGTATTTTTAGTTGCAGTGGAATAAGCGCCCCTCCACTGCCACCCATACACCTGGTGCGTAGTCAGATACTTCGATATTCTAATCATTCAGACTATCCCGGGTTTCAGTGACTGCTCATTTTCTCAAGAAGCAAGTGGGAGTAATATCATTTTGAAAAAATAAATTGTATACAAAGAATTTAAATTCCTAAGGAAAAGCTCTTCTAAATACTTCCCTTTTTGTCTTTGACATCTGGAATGTGTACTTTAAACATGCATATATTGTATATATGTCAGAAGAAAAGGATATACCAAACATCTTTCTCACATATCAGAAAAAGGTGTCCCATGAGTCCCCACCAGTCAAGAAGCAGAATCAAATCCTCTGTCTCTAGGGGTCCATGAGCTGAAGAAGTAGAAGAAAATCTCATCCCGACTCCATGACACAGCAGGTCATAAACAGTTTGAACCAATGTACTAAAGAATGAAAAAAGTTTCAGTTGCTTATAAATCAAGAGTATCAAACAACAAACAGGCAGTGGAAGTCAGTTCTGAGAGTGCATTCACCCCTTCGACACTGAAATAATTTTAGGATGTAGAGGACTTTGAAAGGCTTGGAGACCTTTGCTCTGTTTTCCTATAATTTGCATAATGATTTCTACCCCCAGCTGCAATATTATTCCCTGCAGTATTCTCATTCCAGACTGTTTCCTTATTATGTGATTATTACACTTTTCAAGACTGATTGTTTTATCAGTCAGCAGCAATATAAGGGATCTGGCTAAAATGACTTTCAAATACCATTTATTCAAATATTAAAACAGTATTTATGATTGTGATCACAATTTCAAGTCACTAAATTCTCAAACATTTGTGAAGCTGAAAATGTAAAGGTTTTTAATATATATAACAATATATCAACTTTTAATTATTGGCATGATTATAAAACACAGTTTATCAAACAGTTTTTAAAAAGACCTTTCAGATTTATTTTCAAATTGACCAATCATCATATATTTTGGAAACAGGCCAGTCAGTTCTTAGATGTAAAGGATATAAGCCATGCATTCCTCAGATACGTACATCATTTTTCTCATAGAACAGTAAGTTAAGCATTTTAGCTTCTGAGGGCTGATTTCAGAAGTAAAATCTTCAGCAAGACATACCTGTTCAGCATTTCAGGATGTGATTCACAGGGATGTGAGGCACACAAAGAACCACTGAAGTCAACTGGAAGTGTGATCAGTTCCCACTTCGCAAAATCTGAAGGGCTATTTGCTTTCATCTTGTTAGTGATCATGTAATGCTAGTTCAGATCCAAGATGCAGGGATAAAGTCAGCATTACATAGGGAAGAATGAAAGATCTTCGTAAGATTTTCCCACATAACTACTATGTAAAGCCATTTCAAAGAAACATGGGGCCCTCTAGTCAGTCATTTCTACTGGGAACAGATTTTTTGGACCTAAGACTGGCTTTACTATTTATTATGTAGTAACAGAACATTACCTTTGTTGTGAGACTAAAGGAAAAAGTTGAAAGCTGGGTTATAAAATCTAAAGAAAGCCTCACACTTGCCAGAAATAGCCAGTAATTACCACAGTGATAAGTTTGAGGACTAAGGTCCCAAACAAAATCAAGAAATAAGAATTCAAAGAGAGGATTTTTTTTTTTTTCCTCCCAGTTTCCTCTATTCCAGGAAATTCGTGCGGTCAAAGGTTTCTTTTAACAGAAAATTATTTACAGGTGCTGTTCCTGGCTCTGTCACAAAGTTGTGTCTTACACCTCCGTCTAAGTGCAGTCAGTCTTTGGATCAATGTGACTTCTTCCTGTAGGGATCTTTCTGTTAAATAACTGACTGCTACAAAGCCAATGTCCATGGCCTTCCAGAGCTTTGGATGACTCAAAAGGGCAATGACTATTTCGGCTGGATGGAGAAATAGTATTTCTAGATGAGGTTATAAATTTGTATAAAAGTTACTGTATTTCAGAAACACTTCATAGCAGAACCTGAACATTTATTAAAGACCTAAAACTTCAGTCCACAGCTTTTCCTCTGCAGCATAGTAACCCTGGGGCAGGAAAATTAATGAACCTACTTGACCAATAGCGCATGACACTGTTTACTGTGAGGTTTGTTATTTATTATTGTTTAATCCTTTTTCATTCCAATTAAGCATCAGAAATCACAGTTAGTTCAACTAGAAGTTAACTTAATTTAAAGCTTCTATTACCTAATGCTCCAGAGGACATGTGCAATATATTATTGAAAACCTGCCCCTTTTCAATGTTTCCCAGTTTCTGAACTGAATTCTTACTGTTCACTTGGTTTCCAACCATTTCTTTATCAGACATATTTTCCTACAATCATGAAGTGTGGAAATGTAATTCTTACAAATGATGAAAAAGAAAAATAAAAGAGTGTCGAGATTCAGTCATAACCACACAAATCCTGAAGCCGGGGCTAGAAGATACACAGCTTTAAAGTCCTGTGAGTTGGCACTGCCCTGCAGGTATAAAGAATTGCACCTTATTTTGGTTTGCATTGCAGTTGTCAAATAGCCTTCCTTACAGTAGCTATGATCAGCTTTGAATTAGGCCAGTGTGGCCTCTTCGGGGGTGACTCACATTTTGAGTGAGGCCTGAGCCAGGTAACACAACGTCACGCGAACTCCATGTGCTAATTCACTGTAACAGCGTAAAAAGGAGCAGAAATACTACAACTTTAGTCCTTTTTCAATATTAAAGAGATTTTCTTCAGTTACAAGTCCTTAAAACAAGTCGCTGTGAATTGTGTCTAGCACCATTTTAAAGTTACCACAAAAGGATTGATCATGTAAGATACCTATTATTTAAATTTTGTCTAACTTTAAAATTGCAAAACTGACCTAGCCTGAAAGATCTCTAGAAAATCATTTGCCTAAGGAAAAAAATAGCCTTTATGGGATTTGTTTGAAAGAATTTGAATTCAATCTTCATTATTTGTCTTCTCTTAGTAAAAGTAATACAAGTACCTTTCATCCACTTACTGGATTTAAGCAGCATTTTTTTTGGATTAAAAAATATTTTGATAAATAGGTACCTGTAACCCTGGGGAACTTTTCTTTCCGAATGTGCTGTGGTTAATAGAATGAACAGTGACAATTCTTGAATATTTCCACTTTGTTTCATTAGATCCAAGAGGTTCAGGGGCTTTCCTCAGTCAGGCTAAAATCTAAATGTGAATATTTCAGGATTCACCCAGAACTTAGCGATTTTTACTTACGTGCTGCAAAATCCATATCTTCTGTGCACACACAAGTGAAGCCTGCCAACATCAACCCAGTGTGATTTCAAACAGCTGAGTTATTGGACACTCAAAATGAGTTTTGTAATAGAAGCTTCAGTGTTAACTATGGCACTTCTAAATGTATGCATACTATATTAATAATATGAAGCAGCATTTATAGCATTTTAATCTTGTCAGGTAGCTGATCTGTTAGCAGTTTTTTGTGACAAATTCAGAGAATTTATGCTTAGGGCTTAGAAAGTGAACATTGCACAAAATAAGTTTGATAGTGAAAAGAAGAATTTGTTACTAAATATTTCTTGGTCACCAAAATATTGAAATTTCTGTAGAAGCCTCAGCTGAAAGCTATGCTTATTTTTACAACTGAGTCTTTTCCATTATCCAAGAGTGGTTTTCCCATTTCAGCTTTCTCCTCCCCTTCTTTTTTTCCATACACTTTTTGAGGTTTCCCTGCTTGGGCCTCTTTTCTATCCTTCAGTAAGGTTGAATTCCCTGATGGTAATCATAATTATAAACATATGTTGTTACTGTGGGCTACCAATTTACTTGCAGTCCTTGGTATTAAAAAAAAAAAAACAAACCATAGGTTTTGGAATATATTTTACATCATCAGGGCATATCTTATGAATAATTAAAGGAAAGTCAAATTTGTAGTAAAGAGCAGTCTCTGGAATGCCATGTCTAAAGATAATTGGATACTAAAATTGGTCTAAATCAAGTAACCACCTCGAACAATTAATATCATGGCAGAAAAATATTTTTGAGTTTCATTATCACTGATATGGTTTTAAAATTTGATATTTGTGTCTTTGAGATTGGGATGACTTTAGAAAAACAGAAAAATACAGAAATAATTATTTTGGAAATTGCTAGGCTTAGAATATTTAATTTATCACAGGTATTTACTGAAAAGAAACTTCAATTAAAAAAAATTAAGAAAGGGGAAGTAAAAATGTTATAAATTTTACATTTGTTTTAATGGTTTCTTCCACAATCTGCCTTTCATTCAGGGTTATTGCAAAGTGCCTCTGTAATTAACATGTTAGATTTTTAGTGACTTATTTTACTGTGTAGCATTTTATTGCTGATGTGTCAGTCAGTGTAATTCACAGTGCTGCAGGGAATAAGCAGAGCATGCATTAGGCAATTCATATTGTATTTGGTATCCTGGTAAGACAAGATAAAATGTTTTGAAGATTAGTTTAGAATTAAAAAACCCCAGCAAAACCATTCACACCCCCCCACACACACACACATGAGGAAGACATAACAATAATTAATGAATGAAATTGAAAGGAATTTAAGTCCATTTTAAATTGGGCTGGACCTGATAAAGTTTGCCACAGGGTGCTTCAAGAATAGGTGTCAGCAGTGTCACAGCCCTGAGTGAGCAGTTCCTTCGTGGACATGGTGGTAGCAAAAAGAGAACCACAGTGCCTACCTGTGAGATGCAGCCATGGCGATGCTGGGGAGTTTCATACCGCTCGGCTCAGTACCAGTTCCTGGAAAAGCACTGAAACAAATAATGAAGGTTTGTTAACAACCGGATAACAAGGAAAAGAATAAGAGCTAATGTGGGTTTTTATAAACTAAATGTGTCAAACTGGTCTAATTTCTTTGCTTAGTAAGGTAACAAGCATTGTAAATATGAAGGAAATAGATGCCAAACGTCTTGATTGTAATCAGGCTTTTGTCACTGTCTTATGGCACAGACGGGATGAAATCACTATAAACTAAATAAATACTGGTTGGAAAGCAGTATGTAAAATAGTTATGTGTTAAGCCAGGAGGAGATACTGAGTAGGGCTCTGCAAGAATCTCTCCTGGGTGTGGCTGAATTGCATATTTTCAGTAATGAAGTGGATGACAGAAGAAAGAGCATGCTTAACTAAATTCACAGTGCTTAGCTGGGAGAAAACAAAAGTTTTTGGTAAGGAAGAGATACAATTCAAACTGATCCTGAGAAATAAGCTGAAAAAAAGCATGCCGTTCAAGGAGGAGAAGTACAGGGTTAGGTCTGAACAACTGCACAAAGATAGGGTAAGGAACAAGGGGCTTAGATATGGTCTTGGAAGTCCAGGAGGCACAGAACATTGCAAGCTGAACATTTACCAGTGGGTAGCACAAATCAGCAATGGCACACTGCTGGGGAAAGGTCAGCTGTTGTACTGGGATGGAGAGGTGATTATTGTCTGGTCCATCTTTTTGATCGAGTCAGCACAGATGTTGCCTCAGCTGGAGAACTGTGCCCATTTACAAGCATAACACTTTGAGAAAGATGTGGATCAGCTGGAGAAACTCTTCTTGCTGTGGATAGAGAAAATATTGGTCATAAACTGCAGAGAGAAAGATTTGGGTTAGATATTAGGGATTCTTTTCTTATAGGAAAAATTTAGCTTGGGAAGAAATTGCCTAACCATATTGTGGAATTACTGTCACTGGGAGATTTCAAGAGCAGATTGGGTAAACATCTGTCAGGAATGTGGTAGTTATATTTGATACTCTGTTGAAGCAGAGAATAGACTTGATGACTTCTCACTTCTCCCACCCTAGTTTTTGATGATTTGTTGAAATGATCTCAAGCTACCAGTTTTGACTAAATGACCAACTGTTCTTACGCTGAAGTCAAGTGATGTCATTTTCTATTGATTTCATTAGGTTTGGAACAGGAACAGGGTAAAAAGAAGGCATATGAATGTCAGCTGCAGAACAAGTGTAAGAAAGGCCCAATCCCGTTCCCATTAAATTCAGAAGAGACTTGGTCTCTTTCAATGGAGGTTTAGTTGAATTCCAAATGTAGGCCACGTATATGTACACACATATATATATATATATATCTCAAAATATATAAAGGTAATACAGCTGTCAGTTAAGCAATATCACCGAAAACTTGCTGTTTGAGCAAGTGTGAGAGAACTAAAACTTTACCAACAGCGTGTCTTTTTCAGAGTTTAGCAATAGAAACTCCAGAGAAAGTGTTCCCCCATGACGCACATTCCAAGAAATTCTCATAAACTTGCTGATAGCGCCTGCATGGATGAGGTAACCGAAGCATTTAAAATGTATGGCTATAATGAGTGAATAAGATGCCAGGAAAAAAGGGATACTTGGGCTTCACTCACAGTATCTTCTTGGTCACCTGCATTTTTCTTTTTCATTTTAGAGGCTTATACTCTATTCTAGGAGTGATAAAAGTGGGATTTTGTGATCTTGCTTTCTGGGAGTGGAAGAAAACTAGCAGTAGAAATAATCAAAATGTGCAAAAGACTCTTTTCAGCTTCTCTGGGACATAGCCAAACTCATAGATGGCAGCACAGTATGAAAATCCCCTTCCAGATTATTTCATTGTTAGATTGGTCCCAGGCTGGTAACTTGTCCCTGTCTTTTACACTAAGCAAAGTCCTTCCTTTGTATTGTCTGGAATTTTTGCTCATCCTCTTAGCACACAACTTTTTCATAAGCCTAGCCTTAGGAGTTTTAAAGCTTCCAGAACCAGAGAGGGTTGGCCAGGTTTAAATAAACATCCATGCTAAACATTTATCACAGAGCATTATGGTGTTTGCCAGCCCCATGGAATGTATGCTCTGAGCATCAGCTGATAAACTGCTGTTTTATGGAAGTTTCAATCAGAATTCTCTACCAGAACAAAAGGAGAAACTAAGAAACCAGCTGTGTGCTCTGTATTACAGAGAGGCAGCAATATGTAATAGTATTCAAGAAGAGCAAATTCAACTAATAGGAGAGATTATAACAGTGCATTACCGGTTAAAAAATTTAATTAATGACCCAATGGTAAAATTGCAGATAAGGACTTTTGCATAGCATTACTGCATGGGTCTGCAGTACATCTCTTATTTTCGAAGTCAGTTCATTTCCTTCTCTTGAACATTCAAGTGAGATTCATCAGGCTACAGGGATAAAAATGGTGTTAAAAAAGAATTGTTGTTCTATAGTTATAGTTAACTAGAAATGATTCATAAGTGTCTACATGTTACCTCTACTAGGCAGTTACTAAGAACGTAAAATTGTTTGACTACTTCAGACTTCATTTGGTTCCTACTTTGAGCCCCTAAAAAAGGGTCAGTTTTACCCAAGATAAGATGGGAATTAAAATGAGATACTAGTCTGCAGAATAGCCTTTTATTAAGGGAAGTAGACTTTCTTTTTTAGTACAGGGAATATTGGTGTATATCTGATATTTAAAGATTTTACTTGAGGTTATCCAGTGGAGGAATGATTCACAAGATATGGCTCCTAACTGTGCTTCCAGATTTTAGTATTAGTTTGTTAGCTAATGTGGCTTTTTGCACCAGGAGGGTTACAAATTCTCCACTTCACTCTCAGAAACTCCTGTGAAGAAATAGTAAAGTGTTCAAAGGCCTCCTGGATCGTTCCAGTCCACACAAAGGTGGGCTTTTGCCTTGTTTGTAACATTCCTCTGAGGGATCTAACAGGCTTTTAGAGCTGGCGTTCTGTATGTCTGCACAGAAAGAACGATGCCATTCAGTAGACTTGCCATGAGATGCCTTGGAGGAATTCAAACAGCAGTGTGTGAATGAGCATGATGCATTCTAGTCTATTGTTGTCCAAATCCAGCAGAGGAAAGAGACTAGAAAGGTTTCAGGAGCAAGAGGAGAAAAATGTGTAAAGGTTAAACTCAGTGCCAAAATCACTGACATTTGAACAACATAGATGTAAAAGAAAAGTGAAAGCATCAGACATTAACTAGGGTTATTGTACTGGAAACTTTATCTTGGTAATGATTACAAAGCCAAAAAACCCCACCAAACCTCCAAAAGCCCCAAACGAAAAGAAAAATCAACAGCCTACTATGAAGGCTGTGAATGCAACATAAATATATTATCTTTTAAATGCTGTTAATTGAAAAACATGCCTTTATATAGATACGATCAATATAAAACTTTGCCTGTCATACATGGGTTTAAAACCAGAACTAATTTAGAACTTAATGCCATAAGAGCATAAATAGTGTAGAACAGAATTATAAACGTGATGCCATAACAGTATTTTTATCTTCTGAATTATGCATTTCCTCAGCACCACTTAATATGTTTGACTCCATCTAAATATCATGGATAGATTAATTGATTGTTAAACTACTGCCTGCTTTATGTACAGGCATGAACATTTCTCTTGTTTTTTTTCTGATTGAGAGGACATGAAAGTTTTTTTTCTGAAGAACAAATCAAAGATTCTTGCTAAGCATATGATCAGGAATTTTATGTTTGATTTTTAAAGTAATATCTGAATTTGTTTATATTTAGGAATAGAATGATTTCTAAAACAGGATGGAAATCTTGGAAGAGCAAGTGAGGCTGATAGTGCCATGTAAGCTCTAGCTGATATATTTTTAAATTTTGTAACAAGTGTTCAAATTCTTGTACATTAAAAAATGCCCATGGTTATCAGGAAGGACTTCTCAGCACTAGATAAAACGAAACAAAATGAAACAAAACACAACAGAATAAAATAAAGATAGTGAATGTCAGATGTCATCATTTCAGTGAAGGACTAGTAAGATTTATACAGGTGTCTCTACTTGCTTGTTTGCCCAGTTCCCAATTAAGAAAGAACAGACACAGGCATATATTAAGTTCCTTCCATTTAATCTCAACCACCAATGAATATGTTGAGGATAATAGTTGTTCTTGAGCTAGCCTGCCCTTGCCAGTGGCATTATTAGCTCTTGGGATACTGGCTAACAACACAGATTCAAATCTCTCCTGAAATCTGGCTGCTTTTGAGAGGCTCAAAGCAATAAACATCAATAAAAATCCATCAGCATCCTTCTTATAAGCATATGTGCATATACTCACCAGTCTGGATCATTTTTTTTGTAGGGGCATGAGCAAACGTGGGCTTCCTGGGTTCCATTTCTTTGAGACCTTATTAACTTCAGTCTGTTTGTGTCTTCTACTTAGCTGACCACATTGCCAATGCTTACTAAATAATAAATCCTAATTATACTAAAATCCAGTTTGGAGCACACAACTGCAAGTCAAGTCCTCCAAATTTGTCTTTCATTCTGCCTCTAAAAACTCATCCTTGCTGAGACTGCTGCCTTTCAAGCAGCAGTATTCTTGGCCTGAACGCTGCCTGATACTTGAAATGCATCAGCAGTACAGTAAATTTAATTTTCAAAAACAAATGGTTGTTCATATTTAGAGCTCGGCCAGAAATTGCAAGTTTCATCCACTCTGTGTGCTTTGCTTTCCACAGGGCTGGTCAGTGGTAAAATTGCACCAAAGCAGGGGAGCTCTAACTGGTTATCAGTGTGAGCAAAGTCAGGCTGAGAGGAGGCATTCTGAGGATCAGAACAGAGGCTGATGCTTGAGGGTGTAGGCTGTACTCACAGAATCACGGAGTGGCAGGGGTTGGAAGGGACCTCGGGAGATCATCCAGTCCAACCCCCCTGCTAAAGCAGGATCACCCAGAGCAGGTTGCACAGGACGTCGTCCGGTCGGGTTTTGAAAACCTCCAAAGAAAGGGACTCCACAACCCCCCTGGGCAGCCTGTTCCAGTGCTCTGTCACCCTCAAAGTAAAGAAGTTCTTCCTCACATTCAACTGAAACCTCTTATGTTTCAGTTTGTGCCCATTGCCCCTTGTCCTGTCGCTGGGCACCACTGAGAAGAGTTTGGCTCTGTCCTCATGACATCCACCCTTACTTAATCAAGCCGTAATCACAGGGAGTTGGGACCAGCATGTGCAGGTTCTGACTGCAGTTGGGTCAGTTCCTTGCACCTTTGCAGAATCAGCGTAGGTCTTCCACAGTGGCCTGTGCAGAGAGGAAGAAGAGATGCCAAGGGAAGGAGCTAACTGGGATACATATAGTGAATAATAGAGGTAGCAGCACTGCTCAAAAGGGTCTGGAACAACATTTAGATCCATGTCTGGAGATTCTCTTATACACAGAATGGTCACTTCTTTCCTTTTTATTTTCCTGGGAATGTATCTCCGTTGTTCGGCATGTTGGTTTTCTCTGTCGCTCCTATCAGGCAGAGCTGAACCTTGGTATGTTGGAGCTATGTAGTTGCATTTTGTGTTCCCCTAGCAACTGAATAACTGACACTTGAAGAGGAAGCAATAAAAAAGTGTGGTTTAATTCCTTTACAGTTTGATAAAGCTTGAGAGATGGAGGAGCTGTGCAGCAACTTCATGAGGAAGGAGAAAGTAAACTGCCTTTTGTTTATGTCTCTTAGCTGCTCTGAAAATACCTGCACTGTTGCTTTTACTCAGAAAGCACACTCTATGTAGCTAATCTCAATTGATGTCTTTATGTTATATGGAATCCTAGCTATAGGTTATTTGTAATACGGATTTATATGTTTAGTATAGTAGGGTGAGAGTAAAGAGAAAAGAGAGAGGAATTTAAAAGCCAAGCCACACCTTAGCCACCTCCCAAGCCATTAGCCTTCAGAGACATTTCTGGTTATACAGCTTGGTTAATTTTAACTGTTTTGTTCAGCCTCAGAAGCTTCTTTGGTGGGAAAATTCAAGAAGATGAAAGAATAAACTGGCACTTTCACTTTTTGAGGAGAGAGGTGGGGTAGTTTTTGGAGGACCCACAAGGCAGCTGCATAAAATGGACCTGCCTGTTCTTTCAGGAAATGGTATCCCTTTAGAGAAGGCACATAAATATATGTACAGATAGACTGATATTTTAAAAAACATTTTTAAAGGGAATCATTCCTTCTGATAAATGTAACTTTTTTGCTAAGGAGACTGTTATTTATCCCACTTGCTACAGCATTGTGTGGGATGGAACGAAGGGAACCAGGCTGGATAGGAGATACTCAGAATACAGTCAAAGGACTGTGGTCTAGGGACTGTTCTGAGAAGAGCAAATTTATTTGAAGCTTCTCCAGAAAAGGCAGATGTAAAAGGCCTAGGATAACACTCATCAGAAAAGAGTAGAAAGGTGCAATATCCCTCTAATCATGACACACATCCTGTAAGAAAAATGTTATCTCTTTATTGCCTCTTTACTTTTCTTTTTCGTCTGCTGTTTTCTGTCTCATGTTACCTTTCTCCTTGTATTGCCCCAACCATTCATTTTAATCAGCTCTTCTTCCATAACCCGCGGCTTTAGTATTCTGCATCTTTCTGCATGCTAAAATTGCTCTCCTGAGCATTGCTCCACCCACACTTTGATGGATTGCTGTTTGTACGCTACCGCTCCCTGCTCTCTGAAAAGCGCTGCACACACACAGGCACACAGTGCAGACACTTCCACACTTTGGTACAACACTGAACATGGGTCTCGCTACCAAAACCAGTTTTGGGGAGATGCTCCTTCGCCAACATGTTTTGGTTTTGTTTTTTTTTGTAATTGCATATCTCCAGTCCTTCAGAAAAGCACATCTTCCTCTGTTAATGATGCTTGCCTAGGGCCAATCCCTGTCAAAGGAGACAGGTACTCTCAGTGTCCTATTAAATTAAGTAATTTGACTCAAATAACTGTAAGCATGTTCAAGATTTTGGCTACTTTTAATTTGCAAAATTTTCAGTTGCATGACAATATGCCTTTCTTCCCCACAGACAGGCACAGCAGCAAACGCTCATTTCAAGCCATTGAGCCTGTCCTAACTCTTTCCCCAGGACATCTACCACAGGGGGCCCTTTCCACTAGTGGTGACTTGGTGATATTGCAAAGATGATTGCTCTGAAAGTACTGTTCATAACCCTCCGTTTCTGAATTCGTAAGGTGACAAATAATTTCCACCTGAACATGATCTGTGACATTTGGGTTCTGAAACAGTCTCAAATACCATGCTGTTCATTAGTGGGGATTCAATTTCCTGCACCTCTCTGCTTCAGTTTTGCTTCAATGCATAGAGTGTGCATATTCATTAAAACCAACAATAATAAAGTTTTGCCGGAAAAGAGGGGTGTGTAAATAAAAGATGCCTGGGGCAAAGCTGTGATTTGTGTTCTGGACATGTATATAGCTATTTACAGTGCTCTTCAGTTAAATAATAATAATAATAATAAACCCAGAATTACCATAGCAACTGAAGCAAGTATGCATTACGTTTTTAATCTCTCAGATACACAAACCCTTACTAAGAAAACACGCAGAAGAAGAAATGTGAACTTGTGTGCCTTCCCTATGTTTGAAGGGAATATTTTGTTTCTTATTTCCTTGCCAGTATTTAATGCTGCCTTTGTTAGGGGAGTAGCTTTGTTCTCTTTGCATTGTTACGCTTGTGTCTCAGGCGGAGGATGAGTGCAGGAGACAGCTGGAATGCGTTCTCTTCTGAGACATTTTGGAAACTGTCAGGAGTGTGCAGCAAATGGTGGCTATGAGGCCACTACGATATTTTTTTTTTCTGGTGCACTGGAATTAATTCCACAGGTGAACACACAGGGAACACATCTGTAAATAAAACGCGCTTGTATTTCATATCTGCGCAAAACTACTTGCTATATTTTTCTGAATCTGACGTACAGGGATGTACTTGTTCAAGTTTATTTCCCCTCCCTCCTCACCCCAGTTCCCTGGTTTTACTCGGTTTCCTTAAGTCCCTTTTGAATTACAGTACACAACATTTCCACTACATGAAAGATCCATAACAGTTCTGTTTAAAAATACATAAACTCACATCAGTGTGTGTTGTGTCTAAGAAGAGTGAGGGGAAAGAGGCATTGGTTAATCCATCAGTAGTCTCTCCATTACTCTCTCCTATGGTGGTAAATTGGGATTTATTTCTCTTGTTGATGGTAAACATTTTTTCCTCTATTCTACCCGCCCCTGTTATTGGCAGGATAATTACAATTCCTCTTATCAAGACAATCAAGGGACTAAACTAGCTGCTTTCCCCATATTACTGCACTACTTTGTTTTGAATCTCTTGTGAAGAATGGGGCTTTTGCAGTAACATGCCTGGACACTTCACTGTTTCCAAGACAAACAGCTCTTGAGCCAAGATCGATTTGGACAGCATGCAATAGCTTGCATCTTTTTTCAGGAGATTCAGAGTCCTTTAGAAAAGCTAAATGAGCCTTATAACAGCCTTATAGAAGGTTCAGCTGTGGGTAGCTTGAGGTACAGAAAGATTGTGCCTACCCAAAGCCACACGAGTTGACTTAACGGTGCAGAGGATCACGGTTCTCTGAACTATTAAACAGTTTCAAACCTGATCCTGTTGGTGCAGGTCCCTGACACACATTTGTACCAAGTATGTCTTCATGATCCTTAGGGAAAAATCTGTCCTCATTTCGCTGAAAAATGTCTGCAGCTTACTGTACTGCAAAACCAGATGAGGCTCCAGGTTTTGGAGCAAATCCCTGAGATACTGATGTTGTACACTCTTCATGTTCTTTACAGACATAAGATTTCAGGTAGAACCTCACTGTGTTTTGTCAGCATGGCTGCATGGCATCCTTTCCAGAACTGGCCAAGAGTGTTTCTCTTGGAAATGAGTGTTTTCTCAGAATGAAACTTTGCATGGGATATCAGCTATTTCTGATGAATTTTAATTTTAAAAGTTTTTGATGGAATCATAGCAGAATGTTTATAGCTTCTGGGGTTAGAACAGTTTAATTTGCTTTGATGTTATCCATCATGTACCAGTCAAACTGAGTTAAATAGCTGGAGTTTATCAGTAAAAAATATTTTTTTTAACTTCAAGCAGATGTAAAAAATTATTATTGAAAATTTCTTAAAAAATGGAAATTCTCAGTTTCATCCAGCTCTAATTTTTACCTCAAAATATGGTAATAATAGCGGCATAACTCAGAATTTTTTCTGGTTTATTTCTGCTAACTAGCCTTGAAGTAGCACTTCCAGCTCCTGTGAATGTTGAGCAAAATCCACAAATGAAATATGAATTTTCAATAGCTTATGTTCAGCTTGAATTAAAAACAAGTAATCCTCTCCTTCCTTTCTCATCTTGGAGTTCATCATGCAGTGACAATTTGAAATTTACAACCCAGACATTTAACATCCTTCACAAGAACATATAATTTGAAAAACTTGTGAAGAGAAATGTCTCTGCTAAAAAATGGCACTATCTCTTTGTAAAAAGACCCCTGTCATTTAAATATCTGTTCAGCTTCCCATCTTAAGCTAAATAACACTGACATTTTTTTTCAGATGCATTTTTTTTAAAGTTACTCAGATTAGATATTTGCTTAAAAGAGTTTTAATGTGACATTGCTGGCTTTCTTCTATATCCCTGTAAGTAAATTTGCAGCTAATGCAGAATATAGATTTTATCAAATTATGTTGCTGAAAATAGAGACAATGCCATTTAGTAGGTGTTCATAATTTGGAAAGTGAACCCCAAGAAATTTCTTTCAAAAAATGGAGGGCGATGTATGTTTTGATAAAACCTAGCAAAGGAGGGTTTAAGATGAGGTTCTGTCTGTGGAAACAGATCTCAGATGAGGTTAATAAAACTAGGCTTGATGTCTAACTCTCTTTGACTCCACTGGATATTGGACACAATCTCTTTTGGTAAATCCCACTAAATGCATACCTTTCTTTTCTGTTAATTAACCGTCTTTGCAAATCTGTTCTGTACACACCAATAGGTATCTTTCAATTCTGTTTGGCATACCTGATCCAAGTGAATACCTCCTTATGTTAAGACCTCAAAAAGCAGGGTATTTGCCTCCTAAATTTTATGGAAATATTAATTTCCCCACTAAGCTCTAGAAAATGCACCATTTAGAACACAAGTCATGTGGGAAATGGCTGCCTTGGGAAACTTTGAGTTCCTTCATATTTTAATTGGCATGAAAAAGTATTTTAATTCTTCAGTATTTCTAAAGTGTGTTAGAACCTCCACGTTCATATACAGACAGTAAAAAGAAGAGGGAGGGAGAAATTCAAAACCAATCCTCTACAAAGTTTGCTCTTTGATGTGAAAGTTTCATATGGTGGCAAACTGGACAAGGGACAAAATGGCAAGTAGAGGCAAAATAAACCATATTTATTTCATGAAGCAGTAGAGTAGATTCCATATTTCAATTAGATGAGATGCTTAGCTCAAAAAAGTTAACAAAGACAATCCAAAGAAGTCCCCATAATGGCTTGTCTTGCATGGTAAGCTACATAGCCCACAATGTTTTCTTTCCTCATCCTCAATAAACAGGCTTATGAATATTGTTAAAATTATAGCATGCAAAACCAGTATGATAGTGAGCCAGATTTTATGCTAGGAAATGCTCTCTTTAATGTCTTTAAAATATTGTACCGAATATTTTTTTAATTCTAATACTGGTATCGAATTGAGGGAGAAATATTCACGTAGAGTAACTTTGAAGATGATCAAGAGACATAGAGCTAAACTTCCAAAGCATGTAACGTAAGTGTTTAATTCCCATTTTCAAGAATATCTATGAAGCTGAGGAGTCCTTAATGTGAAGCACGTTGCACAAGTTACTAGCAAGCCTGCTATGCCAAGTAGTTATTCAAGGGTGGGGGTTGCTTAACATTTCCTACAGACAGGCAATGCTGGATACTTGCCAGGAATGAAAGACAACAGCTAATACATACATAAATGTTCTTTAAAACTGCGCATGGGGAGACAGATACATAAAGCTTATGTATTCTGAGTTTATTAGTGATCTACCTTGTTTCAGCTTAATCTTTCATTCACTTAGTATTTCTATAATGAAGGTGATTCAAGCCTGCCCTGTATGAGGCATACAGTCCTGGGTTAACACATTTCTCTAATTAGTAAGTGTTTATTAAAAATGTCTATGGTTGAGTTTACACTGTGATCATACATGTCTTGTGCTATATGTTATGACCATACTGAGAAATAGCACCTTTTCCATGTCTGACCTGCAGCTTGAGCCCTATCTGCCTATCTGGCAGTGGTCATTGAAACAAAGAGGTAGAGAAATATTTTTTAGATTCTTTTTTTAATGAGTGATTCAAGTTACAATTAAAGCTCAGAGATGGTTATGCTTTCAGACTAGGTTATCCTCTTTCCATTCCAGGATTCACATTGGGAATAAAAGTATGAGCAGGGACACAAGGGGGTGAAAGAAGAGATCATTCTCTTGGCAGAGTCCTGTACTGGTGGTCAATTTTGTGAAATGAACTATAAGTTATGGTTTGGGAGCCTGATTTTACTTCTAGAAAGAGAAGCAGTCAAAAATTGCTTAGGTCAGTTCTAAACTGAAAAGAAAGTCTCTTAAACTTTGGTAAGTTTTGGAATTGGGCATGAGCTTCTCAGTTCTCTTGGAGTTTTTCTAAACCCACTCACTTTATCCCTTGTCCCCATGCTGTGTTGCAGTTTCTTTAATCTCTGAACCAGCTGCAGAAGTTCACAGGCCTCTCTGTTTTGTAGTCTGGTAGATTTTCTGATACAACTAATTGGTTTTGACTGCCCTGGAATGGTCCATTGTGGTTTTACATGGTTTGACATTGTAATGAGATATGTTTGTTCACAATGTTAATTTGGTTAGCAGCGAGATTCTTTATTTCTATTAAATATTAAGAAACACAGAATGAATTCTTGATCTTCAGACTTGTGCCATGAGCAGCAACATAGATTACAGCAAAGTCACAATGTTTTAATTCATTCTGCTATGCTTTGATTTCTGGGTTGTAAGCCCAAATACATTTGCCTTTAAATGCTTTAGAGGTAGAAGGGTTGGGTTTTCATTGCTTCTAAATACGTGGCTGCCTTGGGGCTTCTAATTTATTTATTTTTTTAATGGAGTGAGAGGCTATAAAACCTATGTGCTGTAAAGCAGGCAGACTTCTAAAAGTTTCCTACCAGCTCACCAGGTTCTGCTGAAAGAGCAGGTATCTTCAAGCTTATTTAACTCTTGTTCCTAAGCTTCTAATTAAAACCACCGAAATGCTCTCCATTTTTAAAAGGTCAGATCTGATTTCATCTGAGACATTCCCTTTGTCTCATTTTAGCTGTCTCTGGTTTATATACTTACGGAAAAAAATAAGCAATTACAGTCAACTGTCCGCTACCAGCAGGAAGATTATCTGGCTGGTGAATGAGCTTTGGCAGAGGTGGGGACACAATCTCCCTGTCTCTACACATAGCTTAGCAGAGTTTAACCCAGGAGTGAGGGCTGGGGACTCCTGAATGGCTCTGCACAAAACAAGGGAGCACCAGGGAATGGTGCAACTATAAATGGGTTTATTTCTTCATCCCACAATGCTTAGGAATAATAGAAATCTGTTTCTTCTGCTTGTTATTGCATTAATTAATTCAGTTCCAATCCAGGGTTCTCACCTCAATAACCTTGAGGTTATCAGAACTTTTGGTGCTATCTTACAAGGTTAACTTTTTAATATATTTTTTTAAATATGTAATAAGATTATTGTCTTTATGTTTAGGAGATTCATGGAGTGTACTCTTCAAATGTGGTTATTTATCTCTGTCTATTTTCATGGTTCCCATTACCATAATATACGAGTTTCATACCCTTTAATGTGTGACTCTGCCCCACGCCTCTCTGAATAAGTGAGTATTAGCTACATTTTGAAAACTGAATGTCATTCATACCGTCCAGCTTTAATTGTCTAAGTTAAACCTTGTTGTGTTGCCCTGGATCCCAGTATGGGCTATAAAAAAGGTTAGGCTGTTAACTTAGCCGTGCTGGCTTGTAGTCTACACTCTGAAATGACTGTTCAGGAGTCTCAGCACCTAAATAAGGTAGTATCACTATCCCTCCAGGAGACTAAGTAACAGGTTTTCAGAGATGTCTAGACACTTGAGAAAGCAGAGGAATATCAAATGGGATTTAAAAAAAACCCATAATGCTGAAATGCTTAGGCATGTTGAAGACTTACTGAAAGCATTTATCTCCATCTGCCTGTCTTGCCAGAGCAGAGCAGGGTCTCGAGTTCAGGTCTGCAACGTCCTGTACCTCTGCTTAGTCAGTGGTTCAGTCATCTTCTTTGCTGCTTTATTTTTTTGTAATTCATGTCTTAGGACAGAGAATAGACGTTCTGCCCAGTGACCTTTGAGAAGTCTTTTTAATCACATTTGTGCCTAGGGAATACCAGTAAGAAATAATGCCAACAAGTACTGCACAATGACAGGGTCAGAAGCTGTCCCCTGTCGAGTGGGTAAGAAGAACTGTAAACTTTATCCTTCATAACTATTTCTTTTTAATATATGACATAAGAAGAAAGATAAATATCATTTCCTTTATTTGTACAGTTTATGATATTATTCTTTCTGGAAATACCAGTTCTGTAAGACTTTTTCATCAGAAAGCGTTCAAGTCCTGGCTCAATTGATGGTATTTGCTTTAACTGGCTGGACCAAAAGGTCTGTGCTCCTTGGTATGCTGGTGTTGCTGTGTAGCTTTATTGTTTCCCCTCAACTTTTCTTCCCTTGATCTGAAACCTTAAAACAAAGTACCAAAATTTGCTGCAAGGAAAGTAATGATCCTCCAAAAGAAATTCAGTGCAACTGGAAAGAACTCTTTTAATTAGCTGACAGAATTGCATTGTTTAGGTTTCTTTTAAAAATCAATGAAGTGGCTGCAAATGTTTCTAATGTCTTCACATCCTTAAAACTCTCACTGGGGAGCCCTCATTCTTATCACAAAAGAAGTTTTTATCATTTTGAAATTATTGTAAAGGCAACTGGTACTTGGAAGGGGCTAAAATGCACTTCTTCATGTCTACAGTGTTTTTCTGAGTTTGCTTGGTGGTTTAAAAATCCTTGCCCTATTTCTGCTTTCTTCTGGGTTTTGGGGTTGGTGTTTTTTCTGACTTTGTGTGGGTCAGACGTACATGCTATAGGATTTTATGCTATAGAATATTGTGCTATTGAAGCCTAAGCCTGAAGTGAACAATTTTTCCCAAAACCTCTCTATCCAGTAAAGGATTCCACAGACTTCTCCTGTACCTAGGACTGTGTTCAGCTTAGAGTAGCTGGGACTGTTTTCTAACACCCAGGTCTGGATCAATCTTCCCTTGCATTCACGTGCAGAATACACATAATTATGCATATTGCTCTAGTAACACTTGACAAATGCCTACCACTGACTGAAATCTGTATAATTTGTGTAACAAGATGGTTCTGAGAAAATAAAGTATAAAGTGGACAAAGAATAGAGCTACATCTTCATAAACCCAAGTGCACTGAACAGCCTTGCTCAATGTGCAAAGTGGACACCCCCCTTCGAGGTCAGATGGACCAGAGGCTCTCTGCTGGAGGTCTCACCATTGATACTTTTTCCTTCATTCATCTTCATCTTTGAAAGATTAGCATTTCTCTAAGATGAGTCCGACTGTAGCGTTTGGAATCACACAAACACCTGATACAGTTATGGAAAAAGAAACCCCGTATATATGCTTTTGTTCCTTGCAGTCGTATTCTCTGAACTCTAACAATAAAAGAGAAAAATGTATCCATCATTCATGGGAAATGCCTTGCTTTAGGTTGGGGAGATGGAGAGCAGAATGTATTGCTCCAGTTAGTGGCAGAAGGAGACCGTAGTATTCTGACTATTGCTTCCATTTCTATGAGCCCCTGCTTACTCTTATCCAGTCCAGGCTTAAAATAACAATGACATTAGCTTTGTCTCTGACTCTGAAAAAAAATTGATTTAATTTAATTTGCTGTATAACTGACAAAGAAATGTTGTGAAACTGCTGCTGTTCTTTCTTCACTTTTCCTTTGCCTTCTCCTTAGAGAAGAGTTAATGATGGTATTAAGCCATCTTCCATCGATACTCATGCACGTGCAACTCCCAAATAAGGTGTGCTCTGCTTGACGTAATTACAGAAGATGCAAAGATCACAGCTGATCAATGTGAACTGCTTTTCTGTGATAGGGTTTTTTCAAACAGATAGATCATGAGTCCAATCCTGCATTCCTTACTCCCAGGAAACATATTTGGATTTTCTTTAATGAATATCAGTACTGTTAATACCCAGTGATTAGAATATCACAGGCAAGCATAAAACCCTGAAGTCCCTGAAACTTCTTAATATGGGAAAAATTCTTCTTGAGACCTTTCCTAACTTCCTATCCAACATAAACAATACAGAAAAATACACTCAATATTTTACTTTCCAGTTGTCTCACTCCATCAGTATGTAACAGATAATATTGTTGGTGTTCCATTTCCATCACTTTTTTTGAACTCTATTAGATATTTATGGGTTATTTCTCATGTACACTGCAACACCAACACCACTACAACAGCTAAATCATGGTTAGAAGCTATTATTATTCTTATACAGTGTCTCTCTTTAATTTATTTTCCTGATTCAGACTCCTCAATTACATTCCTCAGTTCACTCTGTCTGGACTTTTCCTAGCTGCTCACTTGTGAACGTGTCGATGATTGTGAAAGAGTAAATAGAATTTAACTTGGACTCTCAATTCTTCCCTAACCTCCCTCTTGAAAAACAACTTAATTGATTTGAAAACGTGTGCTTTAAAGGTTAGGAGATCCTCAATATAGACATTAGTTGGAAGAAAAAATAAAATTGAATTACTAGAGTTCTACCTCTGAACTTACAAAGACAAAATGCAAACATTTCTGTTAATATGGAAAATATTTTTCACAGCCATAGAAGCAATCAATAAAAACATTCCTTTGGAGGAAAATTTAATAAACTGTTTCAGAGATCAAATGATTAAGAGTAAGAAATGTCCAATCTACTGTATCAAAAAAGGTGTCATGAAGGTTCACTTTAGGGGATTTAGTGTGTATGTTCTCATGACAACAAAACTGAAAGCATTAGCAAGGGGAGAGAAATCAAAGGAGAAGAAATGCAGATGTCATTTTCTAGCTTTCAAAGATTTTATTTGAGAGAGAACTACTTCAAAAAAACTCACTGACAACTACGACCTACTGCCATTCCTGAGAAAAAATAGTGACATAGCTCTGATGTCAGACTGTACCTTAGTTTTAGGAGTAGGAATAGAATTTTGAAATTCATTAAATATAAGCATATTTAGTTTCTTCCTCCCAATACATGAATTACAAGCAAAGCTAGAAAGAGCTTACATTTTATTTGCTGTACAAATACTTGTGAGGAAACACTGTCCTGGTTTGAGAAAAGGCTGCTTTCGAGGCAAAATCAATGTAATTGTCCAATTAGTACCTGAGTTGGATAGGGACTCCAGCAAAGAAGGAATTTCCCTTTATTCAGAGACCCTCTTCCCTAGCAGTACCTCCACAGCTGTCAGTAACATCTAGGACTTAGATCAACCCCTTCATAGCTGATGATCAGTAACACAAAAGTGGTGTTCATGTTCGCGCCGTGTAGCCGTATTTCAGCAATAGTCAATTTATTTTTCCGATTTTAATTCTTGTGTTGCTAACCAATGAATAAAATGGGGAAAAAAAAAGAAGGTTCAGGTGCAAAGTCAGAAGTTCCTCTATGAAGCTTTTTTCCCCCTATTCAGTTTGCATGAAAAATGTTGTTATGTGCTTGAAGTGCCACTATGACATACAGTCACACACTGGCCTTGTTGAACTGCTTTTTAGCTGTATCACTTGCTGAACTTCTGTAATCATCCAGGGAATCAAATGCTGGGCCATTTGATACAATTACTGCGATGTGCAGCAACGTTTATTCAAAAGCTCTGTGTGTGGGTGTGAGAACTGGAGGCTTGCTCGAGGAGTGAAGCTCCCTGGGTACACACCTCGCACGCTAGGATGTGGAGAGACGTTTTCGTTTCTGCAGGAGGCGTGAGGTAAGTGGTCTTGGTGGTCACTGCTGGGTCGACACCACAGGATGTGGAAGCTTTCAGCTCGGCCTTGCGAACAACTTGTTCACTTGTGTCCACTGAGCATTACTTTGCTGCACACTTTGCTTAAGTCATATAGTAGCACTAGGAATAACTAAAAAAGGCCTCTTTTGCAGTCACACGTTATTTCCATTTTATGCCTTCCCAATCTGTAACTCCAACTTTTCTCAGGCTGTTAGTCATCTTCTAAAACTTTCACATTTCTGGTGTTTACAGAGTTTTAGGGCTCAGAGCGAGCTGTGAATGTATGCAATTAGTGACAAGGATGAGAGATGGCAGAACCTTGTCATTTCATTATATTTATATTATAGCACTCGGAGAGCTTCCCTGTAGCCAGCTGCCTCTTACGAGAGCTATTGCACAGAGCTAGCAGGAGACTGCTCTTGCCCTTGCCATCTTGGACTTCAATTTTTCACTACCCTTTCTGTGGTCTGTCAGAGGGGAAACTGGAGCACTTACATTTCAAAAGTGGTGGCATCATTTGAATGGGGTGGACAGGAGTTTAGCTTAGAAAAGCATAAGCTGAGGGTACCTCTATGGCTGACTTGACTGCAGTGTAAAGATACTAAATGGGGTTTAGGTGAGCTAGCTCAGAGACGAACTTGAGGACCCATGGCAGCACAGAATTCAGTGTGGCATATCCATATGGATGAGAAGCTAAACTGCATGCCGTTATAATTAAATAGTATGTGGTACCGGGGTGAGCCGTCGTCTTTTTTTTTTTTTTTTTACAGCTGCCTAGGGTATGTCTACATTGCAGTGCCATTTGTGGTATAGATGCAAACTTCTTTAGCAGGAACCAGATTTCAGTTTCTCAGACACTTGCTTAAGCAGAATGGAAGCTAAAATTCTCACTATTTTTATGTCTGTGGCTTTTCAGGGTTTCTGTTTTGTTCCAGATTGCATCGCCATGTCACATGTAAAATTCCACGTCCAAGAATGGGGTGGAGGGCTATGCCTCTTCTGAGTTGAAGAAAAAAGTCTGAAATCATTTGTGCAGTAAATGAAATAGGCTCAAGCCTCCTCTATGGTATGCAACTAATTAGCTGATGTTCATTTTCAAGTGTGTTGTTCACAGTCAAGCTGAGACAATGCATAATATGCATTATAATGTCCCAGGAATGTGTCCTGATTCTAACTGCTTCCTTTTAGTACTGCTGCTCTGAACCATGAATAAACCCTGCTTGAAATCTTGAAAGGTGATGGGTGTATTCTGGAGATGTACATTTTCAGCATCTTCTGAATCTGGGCTCTCTGTGATGTAAAGCCTGTGAAAGAGTGACTCTGGCACTACAGCCTGGAAAATGTCTTCCTTTTGGCTTTTTCTCTCTCTTTGTTTTGTCCTCTCTCTTCTTGATTATCAAAAATTTCAGTTCTTTCATTTCAAAAAAATTGTTGCTCAGAGACTTTTGACTATTTGCATCCATTTAATTTTAATAATACTGGATTTTAATGCTAGCAATGAAACATGATTTATTTTCTATTATTTATTGGTATTTATTTAGGATTTAGTTAATGGTTTCTGTAGTTACAAGCAGCTATAAGCCAGCCTAGTGAGTCATTTCCTTTATACTGACACCCATTGAAATGTCTCCCTTGCTGAAAATTCACTGATGTAACCAGACAAGCAGTATCGCGAGAGGTCATAGCTCATTATTTCCCATTTGCTCAAGTATGTGAATGTTTCCTGGACAGAAGAAAGAAATCAAAAGAAATCTAGGCCTAGGGGGGTCAAGGACACAAGGGAGAATGAATTTTATTCACACAAGTTGATGCAAAATTTATTTGTAAAAGTAGGTTTAGTTCCCATCGCAGGCAGAAATGGGGTGATGAAAATGTTCTTATTAACACTCCCTATCTACACAAGCCCTGGTGTCAGGCTTGTGTACGTGTTTGGAGATAAAGTATTAAAATCATGATAATGCACTGGGTCTCGTAGAGAAATCAGAACTATAATTGACTTAATATTTAGAAGCAGTTAAACTAAATAGACATTATTAGTTCTTGGCATTTGTCTGGTAACTTGTTCATTTACTCATCATGGTCATCTGGGGCCTCAGTTTTCTCCCTCAGTGCTTAGAAGGCATATAACTGGATCAAGGAGAATTTTATTTCTGGAACATTCAAGTGGAGGTTGTAGCTGTATTTTGTTGGTAGGAAATCAAATGCTTACAATGTACAAAGTGTAAAGGCATGCATGTAAATGCTGGAGATCAAAGAGTTAGTCTTCTATGGGGATTATCTAATGTTACTACTTTCTTCCTCACTTATTATTATGGCATCACTCAGAATATAGTGGGATTTCTTGTTGTATTTGTTGATATACTGGAAAATACTTGAACTTCCTCCAAGTCTGCAGATCTGTCTGCCAGGATGGATTCTTGCAGAACCCGGAGGGGCAGCTTTGGGAACATCACTGTGTTTTTTCACTGGGCTAAGATACATTCAATAAATAAAGCAGCAAACCAACGATCCAAACAACCAACCTTGGAATAAACAAGGTTCCAGATACCAGCCTAAAAAAAGAAAATCCTGCCCTCGCACGCTTCCTCTCTGAGCATTGTGCTGCCATGTTCTGCCTGTCCCCGCAGACCGTGCCTCATCTTCCTTTGCCACACACTCAGCTCGGTGGCTTTTCAGGCCAACAAACAAACCAGCATAATAAGAACCGAGGAAAGATTTACTTTAGATATTAAATAGTCTCTGTGGTAATTTATGATCTCTTTTACCTTTTTAAGAAACCCCCGTGGTTAAAAAAAAAAAAAACAAAAAAAAAAACAACCAAAAAACCAAACGGGTAAAATTGCATTTTTAAAACAGATACTGCACATTGCACCAGTACGAGGGGGAGGAGGAAAGCGAGATTTGGCTGCTTTAGCGTGTTTGCTGCTCAGCACCCAGAGGGGAGGCACGGGGCGCCTCGCTGCCTGCAGCGGCCGGGCGACCACCGGGCTGAGAGGCAGCTCCAGAGCCAGCGGCAGGCAGCTGGGCATGCCTTCGGCTGCCACCCTGCCTGCGCAGCCTCCCGTCACACGGCACCCACACCCACTCCCTGTCACAGCTTCACTTCTTAAATAAAAAGAAAGTGACAGCAATAAGGAATTAAAAAGGTCTCTGCTGGAAGAAAGAAATGCATGCAACTGCCCTGGAAGGAAACAAGTTTGGGTATAAGGAGTTTAGGAGAGAATTTAAACTTCTCTTGTCTTTCAGGTACCTGAGTAAGTTCATTTGCTTCCCTGAAGCTGATTTTATCATTAAGCAGGTGTTTATCTCCCATTCGATTTCTGCAGAAAAGGCGGACAGAAAGGAAGTTTTTTGGCTTTTCAGCCGGTTGAGTAGAGGCTTTTCGTGCCTCGGCGTAAATAATCCCCGGTAAGAGGTGGGGAACCTCGCACGTTATTTATGAGGTGAACCTCACAAAGCTTGAATTTCTGATTCTTTTCCCATAAACACGGAACAGGATAGCTGTTTGGCTCAAAGTGGTCTTTTAGTGTTAGGTACATTTGCTTTCATCACCAATGCTACAGCATTTCTCATGCAACCTTGTCTGCTGCTCTATAGAACTCCTGAGCAGGGGGGCTCTGCAGTCAGCTTCTTTTCAGGCATCAGTCTTCACATGGGAAGCCTGAAGCTACTTGCTGCCACAGAAACCATCATGGATCACTGCCGTCCTTCTTTACAGGACTCTTTCAGAAGGTATTATGGGCTCCCTACCTCATTGACAGTTTTAACGGCGTATATGAAGTGCTCAGGTTCATACCACTATATTTGGCAGTATTTTGTGGAAGCTTGTTTAGAAATATTCTGGTCATGATCATTTTCTAGCATTGTGCTATTTAGGGGAAGCAGAATAGACTATGCTTGACTAACTACAGTTTCATTAATTTTGGGGCAGAAGAGCAGGTCCAATGTCATTGTGCAGCACTTTTTTTTTTTTTCTGATCTATTAGGGAAGGGAAAAAGAAATAATTAATACTTAATTGCATCAAATGGGCCCAAAATTTGCTCTGAATTGCATGCATGTAACTCACTGGCAATTGTACTTGCATTACCTGAAGGCATTTAGATTGCTTCATGAGATTCCCTTTCCTTTAGCCAAATACATAATACTTCTCCTCTGAGATCTGAACAGTTTTATTTAGTAATTAAGGTAGTTTGTGCAATATCTTAAAGATGCAAAGGGCAGATACATCAATTCCAAATCCAAGGACTAACTCAATGGCTCTTAAAGCTTTCCCATTAATGAATTCTCTGAAGGCAGAGAATTCTCTTGAAGGCATATGCCTCTGCATTTGGATTTGGCCCATTTTAAACCAGTATCAGAGACATAATGAAAATAAACACTCCTAAATCTAATGGATGTTTAATAACATCCTCTCATTATGTAGTTTTACTACTTTCTTTTTCATTTCCTTCACATATTTTAGAGCTCTCTCATGTTACTCACAGCCCTTTGGTCACTGCAGGTTTGATTTTGTCCCACAGAAGATGTGTGAATGTGGGTAAAAATTTGAAATAAATTTAACTTTGTGACAATGCTTGCCAAAGAGAATCCTTGAAAGATGCACAGCAAAGCTTCTGACATATTCTAAGATTTTGGAAATCTTACAGCAATCCAGAACTGTTATGGCTTAAAGGTGATAATTTCATCAAAATGTTCCCCAAACACAGCTGGGCAGGTGAATTAGACCAATAGAAATAGAAATTCAAGTTCACACATTTTGCATTTAGTATTATTTTTGCTCTAGGTTCTACACCGATCTGTGAAAGAGGCCTGATCTATCTGCACATATAGTATAAAACTAGATAGCAAATTAGGAATGACATGTTGGCAATTTGCTAGTGGATGAGTGTCACTTGTTTTACAACACAACGTATTTTGCATTTTGCTGTCTTCCTTCAAAGAAGGAAGAGATATCCTTCAGCATATCTCTGAATGTTCAGCTTTGGCTGGTCTGGTATGCTTGAGATGAACGGGGTCCACGCTCCTGGCTCTTTCTGCAATTTGATTTCTTGTGTTGTGTTTGATACCTCTAGTGGCAATTCAGAGCATTGGGAGAGCACATAATTACTTGTCCACATCCTCTTTTGGAGACTACTTACAGATTTCCCTGCACGGGAACCCAGTCAGGAACCCAGTCTGCTGGATTTCTTTTCTCTGGAAATGACTCTAAGATTTTAATTGGGCTAAGTGATTTTTGAGGTCTGTTACAGAATTCAAACAGAAATCTGTCTGCTTTTTGGGAAACAATAATTAAAACTGCTAGATGAACCTGAGATAAAAAATTTCATTCCATTTTGAATTGCTTAACTCTTTTTAAAAGACCCATCTAAAGTAAAAAAGCTATTTTGAAAATGAATAATCAACAGGTTTAGACACAAAAATTTCTTTCTGATATTTGTGAGCAAACCTATTTGTTTCCCTACTGAAGTGCATTCTGCAGCGAGTTTGCTATTCACTAAGAATATCTTTTTCCACCATTTTACCCAGCCAGTAGCAATCTTAGCAAAGACAAGGAGCTAGAATAAATAAGTTTGCCCTGTGATTAATTTTCTCACAAGCTATATAAAGCAAATAAACTTTACCAGTTTTGGTACAGGAAGAAAAGTGAGCAGTTTCCATCCTGTAACAGTTAGTTCAGGACCAGCAACTCTTGGACCCAAGGATAATTTATGAATCTCTTCTGATATCCAGGCTTCTTACTCCAGGCTTTCCCAAACTGTTTTCACTGGCTATATATGCACAGAGTAGGGTTTTGTTTTACTTTCTCTTTAGGAGATAGAACACCAAGAATGGCAAAATCCTTTGGGGATGAGCAAGGATGGCTATCTTTCAGAGGTTTAAACCTATTCTAATTCAGGTATTAACTCTCACATTAGCTGCTTTTATGTAGTTGTGGAGTGAGATCTTGTTTAAAAAAATATCCAATTATAGTTCAGATTAAAATGTTGGCTGCAGATTATGGAACTTCTGTGTGCCCTTGCTCTGGGGACGCCGACTACTGAGAGAGGTGGGACACAGAGTGCAGTGTAAGAATTCCTGTAACCATTCCAGCTTAGTCCACTTCCCCACATGAATTGGCACCCATCTTCTTTTCTTCTTTGTTCCAACACAGTGGGCTGCTCAGTAAGGGCTTTGAGATATACTTGTGGCACTAATGGTAATATATATGTTGCTCAACTGCTAGAATTTGTAATAGCGTGTTTGTGGTTTGTGTGTGCGCGCATGTAAGAGGCTATTTCCTGTCCTCCAGCCTCTGTTCCATCTCCCACAGTCCCTGTACCTATGAAAAAGTAGATGGTTTGGATTGTTTTTAATTAGTCTAAACTTTCTTGCAACTTCTTAAAAAAAATAGCATTATTTTGGTGCTATTTTCTACCTTAGAAGAATTTTATGATTTTTTATGAAAGTGCCTTAACTGCGGTATTTAATTGAAACTTGCAAAACAGTCAAATAAAAAAAGTCTGCCTCTTTCCAGCTGTCACAGTTGTTTAAGCCTGTTTGGTACCATATTAGGAGTACTAAAATTTTAACTGTACTGAAGAGTAAATGGAACTGTTTAGTAAACTGTGTCTGCAAGACTGTAAGTAAATATCTCTTCCCTAATTAGCCAGTAATACATTATTTGGATCAGCTAAAATAAATAGGCAGTTTCTACTACTGCCATAAAATGCATTTCTAAAACTCACAGAAAAAGAGGGCAACTGCTCGGAGCTCGTCTCTCTGGGTTGTTCATGACTGTTCATGCTGTAACGTTGTCAGACTGCACCTCTGCAAGGTATTTGCTGTACACCAAGTAGGCATGAAACTATGTTTAACACAAATTATACTCTCTACTTCCCGAGTGAAATATGACTGACTTTATTTGCCCAAATAAAGGGATAAGTAATAAACAGGATGCATGTAACTGTTTTGTAGGACTACTTTGTGTGTTACAGATGAACTCTTTTCTGTGGGCTAGCTTCCAGGATCCTCTGTTTAACTGTCGGCTTCAACTCTTCAGAAGAAATGTTCTCTGAAAAATCTGAAAATATCAGGGTTTTTTTGATAATATGAGATTTTTACTAGGATGCAACTATAGACAATTCATAACCTGTTTATTCCCTCTGGATATTGAGAAAATTAAGATTAAGTACTCTATCTTTAAATTCTAAAATATATGGATGTATATAGTAAAATAAATTACTTAAACTTTATTGAAATTGGATGTTTACACTTAAAACACTACAAAAAGAGGCTTATACTGTGTGGTATGAGTACGAAATAGGATGTATGTTTTAAAGTGGTGGAATTTTAATATTTTAAAATAAATAAATTTTGTTCCTTTTTCCTCTAGAAATAGCTATGGAATTTTTTTGACAACTTTTGAACAAATAACAAGACAGCTAGAGATAATAATCTATTTAATATAAAGTCTTTGAGTTAAAATGTACCAGGCATGGAATGTGAATTTGAAGGAAAGCTGAAAATTGAAGCATGAAAAAATGAGGAAGTAGTTGATTTCAGAAAACGCTATATTCATTTTCATGGAATTTGAGTGGCCCTGCCCAGGTTTTACTTACTTCCTGGGAGATTATTTTCAGGTATAATTACATGGGGAAGAAGGACAAAAGCAGAATGTTGAAAGTGATTCATTTGTAGGAACAGTGGGGGCCTGCTGGGTGAGTGATTATGGCAAGTTATCAGTAACTTTGGCCAAGGAATAATAGCATCCTGAAGGCACCTATTCCACACTACTAAACCTGTAATTTTGAATGAAAATGTAATGCATGCATTTTTGAAAGAAATGTAAATGCAGGTTTGATTTTGTGATGTGATGTGGTCCCAAGGCTCTCTGTTGCACTTGCCTCCCAGAAGGGCAGAAAACAGCCCAGATCCACAGGATGGACTAGGTAGGGTGTCGTACTTCTGTAGTGCCAAGTGGCCACCCATCACTTACAGGTGTCCCTTCTCTACCTTCTTGCGTACATCAAAGCGTACATCAAGGAACTGGTGAACTGAGGCTGCAGGTTAACGTTACTATCAAATCCCTTGCAGACGCTGAAACTCCCAGAACGCAGCTCACGCACTGAATACTCACTGGCATCTCCAGCTGAGGATCTACACTCAGATACTTGTACATTTGTTACTCTTGTATGAACTCGGAACATGTATGACACCCATTATGTCGTCTTCAGCATGTAAGAGCCTCCAAGAACAGACGCTTTTTAAAAAGTGTATTCTCAACAAGGCAACCTACCATGAGCACGTATCTGTCCTCTGATGCTTTCACTGGCTTCCCCTTAGATTTTAAATCAGATTCAGGGAGCTCTTGCTTATACTCAGCATACTTCATCGCCTTATCTGCCGATGAAGCCATACTTCATTGCCTTGTCCAGGGTACGTAAAAGATGCAGAAGGCACTTCTGCTCACTACACTTCTCTGAAAAATGGAGCACTCTTATGTTAAGAGGAATTCTCATCCCTCTGGAGAGGCTAACTTTCTCCAGGGCTGATCTCACACTGGAATGAACTCTGGAAATTTGAAAAATCCCCACAGGCCTCACTGCCTTCTGCTCCAGTTGCAAGGCACTGTTCTTTGACCCCATCCTCCCTAATGTAAATATTTAACAATATACATATGTCAAAAGCAACAGCAACCACAGCTCTGAAAGTCTACCAAGAAAAGCACAAGCTTTTCCCATGGGGAGCTGGTGAGAGGACATACGGCATTAGTGACGGTGCTTCCTGTACGACTGTAGATGTTTCTCCATACATAGCAAGGCAGTACCGAGTGTGCCATAGGAACCTCTGTGGAACAACAGAGCAGCTTTGGGTTGCTTCTGGGAGAAGGTCTAGCCCTGAAGCCAGCTGCCCACCCAGACCCCTTTGCATTTGAATGAGCAGTGTAGATGGTACAGGGAGATCTGAGTTACAGGCAGCCTGAACCTTTTGTCCGTATTACCTCGGATCTCACAGCAGTCTGACCATGTGGATATCATGTATTTACTTCAGCCTTATACCTGAAGTAGTAAGACTTGTGTTTTAGCTGGTATGCCATGCCACTCCATGCTATTGGCAGAATTTCAGGTATCTGAGTGCAGTACTCAAGAGGTGGGACATTTTTTTCTGTTGCTACCTCATCAGAGGCTAGTGGTCAAGTTGATGGCCTGACCCAGGCTTTTTCAAGCTGTATTTCAAGGCTGAGATGAACAAGTTTAAGTATTTGCTCAAATAAATGAGCAAAAGTATTATATCTTGGTAATAAGAATTTCACAACAAAAGCTTTTTATTTCTGCCTTGGAATACAACACTATTGCTTCTTTCTCTCCCACTCCTTTGATTTTCCAGGTACTGCTCAAATTGCCCATAAATCTTGGACTTTTAATTTGGAAAACAATCTCTCAATCTCTACCACCTCCTAAAAAATACTCCTGGAAAATGGTAACTATTTTAAACATCACATTATGGGTTTTGTTCAGCTTTCTGTGCTTGTGCTACTGAAAGAACGTTGGAAAAAAGGGAAAACGAAAGTAATAAAAATAAAAAACTTAACTGTGTTTAGATTTCTCACAACACATTAAATAGAAAACACGTATCATGTTACACCATTAGATTAGCTGCAATCTGCCAATTCCACCGAAGTGCTACCACCTACATACACACTTTTGTCCAGTGTTTGTGAAAGGTTATACCTGGCAATAAAACTTATGGTAGTTTTGAAATAGCACATATGCACACGCAATACCTGAGATATATGCCATAACCCTGTGACTGTGATTTTAGTTGTATTTGCGGGAACATAGAGGCCTCACTCTATGGCTTCTAATGGTCCCTGTTGTATTAAGTATATATACACATAACCAAGACAATCGTAAGACCTAGGAGTTTATCTAATTAATGTGTGACTTGTGTCCCGCATTGGGATAGATATTTCAGGGGGACAAAAAAAAACCCAAACAAACCCTCCACTTGTCCTATCTCCTCTATCCTCTACTTCTAGAATACCTCCCTATCATTACAGACAATTTTTGGAGGCAAATAATTATATCCTTCCATCCATGATTTGTGTCCCTACTTGGGAGGGAAAAATGTATGTATCTCGGTCTCAAGCAGTTTGATGAAAGGTTAAATGGAGAAGCCCTAACGCTGGTGGCTTGAACACACACCACCCAGCCCCCCCAGCCCCAGGGCCGCTGGCTGTCTGGCAGAAAGCACAAGGGGCTTGTGTCAATCTTCCTCCCCAAAGGGTCATACAGGGTGCAGAAGTACAATTCTATAGCGCCACTGCAGAAGCACAAAGCTATGCTTTTCTTGTGCCAGTTACATTCTTATCATGGTGCGATTCTTTTAAGTGGCAATGGTTTATTTTAATGCTTTTTTTTTTCCTTTTGCAAGTGTTTGAGAAAAAAATTGAGCTAAGTATGCTATTAACAATTCAGTGGGCATATTTTTAGGAATGGCCACACTACCCGTGTTCAATATGGCTGAAGAGAATAGCTGGTGCTCTGGTTACATTATTGTGCTGTAAAAATTCAAAGGGAGACCCCATCGGAAACACTACTCCTTATTCACTTGTGCTCCCTAATGGCAACTTTAAATTCTGTCTTCTCTGTTGTCTTTGCTAGAGACACATGACTTGGTGCCTTTGCTGCCAGAGCAGCGTGTATTGTGCCAGTGAAATGCAGCCAGTGCCTAATGTGCATTTACAGAACTTTCAAAGACTGTTATATATACATTTCTCTTCTCTTTTTTTGTGGAGGATATGTGATTTCTTCTATCAGTGCAGCAGCTTGTGATGTGATTGTACAATGAAACATGAGGCCAGTGCAGCCAGATACCTTTTTTCTTCATATTGTGTGACGGGTATGAGCCTTCTTTGACGTCGGTAAAGTTAATAACACTTAGAGATATAAAAATCAAGTCAATACTCACTAAGAAAGTAGTACCGTACTCCCTTCCTAGCCTAGGTTTTTACCAACTTTTCTATTTCTAGAAAAGAAAAAGCTTTTAGAAAGCAAGACATATGTCCTTTGTTTGTACAAATTCTTAGGCAATATGTGGAAAAGAAGGCCGTATGTTTGCTCCAAACTTACACCATCTTTTGGTCATTTTATAGCACACAGAAAGGTGCCTTGCTGGCACTGGAATTCCCCTAATCTGTCCCACAGCACTCACAGCAAATCCAAACTGAAAATTAATTGAGAATGGGGAAGAGAAGCTAACACCTCCTCCCTTCTCAGTCGGCATTATTTTTACTTTGACATATATCTGCATTTTTTTAGTCTGAAGAGCACAAGAATTCTTAGGCAAAAAGGGTGCTCACTGAACATGGCCATAAAGTTCAGCCTGTAGGCTAGAGAAGAAATAACAGTGTAGTAATTTTGCCTTTTTATACCTGTCCATGAATTTTTTCAAATGTGCTTTTGGTTTCCTAAATACACACACTGCACAAAATCTGGTGACAAAATAGATTTTTGGCTGTTCAGTTTTAGCCATTACATAATAGAAATGTTGAGGTTTGTTTTGATTATAGTTAACTATATGACATTTTTTTCTGTTTTTTTATTTTATGAATAACTCCTAGAATAAATTGACACAAAATTTCAAAGTTGGCTTTCACTGAATATTTGCTAGTATTTTCTTGTTATGTTCTATATCATTTTGGGTAGTGATGATTTCTATTATGTATCATGTAATTTATAATGCATCATACAATCTATTTGCTGCATTACTTGCAGAGACTGAAAACACAAGGGCACAAAAATGCTTTGCTGCTGCTGTAACGCATAGTCCTGAGTATATTCCTGTCGCATTATCTTTATCTATTTCCCAAACAGAACACGATTCTAAAGTGGCCACATATGCAACAAACTACTTAAAAAAACCTTCTCATAAATTGATATGTGTCAAAATGTGTATTGAAGAGGTTCTTGATTAATTAAAGACTCATCCTTATTTTCTAAGCTGAGCCTTGAGACACAATCTCCTTCCTTATCCATACTTCATAAATGAAGGCTTCTGCTTACTTTCAAGTATAAGGTTTGAGCTTCAGAGTAATATCCATCCCTTAGGTCAGTCTACAGTATCCAAAGACTGCAATGTGAATGCATAAAACTGGACAAGGGAATTTGCTGGATTAGACTGCTCTTCTGCCCAGCACCCTAAATTCAATACAGACCTAGTCAAAAAAAAAGGTTGAGGAGAGACTCATGACCTTACCTTGACTTTTGCATTCATAGTTGTTTATGATTTTCAGGGAATACCTGTAGCACATGCCTTCACAGAATCTGCTGGGGTTTTTTAAAGTACAGCCCTATCCAGAACAGGACCATACCTACCATCACACTTTAATTTAAAGCGGGGTGTTTAATAAGGAGATAACAAAGTCAGTGACCGAAATGCAACCATGAGTATAATAACACACTCTTAACACCTTTCAGCTGTCTCTCTCATGTTCATTTGAGTGGCTGAGGATTAAAATAATGGGAATAAGGTAAAACAGGCCTGTTCATAAACATGTACCAGCACAGCTAAGTGGGGTCTGACATACCATGTATTTATTACATCGTATAAGAGTTGTCCTTCAAAAGTCAGCATTGCCATGTATTTCTCCATCTTTTATCCAGAGGGCAACATAACTCTCTGTAACTGGGAAATGCTAAGCTTTTAAAACACCTAAGAATGAGGAGACATATTACCATGATATCATATGATGAATGGAAGATGTGACGCAAACCTCTTATTGCATCTTTACTGGCAATATTACAGATTTGCATATATTAACAAATTAGAAGATAGTCTTAAAGGACACGGCATTCTGAATGTTGCATTTGTATCCTGGACATTTATATGAAGTATGTCTAGTATATAAATACCAGTTTGCTCTGACAAATACAAATGTAAAACTGCTAAAGAAATTGTAATTTCTGTGGTTATTTTGGCTAAGTATCTGAGAAATAGGCCAATTCAGATTAGTTTCCTTGCAACCTCTATTTTAATGTCTGTACCTCTTTTCTAAAGGCCAGCTCCTCTCATGTAAATGCCCCATGATCTGAATTGCATCCAGTAATCTTGAGGGGAGGATATGTATTTGGCACCATTTTCAATGATCAAGACACTTTACGTGACATTCTTGTTTAAATGGCATGAAAATCAGAGTTAAGTGCTGTGTAAATGAGGGCAGAATAGAGCCCTTTGTATCTCATTTTCCAACTGCCTGGGATCATCTGGAGGTATAACCACATAAATCCCCCAAGGAATATGTCTCCAACTCTCTCCCTTAACATGCTGTTCCCTGATCACATTGGAAATCCACTCAATTTAGACTTAATCTCAGCCAAATCTACCCAGGACTTTATTTCTAAATTTGCAATACTATCTTTTTGGCATTTTTTTTTTTTCTTGGGCTTAGACATCCTCAAACCTGCTTCTCTGTGGGGGCACCACTGTGTGTCAGGAGAGTAGGGGTCTCTAAGAATTAGAGATGAAATTGTTGGCTCAGCCCCCAGGATGGGAGCATATTGCTTCCTCTGTTACTGACTGCTGCATGGTCTTAGGACTGTACCTTCTCCCTGCCTCACTTTGTTTGTCTAAAATATGGCCATAACGTTTTCCAAAGCTTTTTTTTACTTTTCTGATCTTTCCAAGTTAAGGCTCTGCATTGCATGGAGCGAAAGTACAACCATTTTCCCCACTCAAAAAGGAAGCTCCGAGCTTGTAATGAATGAGTATATCAAGTTTACAAGTAAAAAATAAATGGCAAGTTGCATGTGGAGAAAGAGAAAGAGACACAGAGACAGATGGATTTATATAAATTCAGCTTTTAAAGTGTTGTGTGGGTTTGGTTTTTTTTTTAAATTAAATAATTGTAAGCAGTAACCAGCTGTAGTATTATTCTTCACTGTGTAATCTGCACAGTGAAATGTAAACAGGGGGTCAGGCTCTCCTGTGGCCATATGACCCTCTCAGCAGGAAAAGGGGGCACGGAGAGAGGCTGTGCACAGAGAAGCGTACAAGGATATTCATGAGCTGGGAACTTTTGCAGCAAAAAATAGCTTTCCTGCATAGTCAATGGTGCATAGCGTTCGGTTTAAAAACCCTTATTAAATTAAGAGGAGCTTTCTGCATCCACCAGCCTTTGCCGCTGCTGCTGTGTGTACTTCCATAATGTTGTTGAGAATACTAGGGCTTAATATCAACTTGAAGGTTTAGAAAAATGCAATAACATTCAGATACAACTTGATTACTGACGGAACAGAGATACAGAACATGAAAACTGATATGTCTGGGGAATCTAGCTCTTCTGAATCTCTTTGTTCCCTAAAAAAATTCTTTCTTAAAAAATAAATGTCTATATGTATATATGCATTCCTTTGTCAATACAGGAAGATGGAGGGATTGGCAGCCAGGCGTTCTTCACTATGTTAATTATCTAATGTTTTCAGTTCTTTAAAATTTGCTTCTTTTTCTTCCTTTTTTTTTTTCCCCCCAGATTAAAAAGCTGAGCCCATCTCTTGCACTCTGATCATAGTTCTCACGCTGTGTATTTAATACAGCATATTTTGTAATTCACAGGCATACTCTTTCCGTCATTGCTACAGTCACTATAGCTCTCACTACCTTTTTCCTGTGGTTCAAACAGATTTTCCCTGCAGTATTTTTATGACATAACAAACCTTTATTTATTTCTTCATTTATTATTTTAAAAACCAATATACTTTTCCACCCAAAATACCCATTTTTACACAACCTTGAGATGCCTATTCATTCTTTCTCAGGAGGAGTTCAGGGGAAAGGTGCAGCGCCCCTCTAAATCACAAATGAAATGAGTTTGTTGGCTTGAATAGTATTTCTCCTTTCAACCCTCCGCACATTTCAGTGCATTCCATTAGTCATTGTTCAAATGAGGCTGTTCTCCGACCCCAGAGGCAGGGGAGGAGGGAGTTTGGGGTTTAAATGAGTTTGCCGATCAGTACATAGAGGCACATTGTTTCTCATCTTATATTTTGCATGTTCTGTTTACAGAAAATAACCCTGGTTCCCAGTACCAAAATGCTTCAGGTTTTGAGCATACTGTATGTTTGATGCAGCTAATTTAAATAAATGACTTTCACATTTAAGCAATTAAACCTATAATTAGCACTGTTTGAAAGAACTAATCAGCTAATACCCTATGACACACAGTTCTTTTTTTCCTCTAAATATTTTTAAAGGGAAAGGGGAGAGATTTGTGAAAAATTATAGGTGATGCAGTAAAAAAATATGCTTTGATTCATGGAAATTACAAAACAACACCACAAACTATTTAGACCGATGTTCTCCTTTTGCCTTCCAGGGAATGTGGAATTATGCACACTCATTTCCTCTGAATTCAGAGGAAAAGACTGCAATAAATGAAGTAGCGAATCTTTTTTTAAACGAGGCAAACTTCTACCACTGTAATGTTTTTTTTAAAATACCCAAATGCACTTTCAGAGGTACTATGCACTCACTGTATTTTAAAACATGTGCATACGTCTGATCCAGTGGTAGGAGGGCTGCATAAGCCATACCCTTGGGAGATTCCCTCTGACTGGCAGAACGTTTTAGCTGCTCTCAATAAGATGGAAATTTATTAGGAGGAAATTATCCTGGTGTCCTCTGAAAAACAGCATTTCTGATAAAAATCTTGTTCTCTGACAGCAGTCTAACGAGATACATTTGTTAGCTGGTTTTGTTCCTTGGACTCATCTGTTAATTTTAATTCCTCTGTTGCACTGCTGTGTATTTACGGTCTGAGGCAGACATGATCTATGTGTGCTCGGTGGAGATTGAGATGTTGGGGGTGAGAGGGCACAGAAGTTTAGGAGAGAGTTAGTCTTTTTTTTTTCTTTTCCTCTAGTTAAAGTAAAGTGGAAAAAATGCCCTTACATTTTTATTAAAGCCTGAATTTGTTAATAAATGTTGTGCCTCTTTGAATCTATGTTACTGTAGATATCTATTACTACAGAGTATGTATAATTTATCGTATAATTCTTGTTTTTTCAGCTCTGTTGTCCCTAAATGTTGCAGTACTGCACATAGGCCATACAAGTCACACCACATACTAGCATTTTAATTTTTTTTTCCCCTTAGAACACCATTAAATATCTTCAAATGCAGAAAACAGCTTGAACACCCTTGAGTTGTTCAGCTCTGCCTATCCTCACTGCAGCTCTACTAAGGATGGGATTCGGGACCCTTCTTTCCAGCTTAATTTTTCCTTGAGTCTCTGTCTGATGTGGAGCTCAGGCTGGAAGGTTTTCAAAGCAGGAATGTGGATTTTTAATGAATGAAGCTGGCATTGGGAACCCTCCCCCCAGCACTATGACTTGCCCAAGTTAGTAGGTACGTAGTGCTCTGCTCTTGCAGAGCAGAAAGGACAGCAGGAAGATGGCAGACAGTCTTTTGTGGTTATATGGCTCACCAAAACTTAAGTGAACTGGTTTCTATGCCTGTGTGATAACTAGCTTCTGAAAGTGCTTTTTAATCTGCCAAGCTTAGGATAAGAGCTAGTTTAGAGTTAGATTCTTTTTGACAAACATTTGGGGGAGAGTAAGAAGAAAGAAAAGGGTCACAGGACAGTCTGTTTTATCAAAACTTTTTAAAATAGGATTGGATTCACCATTGCTTTTGATGGAAAGTCTTGGTTCAATAGGGAATTTCTTTTTTAAGTAAGAGAAATAGATAGTACCACCCTATGCAACCAATACTGCAGTGTAGGAAACATTCAGAGAAGATCTGGGTTTGAACCATCGGGTTCAGAGCAGAAACTTGCACCTCAGACTTACACTCAGGCAAAGGATTTGTCCCCCCAGTCATTTCCCATGGTGATAGTCTTTCTACCTAGTGCTTCCAAATGTTTCCTCCAACCTGGACTGGGGAAAAACACTATTTTTGTGAAGCTTTAATAGATAGGAAAAGAGTTTCTTCCTTGGCTCTACCTCTGAAAATCAGGGTATAGGTGTCTGAAGCACTGATAGTTCTCACGGTAGATGAAATCTGAAGGAGTGGCAGATGATCAACAGCTCAGGGAAATCAAATCCTAGGTATTTGAAGTTGGGCATTTAATCACTGAGGCACTCCAAACTTGAGGAATTCACAAACTTTAGCCTTAATCTTGCTGTGCTTCAGAGCCCATAAGAAAAATGGAAACACTTATGCCCTATTTTCTAACAGGGGAACTCATCAGTAATTTCTTATTCAGTGCAGCTTTTGGATAAAGTGTAGTGAGTATTGTACAATGGGGCTGGCAAGGTTCATGCATGGGCTGAGAGATGCCCAGTTATGAATATGCTCTCTTGAGAACTTTCCCCTACAGGAAGAAACTCCTGAGCACTGATATTCAACAACAGTAGAAAGGAGGTGGCCCTGCAGGCCACTCCACGGGGATGTAGTCGGTCTTGCAGAGGTGCCCTGGAAATCTAAACTATGATCCCCCCATGTTTCTTGCAGGGTGCAGATCACCTGGAGTTTTTCTTAGCACACATCTGCCACACCTTCCAAGGCCTGCTAGGGAAATTACTCTAGCTGTAATTTTACAGATTTGGTTTGGCACAAAGTGGTTTTGCTACCAGGAAGCTCATTATTTCTAGAGCAGAATGAAAATGGAAAGACTTCAAAAACTATTTTAATGTATTTTTTCTCTGTAATAATCTCTGTATGATATAAAATGATGGTTGTTCTGATTAAGTATTGACAGCCATTACCTCTGAATGCAATTCTTTAAATACCAGGAAATATCCAGTTAAAGAAGCTTCTGTAACATAGCTAACTCCTACACAGCACGCTAACCTATCGCTTTGCTAGGGTCTACGCCTCTCCAGTGCTGTTAGCACAGTTGACCTCATGCAGCAAAAATTATATCTGAAAAAAAGTTTCTAATTACTATCCTGGTTAGTTCAAAGTTTAAAAAATCTACTTTGCAAAGTAGAAACACTATTTTCAAAACTATTCTGCTTGTTGATTCTATTCATTGTTTCCATGGCAGAGCAGAAAAACTATTACAGCTGTGTTTTGGGTGGTCTATTGTATACCACTGTTGGTTTTGATTATTGCATTCAACACTCTCTCGGTATGTATTTCAGTGTCCCACTGTCTCCACACAAATAAGGAGTGGTGCTGCCTCCACCCGTTGTTTAAACCATTGCTCTGTGTTTACAAAGTGGGGAAACCTAACTTCTTTGCCCTCTTCTGCTTAAGGGGTTCACATGTCCCTACACTGGTTTCTGGGAGTGTGCCCTAAACTCTAGGTTATAGCTTAGTATTTAAGAAGGCATCTCTCTGCCCTTCCTTCAGGAAAAGTCCTGGAACCAAATGTCGAACATAGAATGCAGTGTCCATGTGATAAGGACAGCTGTCTGAGATGAGGACACCAGGTTTCTGCTGGTTTGGCTCAGTGTTTTACCTTAGACCATCATCAGATAAAAAAAATCCAAACCCAAGGAGGATGGAAAGACAGATATAGGCTAAGGTACTGCTGACCTGATTTTTAAACATGCTCTTATAAGACCTTCTGCTAAAGTCAATCAGGCAATACATAGTGCATTTGCCTGGAGTATACTGCTCAGTGTAATGGAGACTAAGTTTCAATAACATGTGTTTAAATGTCTGCATTTGGGCATTGCTCCAGAAGATGTGATTTATTAAAGGTTCATAACTCTCAGAACTGAATTATGAGTGGTTAAAATACAGACAGCTGTCTGTAAGACACACACATGATTTGCTGCAGAAAACTGGAAAACAAAAGTGCTTCCTTGGACCCAGTATTGTGAAAATAAGCAATTGTGGCTGTAAAATGAGTGATTATCTGTATAAAACGGCAGCTGTAAATACAGTATGTCTAAGCTGACCGGCAGAACGCATCCTGTCCAGTACATCAGCTAGCAAGGATCAGAGTAAACAAAAACTGCGTGGTGGCCAGTCTTTTATACAGCATTTGACCTTCTGCAGCTGAAGCAGGACCTTGTAGCCTAGCCATAAAAAACATCCTTCAGAAACCTGTACCTTGAAATGGGCTTAGGACAGCCGAGACACATGTACCTGGAATCAAAAGTAACTGATGCCTTACGATAGTCAACAGAAAACTTTCATACGCAATAGATTTTTTCTTAAACTATGCAGTCTCATGTGGTTTTAATTACTTGATGTAAGTGTTCCCATTTTACTTTGGTCTTCTTTGTCCACTTCTCATCAAGAATAGGAAATCTGTAAAGGCAGGATTTTTAACTTAAGTCATTATTCAAATCTTCAGATGTTTGTCTGAAACTCATCTGAGCTTTCTGCATGTGTGTCTCCAGGTTAGTTCTGGCAATATTGTTAAATGATCTTTTTTGTAAGTAAGATCTTCAATCCTTGATTTAAGATGGAGTCATGGTAAAAGTAAAAATCACTAAGCTTTTGTATTCATGAGAAACATAAGTCTGTAACCTACTTGGCTTAACAGTAGAACGGGAGTTGGTTGAGCACCCAAATGGACATAACTGGGTTGAATGGAGATGACTACAAGCCACACAGATCATGTTGTGAGCACCATTGCTTCCTCTTTCCTCTGACTATATCCAAGTCTTGAATACATATTTCAAGTAACTGTGACCTGAATTCAGGTGATTGATCACAGTAGCAGTAGAGTAAACTTTCAGTATATCTTCACATTGACAGTGAACCTGATATCAAACTTTAACCTGCAGCACTTTGCTTTCCTATAAAATAAAAATATTCTGTCCTAAATCACTGCCTTTTCAAAAACATAAACAAAACCAAAACAGTCAACTCTTTTTGACTGGCTGCACTGATTTCCATATAATTCCAAGTTTTTTATCTCTCTGATTTCCCATGCAGTCCCTCTTACCTGTCCTGATCTTGGATGAAACCCTGGCAGAATATCAGCAGATCTGATAGTTTCTTCTGGGCTGGCTGCCATTACCATATTTTATGTACTTCAGTGTTTCTGTGGGATTGATGGCACACCATACATCAATGGACTGCTGCGACCAAACAAGGTTTGTGTGCTGCAGCTTCCCCCTAGAATTTTGACAGAAGTGCTGAGACCTATCAAGGGGCTGAAGAAAGACGAGTAAATGTTGGTGAGGGATGGAGGAACAGTATTGAAACAGAGTAGATGTTGGGTAGGAAGAGAGGTCTAAAAACAGTGGCAGGGGAAGAGTTAGTATGTGTTTCAGAAATAGTAAACTGAAGGGAGGATAGAAATATTCTGGTTCAGGATAAGATGTAAGGAATGGGCTATTAGTGGGGAATGAAAATTGGGAATTGAATAGAATGGAAGGTGAGTTTGTATTGGGAGAATGATGACTGCAGGGCAGGATGATGGTGGAGAGGAAGCTTCATTAGGATTTAATAAAATAAGCGTCTTTGTATCTGTGCCTGAACTAGACTATACTTTCCAGCCTTTGTGAAGTAGTCTGTCCCTAACTGCGGTCCATCGCTGTACGAGGTTTTTAGTTAGTGTTAATCAGTGCATGACAAAGGTTACATCTACACTGCAGGAGAGGTGCATTTCAGGATCTCATCAGTGAGCCTTGCTGTGATGTCCTAACCCTGTGTTGGGCAGACAGTGGGCCATGCTGTCTGCCCCTTCACCTCCCTGCCGGCAGAAGAAGACCTGGCTGCATGAACTGCCATGTATGACTTACGAGACATCACTTTGGGCAGCTGGGCAATCAGTGCCACAAGACACCCTGGAGAGTGTATCTGCTTCAATATGCCCTGCCAGATTCCACTGATCCGATGCTCCTATGGCATGTGTAGGAACAGCAGAATATGATCTGAGCACAATATGCCTATGGAATTGCCATTCTGAAATTAGCAATAAATTATGTCAAGCTGTATGCATGATATATGCTCCCAGTTTCTTACAGGAAACACCATTAACTTAAACTTTAGGTTGTTAAACTTCATTTAGCACCACCATATACTGTAAAAATCTAAGAAATAGTTAGTACAGTCACTCAGTTTACAATCCCAGTCTCCCACCTCAGTTGCACCTCTTGCCTCTTCATCTCAATGAGCACTCTCTTTGAAGAACAGTTGTGGGAGATCCATGAAGAAGCCAAATACATGAAAGAGACAGAGGCGTCTCTCCTTTTTACATTATGGCCTCATTGCCACACTCTGAGACTTTAAGGACAAGTCTAACCTATGTCTTCGTAAAAGCTTGCATTTTCCATAGTGGCAGGTGCCTGCTTTTGCTTTAGACAAGAAATGCTGTAAGATTTTCTCAATGTGACTCAATTTGATTATTTTGAATCAAGCAAATTAATGTGAATTTTAATTTTAGAGTTTCTAAATTGGCAAAGACTTAAAAGTGTGCCATGGTGAATATATTTACAATTAAGACCTTCTGGGAAGTGTGGAACAACAGTAACCATACAGAAATTAGTCTGGACAAGTTTTCAACAAGGGAACTTTATTTTAAAATGTTTCCTCTGTACCAGTTAATAAAAATGAAGCTTAAATACGGAATTCTTCAGAAAACTATTATTGGCTTTGACTTACTTGCCATCAGCTGTGCTCCCTGAAACTCCTTAGAAAACCCTGACCTGCAAAATCGAGGTGTGACTGCAGAGCGCATACAAACAGCCTGCCATCTACCTTGCAAAGGGAATGGCAGCAGCAAGGAGACAACCCATGGACATAAACCTGCCTACATATACTGAACATATACTCATCCTGACACCCACATCCCTTTGTGCTTTCTTATTACTCCACTCGAAAACTGTAAGTGAGCCTAGACATGGCTGGCAACACTTTGCTTTGTCTCTTAATGCAAAGAAGTTCTGAAAATCTAAACTCAGTTCATCAAAATGTGAAATGATTTGATTTAAATGTTTATTTTAATGGTAAATTTCAGTGTAGACTTAACTGAAGGCAGGTGAACACCTCCTTTGTTTTGATCTCTGAGTAACACATTACTAACCAGAGTGCGATTATAATGTATGTATATACATGAAATACAAAGGTTGTACGAAGACAAGAAAATTTTCAGTGCTCATGCTGTTAATGTAAAACAGCCCTGTAATTTTCCTTATTATGTTCCTAATTCTTTAGCTGATTAAAAGTCCCTTCTCACACACTCTCATTTATCCTTCCCCCCAAATCTTAATATTTTAAGATGAAAAATGCAAAACCCTAGAATGTTGTGAGTTAAAATTCTAATACCTGAACTCAATCCAAAATTTCATTTCACGTTAAGGATGAGGTGGTTTTAAAATAATGGGCATTATTGTGCTACCCTTTCTAGCTGAGACACAGGGAAGTTTGACTGCAGGTCCTGTGGTAATTTTACTTGCTTTTTTGCTTTTGCAGATTAACACAAATGTCTTGCTGGTTAATTTAAAGCTTTTTATGTTCCCTCCAAAATTTCTATCTGTATTGGATTCACATCTATAGTTTCATTTAATATGAACCAGATGTTGAAAACACAGCAATATTTATTAGGGCGCTTGCACTGAAGAAGGCTTGCTACAGACAATTCGTTGTGCCAGTTCTCTGGGTACTGTCTCAGAAATAAAGTAGGCTGGAGGTTTTTTCCGTTTCTCTAATTAGAAACAAAGCTTTCTAATCAATAACCTTCAGACTTCACAAGCAAAGAGATATAGACAAACGTACATGAAATTCCACAAGCTGTTGTACTTCAGACACAAAACATTGTGCTGTTGTTAAAACTGCAGGCTGTTCAGACCCCGGTATAAATGGGCACGCATGGCTGCAGAATCTGTGTGACGGGATGATGTTGGGAAGACAATAGACAGCAGAGAGCAGAATGCACTCTTAAAATCAAAAATCAAAGCTAGCGATGAGAGCAGAAGCTGGGAGCTGCAGCTGCTGCCACTGAGCAGCTGCTTGGGGGTGTCCTGTCTCCGTGAGAGGCAGCAGCTCCTGAGGTGGGCTGAGTTACCAGATCTGCTGCTTCTCCAGAGGTGTCAGCAGCTTTCCATGCTCCCTGCAATATGTGCATGTCGGACATGTTTAAGATGCGTCTGGTGTGTTTTAAATACTGAATTAGATAAGTGGTCACTTTTTTGGTCACTCTTTGGCTATGGGTCACTGTGTATCCTGCCTGGAAGGTATGAGATCTAGAAGGAACAGAATCTATGACATAGAAGAGATAAAGATTTATTCAGTATATATTTTGCTTAGACTCGATTTTTCTGTGCAAAATCGTTATTCACTAAAAGGAGAGGCACAGCCAGTCTTTCGCCCTCATGAGCTGGAACATTTTGCTCTTGCAGCATAATCAGATTTTCCAAGCAAAACTCCTGGTTATTTCAGTCACATTTATGCAGCCGTACAAGGCCTTGGCAAAATTCAAGCACTGCAGAGCATGGTAACATTTCAAAGTATAAAATTTAAATCAGTAACATACACTTAAATTTTAAAGGCCAAATTAAAAAAATATATTGGGTCTACAAAATATGCATACAGCTAACTGATTGTATTTTTCATATACTGAGTGTATGGTCTACAACAGTGTAGAGAATACCTGCACCAGTGACATCCAGAATCTCAGTGGATCATATTCAGCACGCTTTCATTTCCTGGCAAGTTTTGGCTTGTGTTTTGCAAGTGCAAAGGTTTAAGCTTAGGATCAAATCTTTATAAGGAGTGGAGACGGAGTTAGAAACATGAAATAAAAGACTCTAGAAAAATCTGTGTAGGAAGTAATATTTTCCAACATACATTTCTTTCCACTGTTGCTTGGAACTTGGTGTTTAAATAATTGAATAAATAAAACAGAGTGGCACTGCATGTTGTGTAGTAAGGCATAACTGTGGGTTCAAAGCAATGAGCTGAGTGCAGTATAGGCTTTTGTGGGAGCCTGGCTCAGTTACACGATGAAGGCCTAATTATAAGACCCCAACTGCTGTCAAATTAATCCCACCTTGGTACCAGGCACAGAATTTATCCATGCATCTTTCCCTTTCACACCAGTTCTCCATCACCAGTCTGTCCATCACTTGTTCTGCTTAGTGTGTACGTCTGTGCTTTGCTAGACCCAAATACAAATCCGTAAGCCATAATTTCCTGAGGTATAACTACATTTTTGCTACTGAATTCCTCAGTCATTCAGCTCTCCCTTACCTTCCCCTCCTGTAAAATGGGGAGAGAGCCCCCTATGAAAGAAGTTGCCCAGTGTTGTCGTAGTGCTAATCACCACAGTGTCTCTATGAATGTTTATAAAATGCTTTGAAGGTGAAAATTGCCAAAGAAGTGCTAGGGATGATTATTATAAGTTAATGAATAAATTTCAACATGTATTTGATTGCCAGGTAATTCAGAAGGGAATCACCAACCCTTCCCTCTCTTCGAAGAAGAAAAGTTGACAGTCAGCTAGTTGCTAATTAGCACTCAACTGAAATGCCTCCAAAGCTGAGTGCTCCCAGTTGAGTCCTTTAAAAAGTAAGCTTTCAACTAATTGAAATATGCTGGAAGTTGAGCAGTGGGTGAGGTGTGTAACAGGTAAATCAGCATGGTGGAGCTGGGTATGTAGAGGGAATATTAAGCTTTTCCAGGTAGGGACTCTGGAACTTCTGGGGAAATGCTAGCCAAAAGGAGCATCCCTTTCTCAGGCCCGGTTTGTAATCTGTCACAGGCAGGCTATGCTGCCATGTATTTGTGAGGGCAAGGTGGGGGGGAAGCATTGCTTAAGGATTGTGTCGAAGGCTTATTTCTTACCATATTGCGGGGTGGTTATAATGATTGTTGCTTTGGGCTGAGATAGGCTTAAATTTTGAATAACGCATTGCTTAATACCTTAGAGCTGAGTGACTGTGCCACCTGCATTTAATTCATATTTAGCTTGTCTGTAAGGGAAACTAGTGTATCAGAATGGGGCTCAGACTCTTCAGGCCCTTCCTTACCTCTCGGCTGGCCTGTCTGATTTTTTGCTGGAGGGTCACCCTCCCAGACCATAGTCTGCTCCTGTAGCCTCCCCCACCACTTCTTTGGATTTTTTTTTTTTTTCTGGCTGTCTGCCAATGCTATAAACCGCAGTACCGTCTTCTCTGCTGCTGAAGGCTGTTTTCTTCCTCAGCTGCTGGGAGATGGCTGCAAGAGGCAAATGACAGGAATTTCATCCCTTTCTTTTCCCTGCTTGACTGCTCTGGATTCACCATCCTCAGCATCAGCTCTTCAAGCTTTCTTCAGGGAAAACACACTCAGCCAAACTTGTTGAGTACTTTGGGTGAAGAATCTCAGTTGCTTCAAACAGCGCTTACCAGCATCACCTTCCAGTGATAATCCAGCCCAAACTTTGGCAGCATATATGAGGGCAGGGGGGGAAAAAAAAAGAAGAAATGTGTAGGGTGAGAAAATACCAGGGCAGATATTTAGAAATGATTAATGGAAAAGAAACTCTATATTCCAAAGGGGGCTACAGGCGGGTATGGATGATATGAAGGAAAATGGGAGAAATGGAATGAACACAGAATCAAGGGGGAGATGGAACAAAACAAAGACAGAAGTGTTGTTGAAGCTGCTGGATTCTGGAAAGCAGCCTTCGTGGTGTCCTCAGAGATGCAGCAAAACCAAGGTATATACAATCCCTTTGGCATTTCACTAGTCTGGAAGATGATCTGGTTCTGTCAATGGGCAAGTGTTCTTTGGTATCCTGACGGTATTGCAGGCCAGGGAAGCTCCCCTGGATGTCAAGGGCTGAATATTTCACACCTGGGACCTCATCCTCTCCTCGCAACGCCTTGTGGAGCTATTATTTCCCTTGAAAGGAGCCCTCTCTGGCATGGTCACAATGTACTTTGTAGTTACAGTGCCCAGGCATGATGCAGGGTAGGTGGAGGCTTCCCAGGTGTACTCTCCGCTCAGGGTGCCACACTGAGGGCACAGGGAGGAGCAAAATGAAGCCACCAGTGCTTCAAGTGCACGTCCCTGGTGAGCCGAAGAGCCACTCTGCAGTTGAGAGCTCCTACAGAGCAGTATCCCCTCTGCATTAGGCACAAAGGGAGGACACTTAGACCACCCTGAACACTGGTTTACCATAGCTTAATTGGAGAGATGATCAGTCAGCTGGTCTGCTCTATCTTGATATGTTTAGAAGGCCCATCACTGTAACACCAAGATATGATTTGCACCACTTTGAGTTCGTCTCGTGTTCTCTTCCCCAGCTCTGTCTGCTGCAGGTGCTGCGCCTGTGCTGGGGGGGCAGAGCAGACAGGCTGCGTGGTCAGAGCGGGGCAGGCTCCTCAAAGACTGCATTCAGCTCAGCATTCATAAAGGTCCAGGACAAGATTTAATATCCATTTTGATTGTGGACAAAGATGTTGTGTACACTGCACAACTAAAAAATATTTTCAGTCCCTTTTGTGTTATTCAGAGGTACTTCTAGCACCATTGGCGAGTTCTGGTGCTGAACTCTAATTTACTAGCATTAAATAGGTGAAGAGAATTCTTAGAATTGTCGTATGTACTAAATTATATGTAATTTATGCAAGGTAGGTTTGAGTTTGCAAAAAGCCTGAAGTGTTTAAAAGATGTGAACCCTTCTTGCTGCACTGTAAGCTCTGAAACACAGTAGTTTTGGTGGGCCCCACTTACGGATTTTTTAAAAAGCTTTCTGATAAAAATAATCATGTCATCTGTTAATGACAGAAAAGGACAATTATCAAAATAAAAAAAAAAAAGTAGTCTACATGGAAAAAGCCTGGAAGCGTATACTGAGACCAGCACATATTTTTAACAATGGATTAAACAGATTTATTTAGTTTCCTGTCCACAAAATTGTCTGTGAAAGGACAGTGTTTTCCGGAATATGTTTTTTATTTCAATGTATTAATATTTAATGCAAACAAATTACAGCTTCTAGATTTCTTATAAATTGCAAGCATCTGGTACGCTCTATTCTATAGCTGGTGAAATTAATGGCAGTATTCGGTTCTGAAACCTGTCAGAATCCTGTGTTTGAGCTCAGCAGCTGAGCGTATATTACAGATGATGGGGTATTGCTAGTGGTTCTTCACTGGGCATCCCAACTTTTGCTAAGCAAATTTCATTTAGTCACTCATGACCATCCGTAGGCAAACAGTTTTGTTCTTTTACATACAGTCACTCCATCAAAAGTCGTCAATCCTTTCTGGCTTTTGTATAAGCAAAGGCCACTTTGAAAAGGTCGTTTTGTTATTTTTTTCAAGAAATTCATGTTTACTTGGGCATTCTCATGAAAACTCACTTCAAGTACTCTAGTCCTTAGCTCTTCATCTGCTGTGTATCTTTAACGGAGATGAGTCTCACTCCCTGTCTTTGCAATAGCTACAAACCACCTTAAATGTATCCTTATAAGCCTGATTACTGACAGAGACTGAACATTCAACGTATACCAGGGATAAATACAGCAATTACACCTATTTACAGCCATATCTCTTTTCTGCATTATTATTATTACTAAGTGGTTATTAAAAATAGTGCAGCCTTCAGAGCTGCTTCAATTGCCAGGCGAGGACCATGCCTCGGCTGCGCGTGGGGCTTTTGGCAGCGCCGTGCTGGGGGCTGTCGATGCTGCTGGGTGGCCTGGCCTGGCATGGTGTGGCAGTGGGTGCCCTCGTTGTGCAGGCTGCGCTGGGAGCCCTGTGCCAGGGGCTCCAGTGGCAGTCACAGGCAGAAGGCAGCGCCTGACCACGTGTGACGGCATGAACGGCAGAGGCCGGTGGACAAACTGCTCTGGCCCCTGAGGAAGTTTCTGCTCTTGTTTTTTGGTCCTTCTATCGTAGTGCATGGCAGCTACCCGTAGGTGCTGCGGATTTCACACTGGTGGGCGCAGAGGAAGAGGACCTGCACCCTTCTGCTCCACCAAATCCACGCTTCCCCCTGAAATGAAGGGAAATTGTCCTCCAGAGTGGAGTCCTTGACTTAAGTGGGTCCTTCTGTTTCTGCCCAGGAGAGGGCAATCCAGCACCCAGACATCAGCCAGCTCAGCACACCATGTCTTGAGGCTCCTTGGGGCGTCAGGGGCCTGTGTGGTTAGTGCCTGGCCAGATGGACACGAAACACAGCTCTGCCTCCGCAGGTGGGGTCTGACGGCACCCTTCTCTCACCCAGCTCCCCTCCCTCGGTAGGGACTGCAGGCCCGTGTCCTGGTCCCTCTCCACTCTGCCATGCTGCCTCCTTTCATGCTGGGGTGCAGCACCCACATGGGGGGCCAGGTGAGCCCAGGCAGTGCGGAGGTTTGAGGACTGGGGTCACCCAGGTGGTGCCACAGCCCTCCCTTTCTGGGCCCTGAGCAGGGGGTAAAGCTCCGCGCTTTGAGACACGGCAGGATTCACATGTGTGTGCACCAGTGTAAATGCAACTCTGCTCACACTGTTTTCTCATCTTTTTGTAGCAGTGTATATGCAGGCACATAAATACACTCACTGTCAGATTTGGAAAGACTAACTAGCTGCTTCTTCTTGTTTTCCTCCACCTCTTTTTTCCTCTGCTCGCATTAAACTAATTTTCCAGATCAAGGAATTTATTGATTGTCCTAAATCTTGGGCCAGATCTTTGCCTTTGACCCTAGAGCCGCTTTGGGTAGCAGCTTGATGCCAGTAGCGCTGGGATTTGGAGCAGCCCAGGCAGCGGGGCTGGCTGCATGGCCCCTAACCCGTGCTCCAGAAAGCACACGAAACTTTAAAGGCGGCAGATCCAAGTGGGAATCGAGATGATGCTGTCAGGATCCCTGTAACTTTATTTCCCTTTGATTTTGCCTTCTGTTTTACTGTTCTGCGCATCACGCTGGTCTAGATGATAACAGGCAACTGGAAGTGCTGCTGGAGCCTGTAATTAGCAGGTTCCTACCCTGGGACTCGGTTCTTGCCGGTGGGCTGTAGGTGTGCGATAATTTGCCAGTTAATCAATGGGAATTATTAAAATATCGCTGCATATTTTTGCTTTGCACTAGACCCATACACAGAAGCTCTTATATGGGGGCTGGGGGGAGTATCTGGGGTTCCCAGTCATGAAAGCAAATCCAACTGCCCATTCACTTTCAGTACACTGACTTTGTCTTTTTTTTTTTAATTTTAAAGCAACCTCTTCCTTTGCCCCCACCCCAGCAAAAATGAAAAAATACTAACATTATTGCCATGTTTAACTTTTTGAAACAGTGAATTCTAGCCTACTCAAAAAGTCCTTAAAACAGATATAGTTTTTGAGCTATGCAAAATTCCACCATTTTAATTACAAAAAGCAGTGTGTCCCTTCTTGGGCAAATATGTTTTACTTTGGATTTGCTTTGCAAACAAAGTAAAATCCATGGTTTGGTGGGTTGATTTTTTTTTTTTTTGACATTTATTTAAATAGGTGGTACTTCAGCCATTAAAAATATGTATATTCGTGCTGTAACTCTGTAATTTTTTCTGGTCATTTTGGTTTTAGTCTTTAAGGTAGCCTTGCTGGGATCTGTTAAGAGTACAAGGTAGAGGCAGGGAAGTTTTCTTCTAGGTACATAGCCATGTTAGGGGCTTGTTTTGTGGCCAGTGACCCCTGGCAGAGCACCGTCACTGCCACTGCAGCACTCCTGAGCCAAACGTTGTGCGTGGTATTTACTAAACTCAGCACCTCCTGCGATGGTACTGGAGCGACTGCGTAGTGTTGCTACATAGCTGGGGAGCATTAAAAGAGAGAAGTGAAATACCCCATGTATTATCTGTTGGCTCTGTGTTTAGTGACAGAAGCTGTGGGAAGTCTATAAAACAGCTCAATACGTCACTTCTTATGGAAACTGTTATTCCACAAGAGCGTACAGAAATAGTTTTGCCGAACAGCGACTGGTACATCGAAGATGAATTGTGATCCAGATCAGTGGCCACTCGAATGAAACGACGAACTTCTGTGTTGTATCCTGAAAAGGGAGCTCAGGTTTTCCAGATTTAGCCAAATGTCAGTGAAAAGTGGGATATTTCAAATCTCTCTTAAAATATTCCTACATCCAGTTGGATTCGAATTATTTTTTTGGCAGTGGGTGAAACCATGTTAAGCTCAAATATTTTTGGGGGGTTATTACATGAATTTAGGAAATGTAATGGCGTGTGCCTTGATTTCCCCATCTGTGAAATGGGCGATCCTGCTGCGTTCCCATGAAGCACCCCGGCTGAGAACCGCTGTGACTGCAGCTGATTGTTATTCTCTTAATCATATTAGTTAACTAAATCTGTTCCTAGAGTGGTTCCATTTGCTTGAATGAATTTACATGAGAGATTAATTCAGCGCTGTTTATAGTTGTTTTTACATTTATTCAGTACTGTAAATAATGCCTGATACTTTACAGCTGTGTATAAAGACACACTCTGTGCTTCCAGGGCTTTTTTGTACAGGTAATTTGAAGGCTCCCCGCTTAAACCTTGTGCTTTCCCAGGTAGCGGGTGAGCCCATTTTGTATTTTGAGGACTTTTCATTCACGTGGTATCCGCTCCCAGCACTTTCCTGCAAGTATGATTCAACAGATAAAGTTCATCCTTCGCCTCCAAAGGGTGATTACGCACACACACACCCCCCCCTTTTGCTCTCCTCTCCCTCCTCGGATTCCCATCCCCAATTTTGGGTCCCTCTCGTTTGCAATGTACTCCAACAACTGGGTCTGTGCACGGGAACGATCCTGGGGGTCGGGACCAGCCTCCCACCCAGCCGCCGCCACCTTTCAGCCGGATAGCTGCTTTTGAAAGGACCCCTTTCTTTACTTCTACCCCCCCAGCAGCCCCTCGGGGGTCTCCCCCTCCCACCCGGCTCCTGCCGTTTTTACATTTTTCCGGGGGGTTTCTGCTGGCAGCGCGGGGCCGCTCTGCATTGTGCGAGCGGGGTGTGGGGAGGTTAAGCCTTTGTGCGGGCTCCCCGGCCATCCCGCCCCCGGGGCGGCGGCGCGGCCGCCCTCCCCCTCGTCCCCCCGAACTGCCGGGGCTCGGTGCAGCCCCCCCGAAGGCAGGGCCGGGGGGGGGCAGCCGAAGCCTCGGTAAGAGCCGCGCTGAGGGGAGCCCTCCCGGAGCGGGGGAAGCGGCAGCCGCCAGCGGCGGGGACTGTCGTGGCCTGTGTTTATGTATTTTGTAGTAATCACATTTCTGACATTACCCAAGCGTGCTCCTCGCAGAGGGTGATTGGCTCAGGCAGCTTTTAAACCACCTATATGCTAACAAGCCTTGCTGCCAGGTTCCTGAGGGGTCCTGGCTGGGAAAAATTAAACCCAAACCTTAGACCTCTTGTCAGGCGGCGAGGAAAATTATATTTTCGAAGTAGTCTGCAGCGTGGACAGGAAATGACCCCTCCAGAAACCGCTGCTTTAAAACCGAGCGGCGGTGCCTGAAGCTACCCAGCCTCTCTCCCTCCGGAGCCTGTGCGCTCCCGCTCCCGCTCCCCCCCCGTCTCCCGCTCCAGAGGGCTCCCACAGCAGCTCCCCGCCAGCGCCTGCAGCCTGGATGTGTGTGTGTGTGCGCGCTGCTACTTTGTACTGTGAAGAACACACAGCCCATGTGCTCTGTATGGATGTTGATGATACTCTGTGTAGCTTGAATCTCTGCAAGCAGGCAAGATGTCCAGCACACCACATGACCCTTTCTATTCTTCTCCTTTTGGCCCATTTTATAGGAGACACACACCATACATGGTGCAACCAGAGTACCGAATATATGAAATGAACAAGAGGCTGCAGTCGCGGACGGAGGTAAGTCCCTCAGCCTTGTTTTCCCCTGCATGGACCGTGGTAGGTTTCAGCCCGAATTCCAGCTGAAGCGTCCCACTAGACGGTACAGGATATGCAGGCAGGAACCCTAATTAATTTAGTAGTTTAATTGGGTAATCCCTCATTATGTTTCCACGCAGAGCAACTCTTTGAGCAGATACCAGCTTAGGCTGAAATCTTGAAATTACAGTACAGCACTTCAGGCTCGGTTGTAATGCTGGTCTCAGGAAATTTCTTTGCCTTAGTGTTGTTTGCTCAGGATCTGTCCTGCTGGCATTTGCAGCTATAATATCGCAAGGTACCGCTCGGCTCGAGCCTTTGCACAAAACTAATTCAGAAATGTGGCAGGTTAAGGGGGAGAGACGAACCTTTCTCCGGTTTTGTTTTGTAAACTCGTCAAAATTAAAAATGAATGATAGCAGAAAGCAGGAGCAGAGTTTTAAAAACTTATTCCTAGGCTGCACTTAAAGAACACATGGGCAGGACGACCGACGAGAGAAATTCATGTTTACATTTCAAATGCCGTTGCTTTTAGCGAGAGAGATGATCGGTTCACGACTTTATCATATAGCTGTCAAAAGTACCCAATTAACGTAAACTACATCCACTGTTGGTTATGCTTTGTATAATCTGTTAGCGGTTTTATACACCCTGGCTTCTACACCCAGATCAGCCACCACAAAGAATATGCTGAATGGGAAGGGGAAATACTTTTGTCACTTAAAGACAAAAAATAGTGGAGGCTGCGTCTTGCTATTTACGTGGTTAAATGAAGCACACTTTTTAATCTGTTGAAGACTCTGGGGACTGAATCGGGCTGCATTTTTGCCCATGTGTCTGTGTTTGCGCAGCAAACATTCTTGGTGCTGCAATTTTTCATAGTAGTTTACTAGCGGTGCCCTGAAAACACTTTGAAAAAGTATTCATCTCTTATAGCGAGCAGCTTTATATAGAGGCAAATATCTGCCACATTCGTGCCATGGAGCACGGCAAAGGATCTCAGATTGATCTGTTTGTTGTAATTCTTGAAGGGAACACGAGGTTATCATAAAATAAAACACACATGCCTGAATTGTCAGCTAAGCCATGGAGAATCTGTGACGTTTAATGTATATGATACAGCTAACGAGATGTGACCTGCTTTCTGATTGGGTAACCGCCACGGGGTAACTGCTTTTCTAACACTGTTATCACTGCGAGTCTTAAAACATTGCGGTGGAGTAACGGGTAAATACACTTCGTGCTGGCTAAAAACTCCCAGCAGCTCGTTGCTCCCCAAATCATGGCAACTCTTCTGTCAGTTCTGGCCCAAGTTGCCGGTTGCGGAGGGCCACTGCCATTTAGCTAGGATGAGGGGGCTTGGGGGGGTTGTTTGCTGCTGTTTATTTGTCAGTGCCTTGCAACTCTGTTCCTTACATTCCCGTACATATTAATGTAATGATTTCTAGACTTTTTCAAGTGAAAAGAAGAACTATGTATCATTAAGCGATTCTTTCAGGGTTTTATATGCAAGCTGTTCTGAAAGGCTGTCAGTGCTCCTTTGGCCTTTTTACATATTATTTTAGTGCTACGTTCAATAATTGACCAGTTTCTGACTGCAGCTCCTTTACAAATGTTGCACTAGAAAAGTTTTTGAGGGACTTGTGAAACAGTTTCCCCCTCCTGCGTTGCTGAGGTGTGCTGAGTTGGACTTCATCGCCTTCCATAGCAGTTTTTGCTCTGTACATTCACGTGGATTGTTGTGGGTAAAAAGCGATAACCTTCCGTGCTAGTACTGCTGTAGCTTTCAGCAGCCTTTTACGTTGACAGACGGTGCTTAGTTAATGAAGGCCTTATGCTCCAGCATTTCTTTTATTTGCTCAGAGTAAAAAATACTTTTGCCCTGTGATTGTTCAGTGCTGACATTCTGGTTGTCTTGTTTTTTCATTTCTGAGCTCTGTGCTGTAAGCATTGTTTGTTGAAGCGTATTTTCTAGCTAGCTTCAGCTCTTCTCATTCATCCTCCAATTAAAACACCTTCCTTAATAAAAAAAAAAAAAAAAAAAAAAAAAATTAGAGCGGTTTCCTGGGACGCTTAGAGTGACTAGGTGTGGACAGCCTGTAAAGAATCATGCTGGCTTCTGAGGCAGGTTGGGAGTGGAAGTTTCACGTAATTTTATGCACTTCCAGACATGTTTGGGATTGGTAGCTGAAGACTCTGGAGCATGTATAACTAACTCTGAATTTTTTGAATCCAGACCGATGGAGCCCTGTGTATGTCATGGAAGGAATGTGCTTGTGTGGCAGGTGATACAGGCTTACTGCATGAACATTTCTCTTCAGTCAGTCCTTGGAATAATGTAGGCACTGGTCTCTGAAGGAGGCTGCTTGTACTCTGTGAGCCCCAGGGGGTAGGTGAGCACAAGCAAAGCAGCTTAAGGGGAAAGGATTACAAAGAAGCTCTCCAAAAGACTGGGGGTAGCAAGCTGGCAGATTCCACTTGGACCCAACTTCTGGAGGGAGCCAGTGGCAAGTGAGGATGCGTTAAAAAATGGGAACCTACAGCTCTTATCCCAAATATACCCTTGGAAAGCCTTTGGGATTTTCCTGTTTTCCCACAAAATAAAAATGTTCTTAATAATCCTTTAGAGTCAGATTCTCTGCTGTCTCTTGCAGTGGTGGAAGTTCCACGGCAGAGCAAAACGTATGTAATTTGATTAAGTTGTGCAGAGCATGGATGGAGAGCCTATGAAAGGAGTACCTGTATGTCATGTCTATCCCTTTTCTCCCCTCCATCTCTAGAGCCCACACGTGTAGTGAATTCCTATAGCTGCTCTCCAGAGCTTGCAGGTAGGTGAGAAATTATTCCAAAAATGCAATGGGCTGGTAAAGACACCACCAGGGAACCCACTAGGTAAACGCCATTGCTCCTCCTGCTCTCCCAGCAGCAGGGTCTACGATATGTTGGGGGAGGTAGAAGTGTCCTCAAAGTGGCTCTGCGCTTGGGGAGCCTCCCCGAGAGATCCACTGCTTCCACTCCGTTTTGTGTCAGCACTGGGTGGAAGGGGGTAAGTGTTGGTGTGAAGGATGTACTCAGTGTATTAAGCAGACAGAGTACGGAGTGATAAATAAAGGTCATTTAGATGCAGCGCGGCTATCTTTGTTGCTCTTGTTTTCTTTAGGAAGAAATGGTAGTCATGAAAGTAAAGAATTAGCCACTTTGCCCTGTGCTAGGTGTGCAAACTTTTGCTCTCCAAACTTCTTACAACTTTATGGGCTCCTCAGGCAGAACCTACAACTGCCTTTTTAAATTCAGGGTCAGTCTTAGGCGAAGAATTCCAATCACACCCAGGCAGGGGGTGGTTTTATGATGTAAGTACTGGCAAAAGTCCACCACCTAGCTAATTCTTATGTGATCTAAAGTAAATTAGGGAGTCTGAGTTACTAACTAGTGTACAGGAACACCTTACCTTCCTTAAAAGTTGTTCAAAGAAATCTAATCTGGTAACACTTTTTTCTAAATGGAAATTAATACGTGCTTTCTTAATGATGCTTTGGGAGCATCTAGTGCCATTTTATAATCCATCAACAATCCTGATTTAAAGAAGCAAAATGAATATTTAAATGTTTAATAATCTCTGGCAGATATAAAGATAAATCTTATTTACTTCTATCATAGTTGATTAACTTTCTGGTTAACCAAAATGCAGCTGTTTCCTTGCTCTGTGTGTGGTTTTAAGGATTTCATTAGCATCACTCAAACTCAGTTTATCTTAGTATTTTTATATCTCTGTGAGTTTAACATTTCAGGAAAGCAATCCTGTTGCGGCATAATCAGCAGTTTCTAAAGTTCTAGGTAGCAATGCACAACATAGGTAAATTAGCTTAAATATTTTCTCTGTTTTTCACAAAACTTGATGTCTAAAAAAAAAAGCCTCTTTTCCTCTTTGATGTTGTAAATCCTTTTTTGTTCTAATTTTTAATCATTTGAAACTGTTCACACTTAAAACAAAAGGTGATTATATCTTGTATATAATTATTTTTCAGTAACATTACTATGTGCTGTGGATAGATCACATAAAGTTGCTGACAGTTTAAAGTTTGAGGCGGTGCTTTATTGCCAAAAATCAAAGAAACACATTAAGCCTTTCACTTGTTTATTTAGTCCTCTGTATTGTTAGGACTCTTGCATATCACAAGATATTAAATTCACCTGTATCCCTCTCTGTCACTACAAGAGGTTATGCTTTGCATCACCAGTATATGCAAAACACAGCTTCCCTTCTGGCTGAGAGAGCAGTGTTTTCAGGGTGACTAGAGAGCTTGATTAGTAGCGTATTTGTTTTAAAGACAATCAGCTTAATCAAATCATATTAAACTCCTATTAAACCACATAGTGAATTTAACAAAAGTAGAGATTTCATGATGGAAGAAAATGTAAAGAAAATTAAAAGGAAAATAAAGGAGGATGTTACGATTATTTAAAAGCTGCTAAATGGACTGGAAGCTTACACAGACATTCACATTCAACCAAATATTTAAAGCAAATCAAAGCAAAACAAAATTTCTACAGTTTAATGGAGGTCTCTTATTTTACTTCCTCCCATTGCTATCTGATGAAATAACCTTTCCTTCTTCCTGATGCATTTTTAATACATTAGTCATAAAAATCTATGTTGTGACATCACATTTGTTCACATAGCAACTTAGTATCGCAAACAGATCTCTCATATTGTGTACATAAGCCTGAGTTTGTCCAATGAGTTTGTTTTGTTGAGGGGAAAACACATAAACTTCTGCTCAAAGTATTTTTGAGGAAATATTCTTTCACCCACAAATACACTTAGCAATTCTAGGAACACGAGTAAAGTATTTTAAAACAGTACTTATAAACCATGCTTTGCTGAAACTGAAAGGTCAGTTTTAAAAGAAAACCCTTCATCTCCTTGAGGCAGACACTGACTTCAGAATGGATTCAGGGCCCTTTTTACTGATTGTCTTTTAGTTCATAAAGTTTTTTCATCCTTTTAAAAAATTCAGTTGCAGCTGTTTTCAATTAAAATTGTTACAAACTAACAATTCTTATGAGGCTGGGGGAGAAAAGAAAAGACTCTACTTCCTTTCCTTGTTGATCCTTAGCTTACAATCAGGGATGTCTTGCTGCTTTTTTTCTTTCCCTAAAGTTATAATATAGAATGTAAACTGCACGCATGAGGAATGGGAGCTTTTGGGGGCAGGGGCTGGTGAGGAGGGAGAGACAGTCAGTGTGAGAGTGTAAAAATGGATCTCCTCTGCAGATCACTCTGATGCCTACTAGATCATTTTCTATAAAGAAACCTTTTCAACCCTTCCTTTTCTCTTTTTCATTCCTTACTCTTTAAACCATAAATCCACTTAAAAAACCTTAAACTTGGTCTTTCCCTGCTGTAAACAAGATTTACTATGCAGATCCAGTCTCAAAAATAGAAGCCTCTGGATGGTGGGAAGGAACAAAATAGAGATCATAACAAGGGCCCAGTCCTGTGCTCTTATTTAAGCTGGAGTTTTGCCTGCAGTAGGATTGCAAGATCAGATAAAAAAAAATAATTTGTTTTTGGTATATACACTTTCTTTGTTTATAGAAAAAGGGTATGGGTAGATTGCTAAACTCCTCGCAGTATTTTTAGCTGGCCTCCTCACTTCAAATGGTATTTTTCTGTATCTTTCTGCCAGAAGTTGCGTATCTGCTGTAAACAGGCATTCCAACCGTGCTGCTACTTTGTTCGGGTGCTTCCTCCCCAAGAAGAGCTTTCTTTCCTGCACTGCACTGTGTAAACAGGCCAGCATATATCCTCCGTTTTGCTGGGTGCTCTTCTCCAAAAGTTGTTCGTGGGCTACTTGAAGCCTCAGAGGGGCAATCCTGGCAGAGCCAAGGTTGCCCCAAAGCAGCTGATGATCAGTCTCCAAAAAGAACTGTGGTAGGGTAGGGCCTGTTGGCCAGGTCTCAATGGTCTTATTTATTAGGCAAAAATAGTAATGGAAGAAACCTCCCCAAACCCCTGGCTGCAGTCTTCTCCCTAGGCTTGTGCCTTTCTTTTCCCCAGAACGTTCTTCCTGTGTTTGGTTGCTGTTGGAATTTCAGAGAGAAAGCACTTTATGGTCGGAATACTCTTTCCATTTCTGTTACATTGTGGTGGACAACCATGCGCTTCTAAACTGAAGCCTGTAAGTTACTGATCTGAGCCAAACAGTACACTTGGTACTCCTGAGGTAACTGGGGATCAACTAGAACCACCTGCGGGCCGTAAACCTCAGTATGGGAACAGTTGATGCTTCTGGAGACAACTCTGGCACTTTCATGCCTCATGGGGCCAGTGAAAAATCACCAACCTGTAAAAATGAGACCTGTGCAGAACTAAACATGAACTAGGAATTGGCGGCTTTCTAAGCCTATCACCTCTTCAGGACTCAAGTGTGTTGATGATGTAGAGTCTTTGCAAAGGCCATAAATTTTACAGGAGCAGGCTGTCCTCTCCATAAGCCTTAAGTTGCCTTGGCACCATTTTTCTGTTTATACGCTATTTGTCAAGAGGACATACTCATGATGAAGCTCCCGGCCAGGGTGGTGTTCCCATCTGCATCATACAGATATGAAGTATGAGACTTGAGCATAGCAGACTTCTTCTTTATGAATAACTGATAACTACAGCCAAAATATAAGTATCAAACTAGAACTTCTCCCTAAGGTCTTGCTGTTGTCGGTGTTCACATCCAGGTACTTGGCCAGGGCAGAGTCACAAACTCACAACTGACACGGTAAAGCCATAACTTCATGTAGGTTTCTAAATGTACTTAAAATATACTGCCTGGTTACCTGCAAACTAAATGGTTAGGTCTTTGCATCCTTCCAAGCAAGTAATAAATGAGAACATTGGTGTAGTACCTATCACGCGAAATCTGCCACACCTGCCGATACCCATTTTTCCTGATTCTAAGCCACAGAGTCAGCTTGCCAAGCCTGGTTAGCTGAGCAGAAACATTCAAATCTGTCTGTAACATTTGTGTGTGTGTATTTAAAAAGGGAAGGGGGAAACCTAATCTCTGGGTATAGTTTTGCCATCAGATTACTCATGTACAGCAGATTCCGTATCTGTCCAGATCCCGTCCATTTTACACAACTGCTAGCTGCAGACTAGAGTGTTCTTCATGGCCCAGAAGAATTGCACAGGCTAGTTGGATGACCTTATCCGTTGCATTCAGAAGGCAAATGAAACATCATCTGTGTATAAAAGTGATCATATTTGGAACCCCCCGATTAAGGCTGACCCAAGAATAGACCTAATTGTAGATCCACTGTGCTCACTCTTCAAAAACTAAATACCTGGAAAAAACAACTGCCCTTGTTTGAGTATTATTATGTACAGCCTTATATCGCTTGTGCTGTGGACTATTTTTACTTTTTTTTTTTTGGACTTTCAAACATTTGGTTTTTTCTAACTACAATTTTATTAGGTTATTTTCTAAAGTAGTAAATTGAGAAAATTATGACTTCCAGTACATTGCACATTTAAAGTCTTTTGTGTACCTTATTTTGATTCTTGTTCTAGTTGTGTAGTTTTGCCTCAGCCATTAGCAGAAGGCTGTATCAGAGAAAGAGTTGCCATCTGTCCTAGAGCAGGTTACAAAGAGATTTCTGAAATATTAATGACCACATTATGCAAAAAGAAATATTCTAAAACTTTAAATACAGTGGTCACATGGAGAGAAGAAAATGCTCAGAAACCAAGCAAGTAAATAGAGTGCAACTTTTTAGTGTTGTTATTGTTGAAGCTGAAGCATCCTCACCATACTCCATCCCTCAGGAAGGCAGTCAGCAAAACCAGCATTCTTAACCATCTCCTCTGCTACAGACTAGAGATCCTCCAGGGTGCGATTGGCAAGGCAGGCATGAAACCTGCTTTGCCGCTAGGTTTGTGGTCAGGATAGTATTTTACAGTTGGGAAAAGGGAATATGAAATGCCTCGCACCTAGAATGCTATGTTTTCTTCATGCAGTTTACAAAAGTCTCACACGTGGGTTCTGCGGCAGTGGAAGAAGGCCTACAACTCTCTGGTTTACTCCATCCCCCATATCCTGATAGTAACTTGGCTTTCATAATTCTTGTACCCACTTTTAAGTACCAAAAATGTTTCCATGTTACTCCATTTTGCATCCCAATAATGCTATTGTGACTAGAAAGGAAAAGAACTGCTGTAACATAATTCCTTTAGAACAAATCAAAATTCTTCTTGTTGAAGTTTTTCAGCATCTTGCAGGAGGGACCCTCCTTCCTTTGGTACTCAGCCAGCATTTCTCCGCCTTTCTTCTTTGCCATACCAAGACGTTAAAAACATTGACAGGATATAGATTCTGTATGTGCATTTGCAACCATACCACTTGCTGTAGTGGGTGAAGGTGATACAATAGCTCTATCACTTCTACCTAGACTTAATCACTGGAGTATCAGTTAACCCTTAGGGTAATTAGGTAATAATGTTGTTGATGTGATTTGAAGTATCATTTTAAGCAATTAGAAGTTCAGATATAATGTGCTGCAGTTGTGCATTATATAGCGCATCTATCCATTTTACAGAGCAAAAATTACCATATGTTTTGTGGGAAGCTTGGCATTTTGCGCTGACTGGAGTTCTGCTTGTATTTACGAACAGCATGCCTGTAAACTATGGTAATAACTCTTTGAAGGCTACACCTATGCACATTGCTGATTATGTTAAAAAGCACAGGCTCATTTTAATTAATGTGTTGGCATGAATAATGGGACATGAAAAGCCAACGCACTGGGTAAAGGTTCATTACCTGAGTGCAACAAATACTACATGCAAAATTTCCATGACTGTTCACGTGAGTTTAACAGTGAATTTGCTTTGGCTATGCTCATGCTCTTTATGCATTTCTGTGAATGTTTGATCAATGGAGTTTTATTCTTACAAGTAGTTGCAGAATGCAAATTTCAATTTGTTAAGCATTCTGGTAAGAAGTTGCTTATTTCATAAGGACTAAGCTGAGAGGCAGTGTTTCCTGTTTTGAGTTTCTAAAACCTCCCAGATAGAACCATGATACTTAGAAATTAAATACACCAGAAAAGAATCTCTTGATTGCTTTGCAGTGAGGACTGACTGGTGTATGAATGTAAAGCAAATTAATTGCAATGACTGGTGGCAATGGGAAAATTACAAGTCAGTAAAAATGATGTACGTGCATATTTTTTCATGGGATGGGGCACTGCTTACCATACAGTGACTTTAGAAAAATGTAGTAAGAAAAAATTCAAAGCTTCATGGCATTTTAAGCTCTAGCTCCATCTGTGCTTATCCAGTCAAGGATGCAAAACAGTAGCACACAAGATACGACCAGTGACAGCCTATAGTCTTAGCAGAATATTACATACTTACTGCTTATTATACTTACTTACTATTACATCACTGCTTGTTACGAAAGACGAGCAAAAATATGTCTTAAATTTGAATAATTAACGCATTCAAATAAATTGTTATTAATTCCTAGCAACTCTGAATAGAATGAAGTGGAATTCATAAAATTTATTATTTGATGTGAATTATTAGCTCATCTCTTTTCAGTACCTCTTAACACTCTGTCAGGGTTAATAATGCAAAGTAAAAAGATCAGTCAAGACGCCAGCGCACCAAGTACATCTCTTCTCTGACGGTGCTGTAAGATTATTTAACACCCACATCAAGAGCATCCTGAAGCAACCGAGTTACACCTTGACTGATTGTTTCATCCAAAGGGCTGCACTTCTAAATATGCAGCGTAGCACAGACTTCCTCGCACAGAGCGGTGTTAGCACTGGTACGTAACCTGAAGCCACAACCTGCGTGTCTAGACTGACAAGAATCCTACCAGTTGAGCCACTGTGACACCTTGTGGCTTACAAGGCAACACGAGCATCTTTTAGAAAACTAACAGGTAAAAACCAGAGGTTAATGGGTGTCGACAAATGCCCTCCCACATGACTATTAACAGAAATCTCTTTGCTGGGTTGTTTCATGTTTTTGAGATGCAGTTAGATGAAGCGGGGCTCATTTCTGTTCGGGGTCCTTATATTATGTATCTTACTGTGAAGTGTCATAAGATGGGGCATCATTTCGCGAAGTCTGTCCCGCTGCAATTACCTCCAGTGCTCTGGTGTTTGCTCGTTGTTCAGATTACATAAAGAAACGCTGTTTTGGCTGCAGTACAGAGTACATATTTTATGTTTGCAACCATTAATTTGGTTAACCAGAAGAACGCTTGAAGGGAGTAAAGGACTTTTTGGTGCTGAGTACGTTAAAACAGTAGCAGAGTTAAAAGTAACTAAGACATAGTAAGCATTTGGCAAGGGGTACGCAACTCTGTAAACCCCTGAATTTGGGGTTAAATAGGTCAGCCTTTCAGCTGTGGATAAATCATTAACTACAACGAAGCTGTATTTTGCTGAGAAATTCTCAATAAACTTAAAATTGGGCCAGTAATGCACAGGGCTGAGGAGGAACTGCATCTGTAAAGGCTCAGGACCTCCCAGTACCTGACACCAGTCTCTTGACTGTCACTTGTTATGTCTTCAAACAAGCACATCCGTCTTTGCTTCCATGATGATCCTGAGCATTTGAGAGGAGTTTCCTGTAAACTCATGCATTATGTCCCATAACGCTTGCCTTGGCTCCGACGCTTTCAAAAGCTTGGCAACAACTGGGCTGAAATGGTTGCCTTCTTTTGCCAAATACCGACTTATTGCTGAATACACTCACTTACGATGCAAGGGGTCTGCGTCTCTCTGTTGCCCCTTATATTGCCCCTTATCTTCAGGTCCATCCACAGTGCTGTCACTTAAACATAATACATAGGCATGCATGCCCAAACTTGCATTTAGCTTGCTGCTGTGGGAAGCAGGAGCAGCACAGGGCTCAGGGCACGCAAGCTGCCTTATTTCATGCATAGGTATTTTGACCCTGTGCTGAGTTTTATGCTCTTGAAGTTAGGTGGCTACTGATGCTCATCCACAACCCTGGCTTCGTGATGTGCACCTTTATATTTATTATAAGATTCCTGATGCTGGGACAACCTTCTCAGTTGTTGTACAGCGCTAGCACAGTGGAGTTCTGGTCTGTATCTCCAGCTTGTTTTTAATACTGTGCTATGTATCGTAACTGACTAAAGGCTAAAAGTAGATAGTGGTATTTAAAGTACTTTCACAACCAAATCTAAATATACCACATTCATTTTGAATTCACAAATCAAAATGTTTTAATTGATATTACATGTATTTATGCAGTATGGAGAATTATCTGACTAGAAAATACTATAATACTGTAGGTTCTTGGAAGATGACTATTTAATGTTATTAACACGTTTCGTTATTTCTCAAATAACTCAGCACACCCGTGCAAACCTACTGGCTTTGCCAACAAACTACAAATATATTTTAGGGCAGCATTCTGCTAGTTGATTTATACATCTGATATTGTTATTAAATCTATTACTTTTTTAGCGTGGTTCTTCGGTAGTTTCATGTCAATCAAAGAAGCTCATTCAAAGCCCATTTTCTCTTAACAGTGGAAAGACTATCTTATCTGAAATTCCACAGGAGAAGCATATTCTTCTTGATGGGAACTGGCGCTGTGGAATATGTATCTTATTTCATGAGGATTTGGGGAGGGAGTATTGTAAAGTCTTGCAATAAATAAGTTCTTGTAATAAATAAGTAGAGATGAAGCAGAGAGGTTGTTCTGGGGAAGAAAGGCAACACTTATTTTTTTCTTTTATTATTTGCACTCTACTGATTTAATTAGCCAGTGAGAACAGACCCACTTTGAATATTAAAAAGACAAAATCAGCTGCCCCCTCCCCCGTCCCCACATCTGTTGCCTTTTGGAGACAACTTATAGTACCAAAACTACCCAGTGTCTAATGGATTTTGCTTTTTAATGGCTGTCACCTGTATTTGCTTGCAAATAAATGAGGTAGTTATAAATATTTTATTCTGGTTCTGAGGGAAAGGCACTGTTTAAATTGTCATTTTGAAAGAAACTGGGCTACCTTAAGCAAAACTGAAACATTTTTGGTGTTACACAAATGCAGGTAGTCACAGTCTTGATACATTTTTGACCGGTGATCTAATAGTAATATCTTAATGATTACCATATTATAGAAACTTAAATCGTTCCTGAGACAGCTTGAAGTTGGAAAGAATGGAGTCCTGTGCGGGGTTATACATTGGTCAGGAGCCGGAGAGCATAGATGGGTAAAACTACTGAAATGATCCCTGCTCTGTTTCATTACGCTGCGGCCTTCTGCAGCATCAATTAGATGGACTGAATTTCAATAAGAAAGTGAAGCAGTTGGCTGCACCTCGGCTGGGTTAGGCCCACCCCTGCACAGGAGCCAGACCCTTCGCTTTAATTGCAGTCTAGAATACAAATATTAACGCCTTACCCAGATCGTGGTATTGCAGGACCAAGGGATCCTTGTCCTGCTCAGTGCCCATCCTATTTTGGAACCTTTCATCACCTGTGGACTGCAGAATTCCCTTAGCTTTGTTTAACATTGCATCTAAAGACAGCATCAAAAAAGGGTGGATTTTTTCAATATTTCTTTCTCACCATTTTCAGAGACGTATACTAGTTACGTTATTAAAATATTTGTCCTGTTGAGAGGACTGAACTATCCCAATTTTGCTGAAGGTGGCTTTTTAGAAACACAATTACTTGTATAATTTTCAACATTATTATTAGGAAGTATATGAAACTATTAGGACCATGGGAACTTGGATAAACCCACCTGGTGTGCAAATTTTGTTACCAGAATAGCTGCACTAAGCTTGAGAACACTGAATGTGATTATAAGAGTCAACTGAGAAACATAAATTGAGAGCTTAGCCCAGCAGTCTTTCCCTTCCTTAGAGATTGATGGCACACAGATGCACAATTGCAAATAACGTGGTTTGTGGGCCAATGGTGCTGTTGTGATTAAAAAAAAAAAAAATTATAACCAGTTCTTTTTCTCTATCACAAGCTTCCTAGGTTTGTTTCAGCCTGATCCTGTAGCTGCAGCTCCTCATCCCAAGCAAAGCGTTCCTGTTTATGCCAATGAAATGAGCATTTGGCCCTGTATATGATGGTGCTGGAAGAAGGTGCAGAAACTGGTTTGACAAAAATTTGTTTTGTGGAACCTACCTATTCTAATGGGTTTAGCAATTTTAGGTGACTTAGTTATTAAAGGTGAATTTGAGACGCCTTAAAAGGACTATAAGGGCATATTGAGCTTTTAAGTGTTGTCTGTAGTTGGCTATGTGATAAAACCACATGTTCAGGGGCTTAGATTATGGTTGCACTTATCATTTCACAAATGCCAAAGGTATAATAGAAAGCTTGGTTAAGAACAAGCAAGACTTGCTATTAAGGAATATTGTGTAGCAAAACAACAGAAAGGGGGTGAAGTTTTTCTCAACCGGAAATTCAACAAGATAGAAATGTATTGCCCGTGAATTAGCAGAACAGTGGGTTGATGTGGCAGGCTGTATGAAGTACATCATTTAGCTGAGCTTATCCACACACTCCTTGAAAGGGGACTCCAAAGCCTCGATTGTTGCCTGTATTAATAAATAACCATTTTTTGCAAGATTTCTTATTAGGTTTATTCTTCATTTGTTTGGTTTTAATACCAATCAAAGCTAAATCCTGGACATTCACAGTTAATATTTTTTCAATGTTTTTCTCCAGCAGCTGCTAGCCTCTACGGCTTTACCGGGAAGGGGAAAGGAGACGATTAAATGAAATTCATAGCCTTTTAGTGTCTGCTCAGCCTGCAACTGGCAGCATGTGGGGTTTGTGGCTGCTGACCTGGCAGACTTACAGCATTTTTATGACGTCAGGTGCACACATCATGGGTCTGTGCAAGCTAAATATGGGCTTCAAACCCCTCCTCCCTGGTTGCTTTCATTTAGGAGACTAAGGACTTCTCCCAGTAAAAATTAGAGCGAAGGAATCAAGCCACTCATTGCAGTTTCAAACTTGTGTGCTTGGAAGCATGGCCTCGGTTACTGGGCCCAGCAGCTGCTTTTTTTTTTTTTTTTTTTGTAGAGGCGCCTTCTGTATAGTGTTTTATTTGTTTGGTATAGTAAGCAATAACTTGCTGCTTTAATAAGTGAAAAATGGATGCAGCTAGCAGATCTGAGTTCTGCTGAAATAAACAGCAAACTCTTCGTTAGCTTCACCAGCGCTAGCACTGTATATCTACCTTAAAGTATGGATTCCTTCAGTTTGTTACTTGTATGAACCTGTGGAGTTCTTTTGCTAAGAAAATGAGATTGAAGTAGTTGTCTCTACAAGGTTTTATATATGTTGACAAAATGTTACTGTCTGTTTCACACTCAGTTGCATTTAAAACCTGCAGGCGCATTTCAGGCTATAAAATAAGTTTACAAAATAACAGCCACTTGCTTCATAGTTCTCTCCCTTGCATCTACGTAATGATTTATTTATTTCTAGGAATTGCATTTGAAATTCCCAGACATCTAAACCTTTTTCAGTGTCAGACTGACCACTGATCTTAAAAAAGTCACCTACATCAGCACCAACTAAATCATTGACAAGGGCTGGAGGAAATGAAACATCTGGGATCTATTAAGGTTTTTATTTACACTTTTAAATATTGAAATGTATATTGCTGCTTGCTTTTTATGCTTTGAGCATGAATCCATTAAAGAAAGCTCTCACAACACAAACAGTTGCATGGTAAAGTGATTTGGGCAAGAAAGCTGGGACCCCACCATGTAATTGTAGAGGAATCGCAAGAAAGGCAACGACTGTGCTTAGCATTGGTTTATTTATTGCGGTGATAGAAAGGCTTTACCAGGTTCTTCCCCAAGATAACAGACTCTTCAGTTCTCTCATGGCTTCTCACATAATATGCCTCACCATTGCATGTATCTGCTTTCTGTACACTGTGCCTTTGAGGTGCAACCTTGTTGGAGTCTTCAGTGAAAGTGTGATGGCCTGACGTTTTCTCACTACCACGCTTTCAGATAATCCCCTACTTGCACCCTCATCGAAGGGCATTGTTTATTATTAGTTTGCTTTTGTAATCATGTAATATTTCTGTAGGGGGAAGGAGGCTTTTAGGCCAGTAGCCCAGGCCTCATCAGAAGTCAGCCGAGTTTCCACAAACTCTGCTAATTCTCTTCAGCTCCCCTGCCCTCCTCCAGAGCCTGTGGAGACAGTGGGGTGCAGGACGAGGGGATTAAAGCCTCTGAGGTACTCTGTCACCACAGTACCAGGCAGACTGTAAATATATTGTTAAAACCAGACATAGAATCATAGAATCATTTGGTTAGAAAAGACCTTTAAGATCATTGAGTCCAACCATATCTGTCCACTACTAAACCATGTCCCTAAGCACCTTGTCTACCCATCTTTTAAATACCCCCAGGGATGAGGACTCGACTACTTCCCTGGCCAGCCCGTTCCAGTGCCGGATAACACTTTCAGTGAAGAAATTTTTCCTAATATCCAATCTAAACCTCCCCTGGTGCAACTTGAGGCCATTTCTTCTTGTCTTATCACTTGCTACTTGGGAGAAGAGACCAACCCCCACTTCGCTACAGCCTCCTCTCAGGTAGTTGTAGAGGTTTCCCCTCAGCTTCCTCTTCTCCAGGCTAAACAACCCCTGTCCCCTCAGCTGCTCCCCATCAGACTTGTGCTCCAGACCCTTCACCAGCTTTGTTGCCCTTCTCTGGACACGCTCCAGCACCTCAGTTTCCTTGTAGCAAGGGGCCCAAAACTGAAGACAGTATTCGAGGTGCAGCCTCACCAGTGCCAAGTACGGGGGAAGGATGACTTCCCTCCTCCTGCTGGTTGCACTGTTTCTGATACAAGCTGGGATGCTGTTGGCTCTCTTGGCCACCTGGGCACACTGCTGGCTCATATGCAGTCGGGTGTCGACCAGCACCCCCGGATCCCTCTCTTCCAGGCAGCTTTCCAGCCACTCTTCCCCAAGCCTGTAGCATTGCATGGGGTTGTTTTGACCCAAGTGCAGGACCTGGCACTTGGTGAACCTTATACAATTGGCTGCAGTCCATTGATGCAGCCTAACCAGGTTCTTCTGTAGAGCCTTCCTACCCTCAAGTGGATCAGTACTTCTACCCAGCTTAGTGTCATCTGCAAACTTGATGAGGGTGCACTCAATCCCCTCGTCCGGATCGTAAAGATGTTAAACAGAACTGGCCCCAGTACTGAGCCCTGGGGAACACTGCTTGTGACAGGCCTCCAACTGGATTTAACTCCATTCACCGCCACCCTTTGGGCCCAGCCGTCCAGCCAGTTTTTACACAGCAAAGAATATGCCTGTCCAGACCATGGGCAGCCAGTTTCTCAAGCAGAATGATGTGGGAAACGGTGTCAAATGCTTTACTAAGTTCCAGGTACACCGCATCCATAGCCTTTCCCTTGTCCACTAAGCGGGTCACCTTTTCACAGAAGGAGATCAAGTTAGTCAGGCAGGATCTGGGCACCAGGCAATGCTGCTACTGGGCTTTTTTGGAGGTCAGTTAAGGAAAGGTCTCAGCTGGAGTGCTATCAGGTTTTCTGCAAGGCAGACCCGCACTTAGAAGGGGTTGGCCATGTCTGAACAAGGCAGCTGTTGTGTTGGGGCCTAAATTTTCCAGACTGCAGTCCCTTGTTGTCCCTTTGTAAATACACTTCTCTGCCTTGCTCCTCTTTCAGCTGATACATTTGATTACTAAACTAAAGAATCATTTAGGCTGGCCTTTTTAATCAAGTACGTGCAGACGGCCCTTAGGGAAGGAGGAGACCCGGAGGGGTTCCCGCCGTAGGAGCCTCCAGCAGAGCGCCTGCAGTATGGCAGCGCTGCCGGCGTGCAGGCGGCCGGGTCGGCGGCACACATGGCGCCTGGGATTCTCCGCATCTAAAGCAAAGGCTGAAGGAATGGCTCGTGTTAACTATCAGTAAGTAACTGTATCCTATTCTCACTGGGACCAGTCACTAGAGGGGGTGAGATCTCATGTATTAACCTAGAGTATTACAGGCATTTTGGAGGAAGATTGTAAATCCTATTTATAGTGGCTGGTGGAAAGAGGAGCTCATTATCAGGTAGCAGTCCTTCAGCTGAGGCCGAGTCCCTTCCATCCCACAGAAACCCTCTTGTAAAATATATTCGGGATTTTGTCTATGGCTTGCTGATTTTACTGGAGACTCAGAACACAATATCTGGAAAGAATTAATTGGAAACCATGTCATTTTGGGGGAAGAGGAGGGGAAAAAAAGGATTCACACTTGCAGATAATTGGTGCATTTGAGGTATCCTTCCCATAGTGAGTTTTACCAGAATTTTCCATTCTTTACTTTTGGGTTCAGGGAAATAGGAGAATAATACAGTAAATGGTGAGAGCTAGCTTTAGGAAGGGAAAGGTTTTCAGAAGTGGCTTGCCAGCAAACACACCAGTCTGACTGACCACGAACAGAACAAATGTTTAAATACCATTTTTATAGACAGACCTAACCCAAAGGGAACAGTAAAAGCAGAAGGGTTTGCTGATGCAGCATACAGTGTCTTTAAAAGGACATTTTGAAATTTGTTGTGACCTGACGTGAAAGTTCAAGATTGGATAATATCCTGTAGTGAAGACTATTTACTTAGTTAACTTCTAGTACCTTGATGAGCTACATTTAAAACTTGCCTAGGATGTATCTAAAAAACTATACTGAAGTAATAACACAGTGAAAAGCTAATATATTATTTATCAACAAATGTTCACTAGATTACAAAGATTTGAATATCCTTCAGAATTTCCCTTTGGGTGTTGTCACAACGTACCCATGAAAATGTTAGACATGTCAGCATAAAAACTTAAAGAAAAGCGCAATTAGTTGAAGTTTCACCCAGAACCTCCATTGCTGATACAGGGAACTGCAATGAATACAGATTATTCCACCACCAATTATCATTCAAAATACCAGTGCTGTGGGTTTTTCCTTTTAAGTGACATTGTAAGAGATTTTTTTTTTTTTAACAAGTTTAAATTGGTATTTCTTGTTCACTTAGAGAGATGCACAGTGTTGTAGTAGCTGACAACCTAAACTTATGCTATGAATGAAAAAGCAGAATTACAAAATCTTGGAGCTAGATCATAGTGTGGCAATTCTGTGAAAGATTGTTCGCTTAGTGATTAGTTGCAGCACTCTTACTAAATGTATTTCAATTCATTTTTGTCACTGAGAAATCGAGAAATAGGTAGCTTATTAAAGGCGACCACATCCTTTTATGCAAATTTAATGCACGTGGCAGGTTTATCATGATAAATGATCAAGATGAGATAGTTTGTGATATATTCTAATCTCTTCTGTGAAGATGTTCATGTCTTGCAGGAAGTAGCCCCTTGAGAGCTCAGACCTTTAGAAGTATGTGGCAGATGGTGATGTCTGCAGAGTCTCATAGGTTGCTTTGAAGTTCCTCCAAATGATGCCTTCAGTTAGCGTGTCTGAGTTTTTGCAAGTCCTCTTGCTTCGTCTCTTCTTTGGTACACTCTTCCCTCCTCCATCACATTGTGTCCCCAGGTTGTTCCTCATACTGGGAACATGTGCCACATCCTTACAGAGCACATCTCAACTTGCTCCCCAATCCTGTCATATCTTTGCCTGTAAAGCTGTTATGCCATTAGGCATCTTGCATATTTTAAGTGCCGTGGTTCACAACAGGAAAACAATAAACCAGAACAAATGTCTTGGAGAAACCTATCTATCATTCATGCTTTGTGTTCAGTTTTTGAGTAAATCTTTGGACCCAAAATCAGCACCAGTGTCATGTTAATTAATTCATCAATTTTAATCAATTACCAATATTAATTAAGCCAACTTCTCTTTAGATGGTTAAGTTATGGTTAAGAAATGGTTAAGTTTTATTGCTGCTTCAGGGAGTGCGAGGGAACTCAAAATCAAAAAATGCTGCAGAGCTTTTGAAAATCAAAACCTAATTTACTGGAATACAGCTAATGAAATAGATAAAATAGAGAAGCATAAAATAATACAGGTTACAGATCTGAACAACTGTGTATTTTCAGAGCTGAATATTTTCACCTTTTTTGGGTTGGCCTTGGTTGATCTGAGTTTGGATGGGCTTTTTTTCTGAAATCAAGTACCGAATTCCATGTAAATTTTTATACCTGTCATATGTCCTTTGTAAGTTCACATTTTAGTATTGCTCTCTTTAAGTATTTCTGTTACCATCTTCACTATACATAATCTTTTGTGTAATAATTAGTAAGATTTAGTTAGGTATACATAAATTTTTAGTGTCTAGGATTTTTTTGGTGTTGCTTCTCTCTGAAATGCAATTCCCACAACTTGATCCCTTTTAAACATAGGTATTTGTAACGGTTTTTCAGTTATGGTCTACTGATTCCTACTAAAACCATTAAAAAATAGTGTATTAATATTTCAAGTAGTAGTTTCATAATTATTGTGCTATTCATAGAATCATAGAATCATAGAATCACCTCGGTTGGAAAAGACCTTTAAGATCATCAAGTCCAACCGTTAACCTAGCACTGCCATCCCACCACTAAACCATGTCCCTAAGCACCTCATCTATCCTTCTTTTAAAGACCTCCAGGGATGAGGACTCCACCACCTCCCTGGGCAGCCCATTCCAGAGCCTGACAACCCTCTTGGTGAAGAAGTTTCTCCTAATGTCTAGCCTAAACCTGCCCTGGCGCAGCTTCAAGCCATTCCCCCTCGTCCTATCATCTGTTACCAGGGAGAAGAGGCTGACCCCCATCTCACTACAGCCTCCTTTCAGGTAGTTGTAGAGGGCGATCAGGTCTCCGCTCAGCCTCCTCTTCTCCAGACTAAACAACCCCAGTTCCCTCAGCCGCTCCTGGTATGACTTGTGCTCCAGACCCCTCACCAGCTTGGTTGCTCTCCTCTGGACCTGTTCCAGCAATGCAACATCTTTCTTGTAGTGAGGGGCCCAAAACTGAACACAGTATTCGAGGTGCGGCCTCACCAGCACCGAGTACAGGGGCACGATCACTTCCCTACTCCTGCTGGCCACACTATTCCTGATACAGGCCAGGATGCCATTGGCCTTCTTGGCCACCTGGGCACACTGCTGGCTCATATTCAGCCGGCTGTCAATCAGTATCCCCAGGTCTTTTTCCACCAGGCAGCTTTCCAGCCACTCTTCGCCAAGCCTGTAGCGCTGCATGGGGTTGTTGTGACCAAAGTGCAGGACCCGGCACTTGGCCTTGTTGAACCTCATACAACTGGCCTCGGCCCATCGATCCAGCCTGTCCAGGTCCCTCTGCAGAGCCCTCCTCCCTTCCAGCATATCAACACTCCCACCCAGTTTGGTGTCATCTGCAAGTTTACTGAGGGCACACTCAATCCCCTCATCCAGGTCATTGATAAAGATATTAAACAAGACTGGCCCTAGAACTGAGCCCTGGGGGACACCGCTTGTGACCGGCTGCCAACTGGATTTTAGCTCCATTCACCACGACTCTCTGGGCTCAGCCACCCAGCCAGTTTTTAACCCAGCGAAGAGTACATCCATCTAGGTCATGAACTGCCAGCTTCTCCAGGAGAATGCTATGGGAGACTGTGTCGAAGGCTTTGCTGAAGTCCAGGTAGACAACATCCACAGCCTTTCCCTCATCTACCAGGCGGGTCACCTGGTCATAGAAGGAAATCAGGTTGGTTAGGCAAGACTTGCCTTTCGTGAACCCATGCTGACTGGGCCTGATCCCCTGATTGTCCTCCATGTGCCTGGTGAGCACACTCGAGATAAACCGCTCCATAATTTTCCCCGGTACCGAGGTTAGGCTGACTGGTCTGTAGTTCCCTGGATCCCCAGATTCCTCATCTACTGTATGCTGTGTAACAAAGCATAGCTTCTCATAAGACTAAGACCTAAATATTTCTGTTTGCCTCACACTTTTACTGTTTAAACTGTCCTCAAAGGCTTTTTTTCTCCTTATACATGTTAGGAGCGATGGTTGACTATGCCGTGATACCCAGTTGTTTTTAAAAGGGAGAGGGCCAATGAGCTGTGTATTATTGAGATGGGATTCAAGGAAAATTTGGGGGAGTCATTAACTTATGTGATTAGTCCAGTTTAAGAATTCTTGATTTTGAGGTTGTACTTGCAGCCGTCAATCTATGACATTAACTAACCTGTTCTTGGACTGTTGGTGTTTTTTATGAGGTGTCAGTAATTAAATGTTGAAGGCATATTAGTACATCTTCATCAAAATATGTTTTAGGTCCTTGTTATTATGATGTTCAAAACTTTATAGTTTCATATCACAATGTAGTTGTTAAAAAAAGCCCTGAAAAACAGTACTGCAGACCTGACTGAGCTGTTGGGGCGGGGGGAAGGGGATACTAAAGAATTGTAAAATCTCCTTGTTAAAATTCTGCTCGTGAATTAAGGAAAATACTGTAGTGACTTTTCTGTCTCCGTGACATTCCCTTTGTTTCTGGTTATTGGTATAGCATGTCATCCCAAGGTGATTTATGGAATCACTTGGAATGATTCTGGGTTTATAAGAATTAATTTGCAGAGCAAAGAGGGGGTTTTGCTTTTGGGATGGAAAAGAAAGTCCAAAATGATGGTTACAATCTTTAATTTAAATATATATATTCTCCTACCTAATTGGTACTTTACAGTATTGATCGACAAGGCCTATTAAAAGACTTCTTTCCCTTCCACAAATAATTCTTGCAGCTCTAATCCAGACCCAATGAACAATGTATCTTGCACTATATTTTAATAAATTATGTGACTGAATGCAAAGTTATATTAACCCTCACTCAGAGTACCTGGCTGAAATGTCACCTTCGCATTTCTTCCTCCGCGTTGAACTGGCAAACCAGTTGTACGTGCAAATGAAACAGTAAATATTTACCTGCTTACTGCCCTTCCTGTGAGTGCAGATTTTTCTGGAGGAGTGTGGGACAGACCTGGCAGTTGATCCAGTCCATTCTGAACCTTTGGCCCATGCCAGGGTCACTGAATCAGTACCTGTAACTTGCTGTGCTCTACCATGGATCATATTAAAGCTTAATGGACAAGACCACTGGAGGCAATCTGGGCATGACCAGAGGAATCATTTATTCAAATCTCACCTTTTTTCCGATTCAGCTGGTAAAAATATGTCTGGGCCGTCTGTGTCCCTCTCAGTTGCTGTCGGTTTTGTATGAGCTATGCTGCTTGTCTTTCATTTGTTGGGCAGCAACCTTTCTTTCTCAACCTGCTTTCAGACCCGCACCTATAGCTCCTCTGGCCTAACTCTTCTTGTCCTCTGGCCCTGGAAAGATTGTTCATAATATGATGCTACATTTTTGCTAGTGAAGTTCAGTAATGAATATTGTACTTCTCTGGAGCATTTCTTAGGCTTTCTGGAGCAGCACCCAAAAGACCAATATATTCACACAATGTTGATATTAATTTTGTTGTAGATTTTTTTAATAATAGCAAAATAAGACACTTCTTTCAGTATTATTCTGAAAATCATCACAAATGAATATGCTGTACAGTGGTATCGGTCAAGAATGTCCTGAATAGTACATACATTGCACACATTGTGAATCATAACCCAAATCTTTTATCTAGGGCATCTTTTGACTGTGCTTATGCGTAGATTGCTATCTGGTGATCTAGTGATCTTCAGAGGAGAAAAGCTGCTTAACTGGAGAGGAAAAAAAAATAGGAAAAACAGCAAAAAAAGATAATGCCATCAGGACTAAATGCTTCACCAATAGCTAATATCTGTGTCCAGACAACTGATGCTACTTTTTAATCAATAATATGCACTGATAAAAAGCAGGTTATGTATTCCAGCATGGAAAACCCAAAATATTTAGTCAACCGTCTGTTTGCTTTTATAATAGCAACCAATCTAGACTTTTATTTGCAAACTGAACAAAGATGAAACACTAAAATAGCTGTGAAGTTTCCCCCCCCTTTTTTTTTTCTTTCTTTTTCTTTTTTATTTTTGGAAATCCTTTCCACAAATGTCAGTTTAGTAAATGAACACATTTTTAAACTTTAGGCATCATCCATGATAAACTAGCCAGAGCCATTTCACTTACAGGAGCACCAGCAAAGCATGGCATTGTTCTGAGAACTAAAGTAGACCCTAAAGCCAGCTTTAATTGTCCTGGCTGTGTGGGCACAAACACGGAGGTACACTGCCATCTCTGCTTCATTGCTTGGCCAGCCTGCCTGGAAAGAGAGATCAGGAAAGGACAGACTGGCATAAACCTCGGGCTCAGTTCCTGGGAACACCATGAAAAAACAGATTCAAACTCAATAATACCGTAGGCCAGCTAGCAGAGTAAGGAAAATATTGGCAAAGTAACAGCTTTGGTTTTCGAACAGCCTGGAGGCTTTTATTTTTGTTAGGCAGTAAGGGTAAAGATAGTTGATAGATGCTATTTAGATTAGTCAGCTTCGATGCTCTTTCTAATGCTAAGGATTGCTTTAAGTAAATATTTTTATTTTTCCATTGAGGGACCTTCCTCAGGACTCAACAGAGGGGTTAAGAAGGGTCACCTGGTGATGGTCCGTAGAGTAACTCTCGTTTCTTCAGGAACATAATTTAGTGATGAGTGCATACAATCAGCTTGTGTGACCATCGTGTTTATATTTATACAAAGGCCAAAACTGATACATGGCTTGAAATATGTTACTTGACCATTTTCCATGAGCTCTAATACAGAGAGGAGAAGGTGAAGGACAGAGTCTACAAATATATCTGATGTAGCTGTAAAAGGAGACAATATTGCAGGACCCACCACTGCCCCCCCAGTATGTAAGAAAATAATATATGTATGAAAGAAAGCAAAATAGGATGGTCTGCAGCCAAAAAGTGGCAATTCTACTTACTGAAATAGAATAGGCAGTGTGTTCTCAACAGGAGGATATTGCCAAAAGGAGCAACTGAATACATAGTCTATAAAAAGTATGGGTTTAGGTCCTGTGAATTTCTTGTAGTTGAATCCAATATCACTTAGGAGAGTGTAGAGCCCTTGAAAAGGCACAAACCCAAAACCCTAGAAAATTCTGTTGTCACTTTTCCATCCACACTCCCCATCTGATTTTGTCTAAGGTTCATATTTGAAATTTTAGTTAAAAAAACCCCCTGTCAGATATATAACATAAAAAAGCCAGAAACCAGAATTCCTTGACACTAGCGCTATACATAGAAGAAACTTTTTTTTAAAAAAAGGTCTGATATACCTAGCACTGTTTATTATGTTGTGTTCAAATTTGCATAGTGTTTTCTACCTGGTAGTGAAAATATATTAATCCTTTTTTTTTTTTTTTTTTTTTTTTTTTAAATCTGATTGTGGAGGAATTCTGGGAGGGATTTTCTGGGACTGTTTGACCTGCAGGACTATTTCTAAGGGCTTCATAAAAGATAACTAGGAAGAGCAAGCTCACTCTTGGCAGCCTTTTATTTGCATTATAGGGGTTGGCATACCTTACATTAAAATTTGTAGGTGTCCGCATATCAAAAGAATTAAAAATGGTGCATTGTTTGGTTTCATTGCCATATTTTAAACTATAACTCCATTGTGCAGTGCCTGGATTACAGATAAACTGATCCACTGTCCTCTACAGTCCTAATGTGCAGGCTCAGAGACCTCGACAGACATTCACTGAAGCTCATGAGCTCTGGCTGTAGCTTCCAAGTCTGTTTGCTAATTGATAAAAATACTAAACAAAGCCTTAAAAAGATCACCATCACCCCCACAAAAAAAAAAAAAAAAAAAAAAAAAAGGTTAAAAATGCCTGGATGCCTGAGTTGAACTGCCAGACATTATCTGTTTAAATTCTCGAAGATAGTGAGTGAGATCTGCATAGAAACTCGGAAAGAGCATCTATAGACTGAACATTTTCTCACATGTCAGTGCTCTCACAGGCTGGCGTGTCAGAAGATGATTTGCAGTTTTGTTTTTTAGGGTGTCACAGGCTAGCACAAGTGTGCAAGCCTTCTACATTGCATGAAATTTTAAGAAAAACTGATCTCAAATAAAGAGTATGAAGGAAGTGGGTAAATTCTGCCATTTTCCTTCCATCCATCCTCCATCTTGCTCCCATTCAGAAGGTTACATTTAGATAAAAATTTAGACCTCAAACATTCTCTCCTGCATAAAAATTTTTGAAAGATCAGTTTGGGATGGGGTTGCATGTTATGTTCACAAAGACCTTCACCTATGAAGCGACTTACTCTTTTGGTGCCAGACTTCCTTGTAAATCTGGGACCCAAACGGGGGTTTTCAGCACAGATTGCTGCAGTGAGGATAATTTTTGCTATAGTTTTTCTTGTATGTGAGCTTTTGGGAGCCTTTCCCCTTTCTGTGCCTTACATTCACTGTTTCAGCTGCAATCAGTATAAGTAAGTATTAAGTTGGATGACTGGATGAATGGAAGGAGTGAAGCTCTCAAAGCTAGCAGTGAATCTTTAATATACGAATTACGTGCTTCTTCCTTAAGCCTGTCCAACTATTTTGGTGCTCCTGACAAGAGGTCATTGATGGGTTGGCACGTCTCTCTTACAGTGAAACAATTTTTGGAGAATGTCCTAATCTGCCTGTCTAGGATCTTGTATTAACACTCACTGCCATTGTATCAGAGCACTTCCCAAGTGTCAGAACAACAATGATATCTGTCTCTTCCTTCCCCACCAGGAATGGAAACAGTTTTTGTTCTTTCCTCGTAAGGGAACTTACATGGGGTCAGAGAGCCTGGATGGTTAACAATATGATTTTATAACTCAGCTGGATGGGTGGATTTCGTACCCATTGTTGCTTTCTTCCTGCGTGGTGGTGGTTGCATGCTCCCTTGCCAGCTTCCCTTCCTGGTCACTGGCACAACTCGAGAGAGGAAAGGAAGGCCCTAAGTGGCTGGTTGCAGAAGTGAGGCTGGGAAGAGGTGAGATGTATGAAGCAGACTGATAAGGAAAAGGCTTGATGACATGGTCAGATAGGGGAGCTTTAAAAGGCTGAAGTCAGATCTGCTGAGATTTATAGCAGCACCAAGAGGTCATGTCTTTTTCTCTTATGAAGCCCCATAGGAATGGTCTATAGTGCAGAAAACTATGTGAAAAGCCTAATAGCAAGGAAGGGGAATTAGTTCTGTCTCACAAACCAGTGGAGAGAGGGCGTCATACACTGAACTGTATGGGCAAATGCGCATGGTGGAGGTCGTATAGCTGGGGGCAGGCCCCAGACTTTGCTGCAGTTGGGTGCTGTCTAATAACTTCTTCTCCCAAAGGCAGTGACTGTAGCATGGTCCTTCTAGTAGGCAGATCATACTGCCAGAAAGTGACTCTGAAAATATTTGTGGGGGAAAAAAATATTAAGAAATCCACTGCTGAGGATATGCTCCTGGCCAAGGTTTTTAATTATTTTAGCAGTGTCCATGTAACCTTTGCATGAGAGCTCTGAGAGATTTCATCCTTCACTCCCCTTGATGCTTGATGGCAGAAGGGATGTGTCAGAGGAAAGGCAGGGTGATGCTGAGAGGCTCAGAGCTGGAGGACTGCAGGGCACAGGACAGATTTGCCTTGTTCAGGCAGGATGCAACATTGGCTCAAACATGTCAGACATTCTGGTCGTATGGTCAGGTCAGAGGAACACCACATCCTCAAGCATTAAATTTTGCTGGGCTTTTCAGAGTGTGCGAAATGTAGGGGGGTTGCGTTTCTTCTTTGAGAAGATACTTCCGTGTACTATGTGTCCACCTTGACCCTCCATACAAACACCAAGGGTGGCACCACTAAGCTTAACAACGCAGCATTAGGCATGATGTTTCCACTACAGTCAATGATTCTTCAGGTTTGTTAATGCAGTATTTACAATATGAATTGCTGCCAGAACTACAGGCTCGCTGTTGCTAGAACAGCAAACAGCAGAGAGCTAAAAATACCAAAGGCCAAAATTTACTATTGGGTTAAATCTGAGAGCTGTGTTGGGTTTTGAGGGACTCCCTCATGCATAACCAGTTTACCAGCGTATGCTTGATGGCTGGCCATATAAGCCCTTTGCTTTCTCAGTTTTTGTACTAAAGGATTTCTTCAGATCTACTGTATTTCTTTTTGGAAAGAAAGGGCCTGGCCTTTGAGATCTCTTTCTTTCTCTCTTATTTCTCCATTTATTTTTTAATCCTTCCTTGGTTTCTCTCACCTTTGGTTCACAAAAGCTGATGTCCTTAGTAGCTGTCAGTGCACAGGATGCCCCAGTGCTAGCTGGTGATTGATAGGTCCTTTGCTGAACCCATGTTGTCTTTCTACATCCCCTTCCCTTTCCGTGTTTCATTTCCTTTTCCCCTTGGACTACACAGTGGTTTCCAAACTGGATGTCTTTGGCACTGCTTTGGCTTTAGAAATACTTCAAATTTACATGTTTTAGGAATTCTGGAAAGGAAAAGAGGGTGGTTGAGGGCTTTTGTGTTCCTCTTATTTTCTGCTAGAGTTTGAATTTCCTTGAATTCCCATGGGAAAGAGAACAATTTTAACAGGGAACAGCTTTGCCAGACTGACCGGGAGCTAGATCCTGGGAACTTGCACAACTATTCACCTGTACTATGAATGCAGCAGTCAGAATATCTCCTACAATCTCCTTCATCTTGCAATTCAGAGCTTTTGTTTCAGCCTGCAAAAAATTTTTAGTTCAATATGAAAAGAGTTGAGAAAACACAGGTATCCACCTCTTACTGGGCTTCTAAAGCTGTCAGAGAATGAAAAACCTTCCTTCTTGCAGCTGTTCATGCAGTGGTGCCATCTCTTGCCTTTGCTGAGATTTGCACTATTCTGGAGAGTTCTGCCCAGTGTATGTGTTAGAGATATTTTTCTGTAGGTATCTTCTGTCTCAGTTTTGCTAGCTAGACTCAACTCCATTCTCCCATTTCCTTTGGACTTTGGATTTGGTTCATACATTTGTTCTTCCACAAAGCGTAGCCAGAATATCGGAGGCAATTCTTTCCACATCACTCCCTGTGATAGTCTCCCCCCAGTGACCATAACAGCCTGGTTGGCTGGCAAAATCCCTCATCTGACAGTCATTTGCAATTGTTTAATTCATGTTAATGTAACTCTCTAAACAGTTCCCACACACCCAAACTGGTTATGTTTTCTACATTTTCTATTGAACTTCACACTGTTCAAACTTGAAAGTGCCTGGTGCTGATGAGACACCGCTGGGAATGGAGAGTTTTTAAGCCAGCCCTTCTCCACCTCCATAACTCTAAGCAATAGCATGAAAGAACTGGAAAGCTGATTTATACAGCTTGAGAATGATTTATCTTTGTATAAAAATCTGTGTGTGGCTGTGATAGCAGAGAATTCTTATGGGAGTGTGAACTAACCTGTGCAGTATTTTGGGCAAAACTGCTGATGGCAGAGAAGAGAGGTGTCTCCTGACCCCTCTATTTTCATGTGGTAGAAAACAACACAGGCCATTTCTTGTTAGCTAAGGTGCTGCCTTGATCCTTTTGGCCTTGGAGACCAGGAATAGAAGTACCAAGAACTTAACATGACTCAGTTACAGGCAGATACTTGCCACACTGAATAACAAATCTAGACACTTACTTCTTCTGATCTTACATACTAGCTTTGGCTTAATAGTTCAGGAGAATGATCCAGAAAATAGCTCTCATGCTTTAGTAAATTCAGCAAATGTTTATATATGTTCACAGAATTGAGTGCTGACTGAAGCTCACTCAAATAATAAATATAATTCCTTCACACATGCATGCATGTTTTCTACAGTCTATTGTGTTTATTAGCATGTGTATTTAATAATAGCACTACAGAGAAATGCTAGTCCAAGGTTTTTTTCTTGGGCATGATCCAGCTAAACCCTTCTCCCCGTGGTGGGCTGTTCCTACACACCATTCCCACAGGACTTTCCTCTCTTGAGAGCTGTCCTTATCTCCATAAATATTAAGGTAAACTAGCCCTATCACTAATCATCTCTCAGCATTTTCCAGGTGGAACAACACCTGTTGGTTTTGTTAGTCTTAATCTCCTAAAACACACGAAGAACTGAGGAAAATTCTGGGTGTGTGGCTTTTAAACACACTTGTCTTAGTCTGCATCAAAAGAGTTGATAAATGTGGATGCTAAGCTTATGTGATTAAATAGGGAATACATAGCTGACCGATTAAAGCAAGAAAAGGTTCTGCCACACAGGAGCATTTTGAATTCAGCTTCCTCCTTTAGGACTGAATGGCAGTTTCAGCAGACAGAGAGCTTAGACAAGCTCATGACTAACCCTACATACTCCTAACCTGCACAACACGGAATAAAATACATCAGCTTAAATGTTTAGTGTTAGCAGTTTCCCTAGTGTGCCTTACCTTGAATTTGTGGTAGGCTAACAGTGTGCACCCAGTCAGTTACTGTCTGACTGACAGACGGACACATGCTAGATGGTGGTAACTCGTTGTCTGGGCCTGAACCCCAGGTGATATAGCAAGAATGGCCTATGTTTAGAGGACTGGGTTTGAAAACAGGGTTTCTTAGAAGCATTTCTTACAGGCATTTCTGCTGTAAAAGCTATCTAAGACAAAGGTTCCCTAGCACTATGATGAACAGAGGGTTAGCTGACAAAAAATAAGAAAACATCTTTTTGAAGACGTAACAATCCATTAGATAAAAAGCACTGCTTTGGAACCTGGAGAAAGAATAAATACACCTGATAACCCTTGTTGGTCTCGTGGCCCTATTTTTCACTTTTAAGATTCAGTCTGAGATTTCCGGAACGTAATTGATTTTTCCAAGTCTAACTAATATCTCCCCAAATACATGTTACTTATGTTATATATAAATACATATAGTAAGAGCATATTTTATTCTAACTTTGTCTGATATTGTTGTTACCCTCCCTTCAGATGAGAGAGCATGGGGGAGATGGCATAACATTGCCCGTGTAATCCTACCATATCCTTCATTCAGCAAAGAAAAAGCAGAAAGAAACTGTGTTTTATAGAAATTTTATCCCAGCGGTCACTCTCAGGCATCCCTACTTAAGTCTTCAGCCTATTGATCATGGTTGGAATTTGTTGCTCCACATGCCTCTTGGCTTTTACTCTCTTCTTCTAGGCCACCTCTGGATCATGTTAATTGATTTTATTGGTGTTCTGTTGTGTTTGTTTGTTGGTTTTTTTTTTTTTTAATCAGGCTACTTTCATTTAAAGTGTCTAATTCAGATTTAGTAATGTAAGTATCAGCAGTCAGATTTAAATATCTTGGCCATAATGTTCATACTGCACCAAAATATTGAATCTGTTCTCACTAACAAGGCAGTTTTTCACACATTAAAGGAATATGTTGAATGTTGGATCTGTTATATTCTTGAAGTGCTGGATCTGTCCCCTACTCAGAGCAGCAGCCCTCGTCATTATATTGCAATTCAACAGTAAAATATTGAAACACTATTGAAACACATGGGTTCTTCCCATGCTTCGGTCCTATAAAACAAGAAACAAAGCTCAGTTGGCCCCTTGAGCCCGAGACAATAATCCATCAATGCTGTTAGAAGAGAATGTGTCTTAAAGTGCTAACATAATTTTTTAGCTTTGTATGTCCTCTACCATAATTGGGGGGGAAAAAAACCTGAGACCACCCGAAATAAGTGTATATAACATGCACTGCCTGTTCTTTCCCAGTATCTTTTCAGGTTTAGTGTATGGCACTGTCTGTGTCTCTGTTCAGAGCTTCTTCAAAACCAGTATGCCTATTAGGTTTCCGTAAAGTCTATTTATACGGTCTCCTGGACCTCTACAGGAGGCATTTAATGCATTGATAAATACCTCAGCTCTTCCCTAGTTAAATGATAGAATACTGTGCTGCATTAAACTGAGGTAATAACATACATCTTGACTAAAAAGTGGAATAGTTGGTACTTCAAGATGCTATTTAGAAAAAATAAAACTATATAAAATAGAATTTCTAGTGAAATAGTAGACAATGCTGTACCAGAAGTATCTTTAAAAAGCAACATTACTGGGTGATTAGACTTTGTTTTTTAGAGTTAACAGTACTGAGTTGCATGTGTATATTGATGCAGTTTTCAAAGTCAATAAATAGTGCATCAGCTCCTGTATGGAAAGAGGATGTTGCAGAAATAATTATGACATGATGCGATAACGCCTTCTTAGAAAAATTTTTTTAAAAAGAAAGGAAAAAAGCAAAGCAGAACAATACTGTAGTGTTCTGGCCATCAGGAAACCACGACAATGCTCCCACCTTTTTCCTGTGACTTACCCAGAGTTCCTTCCAGGCGACACAGATAACTGATAATGCTGTGGACTGGATCCTGTGCCAAATGAAAATAGAGTAATTTTTTTTGTTAAATTTATATCAGATTAAAAATGGATCTTAACAACACCCTTTCCACTCAGCTTTACAGCTCTTCTAGATAAAATACTTCTTTGTAAGCCTAAACACTGCATTGTTTCCCAGGGCAAGTGTTACTTCAGCAGAGGACAAGCACAAAAAATTACTTTACTTTGTAAATTCGTATCACAGAAGCTAATTGTGATTGAATATCAAGGTCATTCATCACTGTTTCTACTGAAGAAAAAAACCCTTTCTAGTTAGGTTTTATGATTCTCCAGGACTTGAGTATTCCTGAAACAGCCAGACTTACCAATAATGCTTTTCAAAGTGCCTCTGACTTTGGGAAACCAACTCATCTGGCAGTATGTCAGGCCACACCTCAAATACTCTGTTCAGTTTTGGGTCCCTAACTACAAGGAAGACATTGCGTTGCTGGAACATGTCCAGAGGAGAGCCACAAAGCTGGTGAGGGGTCTGGAGCACAAGTCTGATGAGGAGCAGCTGAGGGGACGGGGGTTGTTTAGCCTGGAGAAGAGGAGGCTGAGGGGAGACCTGATCGCCCTCTACAACTGCCTGAAAGGAGGCTGTAGTGAGGTGGGGGTCGGTCTCTTCTCCTACATAATGAGCAATAGGACGAGAGGAAATGGCCTCAGGTTGCGCCAGGGGAGGTTTAGATTGGATATTAGGAAAAATTTCTTCACTGAAAAGGTTATCAGGCACTGGAACGGGCTGGCCAGGGAAGTGGTCGAGTCCCCATCCCTGGGGTTATTTAAAAGGTGCTTAGGGACATGGTTTAGTGGTGGGATGGCAGGGTTACGTTAGTGGTTGGACTTGATGATCTTAAAGGTCTTTTCCAACTTAAATGATTCTATGATTCTGTGAAATGCAGATGTAGTCCTCTACATGTGAACGTTTGGGGTTGTATGTGTGTATGGGCCCCCCCTTATTTTCTGTGCATCCATGGATGTGTGCTTTACTGTCTCCCTCTGTGCTCTGGGCAAGGTGGAACTGGGGTGGCTCTCCAGCTAAGACTGCAGCAGCCACATGTGTTTTAGCCTTAGGGGTCCTTGGTGTCTCACCTAAAATAGGGCCACTGTTTTACCTGTTTAGGAGTGGTGTTTAGGTAAAATCACCCATGGCTCTGCAAGCCATCTTTGGGGAGTGCAGTGTGGATTAGGAGTTGGCTGCAGCATCAGGGTGCAAAGAAGCTCCTTGCCTCCTGCTTGCTGGGCAAGAAGGGGCCTCTCTGGCGCAGGTGAGCGATGCTGGGATCCATGGGGACTGGCTGTAGCTCCCATCAGCACACAGCCACACTTATCTCATGCTCTCCTTACAGGTAGGGACCTCTTTATAGTCCTTTGGTTTTAGCCTTGCTCATTCAGTTAATTTCCTCAGGCATTTTGCAGGGTTATTTATGCTTCAGCCTGTACTTAGCAGCCAAGTTACTTTTTTCTGACTGGCTACTAATGAAGAATAAGTCAAATTTATCCTCATCAGTTAAATTACAAATACAGAGAAAACAGAGTAAAAATGTCACCACATGGAGATGGCTTCACTTTTTTCCATTCCCGAAATCCTGGTTTATGTAAACTGAGATAAATATTTATAAAAAATGCTGGGCACAGTAACCCTCTTTTTTAAACTATTTGGATTAACTTGTGAGATGTAACTATTGATAACACAGTTTGGTACCTTTGTAAATAGATTTACTCTGTACAGCTCTGTCTTCCACTAGGTTTTAAAACAAATGTTATGTTTTATTTGAGCTGTGTAAGAAAGGAACTTGTGAACCACCAAAAAAAATAAAAGATGTCAGAAGAAGGTTAATTTTCATAATATATGCTGTGATTAAGAAAAAAGAAAATACCTTCCTTACAGGCCCAAACTTGGCCCCAGACCAAATGGGATTAATGGGGACAGGCAGGAGGGACTTCCATGGAGGTCTGCCATGGAGATCTGCTGTGTGCCCAAAGCACGTGCAGGATGCGAATGGGTGTTGACACCGGTGTGCTGGTCTCCCTGCTCCTCAGCATGTGGGGCTGTGGGGAATGAGGCAGCTGATGGGCTCAGTCAAAGCCATTCTCAGAGAGGCTGATCCTGCTCCCGTTGAAATCAATGCCAGGGCTTCCCTGTATTTCAGAGGAACAGGATTAAACCCTCTGTTACATGCCCCGGAGGCTGTCCTCTAGTGTGACCACCTTGTGCCATCCCAACCTCACAATTACTACTGCTGCTGTAAGAAGTGTGCAAGCCAGAGTAGTTTGTATATTTTTTTTCCCTAAAAAATACAGTGAGGGATTTCAGCATTTTATGACTTCTTAATAATTAATTGTCAAAAAACACAACAAAAATAGATGGAGCATTAAAGCAAATTTGCAAGCCATTGAAGTAAAGAGCTGCAAATAGAAGCAACGCCTGTATTCTACCTTCAGCTATCAGTATAAAACTCATCAAAGTAAACCAGTTTTATTTAGACATCTGGAAAATGTACTTTGACAAACATCCACTTGATGACTGTCAGTGTCTTATAAAGAGACTTTGATATCAAAGATCCTCAGAAACTGTCAGAATAAATCGTATTTTTTTATGACAGAGGATGTTTCTTAGGCATGATTTGTATTGTCTGGTTGATATGTTTTTAGTATCTTAATAAAAAGGATTATTTTTACAAATGTTTTTGTATCCACTTGTGCAAAATGACGTGACATTAAGAAGATATTTTCAGAAGTTAAGCAAACTAGAAAAGCAGAATCTGTATTCCTGCTCCTTCCAGCACTCTTAATTGTTCTGTCCCCGAGGTTAATGGATAGAAACTTTAAGACTTTGGATTTTCGATAGACTCACAGCACTTAGGTAATTTATCAAAAACCCTTTTCGAGCAGATGAAGCGAATACACTAATCATGTACTTTGAATGATATTGTTTCCTTGCATTTATGCTACTGAAACATATAGGAACAGGGCAAAATACAGTTGATTCTGTTACATATTTTAGCCTTCTACAAATGGCTTTTCATCAGCCATATCCAACATACCTCACCTTAGACACAAAGAAGATAATTAGTCACTGAACTGTTTGTGGCTGTAGGTATGACTGCAGATGTCCAAACCCATTATTTCCTCTTGACTTTTTATTTTGGTTTTTAAATCCAGAAAGGAGGTGTTGCCTTGCAGTGTTACTGGAGATGCTGAATACATTAAAATAGGAAGATGAGAGGAATGCCTTGTGGGGACTTCTTGTAAACATCCAGCATGATTGCTTTTTATTGGAGAAGGCATTTCTGTGATGTTTTGTGCAGTGATGTAGTGCCATAGACGTTGAAAATGCTATGAAAGCCTTAACTATTTAATTCTCGTAATCCGTCTCCAAGTACTAAGTGATTAGTTGCAGTTTTTCCCAGTGTGGAAGGTAATTGCATAAGCTTCCCCTGCAAGGTCCTGTTGGGGACAGCAATGCCCACGCTCGATGTGGCTGGCAAAACTGCTTTAGGAGAGTAAGAAGAGGGCTGACAAGGTGGTCCTGGGTAAACAGAAAACTCTGCAAGAGATGAGCAGTTTAAACTGGCTGGAGGAATAGTGGTGCAGTGGCTTGATGGCTACAAGGGTGCTCATGCTGCTTAATTTTAAGCACCAAATTTAGGAGTATAGTTCCCTGTTTTGTTAATAGGGAATGGAGGCTCCTCATGTAGGTGAATCAGAGCAAAAGACAAACTAAATTTTGGGTTTATATATACATCTCTAAGCTCTCCTTTCCAGTCTTACTTGGATAGTCTGGTATTTGCTTAAACGTAGGTTTCTGCACATGTGTTTTTCTGGTACCAAAGAGATGCCATGGTGTATCTCAGTGCCCCTGCCTTGGGAGAGTACATTGTTTGCAGAAAGGCATTTTTTAAGCAGATAAAAGAAATCCAAGAATCTTGAAACAGTTTGTTTTAGGAAAGCAGGCTGCCTTGGGGTGGATATCCTGTATGGAGTCAGGAAGGTATAGGAGGGGACAGGAGATGCTGTGCTTGCGGTGGCTGTAGATCTAGAAATGGATAACAAAGGGGCAGGGGGGAAGTTAGTTGCTCTCTCACTCTTTCTCTCTCACACATAGGCTATTTTTGTCTAACAAATATCAATTCATCGGTATTATAAAGCGGTCCTGCTAAGGAAATACCCTATTTTCAAGGGTTGTTTTTTTTTTTTTCTGCAGAGTTTCAGAAAGTTTGGCCAACTTATCTCAAAATGAAGTGACTGAATTATTCCATTATTTACCTTCAGGATCGCTAAACAAGGATTCAGTTCACTTCTAAAACACTACGCTATTTCAATTGCTGTCACAATTGCTTGTGATGCAGGTAATTACATGATACAATTCCCTCATTTAAGGATGGCTGTTCAGGGAATCACAGGTATCAGCCTACTGGGACACAGCTAGCTTTGGCTGCAGCCTGAACATCGGACTAAGTGAGGAGGCTATTTCTATCTTTCAAAATCTGTTTTTCTTAGAGAGTTTTTTGAGAATCCTTCCATGTTTTGGGTCAGCTTCAGATGTTGCTCCACAAGAACCAACTTCAACTCTCAGTCTGAACCAAAGGGCAGCTGCAGTTTACTTTTTCCTGGAGGCTAAAAGATCATATGCTCCGTTGTCTCTGCTATTACTTAGTGTATATGGATTTTTACAGGTGTCCACAATGCTTAGTCTAGAATTGCTTGAGGAAATGAAAAGGAATCATCAGTAACTTAATTTTTAACTGGAATGAGGCAAAGCTCATTTAGGAAGGGGCTAGAGAATCACTGGAAATAAGTGTATTTTGCTAAGCTTTATCCTGCAAGGCAAGACTACAAGCTATTTTGACTAGGTGGAAAAGTTTTTAAAGCTGTAGGTAAGGTTCTGCAAAAATAGCTTGTATCTTTGTGATAGTTGTGTCCTGGGTTATATTCCTCAGTTTCTTTCCATTACCGTGTTTGAGCTCACTACCTTGTATTTCTAGCAAGGAGCTCCTTTCCACTGATGTGGGTAGGTTACTTGCCTTGACCCAGGGATGGTGTTCTTCGTCCCTACCTGCACGTCTTTCTTGAGGGAAGTGGCCTCCTCTGCTGGTCATTTCATTTTTTCTTCAAATATGGGAGACGGAGAACTAGTATCCTCATTTCCTTTTTTTTTTCCCCCCTCAGAAATGATTTTCAGTTGTTTGTTTTGGCAAACGATTTCTGAGAAAGGATCTGTGAGAGCGATTGCTACTATTATATTAGCTTCCTCTAACTCATTTCTAGCCCCACCCCCAAGTCACCTCCTCTCCCTGCTTTTCCTTTTCTTGACTATTCCCCCTCCGGTTTCCTTTGGGTTTTTTTTTTTGCCTGTTTATATCTTTTTGTCGTTCTTTCAGTTACGATTTTTCATCCATCAGCTCACTGCTTTTCTAAGCCAAGCCCAAAAACTGCAATAGTTTGCACCTACGCTCATTTAGCCACACAAGAGATTTTAATCCTCAAGCTTCTGACTGTAATTTGTCAGTCAGTTCTCACCTTCCTTTCCCTCTGTATGAACAGCCTGTGTCTTTCCAAATTCCAATTTTGGGATAGTCTTTTTTTTCCCCCCCTTATGTTTAATTCCTGGGAAGTGGGCTGAATTAGGCAGAATAATATGCTGGCTCCACTGCATGCTCTTTGCTACAGAGCCGTGCCCACACTTTTCGTCTCTGTGACTCATAACATACAAAATTAGTGTCTGCGAAGCTCGAAGAGCGGGGAGAAGCTGCAGTTCCCAAGAAACACTGTTAGCAGGCGTACGCCACTGCTGTCACTGAAGATGGTGACTTTCTTCTTTGGGCTTATCCCTGTTGCCCACCCTCCCTTTCTTTCCATATGCCAGAAGAAGCTTTTGTGTAACTTTCCAGATCAGGGAAAGATGTCAGGTAAAGCAACTGGGGAAAACAGAAGGCTAATTTGATTTTTTGTGTGTGTCAAATGCAAAGATTTTTTAGTTGATTTAGTAGATAGTCCTTCTTTCTAAGGAATTTCCATTACTTGTTTTTCGTTTTTCTTTTCATGAATTCTGTGATGATAGAAAATGCTTAAATCTACTACCAAAGAAATGTGCAAAATTTTGGATTATAAAACTGTCCAGGCTTTCCTGTGGTGGCCAGAGACCTGCCATAACATAGAGATTCCCTGGGAATTTTCCAGGCCTCCAATGAAATATCACATCAGCTACAAAATTATAGAACAATAAAATAATAAAATAAAATAAATTAAATTAAAGACAAAAAATACTTCTTTTTTGTTACTTTTACCACGCTATTTAAGAAACAAAAGTTACAATCCCACAGCAGGATTCCCAATTGGAAACTATTTCAGTCTTAAGTGGAAGATGAGAAGCTCAATGTACTCAGAGCATTATACCAGCAACTGTAGCTCACAATGTAGTTTTAAAATATTTTAAAACAGAGAATAAAATTTACCATGGTTGTTTACTTCTAAATCCAAACTAGTCTCCTTATTTGAGTAAACTTTCAAAATTGTTATGCTTTATAATAATTTTCGTGCTAAGTGTTTAATTGTCATCCAGAAAATTGAAGCTTTGAAATTGAAGCTTGGTACAACTAAAATATTTAAGAGTCCAAAGAGTTAAGTTTTCAGATTTTGATTGAGCAACATATATATATACATATGCATGTATGTGTATATATGTATATATGCATATATATACACCCTTTCATAAATATAGCTAACAATACTTTTTTCTGCTAGAGAAAAAAAATAACAGTAGAGCAGAGTGTAAGTAGTCCGTAATAATCTAAAATAAATAATCCAAGCAAGCTGAGGTAACCATATTTCTTTCAAAGCTGCATAATTCTGCCCATTTCAGAATTATGACATAATAGAAATTTATACTTATCAGCACAGTTTTTTGAATTCAATCGTATTTTTTAACATTTGAAACAGCACGTAATATTCTCCTCTGTTTAGGGATGCTTTCCTGAAAATCTAAGTCTGTTCCTAAATGCTAATGCAAGAGCTAGTTACAGTTCAGTTGAATTTTAACAAGTGTATGGATGGCATGTTTCTGTGAAATAAAATTCAGTGTAACTTTCCAGGGTACTTGCTGTGCCAAGAAGTGTGTAATTTCCCGTGCTAACTGTATGTAATCGTTGGAGGATATCTTGTGGTTTCTAGTGGTAGGGATGGAAAAACATGCCAAAATTGGTCAGGCTAGGTAATGTTATTTTGAGCTCAGTCCTACGTAGTACTGAGCATCTCCATCACTCCTTCCTTGCGAGAGACAGCCAGGAGGGAGGCACTGTGATGCCCAGTTTTCTTCTGTTCCAGGTGGGACTGCAGCTGCAGGTCCAGAGCAAATGGATCACTCTTTAACCCCAGCTGGAGGTTATGCCCATTGAACTCTCTGTTTGCTCTCTAACCCCTCTCTGCGAAACCACTTCCTCTTATAGAAAGGGTGGCTTTTGGGTTCAACTGGAATCAGTTCACAGAACTGGGTTAGAAAGTGGGCAGACAAAGGGTTGAGCCAGCTGTAATGGTTGTGTGGTGTCTCTGCGGTGCTGAGTAGGGACAGAGGGGACTGACTGAGGACTGGGGGGAATGGAAGGAATGAGGGAGGGCTGAGTGATGGTGCTAACTCAGGTCTGCTGCTGGCTGGGTTGTTTGGTCAATGACCTCTTAGGCTGCTGGTTCTTGTCAAGGTGGTCTCCCTCCAGCCATGACCTCTCCTGTAGTTGCAGTGGCACATCTTGAACCTCTCCACGAATTGATTTGGCTTGCTAAAGAAACAGAAAGCTCCCCCAGACAAACCAACAGACAAATCCCCCCAGAGTTTTGCCAGGTGAATGACCTGACCTGGCCCACAGAGGAGCCGAATGAGCTCAAACGCGGGAGATGGAGGCCCTGCAGAGCTGGGAGAAGACGAGGTAGGATGGGAAGGAGGCCGAGAGGCTGCCATCTTGACATTTTGAGGAGCTGTTGGACAGGCTCAGCTGTGCTGCTTAACCACACTCTCAAGACGGGATTTGCAGCAGCCAGAACACTATGCGGGGAACCCGCCAGCCTAGCCACCAGATAATGCAGGAGAAAAACCAGGAACTGTAAATCCTGCCTTTGCTTTGGTGTGCAGGGAGAGACTTACTTCAGTTTGGGACTGTCAGCTCAACTGCTTCTTGGAGCAGCCACATATCCCTTTCTGACCCAAATTTACTTGTTCATCTTTGCATAAGGTTCTTGTGAGGAAGAGCTTCCTCACCTCTTTTGCTTATGGTGGGCAAATGGGCCCAGAGAGCCACATCCATGCTTACCAGGCAGGACGGGTTGGAGAAGGGGCTTGCGACCACAGGTTACAGAATAGGGCACTCACCTGGAAGCAAGGAAATCTGGGATCCAGCCCTGCTCCCAGCACACTGGCCACAGTTCTGATTATGTGGAGAAGAGGAGACTTCTACAAACAGGAGGGATGGGATTCACCTGACCAAATGTGCATGGCTACCTCTGAGTTATGTTTCTAGGCTCCATTCATAATCACTGGAGAGGAACGTGTTTGCACAGGAAACAATTTATCTCCTTCCAATGTGGACATTTAAAATAGATCAGATGAATTGGAGCCTCAAGAGCATCTTTCTGTCCACCGACTATAGGGAATTTAGAGCAGCTGCTCATATGTAGATGGCTACATTGAAGGAATCATAGAATCATAGAACGTTTTGGGTTGGAAGGGACCCCTAGAGGTCATCTAGTCCAACCCCCCTGCAGTGAGCAGGGACACCGCTAACTAGACCAGGTTGAGATAGACCCTAAAAAAGGTAACTGAGGAATTCAGGTATTTTGAGAACACTTTAGAATTCTATTGCCTGAATTTTGGTATCGGCATCTCAGTCATTTAGTGGATCTGGGTCATGTTACCTTACAGGATAGGACCTTTGTTTCCCAGAGTGTAATGATTTTCATGTCCAAAACGTGCACTTCATGTTGCACATTCTGATGGAATTTATAGCAAAAAGCCTAGCACGGAGGAGACATAAAATGTCAAAGAATAATTGTCTACTGACTTAAATAGCGAGCAGAATTTGTTTTGTGGAACTTTTTGTCAACCTGAGCTTTTTTCATATCATTAAGTCACATACATTATTTAGACTGAAAAAAAAGCATATTGAAAAATAGTCTGGTAGCCACAAAGCTGGGAAAATGTTTGCAAAGTTTATCAAATAATTTCCTTTGAAATATTGCAATTACAAACCCGATTTTGTTTCCAGACTGGGAAGATAATGGCTGACCACAGCGCACAAGCCTTTTTGCCAACAGAAAGGTGGCCATAGCCCACGGGGAGCAAGTTCTTCCCCTCCAAGCTGGTGTGTTACTGCATACTGGGTCATATACATGTGTGTGCACAGCAAAAAAAAAAAAAAAACCAGAAGGAAAGAGAGGAAGAATAACTCCAGCTACCCAAAGGGCTTGGCTATATCTCTAAAAGTAAAGGTGTAGTGAAGAGAAGTCATTGTGCCATTTTCTTAAATAGTATCTGAATTTACTTCTGATTTTATTTGGTCAGTATAGACCTCTTATGGAAATTATGAGAGACTAAGAATATTGAAAAAGTGAACTTGGAAAAAATAAAATAACATAGCTGATTGTAGCACAGCTCTGTTCCCCTTATCCGGCTGTGCTGCTGCTCCCCTCCTGTATGGAAGCCACCAAATTTCAAACTGCAAAATAAGCATCAGAAAACTTGTTTTTCTACAATTTGTGAAGTGACATGACTCTTGAAAGTCTGTGAAGGTTTCTTTTCACTGGAACAGATCTAATAAATGCTAATTCGTCTGCAGAAAGAAATAAACATTTCAGTCTGTTAAAAACATATCCATATCCATGTAACAGGTGTGGTCGTGATCCGCAAGGGTTGGTGTCAGGGATTGTGGCATATGAATAGGGTCTACACAGGGCCAAACAAGACTGACAAGTAAAGACCCCTCTCTCCTCCACAGATTATCCATAGGGAATAACATCTGCTGTGATATGTGGTGGAATTGCTGTGATATATTCCCATCAATGTCATTCTCAAATTCAGATTTTAGGTCTAAAATCAACATTTTTATTTTTCATTGAACCAGTAATAGCTCAGTAAAAATGGACTGGGAGTTTTAAGAAAGACAGATATCTGCTATTACAAGCATCTGAATAAAATGAATTCATGAACAACTAATCAAATTTCAGTATTCTGTATTTATATATAACAGTGTCATGGACTGAAGTCCCCTTCAATCAAATGACAGTTGCTTTATGGTGACTACAGGACTAATCATACTGAAGCAACAGGTGGAAGACACAGTAATTTAATTAATTAAACCTCAAGCATTATTTTTCCCTGTATTTGAGTCATAGTTTTGGGAAGAATAACAGAAAAGTTATGTTTGTTACTGGAAGTTGCTCCTGCATAGCAGCTTTGTTTTATCTATTTTTCTATTTTCTAAGCGTCACACAATAGTTTGATTCTGATTTAGTTAATGTTCAGCCTATTCAGAAGGGTAAAATTACTGGGGTGAGCTTTATTGCTGTAATGGAGGTCTTGAGAAATTTAAATTGAGAAGTATTCTAATGCATCTCTGTAGAATATTATCTGCCTCACTTCTGAATGCTTTGCTACTGTGCGCAGAACATGGCACATAAGTGGCTTTCGGGGCTCGATGCATTTATGCAAGTGTTTTTCCTTGCGTCTACTAGCACAACAAAAAGACACTTGAATCCTCTTCTTGGGGCTTATTTTTATTGCTAACTTAAATGTAAAGAGACTATAAAGTCCACCACAATGCACCTGTAGGTTTTTTTTTTTTTCAAATGTAGACATTGTGATGATTTTTCAATGAAAAATTCTGTTGCTAAGGAATTGTTGAAGTGAAGGTTTGTAAAAATCTATTGTTGAAGATGGAGCCAAGATTAAGTTAAAAAAAATGATTTTTGCCACTTGTTGTAGATGGATATTGTTTATAAGCTTGTATTAGCCAGTCAGGGAATGTAAACTTTATCCTGTGCTTTAGCCGGCCGGTTCTACAGTGCAAACGTTGAACTGCATCTAATGAATTATCTAAGGAATATGCCCTGTGAACAGTTGCAAACATTATATGCTGAGATGTGTTCGATACAGTGTTCATTGAGCAACTCTGAAGACTAATAGTAGTACTAATAATAGGAGCTTATTTCCAGACAGTTGCAAGCAGGAGAAATGGCTAAATGCTTCAGTTAAATTATTCCTTATTTGCCTTGTCATACTATGTGGTAACAGTTAATAATATAATGCATTTTAGTAATGGGTTGGGTTGGGTTTTTTTCTGTATTACTTCCTCTGGCCAGATTATTCTCTTGCATTAGCCCATCCTCAGTGGTTTATTTGTTTGCTAAGTCCATCCAATGATCACAGGCTGAATTAAAACTCAGCTTTCCTACTATGTCCAAGCGATGAAATAATGTCTTTTTGTGGACACTTTTCCAGCAGATCTACTAGTGGAGCGTTTTGTTGCTATTTTATTGAAATTCTTCCTGGAGGCTTGGTAATAGCTGTGCCAAGTATCAAAGCTGGAGATGGATATGGATCTCCTTTACACATTTTTCAGTGAACTTCTAACCCCATTTTATGACCTTTAATACTATAAGATACTTTAACAAATATTATGATTGAGACTTTCAAACAATGAAGCTTAGGATAGTACTAAGTCAGTTTAAAATTACATAAGTTTTGTAGTTTGAATATGAGACTTTACACCTCACTAAGCTTTCCTATTTGTATATAACTCATCTATTACTTTCTGCAGAGGAAAGTATTTAAGCTTGTAGAAAACCGTGTCTTCTCTTAGCTGTTTATAACAAGCTGATTAATGTAATATATTACAAATAATGTCATATCCAGGGTTTTTTTTTAAAATAAATCAGTTTGTGTCAGACTTTACAAAAATGCTAAAGACACAAAGTATATTCAGATACACCCATCTGAAAGCAGAGGAACATTGTGCATTAGACTGAAGCAAGAGGAATTTTAGTGTATTCAGTGGATATTGCCACTTGCATAACAATTCACCTCCCTCCGTTGCTAGTGAATATTCATATTCTCATAGTTGGGCTCTTTGTATTTACTGTTCTGCTGAAGTGCGAGATGGCATCCAAGCCCTCTAGCGTTTTATGGGAGCAGACGTGTCGTTCGCTGTGGTTATTCTAAGCCTTCCTAAATAGAACAGGCTGAGATGAACAATACGCTTGTATACCTCTCCTAAAACTCCTTAAAATGTAAATGTAACATGATAGTGACTCCTATGTAACTTCCTCATTTTGTAAAATCACTTATACTGGCTTGACTTGGCATAGGAAGTGAAATGGGGAGAAGAGGGTGAGAGTGGTTCTCCAGACCCCGAGCAGAATGTATCTGTAGTCCAGAAAGCAAACTCCAAGAATCACCTGCATTAGAAGAAATAGTTTCTAGTATAACAGCACGCAGGAGAGAATTGTTACGCAGAAATCAAATTATTTAAGTTATTGGTTATTCCATTCAAGGGTTCTATTTACTGTGTGGCTGTAGTACAAACTTTCCGACAGCCGTCATTGCCTGCCTGTAGAAGCACAGCCTGTAACTATGAACTATAGACTGCTTATAAAATAAGTAATCAGCAAGATTCCTGGCAGTCTTCCCTGCTCTGGCTACCTTTGCCTTCATGGCCCTTTCCTCGCTCCTTATACCATCCTTCCTACCTATGCTCCCCCTCAGGCCTTTTCTTCCCGCTCTTCCCGCACTTTTCACGTGCTGCATTCTTCACTGTTCAGCGCTGGAGCTGCTCAAGCCATCCACTCTGGCAGCTGCATCTTCTGCAGGAGCGCAGCCCTCGCCCCCCGCTCTAACAGCCCCCTTGCCCGGGGGGGGGGGGGTATTTGTTGTTCACCTCCCTTTCCCCCCTCTCCTCTGCTGCCTTCCCACTCCAGCAGCTCATTACCTCAGCAGGTTAAATAACACCCAAGAGTTGCATGCAAATTTTAGCACACTTTATTTACAGCTGCATTGGCTATGTTTCGCTAAGGGAGTGTCACCAGGGCGACCTGGACCCAAACCGGGACAGCAGCAGCTGATCTCCCTGGCTTTGAGGGGGCTCTTCTCTCTTTGGAGAGGAGTCTGGGGCGCAGCTGAGTTTCATGGAAAGCCTGAAATCTGGACTCTGCGAGTTAGACCCAGACATGAGGCAAGTATACAGCAGAGCCTCAGGTGCCACATTGCAAAACGGATGTAAATAACCCGTCTTGAAAGGAATTGAAACCCACCTGCATAGCCACCCTTATCAGCAGGTTTGTTCTCATACAGTCAGCTTCTACAATGTTTGTGTGCAAACAGTGCTTTAAAGTGATCAGGCGGCATAATTAAGCAAAACTGTACTTTAGAAGTACCAAGTGAGTTTCCTCTTCATCTTGGTGGGAAAAGAGGAAACAGCCATCAGGCCTCACACTTCAGCACGCCAGAGTCGTATGACTCCTGTCGCTGCTCTTCAGTGCCTCTCTAATCAAGGTGCTTCTTTCCAGATCACAGTTAATGCTTTGGCAAACCCTCATCAGCCTCCAGTGCACTGAAAGGCCTGGGAACACAAACATGGAAATATCAACCTGTTGTTCTGATGGGTTGTTGTTGTGCCTGTGCTGACAGCCTACCTGCAGGAGCAGGGCTGACAAATGTATGAAATCAGGGACGGGTGCTGGAAAGTGTTTTTTAACAGTGCTGGAAAGGGTTGAACCTCTGGTGTGTTTGAGCAGGAGATGCTCAATCCCTTGGCAGCAGCTCGGCAGCTGGGGAGCTGCCAGCCCAGCTTCATGGAGCAGCCCTGCAAACTGCTGAGGGCTTCTCCGGGCGCCTCGGGACAGGGATTCAAAGCCTGCAGACAGGCCCCACTAGGTAGTGTAAGGAAGCTACTTGGCTGCTTTTATCCACTGTCCTTATTATATATTAATATTCCCAAATACATGAAGGCAGAGGTTTTGTTCTCAGATTATAATGTGACTTCTGTGCACCATCTGTATTCTCTAGAAACATGCCGTCAGCATGCTCTGGCCGCAGCCTGCCGTTGCAGGTAGGCCCTATTTATCCCGGTGGTTATCCAGTGCCTATTCCCTAATGAAAACCGCATTGCCACAGGTTTCTGTCAGGGCAGGGGACATTCAGAGCAGCAAATGGGAACCGGGTGTCTCATTCCAGTCGGATTTCTTTGGCTTTTGTGTATTGCAACTGTGGTCCTGTTGGGTACCCTTTTTGTTAGCGTAGTTGTCATAGGAGGTTTAAAGGACTGATTTTATTTAGCAAATGTTGTTATCAATAAAGATAATTTTAACCATTCTTTTTCTATAATATTTTAGTTTTTCAGCATGACAGGGTTATATTTGCTATTTGATTTTATGGCAGTTTGTTAATTTGAATCTGATATTTGTTACTTTATTACAGTATTCACCAGCCATTCTATTTTATAAATATAAATGACTTATGACTTGAAACACTTGAGTGGGACATTATAACTTGTCATTTTGTATTGTGGAAAACAGATTTTCATTATTTTGTCAGGCAAACTTTAAGCTAAAATGCCCCTACCAGAAAATGAACAGCATGACTTACCTTGGCTAGGAAATCTAAAGCAATTTGAGTAAGCCAACTGCAATGCTTGCTTTGTGCGTCTTACACAGGCAATACTTCCATCAAAAATAACGATTATTAGAACCACCGTTTCATGGGGGTTTTTCTTTGCCCTCAACACATCAGCAGTTACAAGAACTCATTTTACAGGCGTATACGCGTGTGTAGATACGGTGTAGGGATGGGGTATGTTTCAGATGGCACCAGCTGCCTCTGATGCAAGAGGAGGGGAATGCAATTACTTCTGTGGAAGTCTGTACATATTTGCCAGAATTTATAAATGTTTACAAGTAACTGGTCTTCACATAAGCAGGGCCCTCAGGGAGTGCTAGGCCCCCATCTGCTGGAGAGTTTTATGTCAATTCTGGTGATTTTTAGGTTATTTTCCCTGCATTTTTCTCGAAGAATTATCATCACTTGGCTTTCTTACTTAAACGTTGATAGTGCCTGGAGAAGCAAAGGCCTGATTGTTCGGAGTACTCTACGTACATATGGTGAGAGACAGTTCCTCTCCCAACAAGTTTTCTATCTAAATAAACAAGGTTAACAGGGCTGGGAAGAAGCAGTAACTCCCCTTTTCACGGAGGAAGCACCAGAAAGTGAGAGGAGCTGAGCACCGAGCCCCAATCCTGACAGGCACCGAAATGCTTGCTCCTGGCAAGGGCAGAGGTTTTTGGAAAATATTTTCAAGTTGAAAACAGTTGGAAACGTACTTCAAGAAAAATAAACATTGCAATCTGCTTGGATAGCTAAGGAGGAATGGCACAGAACTTGGCATCCCAGAGGTTATGGGGATTAACGGCTTTCAGCTACTTTTATGCCCTTTTGGGGATATTCTGTGGCCTCCTGAGTAAGTTTTGTAGCTTAATTTGCAGCTCTTCTGTGTTGTAGTGCTGCCTAGAGCTGCGCCTTTGACTGGAGTCTCTCGACTGTACTTACACAGCAAAACCCTTGATGTGACCGAACTCTGACTGTGAAGTGATCCCTTCCCCGGTGGTTTCGAGGAGCCTGAGAAGGTAGCTGAGGTGTCTGCCTCGGCGTTTGGAGGGAGGGCTTGCTCAAGGAGCTGCTCGCGTGGCTGGCAGAGAAACAAATGGGGACTCTTCCCAGGATGCAGCTTGTCTTTGATGCGCTGTTAGTTGGGTTGTAGGAAGATGACATAGGAGGATGTAACCAAGACATTGAGAACAGTCAGGCTTGTATAAAAACTCCCTCCTTTGCACCATTTTCCCCCCAGCATGGCCACTGCAGAAAGCAGCAGTGAGGGTGCTCCTGGGACCTGCCTTACAGCCCCTGCCAGCCACCTCATGGCAGTGTGTTCCAGTGGCTGGGGTAAGATTAACTGCATACTTGAATTTTGCACACGTCTTTAAGGGCACCTCTAATTACGAATGCATTGCAGGTTACAGTTAAAAATTGCTTAAAATGAGGGGAAAAAAAAAAGACAATTGAAATTGTAACATTGGGAGTGTTTAAAAACAGACATTTGTAATCAGCATATAAGGAGGTGAATCTTATATTAGCATTTCCCTCTTCTCCTGGGTAAGAATAGGTGTGGACGAAGAGGGAAGGTCTCTTGTTCTGTAGAGGAAAAGCCCCTCTGGTGAGATGGCATTCCCAAGGGAAAGCATCCATGTTTTAGGATTCTGTCGAAAATTTGCTGTTTCTCTTCTATGAGATCTAAGAAAACCTTCCCAGGCCTGCCTGAAGAAACTGGCGTGAAGCTGGGCCCAGCTTGTGCCAGCAAAGAGTGGTTACACTTCATCACATAGTATAGTTTGAAGAGACCATCAGAGCTATAAATACAGCTGCCTGGTTATAAGACTGAACTGATTTGCAGGGGAAAAGAATCATATTTAGGTAGAAACCCATTTATTGCTGCAAATTAAATTTGAAAGTGACTGGATTCACCTGATTCCTCTGAAGTCCTGCTTTCATTCTGTGACCCGATGTGGTGTAGAAAGGATCAAACAATCTCTATATTAAAAAAAAAGAGAGAGAGAGAGAAACTGTACTCAAACCATAAAAAGGTTTTTGCTTTCTTCAAAAGAAGAAAGGCAGTCTTGCCATAAGTTCAGTAAACTGCATTTATAGTGCTTATGCCCACAGATTTAGCTTGTAACAGGGAAATGTGCTATGTTTAAATACCCAGAAGGAGTCTGGAAGACAGATTTGTCCTGATAGCTTGTCATTTACCAAAATGGGTAGTGATAATTGGACACAGGAGACGCTTGCAGATCAGCCTTTAGTGACAGTGCTGATAGTTACTGAAAACATAAAATATCTCATGGTGGAGCTTCAGTGCCTTTTCTCTGATCAGCCCGGGCGATGTCCCCAGCAAACACCATAAGCATGATTGCCAACTGCATTTTATCAAGATATTCTCAGTTCAATCCCTTTCCCATTCTTTAAAATATTGTACAACTGTGCATACTAAAATTTACAGAATATTAATGAAATTGGAGAAGTGTAAGGTAGGGATGGATAAACCCATCCTTCTCAGGCTGCCTTTGGCTCTGGTGGCTTGGGCCTGGAGTGTTGCAGGCATATTAATTACCTGCCAGGTTTAAACCTGTTTTCCAAACGTTGTTAACCTTGATCAGCATGATACCACTAATCTTCACCTTTTAGCCACCCCTTTGATATTCTGTGCCATAGGGCTGAATGCCAACTCTGGTGGAGTGGAACAGGATGAAGAAAGTAACTTCTTCAAAGAGTGAAAAATCACAATTAACGGAGAATTTGGGTATCAAAGAGCCTCCCAGTCTTTCTAATTAGAACCTTTTCTTTTGCATTGCTTGTAGGCATCACTTGCTGCAACTTCTTTTTTATTTAGTTTATACTTTTTAAAAAATGTGTTATTTTATTGTAGGGCACTGTACACAACTGTGATACCTGAGGAAAAGGTCGTGTATCATTCTGACTTCTCCAACTACACTTCTGCCTGTCAAGGAACTTACAAGAACTGGGTTTTTTTACTGTTTTTTTACATGCTTGGGTGCCACATCTTATATGCAGGCTACTTATCTCCTTGCTCTGTACTGCCTTTTCTGCACTTTTAACTAGTTCCTTTCCTGCTTCTCGCATAGGACACACAACACTGCCTGCAGCGGGTGCCTAGATTGCTTAGCTGTAACATTTGGCTATCTAAGGAGCTGCTGAAAATTATATTCAGATGAAGCTAAATGGCGAGCTAAATATTGAATTGAGCAGTAGATGATGAAGTCCCATGTGGTATTTTATTATTAATCTCATCAGGAGGTTGTAAAGAACAATACCAATAATTAGTCAGCCTTCTAGCCCTGCAAAACAGAATATGTTAGTTATATTACCCTTCATAGTGTATTTTATTAATAACTTCCTATTGTCCTCATCATATATTATGATGTGAGAAGGATTGCTGGATCTTAATGAAGGTATTATATAATTAAATAATACAATTTGACTGAACAGGTTAAAAATTTATTTATTCAGATCTAAACCAGGGCTCAGTAGGTTAGTGTATGTGATATAAAAGGTAACTTCTTGTTTCTGAAATGAGACCTTGGATTAATGGGTGCTGGAAAGACTTAAGAACTTACTTTGCTGCCCTTCTGCTTATGTTGTTACCCTAGATATAAGATAGTCAGGCTGTATCTTATGTTCATATCCACTGCTTCTAAGACAGGTGACCTGAATGTAGCAAAAAGATAATTTTGTAATATAATGGTGGGAATTTACAAGGCAAAGAAATGAGGCCAGTAGCTAGCCTATAATGAAGGTACTTTTTGAGGAAAGGATCCCCGTACAGGAGAGCTGTTAAGATCTGCTGAAGTAAATGGGATTTAGGCATACACATAAAGTTAAACACATACCTCAGTGTTATTATTAATCAGGATCAGAAAGTGTGTTGGAGTTTGTAACTGAGTCAAGAGAAAACGTTTGAGTGTGTTTCCCTTGAGTTGTTATGGCTTCAGTAAACTGTGTGCTACAATCGCATCGTTTTACCCAAAAGTTATTGGGAACAAAAGATCCAGGGGAGTTCAGTAACACAAGAGTGGCTCAAGTTCTTAAGAGAGCACAAACACTAAATACATTTACAGATTTAACTTAAAGCATTTTGCTAAAAATTACTTAATTTAAAATTTGTTGCTGTGTGCTAGAAATGGTTTCTCTGACCACATGTTCCATGTAGGTATGAGTACCAGGTTGGCTCCGTGCTTCAAACTGATAAATATTTACCTAGAAAGTTGTTTTTTTCTCTAGTTATTAAGCTGATGACTGGCTAGTGTAGGTCTAGTGTGAAGAGAAGTGCCATCTCAAGCAACCCTCCTTAAAGTAGGCCAGGCACTGAGACTGTCTGTTTTACTGCTGTCCCCTCAAATCCTCACCGCAAGCCACAAATTGCCCTTTTAGGAAAGCATAGCAAGCTGAAGGCAATGGTAATCAGCAGTGCCTAGGGAAAAGCACTTTTCAAAGGGGCTTGCAAATATTGCTGTAGAAACACACAAAGGCAATTAAAGCTTCAAATAAAGGAAAAACCCAAGGAGGTAATGTTGAATGTCCAGTATGATCTGTCAGCATTTAAACTTCAGGTTGAAATCTCTTCCCTCGCTTTCCTCTGACAGATTGGTTTAGATAAATACGTAAGAGAGAAAACCCTGCTTTTGCTCTTAGATATCTTCACTTTTTAATTTATTCATCTGTCTTTGGCCCAATTTAATCCAGCTCCGATAAGCTTAATGTTATCTATTTTTCAAACTTTTGAGGAGAAAGAGGTGTACCAGTTTTCAGGCGTTAGGCCTTGCTTTCTTTTCTTGTTTGTTTTGTTTTGGGGCATTGGGATTTTTTATGAGAGTATTTTCTTTTCATGTGTCTACGATGCTGAGAGGCAGGCTAGTGCGTCTCTGAGGTATCTGATAGACATTCGAAAACATTGTAAACTGTATTTATTAGTCTGTGTAAGACGCAAGACTAATGGAATGAATCGATAACGCTCTGCATACACACGCTGTGTTTACCTAGTTCTGCATAAGTATGAATGGAATATATATATAGTTTATCTAGTAATTAATTAACCAGCTATGTTAGTTCTTGGTATTGATTTGACACTATCAGTAAATTTGATAAATCTTTTTAAAACTATTTACTTGTTTATTTTTTTGTTCATAGATAATAAAATTAAAAGTCATGGCTGAGACATTCAGCTGCCAGGAATGAACATACACCCATACAAACCGAATAATAATTCTTTTCTCCTGATGTCGCGGATGGAGTGAGAGGGAGGCAAAAATAATGTCGTTTATTGGTGTAAAACAGTGAGTTAACAAAGTTCAGTGGTAACTGCAACAATAGTTTATGAGATTTGATGGCAAGGTACACTTGGTTATTTACTGCACAGAGGACAGGGTCAGACAAAACTGTCAGGGAGACCCTCCCGTTGAGTCATGAGGTTCAGAAAGGACCCCCTTGCTTTCTACACTCCTTCCTCAGAGAGGAGTCTAGGTGCGGCTGGATCCAATCCTAGTCCCAGACTTGGTCAACGGTTTATGTCTAAAGGATTATATATGCACAATTAATCCTTTATGTCACTTAGCTAAGATTTCCAAGTTAGCAGGCTGTTGGTCACTTACCGAGAATCTGTTGTGGTAAGGAATCTCTCAACCTCGAGGAGTAACCTTGAGAGGTGCCCTGCTCACGGGGAGATCCTGGCGTGCAGCCCGCTGCCGTGCAGGAGAGCTCAAAGGGCTCTTGGGCTGCTCACTACTTATGGGGGTAAGATAATTGGCTCATAGTCATATTTGCACACTGACCACTGTGCTTAGGTGGGCACATTGCACAATAGCCCTTGGCTACCCTTGTTATCTGTCTCCCCCCACATCCAGTGGGTGCATCCTTCATGACCAGACACATCTATCACCACCTCCACAGGTGGTTATCACTTGAAAGAGGTCAAAGGAGGGGGAGTCAGAGACGAGGGGGGAACACACCCGAAAGTCTCTGCAGACATCGAATCGGAGTCTGATCTATGTACTCACAAGTATCTAAATGTTGAATTCTTTAAAAGTTGAAGATAATAAACCTCTAATAGTACAGGCAGGTGTCTGAACTTGAAGTAAGATGCCCACTTAGAGATCCTAATGAGGATTATTCAAATGAAAGTTGCAGCCATGATTAACTGTCCTGTGGCTATTTTAAATTGAGTGAAAGATACTTAAAGGTATGTGGAACCACTGCAGAGTAGAGAATGGGGATCTGAACACTAAGAGCATACGCAGGCTTCACCTGAAGTTAGTAAGTCAGAGTCCTGACGTATATTTCTGGGAGGAAGGATTGTTCCTGGGGGGGTAAATGGTGAAAAAAAAATGTGTTTGGAGCAATGCTGGTTAGGAATGATGTCCTGCTGCTCATTTAGATCATGAACTGTTTGTCAATACTAACAATTAGTGGTCTAAAGATTCCATTGACCACATGACAAGAATCAATATACACAGTACTTGTTAGTTATTTACCACAGAGTGTATTAAAGCCTATAGATTCACCATAAATCCTTTAAAGCTATCCTGCTATGATCCTTGCCACAACATGCATTGACACATCAATAAATCCTTTTGACAAGGGCAATATGTGAAAATCAATACCAGTTTATCAGCTATTTCCATGTAGTCTTTTCTACAAAGATTTAAAGATCTTTTCCCAAAGCTGTATAACTGACACGGTGTAGGGACAGATCTTGTATCAAATAGTGACCTTGATTAATGCCGTTCACTCAAAGAATTTTGTAAATCCCATACAAGGGACATAAACCCGTTTCTGATGAGGTTCGCTGTTTGGAAAGTGCTTTTCAAAGCTTTTACTGAAACTTTTTTTTTTTTTTTGTGCAAGCGGATGAACTTTCTGTATGCACAGAGAATGAGAGGCTTTTTTCTCAAAGGGAAAGAAGTTTCTTCTGCTGATAAAAAATTGCCAGGTGTTTCCTTTTCACTAAACTATTTTCTACAATGTAAGGGCCATCACTAAAGGCTGTGATGTGTATTTATTCTGCTATACGAACTTTACTGCATTATAAAAATAGATTTAGAACATATATGTGTAATACAAAAGAATACAGTTTAGGTAGAGTATACCTTTTTTTTTTTTAGCTGGCTCTTATTTAGTGCTTGAGGAACTTTGAGCTGATCCCATCTGATTTCAAGTGTTGAGCAGTCTTTTAAAAATCTAGCCTCCTTAGTAGTTGGTTATCTTTCATGTCTAGGGAACAGATTATTTAGATTTTTACAGTGGTTCCTTTCATGCACACTTTCCTCCAAACGTATGCAGTAGTTTTATCCTGGAGTTGTATACATTTCTTGTTTTACCAGCAAGTTCTAGTTGTCCTGGAGGATGTAATAAACTTGGGGACTAATGGAAAAAAAGCAATCTCCCTAAAACCAGAAACATATCTGAAGCAAAACTTAAACAGAAAATAATAGCTACATTAATAACATTAATTGTTATTCTTTTTCGATTAAACTTTTTTCCCCCTTTCTGGCACAACAAATGAACAGTTTTAATTCCAAAGTAGGCAAAATATTTAATTAGTTCTGTATCTTGCATTCAGGGGCATGTAAGTCATGCAGCAGCTTAAAAGCCATCTCAAACCCCCCAGAGAGGAGAGGATAAGGAAGCCTATTACATGGCTCTTTGGGAGTGCCTCTGCCAAAGTCAGCTTTGATAGAAGCAAATCCAACTCCCACTTCAGTCAACAGGAGCTGGCGTTGCTAATGGTAGGGTTTGATTCTGCCCCTTTCATGTAATTTTTCCTGTGAAAGCTGGAATGCATGTGTATTGCATGTTACAACTCAGTGCAAATGTTTCCTGTAAAGTTCTCTACAGATACTGACCCTAAAGGAAGGAATGAGAAAGCTTTGGCGTAGCTTGCGATGGTTTTAAATGAACTGATGCACAACATAACTGCAACATTCATGATGGGAGATCCTGGTCTCTCGGTCTTCCCCTGCCCCATGCTAGACAACATTTCACTATAAAAATTTTACCTAAAACTCCCACTCTAGAATCTCAATTATTCTGCTATGCGTATGATTCAGTATTATACATCGTGTTATCTGCCCTTCTTTCTCCCCTTTATTTTCCTCACTTCTCCTTAATTTCTCCTCTATGTTATTCCCTCTGATGAATCTCTAAGTACTGATAAATATAATGTATTAAATGGCAGTAAAATAAAGGGAAAACTGTTCATTGTTTAACTACCTTGTTTATGGTGATAAAGATATTTAGATGGCATCCCGTCCCCGGTTTAGATACATGAACTATACTTAAAACTAATTAGTGAATTCTTCACTTTTCACAAAGGATTTGTTAAATAACTTCTCTCTGTCTCTCTTTCTCCTTTAAAGAGGAAAACTCTGTTTTCACTCAGAGCTGCTCTTGCCCATTAGAGTAGTCTGCATTTCTCAGTGCACAACCAGGATGGGCTTCTGGTGTGTGCTGTAGGGACTGCAAACTGAAAAAGGAGCAAAGCATGAAGAAAAGGGTGGAATAAATCCACATAAACAACTGAAGAACAATGATCCCCGAATGAAAAACAAGGTAGAGTGGCCTCGGGCAACAGATAACCCAAGCTCCAGCTGACCTTGGCAGCACGACAGGGTCTTTATGAGGACAGAATCCTCCAGCAATTTTATCAGTTTTGCCCCAGTGTCAACCTTGCATCTATTGTTATTTTACATCTTCTTTTTTTTTTTCCCCTCTGCTCAAATGTATTTATTGCTCAAGTGTATTTATTGTGGCTAATAGAAGGAAACTCTCTAAGTATGCTTGAGCTTTCACAAGTCTCTCAGACTCCAGAGAACTGATGAAATTCAGGACTATTATTTTCTTTTTTTCAAAACTCTTCAGCCAGGGAGAATTCAACACTAGTTCTGGACCAGCAGGGTTGAATTCTGGGCATAGGAGTGGCCTTGCTTGTCATTTTGGCATAGTTTTGCACTATATCTTTTACCCTTTCTGCTGTGAGTGTGCAGTTAAACTAACAGCGGAGGATGGAAAGGCAGCCGTTTCAAGCACGTCAGTTGGCAGCGACAAGAACTTAAGCATGAACAGATTTGTTGAGGCAGCTTTCCCAGCCTATTCAGTAAAGGCAACCAATTCTGAGCCTTGTGTACTCTGAGCTGATGAGGTCTATTAAATATCCTCACATAAAACACGCCAGGGGCCAGTGCAAGGGAAAGAAAGACGTATTCATTTAGAGACCTAGGTTCAAAACTGTCAACAGTTCTGTCTCACCAAGGCTACTTGTTTGACTATTCATTTGCAAAGGTTGCATGAATGCAACTTACTTTAAAATTGTAAAGTCTGCAAGAATTTTTTATCGTACAATAATTTTGACATTTCTTTGGCTATAACAGGTGATCATGCTGCTGCACCCACAGCTGGTATATACGGATGAAATTCTGGCCAGCTGAGGGAGGCTTGGTGGTGTTTTTGTTACAGATGCCATTTACCCTATGCACCTGTGTTGTTGCATGGGAAGAACTTTTAAGAGTGACAATATATCAACAAGAGTCAAACACTTGTGAACTAAGTTGTACAGGATAAAACTGTGTTACCATGGTGTTTTGATGTTTTAGCAGTTTTAAATATTGATATCACTTAAGAGAGTGAATTGCAAGTTTTAATCGGTGGTTGCAAAAGGATGATTTCTACTATTTGAAGCATTTTGTGTATATCTTCATTTACGACTGATCAACTAGTTTCCAATGTGTTTATTTTTTAAAGAATGAGTCCTATAGCTTCAAAAAGCACACTAGTAAAAATGCTGTTAATTTGTAATGATGCTGAAAATAAAGGGGTCTTCTGGTTGCATAGTTAAAAAAGAGGATGTTATCATATGACTAGACTGATAAATTATTACATGGAGTGCTGTTTGCTGTTTTCAAAAGCAGAGAGAAATTTTTCTCAATCTTCTGCTGATTGCGCCCATCTCCATCAGATTTTGCTGCAGAGGAGGTGCAGAGGTAGAAATCTGTGCAAAAAAAACCCCTCTAGGCAGTTTTGCTGCACGTAGTTATGCAGGGAACCATGAGGGCCCTTCAGAACATGATTATCCTTATAGTTGATAATTTGGGTTAGGAGCAAAGTTGGAAGTTTGAGCAAATAAACAAATGGCAAGGAGCAAGACAGAGGATTTCAGGGGCAGGCATTTGTCTGGTAGTCAGGAAGATGGTTTTATTCTTGCCCTCCAATCTGACCTATTTTCTTTGCTTTAGTTGTTTCATTGTTTTGCATGAACAGTAATGTAGCATGTGTGTTAAACAAGTAGCAGTGCTTTGGCAAGAAGAGGTTATATGTCAGTAGAAAGACTATATCAATTACTTTAGAGAGGTTGTAAATCCACTAGTAGAGATACATGAAGACTGAAGTCTGACAATGCCACACAGATATTTAACTGAATTAATGATAAGGTGTAAAAGCATACTAGGGTCTGTTAGATGGGGAGGCAACAAGCACATTTTGGTTTCACCTTCAGTTGTTGTGTGACAAAACCAAACCACCCATTTTTCAATTTGTTCCTTGCACAGGAGGGGGGCGGTGACAGAATATTTTACTTCTCTCCAAGTATATGATGGTAATGTGCTAAAATACTCAAAGCTTTTTTCCTCTAGAAATAATAGAATCATAGAATCATGTTTTGGGTTGGAAGGGACCCCTGGAGGTCATCTAGTCCAACCCCCCCGCAGTGAGCAGGGACACCGCTAACTAGATCAGGTTGCTCAGAGCCCCATCCAACCTGGCCTTGAATGTTTCCAGGGATGGGGCCTCCACTACCTCTCTGGGCAACATGTTCCAGTGTTTTACCACCCTCATTGTAAAGAATTTCTTCCTTATATCTAGTCTAAACCTACCCTGGTTTAGTTTAAAACCATTACCCCTTGTCCTGTCCCAGCTGGCCCTACTAAAAAGATTTTCCCCATCTTTCCTATAGGCCCCCTTTAGGTACTGAAAGGCCGTAATCAGGTCTCCCCGCAGACTTCTTTTCTCCGGGCTGAACAAGCCCAACTCCCTCAGCCTGTCCTCATAGGAGAGGTGCTCCAGCCCTCAGATCATTTTTGTGGCCCTCTTCTGGACCCGCTCCAACAGTTCCATGTCCTTCTTGTGCTGAGGGCTCCAGAGCTGGACGCAGTACTCTAGGTGAGTTCTCACCAGAGCAGAGTAGAGGGGCAGAATCACCTCCCTTGACCTGCTGGCCACGCTTCTCCTGATGCAGCCCAGAGTACGGTTGGCCTTCTGGGCTGCCAGCGCACATAGCCGGCTCATGTCCAGCTTTTCATCCACCAGCACCCCCAAGTCCCTCTTGGCAGGGCTGCTCTCGATCCTTTCTTCCCCCAGCCTGTATTGATACCGGGAGTTACCCCGACCCAGGTGCATGACCTTGCACTTGGCCTTGTTGAACCTCATGAGGTTCACACAGGCCCACCTCTCCAGCCTGTCCAGGTCTCTCTGGATGACATCCCGTCTTTCTGGTATGTCAACCGCACCACTCAGTTTGGTGTCATCCGCAAACTTGCTGAGGGTGCACTTGATCTCGCTGTCTAAGTCATTGATGAATATATTAAACAGCACCGGTCCCAGTACAGACCCCTGAGGGACACCACTCGTCACCGGTCTCCATCCGGATGTCGAGCCATTGACCACTACCCTCTGGATGCGACCATCCAGCCAGTTCCTTATCCACCGAACAGTCCACCCATCAAAACCATAGCTCTCCAATTTAGAGAGAAGGATGTTGTGGGGGACCGTGTCAAAGGCTTTGCAGAATTCCAGATAGATGACAACCATTGGTTTTCCTTTGTCCACTGTTGTTGTCACACCATCATAGAAAGTCACTACGTTCGTCAGGCAGGACTTGCCCTTGGTGAAGCCATGCTGGCTATCTTGAATTATCTCCCTGGCCTCCATGTGCCTTAGCATAGCTTCTAGGAGGATCTGTTCCATGATCTTCCCAGGCACAGAGGTGAGGCTGACAGGTCGGTAGTTCCCAGGGTCTTCCTTTCTACCCCTTTTGAAAATGGGCACAATGTTTCCCTTTTTCCAGTCACCAGGGACTTCACCTGACTGCTTCAACTTCTAGGATCATGAAGAGAATAGACTTAAACACCCCCCCCCCCCCCCCCCCCCCCAAAAAAATAATCTTGGGGTAGCCTAGACTGTGTAGTCAGTCCGCCTGTTATCTGTGTCTGTTCCTAGGTATTTCTCAGTTCCTGGGATTCAGACATCCCTTCCGTAGTCTGAGTGAGACTGGGGCCTGTGCTGCAGACAGGTTGGAAGGGGAAAGGTTTGCTTTTAAACATGTTGCAGCGTGAATTTTGGCTGAGGTGCTCTCAGGAGTCCTAAAGGGATTTGGCAGGTGAAAGGCAGTGGTCCTTTGCAAAGGTGTTTCCTCATGTTTGAACGGCTCTGATGGCTGGTGCTGAGGAGAGAAAACTGCCAATCACTCCTAAACTCTTCCCAGCCCTTTTTGGGACAAGCTGATGTCATGATTCATCTTCGCATGAGGCAGTGCTCATGTTTCCCTGCTGTTTTATGCCTCGGCACAGGAGGAGGTTCTTTGTTTTCTCTCCCCTCGCGCTCACTCCTCGCAGTCCCATGCAGGGCTAAATACAATCTGGCCCATGGTAGAGATTTGGAATGCATTTGCCTGCTCTTCTACAGCTTTCAAGGCTTGCCAGCAATACTGTGGGAAGCCTGGAAAAAATTAAAGCGTTATTCTATCCCAAAACTTGTCTCTGCAAAAATGCTATTCTAGGCTCCCATGTTTATTGTTTCTCCATGATTCTCTCTATGAAATTTGATCAGTTTAAAAAGGGGGACCAAAAACCAAAATAAAAATCCCTGATTACCTGCCCAGCAGACTCCTTCTATGAGCAGCCAACCTGAATTCTCTTTCCTCAATCTGAGAAAAAAAGATTCTTCAAATGGGATTTAGCGCTGGTGGTACGCACCATTGGTAAAAGGAGTCAAAACCAGCTGAGAAAGGCTCTGCTGTGTTTGAGCTTAAAATTCTTTTCAGCTGAAAAAACTGAAGCTACTTGACAGCAAATTCACAGTGCAAGGCTATTTTTAAAGGTTAGTATATTGACTGGTTCACAGGGAAAACTGATGACTATAAACTGGGTCTGGAGATGGGGTTTCCTCTGTGCAGCAGTTTCGTCACATATATTCCAGCGTCATTTATTCAGCCTGCAGAGTAATTTCTCATGTTTCAAATGCAAATCATAGACCAGTTCTGCATTGAGCCCTCTTATGGCAGCCCATATCACCCCTGTACTTAGTTCAGCTGGAGCAAGCCCCTGGAGATTTGAATATTTTTTCTCTATAACATTCATTCAAGTTCATTGCAAACTTTTCTTTAGAAGCTTTGTGTATACTCGGAGGAAAAACACATGACACATAGCTTGGCTTTACCTTTAGGCTAGTGGCAGAGAAGTTGAGCTCTGCTGAAAGGGTCCCTGTACCATAAATCATCACAGGTCCTGATGTGAAGAAGTTCTGCAAGAATTCTGGACTAAAACCAGCATGTTTATTAATGGTCCAATCTTATAAATTGGTGACTAGCTTTTCTCATCTCTGGAAACTGTTCTCTTTCTGTTTACACACAGAAAGCAGAAAAGTGAGCTCAATCGAGTGTTCCTGATCTGTGAAAAATAAAGCTCTTCTGGCCTACAGAGCCACAAAGAGGACACTTGAACTGCTCTCCAGGGAGCTAAGAGCTTGGCCATTATTGGGAATGAGCTTGGGAATGTACTTATCTCCTTAAATATAATTAATAAAGAAGAACAAGCTTAATGGACCACTACTTATTTAAGCATAGAAAATCCAGGAAACTCAGAAGTCCCATATGCAAATCTATCTTTTATTCTTTTAGTTATTCCTATACAGCATCTCCTGATAGTCACGTACGGCAGAGAAAAGGGAGGGACTTTGTACACGGCCTTGCAGCTGGCATCCACTCGGACCTGGCCTCGTGTCCTGGCCTTAGAGGAGCCGCTGGGTACGAGTGCCTCGAGTGGCTTCACCTCCACAGTGCCAGAGCTGAGCAATGAGGGCAGCCTGGCACCCAAGGCTGAGAGCTGGTGCTTGGTGCTAGTCGCCAGGGAGGTGAAGCCGGGCTTCACTGCTCTCATCGGCGTAAATTATTGCCTCAAGCCTCAGTCTTAGCTGCAAATGCCTTCACTGATCTGCATTTAAAACTGTCTCTTATGGTTAGTAAGGCACATTTTAAACACGGCTCTTTTCCTGTTTTTGAAAATCAATCATAATATAGCCATTAAAAAAAAAATTGTGGATACTTGCAAACAAAGAGAATTGCAGGGCATTATTTGTTTCAGTCATTGCCAGGGCTGATGTTCTCATTACTTCTAGTTTTAAAAGTCCTTTTGGCCCTTGACAAAAAGGATTTTTTCAGATTGATGACATCTTGCAAAATAAAATAATACACTTGTAAAATAATGTGCAGTGAAATGATTGCCAAAATCTATCACAGAAGGCTATGCTTTCATTATATCAGAAGCATCAGTAATCACATGTTTTATACTAAGTTTTGTGCTCTTTGGTGATGTAATAGATGAGGTTTTACTAAGATTGCCTAACGTTCTCCATGATAACTCCCTGTTTGCAGTTGCTGATAACTTTGCCAGTCTTTAACTGTTTGGCACCTCTGTGGGGTGAAGCTTTCCATGCTGTGTTTCTCCTTAGTTGAAGCTGTTTTGGAAAATTTTAGCAAAAAAGATTCAAACATTTCCAAGCATTAGGCAAGGGGAAAATACATTTGTTTTGACCACACTGAAAAGTCCTGGCAAACCTTGCTCCCAATAGCTGTAGCTTCCCCTCCCTCCCTCTGTCCCCCATCCTATTGTTTTGGAATAAGGATCTGAAATTTGGCAGGAAGGTGGTCTTTGTCTTATAACATTTTTATGAAAGGCATCGCATTGGGTGAAGTTATAAATCTGTGAGAAACTTTAATGAAGGCAGGTGGGAGAGTGGAATTAGCTGAGAAAAGGAATAATGCTATCTCTGCTTAGTGCCATTAGGAAGTAATGGGGAAAGCAAAGGGGAAAGGGATATGAACAGAGAAACAGTTAATCAGGGATGAGACACTGGTATGAAACTGGAAACCAAAGGGAGTTACAGGATTTGGTATTTCCTACACAAAAGATCAGGCCTTGGAGTCAGTCTTTGCAGAAAAAAAGATTTATGGGAAAGAGGGGTCAGATGTCTGTTATCCTGCCACCAGCAGCAGATCGTTTTAGGAAGTATAAGTGAGTGAAACTGGGAAAGGACCAAACATTTTTTTACTGATATATCGGATCATCCCAAACAGGAGGTTGCACCTGAAACATTGCATTCAGGAACTGCCAATCTGTTCTGCCTCCACTAATACACCTGATACCTTTTAAAATGTATTTATGCTTGTGACTTCTACGAAGCCTGTCAGCAATGAGTTCCGCAGCTTGTGCATTGTATGAAAAATTACTTCCTCTTAACTGGATTTAAAACTGTGCGCTAATTTTATTAGGCACCCCCAGATTTTTTTCATAATTTATTTATTATAATGATGATTATTAGAATGAATAATCATTCCGTAATCACTGACAAGAAAGTCCAGAACTTTTATGACTTACAAACCTCTGTTGTACCCATCCCCAGTTGCCTCTTTTCTGAGCTGAAAGCATGCGGTTGGCCTTTTTTATCACTACATATCATTGAACCAATATTTCCATGGAATTATCCATAATTGTTCCGAGATTTTTGTGCCGAGTGATAATAGCTAGTGCCCGTTGTGGTTTAGATCTAATTAGGATTGTTTTCCCTCATATGCATTACTTTGCATTCATCAATACCCTCTGCTGTTTTATTGTTGTTTAGTATTTTAAGCCTCCCGCAACTCTTCACATTCAGATCAGCTAGCCAGAGTGACTCTCCATGCCTCGGAAACTTTCTCATGTTGTTATCCATCTTCTTTTCAAAGTCCTACAAGACTTTACCTAACATCTCAGGTCCTTGGGAGATGGGCTGGTAGGCTTCCTCTTTTGTGAAAGCTCACCAGTTATTTCTACCCTTTGTTTGCTGTCTTTCAATGATTTATTTAACAAGGTTTTGGTTTTTCCTTTATTAAAACTTAGAATAAGATAAAAACTGTCTGACTTTCATAAAAACCTTCAATGCCACCACTTGGAGGTACAGGAATTCAATTTGTCTATGAAACTTGAATGGGCATCTTTTAGCTTATAATACATTCTCTAATTAACTGATCACACAGTATCTTATCACTTGATTCCTGCGTTCTTCAGTGCACAGCATGGCCCTGTAATGGGAACAAATCAGGATAGCATAGGGGAAGAGACTGTTGTCTAGAGAATGTTTTTCCAGAACTTGGCAACTGTCCTGTGAATAAAACAGGGGAAAAAATGTCCCCCGGTTAAGGTGGTTAAACGTTAAGCTGAACAACTGGTTGCATTTTCACATCTTACTCCAAGGTACACACACGTGCAATCAACACACATGTTCTCATAGGGACCAAGGCCTTTGCCTGGCTGATTACAACAGGCTACAATAATTTTAGAAGAGATTGGAGCAGTGAATGTTGTGGCATTCTCTAAGAAGAAATTCGGGATGAAAGAAGACACACGCACAGATGTATGGACGGATAGTTCTATGCACGTAAGATCCTTCTTCTAAGCATAATTCAGAATTACATTATTAGTATTATTATTAGAAAATATCTTTGTCTCCAGGCAGCAGAAGAACCACTGTCCACTGTGGTACAGAACAATTGCTAGCAAGTGATTAGGCTTAAATGTTGGCAAAATAATATCTAAACTCTCAAGACAACTCTTGGTGTTTATAAATCAACACCAGCTGTTCCTGTTTATGCAATTACTTTGTAAAAATAAAAGAATAATATAGAATCTGATATGACAGCTCATACACCAAGATTCAGCTTTCTGCAAAAACAAACCGGGCCATTAAAAAATGTAGGGTTTATTTCAGATACTCTAACCAGAGCCGACTGGTCTCATGATAATAAATGTAGCCATGTTTCTCTAATGCCTTCAGGCATATGGCAGGTACTTGGCAAAGAGACTCCTAAAGCTAAGCCGTCAGAGAGGTTTGATTGCTCTCCCCCTGGAAGGAATGAAGAGGAAGACCCTCTCATAGGCAGCACCTGTCAAGCATTTCTGAGCCATGTCAGGCTCAAATTTGCCGAATTCTGATTTCTGTCACACAGATTCTGTCACAGAAAGTGAAAGGGTTCTCCAAAGTCGGTGGGGTTTGCTTTAGTGTAATTGCCCTTAGAATACAGCCCCAGATCTCTCATACAAGCTGGCTGTGTAGTACTGTTGGAGTATTACTCCTTGTATAATTAAAAGCTCTTGGGTTGCTTATTTCGGTGGTTATTTCTCAAGTGCAGAGTGGCCTAGCTGACACAGTTAGCTAAAACCAGTCAAGTAGAAAAAAAAGTAAGATTTAGTCATCTCACAGCTAGGTACCTTGCCTCCAGAGTGGAATAAAACCACAGGCTGATTCCATGTAAAGCACAGGGTGAAAGCCAGGCACCTCGGAGCAGTTTCGAACAAGCCATTTGCTAAGCTCAACACTGAACGCATGGTCTTTAGAAAGGGGGATTATTTTTTGGTTTGTTGTGAAAGATCAGTACCTCTCCAGAGCTGGGATTCACCCAGACACAGTTGCCCATGCAAATCCCTGAGGATAGGACCCTCAAATTTTCTTCTCAAAAAATGGGTGCAGAAAAGAACACTATTTTTCCTCTTAAATGTGTCTGGAAAAGGTAATAGGGGCTGTATCTTGAGCTCTGCTAGTATTTTAGTTTGGTTTTGGATTGCCGCTTTTGAAGCAAATTATCTGAATGTCTCCACTTAACTGCTTGTGGGCCATGTTGCAAAGCAGCCTTGGCATGTGTGAAGTGGACCTTAGGGTCTCTGCTCCTCAGCATTCAGCCCATGAGATTAGTTTCAAGCTCACTGAGATTAAACCCTTTTCTCCTCCCTCGCCCTCCAAAGTCCGTATATTGTGGGCATTGGATCATCAGCAACCAGCTGTTGTGCTCTTACTGCAGCTTGCTAATGCAGATGTGACTAGAGGCTAGAGATAAGAAAAGCTATTGGTCAGTCTCCAGAAATACAAGATCCGTATCTCCCAGTGGTGCTAGGTTCCCATAGCTCCAGAGTAGAGTTCCTTCTTGCTTAATCCCTTCTTGGCCCTGAAAGTTTGTGTTCCCTTCTAAAAACAGAGACAAACCCTCAAAAGAGTGGGTAAAAAGGGATAAACGGTGCCTCTTTTGGACTTTTTTGGAAATTAGAGCACTAAGGTGCTAGAGAAAGCAGTTTTGAATCTCTGCAAGCTGCAGAGAGACTTGAATTTGAGCCTTCTTGGTAAATGCTTTACTGATGAGGTTGTTATGCAGGAATTTTCTCTTCTTTACCCATACTGGCTCAGCCCTTCAGGGACTTAGGTGCTGTCTGTCACTTGCCAAACCACATTGCAGCTGTTTGGGGAGATCTTGGGCAGGACAGAGCTGCCATCCAGCTGACTTAGGATCTCTTAGTGTGGACATGACTTTTCAGAGAGGGAAAGATTGCATTGTGGAGGCTTTTTTATTAAAACCATGGATGGGGTTGGACTTCAGTTGACCCAGTCTGGTTTAGGTGATAAAGGAATCCTTTGGTTCTGGCTTCCTGTTCTTTGTAGATGGCATACCTATAAGGTTTTTATTCATGAAATGTTCAAAAGCAGATCATAAATTTTTTTTAGTGTTTTTGGAATTTGTTCAGATAAGCGTTATATCTCACTATTTATTGTTCATGAACTGTTTGTAACAAATTTCCTATCCCTATTCAGATTTGCTACTCTTGCTTTATGGTTGGTCACTTTTACTCATCATTTCCTAGTATTTTTTTAAAGCAAACAGAAATCCCATCACGAGGCAGACTAACTAGTAGCAATAGTAGGTTGTCATGCTGGTTTTTCTATTCTGTAATTCTGCAACTCATTTTTTATAAGCTACCTCTGTCTCTGCTGGAAATGAATTTAATTTAATCACAAAATGATTTTTCTATTCATGATTGCATTCATCTTGGCAACCTGCCCCTAAATTCATTCATCACAAACATTTGTATGAACTAAACTTTGGTTGCAGAAATCTACATAAACAAATCAAATTGAGATCAGTTTTGTAATTTGAAAAATTCCCTAAAAACCGATTTTTACGTTATTCAATGACTTCTTCTATTGACTGTTACACTACAAACAACTGCCTGTAGATTATTCAGCAGTGCAGTGGTAGGACAAGGCATTAAATTGAATACTTGAGAAGTGGGATGTACTTTCTCTGGCTGAATTTTATGGGCCTTGCCTTGATAGAATTGTTCTCAGAATATTTACTGTTCAAAACCCACTTTTATTTCTAAATAGTATATAGCAATACTTGTATACAAAAGAGCACCATAATTTTTTGAGGGTGGGGTTCAGGTGATGTTTGTCACAGTGATTTAAAGCTAATCAAAAGGGCTGGATAAAATAAAAAATGCAGTCCTGTTAACAGAAACTTGGCCTCAGAATGGAGCAGAAATGTTCACCCGGAAAGGGAGTTGTTACATGTTGGTCTGCAACCAAATACTGAGATCAGTGCTTATCAGCAGCCCACCCACTTCAGGGTGTCTATCATAGGATCACAGAAACATGGAATGCTTTGGGTTGGAAGGCACCTTTATAGGTCAGCTAGTCCAACCCCCCCTGCAATGAGCAGGGACATCTTCAACCAGATCAGGTTGCTCAGAGCCCAGTCCAGCCTGACCTTGAATGTTTCCAGGCTGGGGCATCTACCACCTCACTAGGCAACCTGTTTCAGTGTTTTGCCACTGCAAAAAATTTCTTTCTTATATCTGGACTGAATATACCCTCTTTTAGTTTAAAACTAGTATCCCTTGTCCTATCGCAAGTGGCCCTGCTAAAAAGTCTCTCTCCATCTTTCTTATAAGCCCCCTTTAAGTAGCGGAAGGCTGCTCTAAGGTCTCCCCGCAGCCTTCTCTTCTCCAGACTGAACAACGCCAAGTCTCTCAGCCTGGCCTCATAGGAGAGGTGCTCCAGCCCTCAGATCACTTTTGTGGCCCTCCTCTGGTCCCGCTCCAATGGGTCCATGTTTTTCCTGTGCCAAGGGCTCCAGAGCTGGATGCAGCACTGCAGGTGGGGTCTCACCAGAGCAGAGCAGAGGGGCAGAATCCCCTCCCTCGACTTGCTGGCCACACTTCTTTTGATGCAGCCCAGGGTACAGTTGGCTTTCTGGAATGCGAGCTCACGTTGCCAGCTCATGTTGAGCTTTTGATCCACCAGTACCTCCAAGTCCTTCTCCTTAGGGCAAACCACACCTTTAAAGGCAAACTTGCTGAGGGTGCACTCGATCCCACTGTCTGTGTCATTGATGAAGATCTTAAACAGTACTCGTCCCGATATGGACCCCTGAGTGCCACCGCTCATCACTGAAGAGACGTATAGGTGGACTTCCTGCTTATCAAGTTTTGTGCAACATCTGAAAGTAAAGACACGAAACTGAAATCTTAACTTTCCTGTTTGGAGATTTTCTGGGACATGACATTTTAGTGGCAGAATCTGCTAAATAGAACACATTATTTTGGAACTCTATTTTTAGCTTACTTATTTATGACTTGGCAGAGTCCTAGTCAAGAGGGGATAACCCTGGCCCTAGTGATAAGTTTTAACAACTGCATGTTTATGCACCGGTAGGTATCAGGAGGTCAGTCATAAAGAACTGTCAGTTTGTATTACTTCTCTGTTGACTTTCTATCAAAGCATGAAGGAAGGGGAACTGCCATCTTTCTCTTCCTGCCAGTGGGTAGTATATAATGAATTAGATAAAATAAGCTGATTTTTTTTTCTTATATCGGTGCAAAATGCTCTCCCTTTGAGAACTGAAGAAAAAAAAAACTAAATTTCCAAGTATTTATTCTGTCACTGAAGCAGAGATACTGCTTTTGCAGGTGAAGGCAGTGGAAATAACGTACAAGGCATGGTTCTTCTGGGCCTTTTAAAGAAAGCATTGGCAGTGCTCTCAGATGCTTGTGATATCTAGTGTTGAATTCTGCTCAGGTCTCCCCAAAGCAGTTCTTTTTGGATATTAATGAACTGTTAATTTTTAAGTCATATGCAATGGGGAATAGTGAAACTTGCATCGTCTTTAATATGTTCAGGTCACTTTCTTTTGATACCAACACTCAAATCAAAGAAGCTGAATGAGAAAAGATAATATCAAAGATGATCACAGTTTCTTCTGCTCCAAATGAGAAATTTGCACTCTGTTTAACACCCTGCCTCCAAGTGAGCTTCCAGTTATCCCATATTGATGGCCATAAGAAGGAACATATGCATTTAAAATAGGCAAGCCATTCAGTGCCTCTACCCAAAGCAGAGCCAGGCTCTGAAGGCTCATGCAATTGTCTTAAATGTCATCCTATTGAAAAAGAAAAAGAGGTTGGAATTCCCTTTATTCTCTTGCTCATGTTTAAATGCATTTTGTAACACTTAGGCTTCTCTCTGCAGCTATTGCTACCATCAGGATAGGCTCCTGTTCTTAAGGAAAAGAACACTCTTTAATACGTATCTAGAGGACCTGAGAGCTTTGATTTCAACTTAATTTTTCGATAGGACAAGCTACAGAGTGCACTGTCTACCGCAGAAGAATAGAGGACCTAGATGTTCAAAGCTTGTAGCAAGAAAGTAGGTACTAAAGACTGATGATTTCACATGTTAAGTTACAAGGTGTGTCTGCTCCCAGCAATACACCATGCTGCATCTCACCTGGGGTAGACCAGGTACCTAGATCAGGAAGGTATTCAAGATTATTTTGATCATTATTTGGGTGGGAAATATTTTTTTTTTTAATATCAAAACATGATGTATAGTAGTTTCCTTAGAGGTATTTACGGTAGCAGCGGTCAAAGTGAACAAATTGCATACCTGCTCCTCCTTTTCACCATGACGAAGTTACTTTGGCGGTTTTCTCTCTCAAAATCCAACAGACAGCCACCTTGGAAGTACAAAAGTACTTGACTAAATCTAAGAGGTACACCTGACAAGTGGACATTTTCTAGGAATAAAAAAGGAGTGTAGTCTTTCAAGTAGGAAACATCAATTCTTAGAGATATGGTTACTTCATACAGTACCACCTTTTCACCTTACATTTCTTAGGAGACATTTATTATGCCTGACTGCTGTGCTTATTATCATAGGAACATGTCTTCTTTAATGTTTGCAAGGCACTGCTGCTGGTGGTCTGATAGGTTAGATATTCCCATACGACATTCTTGATTCTGAGACTCATCCGGTACAACATAGAGGATGCTTCTGTTTTCACGTCCCATCCTGACCACTGGGTTCAGTTGGTATATATCAACTGACAAACCATAGGATCACATTTATGCAGTGCACTTTATAATACAGTTCCAAGTATTCAGTCTCTCTGCAGTTTCTAGGCCATTTCCCGTGGGGTAGTTTGGTATCATCTCCTTGGTTGCTACTAATGAGTGCTTGGAATATTGGCAGGGGGATGAGGAGAATACTAACAGAGTAGTCCCGCTTGTGGTCCCTTCAGATCAAGGTGTGTGAGTGTTTTCAGGGAGAGAGGGGGAAGCTGCTTTGATTCTGTACTTGTTCTGAGAGTCTGTCGAGACTTCAGGACATGAAGGCCTGCGATTGTCAGCTGTACTGGAGAGCGTTGAATCATGTCAGAAGGAAATCAGCCCACATCTGACCCTGCCAGATGTTGAGCCTTACAGAACCAGAACGTTCACAGGAGTCTGAACAAGGAGCTGCTTGCTTAATACAAAACATATTTGATCTTCAGTACACTCCTTTGTCCTTGCTGATATGCTGCTAGATACATGGTGGGCTCTGTGCTGACCTGGCAGTTTCTGATGGGCCACTTGCAGCTTTCAGACCTCACATGTTGTGGAGGTTATAAAAAGTTCACATCCATTCTAGAGTTCCTCAGACCAGGGATAACTTAATATGTTATTTTAAAAGGCAGGTGACCTGGTCCAGGTCCAGTAGACACTCCTATAGGAGCTGAGAATATCAACAAAAAGTTAGTGTATGCACATCTGTATCAGTGCATCTGCTTGTAGATAAAACTCTTCCAAATCAGAAAGTAGAACTGAGAAAGCAAGAGGGAGAGAAAAGAACAGAAGACATTTGTTTTAGAGGAGAGAGGTTATCCTTCAGTGTGGCATACAGAAATCAGGTGTGAAAGTTAAGCTGATTGTGGAGGAACTCATTTGGAGAAGGAGAATCCTAAGATATTTGAACAGCTGGCACCTGAACCCAGCACCCTCAGAAGATGATCTGTGAGATTTTGATATAGTCTCTATTTGAGGACCTGATTGAGATCCAGCTATGAGCAATTTTGTAGGCTCTGACTAAACACTGTGCATAGAAATACGGTAACATCTCACAGTGTTTGTCACTGCACTGGTAGAACCAAGCTGCTTGGTGTGGATTCATGTATTCTGGGCTGAGCTTGACATAAGCTTCCCCTAGTCTAAGGAAAGATTAGTACTGACTCTTTTCTGATTTTCTGTCTTGATCTCAGATGACAGCTCCTCTGGCAGTTACATATTCCCAGAAATGGGACCGTGTAGTTTCTTGGCTTTGTCAAGGCTACTGCTGCCTTCTCAGGCTCTTTAGTAGTCTGAACACAAGTCTTCCAGAAAAGCTCTGAAACTGTAGATGTTCTGGGTTTATGACACTCTTGAGGAACACATAGTACTTAAAAAATATTTTAGGGTTCTGAACATTATTGCTGATTTTAGTTAGAAATGCACAGCTGTAGCAAAACAAACAAACAAACAAACCAAACCCAAGCGCCCACACTATATGCTTTTGTTAAGACGTGAGGATTTAGATCTTTGAAAATAGGTCTGAGCTCCCCGAGAAGTGCATTCCTGTACATAGCTCCTTTAAGTTATTTCACTCTCCTCTGCAGCAATTCTGTGCATGATTCACCATGTTATGCAAAAATGTTTTCTTTCTTAAAATAGTTTTCTGTGTGTTTGAGCTTTCTCCCAGACTTCATATTCTTTATGGTTGTAAAAGGCTTGTATCAACACTGATATTTTTGTTTAGGCTATAGATATGCACCCTGTCTCTAGATCTGGTTCCTTAAAGAAGTTGGGGAGGAAGGGAAGTGCTTTTTCCAAGGCTTCACTTGCTCTTTGTTAGAAGATGCTTTCACCTGGAAGGCAATGAGAGTAAAAATCTACATCAGCAGTCCTAGGTGTCACTCACTTGGCTCTCAGACTAATATGAAAGTTAAAAGTCAGAAAGACCATTAGTCAGTCAGTTCTCACAATGGAGCTTGTTGGCTGACATGAACACACCAAGAAATTCCATAGCTTCCAAGCAAATCCACAAGCTTTCTGTAAGCAAGTTTTCCAAATTGTCACATGCATATGGTCCTTTTTTATACTGCTTTACACCCTACAACTTTATACAAAGAAAATTTGAAAGCATTAGAAAATAGGGAAGGCCAAACACCATCTATTGAAAGCTAAGAATTCTCAAGTGAATCAGCTTTACTGCTGATCTAACAGGTCCACAGAGTCCGAAGTGATAGGCTGTAGTTCATAGGAGGCTACTGCTATGATAAAAAGATGTTTAAAATTTCATTAGATGTTTATGGACCCAGAGGTGAGGCCCCAGTGGATTATCATATACAACATAAAGATTTTTTTTTCAAAAAAAGGATTAAACACTGACCTGTTATGATCTTTCAACTAGATCATATCAGGGCTCAGCTACAAGGATGACCTTAGTGGGTGATTTCCCTGACATATGTAGTTCACACTTGGCCTTGCTTACTTTGTTTAAATTTAGATTTATACATTTTTCATGTTTAAGCAGTAGGGTAGCTAGTAACTAGACATTTTTAGTAAATAATTGCTCATGTTGCTACTAGTTGACTGACAGCAAATGAAATCCTACAAGGATTTTTATACGTTTTTGTGTTAGTGATACAGCTAAGTGGCCACTTGGTAGGTGAGAGCTTTGTTTGTCTAGGGTTTTAGCATAATCATTAAATCACAGCTTTCTCTAATTGCTTCAGCCGCAGCCAAACTCAGTTGGATGGGATTCTGTAGCAAATGGAATTCTGTCACATTCAATATCGGTGTTTGCTTTATTAAATAGCATTTCCCTAGGGACCTGCATAGACTTTTGGAGTTTTTAATTTGTTACAGTATGTAATAGCTGGCTTCTGTGAAGAAATTTTTCACCAAACGGCATTCTTATTATTACTACTGATGCCTTTTTACTTTAAATGAGGTTGACAAGATAAGATATGCCATTTAGAAGAAAGCTGTACTTAACTTTGCTCAGTGCAGACAGTTTTGAAAGGGAGCACTTCTTGGCATGCATAAATTCCCCCATTTCTTTGAAGTGAAAATTTAAAGTTAATAATTAAAACAAACACACAAAACCACTCTGTTATCACAACTTCTGTGTTTCCCAATGTGTGCTTCATTCTCTCTCTATTTCTTTTGGTGCCTTTCAGGACAGGAACTAGATATCCTTTGATTTAGCAACCTTAACACCCTTGTCAGTGATCTGTTACACTGTTGTACAATATTATAGCAGCAGTAACAGTAGAAGTTTTGGTTCTAAGTGGTTTTTTTCATTGTAAGCAGGTGATTCAGGTGTCTCAATTTGAATTAGAGTTTTAATTTGTAAATGCAAATGCCAATTAAAAAAGTTCTCTGCCCTGTGCTAACGCTGCTTCTCACCATCAAAACTTGTAAACCACGGTGAATACTGAGAATCTGTGAGTGTCTTAAGCACAACCCATCCTCGCATTTTGGAGCAACCTGGACTCCTGGTTGTTGTTCCTTCATTAGTCAGAGTTGGCTGTCACATGCCCGTTAGTGAGGGTTACGTGCTTGAGAGAAGGATAGTGCTACATGACAGAACCAGCGAGCAACCAAGTGATCTGACAGCAGCAGAATAATGGCAGAAATGGCAATATTTGATATGTGTTGTCTTGACTTAGGATTTCCTTATATTTCAGATTTCTGAGGATGCAGGAAGATACATATGAATAATTCTGCCTCTAGTTTAATTGTATTTTGTATAGCAGTGTTGTATCCAAATACAGGTCGAGATAAAATACAGGACCTGAGGGCTTTTATTGGCAACTATGGCTAGCCGGGGAGTGAAGTTAGGCAGCCAGGCAAATAATCACATCATCTTCATTTAAAACATTTCATACTGGCAGAAATCTTTAACCAGTGCTCCAACTTCTGTCTGCCACTCGGAGCTTTTTATATGAAACAGCAGGAACCTGGCAGCCTGGCGATCTTTGAGTGTTGCGAGCAAAAAACTTGAACATCATTTATAGCTTTTCCTGCCAAGACTGTAAAAACTAGACAAAGTAGATACGGTTGTTTCACCCAGCTTTTCACTTATGTTTGTCCTTCACTATGTAAGCTCCCAAAACCTCAGACAGTTTTCTTCCTGAATTTTAAATTCTTGTGGGTACGTAAAATAGGATTTTTTTTACCTACCTTTATCCCTGTGAAAGTTACATGGCTAGACTGAACTATTCTCTAGGCTCCCTCTACAGTCAGTGAAGAGACAGATATCTCCAGGAGGCTTTTTATCTCACATGAATTTAGACAACTGTCTTGGGGTAAAATGAATCCCAGCCCTGTTGTCACCCTCCAGCTTTGATTCAGCAAATGTAACAAGTTCCATTTCCATGCTGGGATTTGGAGCCTTGCACAGAATATTCCAACATCTGTTTTCCACTGAATTTAATGAAAAATGAATGCATAAGTCTTTTAAGTAGCTTTGAAAATCTCAGCCTTAATGTTTGATTAAGTTTGAATGCACATGTGTTTGTATATCAAAAATTACAAGCAATAAATGTAGCTGTATTATTTTCAAAAACCTGAGCATCTGACACCTTCAGCTGATTAGTGGCCCAAATGGCTGATACAGATGATACTAATTAGGCTGTAGCGTTGAAAACCGGACCAAGTAAATAGAGTCTAAAATATGGACTTCATGTCTTAATACTTCAGTGTTACCTTTTTTCTTGTGCCTCTCTGAAGTAGAGCTTAGATTCTGAAACACACATTTAGCACAGATAATATTTGTGGGTAGAGTGACATTGCCAGTTGACAAAAATGGCTGTGATTACTAATCCTAATAAATACAGAATGTATACGCGAATTATTAACTTGAAATGTACTTTTGCTATACTAAAGAGGTAATCCTTTAAAAAAATCACAGGACTGGGGCTTCTGAGATGAGCTGAATACAAAATGTGAATGAACTTTTAAGGGACACAATTTGCAGGTAACTGTATCTCTCTCATGAAATTATTTGTTAATTCCCACACATTGTTTATGCAGCAAAGATACAGTATTTTTTTATTAATAATACATAACAAAGAACTTGATTTTGTGCTTTACCATTGCTGCTTACCAGAATTTCTGTAAACTGATATAAAGTATGCTTCTCTGCACTATGTAGAATTATATAGTGCCCTTACAATTTCTTTGGGTGATACCTGAACACCGAGAACCACGGTTATATTATTAAGCACTTAAATGCAGCCAAAAGTATATAATTTAAAGTCTAGATAAGCTTGTAAATAGTAACAAAAGAGAGTGATTTCTTAAATACTTCCCCTTAAATGTTTTCTCTTTTTCTGACTAGTTATTACTGAATTAAGCTTTTGTGCATGAAATTACCTGTCCTCTAAAGGAGATGGGACATAAGATACACTGGATCTTTTCAGCTTCATGTACCTTCCCAAGAAGGAGCAGCTCTTTGGTTAGAAAGAGCGTTCAACATTGTGATATGGTCTTACCTGGTTTGCAAAGCTTAATAGGAAGTCATAATCTTTAATTAATTTGACTTGCAGGCTAACAAATGCATACTTGGATCCCACTCCAGCAAAGCATTTAAGCATATCCTTAGTTTTAAAAGTATTTTGCTGAGTCTTAGCAAGAGTTTTCTCAAAGTCCGTCAGGGTAGGGGGTGTGTGAATGTCATATAGTGATATATCTCCTCACCTGTATGTGTTTTCAACCCATATAAGCTTCACTTATGATAAAATCAACTCTTCATTACTGCCTTTCTTAGCCCTGTCACCATCTGATATTTCTCCAAGAAGCTGGAACATAGGTAGAAGCATGGTTTGTCTTATCTCGGTTTCCCTTCCCTACCTGGACCACTAGACTTGCACAAGAAGGCAGCACGAGAGAGAAAAGCAGTATGTTTTCTTAACTCAGCTGAAGGGCTATTTCTTACCTCTCAAAATCCAGTCTATTAGATCATACTTTAGATTGTAGTTGTTCAGGGGCAGGGACCTCTGAAGGTCCCAGCTTTGTACGTGTCTCTAATATGCGTGGTGCTCTTCTGAAACTTCAGAGAACAAAGAGGTGGGGAGAGTTCAGTGTGACATAGAGGTGTCAAGGACTGTCTTCATCGTGTTCCTGTTGTAGTATTTAAATGTTGTCAGTAATAATTTTACTTTCACTGTAATAACTGATAAAGGCATTTGTGTTAATTAAATTTTAGAGTCCTGGGAGTTGGTGCAGTTGGGTAGTTAGACCCAGAGAGACTCTTTTACTAATGTTGCTGGGAATACGACTTTTTTTCTGTGCCCTAGTGACATACGATGTTTGGTGCTCTATATTCACTGATGGCAATGCTAGTTATTGCCATTTCATTGGGATGGATGGCATAGTACCTTCCGTTTACTTATATAGATGGAAGTAAACAAAGTAAAAAAGAAACCAGGTCAAAAAGTCAGAATAAAATAAGAACATTCACATGGCTGATGGTAGTACAATAGATAATAGACACACTTAATATTCCATCTCTATAGACCATTCTCAAAGGCTGGGGCTGTGGGGTATTCTGTCGCAGAATAGAGAAGTGTAACCGTGGTTCATTTTTGATAAACACAAGACTCAAGTCTGTGATTTGTCTGCAATAATTGTGGATGGAGAATACTGCTAAGGAAATCCATTACTGTTCCCAGCAAGCTAGAGACATCTTCATGCCTATTGAAAAGAGGGCTCAAATTTAAAATAACTTTGAATATGGATTTAGCATGCACTGTATATATACCAGGTCCAAACAGCTACTATGCTGTGGATGGAAGTGTCTATTTCTGTTAACAACTGCACATGGTTTAGTTGTTAATGCCCCAGTCTTTTTGCTCATACAGCCAGATTATAGGTCTTGTCCACAGAGACCAAGTACAATCTTATCCCATATACTTAAAAAGGACAAAAGAGCATCTTCTGCTAGTTATTGATAATACTGCTATGAAATATCAAGGATGATGCTATGGTGGCTATAAGGAATTGGCAGTGGAATATGTCTTGAGCCCAGCTTCATTGCTCTTTTTTCCTCTTTCTTTCTGCTATCCATTCTTGTGCACAAGTTCCAGGAGTGGAAACAATGAATTCAAATTAAAGAAGCAGGTGAAATGGCATATTTCATAAATTAACCCTTTCTTCTCTGTACTGCTTACAGTGCAGTATTAAACTCTGCAATCTGTGTCTGTTCGCTGTAGGTGCATACTGAAACATGCACAGAGTGAATATTTAAGGATTCATTTCTCTTTTGTCCACAAGCTGCAGTAAAATTTAAACAATGACAAATAATAGGTTTGAGACCAGGCATTCTTCTTTGACTCTGCTATTAGACTGAACCAGATAGCTCTCTGTCTTACCCTTTCGTGACAACTTAAGTTAGAAAATCTCCGTAATTTTAAGGACTCCAATTTTAAAAGGATATCCAACTTGATATACATGTGGCATCTGCATAGATGGAAAAATTGGGTGGCTTAGATGTGATGGAATAACTATGCTTTTATAGCTGTGTGTACAGTGGTCTTGCTTTTTGCCAGCCTAGCGAGCGGTTGCCACAACTACTCTAACAAAAAGTCTCTAATTTGGGCATACGTTAGTGGCCAAATAACAGGGAAGTTAAGAGGTCAACCATCCTTCTAAATATAAGAAAAATATTTCTCTTCCTCATATCAGTGTCAGCATGTTTCAGTTAATCTGAACCCCTGGTATAATTGCCCAGTGTAGATGTGCTATTTGAGCATCTAGGTGATGCTGTCTCAAAGCAGTGTATCTGCAAGGCTGAGGTCTGCATCCAGTACCATTACAGCATCGTTGTTTTGCTGTGGTATGCTGATTCCCACATCCCTGGGTTCAGAATACATCAAGAAAATGGCATGAATCAATTCGCATATTTTGCAAAGCCTCTCTCTTTTTTTTTTTGTTTCTCCCATTTTTACTGACATCAGATAATTAATGTTTGATTTTCACAGTACCCCATTCAGAAAATGAGCTGTTACTGCTTTTTCCCCCTCCTGTATTTTGTTTCCTTATAGCATAGTGGTTTATAGGCAATAAAAATAGGACCCTTGATATCTTAAGAATTTCCAGTGAATTTGTAAGAGTAGCTTTCTGTTATGAGCTTTCCCCAGTAATTCCATTGGATTCTTAAAGTTACTCCAGATTTACATGAGAAGCAGAGACGTTGCCCCCATTTTGCACCCGAGTCAGTCTCTCTGAGGAGATATTGCTGTGGGGATTTGTTACATGACTATTTTCTGTCTTTTCAATAAAACAGAAACTTGGTGTTTCTTTACTGTACAAACAAAGATAAGTTCCAAAGTGGAATGTAAACAATAATTTAATTCATTAATAAGTAAGCTGAAGAAACTGATATGTTTGGGGCATTGAGCAGAGTTTTGGCAAGAAATTGCAAGTATATAATGGAACAGAAAACTACTTATGACCAAAGCCAAGTCTTAAAATCTTTCTGCCAGTTTTACTACACATTGTTTGAGAGATGGCATCCAGCCACGCTAGTAAGTGAAGTAAAAGCAAGCAACACCATTAAAACTGTGAATATGTGTGAAATAACAAATGGAAGGAATAGAGTCGGGCATTCCTGGTAGGGGGAGGGGAGCAGGAGATTCTGTAAGATACCACTTGCTGCAAGATTAAAGGCGTGTTTAGTGCTATGTAAAGCATGCTTTATATTTAAGGTAAAATAAACGAGATAGATAGAATAGCAAATACAAAAGCAATGGGAGCGATCCTTACAAACCAGTCCTGGACAACTAGATTGGTCCTCTTATTCGGGTGCTTTTAATAACTGTACAAGGTACCACATATTGCTAGCAAAGATGCTCTGAATGTAAGATAGGTGTGCATCTCCTTGTACCTGTACAGACAGCCATTTGATTATATGGGTTTCTCACCTACATTCTATATATGAGTATTCCACTCTTTCGCTCTGTTCATACTGTTTCCAAGAAAATCAATTTAAGACTCAGAATATCAGTATTCCATATAGAATATATATAAATAGCAAAAAAACCCTATGCCATGTCATAAAAACATTGTGCATTGCAGGGCCAGACCTACAGATCAGTCCAATGTCCAAAGTGCATGAAATTAAGATATATGGGTTCCTGTTAATTTGTTACTCCTGTGAAATTTATATCAGAACCTTAAATATGTTGGGTAGACTCAAGACAGGTCTAATTTAAAGCTAATGGGGAAAGTTATTGCTTTCTTGTACTCAGGCATTATATTTTTAATGCTCTGTCAGTGTGCTCTGAGTACAAACATTAGTGTCAGAATTTTTTTATGATACTTATCTTGTGAGTTTCATAATTTGTAATGGCTGTGCAGTTTTTACAGGTGTATTTAATGGCAAAATCTTATCTGCATTTTAAAAGCTCAAGTGTAGTTTGATTTTCTGGGAACGGGAGGAGGGGAGGAATACCATTCTCTCCTTGGGGACACAGCAGTTTCCTTGTGCAGCATTAACTTGAAAGAATATGAGAAGCGCGTATGTTGCCAACAGCAGTGTGGACGTATAGAGTTCTGAAAATAGTAAGTGTCAATAGGGAAGGGTTGCAGGTGCCAGAAGAAAAATGTAAGCTCCCGAGGGCACTATCTCTATTTTTGCCTTGTCCAATGCCAAGCCACATAGGTTGATGCTTAAAATTTAGTTCTTCCCTGAAAAGTGGTTATATAAGAAAGAAGGTCCCATTTCAGAACAGATATGTTTCCTGCATGTATTCAGAATCACATTTATTTGTTTCTGTGACTCTCTTTTTAATATACTATTTACACCTGTTATACGTGTGCAGCCAAAAGCGATGTGAGGGAGAAAACAAAAATCCACTTCTCGCCAGGTACGAGCCGTGGAGCTGCTGCGATGGGGCAGCTCTGCCTGGGGCTCGTAGGCAGCAGGACCTCTGCATCGTCTCTTCTTGGGAACACAGCAGCCGTGCTCTGCGGCTCTTTCCCCTCTGCAAAATACCAGCCTAGAAATCTGTAACAGGGGATTAAACCACTTAACCTGCAATGGCAGCAAACTGAGACAATTATTAATTCTTCCATCCTTGTTAGCCACCAAGGACAAGTGATAGCTCTTCTTTATACCAATCTTTTCATATGGTTGAAAACTGTCATCATGTTCCCTGTGAGCAGCCTCTGTCTCACACTAAATACAGCTAGGTCCTCCTCCCTTGCTTCCTATGAGTCTTTGGGGGTTGGTTTGTTTGTTTGCTTGTGTCTTTAAACTCAATGATTCCTGTTGTTCCAGCTAAATTCTTTGAGAGTGGGTGGCCCAGACCTGGCCACAGTACTCCAGAAGTGGATGGACTATTCCAGTTGAAGTCTTTTCCAGAGATGTGTTTGCTGGAGTGGAAGGGAATTATATCTAAGACATTTCCCTTATTTGCAAGAGCAACAGATTGCTGACATATTTGCTTTATGATCTGGACTGTTTTCTACAGTACTGCTTACCTAGTTATTCCCCATTTTGTATTCGTGCTTTTGTCACTTCACTTTATTGGATTTCATCTTCATTTCAGATCTTTTCTGCAATCTATCAAAATAATTTTGAATTCCCATTCTGTCCTGCAAGGTATCTGCATCCTCTCTCGAGCGCGGTTTCATGTACTGACTTTTTACATGAACCCCGTTCTGCCTTGCAAGTCATTAAACAAAAATAAAGGAATTTGGAGAAAATGCCATAGGCTCAATTGGCCTTATAGTCCAGTTGCAAGATCTATTTTGGTTCAGCAATCACCATCACAGGCAAGTAGAAAAGCCTCATTTGGCTTTCAGACTCTTAATCATGTAAGTGTGTAAGGTGTAAAGAAGAACCCAGCTTGACTCTCAGATCACACAGTGAACATGTGGGACCATTAGATGGAGGGGGAAAAAAGAACATCATTGTACTTAAAATCTGATTACATTTGCCAAAGAAATCAGAGTCAGGAAAAAATATTGAAACCCTAGGATTCCATTTACTTGGAGACCCTATTCAGAGTTGAGCCATGCTTCAAATTACAAATAATACTGGGGGTGGAGGGGATCAGAGGGAACAATGACAGTTGTGGCAGAGGACATTTTGCTGCTCGGGTAGCTGGCTACAGCAGCATGGCGTCACCACTTCTGACCCAACTTGCTGGCTGTCTCTGCCCTCTTCTCTCCTTTGACCCATTCCTTAAGTTTATTTTAATACAAAATATTTTTAAAGTATTAATTTTTTTTTTTGTTACGTTTAGGCCATTATTTCAATGTTTGAGCGTGTGAGTGCACTACGTGAAAGGGAGGTTGCCATGGTAATTTCTCATTATTGTTGAATAGAAAAATAATTACTCTGGCAAAATCCCCCGTAACCTGTCAGAGCATAAGTTAAAGATGCCTGGGGGCAGCCTTGCCTTCACCATCCCCTTTTTGCAAGAAAAAGGGGGTGATTTTATTATTCTTCTTTTTTTTTTTTTCATAATAACTGGATCCTTTTTCAGCTTGGCTAGGGGACACCTCATTTGGTTTTGTTCACCATTTGGCTGTGAGAGTAGTTGGGCCCACCGGTGACAAGGGTGGAGCAGAGAATTAATCAGCAGAGCGTATCCAAGCCTGACAGAGGATTTATATATTCTATTAAGGTTTGGGGATTTTTTTTTGTGCGTGGGGGTGGAGTGTTGCATTTTCTGTTTTTCCTTCTTCCTGACATAAAATATGCAAAAGCATAAGATAAAGACCTTGGACAGTATTCAAACTGTGACAGAGTCTGGATATTTCATCTGTCCGGGGAGGGAATCTACAGTAATTCCGTCTACACATTTTCCTTGCCTTCAGACTTCTTGGAAGCAAGAGTGAGTGCAAATATGTGTGGTTTTGAGGTGAGGCCCTACACTTTCCCTGCTTTTCTTTGTCTTTCCCGTGTGCCTTTGTGTCCCAACTATGTGATGCTCCCCTCTTGCCTCCCATGTTGTTGGATGCTGCCTGAGTAGCTCAGTGATACTCAACTACTGAGTTAACAAGTGCTGCAAATCTGGTATGTGACATTGCTCAAATCCTTCCCTCCCCTCTTCCTTCCCTATGACAACTGTGTCTGAAAGATCCCAGTTAAACAATACTGCAGCCTCTCTTTTGGCAAATGGCAGAGAGTGGTAGCTCGTAATTACTTCTTGGACAGTAAAATCTCATATGGGCTTATAATGTCACCTACCAGGCTGTCCTGAGTGAAAGGTTGGTGTGCAGAGGTGTGTTGCTAGAAGCAGGTTGCTGGGCTTCTGCTGAACACCTGCATATATATTCTGTACTTACTGTTGTAGCTACTTGGCTGGTCAATGCAGTGATGTTTGCACATGGAAACACTCATTGGGTTTACACCAGCAAAGAGGAAAGAGCAGCAGCTCTCTGTGAGAATACACTTCTAAGATGTGGGGATGGTTTTGATACCTCTTTGTGTGACTGAATTTTGAGTGAGCACCACAGGCCCATCCCACTTGTTGTCCTGCCGCTTCCAGGTGGGATGAGCCTTGGAAAGGAAGATGAATTACAGGCTCTGACCCAGCCAAGAAGTCTCTTGGGGTTCTCTGGTAGGAGCCGGAATGCTAAAACCTGTCCTTACTGTTTCTCCATTGGATACTTGGCAAAAATCAAAGTAAAGTTGTGAGGCAGACAAGATACCCTGCTCAGCAGTTTGGAGTGAAGTCCAATAGTAACGTCTTCAGGAAAACAGGAGCAGAACTAAAAAACCCAGATAGTTATTTCTCTGCATGTGTGCATATAATGAGTATGATAGATGCATGTTTTGTCTTAAATCGGCATTTTATCATAGGGTTTTTTTCCCATGAAAGTAACAAATGTTTTCTGGCTTAGTTACATGTTGCTCAGGCATTAAGAGGTACTCAGGGCTCACTACACTGAATGAACCTGGCCTTGCACGCTGGGAAGGCAGCTGCCGGGAGTGGGATAGAGTGGCTCCGAGGAGTGCGATGGAGGCATCTTCAAAAGCCTATTTCCAGCTTTGTTGCTGATCCTGTGTGCTGCAAGTGATTGAAATCTCAGGGCCTCAAAGGAGCAGAAGAGACTGCACCAAACATTTCAAATCCAGCTATTAAATACATCCATAGCTATTAAATGAAACGGCTGGTGGATTCTGTTGTTGCCTGACTTCTGTGAAAACCCTTTCAAGCTGGACCACTTGCACGGGTGCTTGACATCGAAGTTTGGGTGCCTCTTGTTGATCACCCAGGTCTGAAAATGCCTGGTTCAATTGTCAAAGCCAACAGACCACCTGTAGTGGTGTATTGGTATATGCTTTACATTGTACACTGTATTAATAATTGCTATGTTATGTGTGTTACTGTAGGACTAAGTATACACAGGTCAACTTAAAATATTGTTTTCACTTCATGTATCACACTGAAAAGTAAAGATTTCTCACAACAATTACACTTAAGTAACTAGCTGGTATTTAATTAACCTGCAGTAGCATTGTATTTATATTAAATGCATTAGAGTGGAATGGCTATTATATTTAATTTCTAAATAACATTCTTGTCAACTCATGCTGATATTCAGGTTATGTAGCATTATAGAATTAAGTACTGAGGTTTTTTCATCATTAGGACCAAGCATTTGGGATACACAGCCCAGAAAAGCTGGGGGGGGGGGGGGGGGGGGAAGTCATAATTGCTTTCTTTGCAACTGATTTATAAAACCATTTTTAACATTTGAAGCAAAACATGTACTTAGGAGAATGAAAGTTTTTACATATTTAGTGTGCTCGATAAAATGAAAGACAGTTTATTCTATAATAAACAACACATTTTAGCTTTTTTCTTAAATTAGAACTAGGGCTTTATCTAGGAAAATTAGTTTGAAATATCATACAGACATCTGCACCCCAAAATCATAGGTAAAGATGCGCAAACTATGAGTGATCCTGTAGAATTTCTTTTACAAAGGATGAATGTATTTTCATTTTGCCTCCTGTTAAGTGAATGATCTGTTGCTTCCTAGGATAGTGACAACCTCTGGTGGGATGCCTTTGCAACTGAATTTTTTGAAGATGATGCAACCTTAACCCTTTCATTTTGTTTGGAAGATGGACCAAAGCGATACAGTAAGAGATACATTTTTTGTTCTAATTTTAAGCCTGAGTTTCTAAACACAGTTTATCTGTAAGAGGCAGATGCAACCCCAGCAATGACAAAGTCACTTGTTTGCATTCAGTGGCCATCAAGTTCCATTAAATAATTGCATGGGTTGGAGATCCTTTTTTTTGTGGAATTCCTCTGAATTTTATTTCATGAAATTAAATTATTTCCTAGTGGAGTAGGGCAAATAATACAATATAAACTTTGTAATTTTTTAATTAATTTGCTTTGGCTGTGCTTGCACTCTTTGTTAATTTGGTTTCCACAAACATTTGAGTGTTGAGTCTTGTGGGCAAAATTGTTCATGGAAAGGGAACTTTGTAGCAAATTGTTGCTGGAAGGGCTTCCAGATTTAAACAGTGATCAGAAAAAAAATACCACAATCTATATCCTTGCTGGTGTAGATAATCATTATTCCATCAGCTGTGTGGATCTATGCTGTTTGCACACATTAAGGACCTGCCCTGGATATTGTCTGAACAGCAGTGGAAGTCTAGAATACTCTCAATCAAGCACTAAATGAAAGCGCGAATAAAAGTGAAGCAGTGAATAAATCTGATGGCATTGGTATCCATTGTCTGCATACACTGAGCAGGAAAAAGGGGTAAAATTCATCGAACAAATTGTTTGAAGTGAATAATTCACTCAGCTTTAGCACTAAGCAACAGAGAGATAAGTAAACATTGAAAAACTGCATTGCCAATTGTTTCACTCCATTCAGAGTGACCCCTGCTTCACGGTGACAGCTTGTGCTCTCTGCTTAATCTTCTGAATCTTGCGAGGTTCTTCCTTTTTGTGAGAGTGACTGATTGTCAGCGTATCGCTCACATACTTCTAATTCCTTTTATCAATTATCTCAGGTATTTATTTGACAAGTGTTACCTTCTCCTGGAGAAAAAATAACAGCCACTTTGAACGCACGTTCTGGGATTAGTGTTGACAGAATTACAGTTTCTTGCCTTTCAAAGCAAGTGATAACTCTGTAAAGGTCCTCAAATTACAGCCTATAGCAACGTTGGTAACAGCTGATCTGTCCTGATTAGGTTCAGTCAACTTGTCAGATATCAGATTTGCTAGTTGTGTTATCACTCCAGAAGGCACAGATACATCAGCAAAAAAGCAATTAATGTCCAGTTAGATCAGAAGGAGTTGTGTTTCTGGAAAACAGTGCTGCATATGAAAGAATTTGTCAAAGAGTAAAATATTCCTGTTGTCACAAATGCTTGATAATGATTGTGCTATCTGTAGCTGGGACAGTTTGGTATGGGGCAATACTGTGACTCTTAGCCTTGTTGCTGATAAGCGTGATTGAAAGATCAAATTACTGTGGGCATGTTTTTAAAAGCCACTAGTATACAGGATTTTTCCTCTGGCTGTAATTTCTGACCTCTGCACAAACTGTTGTTGCTTTTGGTGTTGTTATTCTCAGCATCTGGAATTAAAGCTCAGCATATAGGGCGCTTTCTGTTCATTCACGCTTCCTTTCCTTCATTAGTAAATATTTACATAATTCTGAACTACAGTGTTAGTGATTCCTTCTGACACGAGCAGCATTCCTGTTTAGTGATACTCTAGAGTGCATGCTTGAGCTGTTCCAGTCTGGGACTTACAGACTTGCCATCTCAGCAGGCTTTGAGAGCAGCCTTGGGGGTGCCGGGTTGTCCAAGTCCCTGCTCGGGGACACTTTCAGCGTTGCTTGGGGAGGGCGCAGAATGGAGGTTGTGTTAAGAGCAACCCTCTCTTCCTACCAGGGAAGACTGTGCCCAAAAACATGTCCAGGAGTTGAGAACTTGGGTGCAAACATTAGCAGAAAATCACTTCTATGTCTCGCAGGTCCTTGCTGAGCAGAGAGACCTGATCGAGGTCTGCGTTTTGCCCTCTCAAGCCACGCGCATTCTCCGTTACACCTATGGAGGGTCTTGGCATCACCCAGTCACCCAGTAACTTTATTCCAAGTAACTGGTGAAATCGCTGGCCAGTGGGCTGGGGTTCTTGTTAGATGAGCCAGAGTATGCTGAGGGCAGCACCAAGTGTGGAGTTTTGGAAGAGAGGAAACAAAAGTGCCTGGTCTTCATCCGCGCTGTCCCTAGCGAGACACTGGCCTCCTCACCCAGTGTGCACGCTCTTCCATACATAGTGAGCATCAAAAACATTGGAACTGGCTGAGAGGGAAAAGACAAATTGTTCTTACTCTTGTAGACACAAGCAGTAATGGAGGGAACCAAGATTAGGCCCTAGAAGAGAGAAACAGGCATCCTCTGAGAAGTCATTTATAGAGTTGAAGGTGATGAAAGATGCCAACCTCTTGCCTTTGCTCCAGGATTCAGCTCAAAATTGCTTGCTTTTGTCTTGCTTCAGCCTGTGAGAGATTTGCTTACATCTCTGACATTGGTTGTGGCTGCCACCTCATTTTCTTTCCTTTGGGCAATGGTTTCCCTCTTTTGGGAACTAAATTACTCTCTTCTGGAGCAAACAAATTCCAGAAAAAAAAACTCGGGGTGGGGGTGGGGGAAGGACAAATAGTTTTTCGTTGTCCGTGGCCACAATTTCTCTCTGGGTTATGGCAATTCCCAGTCCTTTTCCCTCCTTGTTCTCAGGGACTATCTGGATCTTGCCTTAAGCTGATGGAGATGAGGAGGAGCACCGTGTTTTGCCTCAGGTTCCTTCTTCAAAGCCACCAAGAGTGTTGTGGGAGGCTGCTGGGAACTTGCATATTCTCTTCTGCTTTCTCTAATCTTGACTGCAGTTCCCAAATCCCTCTTGGGGCTTCTTTTCCCTGCTTGCTTTAAATTTTTCCTTTCCATGGAAAGCCTTTTTCCCAGCTGGCTCTCTCTGCTCTCTGCTCTTAGCTGGACAGCCCAGTCCCACAACCAATGCAAATGTTCAGAGCACATTAATCAGGCCTGTAAATAATTGGTTTTGTAAGTGTTACAAGATTTAAAAAAAATACTACTTTTACTTGCCTCCTGTCTTTTTTAACTTTTAACATACTGTTCTGTCCAATAAACTGTAAGGGTTGTAAACTCACCTTTTCTTTGTCTCAGAAAACTAAGCTGCTTATTTAATTCCATGGCCCCAAACTGAAGCCTTATGAAAAACACCAAATATTTTTAGGCCTGCCTTGCACATTATCGTGTTTGACAGCACACCTCTCTATACTGAGAAAAGTGTTTTTCTTCCCTTTGCTACACTCACTGTTGGGTCTGCAAGGTTTCTCCTCGACTGTCGGCTCTGAGATTCTTTAATTTGTAGGGAAAAATAGATATGGGTCAAAGTGGGGATTTTAAGTCACTGGGTTATGTTTACTTTACATGGCATGAGACAGCACTCTGTACTGATACTTGAGCTAGCTTTAAATGTGCCTGTGTATCTGTATGGCACAGCATGTAAAGATACTTACTTATGCCCTGGGAAGAGTAGAGGTCTGTTAGTTCGGTGATCCACCACTGCTAATTAATTTGATTGCCAGGTTTGTAAGACCTAGACCAGTTATCTTTGCAGAACATTAGTCTGCCTTGGATAGATGTGCACTTGAAAGCCCAGCTCAACTTCTCATGCAGAGATTCTGTGTCAGACCTGAAATTGCTGCTGTGCCCATCTTTGCAGCTCTTTTTGTCTTTCTTCAGTATTTTATTTCTGTAGATGCGAGAACTTTACGTTCTCCGATTCTTCCTCCCCGGCACAGCATTCCAGAAAGAAGATACTATCTTCTTGCAAACATCCACTGAAAATGTATGGTTTTGTCCTACTTGCTTATACCCCTCAGCTATTCTTTTGGTCTGCTATTATCTATGAACCCTACTCATGCTATTAAATTCTATGGTGAAATAGAGTTTTAATGAGAAACACTACCAAAAATAAAGATATATTTTAATATAACGAAGGTGTAAATTATGCGTGTTTTCTCTAGTCTGGCTTTTTGGCTACAGTGAGAAAGAGAGACAGATCACACATTCCAATGCCTAGAGACAGGGAAAGATTCCCAAAACCAGAGATGCTACCTGTTTTAAACAGCATTGAATTATATTCAGCAGAAACTTAAGAAGTAAACCCGTGAAATTCATTTTACAGTGCGAGCAAAAAGAAATTTGCTTTAATTTATTATGCCCCGATTTATTGGATCAAGAAGCAAATAGGATTTAAACAAAACCAAAAAAGAAAATATGCCTAATGGTGCAGATTTTTTTTTCCTGGTTGTGGATAAAACATATTCGTTTCCTGTTAAGAGCCTTCTATCCCTGTAAAAGAGTAAATACTAGACTCTGATCCATTGTTGCCCAGGTTCTTTGTTTCTTAGAGACAAAATATTTCCCGAACAGATAAGAGAAACAAGTTTGATTGACAGCTCTTAGCAGAGTCTCATCAGCTGCTGTGCTGACAGCCTGGTGATGCGCACTGTGCTGATGTGGTAGGGACTGACAGGTGATTGACAGCCCAAGACTGTGGAGACAGGAAAGATGAAGCATGCTCAGTAAGAATAATGTGCAGTGTTTATGCAGCACTGCAGAGGATAGGAGCTAGAAAGTTAACTCCTTCAGAGCAGAGTGACACTGTAACGCATAATGGATGCGCTTGCCACTGTGCAGAAAATTAGAGCTTGTCTCCATCTCTCTTCTGTTCACTAAATGCTTTCTGTTCATGGAGGAGCTAGATACTGTGAGGAAGCAGAAGTGTGAGCTATCACATTTGTAGCTGTAAAAAAAATTCATGTGTGGTAGGTATGATGGAGTCTTCAAAATGGATTTCTTTAAGCCTATAGATGTAGAATGTATTGAGAATTTCAGACACTTTTTATGGGCTTCCATCACCCAATTTTATATGGCATTGCATAATGTTGCACAGCAGAAATTTCAGAAGGAACCAGTTGAGCTCTTTTGCTCCATGTATCCCTAGAAAAATATAGTGATTTCAGTTTTATGGTTGCTCTGAATCTGTAGCTGATAATTGAATATGCGTTTTGTGTTGTAATTGCTTCTGCAGTTTGTGTTTGGAATGTACAATATAACTATACCATGTTTTGCATTTCATGCACTTATTGTTCATTTTTTGTGTTTGGTGCATGAACCCTGCTTGATTTGTCTTAATTTCTTGATTTTTTGGTAACTGGAAAGTTAGAGGTAGAGTTTTCTGGGCAATAGTTTCAAAGTACAGTGAACTTTGGGCCAAATGGTAAAATCATCAGCTTTGAAGTGCTTATCTAAGTTTCTCCGTGTGCCTTTAGAATATATTACATACGTGTATCTTAGACTTTGCTACAGATTATTTAATGAATACACAGCGAGTGAGCTGCAGCAGATTCATTCTACCTTTGTCCCTGCTTATACCCTGTGCAATATAGGTAACTTTACAGCCCTTTGTTGGATAACTTCTGCGGGGGTTAATGGTGGAAAGCGATGTCTAGTGGGTATTTCTTACAAGCAGGGAACACAGTTTGGGAATAAACAGGAAAAGTTCACCACACATTAACCACTAGCTTAACTGTTGTCAAAAAGATGGTTTCAAGAGGCTAGCATGCTACGTTATCACCCCAGGTTTCTATAAAACTGTTGTCTGGCTTCTCTCACATAACTCTTACAGAGAAAATTAAATTTGCCAAGAGAAACAGATTGTAGTATTTCCAGGAACATGCTCTTTCTTTTTCCCTTTATTTTTTTCCCCTAGAAATCCCAGTCATTAAACATGATTTGAGCATTCAGGTGCAACACACTAAATTGGCCTAGCTTAGTAAGTGAGACAGATTATTCTCTGTGACTGCCTGGTCTTCATCTTTATATACCATTCTTCTAGTGGTGGTTTTTTCAAAGTTTCTTGGCAATACTTTCAAGTTTAATTTCAGAACATAGATGAAAATTTTGTTAAAATCAGGTCTAATAGGTCCACAGGTGCCTGTGGATCACCACTAGCACCTCCCCCCTCCTCCCCCCCAGTTAATGAATTCTAATTGATAATTACTGCTTAAAATTGGTGTTTTAAGGAGTTCTCCATCCATTTTACATATGCTGTATTAAAACTCTGTATTAATAATTTTTAGTAAGAATATAAGCAATGCACTAGCAAGTGAAATGCATTACAGGTGTCTAAGTGTATTACACCTATACACTTATCTTTATCACCCAAACTTCTCTAAGCTTATCAAAGAATAAAATGAGATTTGTTTGACAAGACCTATTTTACATAAACCCATGTTGACTGGCATTAATTACATCCCTTTCATTTCAATCTTCATCAGTTAAATCCTGTCTTTTTTTTTTCAGTATTTTGTCTGGATTGATACCTAGCAAGTGTATTATGTTATACAGTTACCTGACTGTATAGTGTCCCTTCTTAAATATCAGCACAACAGCAGTGGTTTTTTTAATTCCCTTGGTAGTTATTTTTTTTTTTTAATTATTATTTTATAACACCAGATAGAAATGTGCAAAAGAAACTCTTAGAACTGCTAATTTAACAACAATTACCCCTAGTAGATACTATTTAAGATCCTTCTTAGCTGCTGGTGAACTAGGAAGCACTTTTCATCTCAAGATCACCATTCTTTCCAAAAGTAGAACAAAAAAGCTTTTTATATACTGATGTTAACAAATTTGCTGTTTCCAAATTAAATTAAGTTTTGAAAAAAATGCAAGGTCTTTCTTATTTTCTGTAGCCCATACAGTCATGGATTTTTCACTGCCACCTTCAGCATCTCATTCTAATGTCTTGTATTTCATAATGTGTTTTTAAAGAATGCTTTCCCTTTTTTCTCTTTGATTTTACATTCTATATTCATAGTAATTATCAGGGTTTTTTCCTTCTAATTCTTGCCTTCATTTTTCTACTAACTTTTTTGCCAAATTGTTTTCTTTCTCATGGTATAGTTGTGGTTTTTGGATATCTTATCAAGTCTGTTTAACAGATTCTTAATTCTCATGCACAGTTCTTACCCATATTTTGCCCCATTCAGTTGAGCTTTGGTGAATCCAGTAATTTGAAGCACCAGCTGCATTTCTACTGCTGATTGGGATTGCCTTTTCTTTGTCTGTACTGAATGCATGTTTTGGATGACATTTGTACAGAAACATGTGGTCTGATTGGAGAGTGTCCAGGGGAAAGCAAAAGTCTTGAAAATGAGACTTACTAAGAAAAATTAAAGACTTTGAGTTGGTCAGTCTACAGAAGAGAAGACACGGAGAGGGGAAAATAGGACATAATAACAAGACCAATCAAGGAAAGGTATGTGGTCTGTTTCCATATCCACAATGACCAGAAGAGATGCTGGCCTCAAATTGCATAGAAAAACTACTTTGAGGGGTTAGTTCCTACTGGTAAGAAAAATGAGGTGCTGGAACCGATTCCCTGGGGAGGCTGTGGAGCCTCCATCAGCCAAGGGGCTGTGTCAGACCTGCAGCTCTGATTCCCTGGAGTCACTGGTGCCAAAGCAAGTGCCAGCTTTCAGCCCCCTGTTCAGTTCAGTCTCAGCCATCGGAACAAGTTCCAGAATAATTTTCTCATCTTGGGTTCTAAATTTCTTGTGATTAAAAACACCCGACTATTTCTCATTTTTAGCAATATGAATAACGTTTTTCTAGTACTGCTGGCTATGCAAGACTTCCTGCACGAATCTTCCAGCGATTTCCTTCAGAACATGCATTTTTCTTTTCTTCCATATTACTGACAGGAGTTGAAGGAATGGTTCCTTCTGGTTCCTGATTTGTGATTAGCAGATCTGAATTAGACCTTCACCTCTGCCCACTGCAGTCTCGTTAGTTAGCATAATGTTCCTGTGCTTCTGAGTTATCGATACCTTTAAAATACAAAAGGGCTTCTTTACCATAAGGTGCCAGCCGTGTGCAACATGTGTGTGCATGCACGTATGTACACACACAACCTCGGTTAGGTACGCCATGGAAAGGTTTATCATGAAAACTGTCCTATCAACCTCTCAGATATCTTACATATAAATACAAGATTTCAGATGTCTTACAAATGGGTATCTCAGATTTCTTCTGCTTTTTACTAAGCATGTTATACAAATCAATGTTGGAGACCTGATGTCTGTAAAGTGGCACCTGGAAAAGGGCTACTAAACTCCTAATGTGAATATCGCACAATTATATATAGCCTCTAATTGCAATGGCACATTGAAATCCCAGTCAATCAGATTGATTCTGTTGCTATATAAACAGATTAAGTGATAAGCCCTCTTTGGGAGAAATCATAATATAATAGGACATGATACATTATAGGAGTCTAGGGTCCATTCAGAGAGCAGGAAGAATAAAGGCAAAATTAACAGGAGAGAATCACAGTGATTTATGGGCTTTCACCCTGCCCAATACAAATAATCCCTTTGTTGTGGTTGGCTTTTGTTCACCCTTTTGGTCCAAATTATGTAGTGTTCCGTTCTTTCTCTCTGCTGGAGACATGTTAATAAAATGCTGTAAATCCGTGCAAAATAATGGAAATCAATAACTTTTTACACCAAAATATTAAACAACATTTCACTATTACAAACTCAGGGTAAATGACTTCTTTCTTTGCATAGTGCGAAGGCAGTTGTGAAGAATTGGTCAGTACTTTTTCTGTTTTGCTGAATCATAGAATCATAGAAAGTTTTGGGTTGGAAGGGACCTTTAAAGGTCAGCTAGTCGAACCCCCCTGCAATGAGCAGGGACATCTTCAACCAGATCAGGTTGCTCAGAGCCCAGTCCAGCCTGACCTTGAATGTTTCCAGGGATGGGGCATCTACCACCACCTCTCTAGGCAGCCTGTTCCAGTGTTTTGCCACTGCAAAAAATTTCTTTCTTATATCTGGACTGAATATACCCTCTTTTAGTTTAAAACTAGTATCCCTTGTCCTATCGCAAGTGGCCCTGCTAAAAAGTCTCTCTCCATCTTTCTTATAAGCCCCCTTTAAGTAGCGGAAGGCTGCTCTAAGGTCTCCCCGCAGCCTTCTCTTCTCCAGACTGAACAACGCCAAGTCTCTCAGCCTGGCCTCATAGGAGAGGTGCTCCAGCCCTCAGATCACTTTTGTGGCCCTCCTCTGGTCCCGCTCCAATGGGTCCATGTTTTTCCTGTGCCAAGGGCTCCAGAGCTGGATGCAGCACTGCAGGTGGGGTCTCACCAGAGCAGAGCAGAGGGGCAGAATCCCCTCCCTTGACCTGCTGGCCACACTTCTTTTGATGCAGCCCAGGGTACAGTTGGCTTTCTGGAATGCGAGCTCACGTTGCCGGCTCATGTTGAGCTTTTGATCCACCAGTACCCCCAAGTCCTTTTCCTTAGGGCTGCTCTGAATCCCTTCATCCCCCAGCTGGTATTGATACTGGGGGTTGCTGCTACCCAGGTGCAGGACCTTGCACTTGTCCTCGTTGAAGCTCATGAGGTTCCCATGGGCCCACTTCACAAGCTTGTCCACGTCCCCCTGGATGGCATTCCATCCCTCAGATGTGTCAACCACACCACTCAGCTTGGTGTCATCTGCAAACTTGCTGAGGGTACACTCGATCCCACTGTCTGTGTCATTGATGAAGATATTAAACCATACTCGTCCCGATATGGACCCTTGAGGGACACAAGTTGTCACTGATCTCCATGTGGACATTGAGCCATTGACCTCTACTCTCTGGATGTGACCATCCAACCAATTCCTCATCCACTGAACAGTTCACCCATCAAATCCATTTCTCTCCAATCTAGAGACAAGAATGTTGTGGGGGACCGTGGTCAAAGGCCTTACAGAAGTCCAGATAGATGACATCCGTAGTTCTTCCCTTGTCCACTGATGCAGTCACTCCATCCTAGAAGGCCAATATCTGGCAGGCAGATCAGTCTTTGGCTTCAACTGGTGTCAGTGCATTAAATGTACATCACTAAGTTTTTAAAAAAATTGAGAAATATAAATGTTACTGTACTAAGGTATTTTAAAATATTTTTGATATGAAATTGAAAATATTTCATTGTTAGTACTTCAGTTTTTAAAATTTTCAGGTGATTTTTAAGATGGTCAGTTAATGTATGTTATGTTCTTGCAGAAAAATATTCTAACATACTTACAGAGTTCCTGTAGGAAACAAGACAGTCTGAATATTCATCCAAATCTAGAATTATAGGTATCTTTTCCCTAGTAGCCAGGAAATATTTTTCTTCCACATTTTTAATTTTCTTTCTTTTCTTTTATTGCACTTATGTTGTTTCTTTTTCAGAAGTGAAACACTCCACTCTACGAATGACCTAAGCAATATCATAAAAAACTGGAAACTTTGTGACAGAGCATATTTTCATATTGTCATCTTGTTTCTAGACCAAAGAGAGGAATTTAACTAAGTATAGTGGTTTTACCCACAACCAGTATAAACTGTAATACTTTGGAGCATACGGATTGCCTGAAGGTATTAGAAACGAATTTTCTTTTATGGAGCATTGAATAACTAAACAGCAGATGGTCAGACTTTTTTCTTCCTATTTGAATCCTCAGGTGCAGGTGAATCAGGATATCAGTCCTAATGGGTCTGGGAGCTTTATGTATATTATCGTACATTCATAAGAATTTGAAAGTTCTAGATTGTGTGTAAACACTTCATGCTACAGGTAGTGGTGGTGCAGACCTCATGGCTCTAGCACACCAGCGGGACAAGGCCTGTAGGTGCAGATGATCTTTTTTTAAATTCAGATAAGAAAGCATTCACTGCAGAATATGACGTCTACCCATGGATTTAATCTCGCAGACATGTATGCACACACAAGTAGAACGCAGTCAAATATGCAAACGTGCATCCTAATGTAGTGTTGGGTTTATTACACAGATATACATGTTTGTGTTTACTGTACAAATAAAACTTTCATAAAACTTTTACATTGTATTTCAATGATGCAGTAGTGCTGTTCCACATGATCCACCTTATTTTTAGGCACTAGGTATTTACTGTAGTGCAATATTTTTAAATGACTTAGGAGAATACAATATGCAACACCACCAAAACTTATAGAATCTTTATAGAAATACATTTAAATTGGGTCAGCTGCAGCACCATGATTAGTAGAAATAGAGCCAAAAGCTGACTCTGGACACTGAGATACTGTCCCCAATTCCATATTGGAAGTTTTCTTGAATTATTGTACTCATGAATGTTTTTTTGAAGTCTGCTGTGTATGAGAAGGCTGAGATATTATACAGTGGCTATCATTCTTTATCATATTGAATTCTGCACTCCAAATTATATTACCTTTAAAATGTTGCTGACATTTTGCTGTTCCACTATTCTGATCCATACAGGTTTTATACCATAGTATTTTAAGTTCATTCTGGTGCATATAGCAGTGTAAGCAGTACCTTGCATTTCTTGTTTCTTCTCTCCTTGTTTTCTCAGTGAAGTGGGTTCTGTGGAGTATTTGTTTAGGATTTTTCAAGACAAATGTAGCCAATATACAGGTACTATTAAAAGTTTACATCAGAGAGGACAGTTTATAGGAATATGTATTGGATTTGGAACAGAATGATTGAGATTTGTGATATTCCTTTGGTTTTGTGTAGTTCAAACTACCTTCTACTGAACTGTTGGGAATGATCTGTCTCCTGAGGACATTGTTCAGTGCCCAGCTCTGCCTCCACAGGAAGAAATGCTAATTCAGGTCCAGAATTCCAGAGCTGCTCGTTTTTGAAGGATCTTGGCTCCAAGCCACTGAAAGTGAGTGTTGGTACCTTGATTTTATATGGTGTGGGAAAGCCAAGAGAAGGAGTACGGGCTACTTCTGATGCACTGGAGATGGCCTGGGCTGCTGAGGAGATAACGCTGCAGCCCACGGAGTTGCCTGCAACCTTGTGGTGTCACTGTGCAGGTTTGTTTCATTGCTGTCACCCAGCCAAGACATGTGGATCATCATTCACTGGCTGAGAAAAGTTTATTGCTCAAGGGTGCTATCACATGCAGCTTAGCATTGGACAAGAGCCTAGGTGATGGCTTTTACATGCCTCTACTCCGGAATGAACTGCCTGCTTGTCAGAGTGTTCCTTCAGCCAAAGGGGCTTGTGCCTTGACTACCGTGTCTTGAAAGTGCTATTCCTTCGGTATCAGTGTTGCCTTTTTCATACCATTCAGCTTGAAACAGCTGCTTTTCATCTGTGACCCAGGCTAATGTTAGAAGTTTACCGTTTTGGATATACTGGAAGAATGTGTGCAGAGAAGCACCAGCAGACAGCTCTCTGTTCAGCAGCAGCTTTTGTGGCAGCATCATCTGTGCCGTTCACTGGGTGCCTGAAAGTAGATGTTGACCATATTGTATCTTAAAAATCCATTACTGCTCCCATCTCCATTTGGCTATGAAAAAGGCTTTTATATACAATTTTATCTAGTCCAGAAATATTAGAATACTGTGTAATACAATTTTATTTTTCTCTTTAATGTCTGGACCTGAATTAACAGGACATTACTTTTCATCCTGATATCAAACTTGTTCCTTTCATTCAGATCCAAATTCCTTTGTAGTACATGATTTAGTTCACTAAAATGAGGTAAAATGAAACCCTGGTCCAGGGAGCATTAAACTAACATATTTTTGGTGGCACACGTGATAGCAGCAGCCTGCTGTATAACTGTTTGTGTTTTCCTCCCCTCTTTTAGTTGCTCAGAGACTTTAAAACTTTTTTCACTCTCAAGTACCAGTATTATTTATATTTGTTCCTCCCTTCCCCCTCGCCCCCCTTTCAGCCTTAAGGAAAATGAGTTCATCCATTATTAAATGAGATTTGAGAGATTAAAAATATACTTTTCTTTTATAAAATCAAGTCCCTATGATTTTTTTAAGCAATCCTGAACTCAAACTAGCTTGGTATTCCCTAACTGAGGATCAGTGCTTTCTTTTGTGGCAAATTAGCTTTGATTTGACAGCTATTTTTGTTTCAGGATTGTATGCACACCAGCTTTTCTGCTGAGGCTTGGCTCTTAGGGACAGTTGCACATGCATGGCTGGCTATGCATCAAATTCTGTAATCCAAAGGGATGCTCCAGGTATGGTTATTTAAAAAAAAAAAAAGAAAAAGAAAAGAAAAAGTCCAAGCAAAGAGATGTTGAACCAGAATGTGGCCTTGCACCAAGAAAATGTTTATCAAGTTGGAAAACAAAGGAGTATCTGCCCTTTCCAGGTTGTTTCTATTCAATATTCTGCTTTACTTCATCATGCATGCTCAACTAAATTGATTGATAGAGGATATCTTATACTCAGACAAGGGTTTAACTTAGCTTCATAAAATGTGCACAACCTGTAATGTGAATTTGTGTATAACTTGAGAACTGTATTATGGTAGGGATAAGGTGCTCGAATAAATAACAAGGAAAACTCTGGACAGTACATTTCAACTTGGTGATCCACCACCTCCAACCACCTCCAGAAAGGTAGAGTTTGTATGTTAGCACTCTCAGGGGCAGCTTGTTGATTGAAGGTTATAGTCGGTTGTGCTAGTAGCTGAAGGCTACATCCACAATAGTAAGCATGAGGTGCAGTAGGAGAGGGTCTGAAGAGCAAAACAGCTGGTGCTGAGGACATGACATCCAACACCAAACATGTTTTGCAGAGGTTTGCTTTGGACTAGGTCTAGTCCAGTCTAGTGAACTAAACACCTGATCATGGCTGGAGTGCATTAGGTGCATTCCTGGAGTCCATTTGATTCTTGTGAAGGCAATCCAGTCTGTGAGCTTGGAGAACTTTCCACAGCACAGACCAAAGTGGAGTGATTTGGCCACTGACTTCAGAAAAGTGGTCCTTAACTGAACTAAAAGGTGAGTGTGAATTTAGCTCTGGAGGAAGAACCCCTTTGTGATATCTTCATTAGGCATCCTGCCAGGTGCCATGGCTGGCATCCTGGGTAAAAAAGTTGATTTAATTTTACTTTTGATATAATTTATAGCATAAAGGGAATAACCCTCTGCTCTTCTCCCTTGCTTCCAAAAAAAAGCATGTTAGTCCTGGAGGAGTCTATTCTACATCTCCAGCACTGATCATGTTCCTATGATAATGCTTTGCTCTGGTCTGATGGCAATTCCACTTTCCCAAACACCTGCTTGATTTTTTTCTTCTGGAGATGTGGAGAAGGTAGACCATTCCACATGCCTCCTCCCACCCTTTTCACTTATTTTAGTCTTTGTGAAGTCTGCAGCCTTGCTCCTTGGCTATGTTTCTGCCCCTCTGGTGCTGCGGACCTCCCTCGGGGTAAGCTGCTAGCCAGGCTTGGCTGTAGCTGGGTTTTTCTGCTCTGGACTCACTTCCACCATGTTGGGTCAAGCAATTGGCCCCAGCTGACAGTCCTAGAGTGCTGTATGGAAACCCCATCGCTCAGGGAATGGGATCATGCATGTTCTTGGCATACTTTGAAAGGCAGTCTTACATGCCAAAATGCCACTTTCTGAAGCTTCTTTTCCCCCATCAGTTCTCTTTAATAATAACAAAGATAAAAGACCTATTTAGAATCCGATGGTGTGATTCTACAGTGTAGAGCTCACGTATAATAAATATAACTTTAGCTGCTCCTAGCAATAACTTTTTCAAAAGAATGTAACCAATATGTCAGTAGAAATATTGTGGACTGCCGTGACTTCAAATTAGTATTAATATAACTTGATGTGTCTCTTGATTGTAGAAAGGTGAGGTGCACACATGTATCTAGATTGTAGTAAATTTGTATACTATCAAATTCATTTGTGCAAATATATGTGATCATGTAATTACAGTCTGCATTATTGCAATACAGATGCGCAGGGAAGCAGGATTAAGATTGTGCTGTCAGCTTCAATTTGAACATCCCCTGGCATCTGAGCACACTGCAATGCAACATTAGCTTTTGCTGAAGCTTTTGCTGCAACTGCTAGAATTAGGATCAATGCCTGATTCTCTTTGGCAAGGCACAGCTATCCTAAACCCAGGTACGTGGACTTGGTCATTCTGATCCGTGCATTGGTCACCCACAGCACACACAAAAAAGTATTGGGAACAGAAGTAATATCCATGCGGAACGTTAGCTAGAACAGAAAATAGCAGTGTAGCTTCTGAGCAGAAGTGGTCAGTGAGAGCTGTGACCCAAGTACACAGAGCAGAGCGTTCTCTGGACTTAGCCACCACTAGTATGTCTTGCTACAAGAAAAAATGAAGTGTCCCAGGAGACAGTTAGCAAGGATCAGCTAATTGATCCTGCATTTAGACCTCCTCCTAGAAAAGAGGACAATGTCAGTATTTGACTTTTGCTTGCTTGTACAATGTATCATGAGGTAATCGTTCAATTCTGTTTAAGCTGAATGATTGTTTGAAGACATTTTAGTATCTACTGAAAGTGCTAGTTAATATGCAGAGACAATAAAAAAAATATTATTTACAGAGATCATGTTAAAGCCATTTTTAAGCGAGGCTTTAATGAGATAATATTGGCATGTGAGAATTTTCTGGCTTGCACGTCTAATTGAGTATTCCACTTCTGTCACTTCTTTTCTAAAGTAAGGGTTATTGCAGTTGCACAGCATTTGTAATTTTTCCTTATGAAACTGATACATCTACTCACCAGACCATGACAAATTTCTCCAGACCTGTTGATAGGATCTAAACTATACTTCTTCTGTGTGCTTTGAATTTGCAAGCAAAAGTCAGCAGGATTGAACGGGACAACCATGTGTCCTTTACCATGAAATTTTGAAACAGTTCTAATACTAGAGAAAAAGAGCTGGGAGCCTGGATCAGACAGCTGTGTTACGATAGCATGTACAGCTTTTCATGTACACATTACCACCCAATTTTCATTCTCATTGAAGAACATTACGGATTTATCTTTTTTCGCAAGCTATTCAGGTGCTTATGTCTTTCTCTTTTGCTTCTTTATACAATCATAGTTATACTCTGATTTTTGTCACTGTTTATGAAAGATGCTGTTTGACATGTCTAGCTAATTTAGTCATAAAGGAAGGAAGCAATGAGAAAATAGCATCCCAATGTATTCTTTATATTCAAGTCAACAGGGCAAAGCAGTGCCTTTGGTTTGTGCTCATATGCCTCACGTATGTAATGATGAGGCAAAGGAGCAAACCCCAAAATTTTCAGAGGCAGAGAATGCTTACGGTCATTTTTAAAATCATGTAAACTCTCCTTAATATATCCATGACTGCTATTATATACAGCCATTTGAGGAAAAGAAAAGTTGCTGTTAAAAACATTATGCTATGTATTTAGAGTCTCAGCATCATTTATGAAACCTATTCATGAAACTTAAACTTTTGATTTTTCATATAATAATTATTAGTGTTCCCAGGTTTCTGGCACAACCGACTTGGTAAAATGTCATGCATATATAGCTTGAAAAGCAGTCTAGGAAAGATAATATTTGATTGCTTACATATGAGTAAACCTACTATTTCAGACAACGTAGCTGAATGTATTTTATGCAAAAATATTAAAAGGCATGGTTCTTCTAAAACAAAGATAGGCTAAACCATCAGTAATTATAAGAGTCTTTATGCAGGTTCACAGCAGTACAGCAGTTCTCTTTCATTTGATAATTACCTTGTTAAGCTAGTGTCCAGCTAGCTCTGTATCTTTTAAAGAAAAATAATCTGCTCATTAATTCATGGCAGAGCTCCAGCACTCTTCATCAAAATATTGGTCTGGAAATTTAACTGGGTTTTAGATTTTCTGGACTGAAGTAAGCAGCTCCGTCTCAGATTCCCTCTGGATCATTTGCCACTCTCTTTTTCCATTTCTTATCTCTACTATTATACTTCAAATTATGCCATACTTAATTGCCTGTGTTTGGGTGAGTTCTGCCCAGTGCTACATAAATGGCAAGAACTCCCTGTCTCAGTACAAACCAAAGAGTATGTGATTATTTTTTTTTGCCTGTCCATTTCCCCTCTAACTTAGTTTGTTAAAGTTAAAAGAAGAATATATACCACATTTTTAACTCCTCATGTGAGGACGTGGTTCATGTTGCAGGGATGGCAGATAACACAAGAATCCTTTAAGAAAACATGTAAAACTTTCTTTGGATGATGTGAGAATGGCTACAAGTCCTCAAAGGGACGTTTCGTCCTTTCTTTGATATTTCCAACGTAGCTCAGACTTGTTTGGTGGGATTGCTGAGAGCTGTTGACAGACTTAGATCAGTGGAAACCTTTCTTAAAAGCTACATTTTCTTCTTTTTCTTCCTGCAGAAGAAATCTAACTTCCTGTTTCACATCTTAGATGCCTCGTGCTCACTGAGAACAGCAACAATCAGGTTTATGCTGTTGCTGAACTAGCTTAAATATAGACATCAATATAGACAGCAATAATGAATCTCAGTTAATATCCTCTTTATTCTTACGGAGCTTTTGTATAGATTCCTTTGCTGTCACTGAAGATGCTTTTATGATTCCTGTAATGTATTTCTCTTTCAAAACAGCAGAGAAGCTTTCATCTGTCTGCCATCATTACTATTTACAATTGCAGTGGCACTAAAGACGATCTTCCTCAAGTTTCCAATCCACAGTATTTTCTCAGGCGCTTCAAAACTGCCAGAAGTTATTTCAGGGATAATACATTTAATATAGACTATTAAATCTGATGCCTTGAATTCCTCAAGACATGTCAGGAGTGACTCAGGCTCTTATTTGTTTTCCCATGGACCACATGAGAGCATCCTTTTATTTGAAATCAACCCAGTTTTATCCATTGCCAAAAGTGCAATGAAAATTAGTTCAGGATGGTTGAAAGGTCATAAGATGCTTTGCTAAAGGTATTTCTCATCAGAGTCCTCCACCCAGTGCTCTAGACATGTTGCAGAGTAGGAAAGTCCAATTTTCTACTTAAAGGAAAAAAAAAGGCATAGGGGGTTGGGTAGTGGTGTTTCAAAGTCCTCCTTTGCTTTTACTTAACATGACATCTTAAGTAGTTAGTTCTTTTTTGACTTTGTATGGCAGTTGAGTGCCCAGTTCCCTCATACGCTTTCACATCCTGACCTTTTGTATAATCTGAGAACATGAAAGTGGGAGAGGGCAGGACGGGGCTCTGGCCTGTTGGATCCCCCCTGTGAAGGACTCATTACCCTTACCAGCTCCTCAGCTGTCAGTGCGTAGTACTGTGCTACGTGACATCCAGAAGTGCCTCTCTGCAGCCTCTGGTACAACCGTAATTCCCACATGGATGGAAGCTGAATTGGCTCCAGCAACTGCTCCCTGCCTCTTGGTAGGAAGAACCAGCCATGTTTCCTGTTCAGTAACATTTACAGGCATGCGTTGAGCCTGCCTTCCTCTCTCCCCACACTTTTATGCTTACAGTTCCAAGGGTCCCTGAAATGCTTTGGAAATACCACTTTACTGATTCATCCCACCCAACCAAGCCATCTGTTAGAAGGTATCTGGATTTGTCTGGTTTTGGGATTTTTTTTCTAATTTTGGTCAAAGTAAGAAACTTGCTACAAGATTCAGTCTGGACCTTCCTTTCCTGTTCAAATAGCAATGTATTGCTATGCAAAATTCTACTGAAGACCACCTGCCTTTTATTTGAAGTTGGGTCAGACTGTGCTATTTCCTTTAAGTTTAGTGGGACACAGGCGTTCACCAGCGCTATGTCTCTGTAGACAGAAAAGTGTCTTTTTGGAATTAGAAGCTCCCTGGTACCTGCGGCTTCATCCTTTCCTCTCCAGTGCATGAAAAGAGTCAGCAGGGGCCTTACCACAGGAGCAAATTCTACTTCTGGCTGGAGGGAGAAGGTCACTGCTGGGGCTGGTCAGGGAAATGGGACCTGAGACGCTGAGGGGCACTTGGTATGGGGGAGAATAAAAGACTGTAAGAGTTTGTAAAGTCTGCCAAGGGGGTAAACGCTGGAGAAGGAGGTAGGAAAGGAACAGATCCCAAATATTTATTTTTGTTGTTTGTTTCTAAGATGTACTTGAGGCTCAGTATTTGGCATATAGCAGACATGCAGGGAAACCTAGCACCTGAAAAACACAGTGATCCTCCCCAGACTGTTGTGTTTGTTTTTTTTTTTTTAAGTAACATCAAGATGGAGTTTTTTCTCAATATAATTTTTGAGTGTTCTGTGGTCTTATCTCTTGTGAAAGGCAACACAGTGAGCTGGATAAGTAGCATTCTAAAAACGCTGAAAATAACGAGTCCAAGATGAATTGTCTTGCTCTAGTTATATATGGATGCTAGGAAGAAAACACAAATCCTCTGAGTTACAATTCCTGAACTTTCATTACAAGATCAGGTTTTTTCTATAGACCATCCTTCCTAAACATTTGGGCAAGATGCTGCCTAGTTAGAAAATTATTTCTGTAGTTGACCTCTCTTTTTACTATTATTTATTTCGCTTATTTTTCTGCTATTGCCGCCTTTGCCACATTTTGCCTCATTTTGGAGAGAAGGCACTGAAATAGCATGGGAACTGCTGTTTTCTCAGGGTCCAGAAAATTGCCAAATACCATGCTAAGTTACTTATCATTCTAAGAGATCCAATCTGATTTTAAAATCAGAGCCAATGAGGTCTAGCTATGTAACCAAGAGTTTGAAAGCCTGCATGATCTAAACCGGACCTCTTGTGAGTTGTATATCACTATAAAATGCAAAGCAGATATTTTTCTTTTGCTGTAAATGTTGCTTGAGGTCTGAGAAGAATTCACAAAACTTGCACAGGAAAAAATCTCTCTTCCACATTGGCATCATTAATCCTGCATTTTCTACAGCAAAATACAAATTAATTTTATGTAGCGCAGAGCTAAAAATCAAAGGTAATAAAACCTTGCAGGTTACTTCTAATCTTCTATGGTGTGTCTGACTGCATCACATTATCAATGGAGAAAGGACAGTTTCCATTTCAGCACACAGTCTTTTCCAGCTTTTTATCATATAAACTCTTATTTTTATGAGGAAAATTACCATGTTCTCATTTATTTTGTCTCTGCCACTTTTATCCTCCCAGAGGTGAAAAATTCTGTACCCAGTGATTCCTGTACAGTAGCTGGTCTGAGAATTTGTGCTTTTACATACTTTTTTAGTGAGATTTTTCTTCTTTAATTCATAACCAAAAGCTACTGTAGATAATACCGTGCAAATGATGTATTGTATGTGCTAAATAAAGCTGCTGCCTTCTGCTACGATTTGTGACTGGAGTCACACCTGAACAAGTGGAGAAGGTCTAAGTGATGCAGCTTGCAAAGGATCAAAGTCTTGTCTACTCAGATTGTGACAGCTAGTTCAGGTAAGATTTGGTCTGTTGGACAAGTTCAGATGCCTTCTTTGATTGCCTATCCTAAACACTGCCACACATGGGAGATAGGTATCCGACAGCTCAAACTGCCTTTCCACATGCACGGGTATTGGGAGCTTCCTGGCTCATCCGAGAGTTATCTTCTGCGCAAATCAACTGTAAAGGCTTCCTAGTTGTCCCTCTTGCAAATGGAAGTCCATCCACATCTTAGATGGAATTAGACGGTATGAATTTTGGTCATCAGGTTTGCAATAAAGTGTTCGCCTTAGCTTGCACACCAGTCCTGCTTGACATTTGTTCTGTATCTTTTATCTGCATTCCATCTTACTGAGGCAGTGCTTTAGCATTAGACTGTGAGGATGATGAACATGGACAACAGATTTCAACAACAAGGTCCCAGAATACATTCTAGAACATGTATTTAAGGGCTTAAAAAATCACCCTCATTTTCAAAATTCCAAACCACCTGATTTTCCACAAAGTCAGTGAAAGTTACTTGCATGGTTGACGGGAGTCTTGTCATGGGCACAGAGAGGAGATGATAAATGCCGCATGCCTGTAATGAGCCAGTGCGAGGTTAGGTAGCTGATACCACCAGCACAGTGGAAAATGCAGACCTGAATATCAAGGCTCATTTTAAGAACAAATCTGTGCCGTGGAAAAAGCTTGTCATGCAAATAGCCAGCATTTTCACCCATTAAGTTTTTAGCATCCAGGATACCTTTGGTCTAAGTTTCTTACAGGTGAGAAAGCATCTTAGAGGCAGAAGATAAATGCTGGTGTCTCTCTCCATTATTAAATGTCTGATAGAAAAGGGCAATGCTTGTTCAATCACATGGCAGTTGTGCATTGGATTTGTGAGGCTAAACTGTTAGTGATTCATAGCTGTCTCATTTTGGATAGGAGAGGTAACCTGTTAGGTCCTTGTGAAAGACTGAGCCTCTTCCATACCACTTCTTCATTCATATCTTGTTGGGTAGCAGTGACAGTCTGTGTAGACTGCATCATCTTGTCTATGTCTATCATTTGCCTTGTAACTGTTAGGTATCCATATAAATATATGGCTAAGGAAATATAATTGAATGAATTATGCGATAATTTTATTAGCTGACACAAAAATCAACTTCTACACTTTTTCCCCTTAGAGAAATACCATGACATTTGTGTAGATGTGAATTAAAAATGCCATATAGATAGAGCCTGGACTTCTGAACTCTGTTGAAAATGGAATATATATAGCTGTCAAAAACAGTAACAAAAAACTAGGCAGTGAGGAGGCAGATCTGTCATTCAGGCTGATCAGGCTTACATACATTCACCACTTTACATATCTTGGACTATGCAGCATTTGATCGTCCAGACAGCTTTTATCAACTGTTCAACTGACAGAAGTCCATTGAAAATTGGCCTTACGGTGTGTGAATTACCTTGCTATGACTCCTCAGGCACCCGAGGGCGGCTGTTAAAGGCCAAATCCCATTTACCCCTGTGCTCCTGTCTAAGGAGGTGTTAATTCTGTTTTTATTTGTTTTATCTGATTATTCATTCGACAGAAATTGCCAAGTAAAAAACCCTGACACCATCTTTTAGCTAAAGAGAGGAGAATTTGCTGGAATGCAGTGCTTACTCCTTCACTAATACCAGTTTTGTTTAAATTCCTTTAAAATACATATCCCTGTTCAATTAAGTTTAGTTTTCTCAAACAGCTAGTTGTCTATGCTGCTTCTGAAGCAAGCCAGGCGTGAGTATTTGCTTTATGTATGTCCAAAAGAGGACAAAAAAGATCAGAGAAAATTGAAATGGAAGAACCTTACTTACAGAAGAAGGTTCTGCAGATATAAATGGCTTCAATCAAGTAGATTTTATTTTGATATTTCTTAATTCCCAAACTTCTGTGGCTACTTCTAAAACGCTGTTCCTGCTGTTTACCAGCACTTAAAAATTCACAAAGAGCAAAGACTTTTTACCTTTGTAGACTCATCTCTGTTTCTGTGTCCTTTCCTCTTCTCAAGATCAGCCACTGCCTGCAGTTATCTCACCCTGCCCCTGCAATGTAAACTGCCTACTGCCTTCATGTAAAAGGTGAGGCTCTTAATATGCGGTTAAATTGATAGAAACTAAGCGGCATAGTGCATGTGGTGTGTTACAGAAGTTGGAAATCACACTTGACATGAACTGCACACTCTGTTGGACACAGGAACCACAGCTATGAATGTAAGACTCACTGTGCTCAAGCCCACATTGAAGAAGAACCTTTTCCCATTCTGCAGCAGTCAGAAATCTGTGTATTAAATTGAGTGCTGTATTTCTGTTCCTTATTCTTTGTGTGTATGTGTCTGTATATTTTCAAAAACCTAAAATCATAACTCATCTCTGTTGTTTTATTTATAAAGCGTAGTCTTTGAATGGACAAAGTTTTAATGTGTGCAATGTGAAGAGGGACACTTAAACCTCTCAGCACTGCTTAAGCTCTAAGTCAAACTTTCTAGTCTTTGGTTTGAGTCAGTAACAAATCAGGTTGAAATCAGGGAATGCAGTGGCTGATACTTTAATCTTTTGAGAGGAATTTCATCCTATGGGGAAATATTCCCATTTAAAAGACTGAATTCTGAAAGGTGGGACCTGAATCTGATCTCATCTTGGTTTCCCAGTGCTTCGGGCAAGTTGTAAGACGAGATTTCCACCCGTGTGAAATGATTATTAGTCTGTTCATGCCTGAATCTAAGCTTGATTTTCTAGTGTGGATTTAGACATATCATTTGGATATGTCTAAATTAGATAATAAAAATTGTTTTGTTTGCCTGACACAATTGGCAAGGAACTGGAACTGGAGAGCATCTCAGTCGATACCCCGAATCCCAAACAAATCCCAGTGCCTGCTAGGAGAGTTCAGGCATAAGTTTAGCATCTCTGACCACTTCTCTTGTTCTGGGTTACACATGGGGATCTGGGTTATCTATAAAGAAATGGCAAAAGCATCCACATGCTATCACACCAGGTTCTGTAGTTCATTTTGTGAGGTCTCTGAAATAGATTATGTGAGTGCAAATATTTGTCAGAATTGGTCTTGGCTATTCACTGATTTTAAACAATTGGACGACCGTCGTACTGCTTCCCTAGGTGCTAAAAATCAATGGTAATGCCAGACTACTTCATTCATTGTTATTTTAGAAAATCCCTAATCAAAACAAGTATAAGTGCTGATGTGTGCTCAGTGGTGGAGTTTTGTGTGTTCCTTGGAAAGATGATATTCCCTGGAGAGAGAGGAAAGGATTAGAAATGATAACCACTTTTTAAATACATCAGCTTGCTCATGTGTGTGTAGTTTTTTATCAGCTTTACAGCAAAAGCTTCATTTGATTTGTGCAGGGATGTGGATAATAAGGAGAGAGGCCAGCAAGCTGATTTTTATAGTCTGTTTGTAGCTTAAACAAAGATCTGGGATTTTGCGGATAAAGACCAACTGAAATACAGCAGATTATGCAGCTCTGGTGTTTTTTTTTCCAAAATTTGTTAATTCCCCCCCCCCCCCCCCAGCTTGATTTTCATGTGTCCACTCCACATGAAAACAGAAAGTTTTAAAACAGAATTTGTGTCAGAACTTCATTAAATCCTGTTCCTTGACTGTGGCCGATTTTTTGTCTTCAGGAATGTGCCATGCTTAGACACTGTTGCATTTGTGATAAACGGGGTTTGAACTTAGACCACTGTGATATTAGCAGACACAGCTCTCACTGCTAAAATGCCACTGTTCTGGATAAAATCCTTGAAGTCAAACAAGAGGTGGAGCAAGCTGCCATCTTCACTGGAGGGTAAATATAAGTCAGTGGCGTGGCTCCAGTTTTTGTGTGACACAGTTAGAATGCTTGATGAGAACTGTACTGCCTTGTCTCCTGTACAGGAGTGGAACGCACAGCCCTGCCAAGAGATTTCTTAGTGCATATTCCCTTATTTAATTTACTTTCTTTTTGAGCTTTGTATACTTTATGCTTGTTAGGATCATATGAATGCAAAGTGGCTTCTGGATGCTGAGAGCTAAGTGAGAATTGCTGTTAAAGTCCAGCACTGCGGCTCCGGCAGAGGCTCTGCAGCTCACAGCTTGCCTTTGTGCGAAGCTGCAAAAGATGCCTTCACAACAGAGCTGGGACCTCCTGCATTGGACGTTAGCTGGAAGTGCAAAGAAACAGATAAATAAAAGGCATTACAAGGATGCTCTGTGTGAAAGTGTCTGTTATTTTTAAATGCATAGCAGAAAGATAGGCAAGTGCAAGGCGGAGCGGCAGGACAGCACATAATTTTAACAGTACTGCTAGTTTTTTTATTCTGGTGAAGTTTTTTTCTCCAGTGTTGGAAGAAATGGATGGTTTTTTTAAAATTCATTTTTAGCTTGGTCTGAAATTTACCTTCTTTCAGAACCTGAGGTAGAGATGTTGATCACATTTATTTTTAAATTCCAAAGGAAACAAATATAGGAATAAAATCACGTTTCCCTGCAGCACTTGGAAAGCAACTACTGTTTCATCCACCAGGTACATGACCACCTGGAAATTCAGTTGACTAAAAATTGACTAAACAAAGCCGAATCTGCAGGGAATATTTCCATTGCAGAATGAGCTGCAAGGAGTCACTCAGCAGTGTTCTTGCAGGCAGTGTGATATCGTGGGCAGAGCCCTGGTGCTGCTCGGGGTGGGGGGGGGGGGGGGGGGGAGCATGGGGAGACACGGGTCTCAACTCTTGTAACTTGTAAAACAAGTAGAGCAATGCTTCTGACTTATGTGTTTTAATATTTCTGATTCATGATTTATATACTTTACATTTTCAATGAGCCATCCTTTTTTTTTCCCCCTTTAAGCAGGAAATGGCAAATTGAAAAAGGTGGTACAGGCAAAACAAAGCATTCTTAAATAAACTAGAGCTACTTGTAGGAAGATTGAACCAGCTGTCAGTGAGTTAGAACAGCTAAGGGATGGGAGCTGATTTTGCTCTTAATAGCTAGACTGTCCCTCGTTTTAGAAGACTGCTAGATATTTTCAGCTTATGTTTGCAAATTTGCCATCTTTGCTGTAGTCTTATCATATCTCATGTACAACTGACACCCCAATGGGAGATTTCTGAGGACGGCTCAGCCTGAGTGATCAATTACTGCATATTCGATCTGTAAAGCACTTTGGGTTCTTAGTGAGGTTAAGATGCTGTCTGAGTTTGCCAGTACTAAGGGTCAGACTCTGATGCTAGTCCTCATATTAGCTAGTACCTAATCCTGTATCAGCTTCAGTGGGGATGTGTGTTGAATGCAATATTGTTAAATATGAGTGAAGGTAGCTGACGTAATCCTCAAAAGAATACACCTCAGTATATAGTAGATACGGTTAAAAAACCAATGTCTTTTATAAAACCATAGGTAAAGAGGAAAATGTCAGAAAATAATACTCAGAAAAGCAACTATTAAGACCTCCACTTCCAAATTATCAATAAGCGTGTTGTATTTTGTGGTGTGCTTTTGAATGGTACCAGGCTGTGAATTTAGGTCATGTTCAGTTCTCTTGCAAGTGTCTGGCCACAAAACACAGTTCTGAATGACCTGCTTTTGATTTTGCTGATTTTGAAAGGACTGAAGTAGTGGGGCTGCTGTTGAGGGACTGCCAGCCAGCTGCCATCTTCGATTATATCTGGCCTTCCTCAGCTTCAGTAGGGTAAAGTCACAAAGTCCCTTTAAGAGCCTTTTTTTACTCTACAGGAAATGTCATGTTTAAGGTACAGTAGTGCATGTATCATGAAGTGTTCGGTTGGGGGGCAAAGCATTGCTAATGGAGGTAAATTTGGTCTCTGGGAAGCAGATGAAAAAGACAGCAAGCTAAGAGTCTCCAATATAAATGAAAGAATTGGTATCAAAGGTAATTGTGATTGTGTGAGACAAGCCCTGTGTTGCTCTGACTTTCATACAGCTGGCCATTGAAATTCAGGGTCAGCTTGGGCTGGATACATAAAGGCATATTTTGAGGACTTGATCCAAAGGGAAGAGCTTCCAGTAGGACTGGCTTCATCGGGACAGACTGCAGCCCCAGACTAGACAGGGGGTGGGTATGGCCACAGTCACACCGTAGGACCTGAAGCAGAGGCGTGTTGCACAGCTCAATCTTTCCTCTCCTGTTTGTGATGAGACTTGGCCAATGCGGGCTTTTGAACTGCCCCTGCCATGCAGGGTGAGGAACCCCCTGCTCCAGGCAAGGACATCCTCCCCGTGACACAAAGTCTTTAGTTCAGCACCAGGGGGAATTAATTACTGGAGATTATACAAAATACAGATAGATACTGCTAGCCAGCCATGTAACTATGTCCCATTTTTTAAGAAGTGGGTTATCACAGCTTAGCTCAGCATGTTGACTTCATTAGGGGCCTTTGAAGGTACCCACGTGCTTGCTCCTGCCAGTGCAATAGGCACTCTGAGTCTCCAGCTCTGCTGTGTTGCAGGCCAGAAGCAGAGAATGCCCCAAAGTTGGGTAGTGTTGGCAATCCTCAATCCTCTGCATTTCCCAAGTGCTGCTTCCAAGACTGCCAGTCAGCAGGAAATAATTTCTGTGTCTTACTGTCTTGTTTTGTGCGTTCCATTGATCCACTCAGCACTTCTGAAATGGTAGAAAGATGACCTTTCCCATGAATTTTTAACTTACGGACCCTTATCTTGCAAACTCGTCTGCCTCTTCACACCCTAGAGGACTAAAGTCAAAGCAGCTTGATAGGGTAGCAACATTTGTTAGCACAGATCATCCTGAATCTGGTAGAACTGAAGCCTAAATATTTCCTGATTCTTTTAGAAATGTCCAACAATTTTAGGATTTTTCTGTTTTAAATGTATTAAGCAGAATCAAATTTTTCACCTGTGCTTTAAATTAACTTTCTGACCATATAGGAGTAATTTCAACCTGTCTTTCTTTGTGTATAAAATTAATTTTTAATGCTTCAGTTTACAACTTGGAATAAGATTTTATGATGTTCTATTACTGTACATCAATTTGACAAGATTCTGCTATTAAAGTTAAATGTTTAAACAATTAATTAAACAATCTTTACTATTTTTATCTTTGTGAAAATAGTCTGTCATTTTTTACTATTATTTGAATTAAAAAGAACAATTCATTTACATTACAAACTGTAAATTTAATTTACTGTTAAACAGTTAAATTACAGCATTTGCTAAGCTAAGCTGCCAGTAATTTGTCCATAAATGTATGTGATTTTTTCCCCGAATGGTTTACACAAAACATTATGAAAATGCATACATTACAAGAATCCAGAGAGGGAGTGCAATTCAAGCTCTCCTAATTTTTATCTGAAAATCTATCCATTTTCAGCATTAGAAAGTAAGATACAATAATGTATGCAGAGTGATAGAACAAGGGATTCTGATGGCTTTCAGCATCTAACACCGTTTTTAATGCTTCTAGGGTTTGATCCTTTAAGATATCATCTTGAAAATCATTGTGAAGGAAAGCTACTACAATGTATGTGATACAATACATCTGGTATCTGCTTTCGTGCCTTTTTTTTTAACTGCCCTTTTTTCAAGTGCTTTAAACTCATACATATTTTTGAACTGGTTTCCATAGTCAACAGTTATTACTGACAACAGTTTGCATATCATTCACCAAGGTCTGGATCCTACAAGGTGTCGACTGCTCTGGTGCCGATCTCACAAGGGTTACCTCAGCTTTAACCTGAGCACACACCTCTGTTCCCTCCTGAGCTAGGGCAGTGCTAGAAGGGCTCACATCTGGCTGCTGGATTTGGGGAGAGGGCAGCCTAGTGGATAGCAAAATAAGAGACTTCAGTCTTGGCATCAACAGCGTACAAGCCCTGAAAATGAAGAAGGTCTGAGTAGAGTCTCTAACCCTTCCTTGCTGTCCGTTCTGACTTCCAAACTGGAGGCCTTCCATTCAAATTCTTGTTGCCATATGCTTCTGGATGGCAGAAGGTGCTGTCATATATGTCTTCTGCCACATAAACATCAGCTCTGGTGACATACAGAAAGGAAAGAGATGGTAAGACTAGCCAGTCCACTGACAGGACTAGTCAGGTGCCAACCTCGGTTTATGAAGGGTTAGTAAGAATTTTTAAGTTATTGGTGGGACATTGCTGTTGTTGGATGTTTTCTTCATCTGTTTTCTGCTACTGTGGAATGTACAGAACATGCACAGATCATCTGCCACTTTGACACTTAATTTAAGCAGAGACCTTAAAAGATGCCTACGGCTATCAGTTAATTTGGCAGTGACTATACAGACCTACTTTAAGTGATCAGTTTGTCCCTTCTCAAGCCTAGGAACTTAAAATTCACATTTTCTTGTCTTATCTGTGCATTCTGGATCTGGCCTTTATTATTTCTGCTACTTGTTGGACCCTTGTGGTTAATTCTGTCCCTGCCTACATAGGGACTGTGTCTCCTCTTCTGTATCTGTACTGTCATGCTCTTTCTTCATCTTCTTTGGAATAGAAGTAAGTCACAATTTGTCTTGTATATAACTGGCCAAACAAGAAAATATTTTAAAATTTGATAATAGAGAACAAGGAGAGTTTTAACATCATCAATAAATTAAAAGCTTAATTTCTTGTGCAAGCTCAGTTAGAACAATTAACAATTTCGCTGTCTTTTATCTACTTCAGCTACTCTACCCACCTTCTTACTCCACCAAAACTCTCCGATGAAAATTGCTTCTGTACCCATCACCTCTTACATTGCTGCACACTTGACAAACCAGAACAGCATATGTCTTTGCTGTGCTGTTGTGTGCAAGAAGCAAATGAAAGTGTTTTGTGAATCTCGCTGCTAGTTTTGTTGCTACATGATGTGGTACAGTGTGTTTGCACAAGCTGTGCTGACAGACAGGATGGAGGATGTATACCTACCTTGAACAATTATAGTCTTATCAAATGTTAGTTGGCTATGGATTTGAGTTAGATCTTCTCCAGAAGAGAGTGATTCAGCCAGTGATAAACATACTACATGTGGTGTTCTTCACACCTCTTTGAGAAAATTTCCATTCAGACCAGAATGGCATTAGAAAGGCACCAGCTTGGCTGGGCGGTGATCGGCATGGCTCTGGTGGTGCAATCCTCACATGCACCATTGCCCCAGGCTCTTGCTGCCTCTGGTTTATTTGTAGTTGGCAGATTCACAAGGAAGGCCTTTGTGAGTACCAGCACCAGCAGCTGGCATGAACTGGTTGTTCAAGATGAGCAAACTCTTTTCTAAAGTCTGTGAAAAAACATTACTTGGAGCAGTGAGAGGTCAGGATATATCTTTTTTAACACCAGGAAAGCCTCTCATTTGAGTAATGCAAGCAAATCTGCTTGGCGCTTCTTCTCTTGCTCTGTGTTACTGAGTTGCACGTGCTGAGTTCCTTGCCTCACAGTAGCGTGCCATGGGTACGTCTGTAAAAGGTCAGTATATAATGATATAGCAGTTTGTACTTGACGACATTTTTCACATTGGATTTTTTATCCTAAACGTTTCTGAAATATACCACACAGTTTTTAAGCACTTCTGAGCTGAATTTGAACAAGCTGCCATTAGGAATTTGCCATCGCACTGCTCACCCATCCCTAACCTTGAAATGTTTAAAAATAAATAAATAAACGGATTAGCATAAAATAATATAGTAACCCACCGAATTTATTTAGTTTAATTTATGCTAATCATGGCATATTGGTGCTCTGGCAGATAAAATAAAGCTGGTGGAGAAGATTGCGTCGAGGAAGCTATGACAATTAACCCTAGAAATTACCACTCTGAAAGTGGGTTCAGCTTTGCCATTGAAAAGAACCAGTCCAGCAAATTCTGTTAACTGACAGTAATAAGATGGATTTATTATTTTTAGGAGTGTGTAAATTTAATTTTTTATTTATATATATACATGTAAGTACACATGTATTTTCTTAGGGATGTGCATATTCCTGTTAGATATTAGACATTAAAATATTTGACAAGATGAAAATACAGCTTAATCTAGGAGTGAATTCAGATTGCTTTGTATAGGCTTTGAATTATTTCTGGTTTATAAGTCTAATTATGGTTTTTTTCAGGTTATATCATATACCATTTCAGGAATAACTGTACATAATACAGAATTCAATATTAGTTTAGGCTTTCAGTAACATCAGAAGTAATAAAAATGACCAAGCAGAAAAGGTTGTAATCATCTTTACTGCTGTTTGATCAGAGAGAGATAGATGGACTGTATCAGGTTGCATCTGTTATAATTACACCTTAGCTCTGGCTACCAGCGGAAGCATAGAGCCCGCAAAAATAAATAAAATTATTATCATAAACAAACAACTATCTCAGGGCTTCACATGTGCTCCAGTTCCTCCTGTGTGTGCTGATTTCCTTTTAGATGTAAATTAACTCCTTTCGTTTCTGACTTACAAATTTGTATAGCACTCAATGGGAACAGAATTTTAGCTGTAACTTTTTCCACGCAAAATGGAAGATTGAAATTGGTGGGAGGGAAGAAAAAAAAATGTTCCCTTCTTCACCTTAGACCACATTGCATAAGATAAATGTCAGACAGGATTTAAGTGCAAGCAGTCTTTGAAAAGGCAAGATATTTTTACTGTTTGATAGGTTGGGGTTAGGATTTTTGTTGTTTTGATTTGCTTTTTAAGGAGTAGAACCACAGGCTTGAAGGTGATGGCAAGGATTTTCCAAAAAAGATGCCTCAAATTTTAATTTTATTTAGGATATAAGTAGGTGGCCTGATTTTCAATATTGCCAAGCAAGCAATGACAATCCAAGGCCCATGAAGACTGCAGGGTACCCACCATTTTTAGAATCCATCCATTTGTTTTGCTGCTGCTTTTTGTGGCTTTAAATCATATTATCCTGACCCTTAAAACAGTTCTCTCCTCCTGGTTACTGCCTCCAATGTCTGAACGAATGGCAGGAGCTGAGCAAGTAGATGCACAGGGAAGAATAAAACTGCCACGTACACAAAGCAAATATGAAAACAGAGCTCATTTTCTCAAAGGCCTTTTGTTTGCTGTTGTTATTTGAAGCAAGGATCACTAGGAAATTTTTGGGCGCAATTACAGTCTCTTACGGATTACATTACATGTTGAACTTGCATAATAGTCTTCATTTGAACTGCTTGTTTTCAGTCACCTGTAAGTTGGCAGAGTGTTCACTCGGGGGTTAAAAATGCTCCCACTGCATGCCTGCCTGGAAATCCCGTTTGCCAGTCTGAACAAGGTTTGAGCCATTTTCTAATACAGGCCAAGATAACACACACTTTTCCACTTTTAAGAGAATATTTGTGGACTCCGACAGCTTGTTCGGCTGTAGGTAGAAACCTGAAATTTGGCATGCAAATAGCTCTCATGAAGGAGAAGTGCTGTTGCTTTTTCTAGAGAAAATTGCTTTTGATTTGACTGAGCTGTAAGCCTTTGAGCAAGTGGAAAAAAGAATTTCTGCTCTGAGCTTACAGGGTGTGCAGCGGAGGAAAGGCTCTGTGCATATGGTTAATTTAGTGAAAGCGCAATATGGTTCTGAAAATGGTTGGAGGCACCTGAGGCTGGGACTTTGTAAGGTACAATGGACACATTGAAAGAACTTTCAATTTTTAGGGACGAAGCCAAAGGCTTCCTCTGCTCCTCAGCTCCAAGAGATCTCCTAACTGATGCTTGTAACACAAGCGAGTGTGTTTTCCTACACACACATAGTCATGTACCTCAGCCCCAGAGAAACAAAAGAAGGAAAAGACTTTGTACAAATGTTTTTAATCTCTTGTGGCGTTGAAGTGACATTATGGGTGCACAACAGAAAATGCAGCAGGCCTATCATGCTCTGTACACCATGATCCAGGTAGCAGGGTCTGTGTATCCAGTCTATCACTTGCCATGTCTGCTGCTCAGTTTCTTCACTCCTAGCTAATATCAATCCTACATTTAAATCTTTTCAAATCAGTACATTTTGTGTTTACAGTTTCCTTCAAATTCGGGTTTTTTTCCAGTGTTATTTCAAAGACCAACATATTCCACCCAGTCCTTTAGCAAAGCTTCGGGTGTTTTTTTTTTTATTTTTCTTTATTTAGATTTCCCATAGGGTCTCTACAGTCCTGTGTTCCCTAAAGCTCAAACTGCTCCTCTGGACTCAATGGCACAGGACAGTGGCATGTTCTTTCCAGGCAGCTTTTGTTGCCTGGGCAGACAGCAGCTCTCCTGAGCTCTGGCCGCTTCTGCCCTGGCTCCAGCTCCCCTGCACCTCCCTGCCTTCCTCGCTGACTGAGCCCTGAGCCTCCTTTCATCTGCAGCTGTGTCACCTAGCTGTCACTTCTCAAGTAGATCTTCAATTCCATCACCCATGAAGCAGGCAAAATTGTTGAACCCAACAGACACTTAAAAGGCCAGCTCCGCGACAGGACCCAGGGCTTTACACTGTGCAATTTTACTCTCTAAAGCACTACCCAATTATAACTCCTCTGACAGGTACTGATCAAGGCTCCCCTGCAACGGGGTCAGATCCAGTCTCCCCAGAACACCCCTTCATCAACCCCGGCTCAACTCCCTTCCTCCAAACACGGGTACTGAAATTGGGCTGGTGCTCAGGGGGCAAAGCAATTTCTTGATTGTGTGTGGTGAGGGGAACAAAACCTCCCTGCAGGACCCTCCTTCACCAGAGCTTCCTCGCCAGAGGCTGTGGGTGGAGATTGGAGTGCCAGACCAGGGGTAGATCCATCATAGATCTACCTAGATGCATCCTAGGTCTACCTTTCGTAGAAGATTACCATTATGATTTTCCTATTTCCCTTGTCTGTATTACGAAGCTGTTTTCTCCAGAAAAGCTGCCAAATAGACACATCATTCACGCTTGCTCAGGCCTGCCTGTTGGCCTGTCCCGCTCCGTCAGAGCCAGTAACACTCCTGACACCATTGGACTTGGTCCCTGTGGAGATTTCAGAGAAAGGTTTTCTTCCTTAGGCCTCAGAGCTGCTAGGCTTCCCCAGTACAGACCGACACAATATCAGAGCCAACTCATTCACTGCTAAATTAATTATGTTGTTAATTGGTTAACCTAGGGCAGACCATGTGGAAAAAAAATGCTTAGTATGTGTTTGTTGGCAAGAGTGGATGGAGCTGGGCAGTGGAGATGCACAGATTACGACAGTGGGACGTTTTCGTTGTAAAACATTGGAAGATGTACAGGTGAATTTTGTAAAATGTTGCTAATATTATTTGAAATACAACATCCTCCAGAATTAAATCATAGACACATGATGACTAAGCGTAGGTAATTTTGGTATTTCTTCACTTTTTCATGCTTAACTGGTACAGTGTTACCATTCTCCTAGCTTCCTGGTGTACAGAAGACAGCATGGCACAAAATGGTGGTGCCAGTTGAAATGGTGAGCTGCAACAGCTGGGTCCTGGGCTTCGAATCCAATTCTCACAAAAGGACAGGATGCCACTGTGAGCATTAAAAAAAAAAAAAAGAAAAGTAGAAAAAATTCCAAAGGTAAAACATCTCCAGCAATATGCTGCAAGGAAAAAAGCCTAATTAAATTGCCCAAATCATTTTAGCCCCAGAGCTTGAAAATGTCAGTAAATAAATAATTGGTTATGCAAAGATTACTCTTTTCTGCTAATAGAGCATAGGAGAGAAGAAGCAAAGCCACTAGGGGTTCCTTCTTTGATCATAGCAAGTAATAAAAACACAGACAATACCACCAAAATGAAAAATGAAAAAAAAAAAAAAAGACATTTCCTTTCATAGCTGTCAGTCCTCTCCGTGCTTTGGAAGGGAGGAAGGCAAGTTATCACTCATGCATGCGTGAAATTCAGCCTTGTTTGCAGTATGATTGTATAAATGGCACTTTATTAAAAGCTAACTGTTATTCGTAGACTTTAAACTTAAACACAGACAAGTTCAGGGGTAGATATAAAATCAATATAACTCTTGAAGTATTGCAGACAATGTTTTGAAAGGCAACTATTAAGAGCATAGCAAGTGATTTACTGATAAGGTTGTTCTGCTGTTCCGTCTGTTGCTGATTTCCTATACCTTGTCCATTGACATGACTGCAAAATGGGATTGAGAGATCGGTTCGATTCTTCGAAAAAATTGAGGGCAGCATATCTGAAAGTTTGTACAAGAGAGCTCCTAACACCTTGTGTGAAGACACAATGTGTTTTTACAAAAAACATGCTGTGTATTTCAGATTATTTTTTTAAATCATGAACTGCTAACAATCTTGATTTATTTTGGCATGATTACATGCACACAAAACTCTAGTAGTGTGTAAGCAGAAGTGATGAAACACTGGGTTACTGACTATGCCTTTAACTACTTCTTACTGTCTTTATATGGATTCTGATGAAATCATATATGAGTTCTGCGGTATTAATATTAATAGTATTTTCCTTGTGTTACATGGACTGAAGTGACACAGTAGCCACGAAACAGAGTGCCAATACCTCCTCGATGGCCCCACCTTACTACATGAGCTTTCTAGCTTATCTGATTCTGAGTACCATCTAACAGGTAAATGTCACTCATCTCAGTGACATTAGTTTGATGTCAAATGTGACTTAGGCTTTGAGGTTGATGGGATGATAAGTAGCCCACCGTTTCCCCCTGTGGGAGATAATGTCTGCACCAACCTGCCTTTTTACATTCAAAGGTCATGTCCAGTTGAGAGAGCAACATGTACAAATGGGATTTTACGTACAAATTACCTTATGTCCCTGAAAGTACAGGGGGGTTGTGACACAATAAATATGCAGGTTTTTCTTCAATATCTTACGTGCTCCTATGACTATTCAAGCGATTTAAAAAATGTACACAGCTTTAGCTTTAGATATGCTTGTCTCTTTAATTAGATCCTTCCCCCATGAAGTCAGCTTTTCAAAGCACAAGTCAGTCAAAAGAAAAAAAAAACCCGCAAGTATAGACTGGACAAGCATCTTTATATATATAGTCACTGTGATGAGCGCAGTAGAACTCCTATATGGTTTGAGGACAACAGATGGAAGCGCTTTAGAAATTTTTTTTTTTCTGAAGAGCTTTATAAGTGAATTCAGCAATGATGTATTATTGCCCATAATTTATATTTAGTATTTTAGGTCTCTCATTTTACTACCTACTCTAGAGATCTGAGAAAATAAACTAAAATATGAAAAGAGGACATAGAAATACACACTGATACAGTGCTGAAAATGCAATGGGAAAGATTCTTATCACTTTCCAATCTGTATTGTGAAAATATTTTTTTAATTGTGGTATTTGATGCATAGACACCATATTTTGGACCAACATGAGTTTTAACAGGTGAGGCATCATTTTGCCCAAGGAAGTATGGAGTTTATGGCAGTATTACTGCCAGGCCTCTAACTGCTGTTACCGTGACACATTATAGTGACACCAGTGACCACCACTGTTATGGGTGTAAATTCAACATGCACTCAGCTTTTATACACAAGTTGAAGGGTGGGTGAGGGAGAAGGAAGAGGAGACAAGGCTGTACAATGCTTCATGACTGGCTTAAGGGATATTAAATCGACCCTAAATCCTTGCCAACTGGTTAGATGGATAGCTCACTGTTTCTAAAATTTGCAAGTCAAAGGGAGACAGGCCTAAATTCTTTCCGCTATGAAACCCCCACAGTCCTCTGCCTTTCAGGCAGAAGCAAAAAGGAATGGAAAATTCCAAACTAACGAGCGCTTCATTTTTTTTCTGCAGTGCTGTGCTTAGAAAAATTGCACTCTTTTTTTTCTAAGGCAAAGAAGTAAAATTAAAGTTGTATGACTGTTATAAATATTACATGTTCAGGGTATCAAGAGTACCTGTAGTTCTCTGGTTTCTGAGGGTGTTTTTGAATTAACCCTTTTATAGATTCTGGGTGTTGGGAGGAAACGGTAACATTCACGCTTAGTCAAAACTTACATGGTTATAAAGGAGAAAGCATCCTATCTTAAAGGTGAACTCATTGGAGTAATAATTTATAGTATTTGTACGTACATTTATTTTCACATCTGTTTTGTAGCAGTAGACTGTAGAGCATTCAGAGAAATAATGACTTGGCCAAGTTTGCCTGACAAGTCAGAGGTGGAACAGGAAACAGAACCCCATGTCCAGATTCTGTGATGCTTCATAATTCCTTCAGTTTTACTGAATATTAGAGATTATCTATGTAGATGTTGGTTCCATATTAAATATATATGTACTCAGCAGCAGATGGAATCAGGAAATTGTGAACTTTTACTGAATTTTTCAAAGGCTGAGACAAATACTCTGTCCTGTTTCATTGACATGGTTCAGAAGAACTTCTGACTGGTCCTTTGGGAGGAGCGATGTAAGATGGAAGGAGGTTGGAGCTGCCAGATTCTTTGCTTCAGATGTCCTAAATCTGAAGGATCAGTATAAACAGAAATGGAGTATGCAGGAAAGCAGGCTGTCCTGCTGATCCAGACAAGGAATGTGCACTGTGCAGTGCACTGACATTCAGGCAGTAGATGTTGCCTGGAATTGACTTTGTCATGAGCTTCACTTTAGCTGAGCACTTCTCTTGCTGGGGATGAGATGCTCCCAGGTATGCTTCCTACATGGTTAAAGCTCATGTGTAGCTTTCTGCTGGGTCTTGTATAAGCAGTAGAGAGACTCTCTATGTCCTCATTTCATGTATTCGCAACATCTTCCTACATAAAATCTATCTGTAATTTAACCCATACTGTCCAGATTACAATGCTTAAGAAGTGCTTCCATCCTAAGCCAAAGTCAAAAAGAATGCTAATTTGTTGTATTTCATCTTGTGATACTGTGGATAATTTTTTAAAGATGCTTCACTCCTCCTTCTCCATTGACTCAAGTGAATTTACTCATTGGATCAAACTTTGCTTTTCCCTTTCATTGTAATACCCCAACCACACACCCTAGCATCTCTCTACCTGCCTTCCTTCAGTCTTCATTTTGCAAGCTGCTCCCAGCCAGTGATAATGATGTCCTTCCATTTTCTTCATAATCTTTATCTGTCTTTGGGCTGGTTGATGTTCCCATAATTTAGGTAAATGCTACCCTATTTAAATAAATAAACACATTAAGTAGATTGTCAGGTATTAACGTAGACAAGACATCCCTAACGTAATTATTGTTCTGTGCATTAGTGCTTCAGGAGTGGATCTTTTCTGCGTACAGCATTATAAGACTGCTTTGGGGAAATGAATACCAACTCTTAAATTCACTACTCTCTTTATTGCAGAAGGAATTGGTGATCTTTGAGAAAATGTACCATTGTGGATAAACATAAATAGCTTTACTAATTGTGTCACAGGCAAGAACAACAATTTGAAAAGATGTTAAATTCTGCATTTAATTTATGCAGCAATTCTTAAACGTTGCCCAACATATCTGTCTCTTTAAAGTATTCACTTGCTTCAAAGCTATTTTTGCCTCTGACCACTATCTGATGAGAAATTCACATGTGCTAAATATACCCATGATAATAATCTTATTTTCAGTCCTCCACTAAAAATGCTGATGGCCTGAAAGGGATTTGAGTCCTCAGTGTAGCTTCCATGCCATTATTTTTCCAGTGGATTTCAGGAGAAAGAAATGCTTAGAATGCTAAGCAATAAATATTGCTGTAATGTTGTTTACCAATCATTTTGTCAATATAGCAATAACATAGCAATAACAGTATGTCAATATAACTATAACAGTATATATAATAATAACAATGATGTTAGTCTCACAAAGGACTCAGGGAATAAGTTACTAAGAAAGTGGTTGGGAGAAATTAATTGCTCACACATATAATACAGTGCCAGGTATGAGTAGTATAATTCCACCTATGCAATAAATCTGGGACAGAAAGGAGTGCTGCAAAATTGTAGAGTTGTTCAACCAAACTTCAATTCGATTTTCAGGTCTCTGGGCTACTGCTTGAAATATTGACCGTGGCAAACCTCTCTGATCAGTGTACATGCATCGTTCTTAGCTTGAAGTTGGTGAGACTATTGCAAAGTCACCTCAGAAAGAGCGTGCATTGGAATCCAGGTTTCTTCTGTAACAGATCTAAATGCCACTTTCCATGGTTTATTTTGGCAAATGAAGTGTGCCTGTACGATTATGTGCCATGTTTTGGTAGCTAGACCGCAGCTCGGTAAGAACTTTTCTGTTGTTTCTCTGTTAATCCTTTAGCTGAAGAAGTAGAAATTTTAGTTCTCACATCCAGCATTTCCCAGTTTAGCTCAGGTAGGTGACAGATAGGGCTTAGGTACAACTACGCTGTTAGTAAGTGCTGAGCCTCTCTGCTGTAATGACCTGCAGAAAGAAGAGGGCATCCTGGTACGTGGTGCACTGTTGCCTTAGAAGTATTTATGTAGCCTACAGGTAGCAACGTCTATATTTTTATCTCTCTCTGCTGGGGCTGGTCTGCCTGGTGCAGAAGGTGGCAGCAACCTTGGCATCCACCAGACATTTTTGTGAGATGAACCAAGAAAGCTGTGATGAGATTCTACAGGTTATGGATGCAAACCTTTCAGATTACCAACGAAAGATTAAAACAGACAAAGAAACAAAACCCCCCCAAACAACAACAACAAAAATTGACTAAACACAAATCCCCAAGATTTAAGAATCTGGGCATTATTGTTGGAAAAAGGTGGAGGGGAATAAATGTGGGTGTTATACCAAGAGTGGTTTTATTCCTGCATTGGTTTTGTGATAAAGGCAATCTGACAAAGTGGGATTATTTCTGAGAGTAAGAGCAGTAGGGAAGATCTCGGCCAGTGTCTAGAGAATACAGGATGCTGGTTTTGTGAGCTCCAAAAAAGTTAGGAATTGATTTAATGAATTTACTTTTCCAGACAAGTTCATTCTCAAATGTTTAATTAGCATGGCCAAACCAAACTGCTTATAATTAATAGATCACTCTCCAAGATAGCATAAGCTTTAAAGAACATATAATTTTAAAAGTTTGTCACTTGATTTCAAATGTTTTGGGTGTGTGCTTGTTCAGTTTTGGTTTTCTTCTGCAGCCACTAAGTCTATAAGGGTTTTCTTTTTATCACACGAAGGCTGATTCTTATTCCAGGACCTGTTATTTAAGAAAGTCATCAACTATCATTAGACTTTCAGTACAATTAGCAGCTAATTGTTTGTAGTAGACTGCATTCTTCAGGGTACTATCAATGAGCCACAGAGATGCTCTCACCCACAGGCCACCATTTCTGGCTCCCATGAGATGAAGGCTGATACAGTCATGCAGCGGATGAATTTTACTAGAAATCTGAAGTAGAAAAACTGTACTTGCTGCATACATATCAGAGTTTGATGGAGAAAATTAAAAATCAAAACAATGATCAGGACCTAAACTTTTATTTTAATTTAATTTAATTTTAGATTTCCAAATTTAAATTTCTAATTAATTTTGAGGTTTGTGAGCAGTTCCTACACTTAATCTGTGAGGGTCTCCACTTCTGCATACTTATTCATGGTGGTAGTTCTCCTTAAAGATTTGGATGAAGTTAGGGTGGTATTTGCAAATTCCTCTCCATCGGAACGATTCCAACAATCGTAGAAGTTACATAATAAAGACCTTTATCTGAATATTTAGCCCTGAATTTAAATAATAATTCCAACTATAAATTATAATTACTACTTAATTACTTATCATTTCAGAAGATACAGGTAAGTAAATGAGTCTTTTGGTTAACATTCTGAATAAAAGCATAATTTTAATGAGCAGGTGAACATTTTCTTCCTTCTGCTATCAAACTGACAGAAAACTACAATGCAAACGTATTCTCATAATTTGAAAACACATTCCTTCAACAAATATTTGACTTGGGTTAAGAAGTGAGGAAGATTATAGCTGTCTCTTGGTGTTTTATACTCAAGTGATGTTAGTTATCTAACAGGAAAAATTAGGAATGTGGCAAAGAACTGCACGGAATTCTGCATTATATAAGTGCATTTTATTTAGTAAATATTATTCCCTTTTTTATGTGTTGTGTGAAAACAAATGAGTTTTATCTTTGGTTTCTTTATGGTACACTCCACTACCTCACATGAAGGTTTGTCACAACTTAGCAGTACCAATAAATGTTTGAGAAATTTAAGAAATTAATCTGTAACCTAAACTAATGCCAGGTTTTCTTCATCTTGATGTTGCTTTCATGTTTAAATGGAATTTGGTTAATTATAGAAATAAGTTCTGATTATTTGTCTGATTCATGGACATACTAAAATCACTTTATGTCAATCCTTGGGGGCTAATTTAGCCTCCTAGTGTGGTGTGAACCTTCAGGTATGAGGTTGTAATACCCATGCTTCATTTACCAGCTCAGCTTACAAACTGAGGATTGTCATCCTTAGGTAGGGGAAAATGGATGTAGGCTTACTGCCCTTTTAAACCAAAAATTAGTCAGTCAAGTGAGTCATAGAAATATTTAGGTTGCTAGGATTGTCTGAAGACCATCCGGTCCAAACTGTGTCTCAAAGCAGGGCCAACATCAAAGCTAGAAGGTATTCTGAAAGATGTAAATCTAGGCTCTGGTCAGTGACAAAATAACATTATTAATTTTATTTTTAAAATTTATTTACTTTAATTTTCCTTTATAAAGGAAAATAACTTGACAGTTCTTCCAGAAATGAAGTAGTGGGTCTTTAAAGCACAGGTTTCTGTATTGTATAACACAGTCTGGATTATCTCAGTTTTAGCTCAGTGAAATCCCATCATTTTGTATGTATAACTTGCTAGACTAGTGGTATGATTAATACTTCAGCTTGCTACACATGCTAAAAGATCTAGAAGGAAAACAAACCATCCCTTTTCATTATACAGATAAATAATCTGAATGGCTGCAGGAGATCTCCTCAGGCAAAGACAGGAATTGAGCTGATAGATCCAACTTTTATCAACTTGTTTGGAAAACCCATGTTCTTTCTGCTTGGCTGTCCTGCCCATACACACTAAAAGACATGCTTCTCCCATAGCTAGAAATAAAATCTCAGATTTCTGTTTCCTTCACTACTGTCTAGTAACTGTAATAGCAGGTAATTGGTCATTTTTCCATCTAGCTCTTAGTTCATATAGAAGCTATATAACTTGTTTAGCCATTAAAAGTCCATGGTCAGAAATTGAGAGTGCATCTAAGAAACAAGGTGACCAAGTTTTTGGCAGGACAAGACAGGGCTGAAAAAGAAATCAAATTGAGTTTACTGATTTGACAGCATGAACAAATCTTCTGCAATGAACAGCAATGTTTTGCCGTAAAGTTTTATCTTAATCTTTCTTCTGAAATCATACAAGTGAGTAAGAGTATTTTACATTTCAAGCAGTTCTTGGACTTGGATTTGTGTGCGTTTGTCCTCAGTGGCATTGTAGATGGGAAGCTGTGAAAGCAGTTATTCATGTCTTTTGGCCTGAGTGGTCACTTTGCATTGGTTTATGGTGGTTAACTTTTGCAGAGCAAACCAAAAAAAGCAAGGGGGATAGAAAGTCCGTGGTGGTGATGTAAGCACACGCAATATTACGGATTGCATGGCCTTTGGGCCCTGGAGACCAGCTCTGTTAACACTGCCTGCTTCTTCTCCTTCTGCCTCTGATGGTGCCACACATTTCTGTATGACTGATGTCCAGCTCATCACCATCAGGTCTTCAAAAACTGGAGTGAGTCTTCCCCTTCCCTGAATATTGAAGGCGAATGGGACAATGGACTTTGGCAGCTGAGGCCTTTCCCAAACGCATGCAGAAAGTCAAAACCATTTATATCAATCATGTGGAATGTTTTATTACTATTGATAGATACACACCACACCCCACACACACCCCCTTTCCCCTCCACAAGAAAGAACTTCAGGCTTCACTGAACCCCTAGAGGATTCACTGTCTGAGAAAGGAGGAAAGCACAGATAACTGAAAAAGAACTCAAACAGGGGAAAGGAAAAAACAAACTGGAGATGTTCCCAAAGCAGTGTATAAGCCCTTCAAAAATGTCACTAAGTTATTCTCATAAAGCAGCTTAGCTCTAGGTTTTGGCACTCTTCTTCCAATGTTTCTGTGAGAGCAAGCAAGAAAGAGACTCTGGTGAGACTGGTCATTTTTGGTTCTTTGGTCATTCCCTATCTAATGTTTGGAATATTCATCTGCCTCTTTCCACACTTAAGAAACTTGGTGATGCTTTTCATCTGCTTCACCAGGGACCCGGGAAGGAGGAGTGTTTCATTCCCTCAATGAACCTCATCTCAGCTGGGAACACCTCTCCTTCTCTATCTGCATCTCTTTGTTCAACTTCACGTCTACATATCTTCAAGCATGTTTTTAAGGCCAGGAAGCTCAGCAAGGGGGGAAACATGTCTGCACTTGTACCCGTGGTTTAAAGGAATTATAGCACAGAATGATTTACAGATATTTTCTAAAAGGCAATATTTTGAGGCATGCACAGTTTTTGGTTTTTTTTTTTAAAGAACAAGCAAAGAGCTGTAGTAATTACCTTCAGTCAGCATAACCCCCAGTGTTCATTGCTGTCACAGAATGGAAAAATATTTCTTCTTTGTATTTCTGGATGCAATGTTTTCCACTTTTAACTGCAGTATAAAAGGACAATGATTTTCTTCTCCACCCCCAGAAGAGTGAGAGATGAATGTTTAATTAGAGCCAGAATTTGTAATGTTCACAGAACAATTTTTCCCCCATAAGTGTCTCCGCTGATATGGATACCATTTGTAGCTCATCTCCATACGTCCGTACTATCTGCTAACAACAGAGCCCTGCTGCAGTTGCTGCATAAGCAGTTTTTGCTTTTTTAATAAGGAGCAGGGAAGTCTTGTGGTTCATCCCAGTGGTGCACTTTAAGAGAGAAACAAGAAATAAGGCAAACAAGGGCAAAGACAAGATTCTTTTAACCCTCTGACTGCTTTTGCCACGTTGCTTGATTTACATTGGTGAGAGAAATTTCGGCAGAGTGTGCCTGGTGCACCTCATTCCCCCTCGCTGCCAAGAAATATCAGCTGGATGCTGTCAAATGACTTTTACCTGGCCATTTTTTCTTGCATTCTTTGTCATAGCTTGTTATCTTTTTCAACTATGGGCTCCCTCAGATTGCTGCAGCACGTCAAAAAGGAGGGGAAATAGTAAACTGTCCAAATGGGATCTGCTCAGTGGGGCCCTGGTGAGAGAAAACCTGCTGAAGCAAGAAAGAAAAGTTGGGGGGGAAGCAGGGGAGAATGAAGACCAGGACACGAACCGCCTCCTGTTCTAAACCTTCTATAGAAATCAGCAATTGTTTTCCTTAACTTTCGCCCATATAAAGCAATTATAACGGAAATAATCCCATTGTTTGCAAAGGAGCTCTTTGCTGCAGCTTGTGCATGAAGTGCTTTTCCTGAATCTTTCAGAAATGGGTGGGACTCTCAGGGCTGTTTTTAAGGCAGGTTTACCTGGCAGATGCTGCACTGACCTGCACACTTTGCATCCTAATAGCCAATTTAATTGCTCTTCTCTGATTCCAGTGAAACAACTTACAGAAAGGCAGTGCAGTGTTGCAAGGCATAAAATCCAACACACTCCCCCCCCCCCCCCAGCCCCCACATGGTGGGATATAGGAAAAGGTGTGATGTTCATGTTAATCACTAATTTCAGTAAAAATGAAATATTGGGGAGGGAGGGTTATGTGGTGGCAAACATATTGCTGGAGTGGAGCTGCTGTAGTATCTCTCTCATTTATGGAGCAGTGAAATGTAGGAATTATAATAACTCGACTTTATATAGCACCTTTCATCACAAAGGATCCAGGGGTGATTTACAAACTTAAACTGTTATATATATGACATGTATAAAACAGAACACAATTGCTGTTTTCTGAGTAATGGTCTGAAACACTACAGATTGCATTGGTGCAACTGAAATGATTTGGACCATTATTGGAGAATAGGTAGGATTTTTTATTTTTGTAGAATAAAAACTGGATCACAGTGGCCAGCTCATGAGCGAGCTGTGACAGCTCTTTAAATGTGCCCAGAAAAGCAACACGATGCAGGAACCAGCACATCTGGGCAAAGAAGGTCTCTCTTGATGCAGAATCTTGAGGAGTAGTGGTTCAGTGAAAGCAGTAGCATCACCATCCCATGGAAAAAATCTGTCTATAAAGGCTCCTGATCTCTACGAGAGGCACGGGCCTTTCAAGAAGCCTTGACTTTTACATTTCCTGCAAAAATATGTCCAGCAGCTTGACGGCCCAAAGGATTGCAGGAGAAAAACAGGCCTGCAGTCCAGGCTCCTGGGGAGGAGCAGCCTCTGCTGAATTTGCCACCTCACTTGTGCTGCCTTTAGGCTCCCTTGCAGGTTTCTAGCCCAGATGCTGGTGCTGCCTGTGATGTTCAAATGTGATTTATGGGAAAATACACCGAGGGTGTGCTATATGAAAAGTTAACATAGGTGGATCTGACACCTGTAGGAGCTATCATCTTTTTTTGTCACTCATTACTCCTCAGACTGTGATTGCAGAAGTGGTCTGTGCTGGCCCAGCTAGAAGGTGGCAGGTAGGAGCAACTGCTGTACAAACTGCAGCTCTTCTGTCTGACTCCCGTGATGGGAAGCGTTATCCCGAGTGCCCATTACTGTTACAGGTGAAGTTACAGCACAACTCTCTCCAGCACGGATGTATGCAGTGACTCATCTGCCTATAAATGGAGGTGAAACACTCTTTAACATTTTCTCTGCAGAAAGAAGTCGGTGTCGTGGGTAAAGCTGAAAATCAGACATCTCCATTTGGTACAGACTGAAAGCAGATGTAGGTGAAAAGGGGTTCAAATGATTACTAATCCTTGGCTACTGATTCCAAACCAATCATGAGGAGGTGGTGCTGACCCTGGTGCAAACCATGCTTCCGCACTGTGCCTGCGTTCCTGCACAATTACCACCGCACGGTATTAAATGGAGGTTGCTTTCATTAGTGCTTTCAACAAGACTTGCATTTCACAGTCTGTAGGAATTGTATAAAATACCTGTTAGCGTGAAGTGTTTGGAAATATTTGAGAGATGGACAGAGTAGCTGTGTGCTTTTTGTTTCAGCCACAGATTTAGTCCAACAAGCTGTTGGGGGGCTGTATCTGTTTTTATTTTTGTTTTCCTGTTACCCTGATTCATTGTAGACCCATCTACTCCACGCAGTTTATTTTGACCTAAAAAAAAAAAATTCCAAATGTAATTCTAAGCACTTAGAATTGAAGGAATGTGTCTTGCTGGCTATATGGAGTACTAACAAAGTAGGTATTAAAAAAAAAATGTAAAAAATTTCAGATGAAAGATGTGAGATCAGCTTGACGCTAAGCAGAGTGTTGGCAAATCTCTGCGTGGTTTTGTAGCTATGTGACTCCTGTACAATTTACTCTGGAAAATGCAAACCTTAAAACTTTGTGTAGCAATCTGAAAATATTTGTCTGTCCTGTGCTTATTCCAGTACAATGTGAAGGGTAATTCTAAATGCAACTACAGTAATACAAACTGATCTACATAATGAGATTTGTAGATTAAAGCCTAATTAGGGCAAGTAGCTCATGCAAGCCTCCTCCAAAGTGCAGCTGCTCTCCCAAAAAATTCACCATAGAGCAACTTGTAACAGTCTTTTACCAAACAGTTCTGTATTTGTAGCTAAGTAGACTAAATATCAAAAGAGTATTGGTCCTGAATTTATAGCTGTTAAAACTGGAGTAAAGAACCACTGAAGGAGATGAATGCTGTGAGGTTGGTTTTTGGTGGGAAATGGGGAACTTGCTCAGGAATAGAAAAAATTAAAATAATCAACTATATGTAATTCTTCTTTACAAATGCCGGTACACATCTCAAAAATATTCTTAATTCTTCCCCAGGAGATCAAATACTCTGCCCTGGACAGGTTGCTTTTTAAGCTAGAAAGAATAACAGGAGACCATGCTTCTATTCTATTTTACTTTAGCTTATAGTCTTACGTATTCTATATTATTATTATTATCATTATTATTATTATTATTAATGTTTTGATAGGTTTATTTCTTATAGATGAGAAATAAGTTGATGAGACAAAATAGGACAATAATATACTTTCATGTATTCACATTTTATCAATTCTGGATCAGTACATCAGTTCAACAGAGAGATGCTTAAATTTAAGCCTGTGGATGGCTACTTTGCTAAAATGCGATTTTACTGTTCTTGTTCGGTTTTTGTTCACTACTTTGGTAACAGTGTTGTTGATGTCAATGGACGTTTTGCCTCAGAAAGTATTCACTAGAACAAAAAGGAAATTTGAAGGTATGACCCAACCTGTAAAGGGTTGGATTTGCTTGCACCAGCAATGCCGGCCCAGGAAGCTAGTAATAGTGTGCAGCTCTATCCAGCTGAGATTACACAGGAAGGTTACAAAGACATAATGTGACAACCCAAATTAGATTTTGGCAAACTGGCCAAAACTAGCACCTTACCCTCAATTTTTTTTACAAGATTTCCAATGTCCCCAGTGGTCAGGACCTTAGATTTATTTCTTGTAAGAAGACTGGCATGTCCAGGAGCAATACATGTGAATTAGAAGAGAACAGGGTGAAAATAAGTCAAGCAGGAAAAAACCCCCACAGCCTAAACAACACACACCCCCCCCGAAGCATTTTTATTTATATGAGGAGAGGATAAAGGTGTGTGCCTAGAAAATTAAATCAAATTCTGTGCATAGAACTGAGAAATGTTCTGCTGTTTTATGAAAATTCAATGTTGATCAAAGAGAAGGAATCAAGCAGTTAGCTTCTTTGAATTAATGCTAAAATGTGTGTTGTTTTAGGCTTTCTGGTACTTTTCAGATGTATGAATGCCATCCTTCCTAGCTAAGCTTGCAGGGACTCCCGGGGGGGAAGGTGCCGTGCAGGACCCTGTGCTGCGGGTGCGCAGGTGAGCTCCCACTGCTGTAGCGCTTCAGCGCAAATGTTTCTTTTCAGCAGGCATCTCAGCAGAGACTGCTGACTTAGAGCAAAAAAATTTGTTGATGTCTGTTTCGCTGATGGCCAGTTTTTGTGGGAAGGCAGGGCCCCTTGGAGACTGCATGCCAGGCTGTGCTGTTACCTGCTCGTGCTTAGTTAGCGGCAGACTGAGGCAGAGCTGGGGGAAAACTCAGCCTTTGCCAGGAGTGGTTCTGAGGGAAAAGAACCTGTTCACTGACGCAGAAAGTCTTTTCTTGTGCGAAGTCCCCCCGGCTCATTCAGTCTTGATTCCCGAACTGACTGGAAGCTCTTCTGCGGCAGCCATGGCGCCTCTGGGAGGGTGCTGGGGTGGCTCTGCATCGCCTGGCTGCACCTCCTGGCACAGCCTGCCTGCGGGGGCACGGCCCAGGGGACACAGTCTCCCGCCATGTGGCTTTGCCGGAGCTCAGCACTCCCCTGGCCGCTGGCACAGCTGGCACCGTTGCCTGCTGAAACACCCACCCCTGGCAGTGCCGCACAACACGACCCTGCCACCTTCCAGCCACGCCACGCTCCTGTGTCTTCACAAAAGCTGATTCACTTACGTGGGTGCCCCCAGTCCCCGCACTTGGACGACGCAGGGATTAGAGTATGAGCGTGTTTCTTCTTCCTTTCTCTCTGCCCTCTTCTACAACCCGCTACTGGGGACAGGCAGCGGCTGCCAAATTGCATCCTACATCTGCTCATTTCCAAACGCGCCTTTGTTAGGTGCAAACGAAGGCCTCATTATTGGCTGTAAGTATGTAGTCACTCTAGGAAAATAAGCTGGTAAGTAAACATCTGAGTGAACAAATTGGTGATTTGCATCTACTTGTTCCCTGAATGCATTCACAAGTGGTAAGAAAAAGAGCCAGTGTCTCCAAATACATCCACGTGGCATTTCCCCACAATATACTTTTTCAAATGGACCGTCTGGCTTTTGCAGCCAAGCGATATGCAGCAAAGTCTGGAAAGAAGAGAGATAAATGTGTTGGATTTAGTAATATGGAGGACCGTGGTAGAAGTACAAAGATTACTTTCCTTCTGGAATACTTCTGTTTTACTCCTAAACACAAAGTTGACCATATGGAGAACTTTTTATGTCTGAAGAAAAGCAGCTCACTAGTTCAGGTCTGTGAGGGGAACTTCTGCTTCTTACGACAATAAATCTCTGGCCTCTCAGTTCCTACAAACTTTCCATTTTTCTGTTCAGTAGGTTCAAGTTTAGATTCAGAAACAGTATGGAATTAAAGGCGACTAAACTGTTAGAGAAACTCTTAAGTCATATTGACTTAAGTGATGAGATCATGCCAAGAAAGTCAATACAGGCAGCTCTAGGGGAATGCTGATCAGCTGATTTATTCACCTCTGTTCTAAGCAAAAACATATGTCTAAGGAGGCTTTCAAAGCAGAACAAAAAGCTCAAAAAACCCCAAGTTTCCTTTAAACCCTTGTTGTCTTCACTCCCTTCGCTATGTATTTTTCATATAGAGATAAAACAGTATGAAGACGTGAACACACCGCATAAATGCCTTTTAAAGTATCTTTTCAATTCTGCATTCACATTTATTAAAAAATAACCTTGGATTCCAGGTTGTGTGGTTGCACATCAGTGGGGCAGGATGGGACCATATGTTTCTGTTTGCCTTGGTCACTGCTGATCTCCCTCACCCACTTTGGTTATGCTAGAGGCCACTGCCTGTGGTTTCATTAGAAATGATTTTCTGCAATTTATGCTTGCGTGTAAGGTTTTACAAAGATGACTTGACAGCCTAAGATCTAAAGTGAGTTTAGGCTTTTTCAAACTGTAGATGCACATTGCCCGCACAGGCACACAATCCCATGGTAAAAGGATGAATTTTTTTTCTTAGTCCTCTCCTATATGGAATCCAGTCTCACCCTGCCATGCAGATTTGCTGAGAATCTGTTAGTGTTATAAAGAAATGGGATGCAATTTTCGGTCTTCAAAAAACTCTCAGAAATAGAACAAAACAAAAGTTCCAGACAAATGTACATGCCACCCAAGCATACTAGGACCACTTAGAAATATCTTCTATTTCTAGACTATAACCTTTCCCAAAAGTTAGTAAAGATATAACATCTACAAGTCTATGCTCTGGACTGATTCAGTGTGAACTTTGATATTGTTAGTCATCCATTAGGATGAACTATAAAGCATTTACATCAAGGCACTGAAGAAGCTTTTAAATATTGAATTTTTAATATATTTAATAGGGACTTATAAGTTTAGTTGTGATTGACTATAAAGCAAATAATGCACATCTCACATGCAAATGTGCAGCTCTGAAGATTGGCTGTGTAAATTAAACTAATTTGTGTAACTCTGCTTTTGCATGCATCTGCCTGTTTCTGTGGTAGATGGAGATATTACCACATCACCAATGAAAACCCCCACCCAGGAGAGAATTCACATCTCTCTTCATTCAGGTCTCTGTGGCCAGAGTTTTGAGTCCGTTCTCGTAAGAATCCTTTGCATGTGTCTGGCTCTATTTATGCCTTTTCTTACATAAGAATTGAAAGGCTGTCTTCTATTCTGCTTCCATATGTAAGCATAAAGGAACACTTTTAGCCATATGTACACTTGCTATTCTCTCCAGGATCATATTTTCTTCTTATATGTTGAGATCATTAGATGTTAGATCACCATGGTGTTGAGAGATGTGCCTTTGCCCCAAAATTCATTATCACAACTCTGTGCCACAGCAAAACCATAAAGGGATCCCTGACAAAGCAGGAACCGGCTTCTGGGAGACTTTGTGAGAACCTTTTAATTGAGTGGGTATGGACCGACCACCATTGCTTGAAAGGACTAGTCCAGTTGTTTGAAAGGGGGAGAAGCAATGAGCGTGGTCTGGACGAGAACTGCAGCCAACAGTGAAAGAGAGAAGGTTTAGACTGAATGTTATGGGAGAACATCATGTGGGCCCTACAGTGCTCTCTACTGAGAAGTGGTTAAATTAAACAGTTGCATTGGATTAAAAAATAAGTAAATAAGGGGTTGGAAAAAGTCACAGAAGTGTACCTCAGGGAATGATTTTACATGGTTTCAGGAAATGACCAAATGATACGTTCATTCTTATCTCAGTGATTCATCTTAATATGAGCCAAAAGCTCTTCAAGTCTCTGAAGAGGCACACAGCTCATCATTTTTCAATGTATATAGGTGACAGAAATGAAATCCCATATTCTTTCTTTCTTTCTCTCCAACTAAGGCACTCGCTGTTAAACCTGATACACTCTGAAGGAAGGCTTTCCCCACTAGGCCCATAAATCCTAGTGAACATAAAGATTCCCCAGTTGCTGCATGATGGAGAATTTGGATGTAACCAGATTCAAAGTTACCCTTTAATTCCTAAAGCAAAGATGCTGGTTCATTAGCACAGGAAATACTGCTCAGTACAGGGGGCTCTGATGAACCAGGCGTTAACTGATTATCTGAAAAGCATTTGTTGCATATGAAACTAGTGACCATAAACTTGTTATATCTGTAAATAGAAATTATGACACCAGCCAATAATGTTTATATTTAATACTTTAAAAAACACCACTTTTTTTACCAAAGCCAAGATCTCTTCTGGCATAAATGATGGCAATATTATATTTAAAATTGGAATTGTAAATCTTTGGTATTGTTGAAAGAGATTGTACTGGTTGATCCAAAAGCCATGCCTGTAAAAACTTGAAAAAAGTTCTGAAAAGTCCCTGACAGAAGACATGTAGAATCATCTTTAAAAAGTAAATATAAAAAAAAAAGGGAAAATGTGAAAGTAGAAGCAGTGAATTTAAATTACAGGTTAAAAATGCATGCAGTGGATAAGAGAAGCTGAAGAAATCAATGCGATATTAAGTAGAAATAAAATTAAAATAGTAAGAAAGATTTTAAAGGATATTAGGAATAAAAATCACCTTAATCCTAGACTAGGTCCATTGCAATATGCAGAATCATATAAAATCAAATAATACAGAGAAGTCAGAAAATGTTCAATTAATAATTCTGTTCAGTGTTTGAAGAGAAGTAGGAGATGATATGGTGGATGAAATGAGAAGTATACCATCTGCAGTGAAAGAGAATGTGAAACAGTATCTGCTATAATTAAATGCTATGGAAACAAAAGGCCCAGAGAACGTACAACTAGAAGTCTTAAAGGAATTATCCAAGGAATAGAAAGAGCTGAATCACTTGATGATTGAGACATAACTTTAGGACTGGACATGGATAATTACTCATGGAAGACGGGCTTGATGGAAGCTTAGATGTCGCAAACAAAAGCACGTAAGCGTCCAGTCGGTAAAAGTTGAACTTTGACAAATTCAGCCTTGAAGGAGACAGATTTTCCTTGTATTAAGGTAGGTTAGCATGGGACCAGCTCACCAGGGAAAGTGGCAGACTCATCAGTTGGAGACTAAAATGAAATGAGATAACTCTTAAAAGAGTTGCATCTCAGAAAAATTCTGTCCTGTGTATAGATGAGGTCAGACAAGATGATCAGAGCAGTCCCTTTTGGCCACAGGGGGCCAAATAAATTATAAATTAAACACAAACTAATTTAGAAAATGATGTTTCAGCCTGAACTAGAAACTAATTTACTGTCTCCTGCATTAGACTCTTCCCTCTTACAATGTCTCCAGCATAACTGCCATTGATTTTTATTAATTAATGGCACATGTTTCCAATGTGGTCTGTTTTGTGGCCAGTCAGTACTTAGGTTCCTTTTGTGTTGCTGCTGTATATGCACATGTAACGAGTGATATGTAAAAAAGGACGGTAAAAGACCTTACACTCAAAAGATAACGTGAGAGACAACAGGTGGGCACAACAGTCACACTGAAGGGGGCGGAGGGTGGTACGATACCAGGTAGGACTGAAGTGTTCCTATTGAATATAATAAGGATGCCATCTGTCCAGACATGCCTGAATGTACTGTGGGGGCTTTTCATCGAGCCTGCCTGCTCTAGGAAAAGGCTCAGGAGTAGCATTAAAAATGAAAGGAGAAAATTTAATTTAATTGTCAAAGAGTCAGACTCAATAGAGGAAGGTACCACAGTCCTGCAAATACAGAAAGCACATGCACAGAATCCAGGACTACATAAATATAAATATTTTCAATGGCCTTATTTTAGAGGATGTTGAATGTAAGGATGTTGGTATCCTTAGAGAAGCTGAACCAAGTCATTAAAGTTACTCCTTGAAAACCCTACCAGAAATATATACTTCTATTCTGTAACAGATACTTCCAAAAATCTGAGCAGTAATGGATGTTTTATCATCAGCTCCAAGAAAAGATGGGGTACCTCTCCTACTATTTAAAATAAGTCTAGAAAGGGTATGCAGTGAGAATGGTTGCTTGGACCAAGTGAGCTTTCAGATTGAGAAGAGCTGTATTCCTTCTTTCCCAATCGCTTGGAAGGGCAGAGTGTATCTGAACCCTGTGTAAGATACCCTGCTGTCAAATTCCGAGTGCCATCCTGCACTTCACTGGGTACTTTTCACATGTTCAGACGCTGTTCTACAAGAGTCTGGTTAATTATTTTTAAAGCATGAAGACACAAAAGACAAAATAAGCCAGATAAGCATCCCCCAAACCAACTTGTAATACTTAGAATATAGTGCATTTCATATACATATACATATATGTAAGACTATATATAATGTATATTATATAGTATTTGCTTACTTATTTGTTTATTTCTGTAGCTAGCTCAACTGGCTATGCTAGATAACCTACAATGATTGCAGTATTTCTGCATCTTTGATGGACTGGGGAAAATAATCTTAGACTATGTGCAGTGGTATGCATGTTGATACTTTGTCTACAACTGTGTGTGGCACAAGTGTGTAAAGGGTGGTAGAGAGCTTCAGACATTTATGCGTCATAGAATAACAGAATCATAGAATTGTTTAGGTTGGAAAAGACCTTTAAGATCATCAAGTCCAACCGTTACCCTAACCCTGCCATCCCACCACTAAACCATGTCCCTAAGCACCCCATCTACCTGTCTTTTAAACACCTCCAGGGATGGGGACTCAACCACTTCCCTGGGTAGCCTGTTCCAATGCTTAGCAACCCTTCTGGTGAAAAAATTTTTCCTAATGTTCAGCCTAAACCTCCCCTGGTGCAACTTGAGGCCATTTCCTCTTGTCCTGTCACCCATTACCTGGGATAAGAGACCAACACCCACCAATGTGTCATCTCTACCTCAGATGGCATTTAATGTGCACGGTGTATGATGCTCTTACCTGTAGCTCTTCCTAGAGCTTGTTAAGAAGCAGAGGCAGTGGTTTGCTTGTATGCTCATATATGCAAATACCGTGCAGAAGTACACCATGCAAACTGAAATGTGGATCATTTGAAAACTGGAATTTGTCCAGTGATTTCAGTGGGCAACAGAGCAGGCCCATACTATTTGTCATCATTCCTGTTTGAAGTCCCAGCTTCTAAAGAGTTTTACAAACTGCAGCAGAAGAAAATCTGTATTTCCCAGCAACTAGTTAAAGTCATGAAGTATTGCGCTGTCTGAGGGAGAGCAAAGGTCCTCGTGGTGCAGCAAGGGAAGACAGGCACCAACGAGGATTTTCCCTGCACCAAAACCCCAAGTCTGGGCCAAGGGTGCAGTTTTTTTGAAGGCTGCGTAAGTCAGTTTGTATTAACATCATGTCTCGTGGTCCTTGGCACAGGAAGAAGGGTTAAAAAAAAAGATTCTTATTATATTTCTGAGGGCCCGTTGGTTTTTGCATTATCATCTGTACATCTGCCTGCCTCTCTGGGTGTCTAGTTATCAGTTGTACTGTGGCCTTCCAAAAATGCGGTGTGTATTTATCTTTTCAGCTGCTTTTTCAGTCTGCTTTTTTTTCTGTAGAAATGTAATGAATGTATAGTGCAAGCTGAGGTGTTCCTAATATCCCCGTAATTTGGAATTCAGGTGCATTAAAGGAAATTGGTGACGCTATTCCTTGTCCAGTCAGTACTTATCTCGAGTTGTTTTATTTTTCCTAAAAATTGAACAGTTGCAATCCCAATACAAATGTTATATAATGTATCATTACTTATGAAAGCAGAGCTATTGATTGCAAAACATAAGTGACGGCAGATAGCTGCTTTTGTTTCTTACTGTGTTTGGCCTCACCATCTCAATCCTTAGACAGCAACTCTTTTTCTTCCTCTGTACAAGGCACATTTCATATTGTATTACTGAAATGTACAGCTGTGTTTAGTAGCTCCATCCTCACACATTTAAGAATAGCCGTGCCTGATTTTTTTGAGATTGTGCCAATATTCCAAATGGCTTCTCTTTTGTTTTTGAGAAGTTAAAGCTTAATTTTGGCATTTATCAGTTCTGAAGTTATGTTTGGTTTCAACAGCTTTTTTTCTGAGATTCATCATCTGAAATAACCCGCAGTAATTACAAGATTTTTTCAGGGTATTGCTGATCACCTCCTGCACGTGTTTTTTTGAGAGAGGCGTGGGGCAGGGCGCTAGGAAGCGTGCGGGTGGGTGCGAGCCCTGGCCGGGGAGTGCTCCCCGACGGCTGCCCGTGCCATGGGGTGTCAACAGCAATCCACCTCGATGGCTTCCTGATCTTCAATCAGTCTTTATGGCCCCTCGTCGCTTGTTGTTCAAGCTGTGTGTCACAGCCAGTCACAACAGTTACTTCAAGCAAATTTTCACACTCTTTGGCTCAAACTGCTGGCAGCATTCCTAAAGACTCTGAGGAAATAATTCCACAAAGTGGCATAAATTAATGTGACTAATTAACATGATGTTAATTATTTGTAAATTGTATGTTTGGATACACATTACTTGAGAGGCATATGTTACATTCAATGTTTACTGAAACAAGTGACTGCTAATCGCATCTCCTGAGTGTTCCTTTCACAACAGTCAGCAAATAGAGGCTTCTCTAAAAATAAAAATTGTGTCCTAAGGGAATGCATGAACTATAGCATGCAGTGAAATGAGGAACTGGAGTAGAGAGTTACCTTCATGTCGGCCTGAGAAACGCATCGGAATGAGTTTCGTAGGTAGTAACTACTTTCACCTCGCATATAAGTTCAGGACGTATGTAGTATATTAGCAGAATGTTTTTAAATTATCCTTTTACAAGCCTGTGGAAAAAATAAATGGATCTCACGTAATTAAAAGTTGCATACAAGGACAAGACCTCAGTTTAGGGTTGGAAAAGCAACAATAACACAGTTGTTTTCTAACTTTTGAGTTTCTGATGTGATGCTGAAAGGGTTCTCCTGCATCATTAGCGGTGGATGCACGGTGCCCAGTGCTAAGTGCAAGGAGGGCATGACTACGACATGTGACTACTATGACCTGTGACTTTCTCAGCACCCGAGAACCTCATTCGGTGGGTTACAAACAGTCTACAGACAACTGCTCCAACTGCACCTGGTAAGAGACTCAGGTACAGGCTATACTGAGCCCACACAGGCTCTCGCGTGCTCTGGAGGCCATCAACACATCATGCTGGTGCCCATCATTGCACACTGCTTTTGCAAACAGGGAGTTTGGTTTTGACTGACAGTACTAAAGGGGTATAACAGAGCAGTGCAGTAAGTCCAGTGGTGTGGGACCACTGGCCACCATGTCATATAATCCTTTTATTAAATTGCTCCAGCTCCATTATTTAGGGTTGTTTTCTCATTACTGCTGCCAGAAAGTTATTTTAGAATACAAGGCGGTAATGCTTAGAAACTCTTTTGTAATTTCTAGATTACATTTCTCCATGATTGCTTAGAGCTATTTTTTTGTCACGTCAACATTCTCTTTTAGATTAAATAGTTCTTTTACCTCTCCCATGTTTCCCCCCCAATTTCATTTACATCACATCTTTCAAAGTGCAGGTCCATGGAAGCTTAATTACTTTAAATGCTGGGTTATTTTCCTGCCACAGCAGCTCCCTAAACTCACTCGCCACCTGACCGCACATGCGCTAGTGGTGGTGCAAAGGAGAGGGAGGGACCATGTGGCTTGAATAGAAAGAGAGAGAAATGCAGATATATAGAAAAAAGAACAGGCATAAGGTAGCTGTGAATTGCATCAGTTTAAGCTGCCATGGTACAACACCTTCAGGCTTCACTTTTCTGTACTGAAAACATTAGCTCTTATTTAATCTCTTCTCATGAAATGAACTCTGAACCCTTCCGATCAAACCCTTCTCTTCGTCTTTTCTAGTTCAAGTGTTGTGAAGAGCTGTGACACTGTGGGTTGCTTTCAGTTACAGAGCGTGGATGGCCAGAGCCATTCAAAGCACCCTCATATTGTCTGCCTTTGCCTCCGGCCTTCCTGTGCCAGCCCCATGGGGATGTCTTAGATACCCTACAGTGTCTCAGATGGCATCAGACACTGGCCATCTCAGTCAAGCCCTGAATGACTGACAGTTTTAGATGTAAAATTTAATCTCCTGCTGTGAGATTTATGTTATTCCTGAGTCAGCAACCTTGATATTATTGAAATATTCTTGAATTTAAAAAAAAGTAATCCCATTTTCTACAGTTTAAAACTGAACAAACACCATATTGAGTATTATTGGAATCTTTTACTGCACAGAATAAGTCTCAATTTCTTGAACTATTCAGTTGGCAGCTGCAGAAAACGCCATCTCTAAGAGATGTACTTTAAGCAGCCAGATCCGAAGGGGAGAGTATGGTCAGTACAGACAGAACATTTGGTGACTGAGGTGCCTGATCTAACGGCCTCTGATGTATTTTATTGTGAAAAGTACGGATTTTTCAGAAGTGGATTTTCAATCACAGTAACAACCATATCCTGGATACTAGGGAAACCTTTGCATTTTATCCTTTCTCTTCATCCTACCATACTTCTATTCTTGCTTCAATGCATCAAGGCATTCGAGCTTCCCAGTAAAGAAAAAGGTTTTGACTTTGGGTTTTTTTTTTAACACAGGCAAATAACATGTCTCCTTAACTTCCTTTTTCTTTTGAAATTACAGAAACTGGTTTTGTGGCAAGTTAAAAAATAAAATTTCATCTGAAACAAACATCTAGCCTGGAAAATTTCAGCTAAATAATTACAGCTTGGCAAAGACATAAGCAACTGAAACCCACGTATTATATTAAAAAATATTAAGCAAACTTAACTGGAGCTCTTGTCTATAATAAAAATGTATGCAGGCGTACATATGTATATACTGTGCTATTTTCTTATATATGTAATGAATAATGCAGTTCATTATTTTTGGAACTGTGTCATTTGCAGTACTCTTTCAAGCCAGCTCCTGAATTCAATGGGGCTCATTGTATATGTAAAGTTTAATACATGCATAACTCTTTGCAGGATCATATTCTACAATATTAATGTGGTATTCACATTATGAATTTACCTGCCTGAAAATCCAGAATATTTTAAAATACGCATACTGGCAATTAAATTACAAACCCAAGCATTCTACATTTTCATGCTTTCTTTGTGTAAACCAGTTGTATTATATTGAAAAAAAGACAGCATGTGACTCCTTTTTTTTTTTTCCCAAATAAGTTATTGTGGCTTTTTAGTCTCTTTTTTTTTCCTTTCTGCTGGAAGAGGAAGGGAAGGGAAGATACATTCAAACACAGATTTTATGTTGTGCTTGTTTAGGAATTGTTTCGACAGCTGGGCGCGTGAATCCTCTACTGGCAGGGGTGGGGTGGAAGGCCCAGTTGCTGTTGTGCTGGGGCGCAGATGTTCAGCAGGCTGGTTTGGGACCTTTGTTGACTTTGCTCAACTTGAATGAAGAGCCTTCCACCAGCAGATACTCTGGAAGTCTGTTTTGTGACCAGGACTCTGATCTGTTTGAGCGCTCTTGACTGTTAAGTTAAAAGGAAAACTCAACTCTGTGCATGGGTGGGCACTGAGACTGGGATTTGATGAAGTTATACAGAATACAATAGCAAAGGGCTTTTTTTTCAGAAAGTTACAAGTTCCAGCCACATTTCAAAAGAAACTTAGAAGAGCATTGTTATTCCGCAGTTCGTAGTGACTCAGGATTGTTCGTACAATGTGTTTCTAGATAAATGGAAATAGGTGACTACTGGGAAACGTTTTTGTTGTACAAAACCAAAAATGCAGTTTTTGAGGTTTTGCAGTAATGGTGAAATCATATTAAGGTTTTTGAAAACAGAAACAAGAGGGTGAAGAATTATATAAAAATAATGAGTAACAGCAGGTCTTAAGTCTATTTCAAATAGAAGTGTTTATATGTCTCTTCCTCAGTTGAAATATTTTTCTTAGCATTTAGGCATTTCCTACATGTTTCTGACATTGGTCAGACAACAACAAAGAACCTAGGATAACTCAAGATAGTTTTTACAAGAAAACAAGTTACTGATTTTTTGAAAATTAAAAAATAATTGTGATCACTCCCTCATCTATCCCAGGCAGTTGCTAGCTGACTCAGATCACAATTGAATCAATTACATCGGCTAGGCCGTCCTTAAAAATGTGAGAAAATGTGCTGGCAGGTCCTGTCTCATGTGGCTGTGCTCAATGATGTGAAACAGAGCCACCTCTTGCAATAAACCAAACCAAACCAAAGTTAGGATAGGACAGGAGGTAAATAACAGAAATTGCAGAGAAGAAATTGCAGCCTGCAGGCAGAATTAATCATCAGAGGTGGTGTTGGGAGATACCAGGGAAGCGTGTCGGGAGAAGTGCCGTGCCACTGAGCACGCATGCTAAGGGCTGTTGTTCTGGGGACCTGCTCTCCTCAGCGGCATGGTCCTTCAAGGCTGGAGCCTTGCCCAGGCAGTAGGTCAGCTTCAAGGAAAGCTTTGGGTTTTCTGATGGCCTCTCCATCTTGCAGACATTTCCGCCACAACCCAGCCGTGATTAGTTTGAGGAGAAGAAAGGCTGAGACCTGGTAGAAACAGCTGTATGACATGAATGAAATTTTAAGGACCAGACACAGGCCCCAGAAATTTGGCAGGGAAAACAGACTTCCATTCAACCACTTAACTATTTGTAGTTTTCTTTTGCCCGTTGACAATATTGGCTGTGCTGAACAGCGCACATGAACTGTTATGAAGTCCCTGTTGTAAAGACCTGTGCTGCAAGGCTGACAGCCCCTGCTTGCTAATCCCACAGATTTCACTGGGAGTTTGACCAGGGCCCAAACACCCAAGACACCACAGGAAATCCAGTTTTCCTTCCGAATTCCTCCGATCTCCAAGTGATATTTTGAAATATCCCTAAAGAAATTAATTTGAGAACTGAAAGAATCCTACATATATCATGAAAATTGTAACCAAAGCTATTGGAATCCTAGACTGCACTAAGGAGAGTTGGTATCAAACATCTCTGAATTATTTTGCAGTGTTGAAATAATTTCAGACACATAGTTTCTGCAGTGTTTTCTAGGGAATAATTTAAGTTTCAAAACTGTGCTTTCTGATTTTGTTTTACTTTCCTTGATTTTTTTATTATTTTAAGCTTTTATTTTACATTGGTTTTAACTTCTCAGATTCTTGGGAATTTTTCAGAAATTTTCAGCCTCATAGCAGCAGGAGCTGTAAATTCATCACATATGTACAGTTGCATTCTAGCTGTAAGGTTTATGATGATGCAAATCCCCTCAAAAATTCAAGAAATGGAATTCTAGAAAAAAAATGGGTTACAACTATATACGAAGGAAAGTCATCAAAACTTAACAGTAGTGACTTTCAATGTATATTTTAATGAATTCCAAATATTTACCTGCCTTCTGGAATCACTGCTGCCATCTCAAGTCCAAAAGGTGTCTTCTGAAATTAAAAACTACAGTGTTAAGTTTTCAAGAGTCTCCTTAGGGTGCGGGCAGAAGGTTGCCTGCAGGTAAAGCCACTGGGAATAAAATACAATAACAAGAATTAATGGGGCAAGGAGAAACTTCAGAAGGGCTGGTTGCTTTTTTTTGACTTAAAGGTCAATTTTATTTGTGGGATGGGAATGAAAGAATCTCCCACAGGATTTGGGGAACCCAGGGGTCAGATTGGGCCCCTAAAATTTTCACTACCTCTCTGCCTGGGCCAGGTGAGCAACTGCTGCCTCTTACGGAGTTTAAAATTCAAGTCAGCACCCTGGGTTACATATTGATTTTCTACTGTCAAGGCGAGTTATTTTAGATTGCATTCTACCTATTGGCAAAAATTGTGCCAATATATTAGATATTTTTAACTTGTGCATATACTCATTTGCAAAAATAACCAACCAAGGTAAAGTTAAACTGCAGACATATAACTGTTCTGTCTATGCATCACCTTTCTTTTAGAAGTGTTTCTATTGCAAGTTATATCTTAGGGAATAGGCGTGTCCTTTCACACAAACCTAGAAAAGCTTTTCTTGCTGCATCCATAAAGGACATATCCTTGTTCCTCACTTCTCTGTGTGGCGTGTGACACATGGGACAGAATGCACCCACCAGCCTCTCTGGTTTTGGGTGACAAGACACAAGTCCAGCTGTTGTTAGGACACCTATTCGCACTGTGCATCTAAAAGATGATGACTTTCAGGTATGTAACCTTTCCAGAACAAAAAACCACCCCAGCAGCTCCACATTAAAGTTAGACTCATTCAAAAAGTCACATGAATGTGAAGTTCAGGTCTTAGCTGTATTCTTAAAAAATGCAATGACGTTCAGTGATCCATTTTAGGAATTTTGTTACAATATTGTCACAATTTGCCTATCCATTACTTAGACATCTCTAATGGAGAGATGTCATTTAAAAGTGCAACAGTGATGTTGCTCGCTTGATTTATAGTCCATTCTTCTCCCTAGCTTTCTGGCCTGCAGTGGGATTTCTATTGTCGTCTATTGTTAAATCGCAGCATAATGGGTACCACAGCTGCTGGGGACAGCTGTAATTTCTACTGACTTCTGTCTTGGTGTGCGACTCAGCTGTGCAGTTCAGTGCTCAGCCCATGTGTTTTGAAAGTGGATTTAAATAATGTAAGTGTATACATTGTTTAATTAACAATAGGCAGTGTTTATTCTTTTGAACTTCACGCTGTTGAAAGAGAAACAGAACGTGTCTGGTTTGAATTTAGTATTGGTATCCCCTGTGTGCTTAATGAGGGAATGTATAGGACAGCTGTTTTGGATGTATACAGAATGTAAATCCTCGGTGGAGTGTTTAACTTTTTGAAACTACATTTACTTTTAAAGTCTCATGAAAGGTGAAATAGTCACAAAACATTGAAGGAGTCATATGATCTTACTACAAAGACAGCAGGAATATGGTATCTGTTAGCCAGGATCCTTAGTACCTAACACCATGTTTTTGTGTTTGAAGAAGAGTTTCTTGCCATCATTTACTAACGCACTCCTTTTTTCCCTGCACAAAAGCCTTAGAAAGTACCTTCATCATCCCTGACCTGAAACTGAATTGATATACCAGCTTTTCACTAGAATATCCCAACACGTTCAACTTGTCATGTTGTATGTTGGATCTGAATATTTTCCTCCAAACAACTTTTACTGTGAGAACATCTGTAAACACACGCTATCCCCCTGTCACTTCTCTATGGAACAAAAGAATAGGGGAGACAATACATCTGCACACACTGAAATGGAGCGGTGTACCCAAAAAGCATCCTAAATTTAGCTATATGCACAAAACCCCAGGAGAAGTTAAGAACAATCCCCAAGCAGTAAGACAAAGACATCACCGAACAATTTGGCCTCTCTGTTTTGTACCCGATATGCCAGTGAACATCCCATAATCTCATAAAGCAAATGTAGATTACTGAGTGGTTTGTAGGTGAAAAGCTCAGTGCTAACTACAGTTTAAATATTTAAATAATAAATTCAAATAATAAATGCATTAGGTACAAATCTGTTTTCTGTCAACATTCAGGCACCCCAGCCTAGGATTTTAAAAAGAAATATCAGTTAATTGTGAATCTGTCTCCAGGCTGTATGAGCCTCTCTAATGTGTAATTTCAGGAAAATTGCCACAGGACTAATGTGTATCCAGCACTGAAGCATGTAGCACTCTCCATGAGATTCAATGTGATAGAAAAGTGGAAATAAAACCTTCAGTCTCTCCAGGAGGAGGTACATTAGTGTAGTGGTTGGCCATTTTTAATATCTCTTGATATGTTGTAAATGCATAAGATTATTGAGAATTAGCAGTCTGTCTTGTGTTGCAACAGGAGGGCAGGTGGTTTTCTAGCTCTTCTCCAGGTGAGAGCCAGTTTTGCTGGCAGCAGTGGTAGTTTAAAAGAGGAAATGGTGTCTGTATTTCCATGTTTTTATTTGATCACAACAGCTATTTAACTAAAGATTCTCTGCACCCTCAGTCAGGAAGGGTGCTAGCTACAATCTGTTAACTAAAACTGGAAGGATTTGGGTTTCCTTGGAAGAATTTTGGTCAACTGTCGAGCGGTCAGTAGGGACACTGGATGCTTATGACAATATTCAGCTTCTATCAGGGGCAAACTCTGTATTGGATTGATAAAATTAAGAGTATAAGGCTGCAGAATACAATATAGTAATAAAATTTGTTCCCTTTGGTATCTGTAAAATTATGATAGCCAAGAACTTTTTGAATATATACACTTTTATATAAATTTTTTTTGCTTTGGAATAAAAGATTTGCTGCTATGGATCAGCCTATGGTTTACTGTTCCATTTGAAGTAGTTGATTTTTAGCTCGTTTAATTCAGAGACTATCCTGTATTAAAAAAAACCCAAACTTGTTCTAAAAAACCTTTTTACCTGATTATGATTTACATGACTAACGTAATTAATGTAATAGCACAGGTAATGTTTCTCACAAATATCCCAGGAATGCTATTATCCATTTATTTCTTTTTTGGTATTTACTCTCTGCATCTGTGTGCTGTTGACTTTTCCTGTTAATAGTTTATTTAATTTTGTACTCTCTTCTAGAATAACTTTCCATTACAAGAAATACCTTGCACAGAAGATCAAATATTGTGCTATGTAGTGCACTCATTAAAGAATCAGTAAGCTGTTTTCTCTATTGTAAGTAGCTTGTTCTAAGTAGGAGCTTGCAAAAATAATAGTAAGACATCTCCAGTCTGTTTTTTCTGTTTCCCTGAATATAGAAGGAGCAGCTGGATAGAAGCTGTCTGCCATTTTAAATAACATCCCAGTAAGATCCACTTCTTTCTCAGAGAAAAGTCTAAGACTGAAACACTTACAAAATGTAAGCCTGTAGATTCTACTTTAATTCATCCTATAGGCTATGTCCAGGTATATGTAGCTACTTTTTGACATACGATTTTTAATGAATGTATTTTTGAGTATTTAAATTAAAACCTAATAAAAGGAAGGGAACATTAGATTTTTCAAAGGAAGGATGTAAAACTCATGTCCTGAATTCTGAGTTTTAAACTCCTCTGGGAGGGACGAAAACCCTATAAAAACATTTTTGGTGGTGGTTACAATGTGCATGTTCACATATTATGTATGAAGGTAAAAGCAGTGCATAAGAATTTTCCAAAGAGCTCTGTACATGATGAATCTGCAAATTGGATGCAAGTTAATTATTTTATTTAAATTGTATAGCCATTTGTCACATAGCTTGGAAAAAAAGCTGTAAGTTAGAAAGGGTATGTTGAATTTTACACGGCTTAAAATATCTGAAGAGCATTCTGTTTAGGTGACATCTGCAACTATTAAGTACAAGGTGCTCATCGTCTGAGTGCCAAATATAAAATGTTAAGACAGCTATTTGGCGTGTTGGCCTGTTATATGTACTTTTTCTAAAATTTATGTGATGATACTTGTTAGATTTTTACAGGGTTTCCTTTGTTTTGTAATCAAGATTTGTTGGTGATTATATTTGAATATGTTTGTGCAGGTGTACACAGTTACACACCCTTAGGCATATGTATAAAACAATGAGGTAACAGTTTATACAATAGTGAGTTATTTATGCTTAAATGTGCGTTAGAGATTCATTATGCTGTTTGACATCATTATATTTGTATGTTTAAACCATGAATAATTCTTCTTCCATAGCAAACTAGCACTATATTATTAAAAGAATTAAACAGTGGAAAAATAGAAGTAGTAGTTAACTAGAAGTTCACCTTGCTGAGTTAAATTCTCCCGTTTAACTCACACCCACTCCACCATGAGGGGATATGAACGAACTTCATGCAAATCTTTTCCTGCACTATACATGCAGGAAAGCAGTTGTTGTTGTTGTGGGTTTCAGCTCATGTAAGGGTAGGATTTTGTCCAGTAGATTATATTGCTTCTGTGCATAATTGACAGACCTGATGTTCTTAAAGGTCTTTTCCAACCTAAATGATTCTGTGATTCTTTGATCAGGGGCTGCTTCTAGAAACTGCCCCAGGAGACCAGAAACCACCACGGGGACCCCTTCCAAATTGGTAGAGGTACAGAGTCTAGTCTGGCAGATGTGGGCCACGTATGTTGAAGCCAACTGCAGTCCGGCATCGGGAACTGGGTCAATGGTATCTTGCGTGGTGTTGCTTTGCTCTGGCCTGGAGGTATCTACATGCCATGAAGAGAAACCCTCGAGTCGCTGAGGAAAGGCCAGGGGGAAGACTCTAATGAAATCGTAAAAATGAAGGGGACATGTTACAGAACTGCTTCCTTTTTCATTCTGGTTGTTTCTTAAGATTATTGTACAGGGTTGTACCACCCCCTCACACACACACCCACACCCACACCCATTTGCTTTGTTTTTCTTTTGGAAAGGAATTTTTTAAAGGAGTGAGCAAACACATGCTACCTTCCATGAGGGAGATCTGTAAAATGCATGTGCCCACAGGATGGATTACAGAGACAACGTTGGCATTAGAGATAATGCAAGTTCCAGTGATATTCCCTGTACAGCAAATGAAGAATTAATCTGGCATCCGCAGTTCTTAGTAGAAGCAGCTCATGCAGTAATGAACTCTGTTATTGTTATTTATTTTTATTGTTACCATCCATAAGGAGAAACATTGGGGCCTGTCCCCATTTGCTTTCCTGCTAGGAGTACGATAGTTCAGTGCAAGAGCGCTACTCAAAAGCATAGGGAGAAGAAGTTTAATGCCACAGTCATACAAGTTACTTCTCTAGAAAACGATGTATAGTCTAGTTCATAACACAGGAAAAACATGGATTAGTCTTACATTCAACTGTATCTGCAATGAATAATGTATATTGCTATTGATTTATAACATTTAACAGAAAGTAAGAGAAGCTATTGTAGTAATCTAGGAAACCGTTAATTTTCCTTAGTTTTTTAAGCTCTTCTTTACCAATGTACTTGGCATTGGACCTTAAAACTTTCACTTCTGATAGAGAAAGTGTAGGGTAAAATGGAATCTGCCTGATAGTCTGGCTGATAGCTTCATTCAGAAAACAATAGTTTTCATCTTTTAATTAATATAATCTGATTCATTCTCCAAACCATATGCTTTTTCATTTTGCTGCTCTTGTCTGTAATCAATTCCTTGATTTTTTCTTCCTGGAAAAAATGTGTAGTTAGGTTATTTTTTCCCACCATTCTCCTGTTAACCCTAACTTTGCCTTCATGTGTGTTACAGTGGATCCCAGAAGGTCTTGACTAATTTCAATAACTAAATAATCTCGGAGGTGGCAGCAGCATTTCTTAATGTTCTGTAATGATTCTGAGAAACAGGATGAAATTTATTGCAATGATGATGTAGAAACTCATTCACTGTCATGAATAGATCATAGTTAAATTGTAGAAACATTTTACATTACAGGTTTACAATAACAAAGTTCAGGGTGAAGGAAATAAATTCAAAACGTGCTCTTCAAGCCTGGAGGTGCGTGTCTCGGTCTTACCTGAGGAGATAAGGAAGCTTCTGCAGAAACTAACTTTATTCATATGATAGAGAGTGACATTGCACCAGAGGAAAAGGGTCATCGCTCCTGAGCTTTAAACAGTCTTTTAAACATCCTACAGCCAGATCTTTAAGTGCTTTGGAGCTAAGGCTGCAGAACTGACCTTAATGTAATATTCCGGAGGGAACTGGCACAGCTAGTGGTGATAGATTTGACATTTTCTTGGCTGTAGTTCCAACCTTTTGGCTGGAGTAGCCTATAGAGACCCTTCGGGATGTGTTTGGTGGCCCCCTGTCCTGTTGTCTGACTACAGATGTGGTTGTCCTGTGATCCAGGTAGAGCAGGAATCAACCATATGGCAGCCACAGGCCTGTCATATATGCCTCCTGAGCCATGATGGGACATGTGAGCAGCCTCCATCATGTCATAAAGGGCATGCGCCCTCCCAGTGTGTGTCAGACAGCAGGCCGTGGAGCTCCAGAAAGCAGGAGAAGGCAATGAGGCAGCCCAGGAGGCACAGCTGACCTCTGGGCTGGGCCCGGGCAGTCTTCCGTTCAGAGCATCCCTTCAAATTAGACAGCTCACTGCCATATTCACTACTTGTGATTAAATCTTTCTCAGGCAAACTGCAGTGTTACAGTCTGGTCAGATGTTTCTTTCAGCTGCAGACAGGCACGTTAATTTAGTTACATGGTCTCAAAAACATCCTTGTTATCAGTTCATAGTGGTTGCCTACTGGGTGTGTACAGTTCCCCAGTAAAGATCTAAAAAGCTCCAGGAAAAACTGGGTCCAGTGGTGCAGAACATCTTCCAAAAGTCTTTCCACAGCCACATATTAACTACTGAATTTAGGCTAACAGCTACAGATCTTCCAACGATGTTGACTTGCTTTCTGGCAATAGCAAGCTCAATAACTCTGCTAAAGCACAATGCTAATCAGTCTCCTATCAAGTCTCTAACCAGCCTGGAAAATGCGTTATCTATTTGAAGAGCAGGAATTCAGGTATTTGGCACTTTTTATTTTTCTGCCTAGCATTTATAATAGCTTTTTCTTGCTATGCTACATCTTCTATGAGAAGCCTGATATATCCTCACAGATCTGTGCTTTTCCACTTCTTTTCCTGTATTGTGAAGGTGCATGAATGCTTAGTTTGTTAATAGATATAATTATGTTTTAAAACACAAGTTCATATAAGAATGTTTATTTCTTGCAACACATTGTATTCTAAGGCTCTGTACCAGACCCACATGATAAGTTATCGTTTTTCTTACAACCATTTTAGATCACTGCTGGTTAATAGCTGATCTTTTAGTGCTTCAGTTAATTTCTTGCATATAAGTCGTCTTTATTTCACAGGTTGCTCTGAAATAAAATTTCTTTAACGACAATTTTCTTAAGAGGTAATTTACTACCATCTCATTTTGTCTGACCTTTAAATTAGTTTTAAACAACCACAATATTAGAACATTTGAACAAATGCAACGCAGATTTATCAAAGTTATTATCCCAAACTGCACTGATACCTAGATACAGAAAATGTGGTAGATCTGCTATCATTTGCAGTTCAGCATTTGATACAGGATCACATATGGGAAATTATTCATCCAGTTCAACAAGGTGGATGTTAGTAGTGGTACTGCAGAATGGAATGGAGCTGAATAAAAAAGAGATGACAACAGGTTATGTTAAATGGAGAACTGTCACACTGGAAGGAAGATATCAGCAGAATTTTTCAAGGATCAATCTAGAGGACTTGACTTACTTAACATTTTAATTAATGATGTTGGCACAAAATGTAGAAGTAGAGGAATGGAATTTGGTGGTGGCAAAATATTGTGAGCCATCATTAATATAAAGGATGATCAGAATATTACACAGGAAAAATGTTCTGACCTTGAGGACTCAAGTAATAGAAATGAGATGAAATTTAAGAGTACGGATGGCACTTAAGGGCTGCTAAAAAGAATTTCTGCTAGAGACTTATCAGTTGAAAATGACAGAGGAGGCAAAAGACCTGTGTGTAACAATCAGTCATAGAATAACGGTGAGTCACCGATGTGATACAGCTGTGAAGAAAGCGAAGTGATCCTAGAAAGTATCAAATGAGATATTTCCTGCAGAGACAGGGAAATGTTAATGTTGTAGCAGCACTGGAGAGTTCCTTTTTGAAAAATGGGGCACCCATTTTTAAGAAAGATTAAATCCAAGTGGAGCAAGCGTTAGGAAGGGTTATAGGGATGATTAGGAAGATGCAGAAGCTTATGTTGTACAATGTATGAGGTTGTGGCTTGTTTAGTCCAGTAATGTAAGGCTGAGAGGAGACTGGATGGCTGCCTGCATGCTCTTTGTGGGGGGGAACCAGCAGTGTGGGAGAAAAGTGGCATTTGACACTAAACCAAATGGATCTGAGTGAATATAGGCTGGAAATTAGAACAACATTTCTAGTTGTCAGATTAATGGGGTCTGAATCAGTAGTAGCAGTGGAGGAAGAAATGGACTGGTTTTAAGATAGAGCTCAGTAAGCTCATGGAAAAGATTGTGTGATGTGATTTGCTGAGTCAGTAGGGGACTAAATTTGCAGGTTTATGAGATCTTACGTTCTTCGTTGCTGTTAATCATCTATGGATGCATCGTATGTGGCACAGCTTGCTTAGACCATGCTAGCTTATTTATCCTCACATTGCGAGAGGCAACCTTTCCTTGCAACGTATCCTCATTTGTACCTAAAATATTGCTCAAAAGTACTCAGACTCAGAAGATTTGTGTATTTGTTAGAGGTACTTTAGACTGTGCAAAAGCTGGATTGTATTCTAAAACAATTATGGAATTATTCTCATTTATGTTAAGGCTACATTACATAATTTTGACAAAGGAAACACAAAATGGGTGTAAATAAAACTGCTGGGCTGCTAAGAGGACATAAATACCAGTAAAACTCAGGTCATCTTTGCTGACATGAGTGCAAACCTTAAAAAATACGAAAAACATAGTGTCTGCTCTATCCCTTGCTATGATCACTTCCACAACGAATTCACTGGAACAGTGTGGTAGTAAGTTTTACTGAAGAGGTTGAATTTGGCTCAGAATATAAAAGGAACTTCTTGGAGGTTATGATCCTTGCAATGTGAATTCCACCAGTAGAAATGCAAATGCACATCATTTCTAGCAGGATAATAAATGTGAAAGTTCTGGGCAGCTAAAAATGTTTATCTTTTGATGCCTGTCAGTAACAATTAACTATACAGGAAAGTTTTCCTATTACAAATATTTGTAATGGGCTAAATTATTTTCTGACTTTAGGAATTAAAAATAATTTAAAAATATATGCAAGGAAAGAAAGGGGCTCTGGCGGACAAAGCAAGTCCAGGTTATCTAATTTCAACTCTGAAGTTCTTCACATTACTCCCCTACAGTAATGGATTTGGGGGGTGAAGGGGTATGTCTTAACATAGCACTTTAAATGACAAGAGTTGTTATTCAAAGAAAGTAGAAGGAAATTCTTAGGGGGGAGCATCTTGGGTTTGCCTGGCTCACATTACTGGAGAATACTTGTCTTGTTTGAAAAATATTTTAGTATTACAATTACAGAACCCTCAGGGCTCTCTTCAGCACAAAGTATCCACTGCTTTACCATTATGGACATTGCAGAACGTTGTGCATTGGGTCCTGCAAAAAAACAGGTCTTCCAGTATAAACATCCTTTTTACAGAAAGTTGAAACAAAAAAAGAATGCAGTATACTGACATGTTGCTAAGCAGCAAAAAGGACATATGTCAAGAACCATCTATGTCTTTTGTATTACTACGCTTCCTTCCCTCACACCTTCATCACACAAGCTGTTATGATTCTTATGTATCCATAATATGGAGAGAAAATGACACAGAAGCTAGTTTTACCTCCATTTCTTCTCCATTTCCTTTTTTAAAGATCGAGTGTTAAAGACAGGTCCCTGCTGGGTCTAAGCTGGTTGAGACATTGCTAGTTTCAGGTCAGTCCAGGGCTTTAGGCATTTTCGGTGTAGTTGATTAATTTATTAGTTGATGGGCATCATGCTGAAGTCTTTTGGGCAAGGGCTACTCTCAGAAATGAAGGGAAAATCTCACCAAAAGGGAGAATATTAACCTTAGAAATAAAATTGGCCTCTTGAGACCATGAGGAGGTCAGCAGTATTCTGCTGCTTTGCTTTGGCTAGGGTAGTTAAGACCTGCAAAATGGTGACTGCCAGAAAAGAAGAGGTAATTTGAAAACATTACCAAGCAGGAGTTTTGAGATGGCTTGCACTGACCATTGACTTGTGTTGCTGACCACGTCTCTTGTTCACTGAAGTAGGTGTAGTTGCTTCCTAGCGAGTTTTCACTGAAAAAGCATTAAGGTCTCCCCCTAGCTCTCTTGCAAACATTTATTTGTGTGAGTAGTTTCAGAGACATGTATTTGTAAAGTGTCTTGTATTAAAGACCTTTTGCTAATTGATTACGTTTTTTGCAAGAATGTATTTTATGGTAATCACATTCCATGGTTTTAAAAGCATTTATTTACTGTGAAACTATCACAGAGCACTTTCAGGACACACTGTCTTCCTGATAACAAATGCCTCCTAAAATGAGAAAGAGCTTTTCTTAATTTAAAATTTCAGTATTGGGATTATTTCTTCTTATTACCGCTATTTAATAATCTCTTCCAGGTAGTTTCATATTTTCAAGGTCAAGATTTTTAAAAGGACTAATGGGACCCAAATTTCTTTTTACTTCTATCAGACCTACTGTGATGAAGTAATGGTGTTCTGCAAGTTGGCGTTGGAACAACAAATTATACATCAGCCAGGATTCATCAGCCAGGGCATACGTCTTTTTCCCTATGTGCCCTATGACTATATGACTAATAAAATGCCTATTTTTATTGTCTGTGGTCCAGCTTCAGAATAATAATCATCCTTGAAGATTAAATTAATGAAAAATCAATTTAGCAATCAAATATTTCAGCCATAGTGGGTGGCTGAGTTAAGAAAGTATTATAAGCAGAATATAATTTGTTCAGCCATATAGGCAGCTGTTGAATTTCTTATTCAGCCATCAATTACTACAAAATGGTTAGCTGAAATTACAATTAAATAATGGTTGCAAACCACACTGTTAGAGCACAGTCACATGTGGAAACAGCTGTAGTTATTTTAAAAGTGACCATTCTTGGTGTTTGCTACTGCTTTTCCTCTGGAGGTGACTGACCTCGGGGCACGTCTTTGTCATGTGCTGCCTTGCCAAGTCATCTTCAGCATCCGCCAAGCCCTCCTTTGAAGTAAGAGCCATCGCAAGGGCCATTGTGGTGTCTCCCCGTGGGCTTGTAACTCCCAGCAGGACGACAGCCAGCAGCTAAGGCTGGTCACGTCTTGCATTGCTCCCACTCTGCCTGCTTCGTGGGTTCTGCCTGTGGGCATGGGCCTTTGCTCACGAGGAAGCCATCCTTAACCCCTTTCATGGTGACACAGCATGCTTCGTGCCTGTATGCAAAGAGGGATAAGCTTTATCTGAATAATATCCATTTACCGGCTGCTACTGGGATGACTCTTGGAATGTGGCTGCTATAAGTATTTAAACAGTATTTACTGTCCTACAATTATACTTCTATGAAAGTATGTATAGATTAAGAACTAGGCTGTAATAGCAGTATTTTCAGTGAAAATATTTGCAATAAGCTTTCTGTTTCAGTCTACCACATGTTCAGTACCCATCTGTATGACATGAGTGAAAATAATTAATTGCTACTTGGTGAAATAATTGCCCCCAGTTTACTGTGCACCATAGGACATTATAGAAGACATTGGAGAGGCTTTGAAATTTGCTCTCAAGATTTTCAAGGGAAAATTATGATAAATTAAGGAAGACTTTAGATCTCATCATAAGCTTGTGATTCTACTTCAGGGCTCAACTGCTCACAGAAAATCAGTGACATCCTCACGTGGGCCAAGTCTTTCCTTTTTAGTCATGGTACAAGGGGTTTTTAGTATTTACCATCTCTCTCACAGAGCATTATATTCTCACACATTCTAGAGGAAAGGTGGTTCTCTGCAAGCTTACCTGTTGCAATATTTCCAGCTATCCAGTTTTAAAACATTTGCTAGTAGGCATATGTATGCAATGCACCATGAACAAATGCCAAAAAGAAATCTCATAAAAACTTATTTTGTGTATTGAAAGAGGATGTGGGTTCAAGGGTGCTCCAATACCGCACCACTACTGTGTCTTTTTAGTAGTTTTACAGGTAGGTGTTTGCTATTAGGTGTTTGCTATTGTTAAAAGTGACAGCTACCTCCCTCTCTTTAGGCAAGTCTTTTAAAAAGAAGTGTCATTTACATGTGGTTTGCATATTTTAATTCATAATTTGCATATGCTAATTGACAGTGCATTGCAGCAGCAAATGTTATTGCATGTAGTCAGCCTAAATTGTAAGGAGTTACAGGAAAGTTTGTCTGCTCAAATGCAGGGTTCCTTCTCTATCTCCGCAAAGACTGAACTGCTGTTGGCTCTCCCCAGTGATGCTGGAGGGGTTCTGTATTGCAAGCTTCAAAAGCCTAAGTAAATAAACACAGTGGTCTGTTTCCTATTTTCAAAGTGTATCTTGCAAATCTGGAAGAGAATCATCCCTTGCTATCTATGTCTTTCATGACAGCAACTTTGTGACAGATCGTGTAGAGATTTGCTCTCAAAATGAGCCTACATTTCTGAAACTTTTCCAGGTAACAAGGATCCTAACTTCACCAGTAAGTTCATACATGAAGTGAATGTCTATGTAACCATGCAGAGTCAGGAGGCAGAACTGTGGTGTAGAGTGAACCAGATGAACACACCACTTTGTAGCATGGACTGTCATGCGGCAGAAAACAGCAATGCTGCAACATGAGATTCATTTCTGCGGATCGCCAGGGTGTTTTCCGAGAACAAGCAAGATCAGTGGGATACTCAGAAATATGTATTGGAGGAAACATCCAAGTTTTTGCTCAAAAAGGTGTTAGATACAAAAGGACACAGTAGGGAATAACTCCTTTAATGATATTTAGGTTGCTGAATATTGCAACTGTTGACCCATACTGGAATAATCTTATAAAGGGAGCCCACTGGGATCCTTCCGCTCTCTAGCAGACACACTGGCATCAGTTCATATATTTCTAGGCCACTATGTTTCAAACAAGAGCAGATTCATATTACTACTGTCAGTGATGCGTTGAGAAAAAATAGTGAAAAAGACAAAAAGAAAACCTGCATAATTTTCCATTATAGTGACACCAATGTGGTATCAATAATATGGACCATCCATCTTGCAGTAGTGTATTCCTGTGGCTAGCAGATGTGCAAGTGGCTGATGACTCTTTCCTTCAACATATCTAATGTTGCCAGTGGACCAGTTTTTATTTGAAGTTTCAGCAAAACTCCTGCTTAGTATCACATTTAATAAAGACAGTGTAGTAATTCCTGGTAAATTGAGGGGAATGATCCCTAGATGGATAGGTAGTTGGAAGAACCCCTCATAATTATCATCTCTCTGTGCCCGTTAAGAAACATCCATTGGCAGTCACCCTCTTGGGACTGGTTTGAAAACTTGGCAGGGAGCACTGCAACATTTGCCTCAGATGTGTCGCCCCAACATACCACGGTCAGTATAGTGAGTACGGCGTATGGGAAGGAGTTCATTATTCCACGTCAGTCGGCTAGTTATATAAAGGTTAGGTATTTCAAATAAAACACTATATAATATACAAAAATATTCTTAATTTCTGGAATTTTTGTCACTAGGGAGACAGAAAAGACACCCACAGCACAGATGTAATTTTTTTCATGATACTGGAGTGTAAACGTAGAAGTTTCTCTGAAAAAAAGTAAGAATTTTTCTTGGTTTCTGATTGCATTTGGGTTAAAATTTACTCCTTATAAGATAAACACCACTTTTTCTTGACACTGTTAAGAATGTCATTCCTCAAGTGTAGCTTGTAGCTCTGATGCAGTAAACAAAAATGTTGTTTTGTTAGTACTACCATTTGCTCTTAAATCTTCTCACAGTTGCATGAAAACCTGTGTTCCGAAATTCAACCATTCCCATCACCTTTCTTGAGATTCTGCAGTTTTGGGTGCATTTATCACTACTCAGAACATACGGAGCACCAATAATTTAACAAACAAGTGGCAAACAAATTCTTCAATGGAAAGGCTTTGGGTGACCTTCTTGTGAGTGACTTCCATGTGAGTACCTCTTTGAAGGACATTGAATGGAGCAGACAGCTTACGACATCGGAGAATAAAATGTGAATGGATGACATACAAGTGATGAAACTTGGGGGGAAAAAAGCAGGTGGAAATAACAGAGGAGGAGCAAAAGTTCAGCTCCCCTGTGCCGCATCCCCACGCAGAGCAAAGGCTTTCTGTGAAGTTGCCTCTTTGGGGGTGTAGCGTGCCATCTGCCTCAGAAGTGGTGGATTTTTAGGAGAGATTAGAGGTGAGAAATGTCACTCAGAGCCACTGCTTGTGACTACGCTGCACACCACCTCATGGGAATAGCTCTGGGAAATCAAACGCGTGCTGCTTTGCCGTCACAATGTGCGTATGGTTAGAAGCTCCTGTTCCACCCCAGTAGGATATTGCGTGAGTGTGTAGGCACAGAGGATTAGCCTGAAGAAATTCGGAATCACTTTGCTAAATGTTTATTGCTCCAGGAGTGGGCACATTATGTAGACACATAGAACATACTGTAAAAGAGGGTTGGTATTTTCTTCTTTCAGAAGTATAGGTCCCTGTATATTGATATGGATTTAGGTGAGATTCGGTTACATGGTGTGGCAAAACCAAACCACCCCATGAATCTTTTCTGCAGTTACATGGCATCTGTGGTGTTATAACGTGCAGTCAGTGTGGGCACCTACTGGGTGCAAAAGCCCAAGGGAGAAGAGCTGTTAGTATCACATTGGTTGGTGTGAACTTGTGTACATTCAAATATTTAATGAGTTATTTATAAGTTCCAAGCCATAGCTCAGATCTTGAAAGTAATTTCACTCTTTTCCAATGGCAAGCAAAATAGCCACCCCTTTTAAGGACCACATGCCTCCAAAGTTCTTGTGAAGGCAGGAAACAACAAGAATTTCAGGCTCAAAAGCCTGTGAGAATAAACTCCCTCATATGATTTTTAGCACTTCCTAACTCTAACCAGATGTGAGGTATGCAAGAATAACCTTTTAATGTATATTTCTAGCTGTGCTGCTTCTAGGAACAGGAGGATAGGAGGGATGTGGATAAAGTACTGTATAAAATATGAGAGTGCTGATCCAAAAAAATTTTAAATGTCATGTTCAGTCCAAGGTTTGTGCAGAGGTCTGGGAACAGCTCTTATTTGTCTAAATTGCTTTCCTTATGCCTCACTGTGGGCGATTTTCCCTCCTTTCCTATTTTTTGTAGCAAAATGACATTTCAGTTTTGAGTTAATCCACAATTTTGCTGAAAAAAAATTTACAGAACTGAGTTTGTATTAGCGAGTAGTTGCAGAGCAAAGCCCCTGTTTTCTGAGGCTTTCAAGTTGCACGCACTGTGCTTTATTGGCATGATCCAGGCACATAAGGAGGAGAAGCAGTGTAGCTACCTGTCCTGCATCAGAGCACGGCATTCCTCCTCTGCCCTTACCCCTTAGATGGCTAATCTCACAAAAATTAAGATTATTTTCTTCAATTCCTCTTATCATTACATGAGCAAAATTCCTGCTGTTTAAGTGGAGATCCATGAGGTACCAGGATTTGTCCTTGAATAATGTCTGAAGTAAGACCAGGATTAACAGGGGAAAAAATAATTTGAAAATATTCATGTGTGAGTGTAGTGAAGGAAGACTGGCTTTAGGCAGAGGTATTTTTCTATGCTTATGGTGAAAAAATGACTTTTTAGGAGTGTTACTTGCTATTACTCTTCTCTGTAATGGATGCCCACAACATAACAATTTTGGACTGGCATTTTCTGAGTTTTATTCCAGCACCTTTTTTGTTTGTCTTATAACAAAAGTATGAATTGGTTCCTACCAAACTTACTATTATATCGTGTTAGGCTTTGTAAACAAATAAATCAGCTAACTATTCACTGCAGTAATCACCACACAAATTTGTTTCCAGATCCTGAGCTGAGTTTGCAATACTGCTGGTAAAAAATATATTCTTAGTTGTGAAACATGTACAAATTATTTGAAAGCCAGGGGGATATTTCAAATGTGTATGTGTACAGCACCATATCTGCATGTTTACATTGCAAGGTGGAGTATCTTATTTTTTTTTTATTGAGAGTCCTGTTTGACCATAAGGAGTGTGAAAGAAATAAAATTAAATTGGTTTGCCCACATTAGGTGATTTATGTACATTTTTCAAATTTGGTAGATTTTGAAAAAAATATATTTAATTTGTCAAAAAAGTATTTTGAATTAGATAGTCATATTCATGTTAAGATATCAGAACACAGAGTTATCAATCTGGATCATTCTCCCTGATGTCAACAGGGATGCTTATTGGCATCAACACTATCAACACCGCTGAAAGGTAAATGTTATTCCTAAGCCTTTAGAGAAGAACTTCCCACCTTGAATTTCTTCAGTGCTGTAAGAAAATATGTTCCAAGAGAAATTTTTTTTTATATGTTTCCAGTCTGTGATCATAAAGCTTGTAAATATTTTTCTGTAATTAAATTAAGAGTAGTTAGGTTGATATTTGGAGTATGGGGTTCCCTGTGATCTCATTGTACTTGGATGTTAATAGCTATTAGTAGCCATGACTTCCATGTGTAATTGAAGGCAACCATCACCTTTGTAGCTTTCCACCTGATCGTTTTTGGAAGCAGGTATGATGGACCAGGGCACGGATCATGTCACACTTGTCTTTTTTTTTTTCCATTTTTTCCTTAGGCTTTTAGTTTGGCTGTTGTCAGGCACAGGTGTCAGTCTGGGTGGGCATTTGGGCTGATCCCGTGTGGTGGTTGTTACGGTTTATCTTCAGGGGGTCCCTGAAGCTGTCCTGACAGTGGCAGTTCAGCATTGCCAGGGGAACTGCATCTTACCTGTAGTGGTTCCAGAAATCACACTGAGTCATTCTAGCAAAAATATATCAAGAGGATGATATAATGACTCTCTGTGAAATGTGGAAAAAATGTATCATACAGCTGAAAGGACAGAAAACATAGGAAGAGGCTATTTCAACTTCAGCACAGATTTGTTACAGCACTTATTACTGGTGTTACCTTTTTCACGTTAAGAGCATTCTGCATTACTTGCTGCATAAAATTTTATTAAAAGCTACGTATAACGTGCATTCTGACTGAAGCTTATAAACCTGTTACATTGCTTGCCCTTTTCTGAAAGAGGTTCTTTATCATTTGACGTTATTTTGTCAGACATCTGATTTGTATAGCTGAACACAGGGCACTTGCTTTCATTTTAAGGGTAATAAACAAGCTGCACTTTTAAAACCAACAAAACATTTTTAAATGGTAGAATATTTTTCCTAATTATTTTGTCTAGTGTGTTGAATAGCTTTTTACTTTCTCTGCAGTTAGCTTCCATGAGCTTGAAAGGGAAAGAGAGTGCAAAAGCAAGCTTTGCTGCAGAAAAAAAGAAATCAAAGCCAACCACCAATGGCTTTTTGAAAAAGAGTGTTCTGGTTGTTATAAAACATGTATATAACCGACAACTGATATTATCCACTGGTGAGATATTGTTCATATGTCTACAGCATAAAATTACCAGAAAAATCATGCTGGTTATCAATCCACATGTGCTCAATGCAGTTTGAGGATTTTGAGAGTACCATGTGTATCTTTTATCATATCACTGTAACCCCTCACCTCTCACCAGTTCTCCAGACACGTTCCCCACTATGTTATGTCCCTTTTGATGCACATATCAACACATTTCACCTCTGATGTTTTTCACCTGAATGTGGACCGTGCTGTGATGCTTGACTGACAGTGCTTGAGCATGACGTCCTGTGTTCAGGAAAGGAACTGTCTTTCTCCTTCACATTGCCTACCTGTGGGTTTCAGCCTTGCCACGAAAAGAAGTGTTCCAGTGTTGAGGAGGTCAGCTATGCCTATATGGCAAATGCCTATACGAGCCTGTTCTGCCCACATGCTGAGCTGCCCAGATGCTGTGAGACCATTTTCATCTGGCTCGCAGCCCAAACAAACATATCTTGCCTCTTCACAGGGTTTACTTGCTCAGACGTGATGCCATGCTATGCAAACATGTAGCTTTTGGGTTATTTGGAGTGTTAGCAGAGCAAGTTGGTGTCTGCATACAATATGTTTTACAGACACATTCGTGGCTCTGTTTACACTGTACTAACCACAGCGAAGTACTAGCTTTAACTAACTTAAACTAGCTGCCATAAGTGCTGTTAGTAGCTTTCTCTCAGCAGAAGAGAGTTTGTGGAGAGCTGCAGAAAGCATCCAAGAAGGGTAAACTCTGCCTGAGCTGGGCCCTCACAGCCTGCGTTTGTCTTCAGGCTTCTCATCAGGCACGGTGGTGCTGGTGTGAGATGCTGTTCTGGCAGATACAAACTGGACTGAAACCAAAAATAGGGTTTATCAGAGTTGCAGCTAATGAAAGGTTTATGTTGCTGTTGACTTTGCCTGGATGTAAATCAGGAGCTTTAAAAGTGAAAAGCTATCCACTACACATGGTACTCTGTCTCAGTCATTCACAGCTTCTCTTTTAATGTTTCTAAGGGTGAAAGGGACCTATGCATTATTCAGATCAGTACTTTGTCAGTTGTTTATTCTTCCCTCATATAGGCTGTAAATGTTTAATAGTATTTCTAGAATACATGTAAGATCTTTTTTTTTTTTCTGCCTCAGCTTCCCATCTCAACATGGTTCAGAGGAGAGAGTGGAGATCAGAAACTGGTAGAATTATGTTTGTAGACATCTGTCTTCAGAACAACTTTGCACCAGCAAATATAGCACAACAGATCTTCCTACATGCTTTCGTAATGATAGCTTGAATATTTATACAGTCTGGGGGAGGGGAAGATCCCTACCCTAGTGGTCAAATTCTTTGCAGGTGGTAATTGGGTAATTGGTGTGGTTCCAGTGACCTGCTTAATTTTTGTGGATCAACAAGAGATTAATCAAGGTGATTGCTCTGAAACGTGTGCATTGGTCAGTTAACCCACCACCGGCACGAATGTGCTGCAGAAAGGCAGACACAGGTTTTCTGCAACAACTACGCTTAGGTTTTGAGTTCTCTGTCAAGGTTCTGCCCCAGACCAGCTTGGGTACCTGCATAAAAGAATTGTGGCAGTGAGGGTATGGCCAATATGACTTTATCTTAATGTCATTTTGCTTGTAGTTTTACATAATTTTTTGTTTCATGCCGTGTTTAGTATTCTGCTAGGTCAGATGAAGTCAGGGGTCAGGGGTGTGCTTGACTTAATACAACTGGATGGTTTGCCTGGTTTTTGTCTGTTCTTTTTGGTGTCCTGTCATTTGAATTTTATGTTTTTGCCTTTATTTCTTGAGACGACTTTTCTGGGTATCATTTTCCGTGCTGTGTTGGTCCTTTCTGCTGGTACAGATTGCATTTGTTCATCTAAAATGCCTGTCCTGCACAATTCCCATCATTTTTACGGTCTTACATTTTGTCATTTTCTGCTTGAGTTTGGTTGTGGTTTGTTATGCTTTGACAGTGGTTTGTCATATGGCTGTGAATAACCTCTTTGGCTTGCCTTTAAAACTTTCTTCTTTGCAGTTGTTGAACAAAGTTAACTGAAATACTCTTTCTTCAAACAGAATGATTAGCACAGCCAGAAGCGTAAGTGGCTGTATACTGCTACTAGGCAAACCATTTGTTCTGGCTTATTCGTATTCAGAGTGCACATTTTTTATGCAAATATAAATATTCTCTTCGGTAAAATATTCATGTATAGATTTTTGCTGGGGAGTGATGGTTTTGGTTTGTAAGATGTGGAAGTTTTACAGTTAAAACTGGAGCTTCCTCATCTAAGGTATGTCTTTTGTCTGTGGAAAAAGAATGTGGGTAACCCCCACAAACACTTCTCCCCTCCAGCCTAAAAAAATCAGCTTAGACCATAGGCTTCCTCAGAAATGTGCTGGCCATGAGAAATTCTGAATTGTTCAGTGTGGGATAAGGGTCTGGTCTGCTCAGTACTACTAGAAACCTAATTCAGTTGTTTAAACAGCAAACTGCACAGGCTCTGAGTTTTCATTTTAGGATCGGTTAGCAGATTCCCTGAGTTCTTAGTGTTGTCACTGGATACAGAGCGAAAACTTAAAGCTTGATTCTGGGACAGAACTGTGCAGGGCCAGTGCTCTACTATTTGTGCTTGAATTTGGAGGTGCTGGTTATGAGACCCGCAGGAAAGGAGCTAAGAGTTCAAGCTGACTGCAAGCCAGCAACGTGCCATTGCAGCAAAGCAGCCAGCAGCCTCCTTGGCTGTAGCAGGGAGAGTTTGAAGGGGGTGATCCTTCCCTCAGTGCTGGTGGGACACATCTGGAGTAGGGTATTCCATTTGGGCTCACCATTTAGAAGGAAGACATGTTTTTACTACCAGAGAAGAGCCATGAATATGATTAAGGGCTTGGAGGATCTACTGTAAGAGGAGAGGCTGAGAGCGCTGAGACTGTACAGCCTGGAGAAGGGGCATCAATGTGTGTAAATATGCGATGGGGTCGGAGTAAAGAAGACAGAGGCAGACTCTTCTCAGTGTTGTCCAGTGAAATGCATGAGGCATTGGGCACAAAGTGAAACACAGAAAATTCCATTTAAACATGAGAAAAAGCATTTTCCTCGAAGGATAGTCAAACACTGGCACAGGTTATGTAGAGAGGTTGTGAAGGCTCCATCCTTGGAGATATTCAAAACCTGACTGTACACAGTCCTAGGCAACCCACTGCAGGTGACCCTGCTCTGAGGGGGGGTTGCACCAGACGATCCCCAGAGGTGCCCCCCAAGCCCAGCTGCCATCCTGTGCAAGGGATCTTGGGCTCTGCCGCTTGAGCTCCACATCCCCTGGTCCAGACTGCCTTAGCCCGAGGCTGAAATACTCTAGGTAGGAAGACTGAATTTTGTAGTGAGCAATTCTTTAAAGACTGGTAGTGTGCTGCCAGTATAATTAGGAAAGGGTTGGGAGGAAACTTTACTGTAACAGGTAAGCTGGCAGAGCCTTAATGAAAAACTACGCTGATGCAGTTTAGCTCTGTACTGAGACACATAGGGCTTTTCATAGTTGTTTTCTGACTATTTTCACCAAAATTAATTATAGTAAAATATCGTGTCTCTTTAGAGAGATGGCGGATTTAAGGCTGAGTTGCAGATTATGTGTTTATGAGAATAGGGGTCATAAGGTGTTGGAGTTAAACCGAGTTCTCATTGTCGTGAAGTTTCTGTTACTTGTTCTTGACTCAAGTGTGGTTTAGAGGATTGAGGTGCTAGTTACAGGCTTTCGAGAAAGGGAAATACACTGTCCGCTGAATCACAATTATACAGGCAAATCCTCACCAGGGTAAAACAATGTTAGAAAATAATTATTGGAGAAAAGGCAGCATCAAGCCTAACACCATGTTTGAATGACACAGGATAGAGGGAACTGGAGAGGGAAACCTAGACATTTACAATTTTATAAGCTTTAGTATTTTCGGTTGTAGCTTTTAACTGTAGGCAGTATTATTGACGTAGAATAAATAAGATATTGCAGATACCATGAAAGTGTCAGGGATCAAAAGAAAAACACCCCAAACCATTGGGTTCTGGATGTGGGAAGGATTCAAGTCACTCAGTCTCAGAGCTGAATCCATCTTACTCATCCCACTTTGCAGTTTTGTTACAAAATTGAGGACAAAGGCAAAATGGTTGGAAACTTTAGATTTCCCCAATTTCCATGAAGTGCTAAGTAGATCATTAAAGATACAAACAAAATTGTAAGGACATGAGAAGAATGTATATACAGCTAATTTTACTCCTCAAAAAGCTGTGCTTTATTAGCGATATGAAGGTCATACTTCCACTGTCTTCTGAACTTCATGAGCTTAAAATCTGTAATGTCTGTAGATGATACAGATGTTTTCTGAATGTTTAAATGCAATATAGTCCATAGTGACAGTATACTAGTATACTCTAGTATATCATTATTATTACTACTGTTGTAATAGACTTTAAATCATACATTTAATTTTACTTAATATTTAATTTGTATAAATAACTAGACATTTCCTGTAAGTGGAAATTAATCATATATTGTAAGTTGTATTCAATAAGAGTCTAAATGATAGGAGCCCAATCCTACCCACTTAGATAGGGAGAAAAAAAGGACAGGTCTGTGTGTGCCAGATTCTGCCTTGGATACATGTGGGTGGTTTAATCAACATGGCCCACACGTCTCTGAAACAGAATTTGGACTTAGACTGTCTTTTCACTGCCTTTCATGCCATACTATCAATCTAACAGTAGCTTTTCCTGGGAATTGACAGATTCATGCTGTTTGGGTTTGAATCTGCTCACCAGATAAGGTCTTCTAAAGTTGGAGGAGCGTTCCCACGAGCAGCCTGCCTTGTGGCTCTTCCCGAGAGCAGGTCACCGTGCTGAAAACTGGAGCTTTACAGTTGCCCAGCTTCATGGAAGGAACCCTCCCTCCACGTCCCAGCCAGATGGGCTGTGTCTGGGAGGGAACACACCTCATGTGCTATTTCACTGGGGCAAATGTGGGCAAACAGAGCTATGGGCAGAATATCAGCAATGGCATCACTATGTAACTCCATGAAGTTTTGCTTTGTACTGTTTTGTTTATTTCAGGTAAAAAAACATATGTAAATGGACATGCCAAGCTCTGGCCCACACAGATGTCAATTAGCCATGCCCAGAGATGTCAATTAACAATTAACAGAAAGCTCAGGCTTTTCTTCTGCTGTGCTCGGGAAGCTCATTTGCAATCAATGGGAAGTCTTCTCCTGGCTTCCCCAGCCCTTACGTCTGGCTGAGGGAGAGTTAGTTGTAGCATCTCCATTTAATTAGTGAGATCCAACCGTGATAATCTCTCAAGCAAGAGACTTTCATGGTCTGCCTAGTGCTTGACAGGACAGCTCAGCATCTGGTGTTGGGAGCCAAAAAACCCCACAGCCCCAACCAGTGGAGCTCCTGAAGCGTATCCATAGCACGTAGACAAGATAATCAGCTGCAGGCTGCACCAGAGCTTCCAGACAGAGCTCCTTTAAGCTATAGGCACAGGGTGGTGTTTTCATTCTGTTGCTGATTCTGTGGAACTTTTAAGGGCTTTTTACATTTTATGGTCTTATATTTATCTCTATTTTGTTAGTTATTTTATATCCTAGCTCTAATTGAAGACATAGGACTTGACAGGATTCAGAACTGCAAAAACCAGCCTGGAAGCAATAAAACCAGTATTTTTGTTTCACTGATTAACACTTCCATTGTTTCACTTCTATACCAACTTGGCAGTTATCTTACATGGTGTGTATGTATATGCTAAATCCAAGTCTCTGCCCCTGACAGCTTCTACTGTAAAGGCAACACATGAGCAGGTGAGTGAGCAAGGAGGGGTTTGCTATCAAGCCCTGCTTCTGCAAAGAGGCCGTGAACCTTCATTCTGTAGAGAGACCATTGAGATTTTGACAGCCTATCTTTGGGACACAAAGGGAGGAAGTGTTCTTCTATTCCTAGCCCACAAATAATACCAGTTTCCTGTGAAGTCGAAAAACATGTTTACTTTCTATTCTATTCAAGTCTTCCTTGGGAGAAAAAAAAAGCCAGCAGTACCATCACCACCACATGGTGTGTGGTGGTACCACAATTACATTACAAACTATTTTTTTAACTGGCTTTCTGCCCATGGCTAGTCCAAGTCTGACAAAAACCCTGAACTTCACAAATTATGGCCATTCCCACCTAGATTGTTGGACTTTCTGGCTCAATTTGGGAAGGAAAAATAGTTCTAGACTTAAACATATTCCTGAGAGAATAAAGTATTTTACACTCAGGCAAACATATTAGAAGGGGAAATAAATGAAAAGAAAGCATGAAAATAAGGATTGCTAGGATCAGGATGACAGAGGGGCACACGAATAGTTACCGTTGCATGCCCAGGCCAAAAAGCAGGAGCATGACCCAAGTGCCTCTTTCCCCAAGAGTCAGGCCTTGGGTGGTTTAATGTGTCAGATGGTTTCATTCTTTTCTTTAGAATTCCCTAGGAATGATTCTTAAGAAGTTATATATAATATAACTCTTACTGACCTATGAAGCTTCTTGCCTGTGTTCATAGATTGAATTAACTGATTTCTGGACCACTCACATTTGGGGCAGTGTCACAAATCTACCTGTCTTACTTCAATTCTAAAATTGTATTTAGGTCTCTGATCCACCAGAAAGGTACACAGAATCACATGTAGCCAAGCCATTGCACCACTGAATAGGCTAAAGGTACATCATTCCAGCGGATGACAGCATTATATTTTGTGCAAAACACTCATCACTTCAGATATGTCTTTCTTAAGGACATTTTCATGAAAATAACTGTTACCTGTTGCTAAATCCAGCTGATCTTTGTTAGTTTGCTTTGCTGTTTGGGGATTTGCTAGCACAAATGAAGCCAACAGTAAGGGGCAGTGCCCGCCTCGAGTGGGTAATTGTACTTCCTCAGATACTCAGCTAGGGATGAAGGATGCTGCCCAGGACAAAATGATAAATTAAAGCAGCATTCCAGTGATCTGGAATTAATGCCTGAATGCTGAGGGGCAGGTGAATTTTCCTTCTAGTATATCCAGTATCTTACAATGCTGGGTGTCACATTTCACACTGTTAAAAGGTCTTTTCTGGGTAATGTGACTGGAAGAGCCTGTTAGTATTTGTGTAGATGCAGGTCTGCTTTCCTAAGCCTGAGTACTGGGCTCAGAGCCTCAGCTTCTGCAGTCATGGCTATTCCAATGTATTCTTGCAGGCAGATGATATACCATCTCTTATTAACATTGTTTGATAAGTCCCATTAAAAAGCCTTCTTTCTATTTATTTATAATTTTGCCAAACTTGACCCAATAAGGGTGAAATTGGTTTTGCTTTTAGCTAGTTCTTTTTTATTTGAGCCAAAAAGGATTCTCTTTTCCCCCCAAATGGACAAATATAATTTTGTCCATGTTACAAAAATCTTGCAATTTTGTTTTTCAAATGCCCAAGAATCTGTATGCTCTGGAGTAGGGTTGCTTACCTTTGTGGCAGGGGTTTCCCTTTTGTCCTCTTTGTGGAAATCTGACTGAATTTAGCAAATTTATAAATACTTGGGGGAAAAAAGCACCCATTCTCAAGTACTCAGTGCAGGCTTTACTAGAGTTTGACAGCTAAAACTTCCGAGGACTCCCTTTCCCAGGAATGTAGTAAGGCTCCTTGTAGGAGCCCAGTGGGGCTATCCACATGCCAGCTGCAAAGAGTGGCTAGACCTGTCAGCTCAGGGCTATGTGGACTCATGGACATTTCCACTGCAAAGTCCGCAGGGAAGGCTCAGCCAGTGCTGCATGCGAGAACAGGAAGTTTGTCCTTCTCCTGCACTACAGGAGGATGCACCTGGGATCCAGGTGGCCCTACAAAAGAACCAGCTTGGCCTGAATGTGGAGGAAAGAAGAAGGAATAAGAGGAAAGAAAAGAGAAGGGAATAAATCAGGGCAAGATGACATTGATATGGGAGAGGGGAGAGGAATAGTAACTGGGAGGAACATGGTTTAGTGGTTCAGTGGTGGGATGGCAGGGTTAGGTCAACAGTTGGACTTGATGATCTTAAAGGTCTTTTCCAACCTAAATGATTCTGTGATTCTATTCATACTCCCATGCCCAGGAAAGGATTGTATGTATGCACGCAGCAGATCTGGGGGTGCACACATGTATGTGCTTGAATGCTCAAATACACAGTTATGTTTTCGAGAAGAAAAAAATCAAGGAAAAGCCCTTCACACTTCAAGTGCACAACATTTGTGATGATCCCTAGACTTTATAAGAGCTGTTCCACAGCCTTTTGTTCTTCTTGGAAATACCATCTCCTGCACAAATAAGCTTTATTACTGCTTTATACTGAGTTTCATATTTATCCTAGAAATTAAATGATCTTTTTAAGCCATTGAGTGCTTCAGGAAGAGAATCAAAACCTTGAAACTGCTTCAGTCTTCTGTGGCAAGGGAACGTGATGAGCCAAGGACAGGTCTGCTTATTAATACAGGTTTCTGTGAATGTTTCTTCTGGAGGTGAATATTAGCTATACTTGTTTATGCTGGACATTTGCATTAGCTGATTTCAATTTTACAGGCAGACAGGGTCTGCATGTGCATCTGTTGTTGAAAATCAGGTTCCATGGGGCATATCCTTGTGTGCACCTCTATTCCTCTTCATCCTTTTGGTCCCCCACTTTGTTGTTCACAGTAGCATATCCCTGTGGCAAGCATAGATAATGCTTACTAGGAAAAGCAATAAGTATAAGGTGGTTAATGTATTTCTAGCCTTCTTTCATGTGCTGTAGCTGTGAATACAAGGCAAAAAGCCACACCATATGACCATGCTACTTTGGGAATGGTCTATAAACTGCAGTTAAAATAGTTTCAAGATATTTATGCAGTGCATAAGTCACATGAATAGAGGTTTATCACAATCAGTAGGAATGCTGGATTTTCATATCACACATTTGCTGCTTAGGATGATTAGCAGGAAATTTAATTTGCACTAATTAGCCTTAGGGGAGCAAGAAATTAACTTGATGGGTAAATTGCACGTTTTACTATATACCATACCAACATGGAAAAATTTGAGTTAAAGCCTGAGTTGAGTCCTATGCTGATACACTGGACTTCAGTTTTTCTAAATTAAATTAGAAGACTGTAGAAAATTAATATATGCATGGTGAGTGGGTGGGTTTTTTTAGGAGCTAGAGTCACAGAATAGTCTTGTTCAATGTATTCATTGAATTGTCAGCCACTTCCAAAGAGTGTGGTATATTTTTGTACATTAAATTACATTAATCTCTAATATTACAGCAAAAGCTTTAACAAGTCCTAATTTTCTATATTTGTATATTTTCATTATATAATGTGTGTTATGACTGCACATGCAATATTCCACATTGTAATGCACAGAGCAGAAACAGTTTTCACAGAAGTACTGTGAAAACACCATACTTTTTAATTTACAACACCCACTTGCAAATACATTTTTAGGGTCAGGAGCCTTTGTTCATATGCTGGCAAAATTCCTATGAAAATAATTTTTTTTAGAAATTACTCTTGAAAGTGTACAGCAAATGAGGGAGGCATGAGTCACTGCATAGTCCTAATAGGCAAATAAGAATTAGGAACTAATAACTCTAATCTTGCCTGTTGATGGGGACTTTTCTGTCTCAGTTTAGATCGCTTGGGTTTTCCCTCTGTAAAATGGAGACAATTTTTATGTATCCACCACTCAGAATTACTGTGGATTGATTAATGCATGCAAAGCAATGACTCATTTGGTATGGAAGTATCAGTCTATTATAAAATGAAGTGTTCTGTCATACCAGGCTTGTGGTTGCACCCAAATTTATCTGTAAAAAAGGAGATGGAAAGCATCAGTTGCATGCAAGATAACTGCCTTTGATGTCGGTGCTTCTGCTAGTTTTTGCATCTGAAATAGACCCAGAAGCTCACTATTACTGTTAAGGATTCGGAGTTAGACCTTGTAGCACTTACCTGCAACTGCTATTGAAGTGAGAGGTGTGAGTTCAGTGAGAGTTTTGACTGAGTAAATATTGCAGAACTGGGTACCTTGAGTCCATAGTTCGGGGTTTAAGTGGTGCATGTCAGCTAGTTCAGGTGTCTGCTCAGACTTTCTAGCCCGTGACATAAACACTTCTGGTCTAAAGAGAGATCTCAGATAGACCTGTGGGTAGTCATATATTGTGTAACATGTATTGTATTGCATTCTCAGGTCCTTCTTCTATCCCCAGGACTCTGATTTCTCAGCAGTAGCTCTCCTATTCAATCAAGAGTGTGTGTGCATGTGCACGTGTATGTGTGGGTGGGTATATATAAATATACATGTGCCCACACACAGACAAACATATATGTGCACACAACCCCCCTATATAAATGTGCTTTGCCTTTTTGGGTGAGTGAGTATATTTCTGTAAATGCTCACCACTTGTATTTATACATTTATGAGTAATATCCAACTTTCAATCACAATTGACACCATGTGGCTTTCTGTATAATAATTACTTTGGGACAAAAACCCTTGCAGATGGTTTTAAGAGTGACTCTAACTCACCATCAATGTAAAAAGATTAAATAAGATGAGCCCACTCCCTCTGAATGGAATAAGCCATTTTCATTGATTTCTATGGGAGCAGGCACAACTTCATTTCTACAGCAGACAGAGAACATGTATTATATTCATTAAATGAAAGTTTGATTTCATTGCGCTTAAAATTATTCATGTTCTGTTAGCAAATTATTTGAGATTTTATAACCTAGAGCATTTGCTGAATTCTGCTTTGTATTTTCCTCACAGCAATTGGAAGAACCCTCATTCCTCGTTATTTTAGCACTGTCTTTGAAGGAGGTGTAACAGACCTGTATTACATTCTCAAGCACTCAAAAGAGTCATACCACAACTCATCCATCACAGTGGACTGTGATCAATGCACCATGGTCACTCAGCATGGAAAACCCATGTTTACCAAGGTAACAGGGAAGACTCAATAAAGCATGTTGTTCGTTTGGGTTTTTTATTGTTGTTTTTTTTCTTTTTCAGTGTGTATAAGGATGAAAAATACTGGCTGTTGCATTTTTCTGGTAGACTGAGATTATTTCTAATACTGAAAACCCTTGAAGCCATTTAATTACTATTTTCTATATTCATTATGTGACTGGAAAATTCTGTGGGCATCCTCTGCAATTCTCCCAGAAAGACTGCAAGAGAAGCACGTAATGCCAGGTTGCTAGAACCATCAGCTGTACATGAATTAAATTCTACCTGCCCATCTCCTTTTCTCTGGGCTTGATTTTAAAGCAACAGTGAGATTTCACATTGCTGGTACCTACCATTTGGGGTTGTATGCTTTACATCTGATACTTACCCAGTCCAAGGACTATAAATCTCTAGGAAAATAGTGATTTAATACAGTAGGATGCCGGTCCAAAGGGCAATGAAGTCAATGGAAGGAGTCAATTGATTTAAACATGCTCTGGATCAGGCAGTTAGTGAATACTCAATATTTGTAATTGATAGTGAATTATCTTCATGCATTGGACAATTCTAGTTCTGTAATTAAACCGAGTACCAGATATTTATAAAAAACAGTACCAAAAAGGTGGAAAATAAAAATGAAACCAAAAATTTTCTTATCTTAAAAAAACCAGTAAACTGATTTTCAAAATCAAAATGTATCCTTTAATAAATTAACAGGAAATTATGATTTTCCATCTTGTACCTGTTCATCTGTATGAATTTTAACCTTTGCATAGAGAAAAGGGCAAAAGGAGAAGGGACAGCAGGAGGAGATAACCCATCCGTGTTGCCCTTGGCCTGCAGGACCGTGGAAGTTTTAGAGCCAAAAAAGGCACCGGCTCATGACAGCATCATGACCACATGGCTTATGCTGTTTTAGCATGTATGTGAGTCCCATTCCTTCATAGTATCTTCCCTGAGATCTTCATGGCTCTTGGAGTGGGGCTCAAAGAAGAGGGAGAGGAAGCCGCTGGTGTGCAGAGCGCTGGTGAGCTGGGAGGTGTGCATTGAATGGTGTCGTCGTTCCAGCCCTCCCACTCCCCCTGTGACTTACATGGACACACAGACACGAACAGAGGCAGAGAGAGAGAGAGATGCAAAGAGACCAGATATTCCTAGGTAGCGCCTCTTTGTCATGAGGGGTTGTGCGCGCTGGCTATGTGCAGAGGACGTGACGAGGATATACAGTAGCTGCTGCTTCACATAGCTCCCTAAAACGATTTCTGTCATTGCCCTTTGTGTTAGCTCTAATGCAATAGCAAATATTATTTTTTTAAATCAGTAAACAAAACACACTTTTCTTGTTCCAATTAGTTTATTTTACTTATCATAGCAGCACATTACAGTGTTGCGACTTTGGAAAGGAGACTAGTATCCAGCAAGTCAAAGATAGACCAGCAGCAGGGACCAGGCTGGGTGCAGACCTCGTGTGAGGGGGGCCAACATCGCCTCCCGTGGCACCGTCCTGTTGTGCGCAGTGAGACCCTCCGTATCCACTGCAGCCCTGGCAGCTCACAGCCTGCTTCAGCCCCCATGTTTCTGTCACAGACTCCAATATAAACCTCTGCATCCTGGTGGAAAAGTTCAGGTGGGGATGTGATTTGGATCCTAGGAGGAAAATCAGGGGGGGTTAATGGCTGTATGTTTAAAATATGACTGTGTTAGTAAGAGCACGTTGCTCTCAGAAATAAGTTAGAGCCAAACGTTTCCTCAGCTGCACATGTGTAACTTCTAGCAGATACTGAGGGCACAGATCTTGCACCCAAAGGTAAACTCCTACCACAGCATCGGTGGTGGAACAGAGCAGACCTCCCATAAAAAGCAGCACTCCAGTGGACCGTGTAGCTCCTTAGATTGTGTCTGAATTTGACCCGATGAAACTACCACAAGAGGGGTTTTTTAATGCAAAAATACAAACTAACTGTATTTGTTAATAGCTGTTTCAGTTTGACAACTTGTAAGCTACAAATTTGCTAACTTCTAATGTAATGGGCTGAAACAGTTCTCCTCACGTATTGAATCAGGAATCCACAGCTGCATTTTATTCATTTCGACATTTTCCTAGTTAGAGCAACTCACTGCATACTGCAGTATTGGATGAATATATAAAATGGCATTTCCAATTTTTTTTCAAACAAATATGTCTAGAACATGCCCAAGAGTAACACTATGAATAGTCCAGCTTGTCTTTAGAGTGCAAGAGGTCCTTGTGAAGTGTCACACACTTTGAAATTGTTTTACCAAGGTATAAATAAATACTATAAAGAATTCTATACAGTTCAATGGCATGACTTAAATGTGGTAAAAGAAGAGACTGAAGCTCTAACCACCCTGTTTGTTTACCTGGCAGATGCTTCATTTTTTTTCTCCAGGTAAAGGAAGGATTTAGGAGTCCTCCTAAGTTTCTGTTTTCACCATGTTCACTGACACTACAACTTTATGTGTAGGCAAAGTGTTTTTCTGCAGCTAGGGATGTGTATTTATATTTCCCGATAGAATGGCAGAGGTGAGCGTTGCCTTCACCACTAGAGCAGTGAGCACCCTGGGTTCGAACCGTTCTCCTCCTGCACCCAACAGCGGGGCCATCAGCTGGATTTTATAGGTGAAGCCCTTGAAATTCAGTGATTTTAATCCTCACTGATAATCTCAGGCATTTCCAAGAATTGTACAAGCCTTAGGTTTCTTTTCAAGCACAGAGTCAGTTTTGAGAAATGGCCGTTAATAAAAGGGGAAGAGTTTTAAAGGATGCCCAGTGTTAGGAGAGCAAGACTGTGGGCAATAAGGCACAGGACCAAGGTTGGTTTTCATGGGTGCAAGCAGTTGAAATTCCTACAATTAATAAGTGCAGTGAAGGGGTTAAAAAGCTATTGGTTAGTTTGAGAAATGTTCTTTTTTAGTTTTTTCCTGGCCTAGTCTAGAGCAACCACGTGATATACTGAATGCCTGCCAGCCTCTTTCTTGTTGATCCTCCGGAGACCATCTGTGCTGGGGGCATTGATTAGAGTGTGTCTGCTGGGATTACATCTTTTCTGTTGCCATGCCAACTAATCAGCTGATTTTGGTTACCACAGAAACAAAATGTCAGAGCTCACAGTACGGTAACATGAATTCAGCACAACAGAAAATGTTTTCTTAATTGGAGACCCTTTTGATTTTTTGGATTCTATGTAAAAGGCAGCTTTAAAAAAAAATAAAAAAGAGGTTTAAAAAAAAATAAAAAAGAGGCCCCTTTAAAATAAGAAGTGCGCCAATTTTATTGATTAAAAGCAATGCGTAAAATTCTGCTCTACATAAGGAAATTAAAATCCTTTATAAGATGTATAAATTTTTACCACTGTGATATGAGGTATGTGTTTCAGGTTTTCTATTAAAATTTGTTAATGTCAGTGCATAAAATAAATCTGTTAAGAGCTGTGGGGTTTTTTTCTTAACAGAAGAAATATTTGAGAAGCCACAGGTATTATTATAAAAAATATTTTAAACCTGAAATATTTTCATGTTAACTGGTCAGTAATCAGGTTCTTTGACCTCAGCATGGTAACATTAATATAAAATGTTTTTCTTCTTGTATGAACCCTCATTTTATGCACATGTGTGTACCCCTGTGTAATTTCTTATCATAATGCAACTGATGAGAAAATCAAAATCGGGGTCAAGTGACAAAGTAAGTCACATTAAAAATTTGAAGGCATCACTAAGGTATGTTGAAAAGGGCAGAAGAGAACCTGTTGCAAGACTCTCCTTCATAGGTCTACAGTAATTTGTGTATATAGTATGCCTGTTAAAATCACCTGCATGTTTTTTGCAGAAACAACCAGGAGGAAAAGCTATGATGATGTTAAGTGAACTGTTAACCGGAAAAACCACGCATTGCCCAAGTGGGAACTAGCCAAGCCTGAGTTGGGGCTTGTAAAAGGGCTCAATAGGCTCAGCTGAATCTAGGATGGCTAGTTGTTCAATCAAATGTTAGTTGTACTAAAATTAAAGTTGCAGGAACCTTTTCCTTTGAAAGCCATTACACCCTGTTTCCACAATATCTCTGTATCCTGCACATGCAAGTTTACTTTGAATAGGAGTTGTAAGTCTAAACATCCAATTTAAAGAAAAAAATCAACAACAGAGGGAGTTAGTTTTCAGATCATGCATCATTTATAGTACTTCAGTTAGGATACCACGCCGGGCATGCGTTTTGCACCTTAGAGACCACCACAGTGTTTTTTCCACATAAAGTTGCAAACAGTTGTTTAAAAGTCCCCAGTAATTTATTCTACTTTTCGTTCCAGGTAGTACCCACTTGCTGCATTTATTCCTCCTATATTTTCTCTCCTTTCTCAGACAAGACCCCTCGCAATGCTGCGTGAGGCACTTTCTGGGGAAGCTGCTCTGTTGTCCATGACTGCAACCTCTTCTCTGCTCCCCTGGCTCCCAAACCTACCGAGGCAATGCAGCTCATACAGCCTGGTGGAGACAACCCCACCTGGCTTTCCTTGGAAGGGTGGGGTTAATTAAAGTAGATAGGAAATGAAAATTAAAAATGGGATAAAATTCCTGGGAAAGACAAGAATGCTTGGGAAAGACGAGAAGGGAAAAAACAGGAAAAAAAAATCAGGTTTGGCCACAGGCATTCCGGGCTCTGTGTACTCCAACTGAACATGAAAGGAAGGTTTATATGCCAAGCTATTGTAAGGAAAGGGCAACATAAAACAGGTTGGGAATGACTGGTTCAGCAACCTGACATCAAGTGTGCGCAGTTGTACCACAGCCACCTCCACTGCAAGGTTCAGTCATTAATTAGCAGTAGCAAACTGCGAGGGAAAGAGAATTGATGCAATAAATAAGATTTAGCACACACAATATTCTATGCTTGTGAAATGCTATAAAATCTATAGTATTATAAGTTACTGTCTCCACAGTAAGGCCTATGAAGTCATTTTCCCACATTCGTTTTTTCTTCCCAAGAGAAAGAAAAACAATTAATCTAGCAGAGATGAACAATAGAATACTGCTCTGATATTTCTGAATGTTGTTTAATCGATGATACAATACCATTGAAAACAAAATTCCTGGGAATTTATTTCATGTGTTTTATGTATTCTAGGTATGCACAGAAGGACGTCTTATCTTGGAGTTTACTTTTGATGATCTTATGAGAATAAAAACATGGCACTTTACTATTAGACAGTACAGAGAACTAGTCCCACGCAGCATTCTAGCCATGCATGTAAGTAATCCTTTTTTCACTTGACCTAATGCAAAGAGATGAGATTAGGTTTATGAAGAACTCCAGCAAATTTCACACCCAAGGCAATTAACTATAAATATTTTGGTTTGCCTGCAAGTGCATCCATTTACAAGTTCTTTCATCACCCCCTTGTTTCTCAGTGCTCTATTGTTGCCACTGTTGCTATGTTTTCATTTTGTTTTAGCACATAGTTTTCCTTTTAATCCCATTTGGTGGTCTGTATGATTTGGGCCCATAATCTGTTCTTACTGATATCAACTACACTAAATTCAGTGAATTTTCATCATTGTAGGTACGAATTATATTTAGCCCTTAAATTAAGCAAACTGTTACCCTTGTATGTGACAGAAAATAAGTAATTACCATATATTTACTTAGAAACCATTAGAATTTTAATCCAGTTCTTCTTTTTTCACCTTTCAAGTCTTTTTTTTTTTTTTTTTGGTAATTGCATAAAAATGCACACAACGGAATATTAGAATATTAAATATTCTACAGGTTGAAGTCAAACTATTATAGAGTAAATCATTGGGGAGAAATAAAGGACAGAGTCTTATTGCCACTTTCAGTTCTGCACCGTAGAATCGTTCAGATTTGTAGTGGTCCATATAAAAAAAATTAATTGCAGGACTATGGTTTCATAGAGGGTAAGAACACAGGCCCAAATATGTGCCTGTATTTTGATATCAGCTTACATACCCGTATATGAAGATATATTCTTAGTGAGGAATTTTAAACAACTTAAACAGCTTGGACTTTTTTTGAAAATGCTGCTAGAGGCCTGAAGAAATTACTTTTGAAAATCTGCCCTACCATTTCTGTCTCGGAGTTATTTCAGAGATCTGATCTTCTGAAATCTTCAACAGTATCCCATTAAGGGACAATGAGGATGGCCATGAGCAACAACATGTATTTAGAGGGCTGCAATTCAAAGAGAGTAGACCAGGTTAGGCAGCAACCAGCAGGTATTAATTTTAGTAATGATATTGATCTCATTTTAAAGAGGAGGCTGGTCTCACAGGTAAAGCTCTGGCTAGGGTCAGAGAAGGACTGTGCTTGCATTTTTCCTGTTTAATTCTGGGAAAATAACTTAGACCAGAAGGGTTCTGCAGCCTATGCTTAATGCCACTTATGTGATCAGCTCTTCTGAAGGTGCCTTGATAAGTTCTTTTGCTTCAGTTTCTTATCCACAAAAAGAAAGCAATACTTTCTTTGTTCCTGCCTTTACCTGCTTAGTCTCCTGGGGCTCCCAGCCAACAAATGGAAGGCTCAAAGTGTGCTGTGATCCCTCAGGAAGCTCTTTGGTGGTGCCCTGCCTGCTCGCACCCCTGTGCACGGCTGAGCCTCCTAGGTCTGTCTCTTGAATGGGTAGGGACAGAAAGAAGATATTGGAAAACAATCTTTATTCTGCTCCAGTTTCATGAAGTTTTGCATTTTCCTGTGAAAATAGAACTCCTTAGCTCATGACATAAATTTAGCATCAATGTGTATTTTTTCCATAGGAATGGCATCTCTACCAAGCACACAGAGAAAAATAAATAGACAAAAAGCAAAGTGAAAATTCTTTTTTCTTCTGTTGTTTAGGCACAAGACCCTCAGGTGCTGGAGCAGCTGTCCAAAAACATCACTCGAATGGGTCTGACAAACTTCACCCTCAACTACCTCAGGGTAAGCATAGTATAGCTGATGATTATTGTGAGCATTTTTTAAAAGTTACTGTTAGCTTTGAGTCAAGGTAATGAGAGCAGAGCCTGTGTCAGTCAGGTAAGAAATGGACCTTACTCTTAATGAGGATGAAGCAGAAACACAGAGACTGTAATAAAGATGTAGCTGCTAACAACACGCCATTAAAAAGGATAAGAATTTTATCATGGAGTTGAAGCAATGTGTAAGTAGCCAATGCTTTTAAAGGTCTTTCTTCTCAGTTTTGAATAATGGCTTTGTTTTTGTAAGCAAGAAGTTGCCTACCATTTTTCCTCTCTGCTTCACTGTTCCTGAGAAAATGGCAGCTCGTTCTTATTAAGAGCTGCCTGTCTTCTCCAGCTCTTCGACCTCCCCCTCTCCCAGGCAGAGGCAGAGCTGAGGGAAAGCTCAGCTCCAGCCCCATTTGCAGCGCTCCCTCAGAGCAGTCGTCACTTCACTTGCCTCTGGGAGCCTGAGTTCCCTCCTCAGCCTTGCGCTGAATCGAGTGTGTTTTTTATGATTAAATAATGCATTTGTTCCCATTGCTTTTTGACCCTTAAACTGCATTCAAAGTTTGGAAGTTTATTTTTATTTTTGAATGTATTCCCTGGTGTGGGTTAATGCATGGGTTTTAGAGTTCATATTTCAAGGTTAAAATTCAGATTTTTCTTTTTTCTAGACATGCCATTAGTAGATAAAGTGAGGCAAATTACTCAATGATACACCAAGCTAACTTGGCCAAGAATATCTGATTTTATTCCTTTGAATTGTGTGGGTAATTATTCAAGATGCTTTTTTAAGATAACAAGAACACTAGAAAATGCAGTTATTTTCAGCCTAATGTAGAGCTGTACCTGATAGTCTATATTTTAGTTGCACTTTGTTCAGGTCTATGATCTTTGTAACACCTTCCCTCTGGATGGACTCCTGCCCCCAGAGTGTTTTGAACTCTAAGGGGGACAGTGTGCAGACTGAGATGTGTGGTCGCTCACTGCACCCCTACAGCTTACAGCCAGCCTGTGGTTGTCCTTACTCTCCCAGTATGATAAGCCATTGCTGACTTGCTTTTGTGGTGTTCGCATAAAAGTTACTGTTCAAATTATAGTCTGAGTTATGCAGGGCAGGTCTCCTGTAGCAAAACTGAAAGAAGAATATGGCATAAAACCTCAGACGAATAATACATTGCATTAGAAATTTTCCATGTATAAATACAAGAATGATATGTGTATGTTGTGCATATTGTATTCACACAGTTAGTTTAGTCTCTGGTTTGGTACAGAGTGACCATTGTGTGTCAGCAGCATCCCTACAGCCACGTTGTCATTGTCTCATGGTGCACGCTGTTGTTGCCTCACGGTGAGGCATCCTAGAGCACATTGTCCAGAAATCCCCACTGGGGATTCCTTCTCAGTCACGCCAAGTTTTGCATTACACCCTTGTGGCAAACTGGGCAGAGAGCAGCTGGCTTAGGTAGGCTATTTCCATCTTTTCTTTCTGAATTTTCCAGTGGCACAAGGCATTGCCCTTCATTTGAGGTCTTAACCCCCTCAGCATGACCGGACTCATTGGCAAGCACTCGGGCTGGCCCACATCAGCCACAGTGCTCAGTACCCGTCCTCTGCGTGGCTCGGAGGGCCATGCTGAATTTGCAGTGCGCTCTCTATCGCTGGCCCCTTCCAGGTCCTTTGTGGCAAATTCTGTAGCGGCTGAATGTGACAATGCAAATGAGAAAGGCAGGGTCCCTGTTAGGACGCAGCTGGCATCAGGCACCCATGCTGCTCCCCCCATCAGCATCAAAAAAAAAGAAAGAAAGGAAGGGGGGGGAGGAAGAAAAAAATCCTCAGAAAAAGAAAACTGGGATCAAGATAAGCGCTAGGGAGATGAGCAGTGAAGTGGAAGGGGATGAAAAGATGAAGTCTTACTTTTTTTCTTCTTCCAGACTAGTTTTGTTAGCTTAACAGACAACATTAGGTCTCTGGGTGCAAAGCTTCCTCTGGCTCCCGCTGTGGTGATTCCAAAAGGAAATCTTTTTTCCCCAAGCCAGTCTTTGCGTCTCTCTCTCTTGTGGTGAGGAATTGATCATTCTGCTCTTTTTTCAGATGTTCAGCTCATCATGGGAGCTCATATTAGATGATATATTTCCATTTTGATTTACTTCTTTCCCAATTACTTTCTTCAGTTAATTTTAACATGAAAATCTTTTCTGAACTTGGGATTGTAAAATCACGCACAAAAAAAAATGTGGTAAATGCGCTTACTTTTAAGGTGGTTTTTTTTTTTTAAGTCAGCATTTTATGATATTTTATTCAGTCTTCCCGGTGTTTAGTAATTAGCGCTGTTACATGGTTTTGAATAAGGATTTGAAACTAAGCATAAAAATGATTTTCATTTTTTTTTCTGCTGCACACAGCAAAGGCTTGTGATACTCATAAGTGAAAACTTCACTGATGGGCAGAATTAATCATTTTTATTCTCCAATGTGCACACAGCAGCAAGCTGTGCCGCAGCCTCTTTAAAGGCAGAATTTAAACCTGGATTTCAGATGGTTGTGATATAAAGGTACAGCCTGGATTTTTTACACTCTAGACATCACAGAATGCTAAATCATTGCTAGTTGGGATAATTGCAGTTGCTGGCATATAAACCTCCGTTCCAGAGTGCCACATGCCTGTAGAGCCCCAGCTTTGGATTCGTGCCCTGGTTTGTCTTCATTCACTCCGAGTAAAGCTGTCCAGCATAGAAGAACACTGATTTTGTAAATCATATTTAATACAAATTTAAAATATATCTTCTTGGAACCTGAAATGAAATGTTTTGTCCTGTGTCATTTGCCAAATGCTCTTTCTCCCTGTTTTCTCTGGCTCTGTATAAAACCTTAGGCTTCCTCTCTTTCTGGTTACTAGTTTGTTTTGTTCCAGCATAATTGATTACCTCATCAATGGGGTCAGCATACTTTGCTGTAGCTGCTGACTAGGAGTTGAATAGGCTGTCTCAGAAATAATGAGCAAAAGCTTGTAGGTTTTAAATTAATATCAAGCTTTTTAAAATGTAATTTCTCATCAAGTCATCAAGTAGTAGATATTACAAACTATCAGATAATAAGGCCAAGACCTATATCCTAGTCTCAGTCAGTACAACTTCAGGAACAAACAGGAATCCTGTATGGAGCTTGAAGATGGAGGTAACACTTAGAACGGTTTCCACCAAGCTACAATAATTTAGTCTCTGCACATTACCTTCTTATTTTTTTCTATGTAATTTTCTAGTTGCTTAGCTATTTTATTTAGATCTTCCATGGGTAATGGATTTGAATGTACTCTAAAAACAGTAGCTTTATACCAGCAGCACTATTCACAATTTTAAGCTCAAATGTTTCTTGCTGCCTTCTATAAAATGATTTATTCTCTCAAAATTTTCAACATTATAAAAAAGCCAGCCCCTACTGTCAATTAGGCAGGACTACCTGGTCTGAGCCTTGAAATATATTGTATCTTGCCCAGCAGGCTTTCAAAATTTGCCTCTGCTTTCTTGCACCGGTTGGGTTGGAGCAATTGCTTAGTGCCCTTCCCCAGGTGTAGATATTGCACCCTCCCCATGCTGTGGGTCTGCTCTGGTAGCCAGTTTATGGGTGTTAAGGGAGCCAAATCTTCATCTGCTCTTTGCAAAGTCAGAGTCAGCATGGCAGAGCCCTCCCACTCTGCCTCAGGAGAGGTATCTAGGCAGGGGAATGCATACTCCCATTTCCCCTTACATCCTGTGTGGTTATATTAACCAAGGCTTATCTGAGCTATAAATTATCCAGTTTGTTTGTTGTCCGTATAAACCAATAATGAAGTGTTACTATTGCAACACATAGGACAGTATTTTCTGAATCCCCACTTTCACTAATTTAGTTCCTCACTAGACACTGTCCGATTTCTTCTGCATTATTTAATGGGACGCAATTTTCTAAAAGCAGTACTTACATTGCAATCAGAAGCCATTTAGAGGAGGTGTACCCATTGTGTATGCAAAATTTTCTTTTGCACGTGCAAAATAGACATGCATGCAACAGCTACCTTTAATGTGCAGGGAAATTTGCTTCTCTAAATACGGTTTCATGCATGGAAAGGATATGAACTCAAATCATTTGGGAGCTAGTTTTGTGGCAGCTACCTGGTCAATATTTTACAGCTGTTTGTGTACCTTCAGTGAAGAAGAAGAAAGATTACATGCAAGCATGTTAAGGATGCAAAGCCAGGTACTCAGGGAAAAGAAATGCTAAATCTAGTCACCCATGCAACAAGAATTCGTTTCCCTTTGTGTGTTACATTATGTCAGCAAGTTCTAACTACATCATCACGCGCTGCATGTCCCACAGCCTCTCCAACGCGTGCAGTGCGCGGGATAACTGGTACTCACTCAGTAGCCAGTGCTTCAGTGCTACCCATTTCCTTGCAGGCTTTTCTGCAGTGTCATTCTAGTACCTCAGCTGCAGATGTTAATGGCTGCATAGCACCTACCAGCTGAAGCAGCATTGTCATTCCCAGTGCGCACATGTGGCATTGAGGCACATGGATGAGCACCAGGGCACTCGGAGGGGTCAGCTAAGGGGAGGTGGCCATTCTGAGAAAGCAAGGGCCTGATTTTGCTGAGCACTTGCAATTTCATCTCACCCCATACACTAATAACAAAACTATTGCTGTTGGATGCAGTCTGTTGTCTCAGGCTAGCGATATAGTTAAAAAAGGTGTTTCTGGGAACACACTAGTGAAAATGCTTGTCCCATGACTTAGTACCACAGTAGAGCTCGGGGGTAGGGGCAGTTTATTAAAGCAGCATTGGGTTGCTTTAAGCTCATCCTTTCTTGTTCTGCAGTTCCCCGCTTCATGCTTCTGCGATGTTCCCATGTCTTCAGTAGATACAAATGAAGTCTTACACACAGCAACTTCATTTACTTTGTGCTGTGCACTGAATGGGGAGTGTTATGGAAACAGAGCATGTGATCATGTAGCGAGACACTGTATCCTAATGGGTATGGATAAGAAGTTCTGTTAAGGGTTCACAAGCACTCAAACAAGGGGGGTTGGATCATTTAATCATTCTGGGGCTTTTCCTATGAAATCTGTCAAAATTTTAAAGAATCCTCAGAACTGGAGGTGCTGGAAGCAGACAGAACGTTTCGTAGACTTTATTCCTATAAATGATGGATTTTTTCAACCTAAACCAATTCAGCTTGGGGCAGCTTTCCCCAGGAAAATGCAGTTGAAATCATAGGGTTCTCACAGAGAGATTCAGATGACTGTAGCTGGCTATCTGTAATCTATCTGTGCCAGCTATAATTATCTGATTCTGCCAAGGTTTTCTGGTAATGTAATTTCTTAGCATTTATTTTAGTGATGATCACAGTGGCTTCTGTTCCTTTCTTTTATGCATCTAATGCTTTATAGGCAGTGTTATATGTTACTTTCAGAATAATAAATGAGAAGAAATGTATTCTTTGCAACAGCTCATACAGTCAAATGTTAGCTTTTCATTTTTTTAATAAAGACACAATATCACAGAATAGTTATATCAAGAGTTACTCCATCATAAGCAGAAAAGATCAGAGAAAACAACACAGCAACATTTTTAAAAAAGAAGTGGTCAGGGTGGAGTGGGTGGGACAAGGGAGGAGGGATGGGAGAGTTGCAGAAGATAGGACAGGTAGAGAATGAAGCACCAACTTAGAAATGTTCTGAAGAGATGATGGAATCTGAAGCAGTCTCTGGGTAGGACATGGGATGGAAAGACAACATTAATATTGTTAACTATAATAGTGGTGTGCTTTTCGTCCCTTGATATCTAAGCATTTTATTAAAACAAATGAAGTGTTTTATAGATGGGAAAATTGTGGCACATGAGAAACAAAAAAAAAGATGGAGCAAATGCAATAGCATTTTAGAAAGTCTGATAGAAATTTTAAACTGGACTTTGGAAAGTCCATTGAGCTGGTTTAGTAGTGACCACTTCTACTTTTCATGGCTCAGAAACAAATTTTAGTGTCTGTAGAGAGCAGGAATTTCAGAAGTCAGTGAAAAATGGGAAGTGGGAACAGAGTGCAAGTGATTAGAGAACAAATTGGGATTTTAGCAGAAATGGCAAATTTTACCGGTATTATAGAGATGGTAATGGCCAGTCTTCACACAAAGGGCACTACCAGGCTCATGAGTATCAGCTAAGAAGAAAGATATATTGTGTATGAACACAAGCCAGCTACTGTGCCCACTGGACATACAGACCATATGACCTTTGAAATAAAATTAAGGTCTGGACTAATGAGAACGGAAGGATGATAATCAGTGATGTGAGTCCTTGAAGCATCCATGAGTAAGAAATCCGAATGAAGTTAGGTTGGAACAGTTTAAAAATAAAGAAGTCAGAAGGGTAAAAGGGAGAAAAAGAGAGACAAAGACAAAGTACTAGCCATATAAAAACAAGCTACAAGATCTGAACTAATAATGTTATTTCAGAGAAGAAAAAAGATGAAGGAAAAAGTCCAAGAACACAGCCACAGGCTCTCTTTTTAGAAGACCAAATTAAAGCTTGGTCTAGGATGCAGTGCAGTCATAAATAATAATAACTATTAATTAAGTTTAGGAACGAGAGCTGCAGAGGTACGATTTGTATGAAGACCTGAAAACGCCAAAACCAGCTTCTTGTTCAAAGCAATGAAAACAGCAAAAGTTTTAATTAGTTGTTTAATATTGAATATCCATGGGTGTTTGGTGCAAATTGTTATGCGGGGAGGGGTGGGTGCTCAGAAGAGGTCAAGAAATAGGCTTTAATGCAAGCTGGTGGTTCAAATCTTTGTTCCTGGAAGCAGTTATTTTAGAACCTGAAATATTCATTGTGGAGAGCTTACGGCAGCCCTGTGGTCTGCTCTTGATTTGGAAAGTGAATCTTATACCCCTTCCCCCTCATTTTTTTAATCTTCAGAAAGGTTATGTCATGAGTCTGTTTATTGTGATATTGCAAGCAACTAGGTCATGTAATCTTTTTTAATAATTTTCTAGATGTAGTTAACTTTACTGTTTAGCGTTCTTGTCCCTTCCCTGTCCTCTGCCGCTCTTTCTTTAGGTAAAATGGCATTACCGATTACCCATCTCTGCTGAAGAGATCTTGTTTGATGCATCTCAAGATCAAATTTGGCTTTTCCATGCCTACATATGTTGCCCGTTTGCTTTGGGCTCTTGAGTTTGATCCTACTTCTAGGATGTTCCTGAAAAGCTCTCATCTTTCTTGTGTGATGTTCTGATCCTTGCCTGCATGGACAATGCCTCCTCACTTTGTCATTCAGTCTGTCTGTGTACTCCCACTTTTTCTGCTGTAATGTCACCATTTTATGTTCACAACAGAAACCCTAAAACCCAAAACCTGACTCTAAATGGTAAAATAGAGTGAGCATTTTAAAAGTGAATAGTCCTGGGTTTCTGTGGGTTTGAGAGACTGGCACACACAAAGCGAAATTTTCTTCCAGTCACCTCCCTTGTCCTGGTACAAGCACTGTCAGAGCTGGGTCAGGAGACTGATGTGGTGAAAAAACTAATCTAGTTCTTTCCACCCAAATGATGACCATCCTCAGTGGTGCTACTTGTGCTGGGCAGGGAAGAGAGCAGTAGTATGGATTCATATCAGCTGGCATCTGTCTTGAAGTTGGACCTCATCTCCAAATTTGCCAGCACTGAAAGGAGAAGACAAGAAAGTGCTGGGGAAGCCTACAGATCCTAGGCTGTAAATTTCCCTTTTTTACTTCTGGATCTGAGAACATTATAGCGGTTGTGTCTGACCTATTATGGCCTTACGCTGCTATAAATGTATTTGGTAGAGTGACTACTGACTTCCAGCGGTACAATTTAGAGCAGACTCTTGCTCATGCCAGATTACCATAATTTACAAAACTTGAATTGAAAAAAATAAAAGCAGAAAGAGAAAAGGTTGATTTATTGCACTGGTTCTAAGCGAAAAACAAAATTCTATGTATATATGTGTACATATGTATACATAAACGGAACACAGGTTTTCGTAGGTTCCCTATGAACCACACTTCTAGTAGTTTACTGATTAATTGCAAATATTCTCCATTCGCATTAACCTATTAGAAAACTTTGGTAAACTTTTTCACTGATCTATGTGCACATATATGAATATTAGTGTCCATCTGGTGGTCATTAATGAGCAAATCTGTGCATTGCTTTTGATTTGCAAGCATACCTTCTACCCATGTTAAAGGAAATATCAACAGGTGTATCAAATTAATGAACAGAGGCCCATGATTTTGTGTTTACCTTATCTAAGGTAGACCCATAGGATGTAACGGGGAGAACCTACAGGCAGTGCCGATGAGCAGAGGTGCTGAACCAGAGCTGTATGGATGCATACGTGAGGCTTGTGAGCAGAGCGGAGGCAGAAGACCTTATCAAAATGATAACACAAGTTCCCATCTGAATTGTGTCATTTCTGGCACTGCGTTCTGCATGACTAGAAAACTGTGCTATGTTGAATATTCCTTCCTACCCCAAATTGCTTCCTTAATCCTGTGCCTTGTTACCTTTTCCAGTCAGTGTTGCTGCCTCACTGTTAATAAGGCAGCTTGTTAATCAAAGATCCAGTTCAACATCCATTAAAGTCAGTGGGTATGTCTCCTTTGATCCAAATGTCATCTCATAGTTTTTCATTTATTCAGAGGTCTTTTATACCCATAAAATCCAATTTATTGAAGTTAATTTCTCCATTCCCTTGGGCAATTTTAGCCATGAAAATGCCATGCTTCATGAACAACAACAACAACAACTGGTTATTTTTATTGCTTGTTTTTTGTTGTTTTGTTTTGGAGTTTTGTGACAAAAGAAAATTAACTTGATTTAGCCACAGATTATAGTTCTTAGGTGAGCCCAAAGGAACAAATATCAACTTGGGGATCTGATCTGAAGAAAAGGTTTAGGAATAGAAAGGAATGAAGGAATACAAAAGAATACTGCTTTCATAGCAAGACAGAGAATTCTCTCATTTTATTAATCATTCAGGCAAAACTTAGAGCTGATTTAGTTAAAGGACTGTGCACTATTTCTACCCAAGATAAGATGATTTTACTACGGTAAGGATGAAGCACATGAAAAAAAGCCCACAGCCGTATTCCCTAGCCTAGATTTCAGAGCATCTCGTTTATAAAGCAGGATTGGACCCAGCTATGCTGGATGAAAACCCCCAAGGAAGACAAGCACTGTCTAAACAAAATGGTGTTGGTGATTAGGCAGAGATCACAGTACTCTCACGAGAAGACCTCGTCTCACTCTAGTGCTTCACTGCAGCAGCTTCACCGGGAGCATCAGCACTCTGTGTAGCACAGAGTAACGTAGACCCCAAGCCTACAAGAAGGCAGAGGTTTCTTTCTAGAGACTTTCCAATCAAAGTGATGAAATATAAAATGAAATAATCTTCTGATAGTGATATGCAAAGGAAGGAAGTAAAGTTTCAATCTTCTAAACACTACACCGGACCTTTCCACTGACTAGCTTTTGACAAGATGTATGAGAGCTATGGTGTCATTTGAAATACTGGTGTCTATTTAATAGCGAGTCTCTGTCTTTTATAACTCTCCCAATATCGTGGTGGTATTCCAGTGTATCCCTGGATGCCTTACTGATTTTCTTTCCCAGTGTGTGAGATGAAATGTTCAGCCATACAAAGGAGATAATATCATATATTCTATTGCTAAGTGCCCTTGAACAATGTAATTTTTAAAATGAATTAATTTTATGAAAATTATTGCAGTAGGAAACAGAACATGAAATACAGCTTGCTCATTATGATAGCTAACAGTGTAAGGAGAATGAAAAATGATTCAGAACAAAATGTATACTCTTGGAATCTTTCAATGTTATCACCAAAATCTTATTCATGACACTTTTTGTTTCTTTTGTGCACCTTCTTGGTGGCTAATTGTATCTTGAAAACCATCTGGTCTCTTTACTTCTCAGCTTCTTCAAATTCTTTCTAGTTTAGTCTAAGGATAGGTTGGTTCATATAGTCTTATTTTAATATTTAGATTCCTACTGGGGGCCACTTTTGCTGCCTAAAGTAAGCTTCCTGTTGCTATAATAAATGGTAAGGAGAAATTCTGCTTTCAATTACACAAGTATACAAACTGGAATAACATCTCAGAAGGCAGTGGCCTTTCTCCAGAGTGATGTCAGCGGGTGCAAAGCTTCTCCTGTGGTACTTATATATTTTATTATCTTTAGAAATGCAAGGTACGAACATCAGCTTAACCAGTGAACTTCATAGCAGCAGGGGACATGCGGACACTGTCATGTTCTGACCTCCAAGGCTTGCTCCCAAGTCTCTGCTGAGACCACAGGGAGCAGCCATGCGCTGCTCGAGACTCTTCTGAGTATGAACCCAGTTTAGAGGGAAAAGGCTGCCTCCCTTCTAGACCAAAAAAAAGGGACCACAAAAGCTTCAAGAGCTTTCTTTTTCTTTTTCACTGACTGCTGCATCAGGGATTAGAAATACATGAAGCAAGAAGAAAAGCAGCAGAAACAAAATCTACCCACGTAAGCCAAAGCACTGTAGCCCCCCAGGGAGCTTGAGGAGGATGCTGTCTATGAAGATGCTCTCACTTCTCTGCTTACACTGTCCTCCCACGTTTCTTGCACCAAATTCTGCTCAAGACCATTTCCTTGAGGAGGATAGAAAACCAGAGAAATCATAGGAAGGGTCAAAATATAAAACAAATTACTTTTTTAATGCTGATAGGTTTGGAGTGATATTTTAGGCTTTTTTCTCTCCATTTCTTTTAAGTGAAATTAAAGAAGAAAGCAGCCTTCTTTGAAACCTGCTATGAAGGCAGTTACTGGTTCTTGATAGTGCCATTGTTTAAATGGAAGTTGTAGGTGCTTAGTTCTTCTCGATATGGATGTATCATGCCAACTTTTACCCCTAAGTTATGTTCTCATACAAACCTAAGGGGAGCTTACATTTTTAACTTCCAGTGTTTGATTTCATTGTTCAAAGTCTTGTTCTTCTCTAGTTTCTTTCTGGACAAGAATTAGATTAGAAAGAACTTCAGAGGGTATCAACTGCAAGAGGGCTGTTGATTTCAGTGGAATTATACTGAGTTATAAAAAAATCAGGCCAAAACAGGGAAAAAAAAACTTAGAGGAAAAGTACATGCATTTAATATTCTTTGAGCTTGCTTTGACAAAGCTTTTAAAAGGTGAGCTGCTTAAATTTTGCTCACAGTGATTTCTTTTAGGCACATAAACATATGCTTTCCCAAACAATGAATACAGTTCATCTTTGCTCAGCTTCCTACTGGTAAGGGTGGAGTCAAATTCTTGAGACAGCATCTGAGGCTAGTTATGGATACAGACCAAAAAGCTATTCATCTATATGTATAACCATGGAAGGTGATGTATATAAAGGTGAAAACAACCATTTGTCATCGCAATCTATCTTAAAGATGATCTATGCCTTGGGAATAAGGCAATATGGGCAGTTTTTCTTCTCATTAGCTACTTTATTTGTATCTGCAGGGGCTGTCAGAAACATGCCTTCAATAACACTTAACTCTCTGTGTTTTAATAAGTAAGGCTGTATGAATCTATAGAATATCATAGAAATTGTGATTGTGCAGAAAATGCCTTTGGTGATGAACAATTCAGCCTCCCTCTTGGGAGCACTCAAAAAAATTAAACAAAACACAGAGGGATTAATCTATGATGACTTTTTTTGGTTTTTGCTTATCACATGGATATTTTTATATGAATATAAAATTCTGTGTTTTCTCCAGTTTTAGTTGATGTCCCGCCCCCCATATTAGTTGGCCATTTTAGGCAGTGTGTTATTGAGGCAATGGGAAAGTCCAGGGAGTGCATCTGTGGTTGGTTATCAGTATTAAACACCTTGAATGAATTGTGTAGCATCGGGAAAACCAGATGACTTCAGCCATCCAAAAAGTACAAGAAAATGCATTGCCAGCAGGCTCCTGTGGCTATTATAAAATAGAAATAATTATGAAAAGGGAAAAAAAGTTCATCCATGTACATTTAATAAAGTATACTTTCATGCTATCATTGAAAATGTACCTGGAAGTTCTAGCATGGTAAAGCCATTTCCTATACTGAATTTTGTTATGCCTTCTCATATTTTCTGTGGACTCTGAAAATCTAGATCTACCTGCACTCTCATTGTCATAGTATCTGATCTTTTTGCAATTTATAATTTTTTATTGTAGCAGTATTGTTATAAGAGCCATAGGGGCTTCACTGCAGCCTTCAGCTAGAGGTTTATCTTTGGAGTTCATTGCTTGGGACACCGCAGGCATGTGTGCCATGCCGGTTGCAGCCAGCCATTCTTTTGTTTATTTTTACAGCACAGAATTGGAAGTGGTAAGTGATGCCTGGCCTCATCTGGTATTCCAGAACCCTTGCCCAGAAATCTTGACGTATGGGTCAATGCCCTCCTTAACCTGAGAGAATTCAAAGTCTCACCTGCTGATGCACCATGAACAGGCTAAAAAAAAAAAAAGAGTGTGCTGTGAGCAACCTATTGAAGCTGGGCCACAATGCAACCCAATATCACAGCTGATAGGGAGTGTGGCTAAGAATGAGGACTTCTGTGCTCCAGTCTCTGCTCTCAGGATTCATATTTTTATTGAAGAGCTACTGAACAGCAGGTTGGAGTGAAGGTGCCAGTGGTGGCTCTTCTATGTAGTCAACTTGTACTTCTATGTACTTAAAGCCATCCAGGTCTGTCAGACGTAGAGCTCATTTGTCTGTTCAAGACCCTCAGGTTATGTCCATCCTTGTATATTAAAGAGCATTTAGTAATTATGTTAGATCTAGCATTAGGTACCTGAATTCAATGTCTGTACTATTTTAGAGCTGTCCCTGGCCTGCTTTTCTGACTCTCAAATAATTCCTGGGCACAGCTCAGGAGTTGGCAATGATGTCCATTGCTGGAAGGCAATTTGTATGTGGTCTCCTGTCTTAGTGCATGAGAAGGTTTAACATTATGAAGGTGGGACATGTCCTGCCAGTTGGCCTCACTGCCAGAGAAGAGCACTGGCACATTTAGTTTTCTGGGGCTGCTATGGCTCCAGGGGGCTTAATCACACTATTTTGTGAATTCTGAGTTGTTTGAGTATGTGCCAGGCTCACCTCAACCAAGGCAGGTGAAACACAGGTGCCTCAGAGGACTTTCATGGTTCATACTCTTGGAGTTGAATGCTTAAATATAGGTACTTTTAGATCCTTTTCTTTCTGATGTGCCATTTAGTGGTATGACCATGGTCACAGACCAAGAATGAGCGTGAAGACCAGCTCTCCTAATTTTTTGCCTGATGTCATTACCACTGCTTCATTCCTTTTTTTTTTCCCCTGTATTAACAGAAATGCGTGTTTGTGTGTACCTATTCTTTCTGTCACAGAAAAATGGTACTATTGTTCTGCCGCGTACCGGGATCACAGTTGGTAATAACAATTTGCTCTGTCAGCTAGCCAGAGAAATGGCAGTCTCTTTTTACTCCCCTCCCATATACATTTCTACTAGTGACAGAAATCTCTTTGCATGGCTCTCTGGAAGGGGCCAGCTGCCTAGACTGGAGGCAGGCATGTAATGGCCAAGCGTCCAAGTGCCCAACTGGTACATAACGCAACATGTTCTAGGGTGTGGGAACAGCTCCTGAATACTGTGGAGAACCTGTAACACTTGGAAGTGTGTATCTGGGTCTACAAAAAGGGCTAAAATCTGAAAAAAATGCCAGCTCCTTCTTGAATACCTCTGGTCCTTGTCTGCCTGCCTGAGTAAAGTAAGAATTTACTCTTTGATTTCTTTTCTGAGTGCTGCAAAGTCGCAGCTTGCAAAGATTAGAGGGGCTTCTCCTTTCCAAGCCGCACTTTACAACGGAATTGTTAAGCGCTGAGTGCAGTGGTTTATTGTGGTGATATATGAGACAGAAGGAACGCAGCTTGACTTTCAAACTCCAAGCAAGAGTTTGCAGTGTTAGAAATTAGGAAAAAGATGTTTGTGCATGTAAACTGCAAGTCTTATCTGAAAATCACCATGAGATAATAATCTTGGGACCTTATGACATTATTTTTCCAAGACACAAATGAAGTATAACAGCAGTGTAAGGACCTTGTTGTGCGAAACTTTGCACAAATCTAGTAATAGATCAGCTGGTCTGTTTTTAAAAGGAGGGAAGGAAGACTATTTATTTCCCCGCAAAGGAACTGCTACAAAGCTATTTTCCTTATCAGAAGAACACCTTTTTCCTGAATGTTATCTCTTTGACATTTGTCCTGTATAACCTAATGAGGGCAGGTGGAACACCATGGGAAAGAGTTATTGTTGATTTGATATAATTTTAACTTTTGTTTCAAGCCTACACATGGAGTTGGTATTTTGAGCCTACATTTTACTTATTGGTGACCTTGGGCTATTTTATAGCCAACAGAAGGAAAAAAAAGTAGTGTTTCTTTTTAGTGCTAGGCTGTTAGGTGGCTCAAAGTCTTATCTAGAGACCATGACAGAGTTTCTACATATTTTTTCTTCTGTGAGCAGCAGAGTGTTGCTTGATCTCCCCACATAAAATGGTAGGGAGCATTCGTCATTTAGATTCTTCACTGAATGTTTGATTTAGACTTCTTATGCATCTCATAACAAACACACAGTGGTGTTCATGGCTAAGGGACCCTGCTGTGCTGGCAGGGTGAAGCAGCACATCGTGGCCCTGCCTGCGGCCCCCGTTACTCAAGGGAGATGACAGTCGGCTGGGTGCTGCCTGCCCAGGCAGCCTGACACACGCTGACCTTTCTGCATAAGAGAAGGTGCCAGGATCCCCCCCCCAAATGACCTTTTGGCACAGTCATGCCCAGAAGATAGGCTTTCCTCGGCCAGATGTAAGGGGCTATGCAAACCTGTTACTCTGCTGGTGTCAGTGGTATTGGCATAGCGGTCTGATCCTTCTCAGAGTCGATGCAGCGCTGTACATGCAGTAACACCCAGTGACTGGGAAGAGCTCATGCATCCTCAGCTATGCCCATGCTCCTCCTGTGGCCAGCCTGTCTTAATTTGCCTTCTTGACACTAAACAAATAAGTATGGGGAGACCTGGGGGTTACAAATGGTCACCATGGAAAGTAAAGATTTAATCTTATCTGTGCCCAGGTGCAGCTTCTTCCCATCTTGGCATGAACCCAGAGGTGTGTTAAACTCTGGATCAGACAGAATACGAAGTTGTAGAGTACCACGGCTCAGGGAATACTTTGAGACAGTCTCTTGAATCTGAAATGGCTGAACAGCCATGGTCTGTTTACATGTCCCTAATACTTTACATAGTACTGAAATACCAAACCCTGGATGAAGGTGAATTCCCAGTTCTGCTGTGCTGCCAGGATCAGGGGGGAGCTTCTGTTACAGTAAGAATAAAAACTGTTTTAGCTCAGCCTGCCAGATAAATGACCATTCTTTGGAATTCCATCTGGAAGGCGGTTCTTCTAAAAACCACCTTCTCCTCTTCACCATACTTGGCTTCTGGGAAATTTAGAAGAGTCATACACAGATAAAAAGAAATTTAAATGCTATATAGAACTAAATGTAGTTTTCTCTGTTGTCATCTATCCATTTTCTCTGTTGTCATCTATCCTGGCTTCCAGCCAGAGAGATTTGGTCCCCAGCCGTTTTGTCATCCTACTTGTGCAGCCCAGCCATGGTGGAGTAAGGGTGATCCCCATGAGCTCTCCTGAGTCTGGACCTGAGAGCCACAAGCCTCCACAGCACCATCAGTCTCTGCTCCAGAATGACCCTTTCTGAGGAGCTGAGATAATCAGCAGTAATTAGAGCTAAAGTAAGATAGCTTTCCTTAAGCAAGCCAGCAAGTATCTGGCTCAGAACACAGTCCTAAAAATGCCTTTGTCTATCACCAAGCAGAAAACCTTCTCCAATTGCTTTCAGAAACCCACACATGGATTTGCTGCTGTACCAGTTTCTTAAGCAGCATTTGTCCCACATCACCAGTTTCAGCCACATGTTTCTGTCCACATGCTGCCTATTGCCTTGGTTATTTTTTGGACAGATCTGTTCCCCCAGCTGGTTTGCTGTGCAGCCACACAAATAGCTGGCCTCGCACAGCAGTGGGCACAGCATGGTGCTGCTCAAGCTGGCATTGCCACCTATGAAACAGCAGCTTTAGTGTAGTGTCCTTTGGATCCTGACCCTTGCTAAAGATTCCACTTGATTTCTTCTGGCCTTGTTTTCTTGGAGGGGGGGGAGAAAAGGAGAGAAGGCAGTCAATTAGTACAAATGTCTCTGAAACAAGATTTTTCCTACATAGCAGCTTATTTGCTATTTGACAGTTCATTCAGTCACAGGTTATACAGTTGGGTACAAATACTTGCAGTCTTCTTGCTTCTCAACAAGAGAAGAATTTAACTCATTTCTCCATTTAGCCACAGATTATTGATGGGTTGGGGAAACTGGGGCATACCTAGTAAATATAAAAACATTGCCAGCATTTCTCCTCTTCTCCACAGCCTAAATGTTCACTTCATGGTGCCCATACCATATTGCTTCTCAGAACACCAAGACTAGGGTTCTTTTGCAGTCTGCAAAACTAGTTAAAAGCTTAAAAACAAGGGGTCTGAAAGAGCATATTCCTGCTAAAGCTTTGCTGGTCAGTGGTGTCAGCAGACTAATCCTCATGTCTTGATCAATTGACTCATGCTATAATGATCTCATATTTTTCCCATTCAATCGCAGAATATTTTTAATGATTGGAAATCTCTGGCTCTGGCTGTGCTTTATACCTTGTATCATCTCTTGGACTTCAGGAAATGTCTTAGCAAGAGTTTCCACCTTTCAGTGGAGCTAACTAAAGCTCTCCAAGCTGTATGATTCTTCATCATCAGCTCCCAGAATGAACCCACTCGGGAAGAACAAGATAAATCAAACAACATAGGCAAGGACATAATGCAGACAATCCACAATAATAAAGTAGCTGCATTAGTCTCAAAACAGCAATTCAAAGGAGCATAGGATTAAGCAAATACTGTATATGCCAGTTCATTTGCACCATCTGCTGAACCAAGTATCAGAAGGGGAAGGGATAGTAGACACATGAGACTGTGTGTTGAAATACATTTGGAAAAAGAAAATTGTTTCAGAAAGCTATGAAAACAAAAATCTGGGTGCTTACAAGTCTGCAGCCAGGAAAGGGAAGGAAGAATGATGTCATTTCATAGACCTCAGAGATTTGATTTTTTCATTTACCATTTTTAGGTTGTGTAGCTTAATATTCTCTTCTCTGGAGCCTAGTTCAGACTCAGATAGGAATTGCTATTTAACTATAGGAAACACAAGTGTGGGAATTATTATGCAGAGAACAAGCAGCTCAGGTTTTTCAACCATGCTTGGATGCTGGGAGTGAATGTGTTGCAAAGTCTGGGCTTGGACACAGTCACCAGGATACAGCCACAGACTGACTGCGGTTTAGATGGTTTAGACAGTGCAGCTGTTTCCTAAGAATGTGTTGTGTTGATCAGAGCGGGTGCTAGGCGTTTGGATCCCTGCAGCTGAGCTTTGGATCAATAGTGTTGCTGAGGATGCTTTCCTGTAAAATATGACTGAAGGCTGAGAAACTCGCTTGTTCAGATGCTATTGTGAAATACGTGTGTGAGTCAAGAGATGATATTGGACTTACGTGTTGTCAAAAGTAGAAACAGTAATATAGGGGAAAAAGGCCCCAGTATTCCTGTAGTCTGGGAAGTGCCGGAGCATCTCTGAAGTGTCATATGGTGTATCAGCATACACCAACACATTTCAGCCACTGAAAATACATGTTTATTTCTCTTCATCAAGACTGCCTAAATATTGGAAGTTACAGTTTTTCCCTTGTAATATGAATTGCTAGAAGAAATGTAATTGAATTATTGCTTATTTAATTGGTAATAATTACAGTTAACAATCTGTGCCACAGAAGATAATGGCTGTGGAAGTCAAAAGGCATTTGCACAGAAGTTTAACTTGGTGATAAATGGCTTTCTCTGTGAGATGACACACAAGAGCTGCAAATACTCTCCCATCTTTAAAGACTTGAAAAATTCTGGTATAGCTGCAGGGAAAAAAAAGAGGGACAGAATTTCCTGTGTCCTTTCCTGTGGTGTTGAATAGGACAATATTTTACAATGTGACTGTACAAATTAAAAGGGTCCCTTAAACAAAAACAGTAGAAAGTAGTAACTTTAGGTAGTTTTATTTTTGGTTCCTATAGTATCCGAACACCTCAGAATTACTTACAAAAGCACCATTGATTCATAGATAGATGGTGTTAAAGGACATAAGGCATCAGCAGAGAATCCAGTATGACTTTGTGTATATCAGAGGCCGTTACATTTTACTGAATTACTGCCAAACTGAGCCCAGTGGCTCCCATTTCACTGAGACATAACTGGTGTTTGGCAAGAGCAGAAAGTATCCTCACAGTACCCATTTCGAATTATGGAATTATTAGTTTCCTTATTATATAGATGGGACATAGAGTAGTTCAGGGAACCATCGGAAGGTCTTTCTGGATGCCGTCTGCTCTACCAGGAGGCTATTTTCTCAAGGAAAAAAAAAAAGAAAACACCACAGGAATCTTAAGGTCTCAGTAACTCCTTTCCCATAAAACTGACTTCTCCTGACACTAGTGGTGATAATGAGAATTTGACGATTGTTCTGTGACTTGTGTGATATTTTCAGTACTGGCTAGAACACATTAAAAAGCTGTTTTGAAGATAGAGGATACATTACTGTGATCACACTAGCAGAAAAATTCAAAATCTGTTCTTGCTCTCTCAAAGCACTGAACTTCCTGAAGAAAACTGATGTAGTAGCATAGGCAAAATTACCCAAACCCTGTGCCAGAAGTAAAATTCATATTGCCTTGCTCACGTAAGAAGATGTAAGTTGTAAATATTTTTATAAATAAAGTAGAAAAAGCCAAATGATAACTGTTGTGGCCAAAGTTTCCAGAGACAGACACCATGTCTTGTGAGCTTCTGGGGACATCGTGGCCACTCTGGAAATAACAGCTGCACTGTCCCCAGAGGCACCAGGACCACTGGAGGCTGTCTACGTGCATCAGTAATGTATGGACAGTGCTATCTGCAAGCGATCACAGATTTTGGCTTCCTGATCCAGAAATGTAGATCTGTCCAATTAGTTCATCCTTCACCATTGAAAACAAATAGGACATCCCAGTCACCAGACCTGTAGCTGCCATTAAGTAGATGATGTTCTTGGCATAAGTCTCCCTGGCTGCATTTCTGCTAGTGAACCAAACAGAGCATTGAGTCAAGAGCTGGCATATAAATATCCACCCAGGCAAACTGTTGGCACATTTTCTCAGACCATTTATCCCCTGCCACCTTACTTTCTCCCAGACTGTGTCTTGGTACTGTTCTCAGAGCAGCCCGGGCTGCTCTGGTTTCCAGTAGGAAGAGTGGTCGGAGCAACCCCGGAAGGCAGAGTTTAGCTGTGTGCACACAAGCGCGGCTCTGTCACACACCCTGGAGGCTGGAGAATGGGCCTTACCCATTTTATTTGGGAGCATAAATGTACCCATGAGTCTGGGGTTCCATACCTGTTAGTACTGGATCCTTGTGTGCTGGATCAAGCCAGTGGGATGGGGGAGAGAATCAGAAGAATAAAAGTGAGAAAACTCATGGGCTGAGATAAAGACAGTTTAATAGGTAAAGCAAAAGCCACGCACGCAAGCAAAGCAAACCAAGGAATTCATTCACTGCTTCCCATGGGCAGGCAGGTGCTCAGCCATCCCCAGGAAAGCAGGGCTCCATCACGCGTAGCGGTGACTTGGGAAGACAAACGCCATCACTCCGAACGTCCCCCCCTTCCTTCATCTTCCTCCAGTTTCTATACTGAGCATGATGTCACATGGTCTGGAATAGCCCCTGGGCCAGTTGTCCGGCTGTGCCCCCTCCCAGCTTCTTGTGCCCCTGGCAGAGCAGGGGAAGCTGAAAAGTCCCTGAATGGTGTAAGCACTGCTTAGCAACAACTAAACCATCAGGGTCTTACCAACATTCTTCTCATCCCAAACCCAAAACACAGCGCTATGCCAGCTACTAGGAAGGAAATTAACTCTGTCCCAGCTGAAACCAGGACAGCCATATTTACTTAGCCTGGATCAGATGGGAGCAAAATTACATTTCTGTTATATTAACAGAGCATCCATGGTGGAATTTAGACTGACTTTGTTCTTTGTGCTGGGCAATACCTGATCTGATGCTGGAATGGAACTGGCAAATGATTCCTTCCATGGCATGAAGCATGTTGATACAAAAGTAATCTGTCAGATATTTTTGAAAAAATTTGAACCGGTCAAATTAATTCCTACAAGCACAGCTCTCTGCATCACTGGTACCCAGGAGCTTTAACGACAGGGTTGCTGTGCTGCTGAAGCACAACCTTAGTCGGAGAGTTAACGGCACTGAGATCAGTGCTGCAGTGCAGTTGGTAGCACCGATACATGGACGGAAGGCCTTTTTCAATATTGCTATTATTGAGAACTTCAAATGAATGGATGCATTTGAAAGACTTCCCAGAAAATACATTTCCTTTTCAGCTGGCAGCTCAGTTATTCATCTAAGTAGTCTGTGGATTAAGTAATTTGACAACCATTGAAAGGTTTCTTTTTGTGAAACAATTGTGTGTTATTGCTCTCTCCTTTTTCCATTTTACCTGTACAACTAACCCAGAAATTCAACACAGACGTATCAAGAGACACACTGAAACCTGTAGTGGGTTAACCCTGGCTGGACGCTGGGTGCCCACCTAGCCACTGTATCACTCCCCTCCTCAGCTGGACAGGGAAGAGAAAATATAATGAAAGGCTCCTGGGTGGAGATCAGGGCAGGGAGAGATCACTCACCAGTTGCCGTCACGGGCAAAACAGACTCAACTTGGGGAAATTAGCTTAATTGATTGCCAATCACATCAGAGTAGGGTAATGAGAAATAACACTAAATCTTAGAACACCTTCCACCCACTCCTCCCTTCTTCCTGGGCTCAACTTCACTCCTGATTTCTCTCCCTCCTCCCCGCCAGTGGTGCAGAGGAATGGGGGGGGATGGGGTCAGTTCATCACACACAGTCTCTGCCATTCCTTTCTCCTCAGGGGGAGGACTCCTCACACTGCCCCTGCTCCAGGGTGGGGTCCCTCCCACAGCAGACAGTCCTCCATGAACTTCTCCAACATGTCTGCTGCTCTTCACAAACTGCTCCATTGTGGGTCCATCCTTTCCATAGGGTACAGTCCCTCAGGAACAGACAGCTCCAGCATGGGTCCCCCACAGGGTCACAAGCCCTGCCAGCAACCTGCTCCCTGGCTCTTGGGGCCATAGGTCTTCCGGAACCCCGGGTTCCCACGGGGTCACAGCCTCCTTTGGGACCCCCCTCCGGCCCCGGTGGAGATCTGCTCCCCCGGCCGGGAGCCTGCCCCACCGTGGTCTTCACCACAGGCTGCAGTGGAATCTCTGCTCTGGCATCTGGAGCACCTCATCTCCCTCCTTCTGCACTGACCTGGGTGTCTGCAGGGCTGTTTTCTCTCACATCCTCTCACTTCTCTCTCTCCAGCTACCATTCCCCAGCAAGGTTTTTCCCCTTCTTAAATATGTTATCCCAGAGGTGCTACCACCATCACTGATGGGCTCAGCCTTGGCCAGTGGTGGGTCCAACTTGGAGCCGGCTGGCATTGGCTCTATCGGACATGGGGGCAGCTTCTGGCAGCTTCTCACAGACAACATCTCTGTAGCTCCCCTGACTACCAAAACCTGGCCACGCAAACCCAATACAAGACCAGACAGCAGCCACACCAAGTAGCGTGTGATGATGCTGGTGCATCTCAGGAACTTGTAAAAGGCTTGTAAAAGACTGGGGAGAGAAAAAGAGAAGCAGGGAAAGGGTTAATAAGATTGTTTTTTCCTATTTGCTTTTTAGCTCACTTCTTTACATACATGAGGAAAGAGGGAGCACAGATCTCAGTCATTTCATATCACAGAAGATTAGTGCAGGGGAGGTCAAGTTGAGGCACAGCATCATGTGTTATATGGCAGTTGAATGATCCAGTATGTAATTTATTAAGATACCAGGCAGATTGGGCAAGCCGATTTTTCTGAGTGTGTAGTGACTGTCAGTTTGGTCGGTACTTCTCCATCTTTCTGTCTATGCTATGCTGCAGTGCGGGGCAGGGGGAAAGAGGCTGGACTGTCCCCATTGGGCCATGGCCGCTGTGTCACGGCACTTTCCCGCTCAGGGGGACGTTAGATGTGTTTCCCCAGGGACTACCTTCACAGCTTCAACAGGCCACCGAGCACTTGTGAGAGCGAGTGGTGCAAGGTGGTGCCGTTGCCGCACGCGATGCCCCTGCGGCGCTGCGAGATGCAGTCATTCTGGGAAGCGGGGGCCGCGCATGCCGGTGTGTTATTCCTCCACCTGACCACCAGATCCACCCACCTGAAATCCCATCTCTGTTTTTTGTATAGATCCTGACAGAACAGCTCAAGTACACTGTGTACAGTCAGAGGAAAAGTATTGATTTTGCTGTACCCGAATAGAATTCTTAACAGAAAAACAAACCTAATGTTGGTGTTTTGGTTTTTTTCTCTTCTGACTTTTGTGTGTGGGTTTCTGTACTCACCGTGTCGTATTTGATCCATGTGAAGTACAGAGTTAGAGCTTGATTTTTAAGATGAGGACGACCCAGGCTCTGATCTGTGCAGGCACAATTTCAGAACCAGTAAATAATTTTGCCCATGTTTTACTGCTGGTATTTAATTGAAGTGCAAAGTAATAATTTCCTTCCTACCTACAAATCCAAGAATCAGATGGGCAGCTATTACATTTTTCTGGGGCAATTATCAGGAGCCGTACCCTACTACATCCGCATTACTAAAAAGATTCAAAATGTAGCTTATCCACAATTCTCTGGGCCAAAGGACAACTAGCGCGATCCAAAGTGTATCCCTGTTCATTTTGAGGATGTTGCTGTGAATTAAGTTTATTAAAATATTATTTTAATAATGGATATTGTATGCATTAGTTGTGTTACTGATTATATTGTTATGAAAACAGTTTAAGCATTATTAACACACACACTATCAATACTTAAAAGCATCGTTGCCTGATGGTGATAATATAGCTTGCCTAGTGGATGATCTATGACTGCAAGCATTAAATACTCTCTACTTTAAAGTCATTAATCCCTACTTTCTTCGAATACGTTTAATTAAAAAGTTCCATTTCCCAGTAATTGCTGGTTTTATATAACCCCGAAATGGAATTTTATTGAGGCACAAGGTCTTTTATATAAACATCCATCTGTCCACAGCGTAACAGTGCTGGGACAAGTTTTGTGGATTGGGTGAGAAGTGGAGAGATTACAGAAGACTCTGTGTCCCTGTAAGAACTGTGAACTTTTGTCCTCTGTGCAACAGCCCTGGAGGATTTTTGCTTTCATAATTTTGATACCAAACAAGGGAATTGCAGAGTCAATAGGAGAGAAAATCATGAAACAATGGCTTTAGTGTCTAGAGGAGTTGCTTTATTAGTTTATAAAGAAAAGCTCCTTCCTTATTCCTTTTTTTCCTATGTCAGGCTCTGCACTGCGAAGTATCATCTGCTTCTTACATTGTTCCTTACTATTTGAACACAGAATTAAGCAAACCTCAATTGCATATATAAAAATACATATACATATATAGATCTCTGCTTCAGGCTGGGAGAGATCCCTAATAAAATAGAAAATATGTTGGTATTAATAAGGTTGGCATTCAAAAAGTATGAAATAAATGCATGGAAGTTTGTCAGCTTATTAATCATTCCATTATAAGCGGTGTTTTTACTTTCATTGCTCTAACATCTAACCACAGTTCATTGGCTAAAGGCCAAGCTCGCTTTTGCATTGGCACATTACCATGCGGTGTAGTTCTGTACTTCTCTTCCATTTATTAATGCTGCAGACTTCCTACAATTCAGGCTAAAAATAGAACTGGTTATGTGAAAAACACTGCATTTGTGCTTGAGCTGCAGTATAGAAACAAGAGGATTTTATATGGACGGGGGAAGAGATTCATGACACAGAAGAGCTAGCTGCTTATATTCTGGAAAAAGCTTTCTTTTTGCATGGCTGTAAATAAGATTAGAGTTTCTATGTACACGTTAGTCTGAAGGATGAATCATAGTCATGGTATTGCCTCCGTATGTATGAATCTTCATGTGTATCCATTGTATGAAGGAAAGCTGATTTCTTGTACAAGGAAACCTGAAAATAGTGCAATGTACAAAAGTGAATTTGCAAAATCAAAGGTGAGGGTGATGTTTTGTTTTTCAGTGTAAAGAGTGGCTTCATCTGGGGCACATATTTTGAAGTATCCTCAAAAAATTACACACTAATTACACCACACCACTAGATTTTTAGGCTTGTATTTTGGCTAGTCATAGCCTCACCTATTGTTCTGCTTTCAGTATCTTTAAGGCCACATTTGCTGTCTCCAGACCACTTCACCATGAAAACATTCCTAAACTTATTTCTAAGTTGTAATACAGCTGCACAGTAAAAACTGTCGGCATTCAAATGCAGTCCCTACACTCTTGATCTCTTTTATAATGCTGTGATTTGTTTTGGATCAGCAGTAGTTTGAACAAGACAAACAACATACTGGATTCCATCTGAACCTAAGGGAGCTGCCAGGGACACAGGTGAAGAGTGATAGTGGATGCATTTCATAGTCAAAATGAAAAGCGGTAAAACTGATAAGGTCTCATTGTTGCACAAATAGAAAAAGCTAACAGTTTACATATCAGAAATGTCAGGTGTTAGGATTTGACTCAGAGCTGCTGAATAGGAGCTTGTTTGCCTTTGGAGAAATAGAGAGGAAGGAAATGTCATGCAGCAACATCACGTGTGATAGTGATGGGAGATGGCAAACAGGGAAATAGACCTTTCCGATGCTGTTTCCTAAAGATACTGTTTGGACTGGCTGTGATGGTGGATTATTAAGGAATTCTGATTATTAACTATCTGCACTTGGCAAAGAATAAGAGAGGAACAAACCTCTTTTGAAGTGCACAACAGTCTCCAAAGTCACCCGTGTTTTGTTCTTAACTCAGTTCTGTGCAAGAAGTAAGACTGGTGATTGTGTTAGGAGCAGAGGCAATAATAATGAAATGAGAATAAATTGTAAGCTATACAATATTTGAACTATCTAGAGAAAAGGAAATTAAGAAAGCTTTCAAATGTCATGTGCTTTGTACCAGGCCACCAAAACACCATGAGGTAAAACAACAGCTATTGGGTTTCTGTGTCGATTCATGACCTATAGTTGGATATAAAAAAGGAGAGATTAGTTTACAGGACAAGGGTCAAGTAAAAAATATTTGGTCCAAAGTGCTTAGTTCCTCCTCTTAATTACTACAGACCAGCCTTAACCCCCACATAATGGTGGAACTCCATCCAAATCCAGTATAGGCTGACATCAATGAATCTGTTCCGATTTACATTAAAAATTAATTTTGTTCTGACAAGCTCTCTGAAACTGATACTCGGCACAATACCAAGTGCAGTATAAAGGATCATATCATGCAGTCAACATGATGCACTTTGCAATATAATTTAACACCAATGTTAAATTAAATTACAAATATAAACTTTATGGTCTCTCTTAAAATCATTTAAGAGCTTAATTCTGATCTGAGATGTGTAAGACACAAGTCTTGCCTATTGATCATTGAATATACAGATGGTTGTGAGAGAAGAATCACATGATATGATGGGCTGTACAAGACTTTTTTTTCTGATACAGGCTTATGACTTGGTGTAATGATCCTTTTCTGCAGTTAGGATCTCTGCTCAAGAAGAAGACTCAAGCAGGTCGACCTTATTGCAGAAAACACCAAACAATCTATATGCTTTGGATGAGGCCAGATTGCACCAGGAGGTCCATAAGGAGGAGTTAGATGGTGAATTATTCAGATTCTGGGTTTTCACTGCCTTTAGAACTAAGCCCATCAGGAGGAAGATGAGCCTTCTCCTGCAAGTCCTTTTTTTTTTTGTTATTAGCTAAAAATACATACAGCAACTAGATGCAGTTTGCCTTGGCCATTGGGATTCCAGGAATATCTACTTGTGTTATTGAAACCCACAGCCCTTACTTTGCCTGATTTGTCACCGGGAAAAAGGAAAGGAACCAGATAACCTTCACTGTTCTCTTTGGTGTAGGAAGTAGGAAGAGGCATGAGCCCAGCTGGTGCAAACAATATTATGAGCTCATAAAACTTGTGTGATGCTGTTAAAGGAAGGGTTTTTCAAAACATCTCCCCATTGTACAGAGGGTGAATAGGAAAAAGAGCATTTACTGAAAGGACATTCTTTTAATGGCTGGGCAATGAGAGGAAGGATGAATAATTTAAAGTTGTAAAGTTCTTGCAGAGTCCAAAAAATATATTAAAAAACAGTATTAAAACTTCAAAGAGAGAAGCAAAAATACAAACAATAGAGCTCTTGTCTAAACACATAAACTATAGATCTAAATAGAAAGATTAAGCAAAATCACAAGGAAGGTAAAAAGAGGTACTTTTTCAGCAAGTCTGAGGGGAGAGGGTTATCAAATAGTTACAGCAATGACTGGGAGGCCTAAAACATTTTTTTAATGCTTGAGAGTATTGTGAAACAGAATTCATTCCAGCACATGCTGTAATGATGAGTGCACTGCCAAAGTGATAACTAAATAAGGCAGATGTCAAACTCATCTCCACAAATGCAACTCCAGCATGAGTTCTTCCCCTCGGACGGGGAAAGGAGAGCACATCTGTCCAGTTCAGCATTCATTACATGGCATCTCGAAGGTGCTTCACACCGTTCATTACATATAAACTGAAGATGTCGCTAAGACTGTTCATGTCCAGTGTAAGAAATGCTTAGTTTGGTACAATATGAATGCTAAGGACGCCCTCAAATGAGGGTCTCCTCAGGGCAGAGTGTGCTCAGCTGTATGCAAAGCACTTCAGCAGTGGTTCTGCAAGAATAAGGATGTTTACAGGAATGTTTTTCTCTGGTTACAGAAGTGTTGAACCTGGAGCCGTTTCGCTAGTATGGGCACACTGCAGGGAGCAAGGAACCTGAAGTTCTGGGTGGGATGCAGGGAAGGGGGGAGAAATTCTTGAATTGTAAAGGAGGTTGGGTTTCTTGCTGGCCAGGTGTACAGTTTTGATGCTGTCACTGATGCCACCACATGAAAGGGCAGAATTAATGGCCACAAGAGCTACCAAAGCTTCCATAACAACCTGTATCCATCCAGAGGGTGTGGAGGAAGGCCACTGGTGGAAGCTGTGAGCTAGCTGATATGCTAAAACCCAAAAAGAGGGGAGGAGAGAAAGAAAGAAATTAAATTAGGGTCCGACACACTAACAAGAATTAGCTGCAGCACTGGTGATAGCTGTGCTGTGTTAAGAACTGTTTCTGTTTCATACCCACTCATAGTATTTGCCTGGAAAAACACTTTTTTTTTAAGCTTAGCCTTACCTGAAATGAATGCTGCTTCTTTCCATTCTCACTGTTGCTGGGAATTGAAATGGCTGCAGATACAGAGTAGTGTAAAAACATGATGAGCTATGTAGCTTGGGAGCAATTGAGCAGCTGAATACTGCATTATTGAGAAATCATTTGCTACCTCTGGGTGTTAGTGAGAAACTGGAGAGTCCTAGACTGGCATTCAGGGCAGAGCATAGGATGAATAAACATCATGGAGTGCTGAGTATTTACTAGTGAATCCAGCCTGGAGCTTCAGTAGTTGCATGTCATCCCACAGCATCTTGCAGGGTTGGCAACACACAGGAAAGAAATAGTGAATTCCAGCAGCATTGTGGCAGAATTGATCTTATATTGTTTCCTAAATAACCAAAATATCAATGAAATGAATGACATTTTACTTAATGTGCGGCAGGCAATCTGCATAGCAAAACAGCCATATTTTCAAGTGACAACACATGAGAACCATTTAAATATATATCAGTGGTCCTCAAGGGACTTGTAGATAGCTACATGAAATTGTTGTTTTCATGTGCATACCTTACTGTTGCCAAATTACTTCTGGCTTAGTATTTTCCCTCTTATCTAGTTGAGATAGGAATCTCTTCAGAACGAGTGGCTCAGTAGTTTGTAAGATATCCATGTATATCTCTGGCATTGTATAAATAATAAATAATAAGCTGTAGATGCTAATGATCATTAATATTGCAAGTGTTAAGCTTGAAATTCTATTTCCTAGCTTCTTAGGTGATTGCAAGTATAAATATTTCTTGACTCGACAAGGTGAGTAGTCACAAAACATGGAAACTTCTCCAGTGCAGAATGATGGCTATTAAGTATATCCCAGACCCAGTAAATCTCAGGTTATGGAATTTGTCCCAGAATCTGCTCTTGCTATGGTATTGTGCTGCAGAACAAGTTTCTGCATTTTTTAAAGCTAACACAAAATATCGACTCCATATGGTTTTGGAGACGTACTTAAAATATGAGCCAAGTTCAGGCTGTTGCAGCGCTGTCTTGCTGAGCCCTGAACTAGTCTAAAACAATTTCTTTGAGAGGTGCAATCACATTCATCTCAATGAGATTTTAAGCCAAAGCCTAAAGAAAGAAATTTCAGTGACAGTTCTTAAACCTTTTCAATACTATCTGTTTAAAGCAAATGTATTTAATTTAGGAGTTAATACAGTAAATGTGCCTATACCATATTTCCAAGCAGTTTCCCACCTCCTTCTGGATACCAAAAGCTCATACTGTTCCCTACCTATGTAGCAAAACCAAGGACTTCAATCTGCTTATACACTGCCAATTTAAAAATCTTTGGCACAGAAGGAATTGGAAATACAGAGAGAATAGCAGTCACGGTAAACAAGTCAAGGATTACTCTGTGGTATTGGACTACTTAAGCTATTGGGGCTAAGAGCTGCCTTTTCATTCTGTCCCAAAGATCATCTAAGGTTTCACTAAAATAAATGAGCCTGTGCAGACTGGATTGTGAATAGTCAGGTTAAAATAACTACTTCTATAATTTAAATCAAAGTGGTCGCTGAATTTGCTGCTTGCCACGCTAAGTACTGCAAAATTTCAAAATTGACCATTTATTTATTCCATGTATATCATTACATGGGATGTACAATGAACATTTCTTATTAGTGTCCACATCTCAGCAGGAGAGTACAGTGGCTCTTCAAAAAGTGAAAGCAGGTAGCAGACGAGTATGTTGGGTGATGAGAATCTCAACCCCCTTATTTTGGCTTAAAGTTTATCATGTAGGGAAGGAGCATGGATATCCATGATGATCCACTGAAACGCACTGATGGAAGAGACTTATATTTGACTTGACATGCTGGGCAAGAGCTTAGAACAAAGCAAAAGCAATCCCCTCCAGAAAAACAAGCATGTAAAAAAAACCCAAAACAACTGATTTCTTTTGGTTCATAAAAACCCCAAAACATTTCTCATTTATATCTCCATGTTTTTAATGGAAAACAAAGATGGTTTTTAAGATGAAAATGTTCTGTATTCACATGTGATTCTTAAAAACCACAAGCTATTTTCAGCAGTGAATTGCAAGCCGGCCAGTGAAAGAAGCAGCAATATGTTCCTAGGAAATTTTCATTTCTCCCTCTGTTCTGCAGAGGAATGATACTTACGTTAATTTTGAAAAACAAGCATGAGCAGAGAAATTTAAACTCAGCTATAAGCCTTCCCTATTTCTAACACCGAAGAATGAACTGTATTGAGGACTGCAGCAAAGTATTACTGTTTCAGTGCCATGTGGCTGGGAGTGCAGGGCACTTGTACGGGGCTTTGACACCACTCCTGAAGTCAAGCTCTCAGGTATAGTTCTTTCACAGGGCTGAAAAAATATCCATAATATGTCCCCTTCTTCATCACGGATGTATCAGTAACATACAGATACAACAGACCTCTGGAAATATATACCTGTGGATGTCCATAAAACAGAGTGCAGAGACATTTCCGTTCTTTTCAGAAACCCTGCCCCACTGAAGTCAATGGGACCTTTCCCAGGGAAACGCACTGGGGCCAGAATTTCTCTGGCAGCGTTAACTGGAGCCGTTCTCTGCAGAGCACATACAGGGCATGGAGAAGGAAGACTGCATTTTGACATAGAAATAGAATGTCATTGTGTTCGGATTTGTTGTTAATAACTCAAAATCTTTGTGGAAGACAAAAAATGAGTTCTAAAAGAAAGCACTGAACCCCTTCAAGGCTGTGCAGTGTATTCCAGGTATACCTTCACTGTCCACATCCTACCTGAACATGAGACAGTGACTAATACTCCCATTCAAATGTTTTTTGTCACTTCTAGGAAGGGTTGTAAATCTCTGTGAGCTCTGACTATGCAATAGTTCCTATAGTTTTCAAGTGATTAATATAGGCATTCAGCCCAGAGAAGTTTCAAGTGTGAAAGAGTGAAAACTAAATTTCAGTAAAACTTCAGGGAACACTTTCATTGCAGTCAGGTTCCTTGCTGGTTTCATTCAGAAAAACTGATGTTACATTATACATGAGCATTTTTAAGTGTCAGCTACATGAAAATTTTAGATAATACCATTTTTTAAATTGTGGTCAGTGAAACTTCCGCTTATACAGACAAAACTGGTAATCATGGGAAGATACTGTTCTCAAAACTCGCTTCTTTTGGTAGACTTTGGGACTCATTGGCTGCCCAGCACTTACTGACCAGGTCTGTTTCCTGCTTTAAAGAAGCTGGCGGTTGTGTCAGTCTCACCACCTAAGTATTGCAAGACTCAGTCCCACTGAATTCTCTTTAAAATGCAAAAGGCATTGAAAGACTGAAAGGCTGCAGTTCTTTTGTGCTCCTAGCATGGAAGCAGGGGAAGACTTAGCTGGGCCAGCTCTGCCACCTGCAGCTCAGAGCCGGCAGGACTGCAGCATCTTCACCAACAGAGTAACAAACCTTCGGAAATGTAAAAATTCTCATAGAAACAAGAGGTTTTACTAATTAAATTAGCAATAGCATACATAAGCTTATGGTATGCAGAAGTAAGGTAAAAGAGAGCTTTCACATCGGTCTTTCTGCTACTCTTCACTGCTATCAGAATGCACGTCTATTCTCAGAATAGAATAGAAACCCAGAGTTAGAACAAAAATCATAAGGCTAAAACCATTCTTGGTGTGACTGGAGTGATCTCAGAGCTGAATCTGACCCCTTACCTATGAAGGCTGATTTTGGCTTTGCTGATAACTGAAGTATTACAGGAAATTACGTGTGGATCCCTATTCTCAGAACCCTCTAACTCCTGTCTGCAGTGCCTCCAGTGTCTCCTCATATAACTCCCTTCTTAAAACACTCTTTTCTGAAGCCTATAAATGCTAGTCCTCTCCTCTAAAAAAGTGATTACAAAAATAAAATAAATCAAATCCTTCCAGATGTGTTTTGCTAGCACAAAAAAACATGTGCTTTATTATGTTCCCTACTTTCAATTTGCTGAGCCCCAAGGGTATAACATAGCCATTTTCTCAAGTTGGATCCAAGCTCTGTAATTGATGAATTGTCCATAGGATCCATATGGAACTCTAGCAAAGTCATTGACACCAAAATGCGTGCATGTGTCCCGGTGTGCTGGGCACCCACAAACATAAACTTTTCATGCTAGTGGTTTCTTCCACTGTAAAGTGCCGTGTTCATCTCTAGCAATGGATGCAACTCACAGCTATGACACAGTGAAACAGCAATGGTTCTCCAGTAATGGTCAGACTTCACTGTGATGAGATCAGATAAGAAAACATGACTGGAAACTAATTCTAACAATAATGGGTTACTAAACATCATGTGGGGTTCTAGTTTGGTTTTAGTACTGCAGAGGGGAAGTATGTAATCGATTATCATACAGATTCTTCCAAATGTGTCTTAAAAGCTAAAAGAAGCATAGTTTTTCTTTTAACTTTGGGCTTCATTCAGTTGCCCACACACTTAAGACACCTTCTAGTGCCTGAAACATCCACATGGAGCCTTGTGTCCTTCAGGGACAGCAAGAGAGATCAGATGGATCAGATCCAGGATAACCTAGGGCATTTCAGCTGGCGCTAGATGCCTTTGTGCGGGCAAACGCGTCCCACCTCTTATGTTGCCTAAACGTGGAGCTTGGAAATGTCTAGCTGTGTCTTTTCAAACATTGCCATTAAAGGCTCTGGGTCTCTAGAAGTGTAGAAATTATTTCTGTGATCATACATCGTCACTGTGCTCAAGTCTTGAAGTCTTTAAGGTATTTTCCTGGGTGACTGATTCTGAGCTGTGCAGAAAATGCTTGTAGATGAGATTGGGTTTGTTGGTGTTCCAAATATTATTATAGTACTATAGTAAAGACTTGTACATTTTAATATTATCCAATGCTTGAAAAAAATGTTAAAATAGATATTTTGAAAAGGAATCTCACAGAGTGAGATTAGGTGATATATGGGGAATAGGCAGCCTAAGCCTCAGGCTTCTTCTATATGCCAGTGAATGTAAGAGTATGTAAAACATTTCGTTAGCTTTGTTTTAAGAAGTCACTTTGTAAAATGATGCAGTCAAACCAGCCTGCCAGTTACCCTGCTCACTAGCAGTAAAGACGGCAGGTGGTTTTGGCCAACTTAGCTCTTAAATGCATCTTGTCCCCACGTTTTTAATCTAGCTCTCTGCAAAAAACCAAGCTACTGATTGTCAGTGGCAGGTTCCCCAGACTTAAGATAATTGGACCACGATCTTTTCCTCTTTCGGGGATTTGGTTTTGAGTCACTTTAGATTTCAAGTAGGTCTCAAAGGTCACTGAAAAAGACTGTGAGATTTAATATCAATCATCGTTAATCCAGTTCATTTTACATTTGTGCCCAATTCACATGAGCTAGAGGCATTTAAAATGGACTTGTCACTAGAGAGTGCAATGCTCTCCTATTACTCAGGCATCCAAAGATGACCTTACAATTTGTAACGTTTAGAGGGAGAAAAGGGTTGAGAATTCCCCAGTCCCAGAACCAGAAAAGGAATTCATGCAAGTCCATACAGCTCCCAAATATGCAGGAGATGAGACTGTCCCGTGTCCCAGGGTAGGGGCCCTGGCACTTGCCTTTTTGAGTACATGTGTGTGAAATCAGTCAGGCATTGCTACATTTTGGGTCCGTATCCAATTTTAGTCTTGTGTGTGAAGTGAAAGAGATTATAGGCAGGATTAGCAGTCAAGATATCTACAGGCAGCAGGGACTGCGTAGTTCTCCTCAGTGCACATTACGGTTAGCGCACAATGGGAAACATCTTTGCCAGATGATAAAGAAGAAACAGTCTCTTTGTTGCCAACAATAAATATATACAGAGGAGTAAATGTTTCATGAATAAAGTGTCTCTAAGGAAATCTTGGAAGACCCTACATGTATATTTACACACTTCTCGTCCCAGCAGCAGTAGAGCTATGTGAGCATAGTGCTCTGCCCAGGCTAACTAGTTTGTTAAGAATTATCACAGCTATCTTTTTCGTGCTAGTTGCTATCTGCTCATAATGAGACAATTTAGGCAGCCCTGCCAGAAACCCAGACTTTTGAGAACCAAAGCAACCGTGTCGATTACGATCGTGAATCTCTCTCACACAAACACACACAAAACCCGAGCAAGTACCTGCAGGTTTCAGAATAAATTGAATGAGAACTCAACATACAACACCTCTTTCGCAGCATAAACTGGATCCTCCACACACTTTAAGACCTGATGCTCTTAACTTTTGGTAGAATATTGAAGCAGAGGAAAATCTGAGCCCAAAATGCACAATGTGATAGCAACTCTTTGTCTATTGGATTACCTGGCAGATATTTAGCTACTAAAATATACGTAAAAAGTCTACGTAAGAAAAAAGTCGATGAGGCAACTGCAGATTCAATTTCTGCAGTTGGAAAAAAATGATTCCTCATACTGAAGCTCTTCATTCTCCCTGCTGCTTTATGTTATCTCTGTTTTAACTGCTGTTAATGAAAGGCTCATCAAAAGGCAGTGCCAATACACAATAATATTTAAATGCTGAATTCATCTCGTAGTCCTCATGGCAGCTCCCTTTCAGCTATTTTCCCTCCATACTTGGCATCTCCATATATATGAATGAGAGAGGGGTGCACATGGGGAGAGTGGAGCAAACATTGGTCAGTCATACAGCCCAGAGAGAAGAATTTGCCTCGTATTATATATTTGTTAAAGCATGGAAGGAAAACATTGCTTGCTGAAGTAAATCCAAGCAAGACCTGCTAAAATTAAGTAAATAAAACAAGGCTTGGCTTAAGTTATGCCTTTGAAAAGTGACTGAAAATGGCATGCAAGCTCCATGTTTATTCTGTGTCAGCTATTTTCTTATCAAATGTGCTCAGTTAGCAAGTAAAGAGCCTTTCCCTCCTATGTCCCAGCCCTGCAAATTTCAGGTGGAACATAGGGGTCAGCCTGGATTTTTTCTTCTCATGTAGGATGACCAAAAAACCAAGGATCCTGCAAACAAGAGTAAGCCCTCAATTACATGTGCACTATTCTGTAGTCTTCTGTGGCTTTGCATAAGGTTTAACTGACTGGAAATGATTCTGTGGTGATAAACAGGAAGGAATAGCAACCCACTCACTGTGTTCTTTATGCTAGGTCTGCTGTGCTGACAGGAGCAAAAAGCGGTGAACGGTGATTTTAATTAATAAGTGAACAGATAGAAAATATATAAGACTCCATTTAAAGAAGAGGTTTGCTTGAAATTCCATGTTTTCAGAAATCTCCAGCTTCGACATAATAGAGCATTCAAGCTGATGAGGAAAATAAAATCCTTCTCTTTTTTTCTTGGCATGTCATTCATGTGATCGGAAGAGAATGTACAGTCCTCAGAACAAGAAAGGAACAAAATTATTTGAATTATTTTGCATGCAATAGCAAGATAAAATATCATGTTTACAACCTTCATTTATGAGAAGTCTTCATTGTGAAGTGCAGCAGGTCAGAAGATCACCATGTGTACATTTTGCTATACGGGAATGATAACCCACCATGGGCATTTTATTATTTATTAATTCATCCTTGCAGCTTTAGCAATCAAGCATGAAAATTTTCTACTCTTCTGAAATCTCTGTAGTCTGGAAGACCAGAGTTGAAGTTTATCTGATTTTTTTTTAAAAATACCTAAGATAGCAAATAGTGAGCAAAAGTTTTCTCAATTCAGAGTTTTGATCCTGCAATCCCAGTGCAGATTAAACTGAGCTGTACAAGGGTAAAAAAAAGTCCAAGAATATACTTTTCAGCTATGTAAATACTGTTCAGCTGAGTCTTGCTTTGGGTGAAATCATTTTATTCTGACTTTTTCTTCCAGTTGTGTGTAATACTGGAGCCAATGCAGGAACTGATGTCAAGACATAAAACCTACAATCTAAGTCCTCGAGACTGCTTGAAGACTTGCTTGTTTCAAAAATGGCAGAGAATGGTGGCCCCACCAGGTATGTTTCATTTCCAGTGTTTTACTTACTTTATGGTTAAATTAATATAGAAACAATGGAAAAATTTACTGCAAATTTACTTACAAAGGAAAGCAATAAGAATTAGCACTGTTCCAAAAGTAAGCCTGAAAATGATTCTGATGGTTTATGATTTCAGTCTGACCTGACTGATTTATAGATGTGCACATTGAGATGGTTTCACTATGACTAGGATATAATTTAGTACAAAAATATGTGTAGATGGAATGCAAAATGCCTACTGGCTCCATTAGAATTCATCCTTTGTGTAATTCAGCTTCCTGCTGTGACTCTGAAATTACAGCTACAATTCATAATTAATTGTCTTTGAGACTAATATAATGTTATTTACAGGCCTGGACCTAATCTCCTTCCTCTTACTCCTCAAAATAATAATTCTCTCTTTTTTCAGATTATTAAAGGTTTGTGTATCTAAGACTATTCACAAGGCGTCCCAGGCCAAATTTTGAAAAGTACAATTGCCCCTCTGTTCTTTTCCAATTTAAAAGTTATGTAATTGTCCTAATTTGGTCTGAGTTTGGAAGACTCGCAGAGAAATGGCATTCAGTACTCTCTAACGTGTCCCCTTGGGAGTGGCAGGTTTAAAGACGAAGCCCACATCAGAGGTAGAAGGAACTGAAATGGTAGCTGCTCGTATGCTGTATCGATGGCAGCAGTAGGGCAGACAGCTCCCTTTAGCCTTTGCCTCTGGCCGGGTCAGCTGAGGCTGTACCCTACACCAGAATAAGACCTGGATCTGTGTTTAGCACTAACCATCACTTGCTGCGTGACCTTCAGCAGGTTACATGGTCAGTTTGAACATCATGATAGGCATCATGGTATTCCTGTTGTTAAAATGCTTTCAAGTATCTTTTTAGATAATGCTGGGAGAGTAAACTTCATTAGTCCATTATACAAAACTGAAGGCAGATGCCATTGGTTTGGGTCCAAATATTATCCTATGGTTCCTATGTTAAATCTACTACCACTAGTACATACACTAGCAAACACAAATTCAAAACTAGATGAAAAAATATTTCAGCACTTCTGCCAATGGATCATTTTAGTACATGCTTTACAATATCTGCCATTTGCTTTCCTTCTTACCATTTTATTGCAGCAGAACCCACAAGGCAACCGACAACCAAACGGAGAAAAAGGAAAAACTCTACCAGCAGCACTTCCAACAGCAGTGCTGGGAACAACGCAAATAGTACCAGCAGCAAGAAAAAGTCAGCTGCTGCAAACCTGAGTCTATCAAGTCAGGTACCTGTAAGTCTCACTTTCCTCTTAGGCCTGAATCGCTTACGGTGCTTTAATTCTGTCCTTACATTGTAAAGAAGGTGCATTCTTGAGCCTAAACTATCACAAGCAAAAGGTGATCTTGCACAGTATGCTGTGGAAGCTGGGGAATTAGTGGGGAGATGTAAAGAAGCCATTCTGCAGTGCAGCTTTAACAAATAACCCTCAAGCAGGGGCATCCTGAAGACCAGATGTTATTTTTTTAAGGCCTGGGCAAACTCCCCTTCTTGTCAGTGATTCCCCTGCTGGTGGGACTCAGGTTGGGGCTTGCGTTTTTAGATATACCATGAATCTTGCAGACATCCATCTGCCAGGTGCTAAGTGAGGATGAGTCCCCGTGGAACAGAACAGCCGTACCTGAGCAGAGTGCTGGTCTCTCTACCTTAGTACCTTACCTCTAGTTGGTGCCGTGTTCAGCTGCTTCAGTAGAACAGCTTACAAGTTCACTTACCTGCAGAGGTTATGTCTTTTTCCTACCACTCCACTTGCAGAGGGTAGATCCCCTGGAATATGGGTCTCAGGTTATGCACCCTGCTAGCTGTAACTGTTGATATCCCAATTATATAGGGAACCACCAAGTGATTTCCAGACCTGTACCAGCACTTTAATAATCACATTTATTGCCTTATTCACAATATAGGGGTAGTCAGACCCCAAATTGTGACAAAGTGTGCCTTAGTCAATAAGGAGAGAGCTTATGCATTTTAAAGCTAGGGAAATTAATTTGATATTATAGGAACTGTAAAGTGGTATCTTGGGAATAACATGCAGGGATTTTTATTGGATTTCTGATCAGCAGATAGGAAAGGGCTAGGTCTCTTCTGAAGCCTGACAAAGAATATAGGCCTTTTGTTAGCACAAAGCAGGCACTTCCTAGGAAGCTTGAATACCGAGATAAAGAATAGGAGTAGACTAACACCAGTGAAATTAAATGAAGATTTTTGTTTAGCAACTGATTCAGCAATCCACTAGCTTACAGAAGCTTTGGGCTTCAGTACATTAAACTCATATTTTCTCCTTGTCATATTAAAAGTTTCACATGGCTCGCATCCTCGGGGTCAGGTTCTTTCCCTAATATAGGCATCTGTGGGTTTTTCTGGCAGCACAAAGCAGTCACAAGGCCAGCTACCTGATCCCCTGGTGGCAGGGACCACTCTGCCTCACTGACTGTGTCTGCCAGAAAACCCCTTGGATCGATAATCAATCATATTCAAGAAAAAACCAGCAATTAGGTATAAAACTGAGCAACCAGCTTGTTCCCTTCTGTCTCCAGGTTTAAAAAGACAGTAACATCACTTTATCTCAGCCTCTCCCTGCCCTGAGTTCAGTTCAGTAGGACCAGAATCTGACCCTCTGCTGCTCTTCAGCCTGCTCCTCCCTGGAGAGACGACTTTTGTTGGCTTCAGTGGTAGCCATGTGTGCTCGTACATTTGAGTGTGATTGAGCCCTCTGATAGTCGCCTGTTGCTCCCACTCATACTCAAGCTGACTTGAGGTACTGCAAAGCTAATCCTGATAGCTGAAGTATTCAAGGTTACTCTTCCTGATGGAGATGATAGTTGAGCATCTGAGACATAATGGTGAAGTTTAGCACGGTATGAGGGATGGATTTTTCATCTTCATTGACTTTCAGGAAGCTGCATAGTCAATATTTTTCAATATTGTTTGCTCTCTGTACCAGAGTAGCAAGGTGGCCCAAACTCTTGTATGGAGGATCAGGCTCCATTTTTGGGACTCTTCTCCTTTCCCTCTGCACAGTGGAAAATGCTTAGCTGTTCAGTTTGACATACTAACAGCTCTTCCCATCTTCCCCACAGCAAACATAGCAAACCAGATGGAACTGATGGTTGGGCCACCCTATAGAGTAGACAGAACTCAAAATAATTTTAGCAGTAGGATATTTTGGTGTAAAACTATTCAACACTTCAGTTAAATAGAAAGATGTTACCATGCTTCTTCAAAATTATGCATTCTTTGAAGTGGGCCTTGTTACAGGCATGCCACTGCTTTCTGAAGTTAGTTGCAGATAGCAGTGGCTTGTTTCCTGTTTGTTTCTCTTAACTTTACCTTAAAGTGAATCATTCAGTAGTTGATATTTTATTTTCCTTATGTGCAATAGAAGACAAGATATCCTCAAACACAATTTGACATTTTTCTATTAACTAAAAGTTTCATTTGGCCATAAAACTTTCTGTGAATGGGACTTTCCTGCTCAGTAGACAAAAAAACTATTGAAATTATTCATTTTCAGTGTTCAAAGCATTTTCCCCCTCATTATTAGAGAAGAGGAATGAAATCACTGCATCTTCTGTCCATATTACTCACATAACCAGAGCTAGTTTCAGTTCCATTTTTCCCATCATCCACTCTGGAGAACCTCAACAGTGAGCTCATATCTGTACCAAACTTGGATTAATACAAAGTCATGTACTCCAGCTTTCTCTTTTTCTCCAGTGATTTCTTCCCAGCCAGCAAAAAGTTTCTACTCCATAATAGAATCTAACTCCAATTTCCTGTCACTTTTGTGTGGGTTTCTCTTGACAGTAAATTAATCCTGGTTAGAGAATCATAGAATAGAATCATAGAATCACCTCGGTTGGAAAAGACCTTTAAGATCATCGAGTCCAACCGTTAACCTAGCACTGACATCCCACCACTAAACTATGTCCCTAAGCACCTCATCTATCCTTCTTTTAAAGACCTCCAGGGATGAGGACTCCACCACCTCCCTGGGCAGCCCATTCCAGAGCCTGACAACCCTCTCGGTGAAGAAGTTTTTCCTAATGTCTAGCCTAAACCTGCCCTGGCGCAGCTTCAAGCCATTCCCCCTCGTCCTATCGTCTGTTACCAGGGAAAAGAGGCCGACCCCCACCTCACTACAGCCTCCTTTCAGGTAGTTGTAGAGGGCGATCAGGTCTCCCCTCAGCCTCCTCTTCTCCAGACTAAACAACCCCAGTTCCCTCAGCCGCTCCTCATAAGACTTGTGCTCCAGACCCCTCGCCAGCTTGGTTGCTCTCCTCTGGACATGTTCCAGCAATGCAACATCTTTCTTGTAGTGAGGGGCCCAAAACTGAACACAGTATTCGAGGTGCGGCCTCACCAGCACCGAGTACAGGGGCACGATCACTTCCCTACTCCTGCTGGCCACACTATTCCTGATACAGGCCAGGATGCATTGGCCTTCTTGGCCACCTGGGCACACTGCTGGCTCATATTCAGCCGGCTGTCAATCAGTACCCCCAGGTCTTTTTCCACCAGGCAGCTTTCCAGCCACTCTTCGCCAAGCCTGTAGCGCTGCATGGGGTTGTTGTGACCAAAGTGCAGGACCCGGCACTTGGCCTTGTTGAACCTCATACAGTTGGCCTCGGCCCATCGATCCAGCCTGTCCAGATCCCTCTGCAGAGCCCTCCTCCCCTCCAGCATATCAACACTACCACCCAGTTTGGTGTCATCTGCAAATTTACTGAGGGCAAATGTTTCCTTAGCCTCCATTCTATGTAATAGGTCTTGGTTTAGGACATCAGTAATTATTCAGTTTTACTCCTACAGTAATGCTGTGTACACTATGGCATATGTGTTAACTTACTGTGTCCCTCATCCTCATTTCTCACCCACACCAAAGAAACTTCTGTTTCTTTGACGAGGTCTTTGCGTCTGGAAGAAGCAAATGTTCCATGTTCAGGACAGTGACCAGAAAGCAGTTGGAGCATCATCAGCTATGTCAAAGCTTGAAACTTCAGAGAGATTTCTCATTTTCCCCGTAGTCCCTTCCAGATCTTCAGACAAACACATGGGGCTAAGCAAACCTTGATCAATGAGATGGACCAATTTTTATTACATACATGTTCTTCCTCAGTAATAGGAGGTTGTGCCATTTCCTCTGCCTGTGGTATTTTCTGATCAGTTCTTCAGGCAGGGACAGTGCTGACGATACAGAGCCAAGGCCAGAAAGTGAAATATTGCGGTTGTATTTCCATGCATGGTTGGCACTGCACCCTGAAGTTTGGTTGCTGCAGCCTAATCAATCAGTATCATTTGTGCCCTTTGTGTTGCCTTATATATATTAGCACTTTGACTGTGTTGACATATTCTGGTACGTCTTTAGCGACACAGTCTTCAGAAGCATCTCACGGGTCTCTGCCAGTGGGTGGGTATGCATCTACCCTCTCATCAGTAACTTGAAAAGGGTCAGTCGCAGTCTGTCCTCATATCTTTAACTGGTTTTTATACTTTCTCAACCCTACTAAATAAAATACAAAGTTTTGCCCTTTTGACAGTCACTTGCGCTCTGCTACACTCATTTTCATTTATAATGTGTTTTCTGTGATTCTGTTAGTTCTCATGCTACTGGTTGCAGACCTTCAGCATCTCCTTGTGTCAATATGACTCTTCCTGCCCAAGTCCCGTTTTTAACACCTTTCCTACATATTACATATTTCCTGAATTCTTAAAACAAATGTAGTTAGCCAGCGTGCTACATGACTGCACTGCACAGCTCATGTTTAGGTTGGCCTATACTTGTCCAGTGATTCTTTTGTTGGAAGTAGAGCCAAGTGCCACTAAAGTCTCTCCAATAGCACAAATACAAAAACATTTTTCTCACCAGGAGTTTTCTTCTCCCAGGCTCTCATTGGTGCAGTCTCAATACTTCCAGTGATTTCCACCAATGCATTGGCTTTTTTTAGTGTGTAAAGAAAGTTGACAGAAGAGGGACCCAGAAATTGTAGTCCACTCAGCTGTCTTAGTCTTGGCAGACACCAGTCATTTGAACTGTTCTCAGATTTGGTCATGTTCTCAATCATGTCTGATCTTTGGAAAAAATTTTAACTCACCGCACAGAAACTGGAATTACCAATTTCCCTTTTCCTCCAAAGAGCAAAGATGGGCAAGACTCCTTCTGCATGGCTTATAGAAAACCTGCCTTTCTAATGTTAGCTTTCCTATGATTTTAAAGACATTAGTTATCTAATTTGGGTGTGTCACTGCCTTATCACACAGTGCTGATTTCCTCTAATATTTGAAGCTAGCTGCAGTGTTTTCCCAAGTCTTTGCTCGGTTTTCAAGCCTCTTTACTGGCTGATATCATATTCCTTTGCCTTTTTCATATTCTTCTGTTTCAAATAAAACTTTCTTGCAAGCCCAAGCCAGTAGGGCAAGCCCAGTATGTAGAGCAGTGACTTGTATACACTGTGATCTGTGGGTTATAGGTATATGCAAAATCATCAGGAGAGGTCCGTACAGCCATATCACTTAAATACCACTTTCTGTTAAGTGTAATGAAAAACATACACATTGATCCATTTTCATCTATTTGAATTTGGAAATCTGACAACAGTGTACAACTCTCACAAACTCACACCCATTGCTCTAGGCTGCTCCCAGTCATAACCATAGAAATTAATAGGTGGATTTTGCTTTCATTTACTAATGAAGATCCTGTTGAGTGTAATACTGTAACCATGAACCCAGTGAAATATCATTTGTGTTGGAAAGAATAAAGCATCACTACATGCCACTAAGTAAATCAAATGTTCTTTGTTACATCCAGAGTCTTAATTAGAGCCTCCTTGCACTCTTTAAGCGAGTTACATACCACAGTAATCTCTCTTTCTCTTTGTAGTTCTCTGTAAGCTCCTCAAAAGCCAAATCCATAAATAAACCTGCTAATGTGGAAGGGAGCAATACAATCTCTTACGTGTTTCAGAAACAGGGGGTAGGTTTAGGTGGCTTGTAATGGATGTAGTAGTACCAGAGCTACAGTTCCAGGGCCAGAAGATTAGTGTCAGAAATTATCCCATGTCTCCGAACTGTGCAATTCAGAATCTTAAGATTTAGCCGTAAGGAGATGAGAGTGAACAAATTGGTTTCCAGTTGTTGCGCTTTAGGAAAAATATTCCAAACAAGACCAGAATGTCAAGTTAACAGAGAGGACTATGATGAGATGTGAAAGATAACCATTTTCCTCTAGAAAGTGTTTACTCTGAAACCTAATTAAAATGTCAGTTCTGTTTCTATAGATCATTTCAACACCAGTGTCAGTCCGATGTTTCTGTCTTGGAGGCAGTGCAGTGACCATTACGGGTGTGGGCAGCAATGGGGCTCTCAGTCATTAATAATTTTCATGGCAAGGAGCTAAGAAGTCAATTATTAAAATAATCACCACTAACACAATTCTGTAAGAAGGAAGGAAGGAAGGCAGCAGGAGGAGGTACCCTTCTTCTTTTGACTTAGGACTTAGAGGTATGCTGGCTGCTAGAACTAGTGCAACCTTCAGTCCTTGGAGTATCAGGCTTGCTTGAACAATATACTTGATAGTTTCAGGCATTTCTAATTATCTCAGGCTTGTGAAGCACTGTTCTTCTTCTGGGGATTGTGACACCTGAGCTACAAGCTAATCACCGTGACACACTGAGCAGGGCTACGTATTAGCAGCAAAAATGGCAGGCACAGGGCTTGGGAATTTTATGTGGCCCACCACACATTTTTTACCTCCAGACTCCAGTAAGACATTGTTTAGCCATCAGATGCTCTTTAAAATCCCAAGTTTAAGAGTTTAGTTACATAACTGGGCATAGCAGAGCTAAACTTTGAGGCTAGGTATAAAAAAGGATGAAGCTTGAGAAATGACCGGTCTGTTAAATAGAAGTGCTTGCATTTGAGTTGTGTATGAAGTGATCTCTGTGTATAGTTTATATGCATCGATTTAAGTTTGGATGGCAATTAGGGTTATTTCAGGTTGAAAGGTATGATATACAAGAAAGCTGCTTTTGTGGTTATATTATTAAATAACACATTTCTATCACATAATGTAAAACATCCACTGCTTTATTTACAGTGCTTCACTGCAACCATATTTTACTATCATGAGACATTCCTTGACCAAAAATGTTGTTTCTAATCGCAGAGTGAATTAATAAGATTGAGTGACTACAGTCTAAATCTTTTTTAAACTAATCTAGTCAAATATGTGCTACCATAACTAGGCCATAGCAGTGTGTGCTGCCGTGCTAGAGACTAGGGTTTAATTCTTGGATTCTGCTTCTCACTCCATGAGCAGGAGCTAGGAGCACTCCAGAGCTGCAGCCTCAACCCTGGGAGGGATGGAGCCTTGTGTCATTCAACAGCAGTGACCCCCACTGGCCAATTTAAGGAGAAGCATTGAGGGGCTCTAAAAGGAGTCACTTCCAGTCCTCCTCAGAGGTTGGTGGTCATTGCACGGGATCTAGTGAGTGGAGGTTCAATGGGGTGCACTCGGTGGGGTCTTCAGCTTTCAGTCTGAGGAGCAGAATCCTCTCTGGGGAGGAACCAGCATGTGCGCTTCCTGAGACACTATTTTTGCCTGACATAACTATAAGTGGCAGGATTGTCAAGAATATATATATATATTATTTTTTAAATGTCCTGTAACTAATGCTGTCATATCTATCTTTTAAATAGAATGAGGGAAAACTCCACTAACCTCAATATAATTGTAGTTTAATTCCCAGAGAGAGAGAGAGAGAGATACTCAAAGGCATGGAGAGAAATCTGAGTGCAAACTGTCCTCTCAGTGGGTGTCATTATATTAAAGGAATAATATTTGCAAAGAATCTGAGAAATCAGAGATGGAAATACTTAAAAGGTCATTGAGCATCTCCCCGCTGATGCACGAATGTTTCCTACCACAGATTGAGATTTTTCCCAGCCCAGTGTTAGGTGACCTGAGCAGCAAAGCTAGCACTGTTCCAGAGGGGTCGTTCATCCTCGGACTGCAGTTCTCAGTAACAGGAGTATTGTCTCAGTAGTGGAGGTGACATTTTTGTTTACTTAATGTCATCTTAGTACCCTAGTTTACATCTCATCAGATTGGCCTAAAGTGATCCTCTTCCTTTCAGCACTTGCAGCTGTTAAGCATATTTACCCCTCCCAATCATTTGGCGGATGTAATACTCACTTAATTCTTTCACGTGGCCTCCCCAGCCAGCTGTTCTAGCCCCATAGTTATTTTTGATGCGCTTCTCTAAGTCTCATCCAAGCTGCCGACCTCTCGCTGGTATGGCAACAGGGCAAGAACTTGAGGTCCATACTCAAAGAGCGTTGAAGTAAGAGGAACTGTTGCTGCCTGGGTCTGTGATTCTGTATTTCAGCCACTGTGGTCCTTTTTGCCTGCCGTATCACACTGCACGCTCAAACCCACCTTGCTGTCCTCTGCCAGGTTGCTCTGGTCGTTAGTGCTCTCGCAGTACAACGGGGTCAGGGCTGGTTCAGCAGTGCGCACTGTACATTCTCTGTTGTTTAGAAGGACGAAATCAATTAGGAAAAACTTTGGGTTATAAACACCTTTGTCTTTTAAACTTCTATGTTGCAAAGCTGTGTGTGAGTTTTATTTAGCCAAATAGTTTATGGATATATGGAGTAACAAAATATAGGCAATGTAAAGAAGGAATCGTAACAGTTTCTACCTACTCACAAATTTTTCACATAGCATAGGCTGAAAATGTGGTATAAGCACTCTTCTGTACCATGTCAGCCTCTGCTGAGGGATATTGAGAAACAACGTAAATACATAGGCAATGATTTGTATTGTTTCATGGGGAAGGGAGTACATAACCGATTAAAAAGAAACCTTACTGAATGCAAACATTTGCCTTCTGTTTGCTTTTTACAAATGCTTTTACATTCACAAGGAGGAACAGATCCTTTAAAATGTGAATCTGTTGTTCGCTAGGATTCTTGGAAGGGCTTGTTAAACCAGCAGGTACAAAGCTAGACATCTGGAATTACTGCACTTTTACCAAATGCTAGCTGATGATTCCCTGCCGCCTGGGCTGCATGGAAAGATTCCTCCCACATATTTCTGTAGGGGTTAGCACAGCAGCCTGATTCTCCGTTGAACAGAGAGAACAAGCAAGCTCTCTGGCTTTGCACCTTTGCTTTCCGATCTCAAGTTTGCACCTTTCTATCCCATGCTGGTTAGGGTTTTTTGCAGCAAATCTGTGATGCACTGGAGTACAGTAGGCGGTTTACTTGTTTTCGTGGAAGGACAATTTGTACTTAAAGCAGTGATTAGATGAATTCTTTCTTTCTTGCATGCTTCAGTTTTTGATGACGACTAGCTTCATCAGTGTAATTATAATTAGCACTCTTCATCTTCCTTTTACGGTACCAGCTGGACAGATTGGTCCTCTTACTGCACAGATTGGCAGCAGGGTTGCCTACATGGAGTTAGGTGACAGGCACCATGAAATAACAGATGGTAAATTCAGGGCTTGTTGGCAATCAGCAGGTTTTTGCTAATGACTTAATTAGCTATGCAAATTGTCAAATCATTGTGAACATTGTTTTTATCGAAAACTTTACCTAAATTAATTACCATAATTAAGTAGCAGAATGTCAAGTATATTGGATGCGTAAAAGGGCTTGGCTGGCTATGGATAAGAGAGTTACCATCTTTATTAGAGAGCTGGGCTCCACATTTGAGAAGTCTGAGGATAAGAAATGCAGTTTCTTTTAAACTACTTTTAAAATACGCATATCGCCGAGTTGCAACTGATATGCACCCTGGTGCCTTTCCAAACAAAATGGCTCAGGAAAGAATTACTGGATAAAGGCTAAATACTTCAAGCAGGAGTTTAAGGCAGCTTCATAGCCTGCTTATTTGCTTAAAATCATGCACGTTTTTCAGTCTACCTGGCTTTTCAGTTCTGGGGTTTCTGAGATCCAGAGCCATGAGCATGCGGCTAGAGAGATGTGTTATAGCTTTTCATTTAAATCAGAAATAAAGTGTAAGCCTGTCTCCTGGTTCCTACTAAGCAGGAACTTTTAGCTCTGTTGTTCAAATATCACAAAGTTAAGAGATGCAAATTCTCTAACATGATTTTTTTAAGTTGATTTTTTCTCTCTCAAGGTTTCCATATAACAAATATTGGGTGCTGTTCACAGGATGTGATGGTGGTAGGAGAACCAACTCTGATGGGAGGCGAATTTGGGGATGAAGACGAAAGGCTTATCACTAGATTAGAGAATACACAGTATGATGCAGCAAATGGCATGGATGATGAAGAAGATTTCAACAATTCACCTGCACTGGGAAATAACAGCCCGTGGAACAGCAAACCTCCTGCTAACCAGGAGACTAAATCTGAAAACCCCACACCACAAGCTTCCCAATAGGTTATTCTGCAGCAGTACCCACTGCAATGTATGTCAGGGGGTTATTAATTACTCTTTCACAGCATTCTTCAAAATAAAATTAAAAAACCCCACCTTTCAACAGATACAGTATCTCTTTCTAAACTAAAGCTATCCAATTTTTTTTAATTAGAGAAAACTCTTGTATAAGCTTCCATATACATTTCTTGGAAGCATTCACATACAACGTGATACTGGCACTGACCTCAATTAAAGTAACTGAAAATTAAATAGCAGCTCATGGCAAATTTCTGACAATACATTTTATTGGAAGGGGTTGGTTTTTTTCCTCATCAAACAATGGCCATATTTTAACAAGTCATCAGTGCTCAGGATCTCATTAACGTAACTATGTAAAACTTTTTACAATTGTAATATATTTTCTGCTTTTCAACTTGCACCTGAAATTTCTTGTTTCAGAAAAAAATCAGCTTTTAAGGAAAAGTAATTTAAAGTAACTTTTGTTCTTTCTTTAACTTTCCTTTCATCGGTTAATCATTTAAAGGATCCAGCATTTTTAATTTGCATTTAGCTGATGCCAGTAGATACTCTTTCCATCATTTAATAAAAATGCTGAAACAAGAAATGTCTTTTTTTCATCAAAGACATGAGAAATATTTTTATGTGGAAAAAGACACCCAGTCCTATGAGAGTTTATGCTTTGTAAAATTGCTGTTGATCCAGATATTTTAAAGCCATGTAATCCATTAACTTTGTGGGCAGCTTAATAAATCTAAAACTTTTGTGTTTTTATTATTGTATCTGAGTTGGCTTTGTTGTTATTTCTTTTCATAGTATATTTCTTGTATAATATTTTTGTAAAGCCCTCAAACCATTTTTTGTTTTCCTTTTTTTTTTTTTCTTTTTTTTTGATTCCAGTGTATTTATGTGAAACTTTATAAAAGAAACTAATTTTTTCATTTACATATTAATATGTTCAACTCATCATGTAAAGACACAGTGAGTCAGTGTGTTATATAATACAACTGTATTTTATGTATGCTTTGCCAATAAGTGTGCCAATAAACTGTGTTAACAAATGTGCTCTTACATCGTGCATTTACAGTTCCTTGCATGCAAAAGCCACACGCCCGTGTGCAGCATCGTGCACCAGGAATTTTTGGAATGAACGTTTCACTGAATTACAATCTTCTTCCAGCAAAAAGGAAAGCCTGTAGTTTAGGTGTGAATCGCTTGCAGCTCAATTTGGTTAGATGCTCTTTTTTTAACATTAATGATGTGTAACACCACAGGTCAGCAGCAGCAGCGAGACCCAAGCATGAGGGAGCGCAGGGCATCCAGCAAGCGCACCTCCATCCTGAACTTTGCATCCCTGCCTTCCAGGGCCGGGGCTTATCAGAGCAGGGATTTCCACTCTGCTGAATTCTGTCTGATAGTTTTACGATGAGTCCCTCAACAGGGGCTGAGAGGATTTAAAAAATTCTCCTTCTTTCTTCCCTTTGCTATCAAATCAATTGTTCACAGGAGCAAGCAAAACCTCTGGTCTGGTGCAGCCGCTCTGAATGCAGCCTGGCATACAAAGCCCCTCGGCTGAGCTGGGAGGCACAGAGGCACACACCTGCATCCCGAGGCAGCCGAGGAGCCCTGCAAGGAGCACCCTGCGGGTGGCAAATCCTTACAGGGAGAATTACCGACACAGAGATACTGAATCTACACGATCCCGCCTTTTCTGCAGGGAAGTGATGTTTTGCTTTCAACTGAAACTGTACTTTTAATATTACTGACATTATAAAAGCCTCTGAAGAGCTCTTGGTTTTTTCTGAGTATACCCAGAAGTACGTATACCCAGAAACCACTCCAAGGAAATGTGTCTCCCAAGCATAGATACGTATTTTTATGCATACTTTTGCTGCATGTCATTCCGCCAAATAGTTCTGAAACCAGCACTGCAGAAGAAACACAGGGCAAAGCACCCTGCCTGACCACTTGGTTCTTCAGTGGGAGACATCTCCCTCCCTGCCTGAAGAATGAAGCAGAGCCTCCGGCATGGGCCCCACGCAAGCAAAATCCTTCCATGAATGTTGGCACCTACGGTGGGCCTTGCAGGAGGACAGCCTGAACCACACCAAAGCATATCTGCTGTGGGGTAGAATTTGAAACTAACTAAATACCAAAGGTGGACCGAGTGTATCCACATAGGTAGCAATGCCACTCCTTCATAACACTTGCAGGATGTAGGCAACAGTAGGTCTATCATTCAGTGACTGTATCAGCCCCGATTTTTCCATGTAAATAATTAAATTCACAATGTATTCCATCAAGGCATCACTGGCTCCTATATAGCTGCTATAACATTACAATTATACACTGTAATTCTAATGTTCAAAAACACTAATCATTCATATTACATTTCCATGAGCACACTCTAAAAGGCGTTCCTTATTATTAATCTTTCACGACTGGCACTACTATTTCAGTTTTTGCAAGATTTATGATGTCATATTACTCCTGTTGTTTCAGTAAATAAACATAGGAACGCTTGAAAAATGGGTAACAGACTCCTTAGAGCGCTGTCCTTGAATTAATCTGGAAGGACACTTTCTCCATATCTCCTCATAAACCCCATCTACAACCTATCAATCCACCCCACTGTGGTGAGGGGGAATAACAGCCGGAGCTAGCTGATTTTGTGTATTCCACTTCTTTATTCATAAAAGAAAACGTCCAATGGGTCGTCTCAGTGAGGTGGTTTGAGATGCACAGCAGCTGCCCACGCGGTCTCGTCATTGCTGCTCCTTGGAAACATTCAAGGCCAGGTTGGACGGGGCTCTGAGCAACCTGATCTAGTTAGTGGTGTCCTTGCTCACTGCAGGGGGGTTGGACTAGATGACCTCTAGGGGTCCCTTCCAACCCAAAACATTCTATGATTCTATGATTCATCCCCGCGCCCTGGGCTGCCGCATGGGCTTTTCTCACCCTTTTTCAAACGGCACGGTAAACTCGTCAGGACAGAGCCTGTGGTCCCATGCCTTCCCATATGCCCTGTCCTCAGAAACGCTCCCTACAGGTAGAGAATTAAGGTCCAGCGATCATATTAACTACTGGATTTTAGGCCTTTTGGTCATGGGTTGCAGCTTTTGTCTGCTCTGTGACCATCTGATGTGGAGAAGTGGGAAGGGTGAATAAAGCTCACAGGTGAGTTGAACTAACACGTTCATGAGAGCTGACATTGCTGCCTGAAGAACGAAACCTGGAAGCCAACAATTAATTTTACTGTAATCTAATCTCACCACCTACAAGAACATTGTATCTTAGAATTTGGAAGGAAATAATGTTGTTGACACTTCCCTCTGGAGAGCCCTGCAATTATTAAAAGGAGGAAGGAAGCTTATCTCATGATGCTGAAATAGTTTCAAAGAGAAAGCTCTTGTTTGTTTTAGCTAAATGGAGGGAAATACTGGGCCTGAGAAGTGCCCTCACAAATCAGAGGGAGGAAATTCCAGGAGTTTACTGAGAAAAGCAGAATCGTACTGTTAGTAAAGTGACTGAGTAAGAACACTGGTAACTAAGTTGGGTGCTGTTACAAAGGACTTGGAACATGCAAGAACCATAAGCACTGGTGGGTTCTGGTTATTCTTTGAATTTCTTTGTTTGGGGATTTTTTTTTTTTTTTGTCTTGGGTCAGCAAAGTCCACTTCTCGGGGAGCTTCCAAGTTCCATGAATCACCAGCTGGTCTCACCAGCGGCCCCTCGTGAGAACACTTCAGTTCTTAAAGCTCCTTCTTTCTCCCTTTTCACAACAAGCAAAGAGAAGCAATATTTGCAGCTTTGTAGTCTTTTCAGAAAGACGGTGTCCACAGGCCTCATCATCTTTGCATCAGTATGTATGAGTGTAATAACGTTGCAGGATAATTCAATTTGGAAGGGACCTTGGGAGGTGCAGCTAGCATTTGTATGCTTGCAGCATCATGGGGTTCTGTGAAAGTCAAAGCAACTGATTTTTAACCTTGGTCCTGGAGAAGGCACTACTCTGGTGCGCTGGGGAAGCATAACCAACTCATGTCCTTTGGGAACAGAGCAAAAGTACTCATTACAGAGAGCTGCCAAGGAGAATCAGTCTTGAAGTGTGCAGAAAGAGATGGGGGGTAGCGGGGAAGGAAACTTCTGAATGGAAAAGTCGGAACACTGAGCATTACTGGGTGTTCTCTAACACCAGGGTGGAGAGAGGGTCCTTCCCCAGCCTTTGCTGCGAAACACTGTTAAAGGAGCCTAAATGATAGACCCAGCCATAAGAACAGACTAAATTTTGCAATTTCATGGCCTCCATGAAAATCCCATTTTAGCAAAGACAGGATGAAAGAGAAAACATGAATGATTGATATTGAAGGAAACCCAGTTTGTGCCTAATATATCCTGGAGAAACTGCTAATGGAAATTGAATAGTCCTGAAAATATTTCCTGAGACTGCAACTCTGATCAAGTAGGCCTATGGTGATATATGGCACGTCCAAATTAAAGCTGCCCTGGGGCACAAGTATCCCCAGAAGCTGGTTTTACTGTGTAGGACTGGATGATTTGTGTGTTTTTTCTAGCTTTTTGACAGCATATTTTTATACAAGGCTAAGGCCTGAATCTTCTACTATGTAAGAGAAGCTACTGAATATTTAACATCCCACAGAACTGACGTTGCTTTAGCATATCATGATGCTTCTATTAGGAAGTCTGGTGGTACCCCAGCATTGCAGCATGGCAGATGGTACCTTTAGATAAGGAGTCGCTTATGGAAATCTCTAAATTTATGGACCATGCTTCTATGTTTCATGAGAAGACATGAATTTCCCCTGAATGTTCACAGTATTAAAATCTGTTCTAATTTAGTGTGTTATTTTGACAGCGACTAGTACCAGTGCTTTCAAAGGGAGAGGCTTCATTAGGACCAGTGATGGAGCAATCTAACTGCAGGAGCATTTCTTCCATGACCCTGTGAGTCACTTCTGAAATAAAAGAACTATATCCCTTACATCAAGAAATAATTTTAATGGGAGTATGGGCAGTCTTTAAGCACACTTTAAAACACCATTATGCACTAAAGATGGCATCAGAGAATGATACACTTGTGCATACAGACTCAAAAACTTGATAAAAAGTATCCAGCCACAGCAGAGCACAAACACTCCAGTTCCCCAGGAAACTCTGGATTGTGCTTCCATCGACTTTACAGGGAGCCGGATGAGAATGATAAGCTTCAGTCAGGATAAACTACTAAATGTATCCCCGTTAACTCAGGTGCTGAATGCCTGCAATTAGCAGGGGAACATGCTTCAGCTGAACCCAGCTCAGTGCTCACACAGTGTGCCTCTGTTCCTGCTGGACACCCCAGTTTAGGATCCTCTAGGTCTGGGCTCATAGCTGGAGCCCAAAATTCTTCAGGTTATTTTTCTTTTCTTTCTGTGTGTGGTTGTGGGGATTTTATGAGGGGTTTGTTGTTGTTGTTTGGGTTTGTTTGATTTTTTTTAATTTGTACAGTGCTCTACGATATAAATACTTCTTGGGTGTCCAGGATCTTGCCTGTTGGAAGGTGGCATGGGGGCGGTGGGGAGCTGTATTTTGCATTATGTTAAAAGGAATACTGTCTGATCTCTGGAGAGCCTCAAGTTGCGTATCGCCCCAGTTTAATTAATAGCTCTGTCTCAACAACTCTGAATTCATATGAGATAGTATGTACAATTTTGTATTGAACAGCTATAATGTATAAGGCTAGCGTCTCCGTTGTAAGTGCATTAGGAGACATTTTAGCAAATGCTTGATATGAAGCAGGCATTTAACACTCCTTATCACATTCGACTGCAACTCTCATTTCAACACATGAAGTTTCATCCTCCCTGAGTGATCTCTTGGGGGGGTCTGAGTACTGGAAAAGCTTTTAAGAACTGTGTTTGGTGCTTTCAGATGCTGGGCTGAGGCTGTTTTTTCCATTCAATTTTCTTTCATCTTTGATAGTTTATGAAAATTTGTTTGCCGTTTTGCCCAAAGTTTTTAACTTTCCATCTTCTCCTGGCTATGTGTAAAACAAAACGCAGGACTTGCTTCTATTCCACGCAGACAAATCCATCAAAATGAAGGTGGGTTGCTCCTGGGCTGCCAAGAGAGATCAAATTCAGCAGACAGAAGGTGTGAAATTTAGGAAGTGTGATGGATACTGGGGCTTGTGTCTGTCTTTGACTGCAAACTCCATTTTGAAAGGAAATTTTCAGCTGTTTTCCTAACCCCTCCAGGTTAAACTCATGTTCCAAAGGGTCATAACAACAGGTGAGCAGCTGAGACAGCTATCTTTTCATACGGGTTTTTCAGCAGCTCTATGACTGTCTCAGTGCGTAAATCACCAGCTCCTCCGACGTGACTCAGGTGTGAAGTGCTACAGAAGCTTAATTTATAGGAGCTGGGCTCACAGTGAAGCTGTCCCTGGACAGTGATCAAGAACCTTTATGGTGGTTCCCCAGCTTTGCAGGAGCAATGCTATTTCATTTTTGCATATCACAGCTGCCTCCTCTGCTTGCCTTTGTGTCAACAGGGACGGGGAGTTTCAAGTTGGCTTTGTTTAGCAAACTTCCAAGTTTTGCTGTTATTTCAGCCTAAGGGCTCAGAAAAATGTAACCTAAATCAGCCTTATTTCCCTCAGAAAATGTATTATTTTTAAATATCCCCCCCCCCCTTTTTTTTTTAAATCAGAGCTCCCTTGAGAAGGGCCTAACTCACAAATTTCGCCCAGCAGGATCTGGCTTTACTGTAGATGCCAGCTGCATTCCTGTGAGGGGGGAAAAAATATAATACTAATGACCAGTTTATAATGAGTGATTGAACAGTGGCACTCCACAGGGAGGCAACATTTTTAAGCTCAAGACCACGTAATAGTGAGATGTGGGCTTTTAAAATGGAAACAGAGTGGTCAAGTCCTATGATTTTACTGTGAGACCCGCGGCATAACCAGTTCTCAAGGAGGGAGGGGAACTGTTGGGGAAGGAAGGAGTGGTCTGTATAGCAATTGCCTTTGAACAGTCTGACACTTCAGAAAGTGGCACTCTACAAGGCAGCAGTTTCCAAGAAAAGCCCATATACTGGGGAAGAAAATTGCAATCAGTAATGAAGGAAACCTTCCAGAGATGGGCCTCATGCCGGCACTGCCAGGTACCAGGGTGGGCACATAGCTGCAAGGTCAAGACTCAAAAGGGAAATTGAAAACTGATTTTATTTTATTTTTTATTCGTTTTATTTATTTATTTTCTTTTTTAATCATCTGTGATAATGCAGGTCAGCGCCAAAGCTGTTCTGGTTTCTTAACTGCAACCATCTCCTTTAACTGATTAACAGACGGATTAATTTGACATAACCTTTGAGGTAAAATAAGCAAAACACATGGACGGTCCTACCTTAAAACCAGTAGAGTCATTTTGTCACATTAGAGGCTTGGCTGTAGTCACAGCTTTTCCGGGACCGTTGCACCCATCTGCCCGCACCTCGTCCTCCATCCGAGTACCTTGTCATCTCCTCCAGGCCAGTGCCTCCCCAGAGGAAAGGTTTGTGGCCCTTTGGCTTTCAGTGCAAAACACCTACCTACATGACTGCAGGCTGCTGGGAAACACCTAGAATAGATGTACAGAAATAACGATCCTCAAAATCATGATTTTTAAAATTTTATTTTATTAAACCAGAACCTTTTGTTTGGTTTGAATGTACTTTCTCTTTCGGCTCCTTCCAGGTATTGAAATTCTTACTTTACTTGTACTTCAATATATTTTTTTTTCCAGAATTGATTTTCACACAGCTACATGCACTACAAATTTGGTTTTGATTTAAAACAAACAGTTAAAAAATGCTGGAGCTAAAAGTTGAATATCAAATACAAGCACCTCTGATCTAGCCGGGGTGGGCTGATGATGTTCCCTTCTCAAGGCTCCTGACTAAGTCATGACGGGGCAGAGTGAATTACACAGATCATGTCCTGCCCAGCTCTCTACAGAAATATGCTTGTAAACGTTGCAGAGAGCTAGCTTGAAGGACATACGAATGATACAGATCATCCAAAGCGTCAGTTATTCCATCTCGCTCCTCTCCTCCTTTCCCCAGTTCTCTTCAATATTTGAAAATAGACTAATCCAGGAGAGTCACAATAAAAAAAAAAAAAAATCATGAAGAGTTGTCAGCTCTGGCTTTCCAGTTACAAGTGCACATCTCGGGACGCTATTCTGGCAGCTGGTGCTTTAAATATGACCAGAAGCGAAAAACCCTGACTGTAACGCGGCCGTCGTGTACCTGGGTGGCTTTACCGCGTTCTCTGTGCGTGCAGCACAGCAAGCAGGACCGAGTGAGTCCTTCTCCCTTTTTGTTGCTCCTAAAAAAACCCACCCCGGTTTCCCAAAATTCCCACAAAAGGACCATGTTGAGGACCCTGCTTTCTGTACAAAGATAAAAGGCCTCAGTACTCAGCCAGCCCGGTGGCACGTCCGTGGTTCCTTGTGGGGAGCAGCCAGTGCCCTGGCGAGGAGCACGGCGCAGAGCTCCTGCAGCACGGGGCTGCCCGGCTCCTCGCCTGCCCCCGTCCCATCTTTGCTCGGCTGGTACCACCCCTCTGCCAGAGCATCCGCAGCTCTGCGCTGAAGCCACTCAGCCTTTTACGTGACCCAAGACACCTGTATGTCTTAATGTTAGTGAGTCTTGAGTGGAGCTGCGCCAATTTGGATCCCTTTATTAGCAGTATTAAATTCCATTGTGCAGGTATTTCCACAGCTGTGAGTTATTCAACATAAACTCCTACTGAAGTAGAGAATAGGCTGCAAATAACCCACCAGGGAACAATTTCTTAAGTGCTAGTCATCCAGCAAATTCCTTTATTCTTAGTTTTTATAGCAGGATTATTCGATGTAGAGGATATGTCCAGGTTATAATGTATTTGATTATTTATAGCAGATATCTTGTGGCGTGAGCTCCATTTTAAAATGGACAAGGAGTATTGGAACTAGACAGATGTGATGTTAATTTCCAAAACTAACCTCATTTTCAGCGGAGCCTGTGCTATTGCTTGCACTCCTGAGAATATCACTTTTCTGGTAATTTTTCAAACCCCCAGTTGTTTTCCTACCAAGCCTACTTCAGCCTGTGATTTCTCTGTTTCCCATATCTTTTCTTGATGATTATTCCTATTTCCTAGTGAAACATTTCCCTCCCCATACCACCAAATGAATTCCCACATACTGGGGGGGGGGGAAAGAAAGCGCTTCTGTTCCACTCTTCATCATGCCTTGAGGTGTTTTCTAGAGAAGCCCCTAGAGCAGGAGCCACCTGATTTAAACCCCTCATTAAAACCCCTCGTACCCCACTGAATGGGAACTGCCCCTTCTGCCCTGCCACCTGCCCGAGCCTCCAGCCTTTGGGAAATGTCTGTAGAGACAAGACACCCTTTTTCTGACGCTGCCGTGTTAGCCTAAGGACGGGCAGACCCTTACATAATTCTTCTTGCTGCTGCCTCCAAACCAGGCGACTGGCACAGCACCGTTCAGTCCCTTTTTGGAGCCATCGTTACTCTCTGCCTCCTCACCCCCTGTTCACTATTTTAAATACTTTGAACCAACCCAGCAGCTTCGTCGAGGGCCCCTGCGTCTTGTACCGAGGGGGCTGTTGGACAACAGCTCCACATTCAGCTTCTCTGCCACCTTCCTGCTCTCATAAAAGTGATCTCGTTACCCGGCCTTCCCGCCGGCGGATCCCAGAGGAGCGCCACAGGGCAGGGCTGGCTTCAGTCCCACCGGGGAACAGGCTCAGTGGGGACGGTCGGTGTGTGGGAGCAGCAGCCGGGCAGTGAAGCCCCAGCAGATGCTCTGCCTCTGTGTCTGCCGCTCTGTCTGCCCCCTTTCCTCCATCTGATGGGGAGACTGGAATGTGTATCTGGAATGTATATTCATGAGGTTATTCCATACTGAGCTGAGCCATTAAAGTGCATTGCCTACAACTAAGGTCCCTTTATTTTATTTATTTTTTTAAAAACTCCCATGCTTTTATGGAGGCAGACTGGTGTGATTTCAAAGTGCTGTGCCTGGTTTTTATTTATGTGACTTCCATTGATTTTTTTTTTTTTAATAGCAACTTTGTAGCAAAATCTTCCAAGTGCCTCTTAACAGTGCTAGGATTTCATTCCTATCATCCCTATCCTTTTTTTGCAGACTATTCAGCCAGCAATATTCAGGGCTTTTCTTAATGCCTTCCATCTCCTCTGCACTGCTGGGAAGGGGCCAGCCATCAGCCAAACAGCAAGTAAATAGACTGCATGCATTTACTTTAGTGACGGGCACATATGTTTTTAGTGAAGAGTTTATTTGCTAGAAGAAAAGTAGTTTGAGAATTCAGGTCAACTTTTGGGGAATCACTTTGAATTAATAAATATAAGAGGTGAGGACAGAAAGATTTCAGAAGTGCAGAAAAAGTTCATATCAATTTTTCTGAAACAAAAAATCAGCTCTGTTCAGTTGGGCACTCCTGTTGCCAGCAGAAAAAAAAAAAAAAAGAAAACAAACAAACAAACAAACAAAAACCATTAGGGAAGAAGAAAAGGGGCAGGAGATCCTCTTGCCCAAAACCCAATATCTAAGTCAGAAGTGTTTAACAAATCCATTTCCTTTGGTGCCCATCACTCTCCCATCCCAGCCCCTGCCCCAGCTCTCCCCCTCTCCTGTGCCAAAGCTCCTATTTCCAAACCCATCCATTACAATCTTCCACATTGCTTAATTAATTATTACTTAATTTAACTGCTTTTTCATTTAGCAAATTAGGAAGCACCACTACTGCGAGACCTCCAGCCATGTGTCCCTGCCATGGAAGGACAAAGTCATTTTGGTGCCAGGGGGGCTGTCCCGGCCACTCAGGGAGGAAAGAGTCCAAGGTACCCCAGGTTCCCACTGGGGTAGGTAATTCTGCTGATTCTGGCGAAATGAAAAGCTGTGAGGCTCAAAGATCTTAATGTTAACCTGCTACCACCGCACTAAGCCCTTCTTCTGGCTTTTTGAGTTCAGTGAGTTCAGCCCGTGCCACCCCTGGCAGCAATCACCGGTGCTGATATTTCTGCGTTATGGTCCTTCTTCACAGGCATGGCAAACCGAGCTCTGAGGAGATTTATGGGTGAACATATTGGATAGCACTGCATACTTGACGAGGACAGAGACAGATATGGGTGTAATGGACCACAGCCTGACTTCCCGGCATCGGTCAGGATACCTCTGCCCACAGAGGCTTGGTCTATGTCTGCCTGCCTCCCACCCAACTTTGCACTTTCCAGGCCAGCTACAAAGCTCCAGTCCTCACCCACACTGGCCGGGGGTCCCCAACTGGAGCATACCCCATTGTTCAAATCTCATCTCCGACTCACAAAATGAACACACCTGTGGCCTAACTGCCGGTCATTTAGCAAACGACCTCATTTAGAAACTAACCCCCTCAGTCCAATTATCCCTCTTCTTCAGCCACATGTCCTTATGTAGCAGCATTGCTCATTTATATGCTAATTTTACTAAGTCTACTTCAAAGGGGAGAATTGTTTGTTAAAAATCTTACACTCCAGCCTCAGTTCAGACCATCTCATTATTTACCTGCAAATTTAGGGAGATATGGGTAAAAGCTCTGTTCTTTTATGATCTATTGTCTAGGTGATCAAAGGAAGCCATTCAATATGAAGATCAAAAAGAGTCTGGCTCCCAGCAGCCCAGCAGCTGGCTCTGCCAACTCCCGAAGTCCGCAACCTCTGTTATAAGTAAAGACTGATTTTACTATTAAATAACTTTTGATTACAAATTGAAGGGAAAAATACACTTCACAATCATGGTCTCTTTACTAAGGTGTTAATGAAACTAGGCTTCATATCGATATTATCTCAATTATTAGTCAACGAATAATCACTATGTATATAGCGTCTCTATTAATAATCCTCAGATAATGAAAAATATCCCACAGACATAACTAATACTGCCTGATAAATTGCTGGTGGCCCGCAGCTAACCCAGATTTTCTTTTTTATATAGATATACTGCTCAAAGGATTTTTTAAAACAGGAACTCAGACAGAAAAATGTTTACTATTTAGAGAAGGCGAAAGCAGTGACTGTAGGTTGAAGTATCAAACTGGGACACCTCATGTCCCAGTCTGTTAGGGAATTATGTCAACAGAGTAACACAATGTGAATAATGAACTCATGCTTTTCAGGGCTGACATAATTCCTCAGCCTAAGGAATTTCAAGAAGGGTGATTCGTAGAAATCCTACTCTTCTAGAAAAGATAATCCACAGAGTTTTTCATCTTCACCACAAATAAATGTTAAATAGTATACAGCTTGCTTTAGAAAAATAATGTGAGAAGTGAAAAAGTATAGACTTGCAGGCTTTAATCTTCCCTTTAAAGTCAACACGCTGTTATTCACTACAGTGTGTCTCTTTTCCATGCTACAAATGGCAATAAACAAGAGGCTGAGCGCTGAAGTATATTTGGAGGCTCTGCAAGGGGAGCACGAGGACCTTTTGACTTCCGAGATAATGAAATGTGTTGGGTTTTTTTACCAAGTCACTTGGAGCATTTCTGAAAATACATCAAATTTTCCTAAAAATATGAAGCTACCTGTAGAGAAGAAAAGCCTCCAGTGCTGCTAGGAAAGGGATCTTTCCTGTTGTGCTATAGCTGGTTTGCGCGATCCAGTACGTTGTACCCCTCCTGTCAGGCGGTAGTAAATGAACACCTCAGCAGGTCTTCCATGACTTTTAGTGCTCTTCTCATCTGGAGCAGATCTAAAGCTGATGTTTTAACCATTGTTAGTATTCAGGATCCGATGGCACTTTACAGGAGGGTTGGGCTGTAAGTTTTGGTGTCCTGGCCAAATTCCAACATGGGTAATTAAATTCTGTCCATCTAAACTTCCCCCTGTGGCTTTAGTTGGCTCAGGTATTCTTAATTTCCTGTCTTAAAATGTTCCATAGTGTTGCGGAGGTGCTGTTAAATAGTTGCCAGGTTTCACCTCGGCAACGTGTGAGATGATTCATACCTTACAGATTTTCAGATAGCTGCACGTCAGTACAGCCTCCAAGAGCGGGAGGAAAGGCGGAGTAGAAATGACAAGCTGTCATAATGACTGTTTCCTCCATTCATTTTCAAATTTTGTGACACTTCCGAAAAAGAATTAAAATCTCTCAATTTCTTAATGAAATAAATTCCTCTCCCCCTCAACCCTTCCACTTCTTGCATGCCCAGCAGAGCAGCTGAACGAATGTGTGCAGGGCTCAGTGAAAACCCAGAGCCCTGACGATGCCAGGACGGGAAGAAAGCTGAGGTCTACATTTGAACCGCTCGCCTTCCTCACCTCCACAACAGGCAGAAGCACATTTTTCACTTCACATACTCCGAAGCTTTGAGAAATTTCACTTCCAAATCTAAGCTTTATGCCCTGAAATCGTTCTTAGGGTAAGTTTCTTAAAATGTAGCAACAAAGCCCCAAAACAGTGCTGAAGCTGTGATGAGCCCAAGTGAATGTGTACTTTAAGTTGCTCCCTGTTTTGTCCTTTCACTGGCAGTTAAAAAGCTAAACAGTCTAAATTACACACACACCATAAAAATAAAACCCAGCCTCCAGAAAGTCCTTGGTTGGTATGGTATACGCGAGTCTGTCATTGGAGACTCCTTCATCGTTATCTGCCCCGGTTCCTCCCTTAGTTTGCTTCAGCATTGCAAAACTTCTAAACCCAGCCTAGATGTGGGGGAAGAGCTTGAAGTATTCAGTCTCTGGCCAAAAATAAGTTAGGAGGCAAAGCTTTCTTCGTTAGGGAAGAGAATGAGGCTTTTATACTAGCTGATTCAGCCCACCCAAAAATCCAAGTAGTCCCCCCGAAATGCCTGCCTGAATCCATTGCTCAGGTAAGAAGAAGTGGAAAAAGAGGCTTTTAACTTAAGCACCTCAGTCTGTTGCCTAAGGTGGGAGGAATATCCCTGCCCTTTTAACACAACCAGCATGTAATGTGTCTGCCTGGTGGTACAGGTCATGCATTTATCATGAGGTAGCAAAACCAGGATAGTAATAAATCAGTGAGATTTCACTCGCATACAAATTTCTGAAAGCTCTCAATAGCTATAAAAGTCACTAGGAGCCCAGCGAACACCCACTACTGTCTTCTGCAGTGTCCAATATAAGAACAATCTCTTTTGCAAGAGTAGGGGAAGATGCTGAAATGCATAACAGCTCGATAGTCCTGGTTTTATGGCTTTTTCCCGCAAGCCTTGCTCCAGAAATGGGTACCAGGGTAGCTCAAAGCAAGAGCTTTGCCTGCCTGGTCTGCTCAGGAGCTCCCTGAGTTATGGCTGGATTACAACTGCTCGGCTGCCTGGTCTGCAATTCTGTGTTAGTGAGGGGTAATGGGCAGGCCTTTAAACTTTTTTAGATAAGGAAAATGCTCTTTCAGAAAAAGAAAGCAAATATATGCCGGGTTATGTTAATGAAAAAAAGCAGAGCAGTGAAAAGGGAGGACACATTAATGCTGCTTTGGGATAAAAGTGGCTTAAAGAGGCACATCTTTAACTGATCAGGAAGCTCTGGAGGGTGGGCCTAATCTTTTGGGTCTGAGCAACAAAATCTATGTACCTCGTTTTCTGGCAGAAAGCCAGATTTTCTAGTCTCAAGATTTCCTGAAATGAGATCAATTAGGGCCTGATCCTGGAAACCTGGAAGGGGTCGAGTTCCCAGGAATCACTATGTAGTACACTGGAAAAAAAAAAAAAAAAGGAGCTTTTCTGCCACCCTGAATGAAAACAAAGTCAAGCACTTCCTTAATCATTGGCTAATTAATGCCAAAAAGTGATGAAAAACGTGGTGTAGGAAGTCCCAGTAAGTGAAGCTCTGTTTGAAAGTCAAGAGTTTTCTCTTTGTCCTCTGTGAATACAGGCAGGGATCATTTTCTTGAACCGCTCTGATCCTGCTGCCCTTAAATGTATAAAACTCCCATTTCAATCAACAGGAACTGTGCATACTTAAGCGCTACTGGGTCGGGCTCATAACTGTCTGTCACTGATTGTACGACACATCGGCACTCTTACGGCTGATTAAAGGAACAGACGTGTCAACAGCAGATGAGACCTTTGCACAAATAGGATAACGACACCATGTCAATATTTTCCTAATGTGTGAATAAGTGCTGTGAGGGACAGGGCACACAATATTCCAGAAACTGAAGTGTGGGAGATGATTGAGAAAGCTTGCTGAATTCTTATATAAATACAAAAAGGAAATATTAAATATTAAATCAAATTATTAATATTAGAATATAATATGTTAACATGACACTTCACCTTCTCTAAAGCAGTCTGTTCCCACTTGCCCTTGATATATAATCATGGACTAAACAAATGACTTTCTGTTACCGCTTTTCCAGTATGGAATAAACGGGGTGGAAAAGTTTTCTTTTTTGTTGGAGAGGGAGATATTTCCAGACAAGATTGCATGATGTGGTTCTGGAGGTGGCAGTAGCAGGGATCCTTACGGAGGGCTCGGCCTTTGCAGCATGTGGGGACAGAGGTATGAAATGGTGCTAAGCCACCCTGAAGCCCTCCAGTCCTCAGGCTCTCCAGCTCCGGGACAAGTCCTGTGCAAGAAGCAAAGCAGTGCTGGTTTTCTTCTGTCTGATGCCTTGTTAAATATGGCTCGGAAACAGCTAATTGTGTAAGCATAACTCTGCATTTTTAATTGATCTAGGTCTTATTGATTTAGTATATTTATTCACTTCAACCTTAAACAGAAATGTCATCATTTAGGTGTACGAATGCTTCTGAAGAGGCTTGTCTGGTGTCTGGGACCGCCTGGGGATCTCCCAAAAATTTTATCCTTGTCCTTCCAGTACCAAAGTCAGTATTAATAGTTTATAGGAGCAATTCAGAGGGGACAGAAGAAGGGAGACGATGGTCAGCCTCATACAAAGACAAGACTTTCCCTTCTCAAGAAAAGCTTCTCCTTGCCAGTTGTCTTGACTTAAGGCTGCTTTGTAGCACCTCACAGGGGAGGAGATCTTCCCTGCTTTCTCACTAACAAAGATGTTACATGTTTATTAACTCTTTCTAGTATTGACATTTTATTGAGGGGTAGGTTTCCATTTTTCCCACACAGTGAGAGTCGCCCTGGCTTACTTCTTTTTTCCCCTTTGCTTGAAATGGATACACGATGTAGGAATACGAATTCATCACCAACTCAGTGTTGCCATTTGTCTTTCCTCCCCACCAGCCCTGAGTCCTCAATCTTTTTCCTGAAACCTCTTGTGGAAGCCATTCTCAGAGTACATAGGCTCTCTAAAGACTGCAGTACCAGTTACCAGAGTTACCTGCTCTCTTGGTTATGACCATGGGAGACGTTAGTCCACTTCTGTCCACAAGAAATCTTTAAGGAGTCTTTTTATAAACAAAGTATTAGCAACCAAAAAATGAAAGTAGAGGAAGTGGACAAAGCTAATATTTAAGCCAGACTCCCAGCAAAAATAGAAGGGAAGACTTATGGTTGGTCCCACTCTGAGCAGGGCCTGGACTGGAGGATCTTCAGAGGTCCTGTCCAACCTGCTGGAGTCTGAGTATGGAAGGAGGCATGGAGCAAAAATGCATCAACATGCTTTTGCAATGGACAGGCCCAGCTTGGACTTTGGCTAGTCATAAGGAAAAAGAATGAGAGGCTTCATGATTCAGAAAAGGACCCCAAACTTCCCAGAAGACTGGGTACTCCTTGGCAGGCTTGGATGAGCTGCATTAGTTTCAGGACATAAGCATATCGGATCAATCATTAGGTGAAAATGCAGACCTTCAAAGTGCTTGAAGTGAGAACCTGATGCCTTAAACTCAGGGTCAAGAAGTTCTGGGGAATTTGGAAGTCCCCAGCCATCATGGAGGGGGAGCTCAGTCATTCCCATGCTAAATTAGTGATACTTCCCGATGATTTCTGGGTCCTACAAGAAAACTGGTCACGTGTCAGCAGTGTCTATAACAACAGGACTTTCACATCCGTGGTTTTACAGTAGAATTTGTAATTCTGTAAAGTACTTCAGTGCTTGTGAAACCCATTGCATGAATTAATAAATAATAATAGCTTGAAAACTGCAAGAAATTCTGCTTCAAATCTAAGAGGACTCTAATCCTTTCATGCTATGAGGACATCTTTTCTATATTCCCTTTCTCGGGATGTCAAAGATAAATTTTTCCAAAGCATTTGAACAATTTGACTGGGACCCAAGGGGAAATTCTGGATGCTTTGTGGTGGAGTAATGAGTCAGAAAGTTTTCTTGCCAGGGATTGAGAAATGCCTGACCTCATTTCTGAGAACACTGCATGCAAGGAAAAGATTTTGCCCTTAGTGGAATTCTAAATGTTTAGTGTTTAGTGTAAACCTCTGAGCATAAGGCAACGGCATCCCTGTTAAAAAAAAAAAAAAAAAAAAAAAGAATTTGGATTATCTTTGTATTTAGTTATAAAGGAAATGTATGGTTTAAGTAAATTTAAAAAAGGACAAAAAATTTTAGGTGTCAAAAGAATATAATAGTGAAGAGTTTCTGACTATTGTTTATTGAATATATAGCTTTGACTTAAGCTGTAGCTTTGTATATATAGCTTTGTCTTTTAAATCTGAGAAAGCTGCTAGGGGTCCAGCCATTTGCATCAAGGCAGGATGAGCCGTGTCTATTGCATTTCTGACAAATATTTATCTAATTCCCTCTTACAGACCTCCAGCCTTGAAGATGCCCCAGGCAATCTATTCTCAATGTCTAATCTGAGTCGGCCTTGCTCCCAATGTAAACCCAGTGTCTCTCAGCTGCTGTGCTATAGCTGTAGAGAACAACAAGCACATATTAGCCCCGTGGCCATATGGAACAAGTATTACTGAACTGCTGGCAATTAAAATTTGTGGCATTTTTGTTTTGTTTTTATAGTCCCTGGGTCTGTAATCAAAATACATGTTCCATTAGAAGAATTACTACTGGATCTAAGTAAAATTTATATATATATATATATATATATATATATATATATATATATATATATAAAATTGCCAATTTTATACCATTTTCTTCTGCAAAGGATGCCTAATTCTTCAGGCGCCCAGCAAAGCCCATGTGGCTGGCAGGGATTCTTTGGGTGGCAGGCTGGATGAAATTCCCAGTGGATGCTTTGTTTTTTCTTTTTGCTTTGCTTTGCTTTAAAGTTTACCTCAGTAAGTCCATAAACAATATTATTCACTGAATTCCATTTATTTGCCACAAAACCTTTTGAATTGAGTCCATCAGGGTTTGGCCACCACCTTGTCTTGGTGTGCGATCATCAGGCAAACACATACAAGTATGTATAAAAATCGTTGGAAAAGTTACCAAAGCTGATTGATAGCTTACAAAAGTTTTTTTTATCGTAATTGTTCCAACTTACGGTATCCTACAAAGGAAACTCCTGAATCCACAAAACTTTTTTTTTTTTTTTTTTTTTTTGAAGGCAGTGGGTACCACTGTCTTTAATGAAAATCAGTCTTTTTATCCCGGAGACTAATATAACTGCTGGCCCTAGAGTTTGAACCCTAGGTCCCTAGACTACCAGAGCATTCTCATTTTTCATCCCTGCTGAGAACACAGCCACAGCACATTTCCTAATTTCTATCACATGTTAGTGGATTTCGTAAAAAGCAATTCCCTTTTTTTTAAATAAAAGTAATCAAATAAACCACATTGCAATGAATAGATGTTTTCCACTTTTTTTTACCTTACTTGATCAATTCATTTGAGAAGCCAGTAGTTATTTTCACTGGAGCTAGAATTTGTAAGACTTCAGTCAAAAATGTGACTTCTTTATATCTTATTAAATTTCATGTGGGTTATGCAGAAAATAAATTACATGCAACTGTACTACATAAGTACCATTGCTGCATTTTTTTTTCACTGAGCAATTTCTGAAAGCAGCATAAATCATAGGCTAAATTCTGCTGCCCTTCCTCCAACCTCGCCGAGCCAAAATCCCATTAAAGTTAACTTTGAGATTTGGCCCCATGACTGGATGAGTATGGGAAAGCCTGTAATTTATAAGGCCATATCCAGTCTATTATACTTCTGGAAAATGTGCAGAAATATATTTTTAAGAGACTTTTCTCTCCAAGTTCCTAAAAAAGCCTGAGTAATTTCAGGGAGGCAATCTGATAGACAGATTTGTATGAATATTTATATAACTAATAACAGAGCCAATACTTCTAAATATTTTCTAAGAATATTCAGTCAAGTAAAACAGTGAATGCATCTTGGCTGTTTGTCTTCTTTCTATTTACTTTCTTTGAATATTCCCACAGATGAGTTCACAGGCAGGAGTGTTGAAGAATAATGACACTATTCACAAAGTGGATTTAAACTTGTAGCTTGGAGCAGTTTCATCAGAAATCTCTCCTAATTTGTGAATAGAAATAATGATATGTGGCAAGTGATGTTCAGAAAGATCTTACATTTTTAATTTGGAATAGTGAGTCTTTCAAATGTAAACAGTCTACAGGTGATCTTCAGAGAACCTATTGAAAGAGTAATTTCAACTAATCCGAGAAAATTATAAAGTATCTTCAGAAAATATGCAAACAGAGAAAGGTTAAATCAATTAAGTAGGTTATTTACCACAAAATACTCACTCAGCCGTGGAAACTAACCCCGAACAGATGTACACTGCTCTGATGTACACTTGTGGTCTATTTGAAGATAAATTAAAATGCTTCTCTTAATATCAAATACTCTTCAAAATGCTTATTCAGATCTTCAGTCGTTACCACGAACATGTGCGGCGCAGAATTAAACACTGCAAATATATGCATCTTAAAGGTCAGGACCTGAATAGAGAAGTCTGTATTTCCACCATAGGAATTAATAAAATCCCACATAACCTATATGCCTGAGCTCAAGTTCTTCATTAAATAACTTCAGTTTTGATGACTGGGGTGATAACAAATTGGAGAACTGCCCTGGAAGCTATTTTGATTGTAGCCAGGGTCCCTGCTCCGAACTCCTGCCCCTGGCCCTTTTCCAGAAGGACATCTTACATCTGGTTGAGTCCCCACTCGGTGGGCAGACACTAAACAGGGGAGGGTCCCCAGCTTACCTCCACCTCACAGTTTTGAGTAAGTAATGAAAGAAAAATCCAGGAAAATGTATCAGGTCAATTTTTCTCCCTACTTACTGCCCACCAGCAAGGGGGAAGAGACGAAAGCTTTTCTGTCTGAACAGGCCGTGTGGATGCGTTTATAGGACATGCGGAAAAGCTGGCATTGGTTATAAGAGTCTCTTGGATCCATTAACAATAAAACACAGCATAGATTTTAGAAATCGTAGGCTGTTCAAACAACAGACATTTACAAGGCTAACTGCTTTATTCATGGAAGTTTTACATTCTTATACATTTATACTGCTTACACGTGTATGTGTAAACCATATACTTAAACATGCACATGGTCTGCAATTGTTTTAATACCCATAACTTGTCAAATGTAGCTGGTTATTATGTTTTACAAACACTAATATGTTTGATTGATGTTGATATGTTCTGATTAAATTTACTGCTGATTAGTTGATCACCACGTTGAACAACAAGAAATTATATTTCACTGTTTTTATGACACTGATTGGCATTCAGTTTGTCAACCATGGCACCAATGGGAATTACCAGAGCTAATTGATTTCTAATGAGGATATATTAATTACATAGATGTAAGGAAATTCAACCATTTTTATTCTGTTTTATTTTAAGACAAGCAAACATGACACTATCAAAAAGAAACATCCAGATCCTACAGTAATCCTTAAATTCTACATAAGTGCATTGACCTTATACTTTAGATTGATCTGCCTGTATAATGGATCTTTACTTCTGAGGGCTTTTCTTCTGATTCCAACTGAAAGAACTGTATCTTTTTTCTTTTAAGTTTAACATACTGCTTTTTTTCATCAAAAAATAATTCCTAATGGGAGAAATAATTGTTTTGGTTTTATGTTGTACAGCTTCATATCTTCTGGGGTAAGAAAAAATGATTTTAAATTACACTGTTATTAGTTTTAAATACATTAGTAAAGAGGAATCAAGGACATAAAATATAAAAGTAAAAAAAAAATTAAAGCAATTAAAAACCTCTTCAGAGTCCTTACTTAAAATCTCATATATCTGCCTTCCCCTGCCTGTGGGTGCCAAGATGAAACGCTCAAGTAATTTTGCAGTTTTTAATACTAGCTTACTGGGTTTTGGTTCATGAGTCTATTACAGCCCTGCTATCTGTTTCTCACATGCTGATATCATCAGCACCATTGGCCCTAATTCAACAAAGCACTTACGTATGTGTGTAAATCCCACTGACATCCATAGAGGGTTGCACTTTGTTGAATTGGGGGCTGCTGTCATCACAAAATTAAACATGGGAAAAAAACCCACCTCTAGTCAAGACTCTCAAATGTAGCCTGAAAACGAGCAGCTGTACATGTAGACTTCTGCTTGTATTTTCCACAACCATCTCCCAGTTAGCTTGCGGGTCTCCACCGCACGCTTCAGCCGATCTGAAGCATGGGGACACAGCATCCTTGCACCAATGAACTTTCCTGCCTGTGCTTCACACATTCATTCTCCCTCTCTCTTTCTCTTTGTGAGAGGAACGTGGTGTTTTGCAAGCCACGGTCTCAATCCTGCTTTAATGCTTTCTGAGAGCAGCGCGTTGCAGGCTCAGGATCATACCTAACTTGTGTGCCAATATTTTCTTTAATGTTCTTGCTCACTTTTAGGCCCACTAATGAAGGCTGAAGTGTTTCTACTTAATATACTCAGAAGGATCTTTTTGAATGCACTCTAGTTTGAGAATAACTTGAGGGTTTCTTATGAGCACATGCTCCAAGAAGAAAGCAGAAATACTCCATCTTTAGGGAATTGCTGGCTGTCTTAACATCTCTCCAACATGATTCATGCTAAAGCACTTAGGAATATCAGTCTGTCCATGTGTTGTTCACCAACTTCTCCAGCCTGTGCAGGAGCAGCAGGAGTGGCCTATTGGTATGAATAATTTATGGCTGGGGGTAAAGCATTTTTACATCTTCATATGTTCACCCTTTAAGTGCAATTCAAAACCCACAGGAATGCACAGAATGTGGGGACTTCACCCGGCTGCAAGAGCCTTAAAGGAAAAGAAACTTATCCTCGTGTGCCAATGCTGCAAGTAAAAATAACTTAGGAAAACTCTGTTTCTAATGCAGCATTTCAAATGGAAAATCTTAAGACACTTAATATTTCTTAATTGTTTTAGTGCCATAGTGCTGACCATAAGATAGATGCCAAACTGACAGTGGAGTTATTATCTGAATGCTACAGTTCAGCTTTACAGATGGATGTGCTTGCAGCATGCACTCATTAAAGCATACATTTCCAAACATATTTTATTTCAGATTCTCCTCTTTATAGTATTAAAAGGCTCATTATGAATAAAATCAGTTTATTATACATCAATAAGATGCTTATAAAGCACAGGCTAATGTTTATTTTTATGAATCCTTACCTCAACTCATAAAGGTTTGTTTATCTTTATGGTAAAATAAGAACCTGGCTGTCCTATTTTCAAACATGTGCAGTTTATTAAAACACTCAAATTCCATATTTACATATGCTTCTGCTTTTTTATGGTTAAAATTCAAGTAATGTTATTTAGCCATCAGCAAATACTACATAAGTGATGGGACAATGTAAATATACTCTCCCAATATGCTGATGGGGCCTGTGACACGTTTCCAGGTGGACTGTGTTGTACCATGGTATGGGGAAGGGTAGGTACCTGCATGTATAGCTTGGATATTTTAAAAGTTACTAGCCTGAGCTTAAACATCAGGTAAACAACCCCAAACTGACCATAAATTCAAGAGGAAGATTCAGAGTGGATAGTCCTTATCAAACTACTGGAAGATGCACAATTGCTATAGACCAAGGGGTCTTTCAGAAATGGCACGTTGCTGCTATCGAAAGTGCTGGCATTATTGCTGGGCGAATGTTTTCAACAGAGCTGCAGCGTTGCTGGAAAGTCTGAGCAGCCCATAGCTAACATATTTTGGTTATCACGCTGGGGGATGGCTCAGGCACAGAATGGTCTAACTGGCAGACAGGAGATGTAAGAAGATGGAGCCTCCTCAGTTTAGGTGAAATGTCCTGACAATTAGCCACAAAACTCCGATGTGTCTCAACAGGGCAGGAAGAAAACACAGATGAATTTTCATGAGCTTGAAAAAAAGGAACGTCACTGACACCCAACCAACCCCCTTGGCCAGATTTCAAATTCTGCTATAAATATGAGCATGATAGAGGCTTTTTTAAAAAGTAGTGTTTTAACTCTAGAAAAAATATTTTCTTTCTGAATCTTAACTCTGGAAAAAAAAGAAATCTGCCTTAATTATGGAAAAGCCATCTGAAATACTGACTCCTAAGCTCTCCAAAATGTGTCACCCTGGGGCAGAAACAAAGCACAGAAAATTTCAACCTAGCTCCTTTATATTTGGCAAAGTCATAAGATCTCGTAATAGGAGCGGATGAACAAATCACTAAAGATGGTGGAGACGGACCTGAAGAACTCACGGTTGCAAAGCCAAACACTGAGTAGTCAGACAACTCTGGAATTAATGTTAGATGATGAACTTAATTTGCTGTGCGTGGTCTTTAAACACATTATGAACCTCCTGTTGAATGACCGCCTCGTCCAGTGCCCAGAATGAGCAGGGTTCAATTAAGGAGCAGATATTCTCAGGGAAAATGTGAGTCCAATGTGAGAAGGAGAAGTTTTTCCCTTGCCTTGTCCTTTCAAATGGTGTACTTGTGTTCACTGACATAAAAAAGTTTTTAAAACATTCTACTTAGCCAGACATCAATGATATCAAAAAGGTAAGGTACAGCAATCTTAAAGGCATCGAGAAGCAGGTATTAAATAGGAAAGTCTGAGGAACTATAACAGCAGTGAAAGTAGTATTAAAAAAGAAAATGCTTTTAAAAATCATCTAAAAACCAGAAGCCTGCTTACGAAGAAGTACACATGCACTTTCTGACTTGCAGGCTTGTTGGTGGCAAAGAAAGCTTTTCTTACTGTTTTAATAGTCACATGGAATATGTTTATGGCTAAAAATAATATTTTTATGAAAACTTTCTATTTAAAAAAGTGAAAAAATATTTTCATAGAACAAAACATGTTTGAAAATGTCAGCAATTTTTCAGACACTATTTTGATTTTAAAAAGAAAGAAAACTTCTTGAGGATTTTTCAACAGCTTCTTGAAACCCATTAGCCTCGGATGCCATGCTTAAAGGAAGTGTACAAGAAAATTCATGTATTTACAAAGGTTTAGATCAGTAGTTAAAGCTGGTACTTTGCGAGGTTAATGACCATACACAGTATGTCAACAGAATGGATGCTACCACGTTACTTTCTGACTTTATTGAAAGAACTACACTGGAGAACGTGTTTGAAGGTAGGCAGCCCTTACCATGGAGAATCGAATATACATCTTGGAAGATACACTATGCATCAAAACAGCTTTATGAACAAAAGCTGTGTCTCTACAGAGGTATTTCTGATTCTGGATCTTTTATTGTGAAGGTCTTTGTTCCTCTATCGTGACGCTGAAATGGTTAACAGCAAACTTTTGAAATCAGATTTGAAAAGCGTGATGAAAGAGCCTGATGTTTTGCCTGATTTTTCTTTTCTTTTCCTCTGCGGACAAAGGCCTTGAATGCTGAAGGCTGAAAAGCCTATTATCACCAGAAAGAAATGTAAGTAAACAAGGCATTACAATAATGAATTCTACAGTACATGACACGAAGGCAAGAACCAGCTCTGTGCAGCAAGCAGTGAAAGATTTGGCTGTATCTTGGCAATTTTTCAAAAATGATAACAATAACAGGTTTTGTCGCTTCAGACATGTAAATCAAAAGGATATTTCAGCACTAAAAATGATACTGAGAGTTTCTAACCATTGACCCCAAACCCGCATTCAAAAATAGACATTAAAACTCAGAAGCTATAATCCTACAAGCCATGCACAATCAAACCTAAAGAGCTAAAAAGATTGAATTTTTAAAGTCCAGTTGAAATTAGGTTGGCAATAACTACCCTTATCCACAGGAGAAGGAGTCTGATATTCAAAGTTAAGATGTGCTAAAAAGGAATAATCCAAAAATTATACCAAGAGTATATTTCAAAGCCAGCATTTGAAATGGTCTGAAATTCCCCAATCTTTTTCCTAAATAAACAGCCACAGACACTGGTACTTTGGACTATAAGGACTCTGAGAATTTTACGTGTAGGAAGTGAAAGTGCGTGTAAGTGAAACGTGAAGATGGTGAAATTTGATATTTAGGCTTTTTATAGTGCATTAACAAACTGTGCAAATGTGCCTAAAAGCAAATAAAACCAACAGCTTGGCCAAACCTGTGCAGCAGAGATTTGGCAGAGCAGAAGGGATCTGTTCAAAACCTCATCTCCTGATAAAGCTTAAAGCTGCCTGTTAAAACTCCCAAAGCAGGAGACAGTGCCTGTATATGTGAGCAATACCTTACAAACTCTAAATGAACACAGAAATGAAGGCATCGAAAAGCAACCTGTTAATAGTGAATCTTGTCTTTTGCACCGTCTGCCTCATCTGTGAGGGAGGACACGAGGCCTTGCTGCGTCGGCGAGGTGCAGCTCTTAATGCCACTGACAGCAGAGTATTCCTGACTTATCTGGGGCATCCTATGGGAATGAGCAGTGTCGCTTCAAGAGACATATCCAAATAGCAGGCAGGATTGGACTGGGCACTTGTTCTTTTCCTTACCTAAGCCCTAACTCCACACTCATACCAAAAAAAAAAAAGCAAACAAAGGAGCAAAAGAGGGCTCTAAACAGGACAGATACTCAGGTGAAGCGAAATTCCACCACAGATGGGGTGCAGGTTGTATTGTCACCAACCTAACTGAGGTCAGCACCATGCCTGGCAATCCCCTGTGCTGCAACACTACGGCCCCTTTTCTCCCACATTAAACTGAACAAGTGTGACAGATTCTCAGCCACCGAATGACCTTCCCTTTGGGACTTGTCCCTTGAGAAGTTTGTCAGAGCCAGGCTCGCAGAATGGGAGCACAGGAAGTTCAGGCAGCAAAACCACCACAAATCTCGGTTCCTGACTTTGCGTTCTTCTGCATCAAACTGCCCCATGAAGACAAGCCCAGAAGATTCCTCTTGACAAGCCCGATGCCTGAAAGGGCAGTACAGAAAAGACAGAACTGCCTCTGAGGTGGTTTTAGGCTATGACCTAGAAAGGGAAGAGTAGCTAAGATGATTTGACTTGGGTGAAGATGACCTTTGGGGTAGAGTGCAATACAGGGTGTGAGAGGGGTCAATACACTTTTCTAACAAGGAATGGAAAGCAGTACCACCCCATGTGGAGGCAAGAAAAACATCGTTCTTGTATAGAGTGTCACCAAAGGGTCAGCACCCACGCTGTCACGTGAAGTAGGCAATGTTAAAGAAAGGATTTGGGGCACGGGAAAAACTTGCCCACTCGGCAGGATCAGATTGGGCTTTGAGCCAGGCTTGGGTTGATTCCATTTCTGCCACAGCTCAGCCAAGTCCAGTGCAAACAACCCCAAAGCAGTGAGAGTCCAAGCCTGCTCCAGGACCAGAAGCAGTAATAACACATTACAAGCACAATAATAAGTCCCACCACAAGTTCAGAAATTTCTGTATGGTGTTGCATGACATAACATGGCATGCTCTTACACAGCTACGGGTAGTTTTGAATAGAGCAGAACAATGCGAACCTGTTCTGGATTAGTGCTTACCATTATTCCCTAAAGAGCCAAGACCCTTCAGTAGCAGCAGCACCAACAGAGGAAAAAAAAGAAAAAAAACCACCAAACCTCCCTTGACCTCTTTAAGATCTACAATGATCATATAGATGTATACGAATCATGATGTTGGTAAACTGTGAGACCTTTGTTAAGGCCAGAGTGGAGCTGAAACCTGGACTCTCCAGGGAAATCTCCGCTTTCTTAAAGGTCTGCCCCAGCTTCAACGTGTGGAGCTGAACAACTGAAAGAGCAGCAATCTGTTTCAGCTGGCACCAAAATTGGATCCAAGATCAAAGATTTGGTTCATGATCTGTCCCTGCTAGCCCAGCTCTAGTGAAGGCAACGAAATTTAGTTTCAGTTAAAGCTCTGGCTCAGGGTATATAAATGAACTAAATAAAGTGTCAGAAAGTACGATCTTTTTCAGTGATAAACAGTCCACTTTGGGATTTTTTACTGATTCCATTTTATAAATCATTTTAATGTGCATGTGAGGTAATACTTGCATGCCAATTTGAGTTGCTTGGTGCTGACTATTCTAACACATATATCTGCAGAAATGAGGAAGAACTATGAAGCCAAATCGAATGGTATAAACATTTGCACTGTAAAACAAAGCTAGATTACTTGATAAAACATGTAATTAGGTATTAATACTTCATAATGTATAAATATTTATCTGAAAATCAGTAAGGAATAGTTCTCCCATTATTATTATAGAGACCTAATCATATAGCCCTTTCACAGGCAAAAATTACTGCCATGAATGTGTATAGTCTTGTTTAAATACATGTGCCAGGGATAAAAACATAATTCTTCACATGGACTTGTTTATTCAGAAGTATTTGGTACCCAGTACACTTACTGGAAGCAGTGGGATTATGGGTGACTGACCAACTTTCAGCAGTTTAAGTTACTAAACTTTCTGCTTTAGCAGTATATCTCACACAAGCAGAAAATATATTGCTGTTATATTACGAAAAGTTGTTGAAGTAGCCATTGGGCTGGTATATTTTTTCTCAACATTAAATAGTTCCTCTAGAGTTTGCTACTTTCCACATACATAGTTAATTCCCAATGGACATAAGTGATTTTAATAATGCATTGACGACATCAAAATCCTTTATGTATCTAGAAGTCGAACCCAGTATTTTTATTAAATTACTGCATTTAGATTAAAATATAGGTAGTGAACTACAGCTCCCAAACGTATTCCACTGTGTTCATGCTTAGTAGGTCACGAACCCATCAAAGTGTTATTGTAAAACTCAGGAAGGCTGGGGGGTGGGGAGGGTGGTGGGCAATGGGACAAACCAGAGTGAGAAGAACCAGACCAACCTAGACAAATTGTACTAAATTCCATAAGACATACAGACCTGCTGCATGTTATTTATCCAGAGAAGGCAGTGTTATGCAGGAATGAGGAATAACACAGTATGATATGAAGAGGATTTGCATGGCCAATGCATTTATTTTTTGTGAACGGGAAGGAAGCTGTAAAAAGTTGTCATTGGAAAATTTAGTCCTAATAGGAGAGTGTAGGTTTTAGTCTCGGTCTTACATATGCCAGGTTGTTTACCTGTAGAAGCTATTGAGTGCATTGCAGAGAGGAAAGCATCATATATCTGTAGCTTTTGTGTTTTGGTGACTATGATTGCACCCTTTAATTCCCAGCCTGGCAACAGATACATGAAACACGGGCGCTTTGTTGCGTATTATACCCAAATAAACAAATCATAATGATTTTTTTTTTCACTATAAACCTGTTCCTAGAAATATTTTCCCATTAAAAGAACACTTTTTGACTCACAGTAAACACTCTCCTTCTGACAGAATCACAGAATGGCAGGGGTTGGAAGGGACCTCGGGAGATCATCCAGTCCAACCCTCCTGCTAAAGCAGGTTCACCTAGAACAGGTTGCACAGGACATCGTCCATCCAGAGAAGGAGACTCCACAACCCCCCTGGGCAGCCTGTTCCAGTGCTCTGTCACCCTCCAAGTAAAGAAGTTCTTCCTCATATTCAACTGAAACCTCTTATGCTTCAGTTTGTGCCCACTGTCCCTTGTCCTGTTGCTGGGCACCACTGAGAAGAGTCTGGCTCCATCCTCATGACATCCACCTTTAAGATATTTGTACATGTTGACGAGATCCCCTCTCAGTCTTCCCTTCTTCAGGCTAAACAAGCCCAGCTCCCTCAGCCTTTCCTCATAGGGGAGGTGCTCCAGTCCCCTCATCATCTTTGTTGTCCTCCTCTGGGCTCTCTCTAGGAGTTCCTTATCCTTCTTGAACTGAGGAACTCAGAACTGGGCACTGGACAGAAGCTTCATCTGGTGCCTGTATAGGTACCACCCAGGGCTCTAAGCTTTCTGGCACTGTCAGGATTATTTCATGCTTAATATGAATACATGTGATGCATATGCTCCCTGTTCACCACACGTCCAGTGCCTGGTCTAAGAGCTCATTCTGACTACCTCAGGGGTAGCAGTGGTTTTTATAATTTTGCTCAGCTTTTCTTTACATTTCTCATTGGCCAGGGCCTTAACCTGTCTATTGCATGTATCCTACTGGGCCACTGCTCCCTGCGGCTGCACCTGAGAGACCAAGACCCTATTAGACTAGGTACTGTACAAATACCAGTTTAAAAAAAAAAAAAAAAGATTGATCCTGACATAAAGAATACGGCAGAAGTGGAGAAAGAGTATGCCTGAGAAGATGTAGTAATGCTAACAGGTGTTTGTACATTTTATAAGACCTTCTCATAGAGTGTTTTAGAAAGTAGATGTGTATGCCAGTAAGGTCAGAAGTGATGACAAGAAAAGAAAAATCAAGATAAAGAAAGGAACGAACTGGTGCAGGTAGGACTGACTGCAGAACAAGATCAGGCTGGTTTAGCTAATCCAAGAATACACACCGATGCAATTAGATTTAGTCTGCCTGGGAAGACATCCACTCGTTATTTGTAACAACGCAGCCTGTATTAATGTTTGGATAATAAGGAATTAATGGTTTGATAATAAAGATCTACATGCCTTACAGCAGCAGTCCTCTGCAGCTGAACATCTGTGATTGTTGAGGTCCTCACCTTCATGTCAGAAAGGTCCTCACTTGCTCATACCTTAACAGCAAAAGCTTGGACAAGATTTAGCACCAATTGGCTAGCCATCTATTAATGGGGTTTATGTCCTTTAAGAAGAATTTTGGTTTAGGCTTCTTTCTGTTACATTTCTAAAGTTGTGCTGCTCTTTTATCTCTTTTATTCAGTATTTTTGTTACAGAAATTGATTTACAGCAGTCCATTATTAATATTTCCAGTTAACTTATTCTAAAATCAGTGCTTCGTAATACTTTATTTTTCCCGGCACTGGTTCCTGGAAAGCCATCTGTGATTCCCAGTTCAGGTCTGTAAGTCTTCTGTCCCTTCTGGGCACACGTGTTTAGTGTCTGACTCTTCCAGTTCATAATCCCGTACCTCAGGTCTCTGAGATGGCAGGGTGGAAAGGTTAGGTGCTGCAACCTTCAGCATTACAGTATTGAAGGTCTCATCATGTAAACACCTACTAAGCACAGTGAAGGTCCTTGAACAAATCCTACTACCCAGGCAAGCTGGGATAGCTGAGGGTTTCCCTAAAGACTGGATGCTGCCAGCTTTCTGGATGTCAGATAACTGAAGCATCAGGGGACCTTCGGTTCTACATCCCAATAGTGTAACAAATTCTGCTTTTTTCCTCCTCCTATTCCTCAGGCTTACTCAAAAATTTACTGCAGACATTTTTACTTATATAATCAATTTATGGGTCAAACTCATCAAGAAATAAAGAATAGGTATCGTATCAACAATTCACTATTGCAGTAAATTACATTTGTTAAAATTAGAAACTTGTTGAATAAGGCCTTGATGATAATTGCTGAAGTTGAGTATTTATGGTAAAGTGACACAGACTTAGTCATTAGAAAAGCAAAATTCAGCATTTTCAAAGCACTGGTTTTCAATAACTATTGAAATTCAATATGCTATCACTGGAATTATTTATTGATCTATTTAACAGCTTTACAGACCATTGCCATATACTTGTTAACATTTGAAAAGCAAAACCAAAACAGCTATCGTTTATGTTCAGTTCATCTTGTACTATGACACACTTCCTAGATGAACTATAAGCAATAAATTCCATGTTTGGTACGTGTTTTTGCAAAGCTATGAAATCGATGGAGGCATCAAAAATAAAATTTAATAACACAGATGATGCCCAGACATTCCTTTCCCATTGAAAATCCTAAGGGCTGACTTGCATCTAGGAATCCAGGTGTGTATTTGCCACTGATTTCAGTGAAAGCTATGAATAAATCCTCAGAGTAACTTAGTCACTGAAATATCTTACCCATAGATGATTGCCATCTAATGCCATTTCCATTCCTGATTTAGGAGCAGAGAGCACTTCTGGAAGGAGGGCTGCTTTCCCAGATACAACTGCAGTTCAGAGGAGAGGACCAGCCCCAGGACCCACTTGGATTTGGGCACCTAATTCTGCTCAGGTGTGCACCTCCAGCAGGATCCTGCAACCATGCTCTGCTCTCATTCACAGAAAGAACTTTAACCAACATTTTCCATCCCCTTGGTCATTTTAGGATGAAACTTTCCATCTGTCCCACTGGTACTGTTCCACTTCATATAGTTACCACAGGAACAAAAAGAGGCAGAATGTCAGAGTACCAGTTGATGAAGATGGACAGAAAGAACTTTTTTGTCCCTGCTCCAAGGGATATCTTTTATTTATTCATAATAGAATATCTCTAAGAAGAGACATTTGGAAAGGACTGAGTAACCAAATAACTTGGCCATTGGGGTTCTGATAGAGCGAATTTAAGGAAATCTCTCAGAACAACCAGAAGAAGAATTTGAATCTTGGTCCTTCATCCCCCTAACACATGCTCTAACTACTTAACTCCTCTGGACATACGCACACAGCCCCTCCCCTCCTTGCTCCGTCTCCCTCCATTTCCCAAAATGTTTCTGTTCCGTGCATAGAGCCCACCCACTGGCTGGCCTGCTGTTTCTTTGCAGATTGAGATGTTGGCTTTGACTCTCGGCAGCACTAATAGCAAACCGTATCAAAGTTTCTATATGCTAAAGAATGGAAGCATTTTCTTCTTAGAGTACCTTATTCAAGAAGGAATGAAATCCGAATGCATTGAATATAGCTCTATGATACAATTTGTACCCCAAAACTGCTAATATTCTAGTCTAGTCCTAAAAAGTGCAGCAATTTAATCCATTACAATTCTGTTATTTCTAAAAGAATTGCTAGACTTTCCCCATAATATTTTTGCAAATCTTAATAGAAATGCTAAAAAGAAAGTCAAAAGATGTAAATGCAACTGAAAATGTTTAGAAAAGAAAAATGAAGTTTTACAGTTCAGTACCTAAATTCAGCTAAGACATACAGGGACTGGGACAATTAAATTGCCACACTTTGACTTCAAAAAAGTTGTTCTTCAGGACAAAAGCTAGGATAAATGGAAAAAGAAAGACTTATGTTTAGAACTACAAATTTTGGAACAAAAGAACACAGTTTCATTTGCTTAGTTTTTCATACTTACTCAACCAGGTATTTTATCAAAGGTGTGACACCATGTAAAAATAACTGTTCATGGACAGTATCTACATATGTCTCTCCATTGTAATATCAAATTACCAAATTAGGAGAAAAAAAGAGTTTGTATGTAAAAAATGTCCTTTTACCCATGTTGGCTAACGATGGATAACACACCATCGGTATTAGATTTGCTTGGAATTGAACATGATCTTTGGAAGTGTATAAAAGAGAGGTTAAGTATTTCACCTTTAAAGCTGGTACTAAAAGCTAAGCAGAAAATCTTGCATAAGAAAATGAGACATGAGTCACTGTTATCCACGTGGGCAGGTTCTCACCCTCATCTGTTTTTCCTTCAGTCCCAGTGCTCAATGAGGACCAGGAAAGCAAGAGGAGCAGCACTTGCCTTCGCTCGTGGAGCTTTATGCTAGGACTGTGCTTAGCAGCCATGCTGGGCAAAACAGTCCACCAGGCTATGGTCAAAGTAGCTTACCCTGAAATCTGAAGCAGGAACAGCCAGGTACACGCTGAGCTGTCCTCTAAACCTGAAAACACACAACCATTTGTCACAGCCTCCGGGGAAGCATGGATATACGCAGCTGTATGATCTCTTACGTGCGACGCTGAACAATCTTTTGGTAACCTTCTAAGTGCGCTGACTCCTCACTGTTTTTCTGTCAGTATGCCAAGCTACAAACTGACCAGAATTTAGTCCTCAGTATTTTAAGGCATCACAGTTAACAGCAAATATTTTCCAAGAACAAGAAAAAATTTTCACCCTTCGTTCAATAAACATTTTCGAGCGCTACAAAAGCTAAACAAGAGATCTCTAAAGGTTTGGGAATACTAAGCCCTGATTGATGAGAATTAATCATTTATAATGAAGGAAGCAATTGCTTCATTCATGCCTCAGAGTCTTGTAGGATTTCACGAGGTATTTGAGGGATGCAGGCTTTAAACGAAAATACGGCATTTTAAAATGTAAAATTCAACATAGTAGTTGCAGCTAAGAAGTCTGAATTAGCCGACTAGGCATTCTCACTTTCTGTCATTTTATTTGTAAAGCTATATTCCCTTTGGTGGGTCAGGTTTTGTGTTAATGCATTTGAATATTGTGGCACATCACACATATTGTAAGACTGGGCTTAACTGCTAGAATGGAAGAGTGTTGATTTTATGCCATGCCTTGCGATAGATGTGCCTTTGTGTAAAGCAGTAAAAATTGGTAGAGATGGGATACAAGTAGCAGTAAAAAGAAAAATGTTGAGACTCTTTTCTTTTAAAATACATCCTGCAGTTTAGCTATAAAGCTCCTTATTTTTAGAAAACCAGCAGAATTGTTCAGGCTCTGCCCCTGCAGTTTCAATAGCAGTCTACTGCTTTAAAACCCTGACCTTGAAAAGAAAGCGTTTACATTGTAAATGTACTGGCAGTATGTAGACTATTCTATGACTGAGTATCCAACTGCGGCAAAAAGTTCAGAAGCAGGTTTTCTTTATTCTGAAAGGCCTAATCCGTGGGGCTTTTTAGTGGTAAAAGCACTCGGCACTAATTGTGACTTAGTTCTAGCAGTGAATCTGTATAATTCTCAAATTTCACATAGCCAATTAATTCCCATGAATACCGGGAATCACGGATGCTGATAGGTGTTGATATGCAGCATTTTTTGATGCTCGGATTTTCTGCAAACATCGGGGACCCCTCAAAGCTGGGTTCTTGCGTCTAAAATGCAGTATGGTTTCATAGCTTGGGATTGCACACGAGTTTACAAGGACCAGAGTACTTAAAGTATAAACAGAAAACAATCTGCACAGGTAACCCAGGGATAAAATGTGGCACTAGTGGGATGCACAGCCGCTCCTGCTCTTGGGGCTGCCCATTGGAGAAAATATGATGGAGAAGAGGCAAAGCACAACTGCAGGGACACCCTGCATCGGGTCCGACTCACAGCACATCTTTTGTAAAAAGTCTCACACCTTAACGAACCTCTTTGAAAAAGTCTCACTTTCCCCACTTCACCATAAAGTTCTCGGATTCTCTGTTCTTGTATGGAGTTGTCACTACCCTACTGTTCAGGGAGATTTCTCTCTTGTTTCTAAAGCAGAGATTCACCGTTTTTATTATGTACCAAAAATGAGCACACCTTCTCCAAACTTACAGTTCTCATCCTTTAAAAACAGGAGGAGTGTTCTGAGCATTAATAAACAAATATCTTAATTTGTGCTAGAATTAAAGTGGTCATTTAAAGAAATTTAGCATCTGTTCTTTGTCCTGAATAATCTTAAAACAGATTCTCTCAACTCTCCATGTAGTTAAAATTGAAAACTTGTGCACAAGCTGTACTTTCTAAAAATAGGTTGTAATTAAGATAAGTTACTAATTATTGTTTTATCTAATTGTTGTAATTATACAGGATCCAAAGAGGGTCAGGTCAATAGTTCAGTTAACTCTGAGGTGGAGCTACATCGGAGATGTAGCTGGTCACCATCCTCCGCTGTCTTCCCCAAATAAGTCTGCTAGATATAACAGCATTTCAGTGGTAGGAGGTACACTGGGCATGTCAAGGGTTCCCATTAGGACTGTACCTTTGGCACAAGTATCACTGGCTGAAGCTGGCATAAATGACTGACAGGTGTCCTCATGGCATCGCTGCCTCAACTCAACAGCATACTGAAAAAGCCCTATCAGGGAAACCGAGGCACCAATACAAGGAGATCCCTTCAGCTGCAGTGGCACCACAACTGTGCTAAAGAAGTCTAGTGAAGGCCATTGGTGGGCAAGATCTAGAAATTTCATTAGCTGATCATACCCTGCTACGTTGAATGAAGTAGCTGATGAAAATATTGAGAACAAAACCCCTCCAATTGTGGGCATGTTCCATTAATTTGCATGAAAGCTGATATAAACGTGACCTTTTAGAGCAGTCTTGTGAAAATTTGAGATTGGGACACCTTCAGAAAGGCTACTGAGGCAGCAGTTACTGCTATATGGGCTCTCACGTCTTTCAAACATCCTCAGCACTGTGCGTTATGCTTCTTAAGTAAGTAATTGCTGCGGTCTCCACATCACAGCTGGACAGTTTAATACAGAGCTGGTTATACTCCAGTGTCAACGGCAGCTTGATAGTTATGTCCAGGGACTTCATTTGACAAGATAAATAATCAGGTCACTGTACACTGCTTGTTACACATTCGATTGAATCCCACCTGCAAGAATTCATCAAATGGAGCCAACATGACAATGTCTTTCTAGCATTTGATATCCTGAAGTAAAATGGTGTCAACTCAAAGGTCCCGGTTCTTCTTCAGCATATCCATCAAACAATCACTGAAGACCTCAAACAAATGATCATAGAAGGTCACAGACTTGCCAAATATGACCACTTTGTTGTGGAAAGCACAAAATAGCTGTACGTTTTTAGGGTTTTATAAACAAACCAAGGTAGTCAGTTTGGGAGTTAATTTTAATTAAAAAGGGTGTCTTGAATAAAAATAGTGCTCTGTGCCTCCGATTATGTGATCATTTGCACTCTTCAAGCAGTTAGAACTATAGAAGTCTTTGTGCCTTAGACTTTAAGACAGTGTTGTAGGATTAACAACCATTTCCCCACTTAAATACTGTTATTTTTAAAAGTTCTTCTGCAGAAAATCTCATGGGGAGTGGGGGAAGCTTGTCTTTCAGAGTGGTTACTTTCTCCTAAGTAGAAGTGAGGTCCCAATGCATTGCTGCATCTATACTCTGCTTGAATAAGTGGTCATACGAGCAGGCTATAGCCCACCACACTCCCTCACCTGGCTCTCCAAGGACATATTTATGGAGACAGGATGATTACAACTGAGCTCCCAGTGTCCACAGTATGCAAAACTCAGGCTGCCCATCAGTCCCAGCTACCTTTGTAGCATATGGTATGAGATACAGGATGAGTGCCCTTCTAGGAAAGATGCCAAGAAATCTGGTTTACAGGCTGTTGGCCAGACCATGGCACCGGCATGGCAAAAGCAATGCAGAATGGCAGCCTCATCATCCTGCAGCTCAACCTGCAGACACCGCCAACGCATACCCAGCCTGTGCCGAGTAGCGGAGGTACCCAGAAATCCAGTGTGACCCTGCTCTTCCCTGGCTGCTTTGAGGCTTGCGGTGCTGGTGTGAAGAGAGTTTATGATGAAAAAGCAGAGCCGAAGCAGCCTATATCCACAGGGGCATTTTGAGAAGAGCAGCATGTTTCCATTGTTCTTCCAGCAGCTGAGATCACAGGCTTCTCTTAACGAAAGTAGCTGCTGGCTATATTCTTAATGGGAACACTATGATGACACAAAGAGAAGAAAAAAAAAAAAAGATAATTTCTATTTTTAGGCAAACATTTGAATCTGGAACTAGAAATGCAAAAATGCCCCTCATTGCAATAGTTTTATTTGGTAATGTTATACAGCAGAGCTGAGGTTCCTTGGATGCCGTTTCTGAGCACTTCTCATACTATCTTCTATGTATTTTCTTAAAATTTCACCTTCCTTTGGAATGTTAGATATTGTTTATTTCTGATTTTGGATAATTACATGATTCCTACAAATTTCTTGTTTAGCTTCAGGTTAAGTTGAACTTTATTTCAACACAGTTGGCCTTTTTCTTTATTTTGTCACAGAATATTTTCTGCATTTAAGCACCTATAGGTAGCCTCACACAAGTCCTAGAAAACAGAGTAAATAGGTCATCTTGACTATTCCTCTGCCTCAAGGGAGAATCAACTATACCTATGTCATGCCTGACAGATATTTGTCCAACTTACTCTAAACAGCTCTAATGATCGAATTTCCACGTTCTCCTTATCTATTCCAATGCTTAAATATCTTCTCAAAATTGAAATAATTATGAGATTATTAAGAATAAAACTATGCCACCACATTTTGCAGTGGAGTCCTTTAAATTAATGTGAAATGACATCTTAATGTAAAAATGAATGACAGTGTCTAGCGGTTTGTTCAAGATGGGTGCCCTCCCACTCACACAATAAGAGATAAAGAATGATCACTAACCTTCCAGCTCCATAAGCAATTGCAAATCCCTTCCCTTCATTTCAGTTATCCTAATTGTAGGAGCAGACATTGTCTATCTGAACTACCCGCATATCTTTCAAGGTACTTCAGAAGGCCTTTACCGGAGAGATTTTAGGTGTTTATGCAGGAGAAAATCTGGTGCTAGGACTATAATTATACTGTAAGCATCTAGATAGTGTATCATGGACACAGATCTTCCAATTTTATGTACCTGCTGTTTCAGTCATGTTCTCTAACTCAGCTATATTTGAGATTTGAGACCTTAGCAGTAATCTTTTGTATCCGGGACTCACGCCGCTATTGCATGCAGTGCATAGCTTATGAGAGGGACAGCTTTCCACAGACTGACTTTGCCTGCTTTTTGCCATCTTCCCTCTATGACCAATGCTCTGGCTGTGAGCTCCTAGAGGAAAACTGTCTTCTCACCATGCGTTGGTATGCCTTGTTGAGCAACGTCTTGATCCTTTCACAGTACCAGTAATAAATGCTAACAAAGCATAACTAAATTCAAAATAATGACAGTATATCATCAAAAGCTGTTTCAGTAACAATAGTAACAAACAGTGGTGGGTATTTCATGTAAAGAGGCAATCTCTTAAATTAAACTGCTCTTCAGAAAACATATTACATTTCTTCAGAGATTCACAAAACAGTGTTTCCATTTAAGAAATCTCTGGTCCATAATATACAGGTTTCTGCGGAAATTTCAATGTAGACATATTAAAGTTTCACCACTGTTGGGTTTTTCCACAATCTCACCATTGTTCTTTTTTTCCACAACAGGGTCAATAGCTGGCATGGACCCTTCGTTCATCCCCCTGCCAGCTGCTTTATCAGCCTTTTTAACTGTCCCAGCACAGGACAAATGAGCCACCAGAGAGACTGGTTGAACAGTAGGTTAAGCAGCTGAATGAAAGGGGAGTGGAGGAACGGGAGAGCATAAAGCAAATAACAAAAAAAAAAAAAGAATTTAAACATTTTGCTCTGCTTGTCTTTAAAGTAAAAAAATTCTTTTTCCTGAAGTGCAGAAGTCTGATTTTCTGAAAGGCTGGAGACTGATGAAATCACCTGCACTTGTAGCCTGAGCAAAGACTGCCCCTGTCCTAGGAATATCTTTCTCCACAAGTTTCAACAACCGAAGCCTGTATAGGCTTGTTGTTATTGTGCAGGCACAAAGTAACGGAAAGGAGGAGCCCCCTGCAACACAGTGCCGGGTCTGCAGTGCTCCCTTGGGTTTCCCTTGGGCACCCCTGGAACCGCTGCACCTCCGCACTGCTAAAATCCCTGCGGTCTTCGCTTGCGGAGTGCGGTGAGAAGTCCAGAGCGACTGCTGCTGCTTCAGAAAAAGGGCCCGATCCCTTTTTGGGGTACATCAAGCCAAGTGCCCTAACTGGTAGTGAAACCCAAGAGAGGCTTCAGAAAAGCAGACTTAGCTCTCCAAAGGATGAGTCCTGTTAAAAGAGTTCTCCTGAATCTCCGAGGCAGCGAGGCACCTCCTTGTCCCGGCAGAGCGGCTCAGAGGCAGATTACCCTGCTGCTGCACTCACACAGCCGAGCACGACTCCAACATATGTTCGTTGCTTTTTTGGCTGAAGTTACGGTTGTCTTTCCTTTCCTCTCTTTCTCTCCCCCCTGCCGCTCACCCTCGCTCTGACTCTCACAGGAGCAATAAATGCCAGCAGTAAATATTCTCAGCCTTACAAGGATTTCAGTAAATTAAGGTTCACATCCAAGCTTTGGGCAACTTCCTGTATTCTAAATGGGATCCAAATGAAGGTTTTCCAAAGTCTATACAGTATAATAATAATAAAAAACATATCTAAATCATTAAAATGAGTGACAGCATTCCCTATACCAGTTCTGGGCTCCATAAATATTGTACAAAACCAATCTGCATTTTATTAGCAAAAGATAAAAATTAGAAAAGGGTGAGAGGAAAAACGTTTCATTTTTCCATAAGACAAAGAAATCCTCCCTGCTCCTGAGCTGAGAGCTCCATCTCGTGGGTGACGCTGGATGCAGAGACACTTTCTGCTTATCAGAATACTTATTTTTTTTAAATTTTTACTCATTTAAATAAACTCTAAGAGGATATAAGCCCTTTATTTACAAAGAACAGCAAACCCAAAGAGGTAAAGCGAACCAGCACCACCACCCTCTGCAGCCCCTCTGAAGCTCTGCTTCATTTCACGTTTTCTCCCAAACTATCATCAGAAATGGGCTGGTAATTTATTCTCATCACTCACAGTGGTTATAGCCTAAATAATTAATGCATGCTGGCATCCGCGATCTGCTTTGCGTCCCCGCTCGCGAGCCGAGCGTTGCCCACCATGCACGCGGGGGTCCATGTCTGATGCCCCCCCCCGCCCTCCTTGCTGCTGCCATGATGCTGATGCCCATGGAAGCACTGACGGGCTCCCACCGAGCCAGCTGGGCCTCGGGCCAAGTGCTTCATGGAGACATCTGGCCAAACCCTGTTCCTGGTCCTACCCTAGGGGTTTTTTTCACCAGTCTGAGGTGGAGCCTTGTAACAGCTTTTTGGTTCAGCTCAGCTTTACAGGGTCAGGGTTTCCTTGGGGAGTGACCCCCCCATGGCACCTGCCCTGGGGTGGCAGAGGGCTGCGTGGGAGCCAGGGCCGTGCCAGCTGGGGCTTGGCCGCCGCTCAGCCTCCCCTTCCACCTTCCCCTCCCTGCCTAGCCAGCCCACACCTGGCAGATCTCGACGGTAGGAATCCTCCTCCAAAAATGTTTGCAGTCACTGTTGCATTTATGAACATTTGGAACGTACTTCCAGGATGAAAGGCTACTTATCTGGTTAGCTTTATTGCCTAATTTCATCCCATTATGCCTCATTATACACCCTTCGATGCCAGGAGTTCCTGTAGGGCAGCACTATCTCGTCAAGCCACCCTTCAAATATTTGTGAATAGATCCCTCATTCTCCTACAAAGAGAGGTGAGATAAAGTATTAAAAACCCAAGCTTTTCTAGAGGTTGGCTTTTTCTTTTTTTTTTTCTCTTAACGCACTCTTCAGAATTTGAGATGCTTTAAATTTAACCATTATTTTCTAGACGTCATTAACCAACAAAAAGTGCTTTGTTACAGGCAATGGTGAATAGCACAGTACAGTTTACAAAGCAATATCCTCCTAAACACTACCAAATGCAGCAATCTGCTGCACTGTCATAAGTTTGTGATTAATAGAAATTTGGATGTCACCTTGGCTTTTAAAAGTTGCAGAGTACAGAGGGGGCCTAAAGAACGAGACAACATTGAGAAAGGGAGGACATATATTTCATCAAAAATGGGCAGAATTCCCCCCCGAGAGCAGACTGCAACAGAAAACCCACAGAGGGTGAGCGTATTCATGAGGTGTGTGGGTTTCCATAGCCGCATGTCACCGCAGGTACATACCAGTAGGGAGCCCCTTGCCACCACAAGCTGGTGAGACAGGAGCCCAATGCTTTTGGACTCAAGACCCATACCTTGTTTTTCAGGTGAGGCTGAGAAGGGGCCTCTCTTTGACACCCAGGTGTTTTGAAATGGTAGCTCAAGCTGAGCATCCCACCTGTTAGGCATCTGCAAAAGAACAAAATGCAAATCTAGTCTCCTTCCTTTTCCTTCCAAAGCAACTATGTGAAGTAGAGTTTGGCCATACCGGGGACTCACGCCCAAAAGGATCTGCATCAGATCCTGAGACTCCAAATTTCACACGAAACTCATAGGATGGAGGAAAGCTACTGAGAGAAGAAGGAAAACAGCCTTGAGGACCGTGCCATTTCTTGCTGAGCTGGGACAGGAGCTCACCTTGATAGTGCTGGAAGGTAGAAGTGTGCTGATCCTGCCCTGGCAAAGCCCAGACTTTTAAGCAAGGTGGTGAACTGGAGGTCTGAGATCAGCAAAGCATTTTGTGATGGAGGAGGAAAGAGTGAGGCATGAAAAACAGTCCGAAGAGAGGCGAAAATTAAGGAGCTTACAAAATTAACCTTGTATATATTAGATGGAATATAATGTCGGTGTTCTGTAACATTTATACTCAAGGCAGAAGGAAGTACAAAATACTGTTTGGTGGATTGCTGCAGTTCAATGGCCATCAGCTGTTCATAAATCAAGTACACAGACAGACTGCAAACTGCCTTGCTGCCATGACAAAGACACAGTGATTAATGCTTCCGTTATGGATTAGGGAGGCACTGAGGTAATATTACATTTAACTCTAAGATGCTATCTTTTTTTTTACTTCTCAGCTGAAGGCCAAGCAAAGTTTAGTCAATATTACTCAGAATTAAACTGCTAAGAGAGTGCCGTATGTTTTATTTTATAACATACGCATGTGTCCTTGCACGTGGCTTTTTGAATTTTTTTGTGAATTTAATAACTCTTATGCAGCCACTTTGTCGTATTTCCTTACACTTACTTCCCTATTTTGTATTATGTAAGTTTCTGTAAAGGCTGTGTTTTCACATATATGTATACGTTCTATTTCCTTTGCTGAGGCGGTTTTTCAGTCTCTGCAGTGTGGCATCAATCCAGTATCTACAAATCATCTAGTCTCTTCAGCCTGGAGAAGAAAGGAATCACTAGAAATTCCCCAGATTCCTCAGGGAGAAGAAGAAAAAGAGAGTCCAAAGACTCTCAGCAGGAAGAATCGCGGTATCCCAGTCTGCACGGAGCCAGATCCTGCACTGCCAGGAGAATCAGGAGGGATCTGGGCCACAGTGGGTATTGCACATACGGCTGTCCGGCATCATCTCTCCCCTCCACACCATAAGGCTATCTCCTCTCATATTCCCCTCAGACACAAACTCCTGCTCGCAAACTCAGATTAGCTCAGCTCTTGGACAGGGAATACATGGGTGCAGCTGGACTGTTTTTCCACGACAGATATGTTCTGAAAAACTCCTCCTCTCCAACGCCTTTCTATGCCCCCTGCTATTTTCTCTGCCTATCTGCAAAGACTCTGAGGATTTATTAATGGGATTTCCTAATCTCATTAATAGACCAAGTGTGGAGAAAAAAATAAGTCACAGACACTGATAAAGCTAATATGTGACTCTGGATTCCCACATTTGAAATCAGACCTATGTTTTTGATTTTCTTACACAGCTGATCTGCAGCACTGGCTATTCTGTTGCTACCCGTAGCATCTGCCTAACACTCGTGGTTGTGTGTTTCCAGTGTTTTTAGCTGAATGCACTGTCTGATGGATGGCAGTATGCTAACCTAAATTGAAATATATTTGTTGGAATCACTGTTAGGAAAAAATATCTATCACTAAATTAAAAAATATACTCCTCTCTGGTTTCATTTGCTGATGAAAGAAATAAGTGAAATTAAATGAGCCAAAATGCAAACCACAGCCCTACATTCATAGAAAAAGTCATTTGCTGCTATTTTAGCAAAATGCTTATGAACAGAACTCATGCAACACATTTCCTCAGTTTCTTGTTATTATAGGGCAATTGTTCCATGTTTATCAAAAGACTTAGAGAAACATAATGGTCTTGCCTGAGAAAAGCATAATGTTAGTGGACAAACTGTTCACTGGATTTTATTTGGCTTCACAGAAAAGGTAGCTGATGTATTTTGATTAACCAAAGAAACCCGCCATGTTTCCAATATATTGCTGTACGCATATCTCACTATTTGCCTGCTTAATCCTGTCAGTAGATATTTTATGAAGAGTATGGACTGGTGCAAAGGACACATCACCAAATACTTTGAAATTTAGTCACCCCTTTCTTTTTGTCATTATTCATTAAGAATGCACAGACACTTGTCTTCCGAATCTTTTACTAGACTTTCATAGTTCAGATTTTATGAAGCACACAGGTTCCATGAGAAAGACTTGTCAAAGTCATTCATATTCTGTATTTATGTGCATTGATCAATCAGCAATTAGCCTTTTAAATGTATGAAATTCGTCTTCATGTTCCTCTATTATCCATACACAACTGACTAGTCTTTTTGTTTAACCTTCCAAGGCAAAACCAAGATTGTTCGTAATCTTACAGAGGCTCAAAATTAAAAACAACATTAATGATTCTGTTTTTTCCCCCGGTAAAATATTAAAAGAGATATTTTATTCACATTGATCTTCCTTTGCATACATTTTCTGGTTCACTAGGTTTCAGCTATTTTCCTTTTGATTCTAAATAAAGCTTTTCAGTACAAATATTTCTTTCAGACTATTCAAATCTTTTAGCATGATAAGCAGGCATTGCAATTTGAGTGAATCGCTATATAGGTAAACAGTTCTTTTTTCCACAAAAATTACAGAAAGTGTTGTGACAAGTATTTTCATTCTTCATATACAGTTCTAGCTCTTTCAGACACTCAGAAAAAGTATTTATACTTAAACGCCCTGCAGTTAAGTCATAGTAAAGGCTCTTTACTAGGCATGAGTCTCATTTCAGAATGTCTCTCATTTGGGAATAAGTCTATCATCTTACATTAGTTAATCAGATAGGTCTGATTTTAAGTAACTTCAGAGCCTGAGAAGACAAAACATTCAGGTTTTGCGCTGACTGTGAATGTGTGAAAATGTGCCTCAGACTTCTCATATGACCAGGTGCTTCCCTGGTCATGGCCTGCAGGGGTGCATGGTGGTGCAGGGTTTGGGAGCGTGCCTTAAATCCTGCTTTTCTGGATCTTAGCATTGTGTGATCCTTAAGCTCTAATTCCTACCCTAGAAATCCTGGTAATCAATGGTTCTGTCCTGTTTTCGATATGCAGGAAGTGTCAGTATACATCTGCAGGATGGTTGATATGGCTGGCTGTTACCTACTGGCTCGTCGCTGCAGAGCTCGGAGGTCGGGCTGTATGGCACAGCTTTAAACAGGCACTCAGCTTTCCAAGGGTATGGGGCTCTCTGCTTGCACAGTAACAGTCACTCAGTTCATCAAACTAGGCATAGCGGACACTAAACAGGGGTAGGAAGGATATGGAGTGTATTTTTGTTGCCCTTCTCACCAACTAGTTCACTAGCGGTTTATTGCAAGAATATACAGTGAATAAAAGTGATTCCTAAAAAAGTGATGGATATGAATTAGCAAGTGCAAAAAAATGAACAATAACATTTCTCAGTTGGCTTTTTCCAGGGGAAGAGGAGCTTCCCCTTGGAGGTTTCTTTTCCCGAATTAAAGATGGTGCTCTGTTGGCTGGGGTCTCACTGGCCTTTGCCTTTTTTAATTTTCCTCTGGCAAATATGTGCCCTTGACTCTATGGATAATAATGTGAAAGGTGTGGACTATGGATCCTCCTCCTTCTTCAAGAGGAGGAACTTCTGATGTGGTTTAAAACTGCAAGTGCGAAAATCTGACGAGCAAATTTTAGCAGCCGTTTTGATTACCGTGACTCAAAGTCTGGTGATATCCTACATCGAAGAATAAAGACATTTACAAAGCCCCAGGTCTTTATGGTAATGATCAATGAATGATCAATAAATACATAAACCAGTTCCCCGTGATGTAAAACAACGGCCCAGAGGAGACTGATAGTTCAGTGACATTAAACTGCAGCTTTCCTCATTAGAGCTCTTGGTAAGGTGTGCCCTGTGATTAATGACATATCATTTATACAGCATTACCAGCAGGCAAATAATTCTAATTACCAATAACATTAAATCATAATCACTACGCAAATAATTTGCATAATGTAATGGAATATCTGGTCATTACAGGGCAAACAATTCACAATATTAACTGAGGTTAGTCAGTTATCGCGGAGTAAATAACATTAGAAGTTAAACAAAGCCACACTAATATCAGGTTTTAGCCAGTTAATAACCAGTAAGCAAAACAGATCAGACCATGTAAAGATGTTAAGTACCAACTTTGGTGTCTAATACAAATTGGAGATAACATGTAAAAACATCCTTTCAAGCAGGATGTTACTGGCTATCCAGAGGTGTGTGAATGAGTGGTTGGGGGGGATTCATGGTGAAGCTTACTGATTTTTATCGCTTCATAGATGATATTTTCCTGCCTTTGAAGGGTTAAGTCTTCAGAAGCTGGCCACAGGATCCTGCTTACAGTGTGGGGGATAGAGCACTGCGGCAGTCAAAAGCAGCCCAGATGAGGCCAATCTATGTTCACACACTTAAAAGATAGCTGTAGAAATAGAATTATTCTAAATCTGGCATTAATCTAAATCTATTAACAGAGTTATTTACAACCATGGAATCAGATAATGTTCTCATCCAGCACATGGGGCATGCAATGTGCCAGAAATATGGCGGGAAGGAAGAGAGCATAACATACAGGAGGTAATAATATATCTTGGAAAAAAGCAAAAGCAGCCTGGAGAATGCTGGATTACCACAACTGTGAAAATATGGATGCGAAGACTGAATTATATGCTTGACTAAGGAGGTGAAAATATTAGATGTTGGGGAGAGGTAACAGGAACAGTTGCTTTCATCTTTTCACTTTCCTATCGAGAGGAAAGGATGAGAGGCAGACATTGCTGCTGCAAATAATGCCTGAAAGCTAACAGATGTATTTGTGAACTTCAATACAGATGATTTTTTACTGAAGAGAGATTACATTGTATTTGCTTGTTCTCATTGTCTTTTGTCTTCTGAAATCATAAAGCAGAAGATGGTACTTGGGTTACAGAGCTGGACACTCAGGCACCATTGCTAATTTTAGGGTCATTAAAGAGTTTTTCATGAGGGACTAATCTCCTCATGATACTGAAGGACATTTGGACATCAGCAGTGAATTCTAGTTGAAATTGCCATCCATGGTAAAAAAAATCAGGGATGAACCCTTGATTTGGCTCTATCCTAACTCTGCGTTGCTCTTGTGACTCATTTTTATTTTTCCAGTGTCTCAGATAACTCCATCTAAGGCCACGGACAGACGTTCTCCTCAAGATCCCAAGTGCCTGTTCAACCATCCTACCCCCAGCTGTTTGCACAGCCAGCAGCTGGAAGCTGTCCCCATGGCTCTGCTCCTGGAAGGGATCTTGGGTGGATTTGCTAAAATGCTTCAGGCAGAGTTAGCCCCACTGGTGCAAACCACTTTCATCAGCTGTTTAAATTAACCCAATTGTGGTTGTCTGAAGCAGATTAGCAAATGCTGACAAGATTCCTCCAGGGGACAGTAATCTCTATCATAAGCAAGTAGCATACAGCTGGGTGAGGGAGAGTATTTCCGATTGGCATAGCTGTATGAACATCCATCCCTGATCTAGGGTGGCTGTAATCAACAGTGGTACAGTAACTGAGTGTACTGAAAGCAGGTTAGCCAAACTGAGGTCAGTCAAAGGGATGGGAAGCGTGGGACATAGTCTTGAGTTTTGGCATGGTCAAGTACTTACATAAAGAGCTTATTCTTCGTAAGTGCTGCCTGGTTTCTGCTCTTATGGAAGTTAACTTTTGTGGCAGATGCTCAGCACCCGTGGGACCACCAATGCATTCAGGCACCTCACTCTTTATTAAATTGCCAACTTTAGTCTTAGATTTGGAAGTTTTTCTCCTGTACATAGACCTTCTGGGGTTTTAATAAATTCTCTGTAAAGGAAACCTCATCTCAGTTCCTTCAGTTCTTCTATTACCAGGAACAATCTTTAGAGTAGGAGGCTGGGAGAGAGAGTGGCCAGTCCTGTAGCAGGTAACCAAAGTCGTTTTGCTGTAGTTCTCTAGCAAAGCATCAAGCTGATCTCACGCGTCATGACTATGCAGCACAGATGTGTGTTTGCCAGTCAACTGTTTTGCCTGTGTATGCACAAAAAGGAATTCTTTAAGTGACGTGAGGAATTGTTCAAGCCTTTGTAAATCCAGACATAATAAGAAAAGTGAGCACAGTGATACTGAATGAACTATTTTGATATTAAGGCTGTAGAACATTATGGTGTGATAGGGCTTGAATTGGGAAAAGGGCAATAAATTAGTCTTATCCTATTTAAAGTGCTAAAATTAGATACAACAGTAGATAATACGGAGATTTAAAATGTAGTTGTGCAGTGATGAGTTCTGCCTGTGTTTAGCGTATCTGGAGTTAATCTATTGCTGAAGAGTGGGCTGTGAGACTCACCTTCAACTTGTTAGCCCTAATCAGGAGTGCAGATGTGACCCTGCTAGCTTAGAAAGACAAGGAATAGCCTTCTGTCAAGGCAGGGGCATGAGATCCAGGCAAGCAATGCTGTAATTGCCCCCCAAATTACTCCATGAACCATCAAAGCTCTGGATCGGGAGCCTGGCCCATCCTTGCCTGTCAGGGGACTGCAGGAGGAGGCTGCTTCCTGCTGCAGTTCTGGTGAATTCAAAGTCCTTAGCTTGTGCTTTATTACTTCTAATGCTTACTTCTGCCCTGTTCTTCACCACGTGGCTCACAGTCTTTTCTGCTTGTACCTACATCAGTTGCTACCTCTACAGTGAGTTACTTCAGTGAAACAATTGGGGCATCAGTTGTTCATCCTGGATCACTGTGGTTATTACAATTTATGTTACTCAAGGCTCCCAAACTTCTGAAAATATTTTTCCTTGGTAGTGAAGTATCTCTTGATTACACTGATTTAACGTCTAATATGCCTAGCATCAGAGCCTGCATGCACCAGCAATTCATGCAAGGGGTTCAGATCCTGTGGCCCAAGTCAGCCCGGATGGGGCACAGCTGTGTGCCCCTGGCTCAGGCTGCTGTGAAAACAGCTACCTGTGAGAAAGAGATGAAATGAGCCTTGACTGAGATATATCTCCTGTGTACCCTCTGCCCATGGTCTGTCACCTGCATTTAAGCCCTGGGGTGGTGGGACCAAGCCCATGCTGGCGAGGCCCCTACCCTGCTGCCTGGCTGGTGCCCCCAGCTCTGGAGCTCTTGCAGCTCCCTGATGCCTGACGCAGCAGAGTATCTGACAGTAAGCTACTACCTGCTCCAGGGCCAGAGCAAGCAACTGGCACTGGATGTCTTTTCCAAACACTTAGGTTATATCTAATTTTATTTGAAAGAATCACTTCCTATCTCACTTGAAAGGGATTTTTAACCTCACATGCAGATTTATTTCCCTTCAGAGGAATAAAATGGTACTTCAGAGATGAGGTCTTTGTGTCTCAACTAGATGAGAAAATCAGAGCAGATCCTCCTCCTCTACCTGAGGTGAATGAATGAAACCGGGCTATTCGATACTTGTGCTTGGCCACAGTTATATTAGAACTCATTATTTTTGATCACCGGGCATAGCAAAATCCTGCTCTGAGGCTAGATGGTCCTTCTTTAATTTGGGTTGTTAATAAAGCTAGAGGCACGGTAATTCTGGATTTACCCGAATTTACTGAATATTCTGTTCAGTACATTAGCTGACTGTATTTAAACTCAACATCCTCCATTAGTGCAGGCAATAATAGTGATAGGATGTCACATGCTGTTGTATGCAACTGAGTATTTCTCCATCTTTAGTCCATGTTCCAGCACCACCTAAAATGACAAAAATTGCGGTCCTTGGAGGCTTAGAGAATTTACTAAGTAGTTTGACCAGTCCAAAACCTTCCTGGTGATGTTCCCCCCTCTCCGAGTACAGTAAATACCTTGGTATAGTGATGAATTAGCCTCATGGCAGCTTACTTTGACAAGATATGTTTCCCTTTAAACTGCTTGCGTAGTGCGTGATTCTCTACCTACCTGCCTGTATCTTTGACACAGAATAGGTTCATTCCTTTTATTCTTTTTTCTCAAATTGAAAAATTAGGTTTTCTATAAATTGCATTTCAGACACTTAGTCAACAGTGATGGATGGCTCACCTCTCCCACCTTTTTTTTGGCCAGCTCTGAAAACCAATCTCTTGACTGAGAATGAGTGGTCAGGTGCTTCTTACTGTGCTCTACAGTGAGAAGGTTCTCTTCCCCACTGGTCACCGGAGCACTGCCACTCCAACTAGACCTTTACTTCTGTTTAGACAGATGTGCCAATAGGTTCCATGCTGGTGACCCATTGATTTTTTTATTTATTTCCACTTTTTTATCCTGGAAAGTTGTTCTCCTTTTGGGTATTGTGGGTTGAACTCAAAAGCTGCTCTTGTCTGCTCTGGTTTCTTCATATAGTTCCCATTGGCAAAAGAAAAATTCTCTTTCGCTAGTGGTGCCAAGGAAAGATCATTTACAGTGGATGATGCAAAACTTTGTAACATGCTTCTCTTTTTTCTTACACACATTGCAGGATAGCTAATACCTCTTGGAAATTATTTATGGAAACACTCCTGCATTATGTCTGATCTGACTGTGTTGTATTCAGGCAACATAATCTGAACTGGGGAATAACACTAATTCTGGGTGGATGAAAACACATTTGTATAGTATTACTGTATCAACATGCTTACTATATGAGCATACTTAGTTGGTCATTTTCTCATCAGAGAAAAGTCTTTGGACTTCATTCATATTCACATACTCTTCTTCTTAACCCTAATGTTGAGGGCATTACCTCTTTAGTTTTAATGAAAGTTGAGCAGAAGATGGAAATCTCACAAAAAGTATTTATTTGCTGACCTCCCTGAATCTGGGCAGAGGAGATAGTGTGTGATGGATTGTATGGAGTAAAAAAAATAACATTATTTGCCTCTTGCAAACTGATATGGCAAAGAGAACATAAATGAAGCAGCATTAAGGCAGCAAAGGAGAAAGGAAAGTGATAACTGACTTTAAAAGATGACTTTAGAAAGGAGAAGAAATATATAGACTGGCCATACTTATAAAAAGGGGATGAAAGCTATGTGCTATGGAGGAGGGAACTGGAGTAAGAAGTAATAGAAGACTTCAGGCAAACTTCAGGCTGTGGTAGTAAGCTCTACGGAAAGGTAACCACAAGCAGAAATGGAAACTCTCACCAAGTTTTTAATTTGATAGAGGTATAAAAAGCAGAGCAGACTCCTCTGTTAAATGTGCCATTGATTGGTATTGCAAGCTTTCAGAAAACTTGAGAGAAAAGATAATTTTAACAAATGATACTCATTTTGCAAAGTCAAGAGAATGGAAACAGTGGGACAGAAAACACCCAACCACATAATTCTGATTGAATTCTCAGGTCTTTTACCAGAATGTTGTCAGCCTTAACTACGAGTATTTAACCAGCTATTAAGCAATATCATCAATGTCTGTTGTCTTTAAAAACTGGAATAAGTTTAACCACTCCACTCTAAAAATAGATTGTAATACATTTGAAAACCCTCAATTTTTTTTGCAGCCTCATGGCCAGTAAAGGGTATATTACTTTGCCAAGGCTGATTTTTTTTTTTTTTTTTGGTTTTGGTGACTGAATTAGTCACAAAGGCCCACAGCCAAAAATCAGCCCTATATAATTTTATTTATTTTTCTGAAGCCAGCAGTGGCACTAAGACAAACACAGGGCAGCTTTTCTACTGCAAGTTCAAGCTGTTATGGAAGTAGCTGGGGTAGAAGCTCCCCAGTTCTTCCAAGGGGTAGCACACTCACCAACAGCACAGCCTTGTTTTGCCAAAGAGGCAAGGAACTCCAGGGACAGATGTAGAGAAGTTGGGATTCTGGAAATGGCTGCAACTTGCATGTCACCTTTCAGCATGATGGGACTCTTGAGGTATCTAAAAGGTGCAGAACGAAGGAGATGCGCAGAGCCACCTGGGGAACAGTACAGGGTGAAGGGGAGGTTTTAGTGCCATGAGGCCTTATGAAATGGCAGCCAACCCAGTATTATTACCACATGGTTTCCCTTCTAACCATAAAGTAGGTTTAGAAAAGTATGTAGATGTAGATGGTATATGGGCCATGTATTTCACCACTAGCTTGCTGCTGTTCAGAGAAAGCAGGTTATGCTGGCAGCATTTGTCAAAGCAAACCTTGAGAAAGCAGGAACATCATGGCATATACAGGATCAAGAGATTAATTTCCCCTCTCTGACACCCCTCTTCAATCTCCACCCTGCTCTTGTCTTTCTGAGCACCTGTAAATGGCAGTGTATTTACTTTTACTTTGCTACATCCAGCAGATTGTTTAAAAGATCTGCTAAATGCCACGCCTCTCCTACACTAATCTTACATATTCCTGTGCTACAGCTCAATAATTTCAAAATATGTGTTATTGCAACATCTGGCTCCTTTTAAGACTTTCCTCACCAGCTGATCTCCAATGCAGTCTCCACCTCTGCCACTCACTTAACTAGTTGCCACTGCCTTCTTCAAGCTCTCTGAAAATACCTTCTAACATAAAACAAGCTGCCACTCTGTAAATGTACACTGTGTGCACAGCGTCAGCTCTCAGATCCATCACAAAATGTATCATTGCATCCACTGAATTTTATCAAACGTATGCATCATGAAATAGGGGTGACACATGCACCATCTGTGTACAGAAACCACGTCGTTTATTCTGCACACGGTGCAACATATCAAACCCGCTGCATGTGCTAAAGAAACAGCTCCACCTAGTTTCTAAATAATGTTATTTCTTAATTCACAGTGACCATGTGCTCTTTGAACAAAACTGAAGGTGAACAATAAATTAAAATAGAATAACGTGGAGTGGTCTCAGCTGGATTTCTCACCCTTCCCTACGCAAACTTGCAAACTGGAGCTACACACCGCAAATTCTTTTGACCATCGAACTGATGGGAAGACTGAATCTGCCAGACTTCATCAGTGTTAGAGATAAATTTAGGCACACTTAGGCCCAATGGTCTTGAACTAACCTTTGAATCTGCCAGTTTCACTCAGCATGGGTAAAACTGAGGTCTCTGTTTTCTATTCAGGTCTTCCATCTCTCTTCCATTTCCCTTCCTGATGGGAAGTGTTTTCCCTTCTGTGCACATAACCCTATATCCTTCAAGCTCTCCCCTATTCCAATTCAGGCTACATCTAAATCTCTCAAGTTTGGGGTTTTTTTGGTGTGGCTTTTCTTTTTTACATTATTTTGTTAAAATGCAGCACTTTCCATTTTTTCATGTAACTAAAATTCTTACCTGAGCTTTCAGAAGTTGGTGTCTCATTAACTGCAGCAACCACTGGACTGGACTGGAAGCAATCTCCTGAATTCTGTCCAGGAACCTGTCTTAAAAACATTTTCAACAAGATCCATCCTATTACTAGCTAAGACCTACCTTCTCTACTGGCTCTCGTTCGCTCAACTTTAATAGGCTCCTCAAAGCCAAGCCGCGGGAACAGCAGGATATAATGCTCTATAACATCTACTTACTCAACCTTGAATTTCATCCCAAGTTAAATGTCTGCTCCTTTATGTTGGAGGAAAAGAGGAGAGGGAGAGGGAGAGGAAGAGGGAGAGGGAGAGGGAGAGGGAGAGGGAGAGGAGACAACCCTCAGAGAGGCTGTTATTTCATGTTGTTTTCCCATCGTGACAGAAAAGCTAATTTGGTATTTTCCCTAGGGAGTTTTGAAGAAGGGCTACCTGGTGGATCTGTTTACCTGCAGGCATGGATCGATTTAATGGATGCTCACAGAAGTCCCTTCTCAGAAATATTCATGGGCAACGACTGTGTAACGATCCTATCCACACGGCCAAGCTTGGGACTCTGCGCTGATGACTGCAGTAGCAGAAATCTTGCCAAAGTACTTTCTCTGGTCTTTCCTTGCTACTGGTTCAGTATGGACTGGCTAGGTAAGAACAGAAAGAGTATTTCAATAAAATGTCCTCACCGAGCTGTACAGGTCGTACTTCAAGGGCTTGGTATTCTAGGTATTATATGCCAGCAGGTCACGTTTACAGTCACAAGATGGCAGCATAGAATAAAAGATTATTGATTATGCTCTATTTGTTGCTTATGTGTATTAGTTGAATTTCAGTTTGATTCTATACTATAAATGTTGAGTTTAGCAGCGCCAAAAACATTTACCTTTGGTGCTAAATTTATTAAGCATTTTCCAGAAGCATATTCACCTTTTTATTTCACATTTTCCTAAAGAATCCCAGGCCTTTTTTTAAAAATCTGGTTATCTTTGGATTTTCTTCACAGTGAGTCTTTCAAAGAGAAATTGTACTTACAAGCAGACAACTGCAAACAATTTATATCCACATCAGAATTATAGCACAGACTGTGATAATTCAGCTGCTGGCAAGGACTCTTCACTGGCAACTATAGAGATCTCATAGAAGTCCACATTAAAAATAGAAATTACAGTGAAGTGAAAGATGCATTTTTAAAAATCAAGGGATTACTCATAAATACAAGCTTGGATGCATCAGTAAGACAGCGTAGTGAACAGAGTTCTGGTCTGAAGGTCCCTGAGGTCAACAGAGTGCTAAGAAATGCCTCTGGTTTAAATTCATTAAAAAGGATATATCCTACCGCAGGTGCATGCAGCCCCTGGAGTACACTGGCCTAGTCTAAATGTCTCCCATAACTTGTCCTGCCTGCTCATTGTCCCCCCAGAACCTGCAGGGGCCAAGCCATAGATAGGATGACAGACTACCCAGAGCATATTTTTCTTCTACTCAAGATATTCACCCAAGAACGCTTTAACACGTCTTGCAGTGACCTCTGCAAGTGGTGGGCAGACTCAGTCTGTCAATATGACTAACTGCACCCAGGTGTTTTGGGGAGCCTTTTGGTTTTGTTTTGCTGTTGTTCTTCATTAACCTAGCTGGGGCAAGTCTCTATAATACAAAATATATTTAATTGCTGATTGTTTCCACAGTTCACAATGCTTTGTATTATTACTAAAGATGTTAATTGCTTAATGTTAGCATAGATTGCTGGCTTGTTATCATTATTACAGGTATGCAGATTCAATAGGCTATGTCCCTAATGTTTCCGAAATACCCATGACTTAATGGAATTTATTCATCACAGAAGTGATCAGTCTGCACTTTTTTCTCCTTCAAAATGGCATAAATTTAGAACTTATAAATTAGCAAGGGATGAGGGCTGTGTGAGAGACCCAGAAGCAACCTTCCCTTTCAGACTGCTGATGCAAAGAAGCCACCGATATTGCATGGAAGCAGAAGCCCAGGTGAAGTCAGGTGCCAGGGTACTGCCTCCAGTTTGGTCCAGATTATGACAGCAACATGAGGCAGAGTCCAGTGTCCACCAATGAGCGAGACACGAATGGTCTCTGTCAGCTTGAAATCCTTTTGTGCCAATTTTGTCAAACCGGCAAAAGGGAGCGAAAGCAGAATACAGCAGGGGGCTGAGGCGTGCCAGAGCTAGTCCTCTGCCTGACCTAGCTCACTCACGGGAGTGCAAACGTGGAAAGGCAGCACACAGCCACTTTGGGGCCCCTTTTGTGTTAAGTGGAGCCTTCTTCTCATTTTGCTCATCGTGTGGTCCTTAAAAGACCTATCATACTGGAATTCATAAAATCTATGCATGTTCTGGATAAACAGATAAGCATGGCTGCAGCTGATGAGACCTCTACTTGCTACGAGGCAGTATCTTGTCTCCAGCACCCTACCTCCAACCCCAATTGATTTTTTAGGAGGAAAGAGCAAGAAATCCTGAAGCATACCAGGCTGGAACAAAAAGTGTTCCTATAGGCATATTTTTTCTAACTCCCATCAGTTAAAATTTGGTTCATGTCCAAAAGAATGAAGATTAATCCTTACCACAGAACAGAACCTTTACCAATGCAATTCTGAATATTATATCTTCATTTTCTGTTTGAAGCTGTTGTGTAGCATAGCTATATGCTGTTAAAAGAGCTTTTCTTTACCCCTATATTGCCTGAATTTCAGTTGTGGAGATAGTCCCTAAGCTTGTCAGCAGATTTTTTTTATATAGTTATTTCTGGCAGGCACGATTACACAATCTCTAGAGGACAAAGTGAACCCTTACCAACTTATTTCTGAGTGTTTACCCAACACTGATATGAATGATCTTAGATATCAACATTCTCTTTAATTTGAATAGGAATTAATGGTTCTTGTCAGTTTATTGTAGCTGTTTATATGATTCTAGGAAAAAGACAAAAAGAAAATTTTCATGTGGGACCTATATATTTTAAATCCAAGCTTGTGTTGACAAAAAGATTAAAAACACCTATAATTTTCAAGAATAACTGAAAGTCATTGTGCTTTGGGCAATTTAACTAATTCTACATTTGCCTGTTACATCAGAAACCTTCACATCCATCCTGTACTGAGAAAGAAACCCTCCTTCCTTGTAAAAAGCACCTTGTCCTTTCCCTTTGTTACTTGGGTGAACTAACAAAATACATATATAACAGTAACTGTTTTGTTACCTCTCACAGCTATGTCTTTCATTCCCTTGTAGCTCACTCATTTTTCATTGTTAATCACATGATTTGTTATTATTATAATCTCCAGTTTAGACAGGAAAATTCTTAGAACAAAACCTCGTCGTGCTTTATTTGTGGGGGAGATGCTATGAATTTATATGACAGTACCTAAACCAACTGCACCAGGCAAGCAAAGGAAATCCAGGTGTAAATCAAAGGTATGGTATTTGCCTTCCTGTTGTATTTCCTGTTTGAGGATTTCAGAGCTATTAACAGATGTTGCTGAACCAAGCATCACAGTTCTGTGAAAAGGTGGCATATGTGATAGTATCCTCATATTATATACAGGAAAAAAGTGCTACAGAAATAGTGATTCTGATTCTGGAATAACAAAAGAAACATGTTGATTCCCCATGCTTTAATCATTAACTGTTCTATTCTCCTTATGTTTTAAATGGTCATTTGTAAGTCTTCTACTGCAGAAAAATCCCTTACTTAGCCCCTCATGCTCAGAAGCGGTCATGCTTTCCATTTGTGCCAAACTGATGAGATGGCTTTTTACTAAAATAGTCTACTTTTTGTTCTGTGCATTTCATTTCTAGTTGGATTCAAATGTCAACAAATTGATCCTTGGCAAACCAAGCTTTCCACTACGTAATGTCATTTCCTCACTGAACTAATTACTTCACTGTATCAGTTGAAATATTGCTTTTAAAGTAATTGGGAACTTACATATCTATGTTCTTTATGCAAATTAAAATGAATAGCTATACTTAGTAAATGGGAAAACTGCCTAAGTGTTAGAGCTGTTCCCAACCTGGAAACCTATTTCCCACAAAAGAAATTCAGTTGTTAAGCCCCTCCTGAATTTAAGTTACAATTGTTAAGCCTGTGTGTCTAAAATGACACTCAACCCAGATGGAAAATTCTAAATACAAGTGGCTCCCTTACAAAACTGTTTGTCACCTCCAACTGCCTCTAACCCCGTAAGACTTGTCAGAGCTCTTGCTTTCTCGGTGCCGAATTACCTGTTCAATTGCTTCCTTGAAAGCCCACAGAAATCAGGTTTTGTTGAAAGAGCTGGCTCAGGATCAGTCTATTCCTTAACTTCCTAAACCAGGCGGCTTCTAGCATGGCAGTGTTTGAGTGGTCACTGCAAACAAATGGGAGGGTGTTCCTCTCTCCCGGGACACCAGTTATTTTCCAGACTGGAACACTCAACCCCTGGCTGTGCCTCCAGGACACTATGATGCAGATCGTGAGGCTGATTCAGCCAGGCATTACACCCACTCACTCAAGTTGGGCTAGTGGTCTCAAAGGTCAACAACAATATTCAGGCAAAGTTTTAAAAAATTGGCTACTGAGGACATGAGCCAAACACGGCTAAGGAGGTGAGAACAAGATCTGCCATGGAGACGCACTGTAGAAAAAAAGGGTGAATTGGCACCATGAGCAATCTTAACTCACAGCATCAGAAGCCAGGAACATGCTGTGAGTAGGAAAGAGTAAATCAGAAGACACAGTAGTTCTGTGAACATTATTATCTTTTTGCTGTTAATTCTCAGGTATTGCTATATTAGTCTTGCTTGTCCATATCATGGACTGCAATTTAAATATATGCTTGTGCTCTGCAGACACGTCAGGACATATAATTTAACCATCTTACTGGAAGTGTGGAATATTTCTATTAAACCAGGTGTGCTTTGTATATTACCATAATGTATGCTGCTTGCAATTAAGATGATAGTTCTGCATTCATCCAAGGGGCAACACTCAAACATTCAACTGTTCTTATTTTAATTTGATAATTCTCCTGATTTCATTTCAAACAATCTCACTTAAGGAAAGGGGAGGATAATTGTTATGGACTGTGAAATATAGGAGTACTGAGAGGGAACTGAATGTGCCAGCTGGGAATATACAAAGGAGGGAATGAGTCATGCAACTTCCAGTCATTCGGAAAGGGGTCGTCCTGACTGGGCAGGATGGCAATTATTAAAATTTATGTATCAAGCATTTATTGCTGGGTTGAATGAATAAATGATCTGCTAGCAGATCATAATGATCACAAATGATCTGCTAGCAATGCTGTGATAAAGGTTCTGTCAGCAGTTATATTATAGGGATTTATAATACAGAACTAAAATAGTGCATCCTGGTCACTAAAATAACTCCAGAGTCAGACTTTGGATCAAGTTATCATAACCAGGCAGCTGACTAATGCCCACAAAAATATCCGTATGCACGGGAGTCATTTTGTGCAAGCTGGTTGGGTAACTGCTCGTCTCGGGTTCTTTTTGCTTTTAAACATTGCTATAGAATGTAGGGGTACTGGGTTATGTGAACACGCTTTTCTGTGTGCAGGTGCTCTAAAGAAACACATGAACATTAATGCACACCTGTGCAAGTTTTTAGGCCAAAACAAGCCGTTAAATTGTAAAGAAGCATATATTCTTAAGGCTGAGTTAGAAGTTAATCTAGTACTCCACAGTAAATCACAGTAACGGAAATGCTGACAGCACTTTAAACGTAATAGTGTTAAGAGGCATCGTTTACAAGACTTTTTCTCAAGTCAGCTGCCTGTGTTTGAAAATGCGCTTTCATAAGATTTTCCAAAAAGGAATATATTTCATATTGTTTCAATTAAATTGATAGATTTTTCAATGAGTTGATGGCTTCCCCAATACCTGTGTTCTGATATTTCAAATGTGAACTCAGTGGCTGACAGATGGAATCTCAGCTTTCACTCCTGATGTCCCCCCATGAGTTCTGTCAACTCTTAATGTGGCTTTGGTGCATATAACTTGTTGTAAATTACAGGATCTCACAACAATAATAATTTGAAAATGGAAAGGAAAAACATGTTTAGTTAATGCTCTGCTAGTTGATGCAAATGTAGGGCAGGTAGGGTTACTCTGCAGGAACATCAAGCATTTTCAGCGTAAGTGCATTTCTTTATGACCTGCCAGGACTGAAAGAGCAATCCCAAACACATTCCAGTGCATCTTGTTACTCATCAAGGTAAAGCAATCCTCCTGGAGTTCCAAAAGGTAATTGGATTTGTACGCAGCCTGCCAAATTAAAATTGCCTGCTCCAAAATATAAAACTTGAGCAAAAAAGGGATGGGAAATTTTGAGTTCCAGATGACAATGTAGTCTTATCTCGTCATGCCACTATACAGGGTCTTTGATGCGTGACATAAGAAATCACTTGCTTGATGCTGTAACTGTGCTATCGATAGACACAATTTGATAGACACAGTTTGTGAATACATCAAAAATCTGTGTCTGCACACTAACATAGAAAAGATCATGCAGACTACGTTGGCGTTACTGGAATTAAATCAGAGTTGTATTTGATCCAAATGCTGTTGTCACATTTGACAATTAGATTGTAAGAGTTAATAACAAAAACAATAACTAAAGCAAAAACCAATCTCAAGGGAAGACTAATTTAAAAATGTAGCACTGAACCCTTGCCTGAGAGATTTTAGAACATTTCTAATGTTAAAACAATAGTTAGCTCCTGAAGCTGATCTTGATTTCAGTATTCTGTTGTCATGTATATGTAAATAAACATTTGTGTGTGTTTATATATATAAAAACAACATCTGTGTTCATGAAGAGCAGTTCTGCGTAAGGTTTTTCACCTTCATTATATTGTTCATAGCGCATTAGGTGATCTGTATCTATTGTAGCATTGTTTAAATCACAAATAACAATTAAACAATAAACCATTTATTTTTTCAAACTTCAAATAATTCAAAACTAGTCCCAACCTCATGAAAACTGTTTGAGTCCACTGAAGCTCATGACTTTCTTTTGACTTACAATGACTGAAGGTTTGGTCCCAGAGCCATTTATAAACAATACATTTCCTTTTCTATGTATGCTATGGTTCACGTTTTTCATGTGCAACAATAATTACAAAATGAGCCATGATTTTCAGAAACAGGAATCTCAACTAGGGGTCCCAGAACCCCTTAACTGATTCAGTTGGTCCTACAGGAGGGTCAACATTTTTGAAGAATACATTTTTACTGCCTTAAATCAGAAAAGCACTTGCCCTTATGTTTAACACATTTGAATTCTCTCCTGAGTAGAGATGCTTTCCAGAAGCGAGAGACTTAAGATCCTATCTAGAGATCTCACAATCTAATTTTAGGCACAAAGCTTGGTATGTATGTATATATCTGCATACCTTATCATAAGAGAAATGTTCTCGCTGAGCTGAGTTTTTCAAGTTATTAAAATCAATAGGACTGTTTACAGCAACTCTGATTGCTAATGATTCTTATAACAGAGGTTTCCATCTCTACTTTGGTTTGGCATGACTGAAAATTCACATTGTAAATTCAGGCACAAAACCCAGGACACTCTAAATTTGGGATTTCACCTCTGCTCTCTGGACCTGAAAAATACAAAGAAATGGTGGACTCAAACTTTTACATTAGGAAACCAGTTTTTAGAGGTAACTTATTTTCTGACACCTAAATAAAACACCAACCACTTTCTGTCTGATACTGGGGATTTCATTCTTCGGTACAGGAAACTCATGTTTAGGTGCTGAGACCCTCTTCCCCAGGTGCTCTTCTCTTCCCAGTTCATGACTTTTGGAGCTCTCATTACTGTTTTTCCATCTGCATTTTCTCCACCAATGTCCTCCCACCTATTCCGCTCACACCTCATGTCTGGCTTAGCTCTGCTGAGGAAGCAGCTGAGGATGGAGTCAAAGGCAGCTGCACTCTTATTTTATAACACTTAAAACCATCTTTTCATGTATAGAGCCATCTTTAAATGTTACGTAGTACAGCTACAGATATGTAACCAAAAAAAAAGAGGAAAGAAGAGATTACAAAACCTTTCTTCCAGCACTTCAAGATGAAGATTGTGATAAAGTAACTTGGAATCAAAGAAATTTAGGAATCTCTCTGATACTTCACTTTCAAATGCGTGAACCTTATAGGGAAATGCCCCATATATCACTGAGTTCAGTTATGTTGATGTTGAAAAGGCCTGCTTTTCTTACGTCCCAGGTGTCAGAGGTTCAGATATCTGTGCTCCAATAGAGGCAGCAGTTTAAGTATATTGTGGCATTTTGCTCAAGATATAAATCCTGAAGAAATCTTGACATTGAGAAATGGAGATCACACCATGGGCAAGAAAAAACTGTCACTGACAGTGACAGAAGAAGTATTGCTTTGATAAAAACATTCAAGATATCTGACAGGGAAAGAGCTATAAAAACATTACAATGGGGAACTCCTAGATGTCTTAATAAAAATCAAAGAATATTATGAAATGTATTTTTAAGAGAATGTGAGCCTGGTTTTAAAAACCTGTAATACTCCTTGTACCTCTGCCCTTCAGTCCTCCTTGAGCTATGGTCCCAGGGTAAGATGTCTCAAAGTGTCTCAAAAGAATTATTTCTTCCAAAAACTTCAAAGAAGGCAGGTGTGGAAAATCTGTCACTGGAAAGTACCGTTGTCTTTAACTGTGCAGCAGCTCCTGTGCTATATAATACAGTATCCAAAGCAAACAAATAATGGAAATGTACCAGTGAGAAGTCAAACCTGACTTTCAGGTACTGTAGTATCGCATAGCGTGATTTGTACGTGCATTATTCAAGGACATGCTGATGTTGAGTAATGACCTTAGCTTACCTAGGAGCCAACCTAACCTTTAGTGAGCCTACAACTTGGGGAAAAAATACGGTAAATTCTAGCATTGTAAATTTTATATTGAGGTAAGAAAAAAAAAATTCATAAGTGAAACACGTAGGGTGCTAGTGTCAACACAACAATTTCGTATACTGATTATTCTTCATATGTGAAGATTATCCCATGCAAAAACTCATGTGCTGCTTAGATATTGAACATAAAATGGAGGAAAGAATCTTTACATGATTTTTCTCCTGTGGGCGTAAACAGATATTTTTAACTTCAGCTACCAAACAGAACTGACTGAGACAGAATTAGATTATACTTCCAGCCAATACTTTTGTACCTTGCAAATATGACAGCTGCAGTTCTGAAAGATTTAGAACCAAGTTTGTTAATATCAGTTGTTGCTAAGAGATGCATTGCCTTTAGTAGAAGAATGAATATGCACCCACATACTAAGTGGATAGGTGAACTAAAAGTCACAAACCCGATACAAAATAATTTGTTTATATTACAAAAAGGGCCTGAAAATATTTTATTATGCTAAAAAATCAGCACTATTGCACTTTGAATTCACCATGAGTTCTGTTGACTTGCCTCCTCACAGAAGGTGTACACAGTGATGACATTTTTAAAAATGAAGAATAATTGAAAATCACACTGAAGACTAGAACTCGATATAATTCTTGCAGGAGATTCAAGAAATTAAACCATACATTCTTAGTATCTAGACTTTTTTGAATGATATTGCAAAGTCTAAAGAAGTTTGCGCCTCACTGACAAAAAGCTTACAATGGAAGATAGATACCAGATTGTCGTGGTTTAACCCGGCTGGCAACTAAGCACCACGCAGCCGCTCGCTCACTCCCCCCCCTCCCTCAGTGGGATGGGGGAGAGAATCGGGAAGGGGAAAAAAGGTTAGAGCCGAGGGCTGAGATAAAGACAGTTTAATAAGAGAAAATAATAATAATAGTAATAATGAGAATGATAAAATATACAGAATATACAAAACGAATGATGCACAATACAATTGCTCACCACCCGCCGACCGATGCCCAGCCCGTCCCGAGCAGCGATCAGTACCCGAGCGACCGACCGACCCCACCAACCCCCCCCGAGCATGACGTTCTATGGTATGGAATAGCTCTTTGGACAGTTTGGGTCCTAGCTGTGCTATACTCCCAGCTTGGAGTAGCTCAAAAAGTCCTTGAGCAGTCTGAGCACTGCTTGGCAACAACTAAAAACATCAGCGTGTTATCAACATTCTTCTAGTACTAAATCCAAAGCACAGCACTATGCTAGCTTCTGTGAAGAAAATTAACTCTATCCCAGCCGAAACCAGGACATAGTTTTCATATAGTTATGAGTATTGCAGTTGCTCATAACTGTTTCATACAGCTGTGAGTACTGCATTGTTATTATCATCATCATCATTTTAATACCTGCCTCTCTTTTATTGCTAGTTAATGTATTCTCCAGTTTCACTTACCTCTGTTTGGTACAGTACACCGAGTTTCCACACTTCTCTCTAGACTTCTTTCATATTTCCTAACCTATGTCCATAATTGTCATACAACAGATAATTTTGTTGACAGATTTTTTCCCATGTTTGTATTGCTCTCCAAAAAGAAGATCTTACTTGACCTCTTTTAGCACCCTTCACTGATAGAGCATCTATGTTAAGAGGGTGGGGGTAAATGACATATATGGCAAGGTCTGAAAAGACAATGAAGTTCTGCCAGCAAAAGGTACCACAGAAAATGATTCTCCATTTTCTGAGTCTTCTTCTTAATGACCTTTTATCGGGTTTTGTGGGGAAAAAAAAAAAAAAATCCTTTACAAAAAAGGGGAGGCTTTAGACCATATAAAAATGTTCTTTAGAAAAAGACCGTCCTCTCTAGGAGGCAGAGTAGTTGCAGTAATGAGTACTTGGGCACTAAAGCACAACTGAGCTGGATGTTTTAATGAAAGTTTTAATACTTGATAGTGTCAGAATAAACTTTCCTGATACCAAATTTGCAACAATCTCTCTGTGATGATTATGTGTAAGATACATTATAGTTAGATAAACATTACTCTACTGTATGTATGGAAAATGTAAGGCAAAAAAATGAAGTAGCTTGCACAAAGCCCCGAAGATCACCTAGTACTGACATTTCTAATAAAATGCAAGTAACTCTTAATTCCCGGTCTGTATTCACTGCGTGACTATCCTAATGGGTTTTGCTGTTGGATGAATGAAACTGCTTTTTCTCCTTGGAGACAGTGATTATTTTGAAACAATCGTCCCTTTCCCCCCCCACCTGTTAATTATCTCTTGGGGAAAAAAAAGTGAAACTCCAGCTGTGGGAACATAAACAGGGCTGTGTCTTGTTATAAGAAAATTGCTTCAGGAAAAGGATTGGTGAATGCTTATGAAACTGCAAAGTCGATTCTGACCTGCTGCAGCGTCACTCCATAGGATGTCTCATAGCAGATAAGCTATGGAAAGCAACAAAATACAGCTTCTGGTGCCCAAACAGCAGATGGTCCCAGATAACTCCCAACAGCACATATCGTAATGAACCACTACTTCCTATATCAACACTGCTAACATTTTTCACTAAACAACTTTTCCTCTCTGACTTGGCTAACTCAAGGACTCAAATATCTGAAGACTGGGTTTTGCTGCAGTTGGGCTGACCTTCTGGAAGTGGCTACTGTGCCAAAATATCACATGCAATAGTTGAAATATACACATCTTTGCACATGGAAAAGAATGTATTAAAATTCTGGCCAATGATGGGTTACAAACTGAATGTAAAGTACAGAAAAAACATACAGAAAGACTCTGTGGGTAGAAACTTGAGGGTGGCTGCTCAATGCATCAAAAATACGAGCCAATTCTTAGCAGCCATACTATTATCGTGCCTTCAGCTGAAGGAGTTCAAGCGGAAAACTGGAAGATCTTGTAAACTAAGCAAGGTTATCTTGGGTCAGTCCCTGAGCAGAAAATGTATGTGCTGACACAACTGGTGCCGGCAATTCATTAGAGAGCTTCTCAGTGGGCCTGATGGAAGAAGAACATAGCTGGTTGTTGGATGATGCTTGATGCTGCAAATACCTTCATCTAGGTAAGACTGATAACAAGGTTGTGACAATTTGTTGTCCTTAAATATCATGCAATGCATCCTGTGGATGGATATAGCTTTTATGCACAGTTGGAAGGAGAGAAGCAGAATATCTCTCAGGGTGTCATGGAACTTTGCATGGACCGCAAACAGCACTCCTGCTGAAGGAATTTTTGGAGCTCTTTGTTCTGCATCCTATTTACCCAACTGCTTTTTACATCCACAGAGAAAAGATGGGAGAAGAAAGCCCAAATTGGTAACACATAGTAGCTATCACTGTTAGCTCCCAGTATGATACTCTCATTATACATTCGAGTGCCTACAAAAAGCGCTCCACCGCCTGAAAATATCAAGATTTTTATTAATCCTACTGGATTTTAGACATTTAGAACCACTAATGGCAATAGAAACGGGCACCTCTAGTCTATCCAAAGCCTGAAATGCTCTTTGAGACAACTGTGCAATTAACTTAAGAGTTATAGAGGAAGACTACTATGGCCTTCCAAAGAAAGAATAAAGCACTCTTTGTTTTCCCGGAACGAGTGGCTAAATATTAAGCTGACTGAATCTGGCCTCTGAATGCATGATAAGAACATGAGAACTGAATGTGAAAGAGATCTTGTACTTGAAATTCAGGCCAGGTATTTTGTCCTCGTGCCCACGTGAATTCCCTCTACAAACAAGCACTTTGCTGTTACCTTGAGCTCCCTGCTTCTTATAGTCATGTTTACTTTTGTATAAGTTATACGCAGTTTGAGAAAGGAACAATTATTTTTCAATGACAAGCCTTAATCACCTCCAGTATCATGCTGCCAGTAACTAACAGCATTTCCAGCCTCGGCATCTCATGAAGGACAAGATGTCAGACCCCAGCCCTTGGGGTGCTGGGGCCTGTTGACCTTTGCAGGCTCCTGGAGCACTGGCGCCTGCGCTGCTGCGCCCGGCGAAGAGTTGTGAGCTCCCTGTGAGCCAGGTGGCTGGAACAGCGCCCGTCCTTCCCGCAGGTGGGCTCGGCAGCCGTGACTCCTTCCAGAGGCCTCTTGCGGGAAGAGTGACACAAACCCGGGGAGCACAAGGCTGTGACCTCCAGTGCCCCGTCCAGTCCAACACGTGTTACACAGTTCATGGAAATCCTGTTGGCTTTAGGGTTAATAATTCACCTCTCGCTTTCCATTTTTGAACAAGGTGGGCCCGGTGGCGCGGGGCAGGTTAATCACATTGTTTGCAAGTGTTTTGAACTGCTACTGCCCCCGGCCTGTGTGGCGGGCGAAACCGCGACCCTTACCCGCTTGTTCCTTCAGAGGGCCCGCTCCATCTCTCCCCCAACACAAATACATTCACTTGCGCCCAGCAGCGCCTATGAAACCAGAGCGAGCTTCGAGCCCGGGCAGCGGGCGGCGCTGAGGGGAGGCGAGCCTTGAGCGCGGGGGTCCCGGCGCCTACAGGGTTAACAGCGGCGGCGCCGCGGCAAGATGGCGCCGCGCCTCGCCCCCGCCCCCCGCGCCGGGCCCTCGCGCGGCGGCGGGGCCCCGCCGTTGTCGCGCGGTGATGAGTCACCGCCAGGGGCGCGCCGCGGCGCGCGGCTCGGGGGCGGCGGGCGCGGAGCGGGCGGCGCTGCTGGCGGCGAACATGGCCGGCGTGGCCGACGCCGCTGCCTCCGCCGCCGCGCCGGGCAGCGGCGCGGACGGGCAGGCCGGCGCGGGGCAGGAAGAAGAAGCGGAGCCTCTCGGGTGGGGGAGGCCTCCTCCCGCAGGCCGGGGCGGGTGGAAGGCAGCGAGGGCCCGTCGGGCTGGGTTGCCCCGCGCGGGAGACCGGAGTGGCCGTGGCGGTGTTGCCCAGGGCGGGCGGCGCCTCCGGGGCGCGCCGCCAGCGCTGGTTCCTCACCGCGGCCGCCCGGCCCGGCCCGACTCGGCTCGTCTGAGGGGCCGGGGCCGGGGTGGGCGCCTGAGGCGGGGCTGGGGGCGCCGCGGCCGCCCGCCCGTGCAAACTTCGGCGAGCGGCTTCAGAAAGTGCGCCGGGACCCGGCGGGCCTGGGGAGCAGCGTCGTGCAAGCGCTCCGGTAGCGGGGCCGAGCGGCCGGGGAGCTGCCCCGCCGCCTGCGCTCCCTCTCCCCACGTTCGGTCCCGCAACGCGCCCCTGCCCGTGCGGTGAGGCCCCTCGGCCTGAGCCGCTGTGCCCCTGCTCCCCGCGCGAGTGGGGGCGGCGCAGCCCCGGCACGCGGGGTCTCGACTGGTGACCCTCGGGAGGTAATTAGACAAGGGCATCGTCCGTCGAAGCGTTACGGTACGCTGAAGCTGAAACGGGGGGGTGGGGGGTGGTTGGGCTCGGTACCCGCCAAGGCGTGAGTGCGGCGGGCGCCTCGCGCGGCCGCTTCTGTCGGGAGCGGAGCGGTTCTGACCTGGGTCCCGTCTTTCCTGAGCCCCACGGGCCGGGAGGGCTGCCCGCTGGCCCAGCTTTGGTGCAGAAGTACGAGAAAGGCTTCGTCGTCTTCGCGTGGCTTGTTACCTACGCGTAGCTATGAGTCCATAGCCTTTGCCTCCGCTGCTGAAAGCAAGGGCGCCGTTAGAGCCCGGGAGCTGTATGCAGATTGTTAGACGTCTCTTAAACTAAATGTAGTTTACTAACTGAGGAGTTTATGGGGAAAAATAAGGGGAAATGTCGGGCCATTGCTATCAGTCTGCAGCTCTGTTTACACTTACAGTTGAACTGGTTATTTCAGGTGTCTACGGAGTAATTTTTGAGAACAGCCCTGCCTTTTTTGTAAAAAGTGTTGCTTGGTGTGGCAGGGTTGATTTACCCTTGGTGGGATTATAAATAACTGTATTAGCACCATATTTGTAATTGAGTGGCTTGCTGAAAATCTGGAAAGTGCTCAAAGGGATGTTCAAATTTCCAGGCTTTCTGCCTGTGTGTTGGCTTGAATGTGATACCGCAGGTCTTATCAAATAAAAAAAAAAGGAAAAAAGTAGGAATTAGGATTTAATTTAAATAATCTGCCAGCAATTCAGTGCTTTCCTTCAAAGCTTGACAGGTGCTGTGTCTGTTTCTGATGTGCGTTATGTCATAGGACATGCAGCATCACTGACTGCACTTCTGTGGTATTGACGAAACTGATGTAATTTCTATAGTTGTAAGGAAGTGGCTTGTTGGCAGTATTATGAATTGCTTTGCGGTGAAAACAGGAATGGTCAAGATACATACTGCCAGGCCTGAAAGACAGCTGAACACGTAACTTTGTGAAAAGTAAGGAAATTGTTATTTGTGTGTGTGACTTCCTAACTATCTTCAGCAATTGTTTTTAAATTAAAAAATAGTTAAAAATCATTGGTGCTCTCTGACTCTTCGGGACAAGAAAACAGTAGGAGAACAGACTTCTTGATAAAGCAACTAAAAATTCTAACTCATCTAACAGTAGCAATATGTTAAATAGTTGATAGAAGTAGGGTTTTTTCAAGGTGGTAAAGCAGGACCAGTACTGTACAGAGATGTTCTTCAGAGGAGAAGGAAGTACTTGTTTTTTAAGAAAAATATTGTGCTGGTTTGGTCTTGAATGATTTGAGTGTTTATGGAAGAAGTGTGTCTTTAGGATTGACGGAAGTGAGGTGAGTGCCTGGAATTGTTGCATTTAGGATTAAAGTTACGATTATATAACAATAGAAAATTATTGAGGCATGGTGCATTTTGCATTTGCACAAATTTTCTTTGCCATTTCTGGCAAAGCTGTGTAGCTGTATAGCTGTGCATTCAAGTGTAACTTAGGTGAATCATTATCTTTTTACCTTGAAGGAATTAGTGGTCTTTTATGTTTTGAAGATGCTTGTGCTTTTCTGTCCTGAGGTGGGGAGATAAATGGGACTACATTAAGCATTAGGAGTATGCTGTCTGAGCAGTTTAAACTTAGGCCACAGTCTAAAACTTTCTGACTGCAAAGGAGGGAAGCTTGAAGTAGTGAAGGAATTTCAAGTAGGAATTAGAGTGTTGACTGACTTCTTTTAAAAGAAAATGGTGCTTTGATAGCAGAATCAAACTGTGTTTCAGATGATTTATTACTCTGTTCTTTTGCTCACTGTGTTTTTCCTACAGTGTCAGCCACTGATCTGTTTCACAGCTGGCGCAGAACTAGGGCTGATGCTGGGTGGCAGTAAGTGCTCAGAAAGGAGCTGGCTGAGTGACTGTCTGCTTCAGTGCATCCCCTGTCACTGGAGAGATTGTTTTGCAGTCACAGTCTGGAGCCTGTGTATCGATCAGCCTTGGTCATGAGGAGTGCTTCTCTCTTAATACCTAGGGCATGAAAGCCTAGCCAGGTGGAGGAAACTTAAAATAATTTGGTTTTCAACAATAGGTCCACGAACCAGTTTGAGCTAAGGAGGAGTGGGGAACAAATAGCTTATTAGTTAGAATCATAGAGTATCTCAAGTTGGAGGGGACCCATAAGTTACTCCACGATGCTTGCCCATATGCATATGTTTACTTCACTGGAAACTTCAGTCGTTTGAGATGCATTATCTTTAAGTTAGTGAAGATTGGTTATCCGAGGTGAAAGAAAATACACCTGGGCAGTTAGCAGAGTAGTTAATTTGTGTGTTTATACCGAAGGTTATCTCTTTTTACTTTCTAAACAAGAAAGAATTGTGAAAACCGAAAAAGTTATGAGTGATAGCATTACCAAGGAAGACTCTAGAAAACAACCTTGCAAGAGATCTGAACGATCATTTAGTGGTATGAACTTCTGCCTTATTTCACTGGAATGAACTTTGATTGAAACTTTACATGTCAATATTAGTTTTTTACTACTCATTAAACTACACGTTGTTTTTGTTTGTTCTAAAATAAATGCCTTCAAGGCTTACAGTAGCTGTGGCCAATAGAATTGTATCAGTAATATATAAATCATCAAAATGGCTATCCAAACAAGCTCATACAGGGAAAAACTGTACATTTCACGTAGCTTAAAGCAAATCATTATTTAAATGGTTTATTAACAATACATAATTAACCAGCAGTCACTGAATTATATAGCTGTGATCAGCATCAGCAACATGATAAATCACTATTCTAGACATACACAGAATGTTAACACACCACCGCAAACTTAAAAATGCCTGTTTGTAATCCCCAGAAGTTCTACTCGCACTCGATACGTGTGCCCCCCACCCAAGGCAGTGTAGGTTATAAGCTCGCCCTGCCTTTTTTGCTTCTTCTGTACTTCTGTTTGAGCTGATTCCTTCTTTGCTTTAAAACTTTGTAATTTTCTGGCTACTCTTCCAGCTAATGGTTGTCACCATCTTCAATGTGATGAATATTGAGAAGCTGCTATCTCAGTTTTGGGTGAACTCTTCACATGTGGCATTCCTCTCTTAATAACCGTTATCTAGGCTGTTTCACTGAGGGTGTGTTATGCAGCTTCTTCCTCCCCCCAAAAATGTGGAACATTGTACCATGCAAGGTCCACACACACCCCAACCAGTAGTCACTAGGCCTTTGGCCAAAGTCTGAATTTATTATTTGGGAGCATGTTCTTGTGTCATGATAAATGCACTGTAGCTTTTCGCCTATCTGTCTAGATAAGCGATTTCCATCTTTCGGATGTTGTGTGAATGCTGAGAGCTTCTATTTTTAAATGCCAATAATAACCAGAAATCTTGAACTTTATTGTAGTGTTCTGTCACTTCTGAAGTGTTACCAGGAGATAGTAGTGTCTGACCTTATCAGTGAGTGTCGAAGCTTAAGCTCAACCTCCTTGTGCTGACAGCCTGAATTTCCATGATTATAATTTCTTATTTTATTTCCTTTTGCAAGACTACTCTGCGCAAAGTCTTTTTTTAGAAGCCATATGAGTTAACTAAACATAGGTCACTCAGCCTTCGGCTTATTTACCTACAGCTGTTAAAATGCAGAAGACCTGTATGTGCTTGATGGCTTTTCGGTCTTGAAAGACTGTGGTCTGGTCATCAAAAGATCAGCATGCTTGTACTGTTTGTGCACTGAATCACTTGGGATCACGTATCCATGAATGTTTTGATCTTGCAGAAAGTTGTTCTTTAAATTAAAGAACAAGTTGCTAGTGTTGCTGAGAGAGAAAATAGCTTTTTAAAAGTCTAAGATAGAGCTTAGTTGTCGTGGTTTAACCCGGCTGGCAACTAAGCACCACGCAGCCGCTCGCTCACTCCCCCCCTCCCTCAGTGGGATGGGGGAGAGAATCGGAAAAAAAAGTAAGACCCATGGGTTGAGATAGAGACAGTTTAATAAGATAGAAGAATAACAATAGTAATAATAATGGTAAGGGAATATACAGAATATATAAAACAAGTGATGCACAATGCAATTGCTCACCAACCGCTGACTGGTGCCCAGCCCCTGCCGAGCTGCGATCACTCTGCCCGCGACCAACCGACTAACCCCCGCCCCCAGCATGCCGTTCTATGGTATGGAATAGCTGTTTGGTCATTTTGGGTCAGCTGTCCTAGCTGTGCTGTGCTTCCTCCCAGCTTGTTATGCACCTGGCCGAGCAGGAGAAGCTCAAAAAGTCCTTGAGCAGTCTGAGCACTACTTGACAACAACTGAAAACATCAGTGTGTTATCAACATTGTTCTGGTACTAAATCCAAAACGCAGCACTATGCTAGCTTCTGTGAAGAAAATTAACTCTATCCCAGCCGAAACCAGGACATTAGTAAATTTAGGAGGACTGTCAGTACGTTGAGGATTAGAGCCACTCAGCATATTGCATTCAGTGTAGCTGCTTTGAGTAATGTTTTGGAGAAGTGGGATGTCTGATGGAAATCATTGGCTGGGAAAAGGAGCTTGTTTTGTTTGTCGGGAGGCAACAGGGGACTGGGAAGACCGTAGGACTTGCTTCTCGTATAGCTCCTTCCATATTTGACATGCTGGCTACTATCAGCAGAAACCTTCTGGGTTAGATGTGATGTAAATGAAGCATGTAGCAAGTAACAAAAGCATAGCAGTCTCCTCGCTCCTTGGAGGTCATGCCTGAAGTGTTTTCTGCTTATGTGTGTTCCTGACTGTAGATCTTTCATTGCTGAGATTCATCAGTGCTGAGCTAACGAGAGGTTACTTCCTGGAACACAATGAAGCAAAATACACAGAGCGGAGAGAGAGAGTATACACATGCATGCGGATACCAAAAGAACTGGAAAAGGTGAAGTATTCTTTAAGATTTGTTTTAATTTGGAGATTAAATCTGTTTTGTTAAATTATTTAAAGAAATACTTATTTTTCAAACACTTCTTACTAAAAAGATTTAAACATATATAATGATTAATTTTCAGTGTCAGTAACTTAAACGTTTGTGTTTCAGAGTTTTTTGCCTATGTTTGCTTGTTGCTGCTGGCAACTCATGGCCACTTGTTGTTAGCAGATACTGACATGACTAACTTTCAAGTCTAGATGATGGCAAATTAATTCAAATATGGAGATGTCACTGATCCTTAAAGGAATAGTCAAGCAAAAGAAAACTTTTTACTGCAATATGTAATTTTACATTTAAAAACAAAATTGTTTTAAAGATTTTTCTAGTCTGAAATGTTTCAAGGGTGGGAAGATTTCAGTCCTTTAAAAATACAGCGATGGATGAGTTTCTGTCTAAGTTTTCTGACTTAATTTTCATAGCCACCTATTTTGCTTCTTGCCACTGTTTACTGCACCTTCCCTTTCGAACCCAGTGCTGTAGCCCTTCCTGAGGCATTGCTGCCACCTCCTTTATGTCACCTTTGATATAATTCTGGCCCTGCAGTAAGCCAATTCCAGTGCTGTAATGTAGAAGAGAGTTTTATTCTGGCTTAACCATTTTGAAACCCTGTAGGAGAGGGTGTCAGATCTGGGGGACAACAGGAATATGCTCAAGGATGAGAAGTAAGGCAGCATTGGTAATAAGCTTTGGCTAGGCTGCAGTGTAATGACATTAAAAGTAATATTGCTGTAATTCTTGAAACCTCTAGGGATGAAGTTACATGGTAGGGCTAAATCAATTTAACTCTAATTTACGTGGAAGGAAGAGTCTTGTGTCACTGTTCCTCTCGCTTCAGTCTCCTGCCTTATGCTTGCTGACTGTTTTGCATGAGCTGTGGTAGTTGTACGACTGTTCTCAGAGTTAAATCAGCTCATAATTCGGCAGTGAATGCTTCACTTTTCTTGCTCTGTTCATTCTTTGCCAGGATAGTGAGCTGAATTGCTCAGCCAGTATTCTTGAGAATCCAGAGCCTACACAGGGCAGAAAGGGAGCTGAATAGCTTGCGGGGGGGGTAGACAGGTGAAAGAGATGTGGAGGAGGGAGGGAGAGTAGGATACCCTTTGTCAGCCGCACTTGGGTTCCCCCTTTATTGAGTTCACCCTTGGGCCGTGATGAGACCTGATTGTACAAAACTAAATTCCCAGTCAGTTACTGCAGAAAATCACAGTATGGATGGACCTCTGGAGATGATGTAGTCCAAGCCCTTGCTTAAAGCTGCAGCACCTACGACAGGTTGCTCAGGACCAGATCCGGTTGGGCTTTGAACATCTCCAGGGATGGTGTCTTCACATCCTCACTGTTTACCCATTCCAGTTTATGGTAGAATATTCCAGTTATGGTAGCGTCTCAGTTGAACAATATAGCAGTTGTACATCATCTCTGTTGTAATTATGTAGACTATCACGTGCTGTCTCCAAGACACAGAAATTATTCTGAAGGATCATCACCATAGATTCCCGATAAAACTTTCAGTATGTAAGAATAAGTGAAGGCCAACATTTTTTTATAAAAAAGGTTGATGCTGTAAGTGGTGAAATTGATGGGTTTTTCATGGTAAATCAAACTTTAGTCTGTACTTTGAGTATGAAAGAATATGGAACGAAGTAATAAGCAGATAGATTTAAAAAGTGGTAGCTGTCTTTTTACAGAGATGTTACTTCCTTGCATGGGCTTAGTATGGTAGTATTTTTTTATTATTGTTGTTCTGAATACTCCTTTTTTATTTAGAGAAGCTAGATAATTTGTAATATAAATGCTTCTTCCACTCGAGCTTTTTGTGCAGTTTCAGTAGAAGCTCTTAATTATAACAGATTATTTATGCTGAATGAAAAGGTAGTCTCTATTCCTGCCATCTTAAGAGAATACTTGTTAATCTCAAAGTTAAACTTTGTGCTCTTTTGCTAAAATACGGTTAGGATGATGGAAAAGCTCTATAAGCTTTTCTCTTAACTCCTTAGTATCTGGAATGTAGCAGCAAACATAAGGTTTACAGAAATGAATGGAAGGTTCAGTGCTGATTATATTTCAGCAGGTGCATGTGTGCAAGTGTGATGCTGTAAAAAAATTAGGAAAGTGAGGGCATTAAACAATAATTGCAAATATTAATGTGAGCTTATAGAATGGGAAAAAACATAATAACACTCAGGCATAGAAAAGATCTGTCTGAATCAAAAAGAAGTTGCAGAATTGTTTTCTAGATTATAAAGATGCCCTCAAAGATTACAGGGGCCGAATGACAGGCTATCTTTCTTTTTGTTGGGTTAAGGAATTAAAAAAAAAAAAAACCCCAAAATTGAAGCAGGTAATTAGGTAATTTTTGAATAAGTCTCTGCTAAAATTTTAGAAAATGGTACTAGAGGGGAATGAGTATCAGGGAGGAGACCTTAATGTCGTGGTGGTATTGAAGTACAGACTGCTCAATTGGTAGAAGTAGTGTTATGAGGGAAAGCAACAGCTCAGAGGCGATAGCAGTGCTTTTATGCCTGAGTCAGTCACCTTATGTGGCTGGCAGATAGATGTCCTGGAGCGTACTCTGAGGATTGCTTTCGATGTTACAAGGGTGCATGAGGAATAAAGAGTGAGAGAAGGGTATGTATTGGCGATGTGAGCTCATTGGACACTGAACTGGAGTTACCAAAGCTGATGAAGAAGGTGTTTTGAAAGGCAAAGAGATTGTGGGAGATAAAAGTAATTTACTTGTGCTTTTGCTTACTTCCCCCCTGCTTCCCCCGCCCCCAAACCAGTGTCTTCCTTCCCCATGAGCAATACATACAACTTTCACAAGTAAATGCGTATCTGTCATGGATATCTAGGTCTGCTTAGATGTTGCTAGTCTTAAATGTGTAGCCAGTTAAGCTTGCTGTTTTACGTGATTTTCCTTGCAGAAAAAAACCACTAGCTTCTGGTGTGCCAGAGGCATAAAAGCATATGTCCATATGACCCCCTTTCAGGTAAATCTTAGATACATTCAAAGAGCAGATAAAGAAGGAATGTCATGTTGGGAAAGTCTGGTAGATAAGAGCTTTCTAATTGCAGAGTTTAGGTCTGCTTTAATTATCAGAGTGTCACTTGGCTTGTTGCTATAACAAAATGGCTTTAACTGTTTCTGTAAATTTAAGGATAAAGCATTTAAACTGAGGGCAACTGGAAGTTTACTACTTCATATTTATATTCTTCTTTGTATGAAAAAAGTGGATATTCTGTGAAGGAGAACTACCGCAGCTGTAATTAGCTGTGCAATAGAAAACTAACAAGGTAAACACATTTTTTTGGGGGGGAAAAAAAGCATGTTAGAAAGGATGTAGGCAAAAAAGTGGCTGTCCACATGTACATACAGCTCTAATATTTTTTTTCTAAGGTTGAAAACATTAACTGTTGTAACCTTAGAAGAAAGTCACTACTGGAAAATGAGCTACAGTTATATCCAAGTGCAGTTCATCTTTTCAATAAAGACTGAGTTCAGTGAGCCATGGAAGTCTGCAGAAGCCTTGCTGCTTGGACCTTGTGGTGCAGAATTTTTGCTGAATAGTCTTCCAAGTGCATAGCATGTTATTTTTCTTACAGTTCATCTGATTGAACAAGTGAGAGTATTGTGCTTATTTGGTTAATTAGTCTTATGTAAATATATTTTTCGTAATATAATTCTTTATAAACTTTTTGTAACTCTTTATAAACTACTAACATACTTCTGTTTTATTTTTGTAATTTAGTTGATGTTTTTTGGAATCTTTTTGTGCCTGGATGCTTTTCTGTATGTATTCACCCTGCTTCCTTTGAGAGTTTTTCTGGCAATGTTCCGGTTCATCACTTTGCCTTGCTATGGCTTACGGTAAGTTGATTCAAGAGAAAGGTGTTGATACCCTTAAATAATATTTCTCTGTTTATGTGTGTGCTTAATTTTATGGCCTTTCAGTGCCCTTTGAACTTTTAATGACTTCTTCCACTGAACAGAAGTTTTGGTTAAACTAGCTAAAGCAAAGGTGTGGGGGGGACACTTAAGCTTTGCCACCAGTCACTAACTGTCATCGTGTTTTCCTTCAGACACAACAGTTTGATAACAGCACCACTTAGGCATATTTAGGTTAGTAAAGGACAGAGATGTCACCTTACCCTGTAGTTTTGTTCTTTTAACTAACATCTATTTGAACAGTGTTAAAAGATTTCTTAGGCTTGAGTTAATTACTTGGCTCACGTCTTTTGATAGACTCTGAAACTGAAAAAAAAGTTTGATTTTTTTACAACAAAAGTTTTCCTTATTTCCACAGTAAACTTTGCCCAAAGGATCTCTGTGTAAAATGTGTTATTTTATTTCCTTCAAAGAATCTTGGAGAGTAATTTGATGGAACTAACTAATTTGAATAATATTAAGAAATTTTAGATCTTACCCCTTGCTTTTTTGTTCAAATCAATTCTAAGTAGTTGTTGCTAATAATACATTGGATTTTTGGTTTACCTTTCTGACATAGGCATCAAAAATTGGATAGAATTAATTTCCTTAATAAAGGTGATACTTCATGGTAAAGCTGATTATGTAAGCCTTAAGTGTAGCCTAAAAGAAAAGGAGTATTTGTTTTGAAGTTATATATTTTTTCTTGAATAAATAAGGACTTCAGGGTTTTTATTCTGTATTTCCCCAAAATTTAAGTTGATTTATGATAGCTGATTTATTTGAGTTGCTTGCATTTGCATTATTAATAGTCTTTTATATGTGAAGTGCTTTTAGATGCTTAGTTTAGAGTATATGTTCTGATCAGAGCAAATAGTAGTCTAGTTGCATAAGAAATATTTTATAGTCTTAAGCTTGAAATTTTTATACTTGGGTGATGTTTAACACAGGCACTAGGTGGCAGTCTCTAATATTTTATTGTGCTGTTAATTTTGAGCTGAATCTGAGACTTTGATTATGTTAAGAGCTTTCCTAGATGTGTAAAAAAATGACAGCTATTTAGTTTTAACCTGATGACAAGTCAAATTCTGTGCCTTTATGCGAATATCCATATGGATGCTATTCCTAAAATATTAAAACTCAAGTAAATGTAATGGATTTTAATCTATCATTTGGATCTTACTACTTTTTTCTGTTTAAAAAGTGTTCTTCCTTGTTTGTAAACTCAGCTTTGTTTTTGACAAATGAGTTTTCTGCTCTTCTGTACAATTAAAAATTTGAAAGACCAGTTGCTGGTTTTGGGTATTGTTCAATATACTGAAGAAAGCAACACTGAAAATACCATATACACTCAGACATGTGGGGGTGTGTGCGTATATTTGTACACATACCTGCAATGTTAAAACTTGGCTTGCTTGGCAGTATTTTTAGTGCATAAGGCAGGATAGAATCCAATTTAATTTATTCAACTTGACTATGTTAACTTTAGAGTGTTATCAGGTAAGATGCAGTAAAACTGAGATAATTTGAGTGAAGAAAGCTTTGGTTTTGTAACAACTCCTGAAGCAATTTCTTTTGTCACAGTTTCCTCAAATGTTTATGGAATTAATTTCCCTAGAATCTCTTTACTTGTTCACTACTTAAGGCTTTGTCAAATTCATTATTGTTTTAAAGTTGGTGGCTTTTTATTGAATGGTTCACAATTCATGTTTATAGTATGTAATGGAACTTTTTCAGATGTAATTATTCTTCTTTACAAATATTCAGAGCCTGTACTTTGATTTTTGGTATTTTTTGTTGGTTTTCTTGTTATGTTGATTTGATTTGTTATGGTAAAAGAGATTTGGGTTTTTCTTCTAGCTCAGGAAATACGTTTTTATGTTTATAACAAAGAGAGTTCAATAGGTAAAACGGATCTGTAATTACAAAAGGTACTTACAAAGCAGGCGGCTGTTTATCTTTTCACTTGTTCTTCCTCACAAATGTCAAATAAGTGTTGAGACATGACTAGTTGGTATTTGAACCTGCCACATCATATTCCATTCTGTGTAGTAAATAAAAGTGCTCCTCCCTTCATCTTGACTTTTTTCTCAACATCTCAGTGAAGTGATTGAGCAGTGAGTGTTCTGTCTCCCTCCCAGCTTACTCTTTAGTCCACTTATTTCTTCATAACTCTTTCTGCTCTTTTCAGTGTAGAAAAAGATTGTTACCCGTTATTTCTTTAAAACAGTAAAACCACATCCTATGTAATATGGGCTAATTCCTGTCTGTAGTATTGTATGCAGTACTTAAATGTAGGAGGAGCGCTTTATCACCTCTTCCACACGTTTTAATATTCCATTTTACAGAGCTCTGAAAGGAAACAGAGAATAATGTATCTTAAAGAAATTTGTTTCCTTTTTCTGCCTAGACAGTGTGCTTCAGTTTGACTGCTAAGTTGTTATTCCTCATCACTCGATCTTTCCTTTTGAGTAAATTTGGTTCTGTATATTTGTCAGAGCTATACTGGTGTTAACATAGCTATTTTAGAGAGACACTAGAACTCTGAAAACTTCAGTCAGAAGAATCCAAGACTGTCATTAACTAAACTGCTCGTTAAATTGCTATGGTCAAACTGGCAGAGGCTGAATCATCAGATTGTGGTGGTTCTGGCAGATGCAATTTCATTACTGATATGCTCTGTTACTAGTAGGGTGCTCTTAAAAAAATTAATAAACACCACAAAATTAAATTACATCTTCTGAAATTACAAAAAAAAAATCAGCTCTGCTCTATTTTGTTCCAAGTATGGAAGTTTTCTAAATTGTTCTCTTTGAATCTTACAAACTAATCTAATTTTATTAAAATATTCTTTGACAACATAAAAGCACATACGTTGCTGGAATAACAAATCTAAGGTAGAGAGAGAAGTAGACCTGGTGGAGTTCTCTTCAGAATTACAGTCCTTGATGACAGATTCCTAAAACTAACTCTGCCTGTTGTTGAAAGGTACAGTCTCCTTTTACAATTCAGACACTTTTTTTTTTTTTTTTAATACCTCAGACCCAGAGATTCTGGGCAGATTAATCTCTCTGCTTGGTTTGAAACACTTTTAAAGAGCTAACTTTTCGTTCTTCTGGAAAATCTGTGAAAGCTTTTGTGGAAATGTGGAAAAGCTCTTCTAGATTATTCAAATAACACTATGCTACGAAAGCTAAAATTGTATATTAGTGAAACTCTGATGGGACTCCCAGTTTAATTATGCTTAAACGCATTTTACGTCTTGTCCACAAAGCAAGTAAGGACTCGTTACGGAAAGTGAGACTTCCACCCTCCCCCCCAGCCCCAAATTCTTGCTTTCTCAAGAAAATATAGAACTAGATTATGAATTGTCTTACATGTAAAGATTGATTGACAAGATCTTTACATTTCTTCCATGTGGAAATAGATATAGGTTATAAATGTGTTCTGTGTTTTTCCTTTACTCCTCTCTTGAAATAAGTGAATTTAGGTCCTGGCAGCAATAACATCGTTAACCTCAGTTGTATTATTATATGTAGTAAAAACTCCCATTGCCCTCCTGTGAAATCATAAATTTATGCTTTTCAGCAGGAAATAAATAGAACAGCGTTACTTAAAGAAATTGTAGAAAGCAAGCATCTCAGGAAAGAAAAAACAAACGAAACCAAAAAAATATGCTGGCATTCTTATTATGGACATTCTTTCTTTATTGATATTATCAGGTTATTAAATAAATTTGCACCTTGGGTGCACACTTATTCCCAAGCCCAGTTTTTTTTTGCTAAGGACTGTAGCTGTCAAATATGTAAACTTCCTATTGGCTGGTTAAGTTCATTGAGAAAGTCACGCGCCTGTCCACCAAAACGTCTGGCTTTCTACCAACCAAAAAAAGGCAGGTACATTCAGTATTTTCTGTAGTAAACTCTCAGATCAAGTATTCCTTTCTCCTTTCCATAACAGTGCATAGTGTAGCAACATTACAACCTTCTCTTTCTTTCTTTCTTGTAAATCAGACCGAAGGGAAGAGCACTTTCACTTCCTTTATAGGATGGAATGTGGTGTCACAGGGATTCCTCCTTGGTGAGTAAATCCTGATTTTCTTTTTCCTTCTATGCTGTCAGCCAAATTCACACATCTACGTGTGATCAGTAAAAAAACTGATTACAAATGAATAGTATAGCTAAATTAACCAACATACTTTAAAGGTGAGACCAAGACTTAGTTTTAGTAACCAACACATGAAATTGATTCAATGCTGTTTATGGTAGGTGTATTTATGTAACTTCACATCATTGTGGAAATAGGTTGTGATTTTAGTAGATTTAAAACGTTTTTTACATAGAGTGCCTGTGGACCAGTTCGGCCCAATTTAAAATAGGGTATCTTGGAAAAACTATAGCCCCTGCTGTACTTACTTTATAGTGCCTTAAGCTTTTTTGCATTTATTCTAAGTAACGCTTCAGTCAGGTTCATAGCTAGATTTTTGTGTGTACTTCAAGCATTTTTTGTAATGTTTAACTTAAATTTGGGGGAGTTCTGAAGGTTCATGGCCAGGTATCTTAGTATTAGGCTTGAAGCTGATTCTCTGCATAATGAAATACAGTTCATTTACTGACTTCAGTTATAGTTGATTCTGTTACTGAAAAAGTAAAAGCTCAATGAAAGCTAATTCTAGTTGTCACTTATTTGAAACCTCATTTATTTTTTATTTATTTTGAGACAGCTCTCATCGGGGCCTAACAGCAAGGTTGGTTTTGTTTCATTCTTAGCATGGTCTCGTGCTGTGTTGTGTGCATGTAGAGGCTTTTTATTGTTTGAAAAATGAAGTGCCATCTAATCTTGGCAAACTTAGCTCTCCGTATCTTAGAAGTCTTAATTTGGGACAAATTTTTATCAGCACTTAGTCTGTGCTGATAAAATCTCACAATTTTACAACAGTGAAGTCCTGCATACTGTAAGCTGTATCTCTTTTTTTAAAAAGTCTCAAACTGGTTGTTAGATTTGATCAAAGTAGCTTTTCTTCCTGAAGCCAAACTTAATTCCAAACTTGAGCATGATTGTAGGAAAATATTTCCAATAGTTCGCTTTGTGCATTTTGAAAATTCTTAGGGTGTAGCTATATAGGCAAGTATGCCCTTCAGACAAACTTGCTTGGGTTTTGTTTTCCCTGACCCATTTGCTTAGTATGCTAACAGGAAAATATCGCCTTATAGGTTAATCTGATTATTCTTGTTAATGCTTCATATAAGATTAGAAACTTATGATATCACAGTTCATTAATGAAGGATACATTGAAGGATTAAGACTTCAATCAAAACGAAATATCTACATGTAAAACAAAATACCACAGTTTAGTTTTCATACAAGTATCTGTGATGTGAAAATGGAGAAAGAAGAGAGATCTAAACAAAGCTTTAACTAGAACACCATTTCAATAACTGAAATACATTATTAATTAATATAAACATCAGTGGTTGTCTAACTTCTTTCAAAGTGTTAATATCGAATAAATAATACAGTTAGAAAAGGTTTGCCGTAAAATACTTGCTCAAACTTGTAACTTCAGTACTAAAACGCTTCTTCAGTGCATTATTAGCCAAACAATAAGCCTGTATAAATGAAAAGGGTTTTTAATAGTGTAAAGTACAATAGCATTTATAGATATAATACTGTTGTCTTAAGAGTTTATTAATGTATGCCGATGGTTAAATTCATTATTAAGGTTAAAATATTAGTTATTGCAATGATAGTATATTTGTATCTTTGCATTACTGTATCTGCAACATCAGTATTGGAAATCTTGTCTGTGCTAACTATGAAGGAGTAATTGTTTAGAGTAATTTGAATTATTTGGATGAGACTACTAAAGGACCAGTTAAAACTTCAGTCATCCTATAGGACATCTTTAAACTGTAAAATTAAACAAGAAAAATGCAGTGAATTCCTATTGGTTTAAAGAAACCAAACCCAACAACAAAAACCAAACAACTCTACATGCTGACTGGAAAACCATATCTAATCAGACTAGTGAAGATTTGAGGAACACCAGAAAGCCTGAAAGACACAAGTAAAGAAGTCATTTGATAGCATATTACAGTCTGTGCAGACTTAAGTTTAAAATAATACACACAGAATGCTTATGCATCAGAAGTAATTAAGTACTCAGACTTGTTTACAGATTACTTTGTATACAATATAGTGAAAAGATTATTCATTTTGCAATGACAGTTGCCGAAAAGCATACCATAGATGACTGTAGTGAGATTTTTAGACTTTTCTTTATACAGTAAGAACAAATTGCTGTTTGTCCTGGGGTGCATTTTATGTTGCAAACGGTTTAATGGCTTTAAATTCAATAAGGCTTATTAAAGCACTTAACACCCGCTCTTGGGTTTTTTTGGAAGTCGGTCACTTAAGCAAACTTACGCATTAGCTATTTGTGATTTGTAACATATTAAAACCAAATATACAGTAAACTGTTACTTATTTTTAATAATGCTTTACTTAATGCTAAATAAATTTAATTGTACAGCTGTTGGAACAAAAAAGGGGTTGGTGGGATAGATGCCAATACACTGAAAGCCTTGAGCTATTTTGCTTCTTTAATAATGTAAAAGAACAATACTGTGAAATCCAACATGCTGTTCAGTTGAAACAGTCACAAACATTATAATGTTATAATTATTGATAGTATGACCTTTTTTTATGGTCATGGCCCCTGTGAATGATTGAACCTACTGTTTTTCAACCAGTAGATGGAGACAGAACTCTTTATTACTACACGAAATGTGGATCATGGCCTTTTGAATATGGTATCAAATAGACATACCTTGAAAATGACAGCCAGGTAACTAGTTCCTTAAACTTTCACTGGTCTAAGGAGGTTGGTTATGATGACCACTGTTTTTCACACCAAATTTTTCTTCACTGGGTAGCTGTTTGATGTTATCTTGAAATAAGTTCGACTCTTAATTTTCCTAACACTTAAGAGTGGATTTTCCTACAAATGTCACAAGTAATCATGCAAAAAATTAGAATTTTTTGTTGTTCCTAAAATGTATAGAACAAATTTGTGGGTAGCCAGAATATTGGGTAGTATTCTGATTTGATAGTATTTGAATTTAGTTTTATAGAATAGAAAAGTAATTCTTCCTGACTGTTTATAAGGAAGTTACTTGGCTTTAGCTTTCTAAGGGGGGAGGACACATACAGATCCAGTGGTTTTCTAAACAAAGGAAAGACTTGGATTCACACTTTCTAAATGTGTCTTAAGGTGAACAAACCATAAAGTGGAAAGTAATTTTTTCTGTAACAGGCTGGTTTTCTGAATTCCTAGCTCTTGGTTGATGTCACTCAGCACACTGTATAAATTTTGCTGTAGTTTCAGCTGCCTCAAACGCTGTGTGAGAAGCATTGAGCTTGGCATGCTTCTCTTTCTGTTAATTGACTGGGCTGAAACAGAAGCATGCTGTGGTGGAATAGGGAGGAATAGTAGTAAGGCTTGCACATCACTTGCTTATATTAAAATGAATAATAAGCTTGTATATCCCCTTAAGCATGCATTTGTATAATTACGTTATTTGGAGACAGAAGGTTTTGTTTCAGTGGAGATTTTCTGTCAGTTAGCAGATGTAATGGTACGTGTACCCAAAGGCTGAGGAGTTTCAACATCTTGTTAAGCACATGCTGTAGAATATTGAAGTACCTGTGTGTGGTTTTTTTGTTGTCTTAATTTGCTAGTTAGTGTTACAGTGTGAGTGTTTATCTGTAGAGGAATGCTTGGATTTTCGCTCTGAGTTCATGCAGATTGAAGGATCGTATCATGTTTAAACAGCTCGGTGTATTCAGTGGTAGTAATAGTAAAGCAATACAGTATCTTACGTAGTGGACAATAGAAAGAATGGATAAGCCTTTCTCTTTACTATTAAGGTACTTTGATGTTTGAAGAAGTTTAATTTAAAAATTTGGTTCCTTGGTGGTCTAGTCTGTACAGCTAAACGTGGGAACTCAAGGCTTAGCATAATGAAACCACTTGTAAAATTCTGTAGAGTATCTGGGAGACGGTGACCGTGATGTTAGAAGTAATAATGGAATAATGGCAGAAAATAATTAGGTGAAAAGACAGAAATAGCATATCTTAATAAGGTGCATTTGAAGGACAGTTGAAATGCCCTGAATCCATGTATTTACTGGTTTATGAGATGTGAAAGTTGTAATTTAAATTGTATTCAGCTGTGTCATCAGCCAAATTGTGAAACAGTTCACATAACATTATTTCTGGAATCCAGTAGGATATTAGAGCAACTGCATCTTGGACAAAGGCTCTCATGGTACTATCTTTTAAAAGCAGAGTTCATTGAAGCTAGGAAGGTGTTAATATTTAATTCACTTCTGCAGCATCACTATATGCCTGGGATAGCTTTGATGGAAAAGACAAACTAATTTCTGTAGAAAGAGTCTATTGCTTTCTGGTTTGTAACTGGAATGATTAAATATAAAAAAAAGGTAGTTGTTATGCTCTTTATTTATTGTTCTTTTCTCACTCATGAGAAAAAACACCCATGACTCATTTTTATGTGAAATCTTTCCCTCAGTATTGTGTCACACTTCATGCACAACTGTAAAAATACAAAGTTTTCTGAAATGAGCTAAGCTGTTTCAACTTCATCATAGCCTTCTATGATAGCATGACCAGCTGGGTAGATGAGGGGAGAGCAGTGGATGTTGTCTACCTTGACTTCAGCAAGGCTTTTGACACTGTCTCCCATAAGATCCTCATAGGGAAGCTCAGGAAGTGTGGGTTGGATGAGAGGACAGTGAGGTGGATTGGGAACTGGCTGAATGTCAGGGCTCAGAGGGTTCTGATCAGTGGTGCAGAGTCCTGTTGGAGGCCGGTAGCTAGTGGAGTTCCCCAGGGCTCAGTACTCGGCCCGGCCGTGTTCAACTTATTCATCCAGTGACCTGGACGAGGGGACAGAGTGTACCCTCAGCAAGTTCACTGATGACACAAAACTGGGAGGAGTGGCTGACACACCTGAGGGCTGTGCTGCCATTCAGCAGGACCTGGACAGGCCAGAGAGTTGGGTGGAGAAGAACCTGATGAAGTTTAACAAGGGCCAGTGTCAAGTGCTGCACCTGGGGAGGTTGAACCCCATGCACCAGTACAGGCTGGGAGCTAACCTGCTGAGAGGGACCTGGCAGTCCTGGTGGATGACAAGCTGACCATGAGCCAGCAGTGTGCCCTTGTTGCCAAGAAGGCCAATGGTGTCCTGGGGTGCATTAAGAGAGTGTGGCCAGCAGGTCGAGGGAGGTTCTCCTCCCCCTCTACTCTGCGCTGGTGAGACCCCACCTGGAGTACTGTGTCCAGTTCTGGGCTCCCCAGTTCAAGAAGGATGAGGAACTCCTAGGGACAGTCCAGAGGAGGGCTACAAAGATAATGAGGGGACTGGAGCATCTCCCCCATGAGGAAAGGCTGAGGGAGCTGGGCTTGTTTAGTCTGAAGAAGAAAAGACTGAGAGGGGATCTCATTAACACTTAGAAATAAGGGTGGATGTCATGAGGATGGAGCCAGACTCTTCTCAGTGGTGCCCAGCGACAGGACAAGGGGCAGTGGGCACAAACTGAAGCATAAGAGGTTTCAGTTGAAAGTGAGGAAGAACTACTTTACTTTGAGGATGACAGAGCACTGGAACAGGCTGCCCAGGGGGGTTGTGGAGTCTCCTTCTTTGGAGATAATCAAAACACACCTGGCCAATGTCCTGTGCACCCTGCTCTGGGTGAACCTGCTTTAGCAGGGGAGTTGGACTGGATGATCTCCCGAGGCCCCTTCCAACCCCTGACATTCTGTGATATCTCTGTTCCGTGGTTTCTAGAGTTGCACAGTAGCTCAGTATTGTCTAGTTCTTAACCTCTTGGCTCCTTACTTTCAAATGAGATACTGAAAATATTGTCCAGCACTATGCTATATATTTCTTGTTTGTTTCTTAACCTTTGTATAGTTGTCATAGCTTGGCCAATGCTGGCTTTTTTCTTTGGTTTTTTTTGAGATTCTGTAGTACTCGTGGATGAATACAGTATAATGAATTTGTATGTGATATTAATCACAAGGTCGGATTCCTTAGTGCTCAAGATTGTTATGAAAGAACTTTCCAGTGTTGGCACTGCACAGTTACTGGAGACAATAATTGGAAACATATATTGAGAAAAATGAATGCAGAAAATGTAATGTGTGTAATGGGCAGGCTAAGACTTTTAATGACAGGCATAAAATCACATCAGCCTGTGTGTGTTGATATGTGTTCAACAGTTTAATGTGAAGGATAGGAATGATTTGTGACAAATACAGATTGAATCAATGTGAGCCTGATCATGTACTAAAAATGCAATGTTCAGTTCTCACTGAACGCTGACCACACCATTTCATAACTGCAGGCTTTGCAGTTAGGTCTGTGTATTTGCCAAAAGCTGACAAATCATTAGACTTAATCCATTTACTTGATTTCCTTGTAGGAAATAACTATCCCTATCCCACATTATATTCAGAGCCACACCTCAAAATCCTTTTGTAAATGTTATTAGCTAGAGCGGAAGAGAATTTTGCTGCAATAAAAGTGCTTTTGTGAATTTATGCAGTAGTCATGGTTAATCTCTCTGAATCGGAAACATGTTAGCTGTAGACTGTAGATCACTTGCCTAGTCAACATTAAGGGGTCTTTCTTAGTGTGCAATGTAAGAACACGGGAATATATTTTAAATGCCAGGATCTTACTCTTTTCACTTTCTAGAAAGCAGTTTTCTGTACTCAGCCTTTGCAGTAATCCCTTGTATTGACTAGGGGTTAGAGATGATGACAGCTCTTCTGTCATCAAACTGAGTAAACTCTGAGGATATTTTTGCAACTTCTTTTAAAGATGTGTTTTGAAGATGTTGTCACAGCATTACTGTTGGTTCTGCTTCTCATGTGGATAAGAAGTTACTGTACAGCTTTGAGTAGAACGTTATTAGAGCGTATTTTTAGTTGAAGTGTCAGAAAAAGAATGAATGGAGTGTTTACTGCAGATTTTTTTCTAGATTTACACACTGCTGATAAACTAAATCCAAGTCATTTTGAGAGATAAAATTCTCTAAAAACATTATTTGAATGTACTCTATTCTACAAAAGCTTAATTCCTGTAAGGCACAGCAACAATCAAGTGTAGTTGATCTGAGCCTTTTGGGCAGCCTTGGAATTGAATCATGGTGGTACTGAGCTTGTTCTGTACACAGCACATTCTCGAAATATCTTCCTAGTGTACAGGATGCTGTGTGCAAGTTTGGATGCACTTTCATATGACATTGTTCTCCTAAGTTAGTTTTCAGAGTTGAGACCACCTTTAGAAGAGCAGTTGTGCTCTTGGCTGTGTGTAATCTGTTCTTAGATTTTATATTCCCCTGTGATGGTTGCTATCTGCTTTTACATTGGCTTCTCCTGAGGTGGTTTTACTCAAGTGGCTGTAGTCATACTGATGAAAATCAACACAAACAGAAGAGTTAACAGTACGGAATAACTGTAGCTTGTGACTGTACTGGTGGTTGAACATCTTTGATTTGTAAGCCAGAAAACCTTTAATGTGGTAATGTTCAGTCTGTATTGATATGTGGATGTCAGAGCATTTTCCTGTGAGAATCTTTCTGGACTGCTTCAGAAACTTCACAAACAGGTTCTGCTTACTAGTGTATTTCAACAAGAGACCATTCTGCTGTAAAAATTGGTACCTTGCCAAACTTTTAAAACGTAGACTTTTGAAATAGGTGTCTCTCTTGCTAGTCAGGTTTTCTCTACCAGGTACTCACTACTTCTCTAATGATAAGGTAGGTGTTGGCTGGAAGAATGAAGATGCTAATTTTCTGAGTAACAAATTCTGATTCTCTTTTTCAAATGCTAAGACCTGGCATTACTGTTGTGGAATAACAATATCTTTACCACTTTATCCCAATCTGTATTGCGGAGTACGTGTGTTGGCTGGGGGACTTGTACTGAAATTACTCTGAATACATTTCCAAAATAGAAGTAGGTTGGATGCTGTGTTAGTGTATGAGTGGTAATCATAATCATGGGCTTGCTTAAATCCTATAAATGCTTCAATGTATGCTAATATATTTAAATAAGTATAATCATTTAGGTCAGATGTAGTTAAATAGGGCAACAAACTTTCAAAATATAATTTTGCAGGTTGGAGAGGATGCATTTTTTTTGTGTGTGTCATGCAAGGGCATAGTCGTAAGTTCTTTAAGCAGTAGGCACATACTGAATGTGCTAGAAAATGGACACTTTCAGTTTTCGTTAAGTTTTTTAATTGGTGTTTTCAGTTAAAACTCAATTCAGGGAAGAAAAAAAAGGAAGAAAATTCACTAAGGCTTTTTGTCAGGAACTTAGCCTGAAATAAAATGTGGCATTGTTAGTGCTACAGGATGACTACTGAGAGCAAGAAAATGTCCCTTAGGGTGAGAAAGCCACTCTGAGCAGGTCTGGTGTGCTGGACCAGGTTGAATTCTATTATTCAGAATATAGTTAATTTTAATACAGATTGTGCAGTAAAAAGTATATAATAAAAGGAGCAGTTGCACTCTGTTCAAAGTGTAGTACTGTAAACCTGAGAGTTCTGGAAACTTTCTTGCTCACACTCCTAGAAGGAGCATGACCTATTTGCCTATTGTGGACTAACACTATGTGGTTCCAGGAGTGTTACAACGCGGCAATGCTGTCTTCAGGGCTTTTTCCTTTTGAATGGAAGACAACAAAGAAACCAGAAATACAACACTCTAGCTCTGATGTTGTATTTAAATAGAATGAGTCGGGTAGCTGAGATTCTTGACTTGTCTGCAGGGTCTGTAGAATGTCTTGACTCCCGGAGGTCATAAGTAACTGTTAGGAAGTTTTTTAAAAACAGCATGGGTTTTTATCAACTTACTCTAATTTTTTTCTAAATGTGTTATCAGTTTATGGGGGCATTTTCTAGTCTCTGGATAACCTAGTGATTTAAGAATACAGAAAATAAAATTTAACAACTTTTTATTTTTTTATTTAATTCTCAAATAACCTTTTGATTTAATTTGAAGGCTCTTAAAATGCTTTGCATCCTATTAATACCAAACTAAGTAAATAGACAAGTAAATACTGCCTTCCAATTTCATTATGCTTATGGCTGCTATTGTGGCAATTGAGGTAAAGCTATTTTCTTCCTGCAGTTTCAGTTTATAGGATGAAATTGTTTAATGATTCCTTTAGTCTTGGTTACTTGTGGGACTGTAGATGGAAAGTTGCTGCATTGGTTCAACATCAACCTCAAGCTCTGATGTCAAACTGTTTGCATTTACTGCTGCAGAGCTTAGGGCTGAAATATGCAAGATACTGAATTGCATTTAGAACCTATTCCTCAGCATCTGGTTCATTATACTGAAATTGAAGATGACTGCTTCATTTCTTTCTCTTTGGGTTATAGCAAGTACAATTTCTGTAACTGAGAAAGTCAAAACGATAAGTAGAATTGGCTGGAAGAGGGAAAGTAAATTAAAAACCAAAGGGCATGCATGCGGAAGGTTCTTAACAAGTGGGAGCTCCTGCCCGACAAACACAGTATTTTAACAAAATGGATGTGGCAGAGAGGATAATGTGATCCTGTTCGGGAGTGTGATCTATCTTACGTGTTGGAGTGAGGGGCAGGGTAAGGGGCAGTAATAAACTGTTAATCAAGGGTATATTTTAATGTAGCTTCTGTAAATCCCTATTGATGTGGTAACATTTGTATTTTGTGGGTATATGACATTTAGTGTAACTTTTTGCCCTTTGTATTTCAGTGATAGACGTTTGCTACAACCTGCTCAGGTATGTGACATTCTCAAAGGAGTTATATTGGTCATCTGCTACTTCATGATGCACTATGTTGACTACTCTATGATGTATCATCTGATAAGGGGACAGTCTGTCATAAAGCTCTACATCATCTATAACATGCTTGAGGTAAGAATGTTGGCATCAGAATATCCAGCATGCTTTTTTTCACTATCTAAAATATTGTTATGTTACCATATTTGTACTTAGAATATGGCACATCTTTTATTCTCACAAATGTGTGCACACCTGTGATAAGAAGCCTAGATGCAGTGAAACAGACAAGTTTGTGAAAAATGAGTTTGTAGATACTATTTCATATTGCCTAGTTCCTGGAGCTTGTTAATCAATGTAGCTGAATGAAAATTGAGAACTGGTAATGGAAGAAGAAATGTGTTAAACTGAAATGCAAGAAGTGGAATGAATGAGGTTTTGAACTCATTGACAACATCAGTAGAAAAATTTGAAATAGTGATAAGATCCTCAGAAAGAGCAGAGAAGGAAGATGGTAGAAGACATGGAATTTGGTTTTTAATTCTTCATTATGGAAGTATTGCTTTCATTGTATGCAAGGACATGTTACTGCTTAACCTGTCTCAGTCCTGGCTAGCAGACAAAAGCCTGAGTACATAAGCAATATATTGAATGAATATAACAAAACAAGAAAAGAAAATTCTGGTTTGGGAGGTTAGATAAAGAGAAAGTCTGGGGAAAAAAATGTTTCCCTTTTTTTATTAATGTAAAGCATGAGATATTTAATGGCACTTCTATGATCAATGATTCGCAAAGTAAATAATGTTTTCATAGCTACAATCTTATCTCCATCCTGCAAATACAGGGCATATAAAGAATACAACCTCTTAAAAGGACTCAATCAGAGCTTTGTACACAGGAGTTACTCTATGAGGATTCTGGGATCCCAGAATAGCATATTAAGCCTTGTTTGAACATCTGTTGTACTTTTGAAGAAAACAGGGCTATACTTTGTGAAAAATCTGAATATTTTGTTAGACATTTGTTCTTTCCTCATGAAATACTAAAATACTGCATAAGGAACACACTTCATTATCCTAAGTGAAATAAATATCATACAGGCCACCTCAGTTTTTTATTCATAGTTTTTGTTTCCTTTGATTTTAGATTTGCTGAAAAACATGTACAAATATTAAATTGGCACTGGGTTACTATGTGGATTTTAGTTGTTTTAGGAAATACCCATCCGTATATAGTTCCGTAATCTGTGAGAGGCTGTCACTTACTAAATAAACCCGTGTTCTCAAAATAGTAATTCCACTTTATCTCAAAACTACTTCAAGTCATTTCTCTTAAAGCTGAGAAAGTATAGCACTATGTGCTTACCACGTAATTTGAAGAGAGACTGCAGTGTTTGCTGTGAATTGGAAGCCATGTACTATTCCATTTTGAATGAAGAGTTGAGTTTCTTTGTTACCTTTGGCAGAAGCAGAAGTGTGTGTCTCAACTAAGAAGTGCTGCCTGAGTTTCTGGGTTTTTTTAGAAAAGGGGGAAGTCTCATAGTTATTAGAAAAATTGCATTAGACTTTGAAGTTGGACATGGTATTTAATTTCCATGGTGTCTCATGAAACCCAGCATGCCAAGCAGAGGGCATATTTTTTAAGGGGCTTTTTTACCATGGTAGGTCGCAGCCACAGTATTGGCAGAAAATGTTAGAGAATCCCACTGAAAGACTTGGTTGATAGTCAGCTTTCAACAGTTCGATTATTGGCTTGCTTGGACTACTTCGGTGAATTTTGTCTTTGCTACTAGTGCAAGCAATGCTTATGAAGGGACTGTTAAATACGCTTTTTTTTTTGAAGTAATAAACTACATTTTCACAAGTTTTCAAATTGGGAAGATCTTTTTAATTTAGTTAAATCACTGAGCAACAGAGATGTTTACAATGTCCTAATGTTTTCGGCTGTTGACAAGTCCAGGGAATATTGTCCTGGACTGATATGAGGAATGCAAAATCTTCAAATTAGGTGCTGAATGCTCCAGATAGACAGCCTGAGGGGAGCATTCAGCACATTTGGCTTAAATGACACTTTTCTTTTTTAGATTCAGACCCACCGGCTCCTGCTCCTTGTGAAGCCCCAGTGTGCGTTACGCTGGTGACAGCACTCACCATGGAATTCTGCTGGAGCCTGGAGCCGGCATGTAGGGTTTAGGTAAGTCATATTTGGAAAAGCAAGCAACAATATTGTGTGGTGGGTTTTAATATTTTCTATCCTGTCAGCTAAGAAACAAGGACTACTTAAATAAAAACAAAAGCAAAGCCACTATTTTCTCTATTAAAACCCTCACAATATTGTGAACAAAAACTTACCAAACTCTAATATTCTGTAGTTGGTGTTATTACACCAGGTGTAATTACTCAATGGGTCATCACAATGAGCAGGAACCAAATAATGCAGACCACCTTAATTTACAACATTTAAAAGCCGAAAACAATACCAATGTAAATATCTCTAAGTGATGGGTTTTTGAACTTCACATTTATGATAATTCATCAGCTCATGGTTTGGTTCATTTTATTTCGTAGGTGATGCTTAGAGTAGCATCTTTTACATACTTGAGACATCCAGTAAAAATTTGTTTTAATTCAGCCTTCGTGTTTTAGGAAACTTCAATAAATGTTGGCTTGAATAAGTTAAAGTAGATGACTTCTCTCCCTTCAGTGTCTTTACATTTAGAACTCTTAATTAACAAAGTTAGAAAATGATCCCAAATCTAGGTTTACTTATGTTGTTCCAATAATTTTTTCTAGTTAATACATGTGGTTCAATATTTGCAGGTACATTGTGCACCTAGTTCTGTATTGCTACATGTTATTTTAATATGTCCAAAATTGTTGTCTTACAGAAAGACAGTTAAGAGGAAATAGCAGTTGTCTTTATTAAGTAGAGATAATCAGTTTTTCATATTTAACTATTTCTGTTTGGTTGAGTTAGTAATCAGTGATTTTTTTCTTTTTGGCCAGACATGTGCCTTGGAATACCAAATTTAATTTTGGAATTGCTTTTTTGTTGTCCTGTGCAACTTTGTTTTAAAATTGCCGAACTATAGTGTATAGGCAGAAAAAAAGTCTTTGCTTGTAATGATCTTCAGTTTTACACGCTTGCCGATGATGAAGTGTTGAGAACTGGTGGAACTCCTTGTGACCTTTCTTGCTGTGGTATTGGATTACAAGCCATCCATGTTTTTCCTATCTTTGTAATTACTGCTAGGTTTTTTTATCCTACTTGTACATATATTCTTTGGGTTACACTTCAGATGTTTGTAGTTTTATCAAACTAATTTTCCCTTTTTGACAGAATTTCTAGTCCCTCTTGATCACTTGCTGTTGTGTTACAGTACTTTTAATTTCGAATTCTGCTTTATGCAGAGATTTGTATTCAGTATTACTTTACTCTGAGACGTAAGGAAACAGTACAGCCAAATCTCATTTCAGTCCTTCTTGTACCTGTAAGCTGATGATGATGTTCCCTATCACACACTTGAAATCCACTTTTCGTTACTTTTTTCCCCTATTAAACCAGAGGAATGGGGAAAAAAACATTTAGGAGTTTGACGCAACATACATATTGCTTTGTCAAAGGCTGAAGTTTGAACTGTACTTGGATGTCTTCCAAGGAAGCATCTAAGATAACACTACATGGCTATATATTGTAAATACTTTTGAAAAGGGGATAGTAAATTTGAGAGGGAAAGTAAGCTGCTGAGTATACGAAAGGAACAGTATCACTGTGAAACCCAGAGTGGAAAGGGGAATGAACAAGAGATGGAAAGTGATAAACATGTGAAGCTTCTTTTAGGTTGAGCTGTGCTTCTGGTGGCATATTCAAGTGTCAGAAAAATATTGCTTTAAGGCAGTGAAAAGTTCTTCTTGTTTAGGTGGCTGATCGTCTGTTTTCTTCATTTGGACAAGATATTTTGGATGCTCTTTATTGGACAGCTACAGAACCTAAGGAAAGAAAAAGAGCTCACATAGGTGTGATTCCTCACTTCTAAAGCAGGTTTTAACAGTTTAAATTAAAATTTTAAATTAAAATTTTTTTCCTTAACTTTCAAAGTAAGATTGCCAGTACTACAGGTTTTTGAAATGAATGAAAAAGACCTTTTAACCTGCTTTAAAAAAAAAACACCTTCATAATGGTATACCACTGCAGTAGTAGACAGCTTTTTTTAATACCTGTTGTGTAGTAAAATGAAAAACAGTAATTGGGTAGTTCATGGGAGCTTTGATTTCTGATTTGTATTTGAGTATTTTGGGTCACAGGGTCTTGAAGACAGTGGGATTTTGTTACTTAGTGGAATGTTACAAACCTAGCTTGAAAACATTTTCTTGAAATGAAGGGATAAACTCGTGCATATTCAGGATGCAAATGAGTTTAATGTGAAGTAACCTTACAGTGAACTGATGAAAATTATCTGTAAAGAGATAACGCAGTCTGATAGATGTGGTCATAAATTTAGAATTATTGTACTTTCCCCTGTTTTCTCTGAAATATTTAGGCTAATTCTGAATCTTTCCTTATCTCAGATTTTTTTTTTCCTTCTGGTTGTATTGCTGTCTCTCCTGACTAATGTCATTAAGCCCTTTTAGAACAAGAAAAATTAATATAATTATTACATGCTGCAAAGCATTGTGGGTACATTACAGAGGTTTAAATACCATCTTGCTGTAAATCTAGTTGACAAGGAGATAGAAACAGGTTTAGTCAACTTTGGAAACCATATATGAAATTTGAGGTTTGGTGCTGTTCAGTCCTGTTGTGCAGAATTATTATTTCCAAATATGCTTCCTTAACCCTGGTATCTAGTCCTGCACGCTATTCTTATAATGGTTCAAGCAACAACCCTTAATGTGGCCTTCAACTCCCACAATAAATCATTGCTTACCATCATGATGTCCAATAATGTAAGTATATAGTTTTATTATACAGCTACCCTAACTTTTTAGCGTCCTTCATCTTTGTATATCATATGTCTATTTCTATATGATTTGTCTTGTTTATGACAGTTTTTAATCAATAAAAACTAACTAACTGTTTTTAAAAATTGCAGTTCGTTGAAATAAAAGGAAGCGTTTTCAAGAAGTTTGAGAAGAACAATCTTTTTCAAATGTCAAATAGTGGTATGTATAGCTGTACTAATCAGGAGAAAATGTGAAGTGAGAGGCTGATTTTTTTTAATTCATTCATTTATTTAATATTACTGTTAAAACAGCTTTACCTTCATGAATTTGAGCATTCTAATGTGAATTCCCAATCTTCCCCATTACTGTTTGATTCAGTAGGACAAAATTGGGATTCTACTTCCAGGAACACTGTTTTTGCTTAAATGGCTAATTTTTATTCAAGGTGCTAAAACAACCTATTGGCTGTGTGCTAAAGTTATTACTAAATACAACTTTCAGATTTCAGTTATAGTATTCAAAATGCTTCAAAGTCTTTGAAGTTTTCTGTGTTTTCCAAAAGTTGACTTTGTAGCGTGCTGTGTTGACAGTGGTCTTGGAATGCATGTTGTTTGGCAGTTGTGAGGATGGATCTTGAAATACGTCCCCCCCACTTCCCTCCAAAAGAATGTAACAATGAAGTAGCTGGCTGATGAAGGAAATACCAGAGATGACTGTAACTTTTGACATGCTAGCAAGTAGACGGTACTTGGGAAACTTGTTATGCTTCTGGCAGTTCTTAGCTGTGTTGCTGCTTAGTATGGAATTTGGGAACTCTTATTCAGTGTGCCTCATGAAGAAAAGCTGTTATGGGTATCCTTTGATGGAGGTTCTGTCTAATACTGATACCAGCCATCTGAAATATCCATTGAATTCTTGCTTTCAAAACTAATAGGAGAGATTGCACTTCAAGGTTGTACTAGAGCATCTTTGCTTGTAGTATTTTCTGTTCTTTGAACACATTTGTTTTTGTTATTTTGTGCACATGACTTTGTTGGTCAAAGCTATTTATACAGATAAGCAAACAGAATTCCAACTCCTAGTTTTTTAAACTGGAGAACTCAGAAGTCCAGTAGGTTAAAAAAAAATTAGCTGCTTATTTAAAAAGATTATCTTGAGGATTTTTTTTTTTTGTCAAGAGTTAAACTTCCAGCAGGCTTGCTTCAGGTTTTATGTTCTGGCTATTGTGATTTTTTTGTTTAATTCTGCTGCAAGCTGCAATATTATTACATACAAATGTTAAATGGCAATTGTTTTGTGATGCTTTGGATGAAAGACTATTTACATAAACTCTTACACATCAATATATTACATAACAGAAAAATTAGCACTAAATGTTGATCTAGCTCATAGAAGTTCTTAAAACCCCCAAAAAATAATCTTCCCACCTGGGTTGATGAGGTGTTTATTCTGTGCTAATAGTACATATTTTTGGTTCCAAGATTTTAAATACTTAGATTTTTTTTTTTAAATGAAATGCATTTAACTTTACAGTGAGAACATCTAAAAGTGATGTTTGCTAAAATATTGGCAGAAAACATAGATGCATTTTCTTTCATTAATCACAGTACTCACAGAAAATAGTTACAAGTGTGCACCTAGCTCGCCTACTGAAAGGCGAGGCCTCTTTCTTGATTTAAATGTTGAAATAAATGAGGAACTGCTATTAGAAGTGGTTAGTAATTTCCTCCATAAAAAGCACCTGCAATAGTATGCTAGAAGAAATGTATATCAATATTTTATTGCTAGACATTATTATTATTGAATACCCATAATAGCAATATCATGTCTCCCTTTATCACTTGGTGGAAAAAGTGACGCCATTCATTATACCATATGGGGATGGAAGCAGGTGAGTACATTCATAGAAGAGTGCACAGAACAAACTAATTTATTCCCTTCAAACAGATAACTTTTTCTGGAACCACTTCTCAGAATGGTTATAAATAGCAGTGTTTTTCTTCTCAGAGATAAATAACGTAGATAGGTTTTTAGGAGAGATTTTCACCTTTTCTGAACTTGAACAGGTTTACTGCATCACAGCTTCAGTAAGGATGGATCAGTATTGCTTCAGTTCATGTGTTCTGATAACTTTGTTATCCTTTAAATGTTTCATTTCCTGCAGGTGAAATGGTAGTGCATATTGCATTGGCATGCTATGCCAATGCCATATCCTACCCCTGGAACTGAGGCTAGTCTGTTCCTGGTGACTGAGCTTGCAGTTAGCCTTTGGAGTGCCTCGTGCATCCTACACGATATGCTTAAACTGTGTGCCTGGACTGCTAAACTCACTAAGTACAGGTTCCCCCATTGACTTCCCACCTTTCCCCCAGTTTCTTCCAGCTGTTTTCTCAGGTCTGCAGTCTCTGCTGTAGGGCAACAATGGCAACAGGAGCTGATAAAGCTTAGACAGACTGATGGATTCCCCCTTGCCCCACCTTTTCTGGGGCTCTGCTCAAAATGTTACTGTGGTCAATGAAAAGGTACCGATTAGTACACAGAAGCTAAATATACTCATTCTTGGGGGGTGTCAGTCTCACAGAGGCATCAAGGAACTTGTCATGAATAGGTGAAATTCTCTTCTTATTTAACATGTTAATCAAAAGAAAAATATGAACTAGCAGAAAAGTAAGGTATCGGTGACCTCAAGAGTAGACATTGTGATAAGAGAAGTTGCTACAAATAGAATTCAAAAGCAAGTAATCTTGTGAATAAAAGAGTGAAAACAGAAATGAACTGTTTCAGTTTTACTTTCTAAGACATTGTGCATTGAAGTACCTTGCAGAGCTCTGCATGGTATTGAAGATGCTAAGTAGGGTGTATCACACCAGGGTGCCACCAAGCTACCAGTTTAGATCTGGAAATAGTGAAATCATTTTCAATTGGCATTGTGCTCAGCACTGGCTTGTGGGTAGCAAGCTGATGTGTGGCTGTACTATTTCTCCCAGTATTTCTGGTTCTAGACTTAGTATCACTGGAGTCAGTGATCCTTCTCACCTTTGTTTGGCCATCTAAAATTCTGCTGTAACAGCTAATTCATTAAATCTTCAGGACTAAAAGAACTGTGAATTATCTACATAAAAACTAATTGAACAGACCATGAGATATACATTGGTTACACCAAACGTGTTATCTTTTAGGTGCAGGAGGTCAGCAAAGATCTTGGGATTTGTATAGCTGCTTGAAACTGCAGCTACAGGATCTGTGATTTCAACCATATCGGCTCCTGCAGCTTTGATGTGTCAGCTGCAGCAAAACTACTTTACTACTTTCACATTGTCACCCTGACTTTTACTAAGAAATTTATGTACACCCAGGCAGTCTAAACACCGTGGCTGTTTGAAAAGGCTTCTATACAGAAGACAAAAAACCCTTCTATTTGTTATAGCAGAAAGAAATATTTCCTTAAATTTAAATAGTGTATTCTCTCTTTTAAATAGAAATCTGTAAGCTAATTTTGTAGGGTTCAGGATTAGTGAACAAGGAGACCAAAATTATTAAGAGAAGCTCTTTCATCATTGTTGAAAGCCCAGCATGCTGCCTTCCTTTATGCTTTTAAATATCTTATTTTAATTTCAAGCTGTGCTCTAAAGTAAATTTTTCACAAAACACAATTGTACCTCATATGAAGAAGTACATTAGGTGCAGTGCATTACGTTATTTGCTTCAGTTGGCTGTTTGGCCAGATTATTCCTTGTTTTTTAAATCTCTTGTCTCAGAAAGTTAACATATTTATTCTGAAGCTTTAGGAACTTCAGGTTTTTTCTTTATATTTTCTTACTCTTTCTTTTTTAAAATTCTGTTCTTTTTCTACTTTGTTCCCAATTTATCAGTCTCTTTGGCTTTGATCAAAATACTGAACAGCCTTTATTTTTACCTTTGGTCTCTGGAATTCAAACTGCTTTCTTACCTGGCTTTAGTTTTTTTTAATATCATTGTTCTAATCCAGTTGTTCATTTTAAGGATGATTTGGGGGCAGGAGTACGTTTAAGGTAGATCAGTGCCTCCTTGATGATTCCTTGTTCAGTCTTTGATCCTTTCTTGTGCTCTGGTCACTTGTTAAGAGGTAGTTGTCACTAGAGCTACTTAGGATTTGCTGAGATGTAAACCAAAAGATCTTGTTTCACTTCATACACTGATTTATAACCAGCTTTTGATCTAAACATACAAACAGTGGGATTAACATGATCAAAGTTATTTTTTCCTTCCTGATTAAGGATTCCTGCGTGATGTGGCAGGCAATCTGGAAGGAAATAACTAGGTATTCCAAAGACTTTTCTACCCAGGTGAGTGGAAGTGCCACTTCTGCATCTGTTCCTGGGATCTCACTGCCCTTCTTGTTAGTTACCGCTGCAAAGCGCCAAAGTTCTTCAGATTCAGGTCCTTCCTGAATGAGTTTAGTATCAATTGTTTGGGATGTTGGCTAATTAGTTACACTAGTCCATACTAGATGCAGTGTTGTCCTAAGAACATCCTTTATTTCCAATCACATCCATTTCTGTGGCCTTTTACATGGTTTTTTTTTTTTTTAAATTATTATACCCTCTGACACATTGGCAAATAAACTTTGAGTCTCTGTTGCTATCAGTCCTTTAAACTGAATGTCTTCATTTTTCAGAAGAGTTTATAGAAGGGCAGAATGTGTTATTAATACAGGCAGAGAATTCCATATGAGTTGGAATGGCAGGATTGACGTTAAGTGGGGCAAAAGTATTTAAAAATCTGATTTGGCTATGTGGAATCCTTTTTTGGGCTTTACTTCACACAACCAATACAAAAAAAGTATATCTTGCTTTCCCCCCCCCCAGCTGCATTTATGACAGAACGTGCGTTACTGGCTTTGAAATAAATATTTACCACCTCTATCCACATAACAACCCTAATAGGCACACATGACTTACCTTAATGAAAAAAGGTATATTGTGCTTAGCTTTTGACACATGAGCACTAAATTCTGATGTACTAAGTCTTGGAATGTCTGATTCTTCCTTTTCAATATACTGAAATACATATTTTAAAGGAAACTGAAAAGATTTAACCATATGTAGTCATTTGCATCATCAGTGGATGCATGGAAGCACAAGGAAATTCAGTGTTATCTTTCAAAATAGTCTAAAAAGTGCATATATGGGGAGTACGCAGTATGATGTGTGGCCAGGCTTTGGGGCCAGCCCCATGAAGAGCAGAGTTGAAGCACAGTATGAGAATGAGCCTGTGCATGGTGTGTGCTGACAAGAGACCAGTCAGGGGAGTAAGTACAGCTGAATTAGTGGTGGATGTCAGTTCCTCAACACTTAGGAGCATAAGCAGTGAGAAAGTAAACTTCTTGATCATGTGCTTGAGGAGGTAGCTGAAGACTGTTTAAAATGTCCTCAGCCTGTTGATTTGGCTGTTATTTAACCCTGTCTTACAAGGGAAAGTGTTATTAAAGCTGTAGTGTATTCTAACTGAAAAACAGTTTGTGATATGCTTATCACCAGCACATTGTGGGATATGTTCAAAACTGAGTTGAAATGGCTTATATCAATGTTATTTAAACTAAAGGAGGGTAATTTAGGCATGAGGGTGGTGAAACACTGGAGCAGGTTGCCCAGAGAGGTAGTGGAGGCCCCATCCCTGGAAACATTCAAGACCAGGTTGGATGGGGCTCTGAGCAACCTGATCTGGTTAAAGGTGTCCTTGCTCGCTGCAGGGGGATTTGGACTAGATGACCTCTAAAGGTCCATTCCAACCCAAAGCATTCTGTGATTTGCCAGTACCTGTGCTCTCTATAACTGAACACTAGCACTGCTGGCTTGTCACTGTTTCTCTGGATTCACAAATACAGTAGTTTACTTCCCTTTGCTCTTCTTAAGAGCGTGATGTCCCAAGTGTGAATCTAGGGATGTAGCCTCACTTGTTCTGTAGTTCACTGCATCATCTAAGAAGTGGCAATACATGGTACAGGAAATTCCCCTCGCCTGTTTAATAAATAAATAAATAAATGCATGTACATACACCACATCAAATAAGTCCATAATGAATGATGAAATGCTATTGGTGTGTATTTTGTATTCTAAAATTTTAATTGGCGTTTAGGACTGATTGCCATTGGTTATTTTGGATATCCTGAAGCTGCTTTTGTCCTTGTCCATGAGAGTGAGAAATAAAACAAATTTCTGAATCATTTGGGTTTACTGTTGAAGCTGCTGTAAAATGCCCTTTCTCCCTTGCTTGCGTCTCTGATGTTGGGTTGATGAGAGGAACGAGGATGAAGAAGTGCAGCCCGTGCTCTTTCCTCTCCCTCTGAGCAGCCTTGAACAGCTGTGGCAGCAGAGATAACAGATTAGAAGGGAGGCCAATGAGAACAGGAAAAATAAGCAGAGGGGAAAAATAGGTGTCACCCTCTCATCCAGTCTCAGAAATTAGTGGGGGGAAAATGTTTATTATTACAGCACAAGAGGAAACAAGATGTCGCTTCTCAATTTAATCCTGTCGACTGGCAAGCTGACATACTGAGCAGGTAATAAATGTCTGAAGGACTGGCTTGAAACATGCTTTAATGTTTAGGCCTGAATTAAGGTACTTGCTTCCCACTTGAGAATTTCTATCTGTGCAGGCCTTCCTGGGATCTGAAGCACTGAAGATGGGATCTCTTTGTTGCCTTATGCATTGTTGATCAATGATGTGTCACAGCAGTGTGGAAGTATGCAATGTGGGAAATAAAACATTAAACCTTTTTGAGATTTTGGGCAGAAGTCTGAGAACCCAGTGATTAATTTCAAGTTGCTAATGCGTATGATAGAGAATATAGATCAAGGAATGCTAGACCACCTATTAATCCATTGGTGACCACGCCAAGTGGTATCTCATAACTAGATTCATCAGAAAATACTGTGTTCTGGTAATTTGGGCAGTATTTGGTAAATTCTGAAGCATAGAAGATTATATTTGACTTGTTGGAGTGTTACCATGAGGAAATGAAGGAGGTGGGGTTAGGACTTCATGTATGTTCTGGTTTTTTTCTGGTATTTGAATTTATTTTACTGAAGGATTTCCTTGTTTCTTCCCCCATACATATGCCACTTGTTCTGTTTTGGAAACTCGTGCTTCCTCTGACCCTTCCCCAGACCATACGGAGAGATGCGTTAATGTACCCTAAAATGTGCCTTTTTACATGAGGCTGTACACACACATTCTTCTTGAATTCTGTCTGCTTTTCATTCCCCTCTCGTGGGGGAGTTGTTCTTTTCTTTTTGCTCCCTTCCTTGGCTTGCCAGTATTTTGAAACTTCATTTTTAAAACAAGGGATATTGTTATGCTAGACTATAGCAATGAAAGCCATGAACATTGTCATTGGTGTGTAGTCAGTTAGAGATGATGGAAGCAATATCTTAACAGATTTTCATAATAGACCTGTCTTCTAAAAAGACTTCTTTGGACTTGCTAATTTGTGGTGACACTATGTTTTAGGTTTTCAAACCATTTTTCAATACTACAATTTCAGGGAGGTTTTTTAATATGTTAAAAAATGTGGTGCTTACTGAAGCAAACTGTATGGGTTGTTTCTGGAGGTAGGGCACCAAAGTAGGAAAAAAAGGCCCTGCCTGGCCTGGGAGGACAAGTCATAGGACTCCATCTCAAGTCGGACCGCTTTTGTGTTATAGTTCTTAAGGTTTTGATAACTGAGCTGATGTATCCTGCTGTTCCCTTTTAAGGTGGCAATGTGAAAGATTAGTAGGAACCTTCTAACTAAGGTGTAATAGTTGTCTTAAAACACTTATTTCCCCCCCCGCCCCCCCCCACTACTGGACCCAGTGTATAGTAATTTGGATATCTGTGTTCTGTAGAAAATGAAACTTGCCTTGCTAATAACTTGAAAAGACAGGCAGATGCATTGTCTCCATTTTTGCACCAGGAGGTGCTGGTTCTTTTTGAATCTCACAAGAAATGCACAAACTTTATCAAGAAAGGTGACTATTTTATTAACGTATTAGAAAGTTAGCAAGTCACAACATAAGTCCCTTCTGATGCTGGGAACCCAGAGTCGATGCAGCATTGGACGGACCTCCAGTCAGGTCACGGCGCTCTGAAGAGATCATATCTACGGTGAGGTTCCCAGCATCCCCTCAAACCTGATCAAATAGTTTATGGAAAAGATTGTCTAATCCAAGATTAATAAAAGATAGGACCTCAGAATGAGTAGATACCTGTGTATGCAAATAAATGTTTCTTTGGGGTTGACAGCTTTTTTTTTTTTACTAGATATAAAGGAGAGGTTCACCAATTACGTGCTGCTACTAATTGTATGTCTAAGAAATATGGAACAGTTCTCATGGAATCCAGGTGGGTAAACTAGTAAAAAAATTAAATACAAAATGACAAATGCCTGTGCTATCAACAACTGTATCTCTTGCTTCTTTCCTCAATTTGAAAGATAAGGGTAACCAGGACATTTAATTGAGGAATCCTAATTTGTCAAATACCTTAGATTCTCATTTTTCTATTTCTGGCTTTCTCTATCCTTTCTGCTAGGAGTATATTCTGTCATGCTATAAACATGCATAGTTATGTTTCAAGTAGTGTGTGGAATGATTTCTTCTCAGCCCTTCCCTTTCCTCAGAGTGTGTTGAGGATGAAGGATCCCCTAGAGAATTTTAGTTTGTGAGGCTAATGAGATTGAAATTTGAGAGAAGATTATGTAAAAATTTCCATTCACAATTTAATGTTGATTATACTTAGGATTTTAATATAAATAAATACTGAGTAAAATTTGGTTTTTATTTTATTAGAACTTTGGTTTAATAATTCTGAGGCTCGATCTGTGTGCTGTATTTTGCTTGAATGTTACGAGTCTACCTAAATTTTACCTTAAGCATCTAAAACTGCAGGTGGTCTGTCTATTCCTCATGCATACTGAACATCTACTATCTAGTATGTGCAAAGGTTGTCTTCCTAGTAGAGAGAAAGCTTTACAAAGTAAAGGCTTTAGAACCTGATCCTAGTTGCGGTGTGATTGTACAGTATTGCTCAGTTTCTAGAACAGCAGTGGAATAAGCGAGCACTTGCACACTACATGCTGAGTGGTGATGTAAAGTTACAGACCCTTCAGACTCTTGAGGACTTTTCACTGTTGAGCAAGTGTTGCAACTTTTGTTTTGTATACTGGCATCAAATTAAATGGCCTAACTTGTTTCTTCTCAACCTTCAGATCATCTTTGGGTGTTATTCCCAGATGTTTGCATGGTGGTTGCTTCAGAAATTGCAGTGGATATTGTGAAACATGCCTTTATAACAAAATTCAATGACATCACAGCAGATGTAGGTATCCTGTTTGGAATGCTGAGTGATATTTTAAGTTGTAGATTATTTTGCTAATACTTTTTTAAATATTAAAATTTATTCCAGTGCAGAAGATGAAAAAACTGTTATTTTCATATATAGGATATCATTTGGGAAAGCTTGATTATTTCCTGATACAATATACTTCCGAGGATCTTTATAGTCTGGAACAAACACCTCTGCTTCTAAATTAGTAGTTCCAGATCCATAAATTACTGAAAGTGCTGTGTAACAGTTCACATAATAACTACAATTCACATAACTGTTATGTGTTCACATAACATAGTTTTGTGAAGTGATCCCTAGTTAAATTGATAGAAGTTTACTTGTTCTACAGTCTGGACAGAGCTTGTATCTTTTCCTAACAGAACGGATCGTAGGTTAAAATTCAGGCTTTAGGAAAAACAGATACCGTGAGGCTGCTGAATCTCCGTTCTTGCATGTGTGTTGAAGGTGGAATCTGAAATCAGAGAGATATTTTTCCACTGTCCCTGGAGCACTAATATGAAGTAGGTTATGTTAGTTTCCCACTCCTGAAATTTCTTAGGCCATATTTATTATGCAGCCCTTTTTTTAAAGTAGTAGATGAGGTTACTTTTTGTGTTGCAGCATGATACATTGGCCATTTGTCTTGCATGTTGGGCAAATTCAAATGCACTTGATAAATTTGTGAAGAGATGAGAGCATTTTTTCGCTATTAAAACCACTTTTAAGGAAATGAGATCAGAACTTCCAAGTGCTATCTTTTTCAGCATCTCTAAAGTAACCACATTGTGTGGTGTAGAAACAAATTTAATAGATGTACTTAATAAGCTCCCTTATGCCGGAGGCATTTATGCATGCCCTACTTTCATATAGAGAGTGTGGAAAAGAGCAATAATGAAGTCATGATAGCAAAAAATGTAGCATGCTTCAGTGTGCTGAAACAGCTGGAGGATGGGGGTAGTGAGTGACAATTTTGCAAGGTTTATTTAACAAACTTTTGTATTTTTTGTATGAAGTTCTAGAGATTTACAGTTGCTAGTTTGGACTTTTTCAGAAGTTTTGAACTCCTGCAGTGTGAGTGGCCCTGCCACTTATCCTTAAAATAGGTGCTTTTCTGCCTTAATAGGCAGAACTGCTTTAAAGAGAAAGAAAAGCTTTATTCATCTTCTGATACAACTTGGGTTTTTTCATGGAATCACTTGCTTAGTATATAAGTAAGCTCCCTAATTTGTTTAATTTCATCCCAGTGCTACCTTTCATGTAGCTTAAAACAAATTATGAACATGATTTCTCTTACATGTTGCTTCTGACAATCCTCAAATTCAGTAAATGCTTTTATAAAGTCTCATTCAATTCCTAAAACATAGCATAGTGTTGTTTGTTGTATATATACGCATTACTTAATCACAGAAATACAGGCTCATCTGTTGAAGGGTGCAATTAGGCCCCAGAAAAACTGTCTTTGATTCCTTCAGCCTGTAAATAAGTGTTTATAATTTTTTTGCATAAATATTTTATTAATATCTCTGTTGCTTCTTCAAAGTGTGTTAACAAATTAACCACACATCCAATGTCCTGCATTTTTTCCAGGTCTACAGTGAATACAGAGCCAGTCTTGCGTTTGACCTTGTTAGCAGTCGACAGAAGAATGTAAGCCTGAAAATAAAGGCGTTTTCTTCTATTAACTAACGTAGGGGATATTGGAGGGGATATGTTATGGGAGGGGATATTGGAACAAATGTGTAAAGAAATACATAGAGAACTGTTACAGCACTAAAGTTCTACTCTGCTTTTTTTAATGAGAGATAACAGGAATGTTTCCTTCAGATCTATATTCTTATTTTATCTGATTGTTCAGGTCAGTTTGGGCTTTATGTAATATGTTGTTGAGAAGTCTCTTCCAAATACCCTTATAGTCAGGGAATGGTTGTAACAACTTTGACGTTTTTGAGATATATGGGAACTAAGTAAGCTTAACAAAATGTTCTTGAGATAATTTTGAATTACTATTTTTTAGCTTTAGCTGTTGGATCAAAATACAGTATTCATTAGGAATTTTTATTATTTCTCCGCAGACAGCGTGCACAAGTGTATATGGATGTTTGTACCATGCACGCTACTGTTGTGGCACAGATATTTACAGAACACACAGACTGCTTGTGGTTTTTGTTAGTACACCTTTCCTGGATGAGTGTTTTAACTACTAGTGAGTGCTCTGGATGAGTGCTCTAACTGTTAAATGAACTTTATTATAATAATTTACGTAGGGTTTTTTGGGCATGTTTAGTAGCTATTGCTAGGAATGCAGTAGTTATAAAAAAGTTAGACACCTTCAATTACAAATAATTAATAATTAATAATTTGTTAATTAAACGACTGGTTTATTAATTCTGAAAACGCCATTACTTTTCCTAAGGATCTCAATGGAAAATGAGGTAGCATAATATAGGCACTAACTTTGGCATGACATTCAATACTGCATGAAAGCTGTCATGCCAAGTGGTTGTGTTTTGAGAGTTCAGATGCAAACATATTTTCAAAATTGTTTTAACACAATTATCCTGAGGCTAATTATAGATGTTTGTAAAATGATTTAAAATTGCTAGTGTGATGGATAATTGTTCTTTTATCCCTGTTATGGGTTTTTCTGTACGGTATTTGAGGATCAAAGTCAAATTAATACAAAAAGGTCTCTAAGCTAGTAATAATGTACAGATGAAATATCATAGCGTGTTTGGATTCAGTGTCCTAATTGCTCTCGATTTAGAGATTTGTCTTATACTCCAGTTGCTCTTGATTTAGAGCACTGAAGCTAATCTTACTGGTCATGGTAGTATTACATTTTTGTCTGAGAGTGCAGCTATCTGCACTTGAATTTCAAAATGTGAGTAAGCTCACTTTATACCAGTGTAGTGTTTGTTAGCAGAGATTGATTCCTATCTAGAGGGTGTGCCAAGCTAAAATAAGCTCATTCCTTTGCATAAATAGTTCATTATTCTTCTTCTTTTTTTTTTTTTTTCCTAGGCGTATACAGATTATAGCGATTTTTAAGAATGGGTTTCATTCCTCTTCCACTGGCTGTTTTAGTAAGTAGTATCTTTCCTATCAGTTCTCTGTCGATAAGATCTCACTTTGAGAATATATGCCTGTGAGATAGCTAGCTCATTTTGATGATTTGAGGGTGAAATGATCACCTTAAGTAACTGAAATGATGCTGCAAGGCTGAGTTAGCATTCAGTATAAACTATATCACATACTAATTATGACTTCACAAATGTGTTACTGTTTATCAGCCTTTCACAGAAAATGGAATATATATTAATTCTACAGAATTTATAAACACTTTAATTGTAGCAGTGGAATTAAACTACATCTGTGCTTATTAAACATTTATTCCTTTTGGCAATTATCCTGTTCATTCATTTGGAATAGTTGAAGCAGCTGGTTGCCAGAAGGTTAGCAGTAGTGTACTAGTTTTTTTAGGTTTTTCATAGGAGTCCTTGTGGTTGTCCCCACTAATGGTATGCTTACTGACTAAGTTTTCTTTTTTATGGGGTACCAAGCTTCTGAGCCATTTTGGAATACATGATTCTGAAATAGTTGACCCTGTTACATGGATATGCTGCTATAAAGCGAATCACTTAATTACTGGAATTGTATCCACATGCTGTCTGGTCTGAATTAACTATTGCAGAATGTTTTCTGTAAATAGCTGCTCTGACTTCTTTCCCCATACACACACGTAGATAAGCAATAATCATAATACTGGGAATTTGTCCTTGCTTCACCAGCAACAATGCTGATTCATCATTTTCTTGGAAGAATATCAACACGAATTAACTTTTAAATTTAATGTTCTCCCACACCACAGAGATGGGGAAAAAATACTATTGACAGGCTTTGCCTCGTTTTCGTCCAGGATTTAAGAGAAAAAAAAAAAAAATCCAAACCAAAACAACTATGATCATGATCATAATTTCTTTTATAACTAAGTAAAGTACATCAGTGAGATTCAGTTGAAATGCTTTTTTCAAGTTAATGGTGTTCTGATATGACATCCTGGATACTAATAAGTTTAAAACACTAAAGTGCTTTGCTAACTTGGAACCCTAACTGTGAAATACTGAAATAAAACTGAGATTTCACAATCATGTTACCAGAACTTGGGATTCATATGCCTTCTCCACAAAGGAATTTTGTATTCAGAATGTTAGCATAGTGCAAAACACTGATTCTGTTTTATAGCATCGGTGTCTCTTGACATTTTCCTCAAAAATTAACTCAGCTTCCACTCCTTGACTTTTGGGGAGGTTTTTTTCACTTGCTATTTTACTTGGAAGTCAGTGGTGAGGAAACATTATCAGACTGTAGTTTTGGCAAAGTTACAACTAGGTGCTTATTCAAGCTACTTAAATTCAAAATACTTACTCAGACCAAAATCTTGAATAGTTAGCGCTACCAAGGGGAACATTAGAATACATTTCTGTCAATGTAAATGATTCTACTTTTGTCTTGAGTTTACCACATAAGAAACATCTGTTAAATATTCTGTTAATAATTGTGTGCTATGTGTTTTAACGGTTAACTTTTATCCTTAAAACAGCTCATCAGAGTTGTAACAAGCTCAATAAAAGTACAAGGAGTCTTAGCTTATGTTTGTGTCGTGCTGTTCTACTGTGGGTAAGTAAATACACACAACTGAAAAGTATTTACCATTATTTGATCAGATACGTGAAAAAAGCTTCTGTTGATACTTCTAAGAATACGTGTAAACACAGTTTATGTTCAGTATAGCATAAACGTAAAACACTTATAAACTGAAATGGAGAGTGCAGATTGGTCATCCCTAAGTACTGTTGGGGGATTATAGCCCCCAATAAGTAACTTCAGTAATGAAAATAACTAATGGAAAAATGATTGAAAGAATTTATGACAGACAAGCACCATACCTCTGCATAAAAGAGGAAATTGAATTCTAAAGAATGAAACTTCCTGTGAAAAGAATATTCAGTATGCCAACAAAAATAAACAGTTTAAGTGCTCTCAGCAGATGATGAATTCTTCTCTCTGGTAGCTAAATGCAAGGTTTCTTCGTGTTAGGAAACTGCTATATGAAAACAAAGCAAAGGCAAGGCACATCTTTCTGGGAAGGGTGGGGTCAGTAAGTAGTCTCAGTTAAGGAATATAATGTCCTATGGCAATTTGTTTTCCAAAACCGATGATTTGCAAGTATCCCTTCACTGCCAAGTGAGTTTATACTTGTGTTATCCTTAGCTTCTCACCAACTGATACGTACCTCTGAGATGCGTTTAGTTGTACTTTAAATACAGTCTAGTTTGCCTGTCTTGAGTCACTTGCTGTACGCCATATGGGGATGACCAGTTTCTAGGACAGCTGCATACTGAACTGTGTCAGTATTTGTTGTATCTCAGTACCAATTGATATTGGAGTCCTCCTAAACTTGATCATAAATAAGTGAGTGATTCAAATTGCTGCAGCGCAGAGAACCTGCCTACAGGATTGTGGGAATATCTCTTGCAGTGCCCTACCAATTTGTGTTTGTAACTGAAGGCAGCAAGAATTGGAATGGCTTCTAGGTATGGGTTCAGCAGGTACACTGGAAGAGAGGAGGGTGCTGTTTTACAATACCTTATGAAAAGAATGGGATTACTACACATTTTTTTTTATTAATAGGTAGACTCTTAAATCTAATCTGACCTTGATCTGCAAAAAAAGTAGAACTTGGTCTGGTGTGTCTAGTCCACATTAGTGTAGAGACATATCTCTTTAGCGTTGGATAACTAGGACTTTGAGATATTCCATGTCGGCTAAATAGGAAAATGTTGGCCATATTCCTCTGAACCATACTTTGATTTCTTCCCCAGCATACCACATGCTGTGCCTGTGTTCTCCCTAAAGCCAGCCCTATATAACTGAAGGCAGTAGCCCCTGATCATCACATCCAAGCTGTGGTATAGCAAGCTCAGCACTTTCTGCTCAGTGGTTTTTCCTTTTTCCCAATATATGTAATATTTCCCTACGTCTGCTATTCCACCGCTCAGATTTGGCGCTAACTCGCCTCTTTCATCTTTCAAATAATTTGTGTTCTGAACATAAATTGCAGTTTTTCAGTAGATTAGTATAGCATGGATATGTGAGAAACAATGGGATAAAATCTGAAACAGTTAATTGGGCAAAGGATTGAGACTGTAATGTGGAGGACATTGTTTTGTATTGATATTTAACAACTATAATACTGTAAGCTATACCGTTAAAGAGTCTTGTGCAGCATATGAAACCTTAGTTTTCTTTTTCTAGGATTTTGAACAGCTGCTAACTTAGATTGTTGTTAGATGTTTGAGCCTGGGGTGGACTGGCAGAAAAGAATAATGGAGAATCTCTAGAAACTCTTGCATAATTTTCCATGAGTAACTGAAACTGATACAATAAAGTGTTGATTTATGGCCTTTTCAACTTCTGATCTCGTTAACTTGGAGTCAAATCATGCTGTAAACACCTACTCTCTCAGAACAAAAGCATGTTACATAAAAAGTGTAGGAAAAACACCTCTAAAACTTAGTAAAAGTGGAGGAGAGCTTCTCAGCTCACAGAAAACAAAATCTGTCCCAATAACCTAATAAAATTGTAGAGAATCATGACTTCCAACTTGTATAAAATTATATCTTCTTTTTGGTTGCTCGGATACTAAAATGTCAGTTTTTTCTGAGTACTGAAAGTGGCCTGATCTGCTCATTTTTCCATTCCTCTGAATTTCTTCTACAAGTAAATGTATTGCATAAAATTCCCTTAAAAGTGCAGTGTACTTTGTTTTTCTGTTTGAGAAGTTCTGATTACATTAATGCAATAAGAGAAGCTGCTGCTGAAGTGTGCTTGGATCTCTATGATTAAGCAGTTAGACCTGCTCCATGGATCTGTGAATGTTCACTTCAAGTCTCCTTTTTAGTCTGTTGGTGATGTACATGATAAGATTTTCAGAGAGTGGAGAATGAATTTGGAGTCTGCATTTGGTTCACTTTTGTTACATAGGTTGATTTGCATAGAGAATAGTTATACTCATCCTACAGAGAATAGATTATTGTTTTCTTGTTGTTCGGTAGTGAGCCTTCACGTGCTTTGCCTCTGCTTTCACCTCTGGAGTAGGCATTGGTGTCTGTGTTGTGTAATACTAGTAATGGAACTTAAATTTTACAAAGCTCGTTTGAGTTGTAAATCTAAAAGCACTTGGTGGTAGATGAGACTTTCCTGTTCTTCAAATGAGAAGACACGTATAAAAGGGACTTCAGTGATTTGCTGAAGCTTGTGCTGCAAATTATAGTAATAGAAAAGGAACCTGCCATCAGTTGGACTGTGCTATGATGGTAATGCAGTGCTGCCTCTTCGGATTTGTTGAGTTTTATGGGCTGTCTTTTGTGATGTGAAAAAGGACTTTTTATCATTAGCCTGTAATTTGTGAAAGCTAGGTATCTGCTTTCTGGTGGTTCAAAGTATGCTAGTGGTCCTTGGCTGGGCCCACTTAAGGCTAGTTTTAACAGTAGTTGTTCTGTCTTCAGCTGGGATAGAGTTAATTTTATTCCTAGTAGCTGGCATAGCGCTGTCTTTTGGATTTGGTGTGAGAAGAATGTTGATAACACCCTGCTGTTATAGTTCTTGGTAAGCAGTGCTTACACCAGTCAAGGACTTTTCAGCTTCTCATGCTCTACCGATTGAGAAGGCCAGAGATGCACAAGAACCTGGGAAGGCGACATAGCCAGGACGGCTGACCCGAACTGGCCAAAGGGATATTCCATACCATAAGACATCATGTTCACTGTATAAACTAGGGGAAACCTGACTGGCAGGGGCGCACTGCTTGGGGACAGGCTGGGCATCGGTTGGTTGGTGGTGAGCAATTGTTCTGCATTTGCATCACTTGTCTTTCTAGGGGTTTTATTTCTCTCTTTTTATTATTTTCCTTTTCAGCATCATAACCATTATTATTACATTGTATTATTTTATTTCAGTTATTAAGCTGTTCTTATCTCAACCCACAAGTCTTCTCACTTTTACTCTTCCAATTCTCTCATCCATCCCGACAGGGGGGAGTGAGCAGACAGCTGGGTGGTGCTTTGTTGCTGGCTGGGGTTAAACCATGACAGTAGAGCATTTGATTTGGACTTGCACTGTTGAGGGCCATTTTTAGTTCTGCGTTTAAATATTTGATGTATTAAATGGCTGCTTTTAGGCCTTGTAGACCTTTTGTTAAACTATGATAGAACTTGATGGTTTCTCTAGATAACTTATAAAAAAAAAAAAGCATTGAATCTGAAACAAATTATTAGGAAATGGATATTACCTTTTGATCTTGCTATTAAAGGATTTAATTTGTTAGCTAATCCTTCCAAGACAGCAGTAACCATATGGAATTATTTTAATATGCTAATGCAAATATGTAAACAAATCCTTTTATTTTTTCAGGTTAATATCTCTAAAAGTTCTTAACAGTATTGTATTGCTGGGGAAATCATGTCAATATGTAAAGGAGGCAAAAATGGAGGAGAAATTATTCAATCCTGTCCTGACTGCCACCCCAGGGAAGCCAACTGGCAAACAGCAAAGCATGTTTAAATCTACCCAAGGTAAAGCTGACTGCCTTGCTTTGTTTTCTGCTGTAATGAAAACTGCTTTCAGACTAAATTTAATACTAAACCAGATGTATGACATGGTTTGCTGCATAGTAACCCTGTTGCTGGACCTTAATTGTACCATATTACAGCTGTGAACACAAGTCTGTAATGTAATAGAATTTATTGCTTTTAGTTCATGCATCTTCTTTTTGCTATAAGTACTCATCTCTCTGATAAGATCCCACCCTGTTATGTAGAGATGATAGAAACATCAGAACAGTAGCATGCTTTTGTTTGAAAGTCATAGTCACAGAATGGTTTGGGTTGGAAGGGACCTTTAAAGATCATCTAGTCCAGCCCCCTCTGCGATGTCACTACACAAATACGTAAATATTTACACATCATCTCTGGCAGTGCTGAAGTTTAATAAGGAAGCAATTTATGCATTTCTTATGGAAATTAATGTAAAACATGACACACAATAGATAAAATTACTTATAATTGTCATGAACACATGAATTTAAAAGCTTTATGAAATCCAAATAGGAATTTCAGCTGGTCTCTACTTGCTTCATTTCAAGTCTGTGCAGCATGGTTTTCTCATATGGGTCCTCAGCATTAGTGGTTAATACATAATTGGAACGGGGCATTATTATATTCCTGTGACATGTTATAGAAGGAAACAGAAGCCCTCATTGTTCCAGTCAACTGACTTGGACTGTGTATCTTCCTCTGCGAAGAGCTCAGTGAGAGCCCTAGAAAACTTAACACTGAGGCTTTTATTGTGTTCACTCAGTTGCTTGCCAAGGACTTGAAGAGCTTGAAATGTAAGGTGCTTATTAGATGTCATAGTGTCTCAGCAGCAACAGTAGAGTTAAGAATCTGTCAGTGTTTCAGTCACAAATATCTCGCCTGTGTCAAATCACATCATGCAGAAACTTGGGGCAGGTGTTTATTTTTAAATAGCTTAAATTGATAGAGTTGCTTTATCATCATGAAAGAATGTAATATGAATTGGTCTGAGTGCCTTTTGCATTTCATTATAGACAACTATCATAACGATAATGTTTTAATAAAAGATTCTAGTACTACACTTGGATATGAGACTTAATAAGCTACACTTACTTAATTTGACCCTTAAACTTACTCACAGTAAATAAATCCTGAAGACTATTTTTAGCTGAAGCAGCAGCAATTTTACCAGGTCAGTCAGCAGAGATGCTTATTTCCTTGAATAGAAAGATTTTGATTAAAAAGTAACTATCAAAAAGCTTTTGCTGATTTTGTTTAGTATAGTCTAAACTTCCATTGGTGATGAAAAAGCTCAATTTTTAACAGTCTTTCAGGGTTTTTTTAGTAGTTCTTTATTTCCTAGAAACCTCAATTTTGTGAAAGAATGATTTTTACCTTACCCAGCTTCTGTGTGTCTGCATTATTACTGCTGGGCTCTGCAATATTGATTAATCCCTGTGTCCCACTTAACCAGCTTTTTTTCAATACAAGTCTCTCAACCCATCTCTTAATAGCGTGAGGGAATTAAACTGGTCTAGTTTCTATCAGTTCAGTATGTAAGTCAATTGCCTTCGGAGTGTCCATCTCATCGTCAGAAACAGTTTTAAAATTTTGAAGGATAAAATTTCATATCTGTTCCAACAGGAATTTCCACGGATGAAAATGGATCTACATCAGTTACCAATCAACCTGTGCATCAGAAGGAGAATACACCGTCTTTACTTGTAACAAGCAATTCTGATCAATTCCTGACAACTCCTGATGGAGAAGAAAAAGATACAAGCCAAGACAGTTCAGAATTAAAACACAGGTCTTCAAAGAAAGATTTGTTGGAGATAGACAGGTTTACTATTTGTGGAAACAGAATTGACTAAGTTTTTTTTTTTTTTAAAATCAATGTGCTAAGGATACTGAGCTGTTGGGACAGCAGATGCTACCAGAATGGACAGTTGCCAAAAAGGCACATAAATATTTATTTAAAAACTTAAATTATTAATGGCAAAAAATATTAATTTCTTTCTACAAGTAACTTGGCTTGGTATCTGGTCAGGTCAAGTAAGTGATCTTTAACTTGCCTCTTGGAAAATGTTGTGGATCGTGAGTCTCTAGCTTGGTGGCAGAGCTGCAGTATCACTTTTCTGGAAAGTAGACTGGAAGAAAAGCGTAATCCTGTTCTGCATTACGAAACCATGCTTCCAGAAGATACTACTTCTCGTGAAAGTTCCTCCAGTGTAAGGATATTCCTGGAAGTGTGTGACAACTTGACCGGAAGTTTGCCTTTCCAGTTACCTGTTTTATTAAACATCTGCAAGCAGAGTTGAAACCTTGTGCTTATATCAACAAACGCATAAAGCATTGGTACATAAAACAGTAAGTCAAGATAGTTATTCTTGTAAACGAAACTCTTTTCAAGATGTATCTTGAAAATCTTATAATGAGAATAAAATTTTGCCTTCAAATGAAAGACTTACTGCATACTATTTTATCTAAATACTAAACACCAAGGAAAGATCACAGTAATGAAGGTTTCTGCTTAACTGGGCAAATATGAAGCATAATCATTTCTTGTGTTGTGTGTCCTGCAAGGCAAATTATTTATAAAATTATTTTTAAAAGCTGAGGATTTTTCGTTGCTGTAAGAAAAAATAATAAAGGGGCACTTCTATATGTTGAGGAAAGGCAGTGTTAATTGCAGCAAGCAGCTGTTCTGTTGGAACTGTATGTATGGCACTAACGCAGCAGAAAAGAGTATTACACTGCATTTTGGGTTTAACTGATAAGAAAGATGTCTGTGTATTACCTTGCCTGAGAACATGCCTATACTATGAAAGCTCACACTGACAATCAAATCAGAATTATCCATTTTAATTGATTGGTTTTATCCACACTTAAGTAGATGGACTAGATCTATAAAGGGCATTTAAGCATTGCAATGCATCTTAATTTCCTGTATGAGATGCAGTTGTGGGAGAATTGATGAAAGATGGTTTGGAATCTTCAGACCGAGAATGGAATACATTTGAGCTCAAAACTTAGGCTGGAGACTTGTATCAGAAGAGACCCTTTAGCTAATGATAAATTCTTCATATATGGTTGTTAAGAGAGCAGTAACTTCAAATACCTTTCAGATATTTTAAGTAAGCACCAGTTTCACTTTCCAAGGGAAGGTATCATAAAAGTGCTTAAAGTGCTGAACAAATGAAGACAAAATTTGCTCTTTGCTAATTTCATAATTTGTCAGAGTGGGAAAGCCAAAGTTTATTTGGTTTATGAACATGTGAAAGTTTAACGTATATGCTAATCCCTGAAGCTTGCAGGACTACAGCAATATAGCAAATGGAGGCAGTTAGACAGAGTTATCATGTATCTGAGCAGACTTGGTAGTGAGATGGCTTTGCCATACAGGTTAGCGTTGTCTGCTCCAGTGGGAACTTCTTGCTGCAATCTTTCAGCCTCTCCTCTCCCATCAAGAGCAGCTGGAGTAACAGCCAGTATCTGTGGTTACTGTTCAGGGATGAGAGTAAAAAAAAAGAGGACTTGTGCTGGAGAAAAATCTGAAATTCTTTTTTTTGAATTATTTAGCAGTTGCTAAAGGAAGCTTGGAATTGCTTTCATTTTTTTTCTGTTGAATGACATTCTGTATCAATTTTATAAGTGCATCTTGTGTGAAACTCAATAAAATTCAATTTTGTAATATTTGTTTAAAAAAGGAAAAGTACAGCGTCAACATTTCTTTTCTTAGTATTTGGAGTTGGTGAACTTGAAATGTATTTACTGTATTAAATTCCAGTTTCCATAAAGTAAGATTCTTGCAAATGTGGGACATGAATGTGCATAAGAACTGGGTTATCAGTGGCTTTACTTCTCGTTTATTTCTGTAGCAGTTGGTTATTGCCATTTGTAGGAACAAAGTATTGATGCGAAGCTACTATCAATCTTTTTTTTAAAGACAAAACCCATGTAAATCAAAAAATATTATGTCTTAAGGGAGTTGTAATTTATGTCAGTGGTTACTACAATTGGACTAGTTAAACCTACACAGCAAAGCCAAGCGTGCCTGCAGTGTAAGCTTAGGCAAATCCTGAGCACAGGACAGTGCCAATGGAAGGGAAGGTTCCAAGCCCAGATCCTCACTTGGCCTTTTTGCTTTGGGTTGAATAGTGATAACAAGAAATGTTGACTTACAGATCAAAATAATTCAGAGGTATAGTGGGGGCATTGCAAACGCAGCACTTCCTGTGGCACACTCTGGAAGTCTGGTAGGGGCCCAACTGGGCATGAAATGTCATTGTTTTCTCTTGCTCCAAGTGCTCTAATTGTTCTCGTGTTCTTGTTTGTGATTAATAGGGATTCCTTGAATATCTAATGGTGCATCTTTAATGAAAGGTCACAGCTGCTTCTCTGACCCTGGGTGGTCCTCTCAGAACTCCAGAGGTGGCTGGAGGGGAACAAACCATAAAACAAACAAACAAAAAAAACAAACAAACAAAAAAAAAAAAGAAACCAAGAAACCCAGCAAGACCAAATTTCTCATCCATAGATGCAGTTCTTAATTTAGGTTTTCTTGAAAAGCTCCCATCTTAACAGTGAAAGAGCATCAGAGGTTAAGCAGTAAATAAATTGAGTTCTTCAATTAATAAACCCCTCCAAAACTCACAATCTATACAGTTCTGATGCAAGCAGTGATATTTCAACTGAAGTCACAGTTGCCAAATTAATTCCAAAAGCATGCACTGAGTACAGTGTATATTCATAATTAGTATTATTCATTATGGGAGCATTAAGGAACAACCATGTTTTCCATAGCATTACTTAATTAATCGTTTGAAGCCTTTCAGATGTTCATCAGCGGAGCAGAATTTCCCCTCAAGCAAAGTAGTTCTATAAGCACAAGTACAGTGTTAATTTGCTTGCCTCTTAATTTAGAGTGAGTTTGTTGAAACTTTTCAACTTTGTCTTTTTTGGGTTTGTTAGTGCAAAATTTTCTATATTCTAAATGTTCATTTAGAAGTCACTTTTTGTAAGTCAGCATAGTTCCTAAGGTCACTTGTTAAAGCCGGTATTTGCCCGGTTGTGGCTGCTGCGCCAGCTCAGCGGCTGGGCTACAATTCTGCATCTGTTTGGTGGTGGTGAGCAAGGATGGATGTGATTTAATTATAGCACAAACGTAATCAAAGTCTGTGAAACTCCTGAAACATTGCAACATTTTGTCTTACAAACTGGGCTACTCCATTGTGAGTAAACGTGGAGTCGTACCAGCTGTCAGCCTTGGGTAATCGTGGCTTCAGAAATGCTCTTCACAATTGCTAAACAAAGTTTGCTCTTGAAACTTCCTCAGAGTAATTGCTCTTTCTCAGAAATTTGGGATACGTTACTTTTGTTGACTACCAGGAAGCGAAGAGTTTTGTGTGGGTACTGAGCAGCTAGCAAAGGGGCTGTGGCACACACTGGGAAAGCGGTGCAATGAGACTATCTCAAGGCCTGTGTATAGTGGTATGAGATGCTTAGACTGTGAAGGCTGTCAGAAACACCAAATGTGTCATTTCTGTATGTCTCCTTCTCTATGAGAACAGGATCTTTTCATCAGCCGTAGCAACTAAGCCAGAGCTTAGCTAGACTGAGGACTTTGGTACTTCTTATACTCTGATTTAGATTAAAACGCTGCCAACAGAGGAGTTGTAAAGAGGGCTCATGAATGTATCGCACCAAAGAATGATCTTTAGTAAGCTCGCATCTCTCATAGCAGGAAAATGCAAAATAGGTTTTAAAAATATTTCTCCATTTTGACCAAAACACAATTATGTTTGTGATGAAATAAACTCAGATTTTAAACTGTGCCCACCTGTACCTCCCCATCTTCCATTCATTGCTACTTTGTAGGAGGGTAGCGCTGCCAAGCGGAGCTGAGGTCTCACGTTTAATTGGAGGCAGTTCTGTCTGGCAGCCGAACTGGGGGGGAAGCATTGAGCATCCGGGGGGAGAGAGAGAGAGAGAGAGAGAGAGGAGGTGACCCTGTGAGCACGCAGGTGCAAGTTGCAGCAGCACCACCTTGGGTTCCAAGATTTTAGGGTGACTTTGGTGCGGTTATATCGTAAACTTTGCTAAATAAATCCTGTATTGAATATGCAAACACTGCATGTTTCTGTGTATGTTGACTACTTTGACTGTCAGAGTATATTCCTGTGATGGCCAGAGCTGACAGACACTTGTATCTGCTGTTCCTGGTTGAAAATAAATTTACATACCTAGGTAGTTCCGGAATCACTTCTTTGATGCTGGCAGTTTAAATAGGTAATTCAGAGAAGTGGAATTGTGGATTCTTGGGAAATGATGCCTCTGACTTACTGAGAAGTGTGGCAATGAACCTTAAAATCCAGCACTGGACAGCACATCGTTAGGCTCAGTATGCTAAATGAGAACGGAAAGGCATTTGAGTCAGTGCTAGCAAGTACAATCCTGGTGACAGGACTGACTGTCAGTCCAAAATTTTGCTGCGGATTTGGTTTGAGCTTGACATTCTTGTGTAAAGGCAGCAATATAGCCATCAGCCAACTTCTTTCTATAGCCAAGGCAGCAGGTGCCATGCTAAACTTCTCTCTTCTGGAACCAGTTCTTGAAGTATTACGTGTACACGTATCGAACCTCGAAGCTATGGGACCTGTTTTCAGGTCAGTTAATATTTTAGGCCCTTCGGACTCCTGCAAAGACATAGCTGCATAGCAATGAATCTTGCATTGAGGCCTGGCACTAGCTACTGATTTGAGCCCATGTCCTTAGTACAGTACCAGAGAACCCATTTGGCTGATCTAAAAATTACTGTAGTCCCTTGAAATTACTTCAACATTGGAGGAGAGTGAATTCTGCTCCATCTGAAGCAATGGTTTATGGTGCCTGTTCTGCCATTTAGTGACCACGTGCTCTTTCGCCTCCATGGGGGCAGAGGTAAATTCTCTAGCTAGTTTTTGTGCTAGACCCTTATTTCTTAAAAGCAAGGACCAAAGCCCCAGTGTATATTTAATAAATGATCTTTACAGTAGATGTTCTGCTAATGGCATCAGAGTCATTTTGTGGAATTGATTTACCTGCTTTGTACATCTTAGGTTCAAAATGGAAAATTGTGTGAGGTAATTCTCAGCTTTTAATTCTTTTATTGCTGTTTGTTTAATTGATTTGGCAAGTCTAGGTTCCAAAACATTAAAATTTCGAGTAGTCCCAATTTTCAGTAATGTGGATTTTTGTCCCAAGGGGCCTGAGGGGGGTAGGTGCGCTAAGTTCTTGATAGGCTAACCGAACTGCAGACCCTCAGAAACAAAACCACAAGCTCCGTAGTTTCACATCACCACTGTAAGGAGCAAGATAACCTGGTTTCTCTCTGCTGTGAGCAGCCCATGCCAGCAGGAAGAGTGCTGCAAGAGACCAGTACGCGGTGTGCTCAGTTTGCAGGTCTCACAGTTTGCCTGTAAATTCTCCTTAGAGTTTAAACACCAAGGAAACAGTGTTCTCCTTGCTGTCATTTTGGATACATCAAATTTTCATTGGTTATTCTAGTGTTCATCCAGGCCATAGTCTGCAGGTTTGTTTTTTTTTAAGACAAAAGACTGAATAAATCTTGTCTGTAGAGGAAAATATTCTCAATGGAATTTAAGAAGGGAAAGGCTCTTGGACTATTAAAAAATGTCATCATCTTATTTTTATAGTAATTACATTTTCTTCCTCTAAAGATAATTGCTGGCTTTGGGTTGGTCATAATATTCCAAGTAGCTGTGGCAGCCCGTGGTGAATAGTGAGACGGGTATCAAACCGTCAGGGTTATGATTTCACTATACGAGTACGACAACACCTGGTAACCTTCAAACACAACCCTGCAATGGCTGTAAAAGCCACATAAAACCTGTTAATTCTGTTTAGCATATTGTGGAGCATTTGAAAGTCTTTCCTAGTGTCTCGAGAAATTATTCAGGATAATGTTTTTCACAGAAAAAAATAAACAGGGATTTTCTCCTGCCCATCGTGAGGTAATGCTCAGCAAAGTGGGGCTTCTAATGCCTCTGTCATTTACATGGTTGCTAATGATCTACAAAGAATATAGATACACAGTTTTATTTATTTTTTTAAAAAGGAAGGAGGGAGGGGGCTGATAAATAACTTCAACCAGTGGGAAAAAAATGAAATGTTTGCAAATAGCCTCTGCAAGTGTAGAACTTCATCAATGAAGTGTAACAGGAGGAATAACGTGCATTTGGGTGCACGTTTCCAGAGACACATTTGTGTACGTTTACGTGGTAGGGAGAAAGTAGGGGCAAGTCTTTTTTCATTGTCATCCCACACTCCTAACCCATGCTGTTTAGACACTTTGACTGTCAGCCTCGCCCCTTCAAATCAACAGAACAAAATTCAGCTGTAAGGCTGGCTCCTGAGTGCTGTTGTTCCCCCAGCTGGATACCAGGTCCTCAGAGCATATAGTGGCCCCTGCAAAGGTACGTGCTCAGGACCTGGGGAAGGTCTGTCTCTGAGCAGCGTTTTGAGATACCAGACAAGAAGCCCTCGTAGAGCAAGATCCGAGTATGCATGTAAACCCCTTCCTTCATGGGCTGGTGTAATCCTGCCTTGCTGAGCTGGGGGGTAGGGGGACCTGGCTATGGGCACTTTGTAAGAGCAGATATTTCCTCTCTTTTGTTACGCTGCTCGGGATTTGGCCAGGTATAGTTTCCCTCTGCTGATGGGTGCCAAGGTGAGGCTATGGCCTGATGTCAACTCTGTCAGGCTCTCCTGGACATACAGAGAGCAGAAAACGGAGGCCTTTCTCAAAGCCCCCTTTGTAACCGTAAATAATGCACCTTTGTATCATGGTATGGAAGTTTCCTACTTGACCTCATGTTGTAATAAGGAAACGCTACATTTGCACCTGGCGAAAATCATAGAATCGTTTAGGTTGGAAAAGACCTTTGAGATCATCAAGTCCAACCGAATCATTTAGAAAGACTTCTCTGGCATCTCATAGCTGACAGCTGAGCACCCGGGGGGGGTGTGTGTGTGTGTGTGTGTGACAGATGGTGCTGTGGTGGTGGTGATGGTGTGATTTGACTGGCATGGGAACGTGGTGGACAGGCTTTGTTCCGCTTGCCCCATATAAAATGGGGTGGGTTTGCGTGGGGACATGTAACAGCCTGGCGTACGCTGTGGGAGATGGGGGTAAGAACATCTGAGCTCTGGCCAGCGCCTGGTGGAAGGCAAAGGAGGCATTTGTAAGTTGTCCTACAAGTACAGCAGCTCCAGCCCTTCCACTAACTGGGCCTTCTTAAGCTACATAGGCCTTACGTACACAGAACAGTCACGGCTTTTAAAGAATCAGGGAAGGCAATCCAGTACACCAGGCTAGAACAGCTGGAGTATTTTGGGAGGCCACTGCTGTAATTTGGATCTTTCTGGATTTGTTCTGCTGTCGTTTCCTCCATTGTCCCTCTGTGTTGGTGCTCATCACGTAGTCCGGCATTGGTGGCCGGGTTCCCTGCCGCGAGAGCAGTGGAGGGCAGCTGGGTGCCAGGGCTGAGGTTTGTCCCCCGAGCTGTTCAGCTGGTTTCTGCCTGTCTTGTTCCAGTGCTCACTGCTGCGCTCGCTTGTTTTACTTGTCTTATGTTTTTTAACCTTGTTATTCAAGCCTGTTTTGTAGTATCAGAAGCTAGATAGAGCTACTTATTCTAGCTCAGGTCCTGTCCAATGCAGCATCCAATTCATCTACCTCCTGGTAGACATTTGCTTACATCTTCCTCAATCCTAAATGACAGAGATTCCACAACTGTCTTGAACAGTAAATATGTACACTGCCAATGCTGTTATTACCTGTAGAAAGCTTCCTACTGTCTATTTTAAGTCTTCCTTACTGAAATTTAACCCCCCCTACTTTTTGTCCATCCTGGGCATGGAGAATAAATCTCACACTTTCCTCCCTCTCTTTCTTTTCCTCTTACATCCTTGGCAGCTGAGACTGCTTTGTGTTTCCCTTCGGGCTCCTTTGCTAAACCACCCAATGAGTTCAGCTTCTCTTTGTGCAGATAGCTTGTCCCGGGCTCGTCCTGGGCACAGAACTCCAGCTGATGCCGTCCCTCCCGGCTGAGCTGAGCCTGAGGATTGCATCAGCCAGATCTTAGTTGCCGTACCCTGGTGTGGGATTTACCTCTTAAAAATAGGATGCCGCTTCTGACCCAGGGGAGTGTGAAAGCACTGCGAGGTCTACATGCCTTCTATGGAACTGCCTCATTCTTCCCAAGCCTGCACTTGTGCTGCAGTGCAGTGCTGCTAAAATCTAAAAATCCTGTATTAGAGCGGCTTCAGTTTAAGGTTTTTTTCCCATCTGTTTCTGTGGTTAGTCGAGTTTGTTTTGAACTCCTGTTGTGTAGTGTATTCACAGCCCTTCCTTTACCTTTCTGGCACCGGCACAACACTACTGATTAAAAACACTGAATGGCAATGGAGCATGAAGAAACCTCTGCAGCATCTTGCCTCTGTGTGATGATGAGCTAGTGATAAATATTCTCCAAGCAGGATTTCCCAACAAGCTCTGTCAACTGCTCCAAGCAATTTTAATCTGCACTATGTTTCCTTAGTTTGAGAATATCATGTGAGAGAGTATCAAAAGCCTCATGAAAATCAACACATGGGGTATCTGCTGTTTCTCACCTTATGGTGTATTACACTGTTGAAGGGAAATGCACTGGTTTGAAACGATCTGACAAATTTATGCTGGCTTTCATTCATCACCATGCTACTCTTCAAGCACTAAAAAGAACAAAACCTATATCTGATTACTTGCCCAGAAAAATTCTGGAAGACTGCAGTTGGTTTGATCTGTCGTTTCCTTTTTTCCTGTCCTTCACTGGCTCAGGCAGAAGGAGCAGCGTGCAGCTCGGGCAGTATGCAGGCATCCAAAACATTCAGTGGAGGGATTCCCCAACATGCCTTCCCATCCTTCCCTCAGATTTACAGTAAGGTCCTAATTCCTTCTGGTCCTTAGACTTCAGACCAGATCGAGCTATTACTGCTTGCCAATGGGTTCCTGTTATTCTTTTCCTCCCTTACTTAAAGCCTTACTTAAATCTTACTTAAAGCCTCCCCATCCTAGAAAACTGACGGGCAAAGAGATTTTCCTCGTCAAGAGGATTCCCATCTTCCTCAGTTCATGCAACCTCACCCCATGGCTGAGGGTGACAAAGCCATCTTGGAAACATTATCCGTGCGCTTGTCTCCAGGAAGCATTTGGCTCCACCTAATCCTCAAACAGAAGGATTAGGATTCACAAGTCTAGAGCAACATTGCCACTACTTTCTCTCCTGTCTGAGGCTTTCCTGAAAGTATCCTAGTTGAGCAGCCAAGGCCACTTGGTGACTCTTGGCTGAGTCTGTGCCTCTCCAGCACCTTTGAGGCTTGGGTGCCAGCAGACACTCCATCTCCTGGGCAGGAACCCTTCTGTCACGCCCAGCTGAAAGCCGCCGGTCCCTGGTGCTTTTCCCTTGCAGTGGTGACTGTCAAACTTGGGGGTTAGACAAGGCATTTGTCATTTTCTGCAACAAAGAGCGAATACTTGCTTGCGAGCAGGATATTGGAGCAGCAATTCAAACCATCTTTAATCCGGTGGCTACCAGTTAAGAGCAGAAGCAGAGGAAGCCTGCAATATGTTCATTTCCTTACCCTAGCAGATAGAAAGAGCAATAAATCACTTTCTTCATAACAATATTTTTAGTGGAAGACAGTTACCATACCTCTTCTTGATCATCTTTTTTTCTAGGCTAAAGTAGTTTAATGTTCTTTCCTCTAGACTCTCCATAATTTGTCTGCATCTTTGAAGTGTCGTCCCCAAGAGTGGAAGCAGTCCTCCTGTCAAGGCTTCACTGGGAACAAAAGTGACAGAATATAGTGATTTCCCTTCCATGTTATGCTCCTATTAATGGACCTTATAGTTGATAAAGCAAATATTTAATCAAGTTGCCTCTGTCAGCATAAACTTTGGACATTTCCCATGTAGCGGCACGCCCAACAGCACTAAGTCTGGGCTAGACTGTAAAAGGATTTAGGTGCTAATGAATTTTATTTGGAAAACTGATCTTTTGCATATTCTGTTGAGACTGTCACTTCTCTTTATTAAGGTGTAATAGCCATAAATATGGATTAATGATTTTGCTTTTGGACCCCGACGCCTTGATTACAGATAATCAAGTCACTCTTTTTCAAGACCTGAAGCAGGCAATTAAGATGCAAGATGGGCTCCACTTACAATGTCACTGTCTTGACATGAAATCCTAGATGGAGCACTGTGAAGGGGAGACGAAAGGTGCGAGTTTGCCTGATTTCCTTTGCACTTCAATAATCTTTACATTTACACTTCCAGTGAGGTGTCAAAGATTTAGATGTTGTATTTTTGGATGAGAATTGAAATAAAATACTTCAGGCAAGAAGTCTCTGAGCCTGTACTCTCAGCGGAATGCCAGCAGACCACAAAGAATCAGACACATACTTCACCCTGACAGCTTTCCTGTGCAATGAATGTATTTTATATAGTGCTAATTTAGTGGAAAGACCCCACTCTTGTCTATAACATCTAATGAAAAAACTGAAGTCAAATACTTGTTTAAAAAACAAGACAAAACCAAAAAGCCCTCAAAACCCACCCCACACCGTCTTTTCAAGGCAAACAGCAGCAATTTCCAGGGCATTGCAGTTTACATGGATCTTCAAAATGATGTGGGGCAGCTCCTCGGTTCTAGCTGACTTTTCCTAATTAACACAAATTCAATTAGTATTTCCTAGGTTGTAAATTGAAAGCACCAATATAGCTTGCCCTTCAGTGCAGTAGCATTTAAAGCTACCTTTAATCTGAAGTAATTAATTAGGAAATATACTATAGTTCCCCCTAGGCAACTCCCCTAGCAAACAACTGGCACTACTTAAAAGCTTGTGTCTGCTTGAAAGTGATATATGTATCAAAACATATACCCTAAATTCTACAATAGCTTTCACTTAAGCCACCATCCTTTCTGCTTTTGGAAATGTGCAATAAATCCCTGTGCAAATACAATACCATGCTTTCACATTTCAGCCAATAATCTCACAAACACTAAATCTCAATTAAGCTGCACAGCAGCACGTTCTCCCGCAGTGGGATGCAAAAGACTATTTCTGCTTAAGAAATTCATGAAACGAAGCACAGGGAATCTAGCTCGCTGACCCAAAATCCCTCTCAGAGTAAGGAGCAGGGCCAGAAGGACCTATAGCGCAGGTCCATCCTAGAGAGTAGCACCTCCCTGAAGTAAAGGAAACTGTTTGTTTTCATAGAATCATAGAATGTTTTGGGTTGGAAGGGACCCCTAGAGGTCATCTAGTCCAACCCCCCTGCAGTGAGCAGGGACACCGCTAACTAGATCAGGTTGCTCAGAGCCCCGTCCAACCTGGTCTTGAATGTTTCCAGGGTTGGGGCCTCCACTACCTCTCAGGGCAACCTGTTCCAGTGTTTCACTACCCTGTCATGTTTTACTGTCATTGTGTTGGGCTTCATCAAGGGAATGTGCAAGGGTATTTCAAGCCTAGGCCTCAGGATTATTTGCTCTCCATGGATATAAAATTCTGAGCAGGTTCACCCCTGTCTGAAGCACCATGATTGATACACACCATGAGATTTAAAACCCAAAAAGGTGTGGATACCACTTTTTTTCTTGGACCTTCAGGACATCTTTTTTTATTTTATTGTTCTTTTGGAAGCTTTTTTTTTGTAACCCTAAGAGCTGCAGGCTTTTTCTCTAAAATAAAGACATAAATTGCAGATTGTCTTACAATCAGAAGACCCCAGGAGTTCCAGCCTTAGGAAATACAGCAAGTGTGAGTATTGTGAGACTGGCAGGACTGCAGTGCAAAAATGAGGCTTGCCACCTTAACTAAATGGTTTTGCCCAGAGTGAAATGCTCCTCTATTGCAGAGAACCCACAGAAGAAGTTTTGCATCATATTACCATATAATTATAGGGGCTTATTAAGAGCAATCATAGTAAGAACTGAACAACTCCTAATTCCCATCTCTGTCACGAGCGCAGCAGCGAGTATTGCCTCAGCCGTGTGTGCAGCTTCGTTTCAAGGCAGCAATTAGAACCGGCCCTTTTATGAGCAGGGCTGGCTGATATTTGGCGTGCAGAATGGTTTACTTTGACTGAAAGGTTGTCACAAGCTTTTATGTTTACCATCATATACAGCTTTCTATAGCTAATAATAATCTGATAATGCAGTGAAGAATTTTTCTCTTTCCTTCTTTGATGTATATCCAGGAATTCTTAAATCTAAATCTCTTTCATTAAAGAATGTATCTTCCTCTTTCTTGAACCTCATGATTTTTACCGTGTTCTCAAATGGTACAGTTAGAGGTGAGAAGGCAGGCCTTCTCCAGCTGTGATGTACCATTGGGCCAAATTTAGTATGGCAGCCTAAAAAGCATTGTACTGCTTTGGTGAGGTAAAGTATACATTAATCCTATCTACCAGTTAAGTTCTGATTGTGGCAGCTACTGGAGCTCCTCAGTTCATCTGGGAGAAGTGTTGTTGGCTGTAGTAGAAAGCTAACAGTAGAATTCAGGTTGGGTAAGTATTGAAAAAACATCTTTTCTCTGTTTTCATTCCATTCGAGCAACATCCTCCAAAACACATTGATCTGTATGTCTGTTGCCCATGCTGGCCTAGAAACTGTTCTTAGAAATGTAATGAAATTCAGCACCAGTCATATGCATGGAGGATGTGCTCAGAATGCATTTCCCTCACTAGCAGGAGCGTTTGTTATTTGGTAACTACAACTGTACTGAGTCAAGGCCAACCATTGTGCTACAGATGGTCATCACTCTGTAGACAGCTGAAGATAGTACCTGATGATGTTGAAATGTGATTTGAGCAAGTACCATTTGTTTCTAGCAGTATTCACCTGCAGAAGTTGAGTGAGAGCATGAAAATAAAACAACATAGAAGTGTTTCTTGTGCTAAACAAGGCAGTTTTCATCTGTTCATTACTCTATTGAAAAATAAGTCGAAAGTATCTAACTCAGCTTCAGGTTGGAGTTTTGATAGGCCAGTTCTCTTCAACTAACTCTTTGATTAGGTTGTAGTTCAAATTTATTTGTTTTCAAGAAAAATCACAAAGTACAAATCAAACACTTCTGTTTCAAAATCCAAACATAATACACCAGGATGGTTCTAGCATGTAAAACTGATCAAAGGTTTAGTAACATTGCTTGAAACAAACGTTGTTTGTCCAGTATTCCTCAATGCAAACACACCAAATGCTCCATTAATTTCAGAGGGCTCTATTCTTCATGATAGTGCACTGACAAGCCCTAGAGCAGCAGAGGTCATTGTGCAAATTTCATATGGGAATTGCTTCACAACTCCACAGGTTTCGCTCTGGATTGCTGCACAACTGAACCAAGACACTGAAAGATCAGAAAGGTCTTTCAGACTGAAAGGATGAAACTGAGCATGGATGCATCTTGAAGGCAATCCTGCTTGTCAGCAAAGACTCGGGCGTTGTTTAGCGGAGCCTGAGGAATATCAAACAGGACGGCGTTTCCTTTCTAACATCTCATTGGCCTTGCAGCCAACATCCTGGCCCAGAGCCCTGTCTTCATAGACTTTCTTTTTGGGTCCTGCTACACGTGCTTTTGCAGCTTTACCTATAGCAGTCCCTTCTGAGCTGTTTTTCCTTCTCTTGTCCTCATACCCACTTAAGCAATACCCAAGTGAACTTAGTGGCTTAGCCTTGCCCTTAATGAGATTCATAGAGGGCTTCCTCTTTAAACAGATACCACTTCTGAAAACACATCAACTTTACTATAGCAGTCCTTTTCCCTTGTTGGGTATGGTTTAAATGGGGTGAATCCTGGTAACTGATGGAAAGAAATGAGTTTGAGTTAAGCTGCCGAGGCTTGCTGTGGGGCTTCACACACACTTCCCTTCCTAAACCGTGACCCTCCTTTTAACATCCAGCCCCTCAACTCAGTGTGTTTCTTTCCTGTTACAAGGCCCTCCTAACACCTGAATAATCACATTTAACCTAATGGTGGCTTAATTAACCCAGTGGTTCCCACTGTGGGTTTACATGAGAGCTAACTATGTCAGAAAGCAAGGATCAGCAGAGAAAAGGATCGTGGTGCCTGCACATACCAACAGCAGCTGCCTTTCCAAAGATGACCCTGTTTCACTGGCAATAGCGAAGAGATGGAGATAAATGCAACTGTGAATTAGTGCACAAACTTGGTCATCAAGAATTTCTCATTTCCAGTCACTTAGGATTCCTTTTTCCAGAACATCTGGTGTTGATACAAATAATCTCTCCCTCTTCGATCTTCCCATTTTTTTACTGCTTATTTCTCTCTCACACAATTAGTGCAAGTTGTTTGTGCCCCTTTATGGCCACCGTATGTTGGAAACCTGAACTCTGCAGGGAGACTCAGTCAGCGCTGCACAAGCTGTTGCGGTGTCTGAACGGAGCTGCTGGAGCTCTGCCAGGGGAGGCTGCTCTGGACCCATCCTGCTGGATTTGTTGCTCTCTGTTTCCCAGACCCTGTAATATTCCTGATAGGTCTAATGACCAGGGGAGACGCTTGCACACACACGAGCAAGAGGTAGTTCATATAATCCCCACAGATTTTCAACAACTGAGAGAGCGAGCTGGAATCTGGTATCTGGGAAGGACTCCAGGGAGAAATTTTCCAGATTTATGTGCTGCTCTGTCCAGTTGTTGTTTGATGTCCAGCTCAGAAATATAAACCACTCTTGCCTCCAAAAAGTCTTTTGATGAATATCTGAGAGCTATTTCTAGTAGGATCACTATTTCCTCTGAGGTTTCTATTTAAAAAAAAAAAAAGCAAGTTACTCAGAAAACAAAGTAAACCTCTTGTATGTTATTTTGACAAGAAGCCCAGACAATTCCCAGTGTTTTGGTACATATTCTGTCCTGAAAAAAACTTGATTCTTTGCATCTGGGATGTATAATTTTCTCCCAGGTAACTTGTCTGTTTTCAAGCTACTGTTGCCCTACAGGTGATTTCAGTGTAACTCCGCACAGCTACAACCATCTGAACAAGAGTCTTGGCTCCCTTCAAGCAACAGGCACTGTAGCCCCGCACAGGCAAAGGCTGCACAAGCTCCAGCTGTCACTTAGATGCTTGACAAAGGTACAGGTGGAGCACTGGGATGACAATTTTGGGATGTCAGATATCACTTCGTGTGGATCTTCTTTATGAGGAGTGCTGGCGAATGAAGGGTAGCCCAATTCGGCAGCGTAACAGCCGCATTGACACTGCTTCATTCAGTGACTTTGCTTAGAGGCGTCCTTACTTTGGCTATTACTTTGGAATAGGCTTGGAGGGGCTGGTCCCATTGTATGAAAAAATGCTGTGTAGAACACAATTGTATAAAAAGAAAGGGTTGCTTTGATTTTGGGAGCTCTCCCTGACCAATGAACGCCATAGGGAAGGCAATATCACCCTTTATGGGTAATAGAGGGATGTCGAGTGATCGTCACAGTATGATACGGACTACCACATTGAGTGGAAGTATCACATGAGTGCAAATAGAACTCAAATTTCTCCAGTCAACCAAATTGCAGGTACAGAGAAAGAAATTGTCATAGAGGATGAGATGCCAAATAGTTCAAATCTTATTTTTTATTTCTCCTGGAATAAGTATAACTGGGTTCATCCAGAAAATACTGAGAGAATGCTCCAGGCTGAACAAAAATATCTCTATTTCTCTGCAACTGGAAATGAAAAGAACTGATTTTTTTTTATGCCTTCAGGGTTCACGCTGCTCCAAACCACAGGAGGGAGGATTTCATCTCCCCCCCCTTTAAGCTGACTACAGACTGGACTGTGAACATCACGAACACTGAAAGCAAGCCTCTGTTGCAGCATGATTCAGCTGCCAGCTTGAGGATGGACAATTTCTTTCTTCCAAACATGTAATGGGAGAGGTTTCAGCATTGTCATTTTCTTGGGGAAGAAATTCTTCCTGCTCAGGAAGAATTATTGTGGAATTGCGTGAGTGACACTTAGTCCTTTTTTTTTTTTTTCCTTTTCAACATTGTTATTTCTGTGCCTCTAAGCAGCTTTGCACTGTGAATCACATCTATTTTGAAACCTAGCGACTAAGTTTTGTATGAATACCGCTTACAGAACCTGAATCCTTATCAGCAAGACTTAAATCCCATTAGTATTGCATTTTGCATAAAATATTCAAAATGAATTATATATATTCTTAGGGCAAAGGAGGAGTAAATTAGTAAATAGGAAAAAGAAAGAATTTTATGGAGGAAAGCATGGCCTGAAGTGTGTATCTAAGACTTGGGAAGTTGCACATAATGAATAGGTAAGTGTGCTATTGAATTTGGATATTTTCTGTAGGTGGATGATGGAAATTGCGCAGCACTGGTGTGTAAATAATGCACACACACTTAGTAACTCTGACCCATTGCTTCTGAACCAGGAGAAAGTGCCAGGAAGAGCCTGACAATGATGCTCAAAATAAGTCTCTAAGCCACATGAACACGTACAGCTCCCAGCAGCCATTACAAAGGCAGACTGACAATTTGGGAATTGTACTTTGATGATTCCTTCTCCCCTCCTGCCCTCATTCACCAAAAGGGGGTTTTTGCAGCTATATGGATAGGGGCTTCCAATGCATGACTTGTTCAATACTGAACTTTTCAGTTGCAGAGTGTAAATCCACGTAAAATATGTGTCCTGTTTATGTGCTGCTGAAAACAAGTACATACACGGTCTAATTTGTTTATAAAATCTCAGCGATGGACATGTGCTGTAGATGAATCTAAAAGAACAGCTGGCTCAAGCTAGATGCCGTGAATTGGAAATCCTAATTAATGTTTTTCTAAAGGCTGTATCTCATACTGAAATTCACCCCAGGACTATGGAGAAAAAAAATATTCACAGCAAGAGACCAAGCATTGCAAGTGTCTGTATGCTACTGAAACCTTCACTCAGAAGCAGCACAAATTTACCCTGAGCTCTTCCTCTGCTTCCACATCCCTAAATGGCTCTTTGCAACAGATCACAGTGTTTGTGTTTGGGGCAAAATGATCGTAAATACAGAAGACAGTAGGCAATTAGTTTTTCTATATCCTGATATCTTATCTACTGCCTTTCTGCTCTGGCAATTGCAGTGGTCTTGGAGGAAGCCCCAGGTAACCCTCCCTGGTGGGAGCATGAAGAACTGTGCCTTCTCAAAGTGGGGTCACATGCTGGGGAGTCTTTTTTCAGACCCTCCCAGAACGTTTTGGCAAGTAAAAGTAACCAAGTCTTCCGAAATCTGGAGAAAATAACCCTTCTGCATATTTTTCCAATTACAGAGGACAAGAAAACTCCATTTGCCTTGTCTTTGATCTCCACAGATTAACTAGGGGGGCTTAGTTGAAGGCCTGGGTCTTCCTCCAGTTGACAGCAGTGTTCTGGTCTTTATTTCAGCCTCCAGCCTCCGAGGCACCAGGACTCATGCTGACCTGGCAAACCTCTCCCAAATAAAATAAAGCCGTGGCTTTGGTAACCTCCCATTAGGCTTTTTATTGCCTCACTGGCAAATTGTCCCTTCCCTGCTGTTTGTTGAGAGAGCTTCAACAGCCTTTTTCTTACTGCGTGTTTGTAAGACCGATGGAAGATCTTTCCACAGTGCAGAAACCTGAGTTCTGTCCCTGTCTGAAATGCTGTCTAACAAAATTGATTAAGGATTTAAATCTTCCAGCAAGCATCTCAAATAGTTGTGATATTCATGTTTGAAGGTGATGTATGTTCTGTTCTGAACACGGAAAACCAGCTCCCGTCCAGGGCATTCAGAATGGATAAACAAGTTGTCATGCATAATCTTAATGGTGAAAATAACTTTGTGTGGATGACAGAATGAGGATAAATGCATTTAATATGAAATCCTGTTTTATACATGGACACATAGGCTGTATTTCTCATACACGATAGCGTAATTTCTAAAGCACTTTTAACGTTTTTATAGCTCCAGTTCTGCTCAAAATAGAATTCACCAGACTGCGTGGACACTCTCCCCCTTCCTTTAAGTGGCTTAACACATGGGCAGAACAGGCCACTGCTGAAGACAGAAGCCTGGCAGGGACAGCAAAAACCCTACAAGGGGCAGCTGCTGCCTCCTTTGCCTGCAAGAAGGGGAAGTGCTGCTCCTGGTGAGGGTTTTGGCTGTGCGGGGCAGGGCTGCTCCGGCGGCAGGGCAGAGGCAGCTCTGCCTCCCGTTCTTCAGAGGGAGCTGTGCCCGGGAGGTGTTCCCAGCTAAGGAACAGAAATTCAGCTTTGTCTGCGCCGTTATGAAGACTTGAAGTGGCCTTGCCCCATCCTGGCCCGTGTGAATTTAACCTCCGTGCGGGATGCGAGCCTGTGTTTGTAACGCGGCACTGATCTCAGTTGAGCTCCTCCAGTGCTGTGGGGGAGCAAATAAAAGCATGAAACGGTGGCCAATATGTATTTGGAGTCTTCTGCCCTGATGTCAATGGCCACAATAGCTGCACAGTGTCATGCTGAAGGCAGGCTTTCTCTCAACCAAAATACAACAAAAGGAAAAAGCTCTCAATGATGCTGATGCTGTAATTTAATTCCTAATGGGTATGCTACTATCTGAAACAAAAGCTCAGCACTGCCAGAGGGCTCTTGCATGGGTATGAATAATATAAAAAAGTATTCAAAAGCGATTCTTCCTTTGCAAGCTGATCCCATGGTGTATTTACCTAAGCCATTCTCTTCTGGGGGTAGCTTGGTGACACACTTCAAGCATAAGAATCACTAAACTAGATTTAGTCATGCATACTTGAGTCACAGTCTGGTGTTACTTAATTTAGTACAGGCCATTAAATATTTTTACCTCTGTATTAGGGTCAGGACAGGAGAACTAATCAAGTGAGATTCACTGAGGCTTTATATGTCATACAAAGTACTCAAGCTAATCTTCCGCACTCAAACTTACTCCCCACCACGTGTGACCGAGACAGAAAAACAGGGAGGCCACGTATTTCATGTAAATACACATATATTTACTTGTGAGTTTGGTGAGACTAGTGTGCATGTGTGCAAGGGCAATATCAAACTTAAAACCATCTTCATGCAAAAGCAAAGCCTTTCAAGGTGAGAGTAAAGATGTTCAAGGTGACAGCCAGAGCAGAGGCGCAGAATCCCTAGCCTGGTCTGACCTGAAGGTGTTTTGTTGGTACAGATACACCAAGGATGCGCTGCAGTGGCACAAAATACTGCTTACTTCAGCGCGGCTACCTTGACACAGGATTTGTTCACTGGGGTTTCAAAGCACAAGATTTATTAATATATTAAGAGATAGTTACACTGGCGGAAATATCCTTGCTACACAGAGGCCTGAAGTAAAAAGACACATTTGGCACAACCATATTAGAAATCTTAATCTATTTAGCCTCTTTAGTATTCATCTTGTTAAACATGTACAGCACTAAATAAATTGGTGCTACTTAAATATTTATCAGACATCTCTCTGCATGTTTAAATAGCAAGCAGGCAGCCAGTCATAAACATCAACAGGTTTTTTTTACCATCCCTCGAGGGTCATCTACATTTCTTCTTTTCTCCTCAAAGGCTCAGCATCACATCCAGCCCCCCGGTGCCAGCAGGCAGGGAGAGGCTGGGCAGGGTCGGGCAGGCTGTGCGGGAGCGGGCCGGGAGGCTGGGATGGAGTGATGGGTTACCCCCTGCTGTGCATGGCACTGAGCAGGCATTTTGGCGCATTTTTATTTGGAACGAGTTTTGTTTACCCCCCTGATTCCAAATCTCACTGCGGCTTCAAGCTGTTGTAGTATTATAACCTTTTGTTGCAAATAAGCTTTAAAAAACTGGTTTGCATTGTTGCCAGAAAGCTTAAAAGCAGAAAGGGAAGAAATCAACTACTTTAATATGAATTACAAAATCATAGCAACAACTATTAATGCAGACTTGTCCCATGTTCCCTTTCCACTGGTGACTTGGGTACATTTTAACAGTGCAAAAGTTTGTGCCAGGTACACACAGGGAATTGTAGTTAGAATTTGTTTCCAGCCACGTTTCACACAGCACTGGTACCAGCCAAGCACAAACACATGAATGCTAGAGGAGGAAATTGAAGGAAGGGGTCCTGACAACAGCACGCTACAGATCTGGGTTCTGATACCAAGAGTGTAAAAGTCCTACAGATTCAGTGGGTTCATCACCGTTAGTTTCAACTAGCATGAGTGATGACAGGGCCAGATACACAGCCATTTATATTCTGCTCTTCAACAGCATCTTCCCCCTGAGGAGCCACGCACTTCACAAACATCTTCGTTTTCCTTTTGCAGGCAAGGAAATCAATGGAAAGAGAGGTTATAATAACTTTCTACCACACGTATTAAAAGTTGAGGACAAAATGAACAAAAAAAAATCAAAGCTCTCTGACTCCTAGGTTTGTGCTATTACCCCAAACCCATGCTGAACCCCGCTCTGCATGCGACTGGCAAAACTGATGGCATGTCAATCTTTTCATTGTACGCAACTATCGATAGTTCAGTGACAGCCTCTGAAGGCATTTCAAGCGGGGTCTTTCGAGACTCAGTTCTGTGCCTTCCAATACTTTCCTCAATGATACACATAAGGGAGTGTGTGTGAGGGGTGTCTTTATAAAATATGCAAGTGATGCCAGTTTGAGGGATGCAGCAAGCATTTTGGAGACAGGATTATTCAAAATAATCTTCATAAACTGGGAAAGTCCTACATCAAACATATGAAATTAAAGAAAGCGAAGTGAAAAGGAGGAAAAAAATCAAACACACAAAAGAACCCCAGGAATGATTTGCCTGGGCAGCAGTACTGCGTAAGAGATTCTGGATATTGTGAGGACCGTGACACACACACTGAGTATGCACCGCGGATAAGATGCTCTTACCGAGACTGCAGATTCAGCAGAGCATGAAGAAGAGAATTATATGTTTGGTCTGGGACATCATTAGGTCGCTTTCTGCTGGAAGGGAACCCTCAGCTGAAGCCACATGTCTACAAAGGGGAACGATGTGTCTTAAAGGACATAAACAAATTGGAGAGAGGTCACAAGACAGAAATTAAAACATGACTCTTAGGATAGCTTTAAAGGAACTGGGCTTTGATCCAGAAAACAGAAGACCAGGGGAAGGACATGGTAACACGTTCCAGTGCATGTTCCAGTATTTCGAACAATGTTATAAAAACAATGACAATCAATTACTCTCCGTGTCCACTGAGGGTAGGATGAACAGAAATGAAACTAATTTGCAGCAAAGAATATTTAGGTTAGGTATTAGGAAAACTTTCTCATTATGAATGAGGGGGTAATGGTTTTAAACTAAAACAGGGTAGGTTTAGACTGGATATAGGGAAGAAATTATTTACAATGAGGGTGGTGAAACACTGGAACGGGTTGCCCAGAGAGGTGGTGGAGGCCCCATCCCTGGAAACATTCAAGGCCAGGTTGGATGGCGCTCTGAGCAACCTGATCAAGTTAGCAGTGTCCCTGCTCACTGCAGGGTGGTTGGACTAGATGGCCTCTAAAGATCCCTTCCAACCCAAAACATTCTATGATTCTATGATTCTATGACCATAATTGAGCATCGGACCAGACTGCCTGAGGGACATAGTGAACCTGCCTTCACAGGAGGTGCTGGAGTGCAGGTTGGGCAAGTGCCTCGGGATGCTCTGGGCAGACTTTGCAGCTGAGAGAGGGAACTGGGGACCCTTCCTACTCTGTTTCTATGCCTGTGTGGTATTTCTGAAGTTCTGAGATCCAGTGCCCAAATGAAATGTAATATTCCTGACACTAGCATCTGTCTTAACATGCATCTGGTCTTCATAGCAGCTTCTAGAGCAAAAGACAGAATTTAAATTTTGCTCCAACTGGTTAAGCAACTCAATTGATAAGACTGAATAAAACTGCTCCAGAGAAATTTTTTTGCTCACAAGTAAATTCAAAATGACTTCATACTACGATCAAAGCACTGCTAAATCTGTGCTAAACCTCTTCCTGCCCACCAAGAAGAACTGACATTCTGCAGATTTGAAATACAGCAACTGAGGCAGCCTGGATACAAAGGTTAACCTAGACAGATTAATATGAGCTCGTATAAAGCTCTTAATGCTATTCCAAATGCTAATAGTGACTGACATTATAGGGTTTCCTGGAACTGATTTAGAAAGACGAGAACTGTTTGCAATAAAAAGCCTGTTTATCTAATAAGAAGAGCAAAAATTCCTTAATTACCCAGCAATTTAACCAATTATGATCTCATTTAACAGACAAATCATTTCTAAACATGGCATACATCTGTCTGATTTCCCAAGACACTGTACTGTACCATACAGTGCTCTTCAGAGAGGGCTCCAGAGGCACTTCCAAAATATATGCTGACAGAAACCTGTGAAAATGGCAAGTTTTATTATAACCATTTTGCCAACCAGTACAGTGAACTTCAGCAAGTACAATGTTTTTCTCAAGGTGAGAAAGAGGGGGTCAGGCAGATTCAGAGAGAGGGGTTTGGGCTTCACAATGTCTGTTCCCTGGTCTTTTGTTCCAAGCCTTGGGATACGCAGCTCCTGGTTGAGCGGTAAATGATCCTCTACACTCTTCAGCACATAGGTGCTCTACAGAGATGTTTTTGAAGCTTTTCAGCCAGGCACATGCTTTTCCTTTTTTTTTTTTCTCTTTAGTGAAATAACAAATGTGAGACTATTGTGAATCTGGCAAAGGCATAACAGGAATTTTGAGAACCTTGGGGAGGTGAGCCATTTCACCGAGAGTTATCTTAGCTCACAAATAGAACAGCAGTCCCTGGTAGTATTGCAGATCCTGCTTCAGCAGCAAAAATGTATTAGAAGATTTTTTCCCCCTCTCTAAAATCAGTGAGAAAATGTATACCTAACATCTTTAAGCATCCAGTTAGGAAAATACTGTCCCCTCTTCTCCATCACAGAACTTCAATATCAAAAAAGAAATCAGGCTTCTCAGTCAAAATCAAAAGACAAGATATTTAATTTACTGTCTTTCAGATGTTGCAAAGTGACTGCAGAAAATAAGTATTGGAATGGTTATAATATGCACAAACTTAGGCTGGAAATTCAACTGGAAGGGTTTTTCAAGTGTATGTGGTATGCTCTGTCACTAAATACAAACTGGTAACATTTGCTGCGTACCAGAATTCAGGTTTGGCTGACAACTGAACACACATATATCTCCTCTCGCTGGGTTCAGTGTAAGCCATATTCCCATCCCAGGGCAGACTTTGTTTCCTAGTCTTTCTGGGAATTTTCACAGATTTCACATAGGCAGGAAATATTTTTCATGTGATCTCTCTGCTCTTACTTTGGCAACTCTTGGGTGGAATTACTATGCACACTTTGTAACCTTTTGCTGGGTTTTGCTCTGTGTATTGAGATATTCTGCAAGCTACTTAAATCCAATTACAAAACCACTGCAATGTGCATGTTTGGTAATATGAAACAGCTGCTAAAGAAAGCTTAAAATACATTGAATGTGCAATTTTTAATTGCATGCCAGTAGTGTATCAACTCTCAGATAGCTCATATAGAATACACAAACTAGTATGTTTTACTACAGTGTGTTGTGGATAACTTTTTATATGATGATTGCTTCTACAACTGAAGCGTGATTTGGGAATTTATTTCTTGTCCTTACTACAAATAGCAGAGGCTAAATACTACAAATCTGCAAAAGCAAATAGTTAAGCTTGTACAGAGGCAAACGCTAGGATGAGCAAGGTGCAACAGAAACCGAGATCTGGTAGCCTTGAGAAAGCTTTACCAAAATACGGTGAAAATTACTATCATTTGGACTGTGAAAATTACTATCATTCAGACTTGTAAAGTTAAATACAAGAAAAAAAACACAAAGTCCTTAAGTTTGTGGGAATAATCTGCCTGGCAGGCGGCTGGCCTTGATTGTCCTGTAAGGACTTTTGGTGCCTGCCTCCTCAGATAGGCAGGATGAAATGCAGAGGAGTCAAATGAAGTGCCCATTTAGCGAGAGGAGTGGGAACAGGAGTTCGCAATCTAAGCTCGGTCTATCAGACCTACACCTCTTCAAATGTCTGTAATTAAATGTTCAGGGAATTAAAGAGCAGAAAGACTGCCACAATATGACTTAGGTTCAGATTTATGGATAAAGCATCAGAGTAACAAACAATGGCTTCAAGATTTGTCAAAAGACCTTTTCTACCTTAGCAGCTGTGTAGGATTTGCAGGCTCTATATGCTGAAGAGAATACTGCTGCTTTCTAGTTGGAATTGGCATCAAAATCCCCATCTTTTAACTGTCATGTCCACTTTGGACCACTGGCTCTTCCAAGCACAGGCTCTCCTTTTCTACAGCGTATGGCTTGTACCTGGATGGCAGGGAAAGCCAACAACATTCAATCACAGGCACTATTACAATCAAGTGGCTAGGCAACACCAGTGCTGGTGGGTGTTGAAACACATGCTTTAACACAATTCTTTCTCATATTTAGTTCACAAATGGAGAGAAAACCACGGAAGTTATACTTGGCAAGATTCTCTTCAAGTATGGTGTTACACTATCGTAACAGCTTTAGTTTGTGGCACCAAACAGAGCTGGACTAAGATGTGAAGGGTAGACTTGAAGACTAATATCACCAGTGAGTGGTACCACACTTAATTCTTTGGTATTGCTTGGTGCTGTGGAGCCGCTACATTGGTCATCACCATTACCAGGCTGTTCAAAAGAGTAGAAAAGAAGTTGGAAGCTGAAACTAGACAACTCAGGTGAAGGCTAAAATTTTAATTTTTGATAAAGATAGCCATTCAGAGAGTTCACAATCCAACAAAGATCTACCATCACATGAAACCTAGGTACCTCTCTCCAGAAGTGTCCTGCACCTGATGAGCTCGATGTTGAAACTAGTACGTGAGTCTTCATGGCTTCATGTTGTGCATATGAATCACATGTGAGGTGATCAGAACAGTCCTCTGACTTAAAAAAAACCCAAACTGTGAATCAAGGAGCTAATGAAACAACACTTGATCGTTCATTTCTTCACCAGATGCAGACCACACCAAAGAGTGCTTGACTTGCTGCAGTCCCTTTTCTGAAAGCAGGTGTAAGATGAGTAAGTATGACGATGAAAGTTGGGCTTTGTTTTGCCCAGATTATGCGTGCAATGCCTCTGTTTTCTGTGCCTGTGTGGGCCTCCATCTCCAGACCAAAGGGTGCAGACTGTGCTCAAGTGAACAACCTGCAGCCCAGGCTTCACTGTCCCTTGAACTCTGCCAGTCCGGAGACTGCACATGAACTAATACTTACGCAGCCAAAGACTGGAAACCTGAGCAAAGAGCAAACCAGCGTGGCAACGTGGATGTGCCCCTGCTGTACTCATCAGCATGGCTGCGAACTCAGGCACAGAGGGAGGGAAGCTGTAGCCTGCAGCAGGGCAGAACCAAGAGGCGCGCTGCGGCTCTCGGAGCACGAGGCTGATTCTTGCTCTGCTGCCTGCACAAATATAGCTGTGTGCTACCTCTTACTCAGGTGAGGTTTCAAGACTATGGTTTAACTTTAAAGCAGCAAACCTCAGGTGTCCTCCGACAGTATAAATGTTTCCTTGTTCCACTTAGTGTTGCCATGAAATACTTACAATATGGAAAATCATTTGAAATTCTGATGTGCAAAAAGGCAAAGGAGCAGAGTTAAAGGTCAGCTTCTCTTTTTTACGTCTTGCGTGCTTCAACAGCAGAAATACTTCTCCCTTTCTTTGTCTTTCATACTTTGATCAGCAGGCAGGTAGAAAACAGGAAATAATAAATTAATGAAAACATCGGGGGGAAGAACCTAGTCTCCTCCATAAAATTCTGAAAATACCTTCCTTGACCAAAAAAAAAATAAAAAAATTCCATTACATTACAAAGGTAAAGATGGCATTTTGCTTCGAGCATGTTATCATCAGGGCTGCAGTCCTTTGCTCAGCTGTAATGAGCATTTTTGTGCCAAACCTGAGAAGGCCAAGGAAGGAGCTGGAGCTGTGAGGTGGCAAAGGGGAGAAGCTGCACTTCTGTTTTGCGTGAGAACAGCTTGTGGACAGCAGGCTGCTGCCCCAGCCGTGCAGTGGAGAGTGGGGACTTGGGATGGGGAGGGACAGAAATGGTTTTTTTTTTTGAGTGTGCATTTCAACATGAGGAGAGGGAGGGAAAATTTCACCACCTAGACCAGAAGCCTGGACGACAAGGTAACAATAAAAATTATTCTCTACCCACACTATAAGAAACTTTGGGATCAGATACTCGGCACATCTCTGTGAAGGGCGTATAATACCCAGGCCCTTTACTATCCTGGTAATAAATTTTCAGCTGAGGTGCAGTCTGTGTAAGATAAAGTGTTATGCCTCATATAGTTCATTTGAGGAGACTTGCACTAGGTGTAAAGTTAATAATAGAAACTAGAGCGAAGGGGGCCTGTCAGGTTAATCCTGCGATGTGTGTTGTTTATGCGCTTCCTGCAAGATGTTGTAGGTGGTGGTGTCATTCTCCCTGAAAACATAATGAACGGACGCCTTCCTTCCTTTATTTTGTTGTGCTACAGATTATTTTATACTGATATTAAAAATAACCTTCTTCCAATCTTCTTTACTCACGTCAGAGAGAATTTACTCCAGAGCAAGCAGACAAAAGAAGGTCATTGCTGCAGCTAAGCTCCTAAGGTAGGATTACATTTTCTGGGAAGCATGGGAGAGTTACCCTTCGATGAGGGGACTTCTGCTTATCAGAGGGTCACAAAGAGAGATGAAAACTGATCTTTTTTTTTTTCCTGACTACCAAGATCAATGACTTTGCTTCTGAGCCAGCTTTCATGGGTGTACTTGGTTTGGCTGATTAATTATTTCTGTAGTGTTTTGTTCCTTCTGGCATACAGATACTCTTGTTAGAGGAATAGCTTGTTTAAGCCAAGGCCTCTCTTGCCTCTCAGGCTGCGCAGGTCCTCGCTCTCAGAAGAGGTGAATAAATGCATTGATTAAACCAAATCAAATCAATAATCCACAAGAGAGAAGGAAGAATCTATCAGTCCTCATCTCCAGGTGCCCATGACTGTAGCCCAAGGCGAGGCAGCAGGCGAGGCTCGGTGCTGCAGCACGTGCAGCTGCTGGCCACTTGCATCACGCACAGAGGTGACTTCATCAGCCAGGACTCAGCTTTGTGAGCCTGTGGGACCCAGCCTGGATGAAGCCCCCACGTGCCTCCATTAGATACCAGTATACCACAAGAAACAGCCAGAGTGGTAATCAGCAATTAACTGGTCACAAGCAAGAAATTACCGGTAGTTGAGAACAGGTGTGCCCCATGGCCATACCCTCGATTCTGAGAGGAAAGGCCCCAAACTGCATGAGGAAGTTTGGTCAACAGGAGCATCCTTATTTAAAATCTTTTTCTCTAAAAGGTGAAATTACACTTGTGCAGGAGGTTTTCAGGACTTCATTTGAAAGCATTTATTTAAGGCTGTAAGTTGCTTTCTAACAGACTGAAAAGCCCTTGCTGATGTGGCCATGTCCTCAGACGCTCATTGCATACGGTTCCCACAGAGGGAGAATCTGGGAGCTGCTGTCCAGAACTTTTATGTCACCAGAGAAGCGTAAGGTGCTGGAGCTGGAACCCAGATCTGGGGCGGTAGCTGGCCACTACTCCCCAGTCTGATATCAAACAGCATCAGAACCAAGTCGTGCTCCTTCTGTTCCACCGTCAAAGAGATGTGCCTTTCCCATTTTAATTTCAAGCATTCCTGACATGGCAATTTATCAGGATGTCAAGCGTCAAAGCTTGTGAGCAGAAATAAAACACAGAGATGATAGAAAAATGGGGTGGGGGGAGCTCATAAAAGGAGCTACAAGCTCTGAGTACATGCATCATGTAATCCCTGTCATCTTGTATCTTTGTTTAGCTGTGAAATCTGTTATAGCAACTACTAGTGGTTTCCTCAGATAAAAAGAGATGAACATAATTTTTAAGTTCTTTGACGAGTTGTCATGCGGATCTATCACAGTGGCGAGAAGGGGGCACAGCAGAGTGTAATGGCAAGACACGTGTAGCTGACAAAACATCAACTCTCTGAAGGCATCCTAAAGTGATATACAGCAGGATAAATCTTCCGTTCGAATGAAGGCAATCCTCACTGAAATCATATCCTAAACTGGCATGAATCAAAGGTCTACAATGAAATGTCATGTTGTTTTCAAAGTTTGAGAATGAATGTGAGTAAGATTGTCGAGTTCCTTTTTTTATTTTCCCTCAGGAGTAAGAAATTAAGCAAATGCATGGCAGGCTATAGCACACAGCAATTGTGCAGTTTCCCACCATTTTTATAGATCCTAATAATCTTTCAAATTTTATGTGTTTTGTGTCAAATACAGCAACACATTCCTCCTGACTGCTATAATCCCAGTTCCCTGCACTCCCAGAGCCTGCAGAGCCTGGGCTAGTCTGACTCCAGCCTGGAAGAGTTCACAGCTTGGAGTTCAGGCTGTGAACTCGCACAGCCTGTAATCCCTTAAGCCTTGCATCCCACAGGAGAATTAAGGACGAGGAGGGATGCAGCCATGGATGTCGGAGAGGGGAGAACCAGTGCTGACAGGGAGCTGAGCAGGAGGAGGGCATGGGGTATGCAGAGAGCTGGTGGGTGCTGCTGGGCAACATTGGCTGATTGGGAGGGCTGGCAGAATCCAAAGGGCTAAGCCGGGCCCGAAGGGAAGGGTGGCATCAAGTGGCAGGAGGGAGGGCAGAGCTAGGCAGAGTGCAAGGTGGCAGAGGGCAGGGAAGGACTCGGAGGTTATAAACCACAGAAAGCTGGGCAAAGTGGGCAGGTGTCAGGCTAAAGGGTAGCGCTGACAAAAAGGATAAGTAGACCGGTTGGATTTTGGGGTGTTGGCACAATTCACTCTTAGGCATGTTCTTGGCAAAGGGTGTAAATCACTTTTCTCCATAGCCCTAGCGCAGGGAAGGCACGCTGCTTCTCTCTCCCACTTCCATGCACCCTCCTCCCCCTGAACACACACTCAGGGAACAGCCAGAGGAAGACTAAAAGCAATGTAAGAGGCTTTCTACCTCGACCTTCTTCTTTTTGGGAGGTGGAAAGGTTGGAGTTATGATTTTAGATCTCTTCAGGAAATACTAAGCCTAGCTTAACTCTAACTAATGAAAAAGGCTATTTATCTAATAGACCTTTAATCACGAGCTCTACTTAAAAATCAATTACATGATACAACCATTACAGTTAAGCTCTAAATCTCATGTATCTTCCTGTTATCTGAGGATTTTCCTCTGAGATAACAGAGATGATTGATACGCAGCCAGATTTTCAAATGCTCACCACAGAGCACGGGCCAGGTTTTCTCATCCAGCTGTTCCTGTTTTGGATGCTTGTAACGCAGGTTTTCAAAGGCCTTAGCACCTACTGCGCTGTGGTTTGAAAGACCGCTTCCTCATTTATGTGAGCAGTTAGGGGTTTAGCTGTCTTGGGAACCTGACCGCAGCTCTGACTGCTGAGATCATTTAAAAGTTCCGGCCACAAAGAATAAAGCTAGAAGGCATCTTGATTAATTTTAGCCCAATTGCTCTAAGGCACGAAGGCCCACAGGATAAAAGAAAGTGCAGTCCCTGGAGGACAAGTTTTCTTGATGCTCTCTGAGCCTGCTAAGACTCCACACTGTTTTTACATGTTCTGCTTCTCTAACGTGACTGCGTTACACTGCGCATGCAAACCACAGAACCGGCACAGGGTTTGCAGAGCCCACAGCCAGACGCCAAGCAGGTAAGCGTGCAGCCAAGCAAGGCCGGACACGGTTGTGATCTGGGTGGCAGGGAGACAGGGAGCGAAGGAGAGGGCTGCAAACCCCTGCAGTATTTCCCACTTTACAGTTGTCCACCTCTACCTGACATGCAGTTAGCGGAGAAGAAACATCAAGGAAAGGTCAACAGCTGCTCGGAGCACTTTCAGGTCAGACATATACTCGGGGTTGCCAGCAGCGTAATGGGAGGCAGCTGAAGAGGTCATGCTTCCATTTACCATCTCGCAGTGACAAGCTCTGACATTTTAACTAGGTGCTACTCAGAGAACACATTTTCAGTACCTAATACGATATAAATTATCTTAACTCAGTCACTTCCAGAGACTTTAGGCAAACTCCTTGTATCAGGCTAGAGACGCAGATGTGACTGCAAAGCTTTCTTATATCGATGGCATCATCCATAAAAAAGCAGGAAAGCTGTCATACATGGGTAATACTAATCAGAACATAGGTGTTGGTTTAGTCTACTGAAGAAATACCTGCATTAATAGTGTTGGCCTTGGTTTAGTTTGAATTCTTCACTGAATTATCTTTTTCCTGTAACTCCAGTGCATGTCCTTGCTTATGCAAACTATGGACATTTCTCACCTAGAAGTCCCGCAGTAGCCTACCGTAAATGGTAGTAAACCAGTAACTTGTATAAATTAGTAATCCAAAAGAAAATCTTAGTGTCTTTGGCTCCAGCAAGGCAAGGTTTCCTGAAACTTCATTCCATGCTGTTCTCTTCCACATTCTCTTGAAGTTCCTGGAGACTATTCCACCCTTGCAGTTATTTATCACTGTAGCCATATGCCTTCACTCTGCAGTTTAAAATCAGTCAAGGATGCCAGTGAGATCTGGCCTTTTCTGTTTTAACCCTGCACGGAAGCAAGGAAATCAAATCCACCAGATCATCTCATTAATAGAGTTAGGCGCTCACAGCCCATTATTTGGATGGAATATTCTCTTGCATTTTCATCCCAAGCTTAAGACAGGAGCTGTACTTCCAGATTTGATGATTATCTGGCTAATTTAACACATTTGCCCTTTTGTCAAGATGTCCTGTGTTTTCCCTAAGACTACAGCATTGCCTCTCTTTGACACACAGTTTAGGGTGCAGATGAGAACTGTAACAAGAACTAGGTCAAGAGCCTTTCTTTGAGCTCTGTGCCACTCCATTTTGGGTTTTACCACGATGTACCCTCCTGCTGAACAAGTCCAGGATTAGCGGTGGTCAGAATAATTGTTCTTTCTATGTGCAGCCAGCGTGGCACCTTCTTCTTTGACGTGCACTGCTGGCAAATGCCCTGAGCTGAAATACAGATAGAGTGCAGCAACACCAAATACCATTTGTGGTAAAACGGTTCGATGTTTGGCCAAACTTTTTTTAGCAACGCAGACTGCTGCCACAGCCGTAGCCTTGATTTCCTTCTGCCTGCCAAAAGGGAGGCTAACCACCTTCTCCATCAGTGTTTTAAGGACTTCCATGACCTTGGATCTCCAGCGCAAATTCTTGCTTTGCCTTGATCTGTGATGCTGAACAACGGAGGGTGTAGTAAGAGAGGTAAGAATCATGTTTATGTTTTAAAATTGCAATGGGGAACAATATTAAAATATCAAAGCTGCAAATAAAAATAACAGAGGGCAGAAGAAAGAAAGTGCAGGAGCCTTTGAAAGCATATGTGACTGCATTTCAACCTGTAGGAAAAGTGTTTCTCATTTTACCAATAAATGGACCGGCCCTCAGAAACAAAAACCACTTAGGAACACGGATACCAGCATTAAAAGAAATGATAACCCCATCAGGAAATAAGGACACCCGTCGGGAAGGGCAAACCAAGATGTTTTTTCCAAAAGCTAATGGGGTAAGTCACCTTGATGGGGAAAGCAAACCCGCCTAAACTCAACCCAAGCCCTGGGAGAACTCGCCGAAGGGAGGGCAGGGCGGCACTCGGGGCGCAAGGGAAGGATGTCCCCCGGCGGAGGCCGGCCGCTGGCCCCGCCGTGCCCGGGCACCTTCCCGACCGGGACGAGGATGGAGGACGGGGGCCCGGTGCCGCCTCGGAGCCAGCCCGGCGAGCAACAGGTCGCCGATGGCTGCGTGCTCCCCCCGCCTGCCCGCACGGGCGCAGGTTCAGCTGACCCCCCCGGCCGCGTTTAAGTAGCGGCGGCACGAAGCCTTCCCCCCTCCCCGGCCCCCGCTCGCCCGGCGGGTCCCTCCGGGGTTAAACCCCTCACGCTCCTCCTCTTCCTCCCCCTTCCAGCCCTAGCCCGCCGGGGTGGTCCCGCAGCCCCAGCCCGGGGCAGAGCCCGCCCTCCATAATCCATGCGCGGGCGGCACCACCACCACCGCCGCCGCGGCGCTCTGAGGCGGCAGGCGCCGGCGCCCCCCCTTTCGGGGGGGCCGGGGGGGGGGCCGGGGGGTGGGGCTCCTCCGCCTTCCCCGGCTGCTCCCGCTGCGGGCGGCGGAAGGTCCTGGCCGGGAGAGCGGGGCCGCGGGGGGGGGGCCCCCCCCGGGGGGGGGGGGGCGGCCCGAGGGAGCGGGGCTGCTGGCGGGCACGGGGTCGGTGGGGATCCCGGGGGGGGGGCGCTCAGCCGGGGGGGCACCTCCGGGGGCGGCGAGTGGCGGGATGGAGGCGCTGAGCCCCGGCCCTGAAAGCGCGGGGTGGGCGGGGGCAGGGGGCCGGCCGGCGGGCGGGCTGTGCCGAGGGGAGCCGGGGAAGCGGGCTCGCGGGCCGGGGTTCTGCGGGAGCGAGGGGCTTGGCCGGGGGGAAGGGGCTGCGGCACGGCGGGGCGGTGTGGCAGTCCGCGGGGAGCGAGGGCGGATCCGCCCGCTGAGGAGAGCGGGGCGGCGGGCGCGGCCGCTGCGAGTGAAGCGGGTTTCCTCCCCGGAGGGCCGTGTGCGGCGGGGGGGGTGAGGGGGGCGGGGGGGGCGCGGGGGGGGGGGGGGGGGGGAGGAGGCAGCGGGGCAAAGCCCTGCCTTGGCTCTGCGGTGAAACGGCGGCTGTGAGCGGGGAGAGGGGCCGTCCGCTCCCGCCGGCTGTCCCCGCTCGGAGCGGCGGCGAACGGCGCCCGGGAGGAGTTCACCGAGGCGGTGCTGCTGGTGGCTGGCGGGTCGCGGCAGCCCACCCCGCACGGTCAAAGCTTTTTGAGCTCTGCTGCGTGTGAGCTGGGGACCTCATCCCAGAGCCGGGGGGAAGGGGCAGTTGTGGTGAGCGCGGGCTGTGCCTTCCCCTGCTCGCACATGCAGGGGGGCAGCTGAAGAAACTACCAAATCGGTAGTTCCCGGCAGAGGCGGAGCTGCGGTACCCGCACTACTATGCAGTTTGCAGGTCAAGGACTAAGCAGCGTGGTAGAGGAAGAGGTCCCTACAGTTTTAGATATTGGAAAAAAGACGAAGGAAAGACTCGGTCTCAGCTGCCAGTGGGAGTCCGTGGGGTCTGTCATCGCAGTAGCTTGGTATTGGGACGCACACTCAGCCCTCATCGGTTCACGTTTGCCAAAAACCTGCCTGCTTATGGGCTAGCTTTACTGTGTTTTAAAATTTTCTATGTGATGCTGAAAAGTGCTCTCACAAGGAATGCTCTGTGAATGCTAGGGTAAACATACCACTTAAAATCAAGTTACATTTTTTTCTTGTTGTTCAGTTAGTGAAAATATACTTTGAACATTTAGACAGTCAGCTAAAAATCAGACCTGCTGATGTTGTGGGGAAGATCTCCCTTGGAATTTTTGCAGGTCTGTTTCTGTTGTTTGCAAATGGTTGTGACTTGTAAAACAGCAGGATTTTTTTGTGTTGCTTTTTATTTGTTTATTTCCAAATTGTTAAGTAGGTGCTCAAAGCGAACTGGATTCTGAATACCCAGTTTTTCCTGACTTGAGCACTTCTTCGTTTTGAGCACATAGCAAGCATGTCAGATGCATACTGAAGCTACCTTGTGTGGAAAATTCTATTTGTTTGGGTTTTGTCGGTGTTCCCAGGCTCTATTCTGCAGTCCCTAGCACTTACTCAGTTTATTTGCTTCCTACTCCTCCTATGGCAACAAGTTGTAGTTGTTGTATTGCTTAGGACAGATTTTTGTAACAGAACACTGTACCTTTTAAACTTGCCAGCATCTGGCTTGGCGTGCTGTATTATGTCTCTTGAATGGGAAGGTAGTGGTGTAGTTTTTTTTAATGCATACTTCGGAGTTTTAGACTGCCTGTAACTATCTGGTTTGTGGCCGGTTTTGATTCATTGCACTCTTCTGGCAGTTGCTCTCACTGGCGCAACCTCACTCAAGGGGATTATGGACTTGGATTTTCAAATGACTAATTAAAAAATTGTAACACATGTAGCCAGATCCTTTGTGTGGGCTTCCTATGGGCAACTGCATCTTCCACCATCCCATCCCATGCCACCATGGTTTACTGCCCGCAGGCTCCCACATTGAACTTTCAGCAATCTAGCCTCTGGTTGATTGAATTTCAGTTCAACAGGGTTAATCATGGTTTCATCACTGCACTGCAGTGTGGTATTTGCATGGATTGCAGTGTTAAACGGAAGGCGGCCAGTCCTGTTGAAACAGGGCTGGACACCATGCTGTTTCTGAGCTCCGCTATTTAGAGTTGATGTATCATGGAAGCAGTTGCTGAACTTCTACATGTCTCCCTCTGTCTCCTCTCCCCCTCTTAAACTCACAGTGGAGTTGCTGAAGCTTTATCAGTTTTGGAAAATATTACAATACTTTAAATAATAAGATACATTGCAGATATGATAATACTGCAGCATGCTGGTTAAAAGGGTGATGGTGTTCTCCACAGATACTGGTGAAACCCCCAGGAATTATTTTTAGTGACTTGTACCTGTAGAAGTATTAGTGTCACCTGCAGAATAAAAAGCAAAAGCTCTGGTCTTTTAAAGATGGACACTTGCAAACCACACACAAAATAAATGCATCATTATTGTGTATCTTACTAAGTACTTAACAGGGCTTGTGGGGTTTTTTGTAGTAATGAAATGGATATCTTGTTTGATAATTAATGTAAGCACTTCAAAGATTCACACAGCTTATTTTCATTGACTGCTTACTTGAACTTGGGGAGAGTTGGACTGGCAGTTCGTGTAGGTCACTGACTGCTGCGATGCCACGCTGTTTCTGAGGAAATGAGATGGCCACACGCTGCAATGAAGAGTGCCATAAACTGCTATGTAATTCTCTTCACATGTCACTCGTCTGTACGTCATTCTTGCAGTTCTCACAATTGCAAACTTCATGGATAGATTTTTTTTTTTCTTTTAATGCTGTTTGTCTAGCATATTTAACCACTAATATGCTCCCAACTAAATTTCTTTTAGATATCAGGGTAAGGATAACTGCTGGGAGCTTTTTACATCTGAGTTATTTTTAGGTGGGTTGAATACATACTGCATGCTCAGAGGTGTCCTGGGTTATAGGTTTAATGGTGTTTCTGCAAGTTCCTAATCGTTATTAATGTAACCGTGAAAATATGCTAATGTTGTATGTAGTGTAGAGAAGATTTGGTGTCAGCCTGGAGGAATTGCTCAGTAAGGTTATATATACCATGTTTATTGTGATATATTTGCCAACAAAGGGAGAGGAAGAGAGTATGGTCAGAATTCTGCAGATTCTTTGATTTGCAAGAAACCCACCTGCTTTGCTGAAAAACTCTGAGCTTTATTAAAGCTTAACTGAAAATTATGTAGAGTCAGAGACTTCAGTAGTGTCTTTGGAACTGAAAGCTGGTTATGTGTCTCCACTTCGCAGGATATTGTTTGCATCTGCAGTACAGGTAGTGTCCTTGCAATTTCAGTAGTGTTGTTGTCTTAAAACTGCCAACTTTCTGTCTTGGTTAATACATGACTTCACATTTCTAGCAGGTGTAGTGATTATTTTCCTATATTGGGAGGAAATTTTCATAGTGCCTATTTGTACAATAGATACACTGAATTGTCCTTAACCAAAAAGTTGACTTAAAAAAAAAAGTTTTATGTACTTTCTCTTCTTGTGCCCTCTCTTTAGTATAACAGAATGCACTACAGAGATCATGCCCTGTCTTCTAGCTTTGCCTTAAGGCACCAGTTAGGGAGGCCATCTTCCTCTCAATTCCATCTTTCACAAACACACCTAACATTTCCCTGTATTGTATGCATTTGTTGCCTTAACTCTTGGAATCAAGGCTCAGTCACTATGTGTGAGCTTCTTCTCCTGGCTCATTGAAATGTTGCAACTGTAATTAAGAAATCTCCAGAAAACTAAACTTGGGAAAAGTGTTCAAACTTTTTTTTTTAAGAAAGCCAACTTGAACTGTACTGCATCAAACTTGCACAGTTGTCACTGTTCTGTCATTAAGGCAAAAATGAATCTTTTTTTTTCACGTAGTGTTGTGGTCTTGTGGTGTTTTGTCCTGCAGAGTTTCTGTAGATTTGATAATAAACTGCAGCCTAAGCAGTTTTCAGTTTCTGACCATTTCTGCATACAGCCCTACAGTAGTAGCTGCATAAAAGAAAATTCCACTGAAAAATATCTTTTAAGCTGAAGAAAACTAGTCTCAAGAAAAAAATTGAAGGAGGAAAAATAATATTTTGGAGCTGGACTTTTTTTTTTTTTCCTCTTTCATTATTCTTTAATAAAACATTCTTTTCCAGGTAGGAAAATACCTGGTAGAAAAAGTTTGATGTGTTCTAAGTTCTTATGTTCCTGCGTTGAGCATCATATTTCAGAGTGGTTGCTAACATTGTCTTTTTGAATAAGTCTTGGATAATTCTGCTATTCATACCATTATTAATGTTCATTCTTCTTGGTTTTCACTAGCCATGAGGGGGAAAGATAGCTCTGAGGTTTTTCTTCTTAACTAGATTGGATTTAAGGAAACAAAACTGTCTCTAGTTCTTTGATTTATTCTTGTATTCCCTTGTTCCATATTTTTCTTGATCTTGATGTATCCTTTGAATGCAGCACTGACTACTAAACAAGCCTGCAACATGGTTTCTTGCAATACTGGTTTTCAGAAAGGTAAACTGTTTACCAGAGGCTGTAGAGCATGGGACATACTTAAGCCTCACCTTGCTACCAATTTTTAAGTCTTTTGTCTCCAGAATCTCTTTGACCTAGAAGCACCTTGGAAGTCAAGGTATTGGTATAGGATTGGGCTGACCAAGGCTGTGAGGTGTTTGTCTTATTTTGCTGTCATTCTTGCAAGAGAATGGTCTAAACACCAAGGTGGAGATTAAAAATATTTGTATTAGGTAGCATTGCTGAAAAAGGCAAGGAAGGCACAACTATGCTAAGCAAAGGCAGTTTGTGCTGGGTGCTCTCCAGTTTGAAGTGGTCAGTGCGGTGATTGCTGGCATGCTTGCCAAGTACATGCGACTTCCAAAGTTGGAAAGGGGCAGAAGTTTTTCTGTTGCCTTTTATTTGTTTTGTGGTTGGTTGGTGTTTTTTTTTCCCCCTCTGTCCTTGGAGGCCACCATGGCCCATGCTGAAGTGAAGGCCCAGGTAGATGACATTGTGGTCAGTTGTTTTGTTGGAAACCCAAGGGGGGTTTCTGTTTACATTTCTGAAATGTTGATTGATTAAGCTGCTGTGATCTTGTAGATTCGGAATATTCTTAGACATGTCTTAAGCATCCAAAGTCATCTTAATGCTGCTCAGCTTTAGCAAGCTATGAATGAAAATTGTTGCGTTGACTTCTCCAGTTCCAAAGGAGAGCCTTGAGATAGTTTGAGTTAATAGAAAGTAATTACTGATACCAATTGTCACCTGTCAGGAGGGTGAAGTTTTGTTGGGTTTTTTTGGTTTTTTTAACTTTTCAGTGAATAATAATTTCTTTCCTCAGTCTTGGAGGACAATGAGAAGTGGCTTGGTGTCTTAAATTCTACCTTGAGGTGGGAATGTGTAGCCTTAGCTGTGAAACAGGTGTCAGAAGGGTGGCACTTGCTAGGTCATGTGCAGGGGAGGAAAGCGGAGCCCTGTAAACTGGAACGTTGGGGATTAAAGCTGGAAGGTTTTACTGAAAGGCTGAGATTAAAGAAGCTACGGGATATGACTTGTAATAATTGCCATCAACTACAGTAACATCAGGTGGCTGATCAAATGCATTGTGTAACTGCTGTGACATGACATATTGTATGTAGTCAGAAGTGCAATTCATACACTGTTGCTTTAGTTTTGTTTCCCTTGGAGCTGTCCCAATGCTCTGCTTTGTTTTTGAAAACTCACTGACCTGGAACTATGCATAATTGTTTTCCCCCCCCTCTTTCAAGTACAGTGTATGTAGTAGACAGTACTATTCACAGACCTCCATTTTTGTTTATTTTTTTTTATACTTTCTATCCTATTTGGCTTGCTTTTATGACCATTGATATGTTCGATTTCCACAGGAGATTGCAGGTTATCTTGCACTTTCCTATTTGCTTGCACACATCTTAATGAGCTCTCTCTTGTTTTTGCCAGAGATGGTGCGCTGAGTCATTTCCACGAGAGGCTTCTGTATCACTCCAAAGCAAGAATACATTAAAGAATAAATGGTGTGAGGGTGCACCAGTGTTTTTTCTGACTGGGAAGCTAACCCCCAAGCGAATGTATTGAAGATTTCTAGAGTTGGTGGGACTAATATCTCTACCTCCAATTTTATGAATACTGCTAGCTATGGCCGTGGAACTCTGTTTGCTGCTGCTGCTGTTTTGTGGAAGTACTATTTCAGAGGTACAGCCTATATACAGACCGCCTCCTGGGACTTTGGATTTTGGATTTGTACCAGCCAAGACTTATGATACAGGTGCATACCACGAACCTGGGCCGATAGGAATTTTGTTTAAAATAGTACATGCATTCCTGTACTTAGTGCAGCCAAATTCTTTTCCTCAAGGTAAGTAGATATCTTTTTTTAATAAAGATTTGTTATTGATGCATTCATCCTATTGTAGATACCAAGACCATCATCTGGAACTGAACGATATGAAGGACTTTGTTAGCAACATGTGTTATGGCCTGGAAATGTGTACAGTTTCATGTAAACATAATATTTTTCTGCTAAGCATAGTGAGTGTGTGTGTGGGTTGTTAATGAAAATGAAATGTTGATGAAATTTAACAGAACTTCGCTTACATATCTCAAAGCTGTCACTGATGCATTTGAGGCTTTTTTTTCCTTAACTGAAACTTTTTCTAATGTATGCTCAGAAGCATGGGATAGAAGTAAAGCATAAACTGTTTTGTATTTAATGCTAAATCCATATGAGACAGCTCTGAGATTTGCATATTGTGATAAACCATCATGTGGTTATACTAATATGAGATTTAGCCTAGGAAGTGGAAACTTAGCAACTTGAAATAAATTTCATTTGCTTCCATATCTGTGCATCCATAGTCAAGTTTTATATAAGGACAGTTCCATTACACAGCCATGTGTAACTTCTTGTTCGTTTGTGAGCTGAAGTTAAGACTTTAAACTGCATTTGTTTTATTGAGATTTTTTTTTCCATTCCTTTCCTACGAAGTTGTCTCTTCTTCTCTGATATCTTAACTTTTTCTTTAGAAGTGTGTGCTTATTGAGGTTGCATTATTAAAAATGGCCAGAAGGTTGAGGGAGGTGATTCTCCCCCTCTGCTCTCATGAAACCCCACCTGGAGTACTGTGTCCAGCTCTGGGGCCCCCAGCATAGGAAGGACATGGACCTGTTGGAGTGGATCCAGAGGAGGGCCACAAAGATGATCTGAGGGCTGGAGCACCTCTCCTATGAAGACAAGCTGAGCATGTTGGGGTTCTTCAGCCTGGAGAAGAGAAGGCTCTGGGGAGACCTTAAGAGAAGCCTTCTAGTACCTGAAGGGAGTCTGCAAGAAAGCTGGAGAGGCACTTTTTACAAGGGCATGTAGTGACAGGATAAGGGGTAATGGCTTTAAACTGAAAGAGGGTAGATTTAAATTTAGATATAAAGAAGAAATTCTTTATGATGAGGGTGGTGAGACACTGGAAGAGGTTGCCCAGAGAAGTTGTGGATGCCCCATGCCTGGAAGTGTTCAAGGCCAGGCTGGATGGGGCTTTGAGCAATCTAATCTAGTTGAACATGTCCCTGCCCATGGCAGGGGGGTTGGAACTGGTTGATCTTTTAAGGTCCCTTCTAAACCAAACCATTCTATGATTCTCTTGGAGGAACTGTTTCCAGATACCTCTGCTTTTGTGGCCACTTTCCTTTCATTAAATATGCAGATGAACTATTTGCCTCCCTGTGAGACTTGACATGTTAGGGTTGTCATCTGCATTCAACTCTTAGAAACAGGCTTTTGTTCTGCCTAAAGCCCTGCTTGAATATTTTATTCTCTTATGATTGTGGAAACTTGATTTCAGTGAGATGTTGCTTGTCTCTATATATTAGCAGGGATTTGGTCTGTAACATCGTATGTCAGATTTAACATTATGTGTCCTAAGTGTATAAATAATCATTGAGAATAGAATTTATCATCAAGATTATAGTCCTGTGGGACTGCTTGTAGTAAGTTCTGCATCAAGTAGGTGTTGTGAAATCCAGTATTAAAGAAAAAGGAGACATCCAGAAGTAAATCACTTGTTCTTAGCTTGTAAGCTTTGAACATCTCATACTTCTCCTTCCTTCCTCAGAGATAGTTTTTGCCAAATCAGTTATTTTTAGAAGCTTGGCTTTCAGTGTTTACGTTAGGTGAAGTCCTTTTCCCATGCCCCCTCATACCTACTGCAAAATACAGATTTGACAGATCATGTTGGTTTGAGTCATACCATTTAATTGGTTAATCCCTATTATCTCTTTTGCCATATGCTGTTCTATTTTCACATTCAGTGTATTAATGGTGTAGTAACATATTTGAAATGCCTTTTTTTTTTTTTTAAATTGCCAAGTCGAAATACAGTTAATTCTGATTCATAGATGAAAATAAACATAATCACAAATGGCACAGAAAGCAAGCCTTTTGACGTTTCTAACTCAAAACTTCATCATTCTGACTGGGCTGGTGCTTCAGAAGAATTAGTTCCAGGTTGATGCCCCAGTGTGTTGCGTTAACAGGTAGAAGTGTGATTCGTGTGCAGGACTTGGCATCAATCATTTAGACCTTTGATCTTAGCTTTTTTCTTAGATTTTAGGTCTTAGATTTTTTTCCTAATACTTGGAAGTACTTGCTGTTTGGTTTTCCAGTCTACTCTTCATACTCTTAACTGGGAGGAGAAAAGTGACAGGATTGTCTAATTGCATGTAGATATTCTCCCCTTTGCAAGTCATTTTTGTGCTTGCAGTAGTGCTCCAATGGAGCCGAGTAAATTCCGGTATAATGTTCATACTCTTTCAGTCCCAAGTATGCCTTTTAGGAGGAAAGCTAATATGATAAAGTGAAATATGATGTACATCAGAGTCTTTGGGAAATGTTGTTCTTAAAGTATTTGCATGCTCCTAAGCCTTAGTGTTTATTTAAATGTTTGTATGTGTTACTTAGAAGTTGAAAGGGATCACTCATTTAAAGAAAAAAAAAAAATCAATCAAGAAATAGTTGGTAAGTTTGGTTTTTTTAGTTAAATCTAAGTGAGTAATTATTTACTCACTTTTAAATTTATTCATGCCACCTGGTCTGTGAACATCCAATTTAGATTAAGTTTTGATTTAATAGGTAAGTTATTAATGGGGTTACATATAGTACTTGTATAAAGCACAGAACCAGGGCAAGCAGCTGTAACTCTTGTTTTTTTAAATTGCTAAATCTTTAAGACTAGCACTGTGCTCTTTGGATATGGCAAGAAACTAGTTTAAAGAAGTGAACTAGGATATCTGATTGCAGTGCTTCGCTGAGTGTACATACATTCTGCTTTCAACTCCACCAGTCAAATACTTTTGTTCCCACTAGATGATGTACTGGTGTAAATGGAGGTGAATTTACTCCCAAGCATAAAGTGTTATGCGGGGAAGCAGCCGCTACTTTGAGTTAATGATACACTGGAGTGGAAAAGGCTGTGTTTGGTCACCAGTTTGCTGCCTGTGGCTCAGCAGGTCGCTTTAATCTTGCTGTGCCTTGTTTTCTCCATTTGTAAAATGGAGATGGCGGTGCTACTACTTTTGTTGGGGACTGCGTAGGCTAGAGCATCGTTATTCTTTCCTGTTAATAGCACTACTTACAATAAATAGATGATAACAGGAAAATTACAAGTTGCTACTATCACTCAGTTAAGAGGATCTAACAAAACAAATTGTCAGTTTTTATCTCACTTAGAATATGTCATAAACCGAAGCGTTAATTTATTAATAAAGTTAGTTCAGTTCATGGTTGTGACATAGTGCGTGTCAACTCTTGTGTTGGAGACCTTCAGATGTGAACTTGGTGTAGACAGGGCACGGTCAGTATGATCCTCTGGCTGCTCTGAATATCTTACCATGGCTTTGTCTTTGTTCCCATGGAAACCAGTTGTTAGCTGCAGTAAGATGATGTTAATCTGAGATTCCACTTGCCAGCAGGATGTGCGCAACAAATCTTCAGCTTCACAGCTTGTGTCTTGTAATGAAACTCTGAAGAGTTCACAAAGGAAACAAACTGGGAATAAAGCTCCTGCTCCTATTTTTAAGTGAAATAAGACAAAAACTACAGGCCTGTTTCCTTGCTCTACTGTACCTGAATGTATTGCAGGACAACTGTGGCACTTATGTTGAGCTTTGATTTTTATTCTGGATCACCCTGCTTCTGTTGAAGCAGGAATAAAACTTCAGTATCAAAATCAGCTGTTGAATGCAGGTGGTACTTAGACAAAACGTAGAATGAAGAGTTAAACGTACTATTTGCCTGTATGGAGCAAGAACAAACTGGTTTTTGGACCTGGGCTACACATCTGAATTCCTTCTGTTTGTGGAGTCTCACTTGTTGAACAGCTTGAACATAAGACTGAGGATCAGAACCTGACTATTTTAATGCAAAGTCCTGTCTCTGACCCCTTTTGGTTTTCCTTTAAAGCAGCTGCAAACTGTGGAGTTTCAGCAAGTTAGTCTTGTGTTCCCTGTCTCTGCAATTAATATCTCACGTGAGTGTATTCAGCAATTAAAACATTTTAACACTTAAAAAAAAATCACTTCACTTGATGTGAAAATAAACTGTATCTCTAGCTAGTATAGCTGTGATAGAAAATGCATATGCAAACCCCTGTTTTTGTAGGTAGGTTTGAGCTCCTAGGACATTGATTTTTTTTTTATTTTTTTTAATATATTAGTTGTGTTGGATGTGAGGTTCTAAAGCAAATAATCAAAACACTTTGTCACCCCTCAGTTAAAAACTCAGTAAGTCAGATTTTTTTGTGTGTAAAACCAACTTTTCATTCTGTAACTATTTAGTTCTTGGTTGTCCATGTCTACTTTAGTTTTGCTTCCTGTTAGTAATAAATCTTCCACAGCTCCCCTACAAAGAAAAAATGCATGTGTCTGGATGTTGCAGCATTTGAGCTAAACTCAGCCACTCATAGCTGGTAATGTTCTTTTGTTCTTAAACTTGAGACTTTCCTAGGAATGTTGCACATGTCTGCACCAGCATGCAGTGAAAGGACTGGCACTCCAGCTCTGACTTATGTGCAGTTGCTGCAGTTCAGCAACATAAGATACTGCTCAGGTATCCAAATCAATTATGATTTTTTTATAAAAACTTAAATTACAATATCCTTTTTCCAATTGTGTGGTCTCATTTTTAGTTTGGGTGTGAAACTGCACTGATGTGATAGACTGCTTTTTCTGAGGTAGTGTTTGACAGCTACCCCCTGTGCATGTGGGTTGGTTTTCTTAAAGCTTATGTCCTGGAGCTAGATTGGGAGCACAGAGGCAGCTGCTGGTGCAGGAACTGAGAAAGAAGGGAGGAAGAGCAATACCTGCCCATCAGTAAGTTAGCTGTTAATATTGGCTAAGCGGTATTGTGGAATGACAGTTTCAGTAAGCTGTAGAGTCAGTGCCTTCACCACATCCCTGTAACTGGTTGGGTTTTTTTCCCAGCACTGTGGCTAGAGCTGTGATGTGAATTTAGAGTAGTAGCTGAAGCGTGTATGTCAAAAATGCAGGTTTCAGTGGCAGAGGTTACACACAGCAAGTAGTGGTGGTGTCATTTGGGTAGAACTGGGATCAGAAGTGGGATTTATGGTGCTCCTTTGATTGGTAGTATGGTATATACGTTGACAGAAATGGCTTGTGTCTAATATTGGAAATACTGTGGAAGATGAAGCAGCAGGAAGATACAAGATAAATTAGCCTCTTATTTTCTCTGCCCACTCATATACATTTAAGGAAACAGTGTTTAAAAAAAATCATTGCTCATTTCACGCTGGGAAGTTGAGATGCTCTACTTGATGACTTGATACCCATGTAAACAAGGAACACTCAGAACGTTTCTGAAGCATATTTAAGATGTGCTTTTTTAATTTTCTTAGGTGTCAGAAGAGTAATTCCTTTTTTCCTGAACTATTCTAAACCGCAGACTATCTAACAGATTGCTTGTCAAAAAGGATTTTTTGTGGACAGGGAGGAGACAGAGGTTTTAGGGAGGGGAGGCTTATACAGATTATCTGCTAGAGGCTACTGTAAAAACCTGCAGTTGCAGACACTTCTCTGATGTCTTCCTGCCCACTTTTGGATTATGTAAACAAGGAATCTCTTTTGCAGACAGGTATTATGTGGAAAATATGCGAGTCATTTTTTAATCAATGTAGCATTGCTGATCATATGAAAATCTTGTATTAGCCACACATCTGGAATCCTTTCTCTGCAGTATCCTCAGTGCTTGCCCTGATCTGGTTTAATACTGCCTGCCAGTTGTGCCTAGGAGAGAAAACATGCCTTGACGGCAATTGGAAAATGGCAATCCAGCTTCACAATTTCAACACTATTGGGACGGAAGGGAGAAACAAATGAAAATGAAGCTCAAGTGGAGTTTGAGGGAGTTGGGTTACTTTCTGCGGGGAGGGTGCTCAGAAGTGGCATTACCACAGGCAGCTGTGCTAACAGGCTGCAGGGCACCTCAAGCACTTGGAGGCTAGATTATAATCATAAATAAAATGGGCCTACAGTTGTGTGGTATTGAGACTTGGCTCATATTTCCCAAACCTAAATTGCTTTCCACCCCTTCCAAATTAGACAGCTGTGTCCATTCTGTTGGGAATGTTTCCTGGTGAGTGGGTTGGGTGTTTTCTGGGCAAGGTACTGAGTTGGCTCAGGAAACCTGCTAATAGTTACAGTGTGGGCAATGCCAGGCCAGTGCTTGAAACTGTCTCGACCCTGTTCTGTTTGTGGACATTAATAGGAGACGCAAGGTATAACCAAAGAGCTGATCAGCAGTGTTCCCTGCCTCAATGCACAGGGGATGAGTCCTGGGCACAGCTAAATCCAGGGGTGCCGACTGTGAGAAGGGACAGGTGGGAGGTACAGGATGGTATTGTGACAGAAGGTGGCCTTGGTTTTTGTTTATCAGTCTAGGTAAAAAAGCTTCATTGATAGGGTTTAATATCATACACTATCATTGATAGTCATATTTTTAAAGAAAAAAAGCAAAGGTTCCATGTCCTAAAAATGCATGTACCTAGGTAATTAGCTAATCTGTGTGGTGTGTGTATTGCGGGTGGGTGTGGTAACATTAGATACATTGAATGTAGCATGGCATCTGTGTACTAGCAATTGCAGTAAAACACTGAATTAAGTTCTGTGTGCATTCATTAACTTCTCTAAAAGATTGCCCATCCCATTTAGTATCTCATAGTGAAGAGATAAGCAACTTGGGCATCAACTTAGTCAAAGCCAAAGTTTTGTCTTTCAGATGCCAGGGCATGATCACAGAGTACACCATGTGAAGAAGGCAGTTCTTTGTGTCTCTACCCCTGTTAAGAGGAAATCTAAACCACTAAAAGCATGAAAGCTTACTTGAGACTTTCAGAGCATACCTACAGCATCTTGTAAGGTACAAAGTGGGATGGAACAGGTTTTGGGTCAGCCATATTCTCTGGTAATGTGTATCATGTGAGAACCTCTTTGAAAATTATCTGTGACTGCAGAGATCTTGCGGGTTTTCAGGCCACTCTGCTGAGGCTCCGTGATTTTCCTTGCTTAACAATGGCAACTGCTCTGTTGTCCATCCTCCCTCTCCACTTAACTTCTACAAGCTTATCTATCCCCATAGTGTTGAGCCTCATTCTCTTTTCTAACTTGTAGTTCATGGAACTGATGGGGAGGCAGTGGGGGGATGTCACTGAACTTACTGGAACGATGTTTTCGCAAGCCTCTAAGGGAACTTCATAAACTTGGCTGTTATGAAGCATTTTGAGTGAATCATATGAGATACTGTATGGATACTGCCTGTTACTGGAAAAGCAGTCATTTGACTTTCTCTTTTCTTTGTTATAGACCATCATAATTAGGTAAGATTAGCCTAGCACTCTCATTTTTTTTGTCTGACAATTTGCTTAGGTGGTTGTTACAGAGAAACAAGCTCCTAGGTCTTGTCAATGGTGGCTTTTTCTTGCATGATGTCAACCAAAGCAATAAGAATTTGATAGATCTTTGCAACAAGTTTTTCCACAGTCATCATATTAAATGCTTAATTACATTGAAAATGATAAGAATTCGAATTTTTTCCCTCCCTTTTTCTCACTATTTTTCTTGCTTCTCAAGATGCTTTGTGTAACTTAAAAGTTAAGATCTTAACAGAGGTGATGCTTTTATCTAAGTGCATATGCACTATTCAAAAGTTGCTGGAGCAAAATAAATGTGTATTAATTTTAGTGGTTTTTTTGTCATCCTTTTAACAGTATTAAATCTTTCCATATTGGTATTAAAGCTTTTGTGTATACTTCTTCCCTTTCCACAAGCGAGTTATCTTCTTGTTAGAAGGGAAACCAGCTGCCACGAATGTCAGCTACTATAGTTTAAGCTGACTAATCTGTCAGTATATATGTCTTAGTGTAAGCCTACCAGTTACAAAAAAACCCCACAAACCTGCTTTGACACTTTTTTGCAATATGCAGATAAAAAACAGTTCTATGGTTAAGTTGTGACCTGTACTGAATTGTAATATAGTCAAGATCTTTGTGTTCTCTGAAAATAACCAGATTGTTTTATTTTTGTGAACCTTAAACAGTGATTACAGTTGTGAATGTGAATATTCTTACTACTACTAAGTATTCCCTTGGCTGTTAAACTCTGCTGAAAGATGCCTGGGTGTACCTGTACAGAACAAATACAAATTTGAAGCCTAATTAACTTTCTTCATAGTGGCAACTCTTACTTTTGCTTTGATTTTTGAGTAAAGTAATGATCTCTGTAGTACTTTGAACCAATATGCATGCCACAGTTATCGAACGTGTGGAAAAATGTGGCCCTTGCAGAAATGGGAAAACAGAGGGAGGGAATTCTGAGGAATCTTAGTGAAGTTGCCAGAACACCAGTCACTGAGGTAGGTAGAAGCTGGTACCAGCACGGCTTCAGCACATCATTCCCAATTCATATTTCCAATAACTCAAGTTATGCAATATAAGAGAAGATTTTCTGTTTACAGCAACTTGAGGAGAGAAAGGAGTAGGAAAAATGCTGTTGTTCATACAGTCTAAATATTTACTACTTTGATCAAAGTTAGAAGTCCAATATGTCTACACAACCCACATTATCAAGAAGTTGCTCAGGCTCTGCAGTGTGCTACAACAGACAAACATATACAGTGCACAGAGTTAAATCTTTGCCCATAATCTGTTGTAAATCCTTACCAGATGGTGGCCTAGAGAGAACTTTAGGTAGCTATTGCAAACAAAGTAAGTGGCAAAAAATAGCTGCCGTGGCACAAACTACGTGCTACAGAAGTTTTTTGCTTTCAGAAAATGAGAGAATGCAGTTTCTGTGTGGAATACTTCTTCAAAGCTTTCTACTTGACTTTGTGTCTGCATGATATATGCAAATTTATTGCAGCCTCCTAAGCAAAGATTTTTCTAAAGGCTTTTCTCTTTTTGTTCTTTTTCCAAAACTTCAGCAAGAACAGAACTTTCTTTGTAGCAAGGAACAACTTGAAAGTCCCTAGAAGGTCCCTTTTCAAAGGAGAAATCTTTCATTCTAGGTGTCCTGTAACAGCAATATTGTAGAAATTTCTTTTTTTCTTTAAACCTGTGCCTGACCAGGCTCTTTAACGTTGTCTGTGCATGTTGATGAAAGCAGAGTGCCTAAACAGAAAGTGTGTCTGCGCTAAAGGAATAAACTCAAGTTTGGGGCAGCTGTAAGCTGTGAGGATTTTCTGTGGAAGACTTAAATCACCCGTTTGGTCTTCCTGAATAATAACAACCTTGAGGAAGCTAAATTTATAAAACTTCTATTGTTTCATTGGGAAATTGGGGAACGTTTTATGTGCACGAATGAAGTTTGTTGACTGTTACTATCACCTGATCCACTGCTATATAATGTTTTTTGGGGATCAGTAGTCAGGAAGGGTGTGAGGGGTTTCTCCTTAATTTCACATCCTGGTTCCTTCAGCAGCTGTTGCTGCCCTGCAGTTCCTCATCTTTAGCAATTGCACCATGCTTAGTCCTACCCAACCTGCGCTCTGGTTAAAACTCACCCTGTTTAGACCACTCCTACAATTTCAGTCCTACTCATAGATGTTCACCTCTTCATTACCTACTTCTTATTGCAGCTCTACCCCCTCTCACATTGCCCTTCACTGCATCCAGTGTAAGCTAACTCATTTCTAGGTGATGTAGTAGCCTGTCCTTTCAGCTACGAATAGAGCAGTATGTGCTTTACAAGTCTGCTGAGACCTTAAAAATGCATTTAGTATATTTTTTGCTTGTGTCATATTGTGCGTTGCTGGATTTTGAGACTGAGCCAGAATACTGTAGGATAAGTGTATTTCTCATGCTTTTGGTCAACATGTAATTAGAGAATGCAGAGTCGGAGAATGGGAACGGACAACGGTTGCGTTGATGAGAGGAAACAGCATACTGAAGGCAGAAGAGGGTGAAAAGGCAGATTGCCGTAGCAGATGAGATGAGAAGTTAAAATACTTAAGCAATTTTGTATGTATCTGTTGTTTTTTTACTTCCACTCAAAGCAATTGTAGAATAACAGGTTCTAAGGCTTCATTTTGCATGTCAGTGGTGAGGTACAGCAGCAAGATTCCTTTCTTACTTGCCATATTTTCTTGTCCAAAGGCATGGCTGATGGTTTAAGGTTTTTCCACATTATTTCTTTAATGCAGGTGAATAAACCCGTTATTGAACAGAGAATTTCCTTTCATCATCTCTGTAGTGTAAGTAGGTGGTCTTGTGTGTGGGCTTCAGAAGCGAGGGAAGGTAGGTGTCACTTGGGAGTTGGGCTCGAAGGGAAGAAGGCCGGAATGGCCTCTTGCCAGGAGTAGGAGGGTGGAACCTGGACCAGCTTGATGTTCCCAGTAACTTAAGGTAAAAAAAAAAAAAAAAAAAGGGATTTGTATAGAGAGATAGCTTGCCTAAAAGTTGTGGGGAGAATTTATCTGAGAAGGCTGGGTTTTTTTTCTTAGTCTGGGGACAAGGGGTTTATGGACTGAATCTTTCTGAGGGAGACATTGTGAAGAGGGAGCGGAGTGAACCTTCTGAATCTGGAGTTGGAAAGGAACGGTCTGGACTGAGTGTATGCATGGGTTCGACTCCTCATCTGTGGACTAAAGTGGCCACTTACTGCGTGGGAAGTGGGAACATCTCCTCACCTCTGAGACTTCCCACTTGGCCTACGGAGTGAATTTTCTTCTTGCTCTGCAGAAGGAGGACAGACCGCATGGGGTGAGCAATGCAGCAGGACCCTCTCTGCAGTCTCCGCACCAACATGCGTGGTGGATTCTTTGGCCATCAACATTACTGAGCTCCCACCTCACTCTGGGGTGGAACTGGAGCCAAGTGGTCACTGTGAGATTAGGGACAGTAACAGTGAGCAGAGCTGTTAGGTAGGTATGAGGCAGTACAGGGGAGGACCCTGGCTTACCTGCTGAAGGAGACCTCTCCAATGGGAGCTCAATCTGGCTGTAGTAAAGGTTAATGGCTAGAGGCTCTCTAACTTTAGGGAAGCAACCAAAGCCCCACTCAAGTCAAAGCAAGTATTTAAAAATGTCAATAAGGTGAACTTGGCAGTAAAACTTGCTGTAAAGTACCTGAAAGATTTTTGTCTCTGATGATAAGTCTGAAAGGCTTATACAGCTTACCTGGTTTTCTTGGACTTGCAAGAGTCACTCATTAGTCTGAGTCATAATTAGAGAGGGGAAAAAAACCAAGCTTGAGATCATTTTAATTCATTACTTTCAGACTAATTATTGCTACTTCTTTATGACACTAAATGTGGTCAAACGGACTCGTATTCAGAGAGATGCTGAGCTGTTCAGTGTGTGTTTAGTCCATTGCGTATTGTAGATGAAGGGGAATGGGATGCGATACTACGATATGCATTAGAATGAGATAGCATTAAAGCAGTTATTAATTTATCATGTATATTATCTATGTAATTCTTCCCTCTTGTTCTGAAAAATCTCCATTCAGTGCAACATGAATGCTTCAGTCATGGTTCTTTGCTTGAAGTCCTTTTCAGAATAGAAGCCTAATATGTTATATTATGCATAAAAAGATAAATTAATTTCTGGCATAATTTGATTAATGCTGGATTTGCACTATAACTGAACAGGCTCAATGGAATTGTTTGAGGGAAGATGAAGCGTAGCATTCCCAAAGGTTTTACTCCAACTGTTTTCTTGTCACCTAGATTTGAAAAGCTTTCTTGGAAGAAGAATTTGTAACTAATTTATGTTGGTACTTAATAGCCAGACAGCTTATTTTTAAAATTCTATTATTTTTGCTACCCCTTTCTGTAGAGCAGCTCGAAGAAACAAGCCTAGTGCTAACCTCATTTTCTTGTCTGGATAATGAGATATTGAGTGTATGTACACAATACGTGTGCAGTGTAGGAGGGGGTGATTATGTTTTCTTAACCAGGGCATCTCAGAGGTGCTTAATATTTCATCACAAATTGCACTGGTAAATTAATAGTTCATCTGGCTAGTTAGATTTACTAGGGCAGATGGCATTTTGCATGTGTGGTGAGAAGGGGAAGGAGACAGAGCAAAGCAGTAATGTAATTAGCTGTGTAAATGAGCCTCACAAGGTAAATCTCTTTAACCCCAGTGATAAAATGTGCTAAAGCCTTGGATTACTGGTTCTGTGAAACAATGTGTGCAGCTGGTCAGGATGAGATTTCAGAAGTAATCCCATTAATTTGAAAATAGAGGACACTGCTTTTTATCACACCTTCCTAGCACTTTTATATTTGAAACAAATCAGCCTCAAGGTGGTACTCTACCAATAACGCAGAAGAGAGTTGTGTGGGGTTACCTTGGTTCAGTTTTAAATAAAAACTTACTTGAATGCTAGTGATGAGATGTTCTAGCTAGGGAGGAAAGGTGCTTCCGAAAAGCAAACCAAAATCACAGACTGAATGAAATGTGAGCTGAGGGTGTCTCTTCACTGTGCTACAGTGAGCAGTGTAGCCATACCAGAAAACATGATGCTTGTGTTTACACGGTGCCTGGCACAGGGTGTTTCCCCTGCTTAACCCTCAAGCACTGCAGTAGTAACCATCATTACTATCCATGTGTGCGTAAAACCTGATAGTAATCAGAGATTCTGATTCTGCAAAACCACGAAAGTGAGTTTGTGCTTACAGATGTGTAGGTGAGTAACTGCAGGTAATCTCACATTCAGTTATAGCAAAAATAGTTTGGGGGGGGGGAATATGTATGACTTCCACATTTCACTTGAAATTAATTAACTGGGAATTTGTCTCATCCAGTTGATACTGAGGGCTATGGAAATAGTAAATTCATGGCAAAGACTGGTCAATCGCTGTGTGCTGACTGGTGAGAAAAACACCCTGAAGCTTCATGTTGTTTCTGAAAAATCATTACAAAGTAACATAAGTAGTAAATCTCTATTCAGCAGGGAAATCTCACATTCTGAAAAATTAAGGGAAAAAATGGGCTGTGTAATACTGGCTATTGTGCTATGTATGAAACCTATATTATTCTCACTATTTAAATTACTCTATTCACGTGGGAACTTTTTGTACCTATTTTCAGGCTTTCTTGTTTATTATAAACCTAAAAGTGTTTTAGTGTCTGCTGAAAAGGCTTTAGAGCATCTAAATTTCAAAAACACATTGAAAATGCTGTTTTCTGCATCAGTTAGTGATAGCGTATTCAGGTTGATTTCTGTTTTTTTGGAGGTTTTTTTTTTTGCCTGGCAGTCTATAAATTATGGAAACAGTACAAATAAAAACTGTGAATCAGGAACATTCTGAGCAAGTAATCAGAGCAGTTTTGGGGTTTTGGTTTGGTTTTTTTAAGTATTGGATGTTCTCCTTGAAGATACTGAAAACCTGACTGGACGTGGCTCTGCGTAACCTGCAGTGGGTAACCTGGTGCTGAGCTGGGGGGTTGGACTGGACTATCTCGGGGGTCCCTTTCAGCCTCAACTGTCCTCTGTTTCTCTTGAGTAGTTTTACATACACATGCAGATGTCCATAAATATATATATGTGTAAAACTTGATGTACATTTTTTTTAATTTTCATTTTAATTTATGATGGGGACAATGGTCGACTAGAAGAATGGGCAAAACTGTACAACTTTTATTTAACAGGAAAGGCTAATGCTTTTAAACTTTTATCTTGTACTGGTTCCTGACAGTAGGAAGCATATCAAAGGAAGTTTTTGTCAATAATAAAATTCCGCTTTCTTACATGCTTCCTGGCAGTGCTTTCACTCCTCCATTAAATAATTTATAATGAAAAGTCAGCATGATTGTAGGATAACTTTGGAATAATTTAGACCAGAAGGGACCCCCGGAGGTCATTGGGTCCAACCCTTTTCCAAACCAAGATGAACCTCTTAAGTTAGGAACGATCTGGAAGTGAGGTTGCTGGGAGTTGTCCTGCTTGGCTGTGGAGTAGCAGCAAGGAGGGCAATGCCAGAGGGTCCTGGGCAGTCAGCTCCCGTGTTTCAGGGCCCATTGCAGATGGTCTGTACTGCTTCATGGCACTGAGGATCACAGAAGCTATTCCTTTTTCTTCCTTCCCATCACTTTCTTATTAAAGTTGGTAGAAATTTTTCTTTAGCGGCTGTGTGTGTTGTCACACAATGCTAAATGGTTGAATAAATATGTAAACAAGAGGGTTATTTTAGCCCTTTCCTTCTCTTGCATGCTAAAAGGCATCGAGCTATAGAGAAAATTCATTGCCTTACGTATTTTTATGCACCAGTGTTTCTTAAATTTACTTGGTAGGTATATAGGTATAAACAAGGAGAAAGAAATGTTGTCTCTGATGAAGAATAAAAAATATGTCTAACAGCCAGTGTGGATTACGTTTTTGGGGTTTGCGTAGTGCTGCCTCACTTGGCTGTGTATCTCCTTGCCTCTGGAACTCCCTGAGAAACACGGATGCACATGGATGTACAGGGAGGACTCTACTGGTCCCAGTGTGCAAGATGTCTCGCAGCTGCAGTGGTGGATCAGTTGTGTGCTGCCCATGCTGTGGTGCGTGCCCTTTGCTTCAGCGGTCTCCTGACTCCCAAGGTGCAGAGCTTGAAAGGATTTGCAGGGATCATAACTCTCTTGTTCTTCCTGGGTGCTTATTCTTTGTATGTTTTGGGTTTACTTCTGTTACTGTGGGATTCAGCCTTACCTTCTAGCATATGTATGGTCTTTCCAAAACGAGGTTGCCTCACTGTAGAGAGTCCTTGGTCATCTACTGCTAGCACTCTTTCTGCATTTTAGAATATACTTCCCGCCTGTGGATGATTTGCAGCTTGACATTCCTGTGATATGTTAACAGAATTTTTTTCATTTTTTAATTGGCAGTCTTGCTGGCTGCAGCTTCCTTGCAGGGAGTACCTTCCCCCAAACAGCAGTTGTTGCCTCGCTGTTGTGTGTTTTCTTTCCTTGGGCACAGTTTTCTGTGACGAGCTCTGCAGGATCTCTTCAGCCTGCAGATCAGTCGAGTCCGTGCTCCCTCTGCAGGGTGTTGGGGAGGGAGGACTATGGGTGCTCTTAGCTTAGGGGTTGGTTTGCAGGATTAGAGAGGCATGAGATCACAGCCCCTGTGAATTCACTGAACGTATTTCATGAGTGCTGCAAATAAATTCTGAGATGGCTTGGATTTTTTGGGAGGTGAACAGTCATTTTGAACCTACAGGTCTTTTCTTGATCCACAGGATAGGTAACTTACTGGAGGTTTTTCTCAAGTATGTTCAGTTGCATATGGGGAGACTAACAATGGGGCAATAGTACCGTGAAGTACAGCTCTGTATGAACGTGTGGGCAGAGTCATCCTCCTTGAGGTGTGGTGTGCTCCTTCCTAATGTGTTTCCTCTTCATCAGAGGAGACCGAAAGTTCAGCCAGTCATTTCTCCCAAACATCCAGATGCTGCTGCTTTTACACAACCTAGCATGGAGCGTACCCAGAGCCACTGGTGCCCCTCTGAGGTAGAGGGTGTGCAGAGCAAGGGGTGCCCCTCTTCAAGTGCAGGATGTCACAGAAATGACCGGGAGCCACAGTTCCCAGCATCATTCCTATAGGGTTGGCAAAACCTCGATAAGGGTGGACTGGTTGTGTCCCAGAAAGGGGATCCATTAATCGCAGCTGCTGGTGTTTACTGAAGGAAACTGGTGTGGTGAAACGATATTTATAATGTTCAGTGGCACTATTTGTGTTAAATTCCTACTTTCTTTTTTTGGTGGTTGCTGTATTTTGTGTTATGAGTAAACTAGAAATGAGTGTGTTAGATGGAGCTGCACGCGCAGTAAGTTGGCATGTTAGGCTTTCTGATTTGTTTTGGCAGTGTTCTGTACTCTCATGCAAAATCTGTTGGTCCAGAAACAAAACAAAACAAAAAAAAACCAAACAAAAAAAAATTGGGATAATGGGGATAATGTTGGCAAGAATAAGGGCTGCCTTCCTTGTACCATTCAGTCAAGAAGTCATCGTTAATGTGCTTGTTTTGCACACTATCTGTCTATTGCTGTATATGTGTGCGTGTACATATATATGCATGCATGTGTGTACTTGTCATAAACATGAAGCAAAGCTGATAACTGAACTTTGTCCAAGTAATTGGTAACTTTGGGATTCACTTTTAATAATGATGCTATGGTACAGAGGATGACCTCGGAAAAACCTTCACTGTATTTCAGTGGGAATTGATTAGAATAGGTAACCTGGGTATCCTCCTTTGAGCTCACAAAATATACAGTTGGTTAAAAATGTTGTCACTAGACAGGTTTATGGAAACACTTATGAGTTTGCCTGTCCTGTTGATATCTGTTGTTAATTTCATCTTGCCTGCCTAACAGTAGAATTCATACCATCCTCTTTCTGCCGTTTTTTATTATTTATGTTGTTTAAAACTCTGGAATATTCTTATTTATTTTCAGATCTCATCAGAAAACTAGCACAGCAGAAGTTTGGGAATACACAGGGCGATTATCAAAAGGTAAATTGTCTGTATGTATCTGCATAAAATGATAGAAACAATGACTCTGAAATTCAGTTTTGTTTCTAAACCAGGAAATAGCATTTTCAAGCTATAACAACAATGCAAGAATGAAATCTGTGAATTGTGTGTTATGGTTTCATACAAAATTTGAGACCAAAACCTTTCAAAATATGTTACAAAGAAAATTTCGTAAGCAACTGTAAAGAAGCTATGCATAGGTAAGGCTCACTTATAAATTCCAGCTGTAATGTGATCGTGGTGTCTGTTGCACAAAGATTGAAGGCTCTTTGTATTGAAAAATGCTGCTTTTACTTAAAAACGCTGAGGAGAACCATTAGTGCTCAGCTCTCGTGTTAGTTTCAGCTATTGTCCTCAAAAAGCTGAATTTATATGCTGATTCCGTTGCCTTTGAAAACAACGTTTCCATAGCCTACTTATAAAGTATGTTTTAGTTTATGTAGAGTGCTGATCACATCAAGCATATTTTCCATTCTCTCTTTAGGTTTCTGGCTATCCTGTAACAGTTGAGATTCATAGGGTACTTGGTAGCAAGAGAAGATAGAACGTAGCATGGATCTGGTTTTGGGCTGTTCTCAAGGACAGTAACCTATGTTTGAAGCAATGTCATGCGTTGAGTGCCTGCAGCAGGAACCTTGACCAGGCCCGCACAGTGGACACATTACTTTGTGTGAGCTACTTGCTGGCAGTCCCTACGGTCTGGTGTACCTGTCAGGGGGATGAGTATGGGACTTGGCATTCAGGTACTGAGCGACTGCCTTGAATCAGGATGACCTGAATGATCTTGGGATTTGAAGGGGGAAAGCCTCGTGCTTCCATGTCTTCCCAACAGTGAACCTATTGCAGCAGTAGCTTGATGACGTCTGCATGACATCCAAGTGCGTGGGTATTGCCACTATACTGCATCAAGATCCCCTTGCCCATCCCATATGCTTGTTTGGTGGGGCTCTGCGAGACAAGGAACGTAGGGCGGACTTGGTTGGCAAAGTCTTGGACAAAACCATTAGACCATAGGTGGTATACATGAGTGCGCGTATAGTATTTAGTAACTATTAGGTAAGTCATGATAAATTTGAGACTAATGACAGCTGTAATCCTGCATAGTGGAGACACTTGTTAAAATACTGTGTGATTATAGGGTGGCAAATACAATATTAGGTGTGCTTAGGAAGTAAAACAGGTATAGGCCATCTGTAGCTCCTAATTTTGAGCCGAATGCAATGCAAAACTTAAAAACAAATTTGGAAAAGGTTTTTGATAGATTTTTATGAAGACAAGCAGAGAGTCCCTTAGAAGATAGAAGCATCAACAAGAGGTATCCGTGAAGAGGCCAGCATGACTGTAGATGTACCCCGAAGGAATTTCCAGGGGGGTTAGGGAAGCGTGAGTGTCACTGAAGGGTGCGGGTAAGCAGTTAGAAATGTTGCTTGTGGTTTTGATCACTCAAATTCAGGGAAAACGAACTCTGAGCAGGATGGGTTCAGAAAGTGTGTGTTAGGATGATCTGAGGAACACACAGGTCTTCAGAGGAGACTGGAAGAGTTTCATTACGTTAGCAAAATAATTGATAAGGTAGGTGATTACTTCTTATAAATATATAGGGAGAAGGAACACCACCCAAATAACAGTTTTCTCTTCCTGAAAGTAAGATGGTGCTATCACAGAAGCAAGGCAGAACTGGGTCATGTGTACATCCATGTAAGAAGACTCACTAGTTCACCACGTTGGGAACAGCCCTTTGGTAGTGAGAATAGAAAATCTGGTTCTGGTTCTGATATTTATCCTGTTAAATTTCTACTGCTGTTCCTCTGTATCTTTTTTTTTTTAAGCTATTTGTAGAATGTGTTAGTGACCCAGGAGGCCTTTCCCATTTCTGTGCCGCGTGTCCCTGTGTTCCCAGTTGGACTTCTACTATCGGCATCTCCCCGTCCCCTGTCAGGGACAGCAATCTGCCAGGACAGCCCAGCAGCTGAGCGCAGCTGCCCTGCCTGCTCAGGGGAGCCAGCTCGCTGCTGCTGCCATCGCTGACTGCTGCGGGGAGATGAGCTTGCCTAAAATGTTCAAAATCATCCTTGGTACCAGGTTTTTAAGGGATGGTAAACATTTGTTTTCCTCCCATTAAAAGTATAGTTCCAGATATGATGCTGAACACTTTAAGCATTTTATACATTGGAAGTTGTATATCATGCTGAAAAAAATTTCCTAAAACTTGAGAACCTTTCTGATTCTCACACATCAGACTTTGGGTCGAGGAGTCTTGCTGTCTTTAGCTTGTCCGCTTCCCTTTTCTCTTCTGCTTATGAGAAAGGGGAAAGTGTTATCAGCTGTGAAGCTGTCATACAGAGATGAAGGGGAAAAATACAAGAAATTATATTTCCATTGCAGAAAAAAAAAGGGGAAATTGGGTTCTTCTGAAATTCCTGTAATTGAATATTCAGTTTTCAATGTTTTTCTGAACTTACAGATAAGAAATCAGTTAAGAACCTGATAAATAGATGACTTCAGTCTTTCTTGAATGCTTTTTCTTTTTTAACTTTTAAATAATTTAAAATAAACCTCTACATAATTAGTAAAAACTGAGGGTGAATTTTGTGTGTAATGTGTTAAGGTCCCAAAACTGCTACTAAAACTGCTGCTTTTATGCCAAAATAAAATAAGCATTGAAAAGAAAAAGGTAGTCAGGAGTATCATAGGTCAGTTACAACAGGTGGAATTCATGAAGAAATTGCTAAACCACAAAGTAATGCAATCTCTGGCCTTCTGTTGTGTGAGATGTGTTGGGAATTACATGAAACTGATGATCAGTGTAGAAAAACTGGTCTGTTGCTGTTTTAAGATGGAAATATTTGTTGGACAAATTCTAGATTCTTTTCACTTACCAAGGAAACCAGAAATGACCTGCTATGAATTTATTGTAAATAATTTTCCATAATTATTTAATGGTGCCTCTATGCATTATTTTACTTTAGTGTCTTTTTATATCTTTTCTGTGTTGTTAATTGTTTCGGTCATGGTTAATTATTCATTATTCACGTGATTTGTTTTTGTGCATGCTGCCTGTGTATTATACACATTCTCCATTTGTTTTGACTTCCACAGCCAGAAAATGTTGTCCTGACACTTCAGGTAATGTCTTACGGTAGATATACAGCTTTGAAAAGAAACTAACCATGTCTGTATGTGCTGCTTCTATTAGAACATCCATAAATATTTTTAATGTTATTTAAAATGTGTTTTTCCATCTAACCTATTTTAAAATTCGTTGTCAAGTAATTTCAGAAGTGTACAGCTAACTAGAAGACAGCAATTCTTTCGCAAAATCTAGCCAACTTCTTCCAAGCATCTAGTTCGTATTCTTCAGAAGGGATTACAGCTTTCAAGCAGCAGTTAATAATAAAAAAAATAGAATTCATCCTAGAATTGGTAATTAGGTCAGAAATTTGCAACTCTGCTAATGGTGATGGTTGCTGCATTTGGATCAGTTGGTAATTAGGGATTGTGAGGAAGGGCATCAGCAAAGCTGGAACTGGAGCATGATTGATAGCTTGTGAGAAATTGTGGCTTATTTTGCAGGATGATACACAGCCTCAGTTCATCCTTTTACTGCCAAGTTGCCCTTGTGCTGGCGGATTAGTAAAACAGAAGAGGACTCAAAGTACTAGTGTGAGAATTAGTTCTCCTAAAATTGGGAAAGGAAAAGAGAAAAGTGATTTATCAGGCAAGAAAGACCGCTGGGGCTTGCCCATACCGTGCTGTCTGCCACTGTGTGCAGACACCTGCCCGATCTGGTTCTGGATGTGTTGGCCTGTGTTCGCAGCAGAGGGGAACGGCGTGGCCAGCTCGCAGCTTGTCCCCTGGAAGCCACGTCACGGTGCGTGGGGCTGTGCCAGGGCTGCCTGGCCCAGCTTCTTCATCCTGGGGCGCTTGCACTGCTTCCAGCCTAAAAGCTAGTAAGGGTATTGCATTGCATCATTCCCTTTCAATCCTTAGAGCTTTTGAAAGTGTCCTTTCAGTTGCTGCTGCTTTGCTGTTTGGCAGCAGAATAATGTACCTGAGAGAGCTTAAAATCCACTCCTTCATGTTTTCCAGTCCCTAAGCAGTTTTTACTTCAGCAGTTTGGAGAAACCTCTGCCACTGCAATCGATCATCCAGTGAAGTACTTCCCTGTGCAGTTCATACGAATCTTTACACTCATAACTGATTAAAAAGGAGAACAAGCTAAGCCTCTCTCCCCCCTCCCAGATGAGGTGTTGATCTAGTCAGCCTTGCTGACATTTGTGGAGCCTTTTTGGAAACAGATGTGAGATACAGTAAATTTGCAGTCCGGGAAATCAAATGTGTTCATTTTTAACCTATTTCAATTGCATTGATTCACATTTGTTTCTTGTGAGCATATTTCTCTCTTAGCACTCACTCCTGTAGTTTACCTAGCTAATATTCTAGCTGAACAATTATTAGCTATCAGTATCTACAATGCTGTTTTGTGGGGTTTGGGTTTTTTTAGAAGAATTGTCAGTTATTGACAAAATACACCAAGTCCGTAACCTCGGTAACTTAGTAGATGGTTTAGTCTGTAGTTTGATTTTTTAATTATTTGCTCTATATTGATTACTGTGTGTTATCTGCTGTTACCACTATTTTTGTCTGAATTGCAGGCCATCTACTATGAAATCGGTTTTATAGTCTCCGCAGCCTTGGGATTGCTATTTATTTTGTTACTGCCTCTTGTGGGACTTTGCTTCTGTATGTGTCGTTGCTGTGACAACTGTGGTGGGGAAATGCATCAAAGACAGAAGAAAAATGCTGACTGTCAGAGGAGCTGTTTTGCAACATTTCTTTTTGTTGCTTCTTTAATAATAAGGCAAGTGTAATAAATAGAACAATATGAAGCTTGGTATAGCACTAATTTTGAAGTGTCATATGACAATGTTATTGTATTAGCCTACAGGTGCAGAAATGATGTTATTAGACTAAGTTATATTATTGCTTATTAAAGAAAATGTGACTGCATTTATAAAAAAGTTGCTACCATTGCTAACATGGGTCATTATGTACTCACTTAAGGGGAATGTAGGTGTGAAACAAAAAAACCTAAACTTGAATTTGGTGAGTGAAGTTTTTGCCAGTCTCAAACTAGCAATTGCAGAATGTTACTTTAAACTTAAGAACAGAAGATACTGTGTCCTGTGTTCTATTACCATCCCATAGAGAACTGTACAGCATACTGTTTGATTCTTGATAGTGCAGTAGTGGTGAGAAAAGTGATGGTGTGACCTCCTCCAGTATTTGCTGTCCTCCAGATTTGCTTATTAGTCCAAAATAATGGGTTTTCTTTTGGCACTGAGTTATTTAAATCATGCACGCACTCACTGTAAAATCCTGGAGTTTGGAGACATTTCTGGGCTATTAGCATTAAGAGCATACTGCTGTTCTGTGCTGGGTGTGTAATGGGTGATGAGGGACTGCAATCCAGACTTTTCTTTTCCCTGTAGATGCTTTCAAAATACATTTTGCTTTCAGGTTTTTTATTTTCCTTCAGCTTCTTCATATGTTCACCTGCCTACTATCCTTATTCTGTGATTATATTTGAAAAAAAAGAAAATAAAGTCTTTTGATCTATACTGTGTGACTGTTCAGTCACTTCACTGTAATCTAGAATTTTTTTTTCTTTTTGCTACTGTTTGTCAAGACAAATTGAGACCTTGCCTATGCTCAAATGTAGACCGTGCTGATATCGGCTATGGAATGTGCTCTTTTCTCTCTTGCATCACTAACAAACATGGCACTTAAGTATTTTGAAGACCAGAAAGCCTTGTAGGTGACAGGGTGCTTCCCTGCCATGATGGTGGGACAAAAGTTCTTCATAATACAGTGGTGCCTCAAAGAAATTAAGTTATTAGATTACCTCTCAGCATGCCAAAACTGAAGGTAGCTCACAGAGCTTGCCAGCTATCTTTACACCACCCTGCAGAATGCTGTGTTGCAGGACATGATGTTCTGATTATAATGGCTGAAGAATGCTGCTTGTCAGCAGAGGAATTGAGAGATTGCCCTCCTTGTTGGTCTCTAACTTGTGCATTTGCTGCCAGCTGTTCTTGTGATATTAAACATACCCAGCATCGGCAAATGCTTCTTCCCAGGTCGTGACTGGGAGATCAGTGATCCCTAGTGACATGCTTTGCAGGACTAGGGAAACTGGCTCTTTAACTCGTCCTTTTTTTCCTTTTGTATAAGACTTCAGTAATATCAGACGCTTACCCTAAGGGAGGGGTTGGCCTGAGCTCTGTCCGCGGGTTTCCACAGGTGGAGATAATCTCATATGACTCCCTGGCTAAGTCTCTAATGCTGTGAGTGCTGTGCAAGGCAAGATAGGACTTTACAGGGCTAATATTACTGACCCCTGCCTGTCTGAGTGCTCAGGTCTCCGGTACACCTCAGTACAAAGCAGGATTCTGCTGCCCTTCCTGCTTCATCTTTCACGAGGGAAAAGAAGATGTCATGCCTGGATCTATTTAAGCCCATGTCAGCTTGCTTACTGCTATGTTGAAACACAAAAGGACAGTCTTGCTGGTAGCCGTTGCCCCCACAAAAAAACTGGAGAAAGCCCGAGGTTTACTTAAAACTCTTTCTCTGTTTCTTACACTGTACTCAGAATAAGTCTCCTTGTGGATTTATTTCTAGTTACCATGCAATTTCAGTTTAGGTGGAAGATTTACCTGTAGTTTTCTTCCCAAAACCACAGCTGCATACATAAACTGTGCCAATAATCAAAAGAGTTTAGTCCTGTGCAATTAAAATGCTTATGGCTACTTGCAGACAGAGCCAGAAGAACAAAAACTTGAATGATCTCTGCTAATATAGGGTTACATCAGGATGTGCCATGAAATCACTAAGGTGTTCGGGTATAGTTTAAAGTTCATGCAGCACTGGGGGCCTCCTTTGGGAGTGTGTCTCCCAACACCCTGCCAGGTGACTGGAATGCCATAGACTCCTTCACGAAGTGCTGTGTCGCTTCAGAAGATGCATTTAGCAAGGCACGCATCCATCAGAGTACCCTGAACCCACATCTCTGCTAGTGGAGCTTTGCTTTAAAGGCCCTGCAGTGGAACGTACATGCAGACAGCTGCTGGAGGAAACAGGAAGGATTTCTAGGGGATGGACTTCAGGACGTACCATCTAAGGGTATGTTCTGCATCTTCTCTCCCTGTCTCTTGTCGTGCCAGCTGTTCTGGGATTCCCTCAGTCAATGGATCAGAACTTTGAAGAGCAGGAAACATGAGCCATTTTATCTTTTTTCTTTTTTTATTATTTTTTCAGTCCTTAGTATAGAAAGACAGGTCCAAGCTATCTTTCCTTGTCTGGGAAAGACAGGTCAAATGCATGGTAGAGAGTATTAGTAGGGGAAAGAAGCCAAACACTGAGCTTGCAGTAGATTGTGTGTGTGTAGGCAACAACTCTTGAAAACTGGTAACATGGGGATGGCTTTTTTTATGTGTCGGCAGCAAGCTCACACTGACGTATATGTGCTGGTAATGCACATTTTAGAAGATTTTAGCTAGTAGATTTTACTTATGAGGAACATTATTTCTTCTCACTTTTCCTCTGATACAGTGCTCTGGTAATTAGGGTGGTGTTTTAATACTAAGTTTACTGGAATAATATATAAAGGAAGCGCAAAGGTGACAGATTTATTTTTTTTTTTTATTTAAAAAAAAAATGTTTTACCTAAATGTGCTCTCTGAAGGTGAGGCATACATGGGAAGTATGCTTTCCTCAAGAATAGGTGTAAGAAGCAAGTCAGAAGTCTTGTGACTACATACACAGTTGTTTATCTTAAAATGAATAGGCCTTAAGTGTGTAATTTCCAGTAGATGCATTTTGTGTTTGATATATTTCTTTTGGTAGATTGGGTCAGAAATACATGTAGTGGTTTTGGTAATTCACAGGTTTTGTGCAAGACTGTTGTCATACAAGGCAGGATTCTATTGCTAAAGAGCACAGGATGTAGAAATAATCTGTCAAATAGGTAGCTGAGTAGGTTTGATATTCCAGATTTGTCATTAAAACAATTATGTGCTTTTCTTCAAAGGTTAATTGAGAGTTTAGGGACAGAGAGCTGCTATTTAATTTTGTTGCCTAGTCATCTGCAAGCTTAGGCAAACACATTTTTCTCTGTGAAAGAAATGTAATTTCATTAATTCCTCTACATCATAAAGACAGGGAAGGGACATTTCATTTTTAAGAAAGCGTGCATTGCAATACCGAATGTAATACCTGGTAACAGAAAGTGTCCTGGCCAGTAGGCAGAAAAATAGTTGGCTTTCTGTCCTTCCCAGAGAGCTTGTGTTATCCCCAGCTTCAAGAAAGAATTTGTTATTGTGTATGAAGCTAGGGAAAGCCAAACCTGAAGGAAGGGAATGATAGTTGGTATCTTGGCAAGTACCTGATTAAGGCTTCATGGAAGGCCTCTTGGCTTTGTGAGATTGGTAATGCGTGTTGTTCAGAGTCTGGGAATCAACGTTATGTGAAAGAATTGGTGAAAAAGTTGGTACACAAATCTCTAGCCCGTTGTTTTCCTAAATTCATTAGCTAGCAGTGAGAAGGTGGCATTTCCCCAGTATGGAAATCTGTTCAGGGTTTCTGTTCTGTGACTCGAAATTTTTCGCAAGCACAATCGAAGGAAGAGCTCGGGTCGCCTCCTGCAACTGGATTAGTAACATTTATATCAGTCTGTGAAACCTGGTAAGAAATTGAGCATGGAATATCTGGTTCCTGAAGAGAGAACTGTTTAAACAGTTGTCTAATCTGTTACAGAAAAGGCTTGTCCTTTTTATTCCTGCTTTATGCCTCTCTCCTTTATAGCTGCTTACTGAATGTTGACTCAAGGCTCAGTTATAGAATAAATAGATTTTTCCTTTCCCTGTATTTGTTTAGTTACATCCAGAATGTAGGCATAATTGTTCCGGGTGCCTCGTCCGCTTAAAGCATTTCTGCTATCTTGTTTCCTCCCACTCCTTCTACTTAGGAGACTGAAGAGAAAAATGATCATGCTTCAGTCTTACAAAGTACTGTTTTGTTAGCTTCCAATTGACCTTTCTGCTCTGTGAGCACAACATTGAAAGGACATAAAAATGCTGTCTGGCCAAAGGACAGGGATGTTATTATAAACTCCGAACCTCAGAGTGGTGTACAAATGTTTACTTTTCCTGATAGGTTGAGATAGCTTGTCTTCTGATTAAAAAAAAAAAAAAAAAAAAAATTTCTTAAACAATTATCATTACAGTAGAGTGAAAAGAAATAATACATTGCATGTGTCCAAAATAAAACCACTTACTTCTGCTTATCTTGAACGTTACTCTGTTTCTTGGCATTTTATTCGTTCTGAGTTCTCATTCCATGGGTGGTAGCTGATGATAATGGCTGTTCAAGTGTTGGTCATACTGGAAATAAAACTGGCGTTTGCTGGCAGTTGGTGTCCCTTCATTCATTAGTGACTTCTGGGAAGGTAGTTAATAGGCAGTTCTGAAGACATAGGTGTGAAATTTTGGGTAGAGAAGCAACCTCTTCATGTCAAACTCTGTCATCCTGTTCTGAATTTTTCTAGATGTTGAGAAAAATGTTAGTGAAGCAATCCTAATAGACCAGCACCTGTGGTGTATAGTCTTGCCATCTCTCGACTGTATCTGAAATCAGAATTTTCCTACTGAGAGTATTTGTCAGAGCAGCGAATATTCTTGTACTTGAGACCAGTTTTACTGGGAGAACAAGCCTTTCTTTACCTTGTGGGGAAAGCTAAAATAGGAAAAGCAAAGTAAAGGTGAGGGTTTACTTTTGGTTTACTGATAAGAGGAGATGAGCATCATCAAGGTGTTTGCTCCTGTTTTGCCAGGATATGCTTGCCAGGATATCCAAATCATGTTATTCAAGGTACCCGTTTGCTCTCTACCATCTCATTTCTCATTTATGTGGCTGTGTTATGGCTTCCTTTGAACACACATTCTTTGGAGCAACAATTATACTTACCATATGTATTTTGCCCAGTAGGGAGCCTTCTTTAAAACTATTAGTATTTAGGTCTTCCTGACACCCCGACTCAAGAAGTTTGACAGTCTGGGAGAAATACAGCACCGTTTGTGTTAATGACTCCCTTCTTCTGTCGTTTGGGTGTCTGTAATGGCCTTTCAGGGTGCTGCCTCTCTACTATTGAGCTGCTGTACTACAGTGCAAAATAAGAGACTGAACAAGTCTGTGCCATCCAGGCATTCCCTGCAATGCACCCGACTGCAGCCTCTGGGCAGCGTTTGCCTTTGGGGATGTGTCCTGCCTGTGTTGAGTGGATCTCTGCTGTCTACCAGTTAAATCTGTGGAAAGTTAGTGCTTAACCCATCAAGTGTGTTTGTAGTCACTCTGCTTTTGAGGCTGTTATCACTCTTGTGGTTACTCTTGATTTTTCTGGTGCTTGTCTGAAAGGTTAGCTGTTGTGAATGTGAGATGTTTAAAAACAAAAAAGTCACCCTTCTGTTTAAGTCTATTTTACACGTAAACTAAAAAAAAAAAACCCAAAGTAAGGATAATGAGAGAGCTTTTGAAGCCTCTCCTGGGCCTTTAATTGCCTTTTCGCTTCCTGTTTGTGCAGATCTGCCATGCTGTAGTCAGAATTTTACCGTGGGGAATGATCAGATAGAAAACGATCAGCAGCAGTGCTGACTGGAAGTCTAGCTCACTTTCTACCTTTTATTTTACTATCAGGAAACACTTAATATATTATTTTAGAATTAATAGAGATTATTCTTGTGCTTTTAAAAATCTATGCAATTATGTAAATAAATTGAGCCATTATGAGTAAATGTTGCTGAAGTTTTCAAATGTAAAATATTTGTTTTTACAGTTATTTTAGGAGCATTTGCTTGTAGCTGTGTCAAGGTTAATGATAAATGATACTTGTACGAGACTTAGAAATGTTAGGCTCTTTTACAGTTTACCTAGGCTATACCCATTTTCTGACAGTATCAATGCAAATGGATAGGTAGCTGTACATTAATTACTTCTGAAGACTTTGGGTTAACATCGCTTTTTCCCTTCTTTTTTTGAATTAGTAGTAAATATTTGCCCTTATGGCTAATTCCTCTACTACGCCTCGTGGTGCATGTGAGAACTTGTAGTAAGAAAAAGAGTGTGTGTAAATTTATGGACACCTTTATTTTGATAATGTTGACTTTTTTGCTGTAACTTTTTGATTCTGTTTTATGTCAGAATGGGCACTTACAGTAATAAAGAAATACCTATTTTCTGTATTTTTCATAGCGTTGGAGTACTCTGTGCATATGCTGCCAACCAGCATTTAACTAACCAAGTCCGAGGAGCAAAGAAACTGGTTAACAGTAATTTTAAAGATCTGAAAACTTTCCTTAACGATACTCCAGCGGTAAAGAATTTTTTGTTTATGGGGAATGGGGGTGGGAGGGAAGAGGTGTAAGCAAGAGGTATTGCAGAAAATAATTGTTTCTTTCTGTTTGGTACAAATCACACCTGCAGTATTTTGTTTTATTTTTTGTGTATCAGTCTCATGCAGTAGAATAAATGATGCAAGGTAAGACATTTTCACGTAAATGTTTGGGAGTTACCCTGATGGATCAGCATTCTTTGAGCAGCTTCTGAGCTGGAATATGCTGCGATGATGTTTGTAGGCCCTTTTCCTCCTACTGAACTAGTGTAGATGGCTAGCAGAAGGTGAATTCCTTGTTGCTCTTTCCTGTTTCTTTGTATTTTTAACTTACTTGTATGTGCTCTGGAAGTGAGCTACAATAAATTCCTTTCCAGAAGTATTTTTGACAGGTTTTTCTTTAAACCAGTGTCATACTGTGCCGTACCAAACAGGAAAGAGTCTCTCCTTTCTACTTTCAACCTTCCCTTAAAGTCCCAAGAGCAGTCCTCTGCATATATTTTTTGTATTGAAATAAGGAAGACTTGTAAACTTTTCCATGTACAAATTTGAATTCTGTATGGATTAGGAGGAAAAAAAGTCCAACAGTCCTATTATCTTGGCCTTCATTAATTTTAATTAAATTAATTAATCTGTTTTACTTGCACGTGACTCATGCATTAGAAATAGGTGGAATTCACACAATTATGTGGGATCTGCGAGTGTGGTAGCATCCCAGTCACAGTAACTCTGAGCTCCCATAACCTCCGAGCTGTTTTTCTGCTGACAGGACTGTATGAGAACAGGAGACAACTGGGGAATGCCATTATGGAGAGAAAATTAGAAAGGCAAAAGCCCAGCTTGAGCTCAATCTGGCCACTATTGTAAGAGATAATAAAAAAATGTTTTTACAAATAGATTAGCAGCAAGATGACAAGGTGCTCAGGGACATGGTTTAGTGGTGGAATGGCAGTGTTAGGTTAATGGTTGGACTTGATGATCTTGAAGGTCTTTTCCAACCTATGTGATTCGGTGATTCTATGAGTCTTCAAAAACTTGATGAATCCAACTATTTGGCTATAAAGCTCTGAAATCCGAACTGATGTCATTGACTCATCAGTATGAGGAGTACAGCATGTAAGAGCATTTGTAAAAAGAAGTCACATGTTATGAGTTCATGTAATAGAAGATTTGCAGACTCTGAGTACTGAGTGATAACACTATTAGTTACTCAGAATCGCCTTTTGTCTGTGACATTGCTGGAGACAAGGCAAAACCTGTAGCCCTGCAAAATTTTAGACCTCAGGTTAGCCTGGGAAGGGAAAACAAACAAAAATATATGTGCAGCCTTCTTAGTAAGAAATTCTCGATTGTTTTCTGCTTTTTTGAAAAAGGAGATCTGCCTCATACTTTGTCATTTAATTGCATCCACTGCTGTATGATTGATAGGTTGGTTTGAAGGTGGTTTTTTGTCTTTTTTTTTTCCTTACTCCATGGAAAGTCTGAGACTGCAAGCCAGATACACTTTGGTCCACATTTGAGTCATGTTTAAAATTGGAACCCCATTTGTCAAGTGTGTTAACATTTACATTACTTTAACACACTGGGGTAGGATTCATAATGAATTATTTTAAACATGCAGAATTCAGTGAAGGTTATTGAATGTCTTTTCAAAAATTAGTATAGTGAGATTTCCACTTGGGATGGTTCTTTGATAGCATTTTGTCCAAACCCAGAATCTGGTGATAACTAATTTTCTGTTTCATATTGTTATGGTGTCTTGCTAGAGCCCAAGTTGTGACTGGGCCAAATCCACCTGGGGGTAAGGAAAACCATTTGCATTAAGACAGAGCCACCAGCTTCTTTCTGCAAGAGAAGCTCTGAGAGGCTGCCCAAATACAAGCCAGTCTGGTGGGTGTATTAGTTCAAAATTACCACCCCATCAACTTGCCATGTGTCTCTCTGTGAAGGAGGAAATACTACCACTAGAAAATCGCATAACGGAGGTGAAGACATGCAAAATCTTGTTGGCCTGACAGACTTGAAGCCTTTGTAAGGCCACAGTTTCTGCTACTCAACACTTCTAAGCTGAATAATTTACCCCAGAGATGTTCCAATTAAGTAGATTTCCCAATTAAACACATCTTTTCTTACATGCAGTTCTGCCAAGCAAGGTTTTAAAATACTTAGTTAACTGGAAACAGTAGAGAGCCAGGATTCTGGGGCTTTGCACAAATATTTTGATTGTTTCAAGTGGCATTTTGACTCGTTATTTAAAAGCATTACTTTTTTTCCAATTATTTTAATATGTTATTTATCATCTTCTTTTCAGCAAATTGACTACTTGGTGAGCCAGTACAACACAACTAAGGATAAAGCACTCTCTGACCTAAATAGTAAGTACTTTGATTTAAAGGGGGTTAGCGATATGTATTTAAAGACTTCAATAAGATGATGTAAATAGCTCACAATGCAAAGAGAAATTTTATTTATGAGAATGTGGTTTTCAAGCAGAAGTGCTGTTCTCAGTGGTAAATGAGACTAAAACCTAAAATTCTTTTCACACAAAACGTCTTGGAGCTGGTGTAATGCATATTATTTCCCGAACTAAGTCTTTTATTAAATTGCTTATGCAATAAGTCAGGCAAATATTTTATTTTCCTTTTTATAGTTGAGTAACCACTGATATTTAGTGCTTTTTTTAGAATATTATTCCTCGATTTTTAACTGTGGAGCCAAATGTCGAGGAACAGAGCTACTAGCTGTTTTGATGGTTCCAGGGAGTAAAAGATCTCTGTATTTGTTTATTTTTGTTGTTATACCTTTGTCCTCTACTCAGCTAGAAGTTGAGGTATAAGCTTATCTTCTTTCTAAAGCTGCTTAATGTATTTGCCATTTCAGAATGAGCAGTTGAAGAGCAGGAGATAAAACTGGAAATACAACTGCTGCACTTTCCCCTTCAGCACAGTTACAATACGAGTCGTCACCTTTTAAAGCTCTTAGTAAACAGAAACAACCAAACCACTGATTTATTTTTTTTTAATTTAATCATCACTTTCCAAAACTCATAATAATAGAAAGGGCTGACCATATTCAGTGCAGATTAGGATTCAAGATTCACTGTTAGCAGGTCTTAATAAACATGTACAGGTCTGCATTTCAGACTGGAGTGAAATACAGAAATACCAAAACCAATTTTAAACAGGATTGCTGGGATCAAACTATGCAACCGTGGCAGCATGTCACTACTCACGAATTGGCTTATCATGCCCAGAACCTATGCTTCTGTCTAGGTTTAAAACATATTTTAAAGGTAGCTTTCAATGCAGCCAACTTCTGTACCCTCAGGTCAATGTGTCTTGTCTATATGAGGCTACTAAAGCACATTAAATATGGTTGTGAAAGTAGTAGTAGTAGAGGTCTTCCTACTTAGTTCTAGGCAGGAACACTCTGGTCTAATAAAAAAAAAGTGTGTCACCTTTAAAACTATAATAATAATAAATTGACATCTGCATTTTAAGTACTAGCTTGTAGCTTCCCAGGCACTCCAAACAAAATTTCAAATTAAATATTTATTTGTTCTCAATGCCAATTTAATATGTTAGTTAACAGGAATCTAGCTGGTTCAGTGATGAGAGTGCTCATCAGTAAATAAAGATAGCTTTTATTTTCTTGAAATACCAGAATTAAGTGTGTGACACCTGGGGACAAAAGGATTTCCTTCTAAGTGAATCAATAGTAGCATAAACCTCCAGAGAAAAGTAGATGAGTTCAGTTTGGCCACCCTAAGTAAATACTGAAAAGTGTTTTCTGCTTGATAAAAAATTCTCATCCCAAACCAGACATGACAATGCTGGCAGTAATGGATGCTTCTGTATTATGCGGTATTCCTGTCTCTTCAAGAGCAAAAACTCAAAAAGCTGTTTACCATGATCTGAAAATGGAGGGGACTCAGTGGCTACCTAATGGATACGTTACATTAAGATGCTTCACCAGACTCTGCTCAGCACTTGTCTGTCTTCTTGCTGAAGCTAAGCTTCATTTCTGTTTGTGGGCAGTGAGACAGGAGGGTTTGCAGGTGGGGATAGCAGTGGGCAAGGGGCAGGGACCTGCGTGAGGGGGCAGGGACCAGCAGACGTGTGCTTAACACGCTTAAGGGATTTCAGCAGAGAAGGCTGGAAGGTCTGGGTTGTGGGTGGTGACCTTGACATTGCTGGATACATGAGGAATAAGAGAAAGGAAAAGAATTCATTTGCTCGTTTCTCTTGCACTACAAAAACATAGCGTGTCGTGAAGGAGTATTACACAAAATTCCTGTCCAGATGTTGGACCTCTAAGATAGATTGTGAAGAAAAAAAAATTCTGTTTCCAAAAAAGTACTAAATGCAATGAAATACATATTTTTTGAGTTTGTTGAAATGTTATATGTCTTTACCTTTATGGTCAAGTGCTAGCAAATATTTTGATTTAGTGCTTTCATTTATAGGCCTATAGCTAGCTAAAAGAGAATTGTGTTCCTGCGTTAACTTCTGTCACTAAGTTCTGACTGTCAGGCCTTAGAGAAATTTTAGTAATGTATGTATACTTTGTTAAGTAAGAGTCTGACAGCACTTATGCTAAGAGGTAGTTTAAATTGAACTAGTGTGTAATGGGCTTTTAATCTCTCCATACTACAGATGTTGGACCTTTGCTTGGAAGTAGGGTTCAAGAACAGCTGGGAAAAGAAGTGCGTCCTGCACTTGATGCGGTTCTGACAATGGCAGGAGGTAAAGATGTATATACTGTTGTATTAATGTTCTGTTGCCATGGTAAGACAGGCATCATCTTTCTAGTGCGCAGCATGGGATGGCTTTATGCAGTACCATGATTCAACTTGCTATTTTTCTACATGCCTTGATGTTTCTTTCAAACTGAGTTTTTTGGATATTTTAAGGTTCATAAATATATTTAAGTAGTAAATCAAGATGTATGTGCCATTGTTGATACCTAGATTCAGCAGTCACTGAAGAGAGATGAAATCGAAATTCCCTGCTCCAGGTGGTTGTCTCTTTCCATTGAATATAAGGGAGACTAGCAAAAACTGCTTTGAGAGCTGTCCTTAGGTCTTTGCAGGTTAGTCGTCAATAGGTCAGGGAATGAACATGCAATGGCCCCGTCCTTTACATTGCCAAGCCTGTTATGAGTGTGCTAATCACCATTTCTTCATTGTGTCTTTGAGTTTAGCATTGCTCATGCTTATTTCGGTCTCCCTTTAAAGAAAATACTCTATTATTATTTTTTCTATTTAAGGTTTTTTTCAGGAATCAGATACAGCTTATAGAGCAAAGGGAAAGGCATCTGTGAACTTGAGTCACTTTGGTTTTTTTACCCATGAATTCTTTCTCATTCACTCGTCATCTTTTTTTTTTTGCTTTATTTCTCTTATTTGTCTTGAAGTCAAAGTGGAAAGGGCTATCAAAGGTAAAAAATACAGTAAGAACTTGTGTTGTGTGAAGTGTACTTTATTTTTGTAACCTGTGTCATTTTAGTTGTATCTGTGTGGGTTTTTTGTCTACTAAACACCTGTTCAGTGGTTGATTTTTGGTTTGGTGTTGTTGGGATGAAATCTAAACCCATACGGTGTTGAATACTCATTAATGCATGCTGATTCAACATGATCTCTTTCCTTTTCATCTTGCAGCTACATAATTTGTAAGTTGGATTATAACCAAAATATTGAAAATACTGTTTGTGGATATGGACTTTCTTTTAATTTCTAATGACCAAGTGTTAAAGTTCTTTACTGAAACCACTGGGCAAGGAGAGGTAGGGAAAGGGTAAAAAAGATTAATCTGCAAAGTGGATAGAAGTAGCCTGAGCACGTTCATTTGTTTGTAGGAATACCTAAGTGATGTATTTTGATGTGCAATAAATACGTATTCTGTGCTAGAGGGATTTTCTCAGAGGGAGGCAGGGTTATCTAAATCAGTATTGTTAAGAATATTACAGCATTTACACATGCGTACTTTCAGTTCATACCTGTATCTGTAGACTGGTTTCTAACTAAAGTTTTTTTAAAAAAACTTTACATCCTTGCAGCCATTAGAGAAACGAAGGAAGCACTGGAGAATGTGAGTGTCTGTGTAGAAGTTTTGCAGGAGGGAACAGAGAGGCTTCATGCAAACTTGACAGATGCTAAAATGCATCTAAGCAACACCCTCAATGATTCTGCATGCTCTGCCGCTCAGGCTGCCTCAACTTGCAATATCATCAGGAATTCATTAAATCAACTGAACATCAATGCCAATTTTAGTGGGGTAAGAGTATTTTTCAGACTTTTACAGTGTGATTGCCTTGAATAAGCCCAGTAGTATCTCTGCAACTTAATGGCTCGGTGTGTGCTGCCACTTGTGAGATAAGTGACCTTCCCTTATTCTGTGTTTCTGGATAATTCCAATCACTGTTTTCCTCTTCTGTGTAGAAGAGGATAAAGTGTGTGTCAAGCAGCTACACTAAAGTGCTGCTATGGGCAGTGAAATAATCTACCCTCCCAAAAACCCCTGAGGTTAAGCTTTACTTTTGTACAACAAAAGTTTCAGGAGTGTGCTTGAAAGATTCTACTACAAATTTTCTTTCTAGTTTCTTTACCCTCTTTGAAATATTTAGTAAATTAGCCAGACTACTACTTTGATGTTACTTAAGAATGCTTTTTGCTTCCTAGTTGCCAGGAGTGAACTCACAGCTTGCCAAGGTCAATGATGTCCTTAAAACAGACCTTTCTAGTCTGGTTCAAAAGGTATGTTTTCACAGGCTTGTAAAATATTATTAATAAACCGGGATGCTTATGTATCACTTGTCCCTTGGCTTTCTCAAGCAGAATTCTCTTGTTCCCACCTCATCCTGTCTCATGGTGGATATCTCTCCTTATTATTGCATTGTTTGGCCAAGTTTTAATATTTGGAAGTATGAATGTAGTGCTTTATATCCCCAGGGTACTACAGATCAAAAATGTATTGCTAATTGTCTGCTTGAAAGAACAATCCGTGAAAAACAAAAAGGCAGAAACGTGGATCTACTAGCGTGCTCTGTATTTTTCTGGTTCAAGCTAAAGAAAAAAAATCCACACTCTCCTAATCAGTTATATTGTGTTCTAGCTGTTTTGAAATATATCTTTCAAAGTCTTTATGTTCATATTTGATATGAAATCCGGGGCAATGGACCTACTGTAATCACTATTAGGATTTTTGCAAGGCTATCCACAAAACACCATAATTTTGTCCTAGAAAAAATGTCTTAAAGATCTAGCAATCCAAAAACGTTTGCTAGGAATAGAAGGCATTTTCTGAAGCCAAAGGCTGTGTGTAGGGGGCTCAGACTCACCCCCCCACACCACTTCTGAAGCGAGCAGGCCTGCAGGAAGTAAGACTTCAAGCATCCACTGCAGTGGCTTCTCCTTTGTGTCCAGATGAGCTACTGAGCTTCATCCCCATGGTTTAGACCCTTTGTTTTCCCCTTCTCACTGGAGAGAGCATTGCAATGACTTTAGAGGCAGGTGGATTTCATTGTTTGTAACACTGCGTTTCATGTTAAGAAGGCACAGAATTGCGAAGAGGAGGTGTTTGACTGGTACGCAGTAACTCTGTTCACTTGGCTCGTCTTCATGTGTGCATTCTCAGTTTTGTATGAGATAGATCTGACAAGCAACAGTACTATAAAAGTTGAGACGATTCTGACTGATGCATGTGTATTTAAATGTAGGGTTGTTTTGGTTTTTTTTCAAGGACTATCCTGGAGAGCAAACTGAATCTGCAGTATACTTGGGTTCCTATTTTGCTTTGAGCTTTTCTAATGTGCAGTGATAAAAATGTATTTTTCATAGTATTACCACATACATTTTAGCACGTGTATACTTTTACTCCTTGTATAAAAGGAAAAAAAATTGCAAGTAATTTGGCAGTGAGAAACTTAATGTAATTTTCCCAACTTTTATTGTTAGGGTTATGCAGCATTTAATGATACTCCAGACTTAGTGGTGAATCAAACCAGGAACATTTTATCAGGTGAGGACAAACTGTCTTTTCACTTTGATTGTTTAATGTTGATGTTTTTACATCGCTTACTGATTTTTTTGTTGTCTTTTATTGATGATATATTTTCTGGGCTAAAGATCATTAAAAATGGAAATGTAAAACTTAACATTTCTTTAAATTTGGTGCCACAAAAAAACATAAAAAGCAAGTGTGTCTTAATGAGGACCCAAAATTAAATCTAAAAATAGACCATATGATATTTTATGGAGGAGATCTATTTGTTAGACTTTTTGCTGCTCAAGTAATGAGAAATCTTGGGATCCCAACTGTACACTGACACTTTATTTGGTTGAAAACCTAATTTTCCTTCACTGATGTGTCTATGATGTATTTAGGAGTGTGATGTTAGAAAAACTAAACCTGCCTGCTGCTGTATTAAAATGTAGTGGATGGCGAAGGGGAGGTAAAAATATGCCTTAAGGGTAATTTAAATGTCTGCCTTAATTGTTTTGTTACTTGGCTTTAAACTGTTACTCTTTGACAGTACCTGGACGCTTGACATTTGAATAAAATGTAGTACAGTTTATGTATACTAACTTGTTTTAATTTTTGTTCTTGCATTGTGGACCTGTTCTGCATATAAACAGCTGTTCCTTGTAAGTTTTTCTTTTTTTTTTTTTTTTTCTAGGCAAAATGAAACACAGTATATATATATATGTACACAAGCATAGTATACTGTGCAAACTTGCCTAAAACAAGCCAGTTTCTAAAACTGATGTTATGCTTTTCATTAGGAAATCTAGTGCAGATTTACTCATTTTTGGTATCTGCTGGTATGCATAAACACAGACAGGCCATCTTAATTTCTCTATTTATAAATCATTGGGGTTTTGTTCTTATAAAACCTGAGTTTGAGTAACAAATCCAATGAAACAAAATAGCTTTACTAGAAAAAATTGCTTTCATCTGTAAACTTTTAAAAGGCAAGTGTTTTGGTACCTGGTTGAATAGAAGAGTAAATATCACAACGAACAGCCAAAAACTTGTCCAGTTGTTATTTGCTACCAAATAGCAACCTATAGTTATACATCCTCCTATTTCAAGTATGTTCCAGGTTGAAAGAAGGGGAAGTATAAACAGAAATTACATTTTACAAATAGACAATATGTATAAGTGAATTAATTATGTCTCTGTGTATCTAAACTGTAAGTATAGGGTAGCATGTTTGTAATTTGAGTAAAAAAAAATTGCTTAATTGATCATTATCTCAAGAGTATTGCTAACTAATTGGAATGAATTTATTTAAGTAGTCTTTTTTAATAAGATTGAAAATAACTAGTATAGATTGTCAATACAGGCAGTCTAATTTCTTTCAGTGTTGTATTCCCAAGGGATGGAGTTTAAATAGATTTTGATCTTCTCCTTCGTAAACTTAGTGGCTAATTGTCTTGCTCAGCGTTACCATTTGAAGTATTGCATGAAAAGCAAGATTTAAGCTGGCTAGATAAGAAGTGGCATATTCATTATAACAAAAGGAAAGAAAGAACCCTGGCTCAACATCTACATCTTTCATCATTAAACTGAATGCTAAAAATAAAGTGTGTGTTTTACAATGCCGTTGTGTTACTTTGAAGCTCAATGTTTTTGTTGCCTGCTTGTTTCTTCCTCACACTTGTCTTCGTGGCTTGCTTGTTTCATGTGGCAAATGGCTTAATAGCATTTTATAATGCATACGTGGAATGTAAAGTTCTTCTATGAATCTGTAACAGTGCAATATGTTTGTTCTTTTAGATATCAAAAATGTGCTGGAAACCATTGGTTCAAATATCACTACCTTCACAAAAATGCTCCCTGTTCAGAAGATTTTAGCAGATTTGACGATACATCTTACACAGAGTGAAGCATACGTTCAAGATTATTTTCCAGTAGTGGAACAGTACGATTTCTACAGGTATGTACAGGAAATAAGACGGGAGTGAAGTGCTACCTGTTGTTAATACTTTGTAATATTTAATGTTCTGTAATGGCAGTTAAACTATTAATGATGAACAAAGTGAGACAAAGATGCTATAAGGCAATTGTTTGCTACTGGTGTTTTGGTAAAAGCCAAAGCTGCAGCTAATCAACAACTGGATGCTGTTCCTCTACGGAGCAAGAGGTAGTTTCTACTCGGTAGGCCTTCAGGCCTTTTTCAGGAAGAATGAATGTATATAGGTGTCAAAGACACGCATAAAGCAATGGATTGCTTCACAATGCCAGGGAGACTTCTTATTTAGGGCTTGTTTTTGCTAAGTTGCAGGTTAGTTGCGAGAGCACAGGACTGGAGAGGCCTTGAAGCCAATCCCTTTTTATAGCACTCTTTCTACCACAGAGGAGGAATAGCAGGGGATTCTGCTTCACACCTTGTAAAATTTTGCACACCCCTGCTTGTTCCTACCAGTGTAGTATTTGTACTTGTGAATGCATGGGTTGATTGTACTTTGAGAAAAATATATTTTTCCTATTCGCGACTTGTGCAACTCCTGTAATTGAGTAATAATCTCATATTTTGAAGCATAAAGCTTTTCCTTTCATACCATTTAATTTTGTCCTGTTTTAGTCATTTCAGTCCTCAAGCTCATCAAGTTCTCCCTACATTCTGACACTTCAGTTGATCCTATGTTAATAATTGCTTCTATCTTTGTGTCATCATCAGTTTCACTGCTACAGAATAAGTGTGCTAACGGCTTTAATGCAATGTTAAATAACAAGTGAGCAGAAGGCTGAACTTCAAGAACCTCACTTATAACCTTACCTTTAGCCCATTCCTTACCTGGCAGTTTTTGTGGTGAGCCTTAATTTGACAAATTTATCAATGTTTTCTTTGAAGCTCAGATTGCATTTAACCAAATAAATATATTGCTTCATTCTACAACAGTATGCTTCTGTTAAGCTTGTATTTAGATTCAAAAAAGTGCAGAAATATATCTCATTTACATGGCACTTAAATACCCATTCTTGTCAAACCTAACATAGTAGTGCTTGAAGCATGAATGAAACCAACAAGCCTGTAGCTGTCCAGATAATTTTCTGTCCATCCCTTTCTTAATTACGGGCTCATTATTTATAGTTCTTCGTAAGTATTCTTTTATGAATGTGCATTAATGTTTTTCTTTCTCTTTATTGGCTGTGCATATTCACTATATTTCTTTCTGTGATTCTTCTGGTTCCTCCTTTCTGTTCACAAAGGTACAGGGAGGAGAAGAGGGAACTTAAGAAATATAAGCTGGGAGAAGTACCAATGAAAGGGAAAAGGAAGAGCAGAGGGAATTAGGAGAGGGTGAAAGGCTAGAATTTAAACTGTGTGAATAAATGGATGTGCTCCAAATATTTGCACAGGTAGAACTGTTACATGAATTAATCACTAAAAATTAAAGTTCAATTCCTATCCAAGATCTTTCTCCTGATAAAGTTCTGTTAACTGCTCCATACATTAAAAGCTTTCCAGACACACAAAGCCTAGGTTTTAATCACCTTAAATACAATTACTTACAATCACAAGCCTAACACATTGTGTGCAAAAAGTAGTAAGCCTTACAGTAAGAGCAGTTAGGTACTTCAAGACCAATGGGCAGTTCATATTCATAAATTTCTCCACTGCTTCTTGAATAAATTACTGTTTGAGCATCTGCCTCCTCTGAGTCATTGTTTGGTCCACTTGGAGCACTTTGACGCTTTGGTAGCAATCTACCTGCAGTAACTGGAGTTGGGAATGCCTTGTTCCTGTGATGTTTGTTCCCCAGCCCTTCCATAGCAGCTGTATATAATCCAACAGTGATTATGTTCTGGCCCGAAATACATGCTAGTGTAGGAAAAGCTTTTTTTCATTGCTAACATTTTGTTGCTCAAAGAGAATCAAGAGTGGGCCAATTGGGAATATAGTATTGCCTGATGTATTCTGCAGGTCTCCAGTGTGTTCTTTACATGCTAATAACCAAGCACTTTGGCTTTTATTCCTTAGGTGGCTGGGTTGTCTCATTCTGTGCTGCATGGTGGTACTGATTCTGGTCTTCTACTATCTCGGACTGCTATGTGGCAGCTGTGGTTATGATAAACATGCTTCTCCAACAACCAGAGGCTGCATCTCCAACACTGGAGGAAACTTTCTTATGGCGTAAGTTTCACTTACTGGTGAAAAATAAAATAAAGGTACCTGTAGGAGGTTATTTTTATTGATTTTGAAGAACAGATGTATAAAAAGAATTTGTTGTCTTACCTGCGTATAGGCTCTGGAAAAAAAAAAAACAACCAAAAAAAAAAAACCAAAAAAGAACAAAAATTAATATTAATCTCATATATTTCCACTGAGGGACTTGGGGATTTTGGGTTTCTGTTTTATTGAGGACCACAGCTGAAGGATACAACCTCTGAATCTACTGTTTTAAGGCGAGTGCTGTAGCTAGTGATTTTCTATGTAAGCCCATTTGGAAACTGCAAAAACTGGGAACAGATAATTGGAAATATAAAGGAATTTGTGGCTTTTTAGTACACTTGAGCACCTGCTCAAAATTAAAATAAGCCATGCGAGGAGACAAGAAGCACTTGACTTTCTCAGAGCACTTCAGGAGGTTTGGGGTTGCTCTTGGAAGTTCCCGGTAGTGGTTTAATGTCATTTCTGTTGGGTGCAAGAGAAGACTGCATCTGAAATCTGTCTAAAATTCTTTTTAGAGCACAAGGCTAGAGTTGAATTTAAAAAAGAAAATGTATGCTTTTGTGGCTTTTGCTTAACTGTTAAAAATGTTTGCACGCCCAATGCAAATGTGAGCGGTTTAGATACACTTTAGCTGAAGACTTTACAGGGCTGAGATGTGTAAGATGTTTCAGAGTGCAAGAACGTATCTGGAAAACAGAAGTATTTCAACCATCTACCAGTTTTTAGTTCTCTGTTACAGTTGCTAACTGTTGACTTCACTGTTGCCTGAAGTATATCTACTTTGTTCTTAAAAAGCAAATACTTACTCAACTTATTTATTTTTTTCCAGTGGTGTTGGATTCAGTTTTCTTTTCTCCTGGGTGCTGATGATTGTGGTGGTGTTCACTTTTGTCACAGGTGGAAATGTAGAAAAACTGGTCTGTGAGCCCTTTGAAGATAAAACCTTATTCAAGGTGAAGTTATTCAAGTTATTAAACAATGAATAGAAACCCCATGAGTCCCAATGGTCTTGTCACTTTGTATGACACACTATTTTTTATGGGATGCTTCAAGTGAGTTTGGATCTGGTTTTACTTTCCCATCACATGCCAAGTAGACACATTCATCCTTTCTTGGTTTAATTTGCTTTGCAGTGTAAATACTGCTTGCCTGTCTTCCTTTGGAGGTGAATTTTTCTGTGATTCATCATTTCTTGGTGATGTGGAGCGTTGGTATTCACTTTCTGCACCAGAGAGGTTGAATTTGCTGGTTTGATTGTATTTCCATTAGTGGGGGATAAACTTAAATGTGGTTGTGTGTCAAAAGGTTGCATATGAACGAATTAATGAATTGAAAACTCTGAATTATAGTAACATTACTGAATTTTGTCTTATAGGTTTTGGATACTCCCTACTTACTAAATCAGCACTGGAAAAACTATCTTTCTGGCATCCTGTTTAAAAATCCGAATATTAACTTGACTTTTGAAAAAGTGTACAGGTATTAAAGTTATAGTCAAGATCTAATTCAATTTATACATACTGTTTTTGTGGTATCTTCCATGCTTTATATTTCAAGCACATGCAGAAATCACATATGTTCTAGAAGACATTCTGATTTTTTAGTGAATGACTAGCAAAAACAATTTTCTCCTATATGAGATTTATAAGATATAGCCTATTGTTATTGTATAGTAATACTAGTTGAGCTCTTTGAAAAAATACTTTGCATCTTTGAGACCAGCAGAAATTGTTAATTACTTGCTTTCTTATAGACTGAGCTTCAAAAGAATAGAACTTTTTTTTTTTAAATGGCTGATTTTCTTAGAATATGAAACCATTATTAGTCATTCTCTTAAACACTTGGTCCTCAAGGTGGTTTTTAGGGTGATGTATGTATGTTTATTTTTATAGTGATTGCAAAGAAAACAAAGGAATTTATACTTCCCTGCACCTAGAACACCTGTTCAATATTGATGAATTTCTAAATATTAGCATGGTAAGTAAAGAAAGTATGAGTGAGTTCATGATTATTATTTTTGAAGGCTGGAGAAGCGTTCGCTCGTAAACACGGTACAACATGTCTGGGTTTTATGGGATTTTTGTTTTTATATACATTACGTCCTGCAAGGAGGCAAGAACTGTCCTAGCCAGTTTGAAAGAAAGAAATCCATTTACAAATTAGATGTTCTTTATCACTCTCTGTGAGCCATGGAAGGTTTTCTAATGTGGTTTTTTTTTAATGGGTGCTGATAATAATGTTGGTTTTAATTTTGAAACTTGCATAGAAGGTTCAACTCTAGCATTTTCCAAAGGCTGCTTACAGTGTTTAATGAGAGTCTTGTTCTTTATATAAATGCCTTTTTTTGCTGTGTTCTCTTCTGATTCCAGTCAGATTTATGTTGATCCAGGATATGGTATGTTGTGCTTCTAAGAATGGTTCTGATTTTGGTGGGGAAGGGGTTGGGATAAAATAAAATCTTTCCACTTAAGCTGTAATAATACATGACTGCACTGTTATCACATGACTACTAATATTGGGGTTGCCTATAATACTGATCTTCATTACAGCAAACCCCTAGGGGGACCTGTGTTCCGCTCTAGCAGGCACTGTACCCACACTTAATAGATACAGTCCCTACCCCAAATAATGTACAATTAAAAAGAACAGGGAAGATTCACTAAGAGGGAAAATTATTTTGAGTTTCCACAACAGACTAAAGGTGGAGGCTGGGAACGAAGTCAGGTTTCCAGATTCTTCATCTATTGCTCTATGGCCTGTGCAGGACAGGTAACATTTTAGATTTGGGTGCAGTGCAGGAAGACTTGAGGTAACAACAAGAAAGTCATCTTTAGTCACCACTAACATATTTAGAGGAGTCTTGCCCAGTCCTGTGGCCAGTACAGCAGACAGTGTCTGTCCTGGCCACAGCTGAAATACTGAATTTTCTAGGTTACCATGATTAGGGCCAGGGGTAGAACTTAAAATTTTTCAGGATAACATTTTCTGGAGGGGAAAGTGAATTCTGATTCTCCTGAATCCCTCTTAGGAGGGACTAACATCTATTCAGAGAAGCCTGCTTAAAATATAATGGAAGGCAACTAATTCATTGGTATGAAAGATGCATAGGTGGCTCAGAACACGGCATGGTTGGACTGTGTGGATACTGCAGGGAAGGGAAGAACGTTACCTGGTGGATTCTGTCAAAGTTAATTGAATGAAACTGGTGCAAGCAAAAATCAATGTGTGCTTCTTCAAGGAAGTGATGAGTCAACAAAAGCAAGATGCTTGGAAGGGGGAGAGCTATAGAGAAATATGCACTGGGTGCAAACAACTTTTGTGCTTTATTTTGTTTCGCTTTCAGTATACCGAAGATGTAGCACTTCAAATTGAACATATTCAGATAAACCTCAGCAAAATCATTCTGCTGGATGAAATTGGGAAGGAGAATCTTCTGAATTTCAGCTCTTCAGGAATAGAAGGGATAAACTTCGCAGCATATTTGACAGAGGTGAGACTGTGGTAAACTAGAGACGAGACTGGGACAAAGCATAAAATGAAATGTTCCTTTAACAGTGGGCAAGATGGAGAAAAATCTGCTTTTATGTGAAAGGGCATGTTTTGAAAAAAATCACAAAACTCTGAGCAAAAGCACTTTAGAGGTTAAGGTCAATAAACATTTAAAGAAATAAAAAGTAGGTGATCTGGTTAAGTGGAAACCGTCTCTGTATGCAATAATAACATACTCTTTTTCTTTCCCTACTGTTCACATCTTGTTTCAGATCAACAAAAGTGTTACCAAGGTTGATCTTCTGTCATTTGCTAATGACTTAGAAGCAAGAGCAGACCAGCTGGTAAGTTTAATTCTCTAATGCAGTAATACATAAAATGTATTGTGTATACACTATGTAAGTATAAATTACATAGCCGAGTATTTAGACTTCCTATGGAAGAATTCTTGTACTTAAACACAGTATGTATTGTCACATAGGGAAAAAAATTCAAGAACAATGTTGCATATATGCTGTATTTTATATACTGCTAAATATTGATTTTTATATGCTAACTGTTGTACAATTTCTGCTTTGGAAGTGTAATTTCTCAAATTCTACTGTTTGCTTAAGAAATGAGGGGAATACTCTGAGTATTTCCTGTTTACGTTTTAGGGTCCCATTTGGAAGAAAAATTGGTTAGATCATGATGGAAAAGATGATTTGAATTAATTTGCTTTCAGTTAGTGAGCGGAAGATTCTGCAATTAGCAATAAAATTAATATTGTGGCAGCTCATAAGGGCTCTAATGAGAACCGGGGCTCCACTGTCGAGGGAGAATGCACAAAAGAGATCCTGTCTGCTCTGAAGGGCTTTTTGAATGCAGACACATGGACAATGATCAGAGGGTATAGCTACAACATTGCCTGCAAATGAATCTGCAGAATGACACAGCTGTGTTAACAGATAGTGAATATTCAGTTGGTATGTTTGTATGCATGTCAAGGTCACTTTATTTTCAAAATTAAGAGTCACAGTTTGGACGCTAGATTGGACACTGGCCCAAGACTCATTCCTGCATTGCGATGTGGGAGAAAGAGTTATGCTGCACACGTACTACAATCGCTTCGATCTCTAAGGGACGCAGACAGCAGAGTGAGACCATGCTGTTTGGATGCTTTTTATTATTTAGTGTAATCTATGAAATGTCTAAAAACCAACAAAAAAAAAAATCAACCAACCGAACACCCCGCCACACCCCCCCAAAACAATATGACATATTACAAAAGTTAGATTGTTTCAAAATCAATACTGGTTTCCAAGGATATTTTATAATCTCACTTTTTTATTAGTGATAGCTCTTAAAGTTTACAAGAGCAATCAATTAAAAAATAAACTAAACAATTTTGGCTTGTCAGAGGAAGCATCCTGAACCTGCTCAGTCACCACAGCTGACCGCTTAAGTGAACTCTTCACAGGAAGCAACCACATCTCTGAGCATTGGGGTCTGCCATCGTTACACTTCCAAAACGGAGTTAGCAGTGTGTATTCAGTGTGTATGCAGGGAGCCAAGTGATTTTGCCACCAAAAGGAAATGGAAAAGAAATGTATTTGTGCGAGTCAAATACAATTATACAGTATTTTGCAACAAGTATGAGCTCTATACAGGCATTTGGACTTGAAAATCAGGGCACAAACTCCTGTCTTCTGACTGAAAGGCGGGAGCTGCAAAAATGAAAAATACCCTTCACAGACACCTTTCCAAGTCTCTGGCGAAAATATTTAAACTTCTGTGTCCCTCAGAAGGCAGAGAGTGCCTCAGGCAGATGTCCACAGTGCCCAAAACAAAAGCAAGTACCCATGACTGGGAAATACTCATCCCAGCCGGGGTGCTGTGCTACAGGGTTCTTGTGATGAAGTCTGGCTTGTGGCGAGTGAGAGGGGGATGTGCTCGCTCGTCTGTATTTAAAATGACTTAGTGCACCATGTGAAAATTCTCTTCAGTTAAATCTGTGCTGATAATGTTATAGCCAGAAAAGCAGTATAATATATCTGTTTTGCTTGCTGAGGTTTGAATTATTATTATGGTGATTTTTTCCCCTCCTCATGTTGAGGAATTCAATGTGCCATATCCCATTGTTAGCGTCAGCTGTTCTGCAGTGGATGAGTAGAATGTGCAACTTTCATTGTTTTTTGCTTTGTTGGAAAGCTTTGAGACTACTGAACAATACTGCATAATTGCGTATTTTGCAGCCAAAAGGAGCACTGGAAAATGCCTTAAAAGGACACGCAAACAACATTCGAATGATTCATAACCAGCAAGTCGTTCCGCTAGAGCAAGCTATGGTAAAATATTAAAGTTATATTAAAATATATTTGTAGAAAATATGAATCTCTAAATCTCTTAAATACAGTTTAGAAAGCTGGACTTTTGCTATTATGTAAGCACAGACTGTATTTGCATTGTGTCACTGAAGAGTAGTCTCGTTAAAGTCTGTGTTTAATAGTTTTCCTACTTATAATACTGCTACTTTATAATACTGTCTAAAATCATGAACAACTTCTTCCCCATTTTTTCTGTATCTGTGATTATATATGAATAAAAGAGGAAGCAGGGGAGAACTTTACCTTACTTTTACCTTTCAACCCTAAATCACTCATTTTCTTTTTTTGCTTACCATTTGTCTTCAGTAATAAAAGCAGTTATCACTTTCACACTGTATTTCTTTGAGTAGCAATCACCGAACAGCATCGGAATTGGGAACACCTGACAGTAATATTCAGAGCCGAAGAATCATCTTTTTTATTGATAAAAGATGTGAAAAGGCGGCTTCTGCCTGATTTTGCCAGGCACTGATTTTGTATAGTATCAAGCTGTGAATCCCATACGTGCTAGGTGTAGCTTTTTCCTCTACATAACATGAAGACTTTTAGTTTATCCTAGCATCTGATACAGTATTTCTGCCCTTATCAAAGCCCTCTTGTAGAAAAGCATTAGGTCTTCTGTTCCACTCTGATTCTATGCTGTTCTTTCCTAATTAACTCCTAATTATTCTCATCTCTTTTTCCTTTTACAAAACTGACTGTCAAGAAATATGTTAAAGCTAGGGTAAGTGCTTTTTCCCTTCTGAAATTGCACAATATAGAATTCTCTGAACACTTGGTTCTGATTTTAACTGTCCTCTCTTCCCTTCAAATAAATCTTACTCAGTTTATTGCTACTAACTTTAGTTAAATCTGAAGTCTTCCACTACACAATTCATAACTACTTAGTGCTGTCATTGAAATACTGATTCAATGATTAAAACCACAATGTATTAGTTTTAGTACAACTGTTGTTACTATATATAATGTGATATATTGTATTAGAAAAAAAATCTATAAAAGATCAAAACATGCATATAATGTTAAAACAGGTGGGCTCTTACCTGTAGTAATGACTTGAATTTTCTCCCTCTTCCTTTCTAATAGAGCACTTTAAATCAGAGCATTAGGTTACTGAAGAGGACATCATCTGAACTTACGGTAAGCTTTTCCTGGCAACAGGAACATTTTAATGTTTTTTTTTAAATGCATCTGCCACATATGCAGGGCATATATTTTCAGTACAGCTTTTTCTATTTCTAGCTGTTCTGTTATTGGAAGAGATTGTAATGCATTGAGGTAGTAACAGGGGTGTAGATACCTCTTCTGCACAGCTTTTTCTACCCTGGCTTTCCCTTCCTTATAGAGGAGGAAAAAAGGGGGAAAAAAAAAAAAAAAAAATCTTTGAGATATTTTTTTTGAAGTATGAGTTGTAAACTTAATTGTCACATGATTAAAATAGACTTCAGTGCAGTTCCATATATTGTGTTTTTCATGTTCCTAAAAATGTAGTTGTTTTTTCTAGAATCCTTGAATGCAAAACTTGGGGGGGACAACCAAGAAACAAACGCAAAAATGCAACTGAGAAAAGAGAGCTTTGTGATTCACTTCCTTAAACCACCTCTTGTCCAACGTCCATCTCCCACCAGGGCCTGTTTCTTTAGCATTGTACTCGTTACCGTCCTGCTTCTGCAGCATCAGCCTGGCTGTGGGAACCTGGATCTGTACAGAGGCTTCCCCAGGGTAGCCTGCCTTTTAAGTAGCAGCTAATGCCTGCCCCACAATGAGACCAGCTGCCTTCACACTCTGCCAGGCTCAGGAGAATGAGCAAACAGGATGGTTACCTTCCTGGCAGCAAAGCTGTCTGTCACCACCAGCCTGCCTTGGCTCTCGTAGCAAGAATCCAGCCACACTAGCTAGCACTTAAGAATCATAGTCACAACAGCTTGATGGGCCATACCTATCTCAGTTCTTCCTATTAAGGTTTTCACCCATCCACAGCAGCAGACCAGCTAGATTTCTTTTAGAATCTGTGATTTGAACCTGGATGGGGAGGTAAGAAGCCATGAAATAAGGTGTTGATATGAAAACGATGATGTTCGGCCCATAAGTATATTTTAGAAACATCTCTACAGTTTCAGGCTGTATGTATGTTATCATTTGTGCGTGTTCTTTGAGACACTTTTTGAGGTTATACGTACATTGAAGAAGTGTCTCAACAGTTTTGGATATTGATTAGCAGCATATGCTAGCTGTATAGAATCATACTCTAGTAACAAAGAGTTGTGATAGCATATGGCCCGGCCTACTGTTTTCTTCCTGTGCGCTGTATGTCTAGTTGTGTATATACATACACTGATGAAAGTGTTTCTACGCTTAAGGAAAGGAAGGAGTGGAAGAGAAAGCTGATCTGGTGTATAAATGAGTTACATAGGTTCCAGCAAAAGATACTGTTCATAACCACTGATACCTTCCTTTTTTAGTAGTGAGAGAATTTTGTCAGATGATCATGAATCCTTAGGCTCATGTTCTGTCTGGAATCGCATGTTTTGTCAGGTTTTGACAGGACAGTGATGCTGGTTTATCAAGAGAATAGGTTCACAACAATTGGCTGTAGAGCCATTATAACAGGCTGAAAGGAATTTATTTATATCAAATGCCATCTCTTCCTCTTCAGGTTAAGGTGAAAAATGTCATTAGTGCTGTTAATGCTGCCCAGCTTCTCATAAATAACAACGCTTCTCTAGTTATTGTCCAGGTAAGCTTTATTTGATTAAAGTACATTAATTTCTGATGTCATGTATATAGAGGTTCACTTACTTCTGTTCACTTACTTTTGTCTGTTTCTAGGAGACAAAGAAGTACATGGATACCATAGTTGGTTACTTTGAGCAATACATTGAGTGGGTCAAGGAGTCGGTAAGTTGCATTTACTTCATTGAGAAAAGCTGCATTTAAAAAAAAAAAAAGCTAAATAATAACAAAAATGTTACTTTGGTAGTATGGTTTATAGTTTAAGTTTGTAAGATATTTGTACTTAGTGTGAAGGGGAAAATATGTCTTCTATAAATAGTTTTGTTGTGTTCAAAGTAGAATAGAATAGAATAGAAATGATGAATTGTGTTGATTGGAATAAAATGCATATTTAACACAGTATCATTTTTCCAGGGCTAGCCTGGAATCTGCCATTTGTGCTAATATTGCATGGAGTCTGACCGTGCTTAGTTCAGATTGATGTCATTAGCATCTTGTTTTATTTTTCTTTCTTCAGCTGCAGCCTTTGAGAAAGTAAGCTGATGTTTTAAAGATGTGCATGTTCAGTTGATAGCATATCCCACTGGAATTTATTTTGAATTTGGGTAGGGTGAGAGATAATTTAGTAAACAGTATTTGTAACTGTAAGCAAGTTTTGAGATTCTTACTTTATTCTGTTGGATACTTCAAACTGTATCTTTTTTTTAATCTGTCTTTCAGATTGCCATGGAGGTAGCAGCATGCAAGCCTATTGCCAATGTGATAGATACAGCAGTAGATATTTTTTTATGCAGCTATATAACTGATTCTGTGGTAAGAAATATTTTTTGTTACTCAGAATTGGGGCATCAAGTGGGAAATTCTTTGAACATAAATCTGCATTTAATTATTCTGGCTAGACTATTCTGAAGTATGATAATAAAGTATCACATCCAAAGTTACGCAAGGAAAAAATGTTCTGAACTGGATCAAGTCCAAAGCCAAACCAGTGCTGGACTTGTTTTAGATTCCCGTTTAATTCATGCTTCTATTAGCAAGAATTCTGTAAAATTAACTGTTCTTACTACATTTCTTCCAACTTGAATTTCAAAATAAATACAGTACTACCGGTTTGGAATAAAAATTCTGGAAATGGTGGGTTTCGGTTTGATTGCTTGATTCTGAATCACCTTGAAATGGAAAAGCATGAAGATCTGAAGTTTCAGCTGTAATAATTTCTAAGTTAAAGGGAAGGGGCAAGGGCAGGAAGTGAGTGAGAAACACCAAGGAAAAACTTTCTCAAGGATCTTTCCTGGAATCTAGAAAACCCCAGTGAGGTTTTATCAATCGAGTTGTAGCAGAGAGATCTTGATTCATTCCTGTACGGTGGAACTGTACTCTTTCATTTTGCCAAAAGAACTTGAAAAGATGACAGTATACGTTAAAAATAGAATAAGAAACCACATTCCTGGAAACCACCTAAAACTTCTCTAACTAAAAAACTAAATAATAGCTTTATGGCACTTTTAGCCAGGTCCTAATCATACCAACAGTAAATGCATGTAATCAGTCAAAGCCAAAGCACTCTAACCTTGATAATGCTTAACCATGAAATGCTTAACCTTGATAATGCTTAAACATGAAAGCCTAACCTGCCAGAATCATGTTGTACTCATTTATTATCTCATACGTTACAGAGCTTCTGCTCTTCTTTGTGTAGCCACTAACCATCTGGTGGGAGATGGACCACAATTTTCCTGATGATAGAACTTAGCTGAGTCACTTAAGTCAAAATGCCTCCAGCCAATACAAATCAAATTTGAAAAAAAAAATCATTTTAACATCTGGTGATAACTCAGTTCAACTGTATGATAATGGAATTAGTTATACAAACAGGCTGCAACTAGCAGGTTAAGAAGTACCTTGAGAAAGTGCTGGAAACTCAGATTTTGACAAGAACTGTAAGACAGACAAATACTTTAAAATATCAAGGAAGGAAAAAGAAATAATGTAGCTCATAAATTAATGCTGAGACCCAAAATTGCTTTCTAGACCAAGGCTGACTATGTTGAAATAACTTCTTAGGGCACTATGGCTGTGTAGCTTTGAGCAACTTCAGACGTATTCCTGTTTGGTTACATTTGTAAGACGGTGGTGTTCTTACTTTAGTTCACACTGACAATGGAGAATGCTTAATGTGCCCTGTTCCACACTAGTATAAGGAGCCTCAGTCCACAAGACCAGTGCCACTGATTTCTGCTGTGTTCTTCCAGTAGCAATGCTTAGAATATCAAGCAAGGTTTCAGTACTTTCCTGATAAATTTTCTCTGTGATCTTTTTTCCTGGATTTTGCTTTGTTTCAGAATACCTTCTGGTTTGGTTTGGGAGGCTCTTCAATATTTTTAATTCCTGCCATAATTTTTGCTGTAAAACTCTCCAAATACTATCGTAGAATGGATACAGAGGATGTATATGATGAGTAAGTATGTACTCCTAAGTAAGATAAATGACAAATGGATTGAAATTTTTTTTTTTTTTCTAGTGTCTCCCATGAAGGTACTATAATCCTTAAACTTTGTGTGCTGTCAGATTAGAACTGCATGTTCTTGTGAAATACTGCAGGTTTGGGTTGGTGCTTGCTAAGACCTTCATGTGGGTGGGCTTTGGTTGCCTTGACTTGCCATGGTTCTGTGCAGATACTGCCAGCCTGACTTTGAGAAACTTATCTCAGAATGAGGTCTTCAGAGCTTTGTGTACAGCATTTATATAAATACCTTCCAAATGTGCAAGTGATTAGCTTTGCTTAGTAACCTGTTAAGGTGAATTATGCCTGCTTTGTAATCTCCTTGAATTAATTATTTGCTTTCTTACTCTCTTAGTTATTCCTAACCAGTCTTCCCTTTTTCAATTGCAGTTCCTCTGTCTCAGGGACTTGGCATTTTACTTTATGATAACTGTTCTTACATATTTTCCCATCATTTTTGTTTTTACTGTTTTCTTTTCTACTCTTTGTTTTGCTCATTGTTCAGTTAGCCTGTGCACTGCATTTCTCAAATTTCACACTGGTCATTTTTCATTACACATTCACAAGTCAGGAGAGCAGAAACAGGCACGTACAGCTATAATTACTCACTTCTTAGTGTCTAGTTAATTACTCCTCCTTTTCTGTGTTTTTTTAGTGTCGAAACTATACCCATGAAAACGTAAGACATTTTTACTGGTATTTGTTAAAATTATTTTATTCAGGTGGGAGGGTTTATATTTTTATGTAACTTGTTACTTCAAAAGAGGTAACATGTTCTGTTTCACCAGACTTTATATTAGAGTATCCAACTCGGCAAGAATAGCAAAATAATTAGTTAATTTTTGGAGAATATAAATATAAAAATATTAAAAATGTAAAATTATAATTACGCCATAACTCCTGAATGTTACAAAGGAAAAGTTATCTTCTATTGTACAGACACAGTTTATCTTTGCATATAATACCATCTTCCATGTACATCTTAGAAGCCATACTGTACATAGTGCATCTTATAGTTAACATGGTCTTTCTTGGTGTATTTATTTTATTACAGTACAGAAAATGGTAATAATGGTTATCATAAAGAGCATTTATATGGTATACACAATCCTGTTTTTACAAGGTAAACCGAGTCTGAAACTGCATGCCTTCATGTGTTTGTACTTAATCTACTATATTAATCACCTATCCAATTTTCTGCATGTTTCACAGTGAATCACTTAATTCTTTATTTATGGGGGTTTTTTTGCATGATTACTGACTATAGCAAATGCTGTATGATTTATATTTCTCAAATATTCCTTACATAACGGTAGATATTGTAGTAATTTCCAGCAACTTAACAAAGAAATTGCCTAAATTTGATCTTAAAATCTAGGTAATTAAGTATTTATCTAGTGCAGTGGGTGGTCCTAAATTGATAAACATATTAAAACACTCTGATAGCAGTTGAAAGTGATAGGATGGGGTGCATTCTTACTCCTGAGTTGTTTTATTTTTTAGATGGTGAGAAGAGCTTTTCCTGTGCAAAAGGCAGGTGATCCTGCAGAAAACATGAACAGAGAAAATGGGTGTTTCTGCATGGGTAGAAATAGTGTAACATCACAAAACAAGAAATTTGAGTTATATTTAAAAGGGAGGAGATTTGGGTTCTTTTCTGTCTCTGCAACTTTTGTGCTGTAAAACCTTAGCTAGTTGTGAGACTTTCAGTTTCTGTAGGGATAACATAGGATGTCCCACAACTTCAGTATTTGGGTTTCCAAAATATCGGAGTTCCTTAGGTTCCTTAGGTTGATTATTGGCAGAAGTAAGGTATCACCATTCTTTCAGTAATGGGTAAATATCAAGAGAGCTCAAAGTTTGGAAGTCTTGCCAGATTTTATGGCTGTGTCAGTTGTCTATTATTGTTTATTAGAACAGTATTTTACAGTAATTATTTACTGGCCAAATCTTGATTCCGCATTTCCTTCTAAAGGAAGTATTTATCTAGAACTATGTTTTTAGTGATATTTATGCTCACAATTGTCATGGTCTGTTCTGCAACTTAGTGGCACTCCCTTAATTAACCTACACAGTGTTTAATGCAAAAGTACTCTCCATTGGCATATCTAAGGACTTTCGATATTTTACATAAGAGGAAACTAATAATTGCTCAGGCCTTAGAAGTCCCTTTCAGATCTTTGAATCTTTAATATGAATGTTAATACTCTTGAGGTTCATAGCATGTTTTCTGTGATACTTCAGTGATTGATGAATAGTTTTTCAGTGTTCCTGAATAAGCTAAAAATTACTAACATAAAATCTTTTGAACAAAGGCCCACTAGTTCAGTCCCAACTTCCCCTTCCTGAATTTTAAGTTACTCAAAATGGGCTTCCATAATAAAATGTGAGGATTCAGTTTGAAGCAATGCTGTCTTCTGATGTGCTGAGATAATTTGAAAAACTGCTAATTATACGAGATACAGTCTGGGATTCCCATAGCAATAGACTCTTGGTTTTCGTTTTCATTTCAGCAAACTCTTAGCTTTTATGCTATCCTTGGTTTTTTTGTTTCCTACAAATTATTTTGGGAGATACTTTGAGAGATAGGACTGTGCTTCTGCAGGTGTAAAGAATCCCATAGGTTGGGGTTTTTTTGTCCCTCAAAATCAGCTGGATCATTTTGCTGGAAAGAGATGCAACTATATTTCTTTATAAATGTAACATATGTAAATACAAGTATGAGATCTATATGTAGGTATATTTATATAGATCACAGGTGTTTTTATATACATGTCAAAGATACAAATAACCTCAAATGCAGCCACCATTTTTGTGAGAGCAAAATTGGAGGCTGGATTAAGTTCTCAAAGGAGTGGTGTTAAATAGGTAATCCAAACATTTCTTTCGATCATGAAACAAAGATAACCAGAAAGGTTGGTGGAGAAAAGCATGGATCTATTTCTTCTTGTTTGAAAAATTCTTGATTAAATAGGTAAAAATTTGAGAACAGTTTGTGCCAGTTGAGCTTGTCTCACCTTAGTTAGACATGGTATTTCTGTTCTATTTATGGGCAAAAGAAAATTATGGGTTTGGTTTGTGTTTTTTCTTGTATAGCTCTGTGGAACAGTGGTAACACACACTGGAGACCTTTAAGGGGTGAGTAATATGCTTTTAAAGTCAATTCTAGGTCTATTAGTACTTCAGTGTTTTTAAGAAGGCTGCTCTGCTTTCTGTAACATGAGTGCCGTAAGGTTTAAAAATAAGAAGTAAAACAATTATTGAACTATATTGATGTTCATATGAAAATCTATGCCTTCATTCTGCTTAAATTACCTTGTAATTCTGTCTTCATCAAATTTTCCTGAATTGTTTTTGTGATTATTTCCAGGCTATTTAAATGAGACTCAAGATTCTTCTACGGAATTATATCATTATTCTTCCAAGGGTATTGGCATTTGCATTCCTCTTCCAAATCCTGAGCCACTTGTTTTATGTCACCCGTACTGTAAATCCCAAATGTACTATTGAATGTTATGCCATAAACTACTGTACAGAATATTTTGTGATCAGGGCACTGCCTCTCAAATACCACTGTTCAAGGCTTGAATTAAAATGGTTTTTGTTTTTTACTTTTTTACACTGGGCTTTCTACCTTACATCACAGTATATAAATTAATTAGATTAACAGCCTTTGCCTAGCAATCCTCTGAAAATTGGTCAAGTTCTTATCTTAAATTGTGGACTTGTGTTAAATACAGTACACACACGTTTACATAAAAATACATTTTGTATACAGAGATGTTTGTATATACATTTTTCTTAAAACTTACAAGTGTTTAGTTAAGACTTTAATATAGTGTAATACTCTTCACAAATGAATTTACCAGCATGATCAGTGTTGCTATTTGGTGCTCTTGAATGACCACTTTGGACTAAATTTGAAGTGTAGTGGGATCCAGTGTCTCCTTGTGTCTCTGAAAAGTTCAGTTGCAGTTTTGCTTTTTCCCTCTTTTTTTTAATTATTTACTGTCTAGTGGTTTTTGCAGTATAGACCTAAAAGGGACTTTTTGGAGAAGTTTGTTTTGAAACTCTTTGGGTGGGAGGGTTGGGAGTGTGCGTGATGCATAATATAGTGAAAAAGCTAAGCTTTTCTAGAGTTCAGTAGTACTCAAAAAGAGCATGAAAGATGACATACGTTGGTGATTTTTAGAATGCTTTACTTTCTCTGTCTCCCTTTCCCTCATTCACACTCACTTCTGTAATGTTCGTAATAGTATCGCTGTTAAGGTGTGGGTCTTTCATGGGCAGTGATACTACTTTTGCTAAATAATTTCAAAATAAGATTTCCAATATTGAAATTAAAATGTGTTTAGCAACTGGAGGTAGTGTTTGTACTACTAGAGTTACTGCCTTGAATTTAGGCATACAGTTCCATTGCTGAATTACCTAACAGCAGAACTCAACAAGGGCAAAAATATTTATGTTCCTAGTGTAAAACATTTCAGCGGGTGAAGTAATTGGGTATATTGGTCTAAAATAGTGTCTCTTCATATGTCAGTGTTGTTAACTTTGTTTCCAACAAGGCTTGTTGGCTTGAAGTAGGCATAATCCTATAAAGCAGTCGTATAATTTTAAAGAAATGCTGAAAAGTGATACCAGTCTTTAATCTGGAATAACCTTAAATTTTTCATTTTTAGGTCATAAATGGAAACATTTCTAATTGACAGTATGTAGCATATGTGTATATGTAATGTTCAGAACTGCAGATTTTTAAAAGTTTCTATTTTTAATTTGAGAAAATGTTCCCAGTTCATTTAAATAAAAAAGAACTTCCTTAACTACCTGATGTTTGATTCTCAATTGTTTTGTTGTGTAGACCAGTCTCAGAAGAGTTGCACTGAGTTAAAATCTTATGAAAATGATTATTTTTTTTTTTATCCTGATTAAAGATTTCTGCTATAGTTGACTATTATTGATGACTTTAGCATAAGCAAGGTAAGAGACCGAGAATTGGAACAGGAAGGACTGAAAAAACATCGACTCTGGGTAAGGGAGCTTCAGAATTCCACAAAGGATGTGATTTATGAAAAGATGGTAGGATTCGAGCTAAGGGGTTGTGAAGCATATCCACATACCCTGCAAGTGCTCAAGGTGTTACCACTTGCCTCTGTTGTTTCTGCAGCACTGACAGCAGAATTAAACATTTGCTAGTTCTTCAGCTTCAATAGTTCACCGCTGGCACCCTAGCTTAACTTGTAAAAGGACACTTGGTTTCCGCTGATACAACAGACCCTGAGCTGTTTTGTCTGAAGTACAGGCAGACAGAGGACACAAATGTGAGATGGGAGTGAGACAAACACTTGGCAGTAACCTATTAACTGTAATACATAAATGTACCAGAGCTCTTGAGTCCAAGCTTTGGTATTTGTCCTTGTCCTTGTTTTCTGATTTGTTTTCATGATTACACTTTAAAAACTTTCAGAACAAGAGATCTGAAACTGGTGTAAAGTAATTTTTAAGTAGTTTTGAACTCTTTAACAATTATTAGAACAAGAGAAACAAATGCCTTTAGTTTCTAATCCGGGAACTGTCAGTGCTGTTGTGCATAACCAAGTGTACGTTACGCATTTGTCAACTATTAGGAGGTCTTTGAGTGCTTGCAGTAGGGATTTGAAATCCTTGAAATGTAGTGTGAGGGGGGCAATAAGATTTGTCTGGGTGGATGGATGACTAGTGAGAAGGCTTCCCAGAAAACAACAGAAGAGTGAATTGTAAATCTTAAGAAGGCTTGTACCATTGCTGTTTCTCCTGAGACTTGACTGAGAGCCACACTCCTGTGCTTTGAAAGAGGCAGGAGGAACAAATGGCAAGAAGCTAGAAATGAGAACTCTAGTAAAATGTTACTAAAGTAACCTTAGAGAGGGGATGAAAAGAAAACAACGCTGTTCTCTCTGTCAAATGGTATTTAGTCATGGGGAACTTTGTGACAGGTTCACTGGAAGAGCCATGTTCAGGCTACCCAGAACGGCTGTTCCATGTGGCTCCATCTTCAAGCAGGCAGCTCTCAGACTAGCTGGGGTGCCACAGCAGCTAGGGACTCTATTGTCAAGTATTAGAGAAGCATTTTTTACAATTTTATCTTTGGTTCTGCTTCACTGTGTGTGTTAAATGAATATTTTTGCATTGGTAATTTCTTTAGCAATACTTATTGAGTGGCTAGATATACAAAATGGTATTCTATTCCATTATGCGTGGCCATTCTTAAACCCAGGGTTTCTAGCACCCTGCAGTTATTCAAGCATACCTAAATAATACGATACCCCTTCCAGAAGCTGTTCGGGTCAGGCCGGGTGTAGCGTACGTGTCTTGGAAAGAAATGCCTAGTGGGGTCTTATTAGCCAGAAAAGTACCGTAGCTTGCAACAGCATGGGAGGGATTTTTACTTATGATCTCCTGAATGCCAAGGGAGTTACCATGATTTTCCTTAGCTCTGCCTTTACTTACGGCAGCAGAAACTGCTAGTACTACAGGATTCTGCACTAAAATATTTCTGTTCTCTTGAATTTGCTTTGTGGCATTTTTATAGCTCATTTATTATGAACAGGAAAATATATATTAAAATAAAAAAGTGAAAGGTGCTAAAGTGCAAAGGTCTGACATGCTCTGGGGTCTATTCCCTGCTGCTGAGACCTATGATAAACAGTTCTGCTGTCTCACTCTGTTGACCGAAGGTAACCCATGGTGTGACAATGATGACAGAACTTCAAAATGTTTGGTTTATGTTTAGGCCTGTAATACCTGAATTTGCTAAAGCTTTATTCCTTATCTTGCTTAAATAGTTCAAGTCTAAAAATCTCTCATGGCTCAAAGAATGTGAAGTTGATTCTTCCATACGTCCTCGCTGCATGTCATGTGCTAACAAATTGAAGTGCTAAAGTTGCATCCCTACTGTGCAAATCCACAGCAAACCTGTTCCACAAATCAGCCTTTATTAGTAGGACACATTTATAATCATCCAAATGTAGCTGCATAGATTGCTTTGGCATTTTTATCCTTTTTTTTTGCTTCAATATGGTCTTACAAGCTCTGGCATGAAGATAGCCGTAAAGCAGCTGGAGAATGGAAAAGATCTATTAAAAATCAAATATGACATGTTCATCCTGGGTAGGAATGTACTTCTCGGTTATACAACTGTCGTTCTGTATTTAACTTCATTTACAAGATTTGTCTTGTTACTTTCTTGGGAGTTCACAGGTTATTTGACGCTCCCTCAGGCTATAAATTATGGGCACAAGCCTACTGAAGCGTGATTTATTATTTTATTAAAAAAAAACCAAACCACCTTAAAACCCACGTTTCGCTGGAAAGAGGCTTCTTTGTGTACCAAGCCTTTAAATTGTGAGCAGCCACTTACTGCTTTCACTTTTTTGGATCGTGTTGCTCAAGGATCTCTGTCAACTCCTCTCACCATGAAGAGTTTTGCTCTTATTTTCCTAGTAGTGATCTGTGGCGTGGGAGGACTGGGACAGAAGCTGAAGCCAAAGAAAAGAAGCAATGGTGAAGAAATCAATTTTCGGACTAAAACCAAAGATGTTTGCACAATGAGCATGAGTGGAGACGAGGAGATGAAACTTCGAATTGAATGCAAAAGCCAAGGCACATCCTACTGGTGTGAATTCACTGGCAAGCCATTAGTCTGTCGTGCTTTCAGAAACAATCCAAAGATTTACTGGAACCAGATCGCTGTGGAACTTAGAAAGCTCCCGCACGCTTGCGAATCCACAGAAGTGTTGAAGACCACCATGTGCCAAAAGGCTCCTACGGAGGCTCTCATGAGGCAAATAGCTGCTGGTATGGAGCCAGAAGATCTAGCAAACCAGGACAAATCAGTCCAGAAAACTTCCACTTCTATGAGGGGAGCAGGGAAAAGCTCTGTTAAGAAAATAGGGAAACCTCCGATGCTACCCCTTATAAAACCAACCCAACATGGCCAAGGGTCTGAAAATGAAACAGAAGCAATGAAACTGGCACGGGAACATTGCTGGGAATCCCTGCATGGTTTCTGCTCCTACATTATTGGCATCTTTACAGGTTAAGGATTTGCTTCAGGTAAAACTCCCATATTGAAGCACAGCAGAATATACCTAAGAGTAATCCTGTTGTAGTTCTGTTTTATTTTGATCTTGGGGTGGTCTCTCAGGGGTGTGGACAGGGAGGTTCGAGGCTCGCTCACTAAAATCTAATGCTGCGAAGCCTGTACTGTGGCTTCTGAGGGGCTGGGCAGCTTAAACTCCCACGGGCGGCTACTAGGTCAGGACTCCCTGACAGCCTCCTGTGAGACCTCTGCTATGTACCGAGATGTTTGTCCTATCTGTTACTAATCCTGTTGTATTTCAGTTCGAACTGTTTGAATTGGGTTTGTTTTCCGCCTTGTCATTCCTTCCTTCTTGTGCTGGCTTTTGGATTTAAGCTAGTGAAGTAAGATAAATGACAAATGCATCAGATCCAGTAAGAAATGCATCATCAGCTAGAAATATTTAAAACAGCATTCAGAAGTTGAGACGATAAAGCTTGTTCATCAAAACTGCTAGTTAATAATTAACCATTTTAATTTTTAAAAGTAGTTCTCAAACAGCTTTTAGAAATTAGTAAAACCAAATGGACTGCCTTGGTCTGCAGGTCTGCTTCTGTAGGGGCGATAGAGGATCGCATGCACGCTCTTGTTTGGTAAGTCGCAGGTTTTCAGCCAGGATTTAAAAAGGCAAAGCCTCTGCTGAAGCGGTTGGTTTTATACCCACTTCCATTTTGGCTCAGAGAGAAAGCCAGGAGCTGGTGACTGAACCTGGCAGACTTTTGACCGAAATGGGGATGTATGCAAGCATGAGCCCGCAAGTGTTTAGGCTGCTAATGATCTTACTTGTGCTTAATACAGCAAAGTCACTAATGTTTTTCCTTTTTTGTTTTGCAGAGCAAAATTTTTACAGCTGAAGAAGAATCCTTGCTGTAGTTTAATAATTTAGATGTAAGAATTTGGGTTTAAAAATGAGTCATCTTTATAAATCTTGTAGGTGTTTTCTCTTTGCACCCCTAAAATGAAACTTTTTAACAGCCCTGCAAAATGCATGAAACTGGAGTGACTGTGCTTAAAGCATTAGGATGAATTAACTGTTCGTAGGTCTGCGACACGCCATGGTGTACTGCGTTTGTGTAACCAAGGTCCCACTCCCAGTGCGGACCTCGAATAGGTTTTCATGTGTGTGCTGATCCCCTTCAATTTGTTAGAGCTGAAAGCTGGAAATGATGCTACAGTTAGTGCAAACAATAAAAATAAGATCATTGAAAACATACTCCGTGTGCTTTCTTAACATTTTAAATGGTGCTACTTGTATAAAATCATGGTATTTGATACTTGTTTCTTAAGAGCTTGTTGGTAGAACGTGTAGGAGAAGTTACAGGCCTGAGTCATTACTTTCCCACTGTGAACATGACTTTCATATTAATATTTTCAATGTTATTACATTTATATTACAATGATAAGTTTCAGCCAGCAGGGAAAAAAAGATTGGAGACATAAGAGTAATGTAAGAATACATTTCTAAACGTAGCAGACTAGAAGTGTTCACCTGTGATGCATCTGCAGAGTTCAGCGTTATTAGGATCTGTGAGTGGTAACATTAATGTTTGGGTTCAGGAAATATTCCGAAATAATGCATAAATCTCATCAAAACACAAAGCGAGACCCAGCAGCCTCTTCTCAGAGATTACCACACCTTCATATTCACGCATTCATTTCTACGTGCACTGAGGGCAGCGAAGCTGTCTAACTCTTTGTAGAACTCTCGATGATACAGTCTAAAATACGTGGCCGTCATTGATGCTGCTTAGTAGGGGACAGGAGTCACATTTGCTTGCCAATGCGCTGTTTCCTAGGGAACTCTTGCCCTGTTTCAGTGGAGTGGAGCTCTGTTGCGTGGGGCGCTCTGCTTGCCACTGTCCTGTCTGGAATGACCGACTGAAGCTTCACGGTTGAAGTGGAAACTAGAGATCAAATTGCCTTGCACCAAAGGCCCCTCTTTCATGAAATGCTTCTTGTAAAATAATCCAGAATCCAAAATACATAGTTAAGCACTAAATTCTACAAAAAGGTGAAGATTTTGGTACCAAGGTGATGCACGGCTTGGATTGCATTTCACTAGGCAACACTATGCACCCTCAGCAAGTTGGTTAACTATAATGATCTCGCTTTCAGAATGTTTAGAAATCGGATGTTAGCTGAAATAGCCCACCTTAGCGTAACAGCGCCGTGACTCTGTCAGCTACATTACCCCTGAATTGTGTTTAGCACTAGAAATGCAGTTGTGACATTTCAGTTACCTTCTTGGTATGAAAGTGCTATTCATTAATGAAAGGACGAATTGAGAAGTGTTTGTGGTGAATTTAATGCAATCGTCAAGTACCTCGTGAATGAATGAAACCTGCTGTTTCATTCATTTCGGGTTAACCTGTTCCTCCCCACATAAGTACGTATCTCAGGAAATCCAGTCAAGTGGCGATGGAATTTGTGTTTAGTTTCTTGACAGAGGAGCAGCAGACAAAAATGTTTGTCTGGGTTCCTGCAACCAGGGAGATCCCTGATATCCAGGCCTACTGCTTCTGCTGCTCAACCAGTGCAATGTGAGGTAGCCCACCTGCATCAGGATCCTCACAGTTAGGTTCCCACGGGAGCATTGTGAGTATGCACTACTTTGACAAGGTAAGCCTCCAAGAAAAGCAAAATGATGCATTTGGAGAACCTGTGTATAGAAGGATGTGTATTTAACATAGTTAACATCCAAGAAAGACTGGAGTGAGTCTAATGGAGGGCCACCAAGATGGTAAGGACTGGAGCACAGTCCTGTGTGGAAAGGCCAAGGGAATGGGTCTTGCTCAGCCTGGAGGCTTTAGGGGGGGACCTAAGAGCCACCCCCCAATACATGCAATAAGGCTTTAGAGAATACAGAGCTAGGCTCTTCACTGACTTGTGCGATCAGAGAAGAAGAGATTGTGGTCTCAAATTGATACAGGTGAGGTTCTGACTTGGTTTAAGGAAAAATACTTGCTGTAGGGAGGATGAACACAGGAGCAGGTTCCTCAGAGCGGCTCTGGAATCTCCGTATGTGGAGCTTTTCAAGGCTGACGGGGTGAAGTTTAAGCAATGTAGTCTGAATTCACTGTGACCCTGCTTTGAGCAGGAGGTTGGACTACAAACCTCCCAAGGTGCCTTCTGGCCTGAATGATTCTATGATTTACAGTGGAAACACAGAAGAGAGCTTAAAAGTTCTAGTTATTTAATAATGAACACCTCTGTTCTCCTTAAAGTGCAAAAAATGTTCTTGGATCAGCCATTCTATGTCAAATTGAATGAGAGAGACTGTTTTCTTAAGTATGTTCTGATGGCAGATCCCATCATTAAGTCAAATGCATCACCTTGGGTAACTTCAGTGCCTCTGTCTTTTAGTACATACTTTTATTTAGCCTGGTTTTGAGAGCAGGGAAAATCAACAAGAAATTCAGGTGTTAAGGAACACTGAACATCAGGTCTCTTTTGCCTTGAAATCAAGTATCCAAAACTAAGAAAATTGCCATTTGCAGAGTGTAGGTTATTTGTGTTAAAGTAGACCAAATCCACACCTCAATAATAATGTTGCTTAGTCTGCCTGTAAATCATCTCAACTACGCGGTAGTGCACTCTGGTGTATTCTGAGAGCACTGTTTGGGGATGTTGTCTGGTTGTTCTTGCATGGTTAGTGGTCTTGCGTTTTACGTTGTCTTTTCAGTGGGTGCCATAGTTGATGAGGCATGGATTTCAGGGACAGAGATCTTCCACCAAAATAAGACGACAAAGGAAAAACTAAAATTTCCCAAAGTTGCCCGCTGCCATTCCTGCTTCTTTAGGAGCTTTATGGTTGTTGATTTCTTTTTTCTGTTTCTCTTGTGGTTACTTTTCCCAATCTCTGCTTGCTTCTCTGCAGAGGAGTCAGATGCAGCACAGGTTTCTTTTGGCTCTCTCTGCTTTTCCCCTGACAAACCAGAGAATTGCTCTCATCAGACTGCACAGATCGTTTTACAACAACAAAAAGTATGTGGTACACATACAAGAAAAAGAAAACAAAGTTAATTGCATGAACGTTAGCCAGCTGCTGAATTTCCGGAGTGGCTATATTACAGTACATACAGAGCAAGAAAAAACCGAAGCCAATGCCTGATTTGGAGCAGAAGTCCCTGTTCCCCTCCCCGCCTCCCTCCCCTCAGCAGGTTATAAAGCTGTTTGCGTAGCCCACTGCTCGCTGGAGGCACCCAGCCCGTGCTACGCTCCCGCCGCCTCCAGGCTCACAATGATTGCAGTCAGGAGGGGAAACAGAGCTGTCCTTTTAGGTCTGCTGGCTGCAGATGTAAAAAAGCTCCCTTACTCTGTCGCTACCACTGCGGCCCGTAAAAATTAATGTGCAAATGGTGAAGTTGGTTACCCCTTTATTTGTCTTACCAGCGTAACGTGGTGTGTGAGGGGGCCCTCTCCACAAATGAGGCTGTAATAAAATTAAGAATTTGCCTAGGAACTGAAAAGGGCCAGAAACTTCTCATTGCAGGAAATGGTGAGCAAAATTCAGGCTCTGAACTCAGACAGAGGGGCCTTGCCGTTTCCCAAAACAGCCCGGCAGGCAGGCAGAGTGCTGCCCGCCCTTCTCCCATCTCACCCCCACTTCAGGACAGGGGCAGACCACATGGGTGCTGTCACTGAGGTACTGAGATGATCCCCTGTCTTCTACACTCCAGAAATTTAAGGTGGGAATCCTCAAACTTGTGTCGGCAGTTGGGGAAGGTTACCCGATGCCCTCACAATCACGCAAGAGACCTGCTCAGTGTGGGAAGGTGATGGGAGGGAAGTATGGAGTAGGGCTTCCACATTGCTGTGCAGAAAATGTTGTGCTGGACCATCATGGCTCTTTGGTGCCTCAGATGGCACGAATGAAGCTGAAGCTCAAGTGTTTGAGCAGCGCTTGTTTTTGTATGGGGAAGAAGTCGCATGGCCTCCGTGAGGGTCATCTCCTGAGAGCGCTGCCCGTGGCCTGGGTGCGAGCAGGGGAGAGCATGCTGCTGTCTTGTGGGGCCATGTTGCAGTGTTGGGGGTGGGTTGTGGCTCTGGGGCCCTCAGTGGTGCTGAGGGTGGTGGTTGGCATTTTGGCTGTTCTGCAGGCTCCAGCTGGGAGCAGCAGTGCTCAGCAAAGGTGTAGCTGGCAGGACCCTGCCAGGGGCTGGAGGCCAGAGCAGGAGAGACACCAATGTCGTTCAAGTCATGTTGGTGAACTTGGGCCATGAAGTGGTGGGTTTGCCCCAAGGGTGGATGCCAGAGCAGGCTGTGGAGACATGGTTTGTCAGGACAAGATCTCCATCTTTCCCCAAGACTTGTCTCAAATAACTGCTGTCCCCCATGACCCATCCCACTTTCATCAGAAAGGTGTTCCAAGACCTGTTGTTAGAACCTGTCTGTAGAAACCCACATTGCATCTGCCATGAAGGTAAGCCACGCCAGGATGACAGGAGGTATTTTTCACAATATACCAGACAGAAAGAGGGAAGAGCCATTGAATAGCACCAACAAAGAACATCATCTGTAGCATCTGCTTCCCCTGCCTTCTCGGGCCTGAAATCTTTTACATAGTTGGAATTGGCTCAATAGCCTTTGGTTTTGCTTCATATTGATCGCATGGCGTCTGGACACCTTCTTGGCTCAGGGTGAGTCAACAACTGAAAGAAATCAGAAACACTCTTTTCCTTCAGCTTAGGGAACTATAAAACTTTATATAGAATGCTACCTATTTCACCTCAGCAGCAGCAGCAGTGTCCTTTGGCAGGAACAGACTTCATCTGAAGTACAATAGATCAATCATAGTCATTTGGAATGGGCAAACCTTTTTTTCCCTTCCTCACTATTAATCTTTTTTTTTTTTTTGTGGAGGATTGTGTCAAAAGCGTTTCTGACTTGGAATGAACCCAGGATCCAAAATTAAAGATTACCTTAAATCCGTACCACCAGACAAATTGTTCTTCTGGGTATAACATGGCCCTTTTAAAACATCTACAGATTCATTGAACTCGAATAGCAATGAGCAGTATACGACTACTTTGCAGCTTCAGCATAACTTATATGACCAAAGAAAACATACTGCCAAGGACTAGAAAGCAGTGTAGAAAACGACTGCCTTCAGCATCTGTGAGAAGAAAGGCACGTGGTAAATACCTGAGAGCAGAGGAAGAAATCCATCCAAAAAGGAAATCCTCAGGTAATTAATTTTCTGTGTCATCATCCTGTCTATGTTTTCTCCTGCCTTATCTAAAAGTTATTCAAAACAAAAATAATTGTTGCTATTTAAAGAGACATATAACAATTTAAGTGCTAGTGTGCTTTCTACAACAGCTTTGTGTAAGTGCATCACTTGTTCAGGCTGTAGACCTGGAAAGGAAAACTGAATACAAGGGAATACTGAACTCAGCTAGAAGTTAATCTCTCAGTTGTAGAAATTGTTTAAAATTGTAATACATTTTATTTCCACGTTGCCTTCTATTTGTGCATTTCAGGATGTTTAAAAAAAAAATAAATATGAAGGTAAGTTTCTTGCGTATCTCTGATGTAGACAAGTGTCATTACCCACCTTTAAAAGGTCAGGGAGCAGAGACTTGCAAGGGGGCCTCTGGCAGCAGGTGTTTCAACAGAAGCTGGGATGTTAAACAGTACTAGCTGGGCATTCAAGCAGAAACAAAAATTTTACACAGGTTTTTGTAATTTTCCTAGATGAGTACACATGTGGGAACAAAGTCTATCCCTCACGCGCCCCAGCTTTGGATCCTGATCACGCAGTGAGGGCCCTCGAACAGAGCCAGCCCGTTACACAGCTTCACTGTGGCTGTCATCACTAGGTCATGCATATAGATAAAATAGCGAAATTCTGCACTGCAAACTCCATCTCTTTCTCAGGTTTTGCTGCTTACTATTTTATCTGTCTGCATGTCTGTTTGTCTGTGTCTCATTAGCTCTTCCAACCATAAATCTGTCACTCTGCAAAGTGCAGATTAATTTATATATAGTGTGCCTGGTGAATACAGACCTGCCTGGGTGTGCCAGCACGTAGTTTAATGTAAATCTCCCATCTGAATGCAACAGTGTTTCTCTGGTCTGGTTATGTTTATACTTCATTAAAATCATTACTCTCTGGTTTTTTTTGTTCATTACCTGAAATATAATGATTCAGAGAAGGGAGACAGAGCTGATAAGGAGAGGAACAAAACCAGTAATTAAAACTTAGTCTGTGTTTTTGTATTAAAAAAAGCTTTGTACAAATAGCAAGCAACTGGTCTGGGGTAGCTGGCAGAACAGAGTATATATTGGTGAGTTAACAGGAAAGCGCCCTTGAGAATGCCAAGATTTCATTGATTATTCCAAAACTAAAATTTCATGTTTACACGATGAGAAGACAGCAATGAAAAAGGTTGCTTCTGCCCTTTGTAGTCACTCTATTTTATGCCATCCTTAAAATAAATTACGGTTTTGAAATTATTTTGTGAGATAATTTCATAAATTTTATTCGTCTTCCAAAATCCCTTTTTGTTCTTTCAGAGCAGAAGCTGTCCAAATGTTATTATTTTTCTTCTTGATTTCAACCTGATGCTGGAGCGAAAGAAGCCTGCCTGGTGCCCCCCCGCCTCACTCCCTACCATGGCGGTGGGGCAGGCATCGAGCCCTTTTGCTCCATGCAGACTGCAGTTACGCAGAACCCTTCGGTCAGCAGCTTATCCTCGTTCAGAGCAGCTTTGGGCTCTTAGTGGGGCTGAAACGAGGAAGGACTAAGGTTTCTTTCCTGAGCTCAACTATACTTCAAAAAGCTATAACTTACTGTTGTCAGAAGGAATTGGCTTGCTCCATTTATTTTAAGATTTGAGGTCAAAACCTGACCAGAGCTAACAGAATCCCACAACCGTCCCTTCCTATTCTGAGGCCCGGCTTAAGGAAGCACTTTGTAAAAGCATCAGGAAAGGCTGCTTTACCATGCATAGGCTGCTCTCTTGTACGGAGCGACAGTGGATGTGAGTTCAGACCACTGGACACTTATTAAAAGCATGGTTTGCAGGCAGCGCCTGAAGTCTCTCTTCTTTCCCTATTTTCTTCCATCTCCTATTCAACCTCAAACCTTCAACCAAGTAATAAAAGATAACTCTGGGTCAGTTACAGGCATATGTTGGATATCCTTGTGATGACTGAGAGCTGTCTGAACAACGTTTGGGCACCCTGGCCGCTTCCAGTTCAGCTGTGCGAATGGGCAGGGGCGATGCAGTCTCTCTCTCTTCACGCCACCTTTGCTCCTCCTGGAGCTGTGGGAGGGGATGGTGAGTTCTCTCTCTTTTTTTTTTTTTTTTTTTTTAATCTTTGCATTTTGCCCCAAGCCTAATGCTTATTAGAGTTCAATTAAGTCATTTGGTCTGTGTCATCATCATGATGCAGGTAATATTCATTATCTATTAAATAACTGCTTTAAATATTGCATTAAATAACCTAGGACTCAGTTTCTGAAGGCTGTGGACAGGCAGTGTGGAAGTGGTTGTGGGAAGGCTGTTCTTTACTAGATACAGCCTTCAGCCCTGTTCCCAACCAGCAGGTTAGTTAACCAGGATTTAGGTCCTCTTCACCAACATACAGAAGAAAATCCCCAAATTCCCTGACAGCATGAAGTAGGGCATAGATTCCTATACAGGCACACAGGGACAAATAGAATTAAACATGAGTAAAAAGTTTGCATCATTCATGTGATAACAGAGGAAAAAGAGCAATTTAAACTGGAATTGGAACTGTAATGTCACAGCGTTGGCAGTGGCATTCTGATGGACAGAATTACTGCACTGCTTTACACCCGTTTTCAGAAAATGGGTTTCTGGCTGAACAGGGTTGAGTACCTCTAAAAAAAGTCCTAAATATTTGGAGTACTGCTAATACTGCTAGTCCTCTGCAAACCCATAAAAAAGTATTACTACCTAGTGTTTATGATTATTAATTTCTTGTTTGTTAATGACCTCCACATGGAGGAGCTACAGAGTTAGAAATGATCCAAGAAAGAACACTTGAGTTTTGGAAGAACTATATAGTCAGAGACATTGTATCTTCTCTTGGCTAACTGAGCAAACCCCAAATCTGTTGTAAATGCTGAGGGATGTGTGTTCTTTCAGCTTTTGCTACTCGTAACAAGTTGGACTAGAACTTGGAAAGCTGGGTCAAGAAACCTTTCTTTGTTAATGGCTTCTGTCCACTGTATACCCAAACATGCTGATCTCAGTAAAATGAAAATGGCAAATAAGATTTGTCCATTCCCTTTCTCCTTTCTCTGTCCCTTCCGAGACATGAAAAGGCTGAGAGCTACCAGCCCACACGGTAGATGTGGAACACCGACCTTTATAGTCATTCTTCTGATTTGCTGAGCTTTCAGCAGGACTTTTCAGGGCCCCCTCCAGACGTGAGTTCTTGAGCCTCACAGCCCAGTGCATTTAAAGGATGCTTGTACCATATTTCAAGGATAACCCAAAGATGGAGGATAAACTTTATGGCTAATCCTGGTGGCTGACATGACTTGTGGACGCAAAGCTTGAGTTAGCCCAAGATCATTTTTTTCCATGTAGCTGAAATAGTTTCTGAAATAGTTTCTTCAAATGTGGTAATCTAAATCAGCAAAGGAGTTGTCACAGTTGTGACTGTACCTCCTTGTTGTCTTTGCTGCGATAACTGTTGTGGTTTAGAAGCATGGAGCCAAGGTGGTATCAGAGTAGCTTGGCCATCAGTATTTTTAGCGAAGGGGAAGTTCTGCACCTGGAGTGAACTCTTTGTTGGTTGCTTTCCAGCTGAAATCCACTGAAATAAAAATTTCTGTTAGTTATTTGCAGGATAGAAGTGTCTGTGGTAGGTTGACCCCAGACAGCAATGAAGCACCCACCGGCCGCTCACTCCCCCTCCCCAGTGGGACGGAGCAGAGAATCAGAAGAGCAAAAGAGAGAAAAAAGTGTGAGTTGAGGTAAAGACAGCTTAACAAGTGAAGGGAAGCGGGGAAAAAAGCCACCGAGTGATGCAAAGATATTCACTCTACAGTTCTCACAAGCAGGCTGATGCCCAGTGTTGCGGATGGAGTGAGAGGGAGGCAAAAATAACACAGTTTATTGGTGTAAAACAGTGAGTTAACAAAGTTCAGTGGTAAGTGCGACAATAGTTTATAAGATTCGATGGCAAGGTACGCTTGGTTATTTACTGCACAGAGGACAGGGTCAGACAAAACTGTCAGGGAGACCCTCCCGTTGAGTCATGAGATTCAGAAAAGATCCCCTTGCTTTCTACACTCCTTCCTCAGAGAGGAGCCTAGGTGAGGCCAGATCCAATCCTAGTCCCAGACTTGGTCAACAGTTTATGTCTAAAGGATCATATATGCGCAGTTAATCCTTTATGTCACTTAGCTAAGATTTCCAAGTTAGCAGGCTGTTGGTCACTTACCAAGAATCTGTTGTGGTAAGGAATCTCTCAACCTCGAGGAGTAACCTTGAGAGGTGCCCTGCTCGCAGGGAGATCCTGGCGTGCAGCCCGCTGCCGTGCAGGAGAGCTCAAAGGGCTCTTGGGCTGCTCACTACTTATGGGGGTAAGATAATTGGCTCATAGTCATATTTGCACACTGACCACTGTGCTTAGGTGGGCACATTGCACAATAGCTCTTGGCTACCCTTGTTATCTGTCTCCCCAACATCCAGTGGGTGCATCCTTCATGACCAGACACATCTATCAGACGCATCTATCACCACAGCCACAGGTGGCTATCACTTGAAAGAGGTCAAGGGAGGGGGAATCAGAGGGGAGGGGGGGAGCACACCGCCACACCCAGCCAGTCTCCAAGCAATGGTTACTCTAGGAAGACTACCCCCAGTTTTATTGCTGCGCACAGCATCATATGGTATGGAATGTCCCTCAGGTCCCATTGGTCAACCATCCTGGCTGTGTGCCCTCCCAGTCCCTTGCCCACCCCAGCCTACTGACTGAAGAGGGGACAGAGTGAGAAACAGAGAAGGCCTTGATGTTGTTTAGCGATAGCTGAAACATCGGTGTGTTATTAGCACTGTTCTAGTCACAAATTTAAACACAGCACCATATGGGCTGCTATAAAAAAATAATTCCATCCCAGCCAGACCCAGCACAGTCTCCTACACCATAAAGTCCCTGGTTTTCCATTCCTGGTTCCTGATTTCCTTCTCCTGGAACAATTTCTTGGTTCCTGTTTCCATTTTCCTGCTGTATTTAAAAAGTGTACTTGAAAGGAAGGTTTATTCCATAACAAGTGCTAGAAACATCTTGCTGTGCTTGGAACCAGTGTTAAACCCCACAAAATTACCAGGCATTGATAAACTCATGAGAGTTTACACAATATATTTTCTTAGTCAGGGTAGATCCATTTACTCTTCTCTCTCTGCACACATACATGCGCCCCTTATTTCCACAAATATACAAATAAACCCACTAATATCAATGAACTATAATGGAAGCGAGAAAACTATTCAATGCTTATTATATTATATTATACATGTGTGTATATATGCACATGTATATTTAATGGTACAGCTTAATTTATTTACAGAACAGTTTTAAGCTTTATGGAAAGGATCCTGAGAACAGACACAGACCAGAGCTACTGCTGATACCAAAACCAGACTTTTGAAAGTCCATCTATTCTGACCAAGACTGCATTAGAGAAAAACAAGGAGGGAAATCTAAGTTGCTTTGATTTCTTAAAGTAAAAGGTAGAAAAGATAATTGCTGCATCTTCCTATAAAAAAAATTCTGTTGATTATATCAGTTCAGATTAGATGTGGTTTACAGAAGCCCAGCTACAACCTCAAAAAAAGTGGTCAGCAGCTGGGAAAGAATGTCTTTCTAATATACCACATCTTGACCCATACATACTCTGGCTTCAGTTCCATTCACGTTCATCTGTGTCACTGTGCAACCACACCAAGGTGTGGAAGAATTTTACCACTGATCTGGTCAATATTTGAAATTTTCCAGACTGCACTATAACCCTCAGCTGATCCCGGTTCCCTTCACCTATGCAGGATCAGTTAGCATTTTTGCTACCTGTGAAGGAGCCAATTCAGTGGACACTGCTGTGTATACGTCAGAAAAAAACCTAAAACAAGTGCCTAAGCAATTTCAAATTCCCAGTAAGAAAAAAATTCTTACCTTTATGAGAAGGTGGATTAGAACTAGAAGAGGGCCGAGTCTCATTTCTTACCCTCTTCTGCCTGTAGTAACTCCACCAGTATTTCCCTAATGCAAAGGCCTTTTTCAGCTCTTCATCTCAATAAGCACATGGGGAATTTTTTACTGCAATGCTTTAACGAGAGAGAAGGCATTCATGACAGCTGAAAGAGTTTTTTTGGTTGGAGCGTTAAGCTCCATGCCTATGGTAAACAGCGGTGCTCATGAGATAGTCCCTTGTTGTTCTAGTGATACCTGTCTGATGATTTCATCTAACACATCAGATTCTTCCTTCTCATAGATATGCATGACTGCCGTTACCCTGAGAAGATGCCAGTCTAATGGCAGGCAGTAATTTACAATGGCACCTTTCTATTACTTCACTCATTTCATCTTTCTTAAGAGAGCAATCCTTTGATTGTATTTCTGAAGCTGTTCTGGTCAGACAGACAGGCTCTTGCATTGCTCTAAGCTATAAAAATCTTAGCAGGCTAAATAGTTCAGATGGCAATTAGTCAATAGTTGTTTCGCCTGGCTGCCAAAACAACTTGAGCATGCCCTGAATATAGAGAATCTATGCTAATAAATCAAGGAGCTAGCCTGCTCAGGTTATATCACAGGGCAATGAAATGACCGTGCTTGGAGAGTCCTTAGCTGTGATTGAGAGAGAGAGAAGTGATAACTTCCATTAGAGCCAAAATTAAAATAAAATATGTAAAATTCAGATTTTGAGGTTAAGTTCTTCCTGATATCAGCAAAACCAGTACATTTCAGTACACACATTTCAGTATAGTATCCCTCTATTTTACATTATTTTTCTTCCAAGGTTTTGTTTGGTTGGTTTTTTTGGGGGGTTGTTTTGTTTTGGTTTTTGTTTGGTTGGTTTTTTAAATAAAATGTATCCTTTGTATGCTGTGAAAGCTAAATTCTAAAGAAGAGAAAAAAACAGATTTTTTTGTGTCTGTCTAATTTTTTTGTCTCTTTTTTGGTGACCCTGCAGCATTATCAGATGCAGGGACCAAAATCTTAGGCTCTGCTTAGATTGGGATATGTTTTCCACTAACTCTTGTATAGTAACATTCATCTTTATCGTGGGATCAGCATATAACATAGAAGAGGGTAATCATGTTTTGTTAGCAATGGCAAATATTTATACTTCGTTGTCTTTGAATTGTTTCAAAATCAAGACAAACTTTCTTTAAGGTTGGTTCAACATACTTTCACAAGAAAATTAAGGGAGAAGAGGCATCTAAAATTTTTCTGTCCTTGTTTCAATTTGGAAAGCCTCCTCCTACCAAGGTGAAACACTGTCAAATCCATTTGGCATCAAAGTTTTCTGTCTCCTGTATTCATGTGGTCCACAGAGTTTTCCTCTGTATTATCTAATGAAGCAAGAGGGATTTCCTCATCATTTCAGAAACATGTTCCTAAGGGTCATGCTCCATCACTGGCTTGGATCTCTTTGGGTTAATTAAAACCACTTATATTTTTCTGAAAACACCACTGTCTTTGCCTACCAAGTTAAAGAAATACTCCGCAGCTCTGAAAACAAACTCTCCCTTTCTGGCTGCGTGTGTGCGTGTGTTTGATAAGCAGCTGGGGGATAGATGAAGAGCTGCTGGCTGCCAGGTATGAGCTGGGAGCCGGGAGGGTCAGAGCTCTGCTGAAGAGAAACTACACATGGCAGTAAGGAATTTTGGGATATTTTAATCAAAACGTTGCCAACATAATGCAGCAAGGAAATGAATAATGTTGGAGGTGAGAACTACTGAATTCATAGATGAGGAAGGTAATCAGTAATGTTAGGCCTACAAATGATGGATAAAATGATTGAGCTGTTAGTTTCACTCATAGATAACCACTGTATGAAAGAGCAGCATTCACTTCACTTACGAGTGCTTCAGGAATCTAGTTCTTAACGGAAATGTCAGAGCACCTGCAAACGGAGACCTCCACATGAACTGGAGCTCAGCATAAAAGAACCTTGCTATTTAGTCTTGTAAGGTGCTCTTCTCTTTATTAGCTTATAATTAATACATGGTAGTCATACAGTTTCTATTGTTCTGTGATCAACACAGATCAACCCAGTTTGAATTAGCTGGGTTTTATGTTTGTCTTACTTGGGTTTCATGATACCAGTTTTCGTGTGGCTGCTGTTCTGCCAAATTCACTTGTCAGTTTTGGCCAGTTTGTGAAACAATTGGACACAAAGACCCAATGAAGAGAGAATCTGGTGCCTTTTTTTTCATACTTGTTTAACTCCAGGTCAGAAGTAACTATAAATTATTGTTAACTGAAGAGTTTTCTTCAACCTCCTTTCAAATATTTATGTCTCCGTGTAAAAGTTAGTAAACAGATCTCAGTGCGCTGAAACTATCCCCACAGTTTAAATTAACTCTTCCAGAGAAAGGCCAGTAGGCTATGGAATATTATTCTGAAGTCTTGGGCACAGGCGGTAAGATACAGAAAGGCTGGCATTGGTGCTACTGCCCGTGTGACAACATTTTTGTTGCTGTGTAAGAGGTTAGATTAGAGCATTTAGGGTTATCAGCTTACTGTCTTTTGCGGGTACGAGACTCACAGAATTAAAAAGGAAATCAAGTTACAAGTTCCTCGCCTGAAGCTTGTTTACCTCAGGATGGAAGTGAGGTGCCAGAGAACAACCCACCTTACAGTAAGGGGTATAGCATTAGGGGTGTGACTGCCCTGTTTGGTAACATCCTCAGGCTTTCAGCAGGTATTTTCAGCCCAACAGTGTACACCTACAGCCTGTACATGATTATATTTCATTAGTAAACAGTACATGAACAGGCTAGTCTGTTTTCATCCTAGTAAGGTTGCATATTAATAATGTGTGTACCTATGCACTGAAAGTCTCTGATTTACATGCATTGATGGTCTTCATTTACTTGCAGGGAACACCTGGAATGCCAGTCACATTAAAACCAAACACCCTCACCCACATGCACCTCCCACACCTGAAAGTAACCGCAGCTTCACATTGCCCATTTAGACAGGCTGGTAATTTTTAAAGGAACTCTAGATGTAGAGTGCTTGATGTCATCCTTTCTTCAGGTCTTGCAGCAAATACATATTCACTTCCAGTGCGTACGTGAAAGCAGCAAGCAAGGTTTATAATATGTACACATGCCTGATCTTGTTCTTTTAACACAGATTGCAAACTTACTCCAGAGAACCGCTGTGGGGTACGCCGTGCCAGGCGACAGAGTTTTCAAGGAAGCCGGTGCGCAAGCTGCTTAAGCTAAAAGGAAAATTGTGACAGAGTCCCTAGAGTCCCATTAAAATCAGTTCCTCCTTTTATATCCTCGGAACATTACCTGATGCGGTGGGTCAGTCTCCATCACCAGGATTGCTTGAATGCTGCAGGAGGATACTCACGGATGTTCGTCTGAAACGTAAGCAGCGGTTCACTTCCCTGAGACTGGCTCTGTTTCAACTCACTCTGCCTGAGCATTTGCACAGAGAACCACATAGAATCAATCATAGAATGTTTTGGGTTGGAAGGGACCCCTAGAGGTCATCTACTCCAACGTCTAGACATTCTGATATCTACACGTGCGACTGACAAATAGCTGATATTCTTGTATGCAGCCGTATTTGTAGGTGGTCAAGGGAATTCAGTGGTCATTTGCTATTTGTAAATTAACTTCACTTTTTACTGTTTGTATATTAAATTAACTTTTTATTCGGGGGGGATGACATAAATCAACAGGAGCCTCACAATGTCACACAGATGACACCACAAGCAAACTGCTGTTTGAAATAAAGCACCAATGGAACTAATAGTTCAAATGATAATAATTTCCTATATAAAAATACTTCTATTTGTGGGTAATATAAAAGCAGCAATAAGGACTGACTTAGAAAATACTGCACTTCTTCCATGTCAATGAACCATAATTAGGAATAAGGATAAAACCTCTTCCTCTCTTTGCTTGAACAGCAGAAAGATACCAGCTAGATTTAATTATAACAGTTTTAATGAAAATTTGAAAATGCTGATTAACTGCCCCAAGTTTCCGTCAGAAGGCAGCAGGAATGTCTGGATTAAGATCATCTATACAAAACTTACACTGGGATTTGGGCATCCATGTTTGCAATTCTCAATGATTACTTCTATTTGCTAGTGTTGCCAAATCTTTTCTGTGCCTTTCTATTTTAATAACTAACAGCTCCCCATAAATTTGATCTTGCCAAATTAGCTGTTCAGGTTTGCCATATGTTGCATGGATCAAGCTGACTTTTGATTACTGGTCTGCACTGTTCATTCCATGGCAAAACTGTGCCTGCTGTTTACAGGCAAACAGGGTTTCAGCTCAGAAAAGGGCAAGACTAAGGTATTTTTTTTAAATGTGCATGGCAGGAAAAAAAAACCCAAAAAACTTTCTTGGGAACCTAAGTACTTGGAAAATGTAAATACTAATACTCCAGATAATACTGTGGATACTAGGTAAATGAATCTCATTCCCCACATTTGTGTCCCGCACTCGTTGCAGAATTACACTTTTTCTTCCTTTTTTGGCTTCTGATTTTTTTACAGGAAGTTAAGAGTCTCCTCATCACCAAACCCCTCCAGACAGTGCCTTGCCTATAGCTTTGTCCCTTTGTCTCATTCCGTTTCTATCTAATGGGAAAGAGTCAAAGAGGAAGACCTGCCCATATTTTACACCAATTTCTACTTTTCTCTCTTCTTGCATCCCACCTTTTATTCTTGTAAGTATTTCCCAAGCACATATTACAAATGTCCCACTTACTTTTCTCCACTAAAACCATCTGAAGCAACCGAGCTACAAAGGCAGTAGCTGCTCTATCCATTCTTTAAGGGATGCCTATTCCCAACTCTGAATGCATTTTTACATTTGTCTAATGCTTGGTCTTTCACTGTCATCATCTTTTTCAGGTTAGTAAGCATCAGATGTGATCCTCTAATGAAATCTCGTGATGTAACCCACTTCTTTACATACACAAAAGCTGGCAGAGAGGGAGGAGCATAGATCAGTGCTGTGCAATTGATCCCTGCCATTGGACCCCATGCAGCCACTCATTCCGAGGGAGCTTGTATTTGTTTCTGAACTTTGTGCTTATGACCATCTCATCATAATGAATGCTGTTCTTAATGCAGAATAATTATTTCTTTTTATTTTTAAAATGTTCTCCAATGCATTTTTGCATATGAACTGTTCAAAAGGTAACTTTGGAATGCTTCGTGGAATGGTTTTCATTTCACAAAGCATCGCTGGACACTACCCAAATTCTGCTAAACGCAATGGTAACGCAACTTGTGGAGGGTGTTGCAGGATACATCCCTCAATGGCTGGGAAAAGCTCTTATAGAGAAGCTCATGATCTAATAAAGTTCTTATCATTGTTCATGAAGAGGGAAGGACTTGGCTAAAGCAACATCTAATTTATACAAACACACCTTGTCACCCCACCGTGGCTGGTGGGGTTTTTTTTGTGTGTGTGTGTGTGTGCTAAGAATGAGAACTGGCACTTTTCCAGGGAGGTGTGTCAGAGGCAAATGAACACGGCCCTGAAGTATCCTATTGTGTTGTAAGAGTCTTGCCGGAGACCTGAAGGTGTGTCTCTGCCTTTATAAATACCTCACAGCTTTTACAACTACCTCCCATTCTTTTGAAAGAGGCGAGTTGCATCAGGAGCTGCGTTTGGCTATCTCAAAGCCCTGTGCAAGGTACGTCTTTTAGTTATCTTACTTTTGCACTGTTCCACTTGCAATAGAAGGCTAATGTCACATGGTTATCCATTTTAATGTTATTAGGTGCTGTGTTTGCAACAGAACTGTAAAGACTACATGTTGTGCTCTAAAGAGGGCTTTATGGAGTGAAAAATCTTTGTGTATAGTATAAGGCATGAAGCAAGTCAATTAAGAACCATGCAAAAGTAGGACCTGCTCACATGTACTGCTACCTATGTAGTCTAGATTCTAAATTTATGTAACTAAAATTTTGCTATTGCTTGGAAAAAAAATTAATTTTTCTTAAAGCTGCTTCATAAAGAGAAACACCTACAGAAATAAATGTGCTCTGTGCAGACACAGGGATCAGCTTGATAATGATTTCCTAACTAGCTACATTTCAAAACTGAAGTTGCATATTTGCCCCTTGAATTTGGTAGCTTTAGACACAGCCCAATACACTGCAGGTGTCTTCAAAAGCAAAAAGATGGTTCTGTTTGTTCAGCACTCAAGGCAGCAAAGAATGCATCAGTAGTTACTTTTCGGCATCTGGAAAGACTACTATCATTTTTTTTTTCAACAGAAAACTGAAATTCTGGCAAAACCAGTGATTTAAGACAATTTCAGGATGCCTAAGAAATAATTTTGCTCAATTGAACCAAATGGTTTCCTTTCTGTCTGGACTATTTCTGAAGAATAGCCAGATTGGACTCAGAATTGCTTATGTACCATTTGCAAAATGGGAGATCATGGGAACAACAATTGCTTTATATCTTATAACTTAAGATACTAATCTGAGATTGCCAAATCGCAGGTTCAGATTCCTTCTCTGACTGCAGAAGAGATTTTAATTAAGGTACCTCAGTCACTGGGAAGTAGCATGTCCTGGGAGTGACTCTTTTCTGTTCCACATTGCATAAATTAAGTAATTAGATCAGAAGGACTTACTCCATAGCCATCTACAGTTCTCCAGGATAATATGTAATGGTTCTAGAAACCAGGTATTATTCACCAAAGGACAGAGGATTTTGCTGGTAACATCATTTTAATGGGTATCAGAGAGTAGTGCAATACCATGTCTGAAATACTGCAACTGTCAAATGGAGTCCAGCATTAAGTGAAAATATTTGTATATTTTCATTTGTTTGTTTTGAAGCAGATAACAAGCAAAACAGAGACCATGAGGATCAAGGGCTTTGGACTGCTTTGTGTGTTGATTCTGGTCTCCCAGATGCTACTAGCCAACTGTGAAAGACAGAAGGAAAGAAAAAAGGGAAGACAAGGCATAGAAGACAGTGGAAAAAACCAAACTGAATCAAACCAAGAAAATGAAAAAGGGCGGAAGTCAAAAGGAGGAAAAGCATCTCCTAAAGGCAAATTTAAAACCAAAGAAAATGTTGAGTGCACCTGGGCAGTGACCAACATGAAGGCTGCTACTGTGCACGTAGAGTGCAAGCACAGTGACAGCGAGTTCTGGTGCGAGTTCTCTGGAGACCCTTCCACCTGCCCACAGTATGCAGCAAACCAGAAATCCTTCTGGAAACAAGTCTCCCGATCCCTAAAGAAGCAGAAGCAAATCTGTGAAGACCCTAAAAGTGTCCTAAAATCTAAAGTGTGTAGGAGAGGCCCAAGAAGCGCTCATCTCAAGTTGACCCGCTCAAGCCTACTAACATCAGCGGGTCCTGCAAAAGGGAATGCAATTCATCATGCAAAAGAAGTCGTTCAGACTCCAGCAGCTGCCTCTGTGACTGAAAAAAAGCCAGAACACAGTCCTCAAGACTGTGTTGAAGACATAGATTATATTGATCAGAAAAAGGTGGCTGAGGAATACTGTCCAGAAAGCTTGCTTTCTTTCTGCAAGTTTTTTATCACGATGGTGCAAGACAAAAAGTGCTGAGGAAGTGTTCCTAAAGCTCTGTATCATATAAGTCCAGTTTCATCTAGGTTGCTGCAAACTATTCCAGATTTTATTCTCATGTTGTATAGTGTGTATATAAGAAAAAAAGGTATATATTTTTCTGATTTTGTATATACACAACAGACTACACTTGACATAGTTGAAGATGTTATAGATTTTATTTGCACGTAGATTACTATACAGGTGTTACCAATGGATGTTGCATACTCTACACGGAAGTATATAAGTGGTCTCCTTGCCCCTCTTTGAGCTGTGCTAGCCAAAGTGATGAATTCAGTGCTATGCACTTCTTGGTTATGTACTTTTGACCTAAAAATTACTAAGAAAAATAAACTTCAAAATATATTCAAAATATTCTTGCTCTCTCTCTGTGTTTAACTAGATTTCTCTGAAAATGTTCTTACACAGGATCTAGGCAAAGTGTTGTTTATAAAGCTATTATAAAAATATTTCTGTAGCTTTGCAGACTTCAGCTTTCTCAGCCAGTGCAAACAACATTTTGATAGGGAACTACATTACCACTATTTTTTCATCATCATGATAATGAAGGGCAACAAGAATTTCAGATTTTTCCATAATTTTTCAAAGCTTCAGCTGTCCAATCTCATCAAAGGATGTTGGAAAACATTGCAAACTTCAATTCTCTCCTTTCTTCTGTTATATGAAGCACGTTATACTCCTTTTCTGGCAGGTAAACAGAGATGCAGAGGTAAAATGACTCATGCAAGTTTATACATAGGCCCAGGACTGGACCCCTTACTCAAGCAGCTAAAGCACTTGTGCTCAATGCTGCCTGTGTGTTCTTCTGAAGTTCCATTTTCTGTTATCTTTATGTATGGACAACACTAATAAATACTTTTCTGTGCATTAGACTTCACCTGTATTTAAAAAAAAAAAAAGAAGAAATCCAAACTCTACAAGAATAGAGATTTTAGAAAATGTAAAGCTAAATAATAACTACTGAGCTTTGCTAATATTTGAAACTCTATCTGGAAGATATGTAATATACAGGTTACGCTTTTCCAGTGGCACGCAGCTGGCAAGGTTGGTCTCCTACCACAGTGGTCCACTTGGAGAAACTTGAACTTTCATGAAATACAATTTTCCTGAGCATTTCTAGTAAATTAAACTAATATTTCTGTTTCTCGAGAAAATATAGGCAGTTCCCTTCTGTAATTATCTCACTGCTAGAATATTTGAGAAAATATTTGTAAGATGTTATAAGGTGCTCACCTCCTGCAACTCCCCTCTTTTCCTTCATTGTCTCAAATACTCACTCTTTATTTAAATGGGCATGTCTGGGGAGGGCATTTTAATGCTACTCAGTCTTGTTGCTACAGCAATAAAGGCCCTTGCCATTATTTAATATCAGTTAGTATTTTCTTTGCAAGAAGAGAGGAAAGTGCTGCTAAACACACAGCTTATCTTATTTTTTTTGCTTGTTAGCAGGAATCAAGCTGTCTTACACGTGGTTGAAATTATTTTGGCAGAGTCGGGAAGAATGCATGGCATCAGCTTGGGCATTAGCCACAGTATTTTGAAGAAGACAGGATTCTGGAGGCTCTCAGAAGTACTTCATATTCATTTACATTTTTTTGCTACTTACAATATTGCGATCCCTATGCAAATTTTGAATGTGGGATTCTGCTGCTAGTCAGGCAAACCATGTTTGAGAAGCATTCAGCTGTATTTTACCAAGTCTGAATGGCAAAAAATAGAAGCAGGTTCTTCTTACTGAAGTTCCAGCCTCTGCATGCCCTGTGGGAACGCTGGGTATTACCAGGCTGTGCAGGACAAATTCTGTTGGACTGATGCCCACAGCAAAGCAAAATTCCAGTTAAAAGGGGCGTCAATACTAACTCCTGTGCAGGCTGGAAGACACAGCTGTTCTGCTGCCAAGCAGGGTGGAAAACCAGGTAGCAGCTCCTTAATATTAAAGTAGATACATAAACATTGAGAGTGCAGGTGAGTTCCAGCTGCAAGACAGTTTGTGTGTTGGCCTACACGACTTCCCATTAGGAGATCGTTGAGGTAAGAACGTCAAAAGATGCAGAGGAAGGATTAGGAGCACACATTTGGCTCAAGCGATCATATACTGTAGCAATTAATTATGAATGTCTAATCTGGTATGCAGACACCTGTATAACAGTCCCAGATCACAACCAGAGCACTGGGCAGGCCTGGTTTAAGAGGTTCAATAGCTCCAGATGTTTTGGAAAATGTCCAATCCTAACTACCCTTAGCTGCTGTTACCCTCATGACTGCTATGGGGAGTACTTTGTTGCCTGAAGCATGATCTACCCCATTCAGAGTTGCCAGGAGGCACTGCCAGGCACAGGGAGTTTGCAGTGACATATCCCAGAGCAAATTCCAGCTCAGGATTCCAGAGCTGTGAGTTACATCTCTATGTGCAGGACCATCAGTACCTGGACCAACGTGTGGGAGCATGCTCCTCTCCAGGGATGCATTACATTTCTGCTGCTTTATCTTCTTGTTTTCTTTCAAGACTGACTTTTATCTTCACGCGTGTCTTTTTGCAGGAGGAAAACATGCTCAGTCTCAACAGTTCCTGGTTGCATTTCACCTGTGATTCATGCAGTTGTGCCGGTATCCTAGAAGGACTTTGTGGAGCATCAGGAGAAAACAGAAATCTTCATACAGTCTATTTCCTTGGAAGGTGGGCTAATGTGAGAATGCAGATCTCAAAACTGTCTCAACCGAAGGATGGGATTTTTGACCCATGCGTATGTAGTCTTGGCTGTTCTTCAGAAGGGCACATTTCTGAATAGCAGGGTCTGAGACAAATGTATCTGGAGTCTAACTTGAACAGCCTCTTCTGTAATTGCACAGACCAGAAGTCTATGGCTGAGTGCATCTGAGTTCTCATTGCGCTTACCAAGCCTTGTGTTCCAGTCCTACATCTACAAAGCAATCACTTGACAGCATTACATGAGTCACTTTCTTCTGAGCATTTACAGAGCCAGTTAGGTCGGTATAACTTTGGTGCTTCTGGAGTCAAGCTGGTTAGGATAAATAAAGCATTTCCTGGCATTCTTCATCTTAGGATCTGTGGCCATTATGAAAAAGTTCATAGCTGAGCTCTATTCTGTGTCTCTTTTCCCCAGGTGCACCAGCTGTCATTGTGTCAGAACTTCACGTCTGAATAGCTCGGAATAATGGTGGTAGTGACTTTTCTAACACCTTCTATGCTAGGGCAAGCAGGAACACAGTAAAGGAAAACAATGAATGGATTTAAATTATGTCTGCAATACAAGTCCCCTGTCCTACCATACTGAAAATATAACGATCTCTGCTTTCTTAGAGTCAACCTGAAAGGGAAAATCAGTCCCATTTTGCAGCTGGGGAAATGAGGTATAGGAAAACCTTGACAGTCATGGGGAGAAAATCAGTGGCTTAATGAGGAACCAAATAGAGGTCTTCAGAGTTCCAGTGGTCCCCTTCTCATGCCTCGTGATTAGATCATTCTGCACAAGAACTACATGTGTTTGTTCTTGAAAATACCCAGCTAACTTCCAGGTATTTTACAATTATTAGGAACATCTTTGGGAAAAAGTAGCTGACTTTCTAGGCAATACAGTTTGTTTCTCCAGACAACCCTGGGTATTATAATTTGAATATTTACCTGGAAAGAAGGATAGGGTTTTTGAAGATAGGAAGCTCATTCTCACTTCAGAGATGAAAAAGTTTCAGGGAGTTTCCCTGCTCTTGCAATATGGAGTACTGATATAGTTGGAAGCTGCTTTAGACTATGGATGATCTTTTTCGGTGGACCCAATCCCCACATACTCCCCCAAATTCTCAAACTCTCACTGAAGTTTGGAGAGTCAAAAAAGGTGAGAGAAAAATTTGAAAGTAAAAGTTTTTCTAAAGTTATCTCCTAATATATAATAGCCTTATCTAGAAAATTTTAGTTGTATCTTTGTATTCACTAGGGAATGGGCAGACGTTGTTAATGCCCAGCAAATAGCTCTGGCAATGCAGTGCTACTTAAGAATCTGCAAAATTTCAGCTCCTTTAACGTTAAAGTTTTTATTCTTTTATTGTTTTCTGCAGTGTATTTTCTACTCACTTTCACACGCAATTTGATTTGAATGAGTTTCCGTTCCTTTTGCAACCTTCTTTATTCATTTACCACTTTGGCGACAAGTACAGATTGCATATCTAATCTCGTATGTTGCATGAATACTTGTAGGAGAACAGAGCTGAGTGACTCAACCTTCCTGCTTCCAGGAGTGCCCTGCCCTCCGCTTCCCCCGAGGGGGCCAATGAGTACCTACCACCTGATATCACCTCACCTGAATTTGACCAACCATAGCAGAGACTGAGTGTTCAGACAAGACACATTTTACACGGCTGTGCTCAATCCATGTAGACATAGCTGAGCCTAGATAATAAATTCCACTCCCTTTTCCACCTTTACCTTATTTTTTTTTTCTGATGCTGCCCTGAGCAAGGCAGCTCAATACTTGTTGATATCTGCTGCACCTCACCCATGCCTTTGCCTGGTTTTCATTCCATTTCAATATATTTTATTGTTTGTTCCTCTAGGCTATTTCCAAGAGTGATACCACTTTGATTAGCACACTGGGAATTGATCAAATGGAAAAATCCATCTTCCAGGATGGGAAGTTCACCAGGTTCCAGCCTGCAGAGGTTCCTTGCAATCTTGTCACTAGGGTGGTGGTACCATCCCATCCCTGGCTGGAGCATGCATGGCTCCTGCCTGTTAGCACTGTAAATGGTATAACAAATCCTATGGATCTCAAGACCACTGTAGGTATTCTTGTGTTCCAACATCTTTCAGCTTCTTTCCGCTCCTTCCCTTGAAAAAGCAGGGGAATTCAGAACCCTGGCTGCAGTCATCACCTCTCTTCAAAGAGCCAGAGAGGAGAAGGCAGAGGGCAAGAATCTTAGTAGGGTTAAAGTTATCACACACTGAACATGCAGAGGTGTCAAAAGGATACCCAGGTGCTTCGCTTGCTCCTTCCATTGCCATTAATGCAGTGAGATAACACAGGGTCACACATAAAAAAAGGGGACTGGCCATGTCACAAAGCTTTTTACCTGTTTGTAAAGCTACTGCCTGTGGAAAACAATGCATTTAGGGCCCATCTTATCTCTTCAACAAGGATTTGTCTAACAGGTTTCTCTGGAAACATGCTCCTATCCCTGTAAAGTGTGTGTTTTATCCAGCTACTAGAACTTCTTCCAGAGTTGCTTGTTGATCCCACTAGAAACAGGTGTTTTAAGAGAAAGAAGTGATAATGAGTAGGTAGAAGAACTGTGAAGACTTCCCATGATGTTGTTGCTACCTGGCTGCCTTGGTCACTGATCATACCAGGCCCCATGTAGAAATGATAGACTTAATTAACCTGAAGCTCCCGGTGGAGCATAGAAGTCTCACAGTGATTTCCAGGCAACAGGCAGACACATCAAAGGGACTTTGTTATATAATGAGAGCCTGCAACGTGTTGAAAACAGCCTGTGAGTGTGCACATACAAGCACTGCGGTGCTTTGTGCATGCCAAGGAAGAGGAGACTTGTTCCAGTCAGCCAGAACGTTTGATGTTAAGATGAATCTTAAAATCCAGGACTTACAATATTATCTGTAACAGGAATGTATTCTATACATCCATAATACGTGTGCTAATTATATGTAATGAGTATGCTTAGATAATAGAATATTATTTATATAATGTGAGTTACCTTTACATCTGTTGCCTGAAGGTAATATGGTTTCTAGAGTCACTCAAGAGGTGGTGTGATTCCCTGGAAAATCTTGGAATGCTTTTGGGCTATTCCACAGCAGCTGAATCCCTACAGATGTACATGTCATGGCAGCTCTGTTCCTACTCCTTGTTCCAAAGGGCTCTCCAAAGGATGGCTGCAGTTCTTCTCCGCAGTGCAAGCTTCCAGGGAATTTTGTGTCTTGTCTCTTATGCTTGCAGGTATGAACATGGTCTTTGCTCTGTATGTGTGGCAGCCTATAGGCCTATATTTGTTTCCTATAGGCAAGGCTCCAGTTAAATGTTGATCTCGGAGACTCTATATTCCTCACTCACGTGTGCAAATGAGACAGAAGTGAGCTAAAGAGGTCAGTCTGTGGACAGAGAAAAGTTGGGGCATTAGGGATGCTGGTTTGTGTGAGATTTCAGATGACATCTTGTCTCTGAAAAAACCCTTACGCAAAGTGTTAGGGGTTGCATGCACTGCTGCAGATGGGATGTCTGGGTTAACAACACTCACTTGGGTTAATGATTAGGTTGCTGGTTGTACAGGGTCATTAGTGCTCCCAGGTTACTATCATTGTAAGAGTGAAGATGTTGGCTGATGATGTTCTGGCCAATGTCCAGCCAGGTAATTACACCCTGCTGCCCAAACTCTTCTTAGAATTTCAATCAGATGCAGCTTTCTTCACCCCCTTAAACTGCTTTGTGCTCTGACCACTAACATTTAAATGTGGCTGATTTTACTTAGGCAGCAGGCAGCAGATATTTGCTGAAGTACCACCAAGCCTGAAGGAGGACCACTTGTTACGGTAATTTCCATTTACAAAGAAGGCAAAAGGAAAATTAAAAGTGAGGGTGTAGTAACAAAAGCAGGAAAACTGCTGTTTTCAGAGAGTTAGAGTTAATGTTAACAGTTAGAATCAAAGTCTCCTTATCCAGTGTTTTTATCTTGAACGTCCTGTGCTTAATGTTTCTTTCATACTACAACCCACAGAATCCTATGAAAATGTGAGTATCTTAGCTTTCATTCAAATAAAGGAATAGTCCAGCCGGCTTAAAAACACAGACAAGTCAACATCAGCAGTTCAAATGCCAAATACAAAGACCCCCCTATTTATTACTCCCTTAAAAATTGCATTCTAACTTCATCTCATTAGGGTCACCTGTGACTTCTAAGTGCTTCAAATTGGTAACATGGAGAGAGAGGTTCCAGGCAATGGAATGGGAGCAGTATTAATAGAAATGACATTTGTAAAGTTGACTTGTTTTTTCAAATTAAAAGGAGAGAAAAATGTACATGCAAAATAAATGCTAAGAAATGATCACATAAGATTCTGTAGGTGTGATGCTTAGTCATGAATAAAAATATAATTCACAGAAAGCAGAGACTGGTAATTTATGTCTATTTTGATTTCAGTGTATTTTATTCAGAGTATAGGGAGGCTCATAAAAAAAATATCGATCCCCATAATTAAAAGGCTTTGAAGAATGGTTTGTGTTGCTACACTATGCAGAAAAAAAAAAAAAAAAAAGAGGAAAGACCGATTTTAACATACAATAATTTTACTACCAAAAGTAAAACAAAGCTGTCATGGTGTTAACAAGGCTTCTCAGAACCGGAGTATGTAGTTTTTCGTCATCCAGCTGGAGTATGTTTAGAAGCAAAGTTCCAGCGGAGTTTCCCTTTCCAAAAGCTGGCAATGTTTAGCTCCATGCCACTGCTATCATATATCATATTTCTTGCTTGAAATTATGAACCTAGCTGGCCCATATCTTCAGGTGGATATTTAAGTACCAGCTTGTTTTATATCCCTTTGTGGCAATGAAAGAATGGAAGAAGACGTACGTAAACCAGGATGACTCCAGAAGAACATCACGCAAATCCTTCCTCTCTAAGAAGAACAAATGAAGTATGAGTCAGGGGCATATGGAAAAAACCCCCCCGAACCAGAATTGTGTTAGAGCAGGTTTAGTGAGGCTTGGTGAGTCATTACAAACTCCTGAACTGGCAGGTGCTTCTTGCCTTTTTGAGTCCTTCCCCTTAAAAACTGTAGGCATTCCTTTTTTTTTTTTCTTTTTTTTTGTACCTAGTACTGCAGCACTGAGGTCACTTTGATGCCTGAATTTAGGCTTTTATTAGGAGCTGATGATACCAGATCGTGCCTGCATGGCTCATCTGAGTTTTCCCCATGCTTGCTCCTGTAGACAGTTCTGGCAAGAATACAGCTAACATTTCTATTAGTGTATTGACTTCAGTCTTTGGAAACAGGGCAAGATTTACTTAGAGATGAAAACTAACTCCTCTTAGAATCATAGAATCATAGAATCACCTCGGTTGGAAAAGACCTTTAAGATCATCGAGTCCAACCGTTAACCTAGCACTGCCATCCCACCACTAAACCATGTCGCTAAGCACCTCATCTATCCTTCTTTTAAAGACCTCAAGGGATGAGGACTCCACCACCTCCCTGGGCAGCCCATTCCAGAGCCTGACAACCCTCTCGGTGAAGAAGTTTTTCCTAATGTCTAGCCTAAACCTGCCCTGGCGCAGCTTCAAGCCATTCCCCCTCGTCCTATCATCTGTTACCAGGGAGAAGAGGCCGACCCCCACCTCACTACAGCCTCCTTTCAGGTAGTTGTAGAGGGCGATCAGGTCTCCCCTCGGCCTCCTCTTCTCCAGACTAAACAACCCCAGTTCCCTCAGCCGCTCCTCGTATGACTTGTGTTCTTCCTACAGAGCACCTGTCTTCATTTCACCCTTCCTATCCCTTACCAAATGAATGTTGAATTTGGCTTCTCGTTTGCATTTGAAAACTTTGTATTTGTATTCCTTGGGAGGCCCTGTGTTTTCCTCCTGAGATCCACCCATTTACACAAAACCACTGTTTTCAAGGACATATGTTTATTCAATACTAATGGAGCTCCTCTGGACTTAATGTAAGTATTACTCAGAAGTAACTTGGGCTAATAGCCTATCATTAGGATTAATTTTATTCTTTGAAATAACTACTGTGATTTACTATTGACCAGTAAGCCAGAGGTAGCCAAATAATTAACTGCTTTCAAATAGAATTAATTGAATAACTGAAAACAGGACCAGAGGAGAAAGTAGCAAAGGGCCAAAAAATGACTGTCAACAGCTCTCTCTTTCCACACTCTTTTTTAGTATAAAGACGTGTCATATCTTTTAGGGTTCTTCATGAATACAAGGCACAACTGCTGCATGATTTCAGCAAACACTCCAGTCAATATGACCCCAGTGATACCTAGAGGTAAGGTGTCTGACCTGATGAACGTGAAAGTTCTTCAGTTTCCAAAAATATGTAGCTTGAGTCTCTTCATGATAGCAGCCAGCATATTGAGCAGTACTTCTAGGCAATTTATCTTCTACTTTGATAATGGGGTATCAAATGATGATTGTGCTTGAGCATGCCTTTCTCCCGTACATTTGCCTGCAATTGAGAGGATTGCTAGTCCATCCAGAACATAATGACTTCCTAATGTCTTGTTAGACAGTTGTGTGACACAAAAAGTTGTTCTCAGCTCTTCCAGACAGCTTGTGGAATTAATTGAGAATAGTATTTGTATGGTCATTAGCTTTGTTCTGCTCAGATAAATAGCACACTGTTACTTTTCCTGCTCTGTCTTTATGAATTAAAATAGCAAGGTGAGAGGAGAAAGAGAAAATGTGCATTGCTGCAAGAACAACAGAAGCTTCTCTGTTGCTCAAGTTTGGACAACGGGAACTGTTCATGGTTTTGGGGGAAAAAAAATGCAGACTCAGTAGAACCGACTCCCCTTTTTTATGCCTTCTGATTATGGAAATACAACTTTTGAAAACGTTGAAAGCTCTCTGAGGTGTGATATAAGCAACAGACAAGATCAAAACCCTGGAAAGCAGATGAAGCCATCATATATCTGTAAGTGTCCTTAGCAGTCCTAAAGATAATTGCCTTTCATGATTCCTGTGGAACTGAAATTGGTTCTGCCATGTATCACAGGAAGATTTGCCTTTCTTAGAACAGGCTAAACAAAAATTAGCCACGTTTCATACATCTGCAGGTGCTATAATTAAATCTTTTTTCTGCATTACTACCATTAGTCAAAGTCAACGAGAAGCAAAAGAAACAACAGCATACTGAAGACTTTCATTTATACGGAGAGAAAGCCACCTCTGTGCAGGGAAACAACAAAAGGCCCAGCTCAATGAGTCCATCTTAAGACCTTCAGAATGATTATAAACCCTTCTGCTTTTGCATCCCACAGCTTTCTGTTCTGGAGGACGCTGAAAGGCTGGTCTGGGTAGTTTTCTTTACATCTGAAGTACTGGAATAAGCACCACTGCCACTAAGTCAGGTAGATGAGAACTCATCCTCTATGTAGACAGGAAAATTCATGATTAGCAACATCCAGTAATCAACATAGAAATTAATGTACTGAGGTATACAGGCAAAGGAAATAACAGGTTAATTTATTTCTTGCTGGCAACCTTTGATTCTTACAAGTGCAACAGTTTAGATGCATTTATGTATATGTGCAGGACTGCATGTACTTGAAGATAGATTCAGAGGGGAAAAAAATCACACAGTTTAAAGTTTTACAGTGTCACACATCCTGTTAAAATTACATGCCGGAAGTCTTTTATTCAGTAGATAGCTTTCTCTTGTTTTCATAGTTGCAGGGTTCAGAAGGTAGAATTTATGGTTTTGGGGAACAGTGGGCAGAGCTATCAATGAATGGTTACTTGCATGTTACTGAGATTATTTCTGTTTTACAAATAGGGGAATGGAGACACCAGACTCAACGTAGCAGTAGAATCTGTATGCTAAATCTGTTCATAGTTTAAGTGCATTCAAGTTTCTTGACTTATATTAAGCATTAATTTGTTTTCAGAATTTGCAGATTGTGTGTTCATTTCTTTGAGTCACCACAGAACAGCACTTAGGAAGATCATGAAGCCAGGTGACCAGGAGCTAGCAATTTCACTGCAACTTCTCATTAGTCTGTCTGATTGTAACAGTGCTCTCCTTGAAAATCTTTGATGACTTCCACCAGCACCTACACTCTCCAAGAGCTCAAAATGTCAACACTTGAATCAGCTTCTCAGTTCCTCCAGAAACTGGAAGTGTTTACCTGGGTCTATGGCTTAACAGCAGCGATATGAACAATCATGAAGTGGGAAGTTCCAACAGTTCCGAGATTCTGGTTAACTGATATGTAACGCAGAGCCAGTCTATAAAATTAATCCAACTCCCCTGTTAAAATTATCAGTTTAGTGGGCAATCTACTCTATTCACTAGATCAACTGAATAGCTTTAATTTAGAAGCAAAAGGAATCAATTTAAAATTTTGGGCATCTTAAAAACACTTTTATTAGATTATATAGCCAGTTGTGTGGACAGAAATGTACCAAAAAGGCAACTTAAAATTATATGCTCACATAAACTATATGAATTATGCAAAACAGTTGTGTGCCTAAAAAGATCCAGGCATATTTATTCAGGCTGGTATTGCGGCTGGGACATCCAGTTATCGTGGAGTGTTATTCCCACTCTGGGGCTGGTTGCTCCTGATTTTTGTTGATGATGGAAAGTTCTTAAGGGCGCCATTCCCTTGTAGGCCAGAGCTCACCTGGATTGTTGGTAGTAAGCAATAGTCTCATCCAGTGGCTGCTATCATGTCACAATACCCTTCCAAACTTAAGTACAGAAAGAAACACACTTCACTGTTTGTAGTAACACTTGAAACATTTGTTTTCTTTAGGCATGTTCCCACTAGTTTAAATGTTCTCATTACTGCAACCAGCTATAATGAGTTACTGCTGATCATAGTCACCTCAGATTTCATCTACCAATTGCAGACGTGCAGGAGACTACAACATATCTGCTGTTTGCTAGGAACGCCTTTGGGACTAGACAATCTTATGGTCCCATTTTCTCTCCTGTATTTGGGGCAATAAGAGTTTCCCAATGCCTTTGGCCCTCAGAAGTCAATCAAAAGGGACTAAAACTTGACCTCTGGACTCTGAACGTTGTAAGAAAAGATATTTTCATGGAATCTTGGAGTCTTTGGATTTGATCCATCAGCTAATGAGTTAGAGGTAGCTGAATTATGCCTAAGAGCTCTGATGGAGGATGTGTAGCGCACCTTCTACTGTGTGCCATTTCATCATACGGTACTAAATCACCAAACACACATACTGCTGGTGCACAGGAAACAACAAATAATGGGCCCAATCTGAGCGGTGCATTGCAGTGCAGACCAGTCAGGGGCCACAGGGGCTCCAGACTGGAGGTATAAAAGAAATCTCCTTTGAAAATCATTGTAGAAAAACAATTACCAGTGCTCCTCTTGTACCAAGTTGATTTATTGCACGTTGGATATGCATCTGTCTGGCAACAAGCAACACATATGAACAATGCTTTCTTTGCTCTTTCAAGAAACCAGCTTGCTCCACTGAGAATTGCCGAGACCTCCCACTGAGATGCTAGTATGCCGTGAAGTCTGTCTGATGAAGGCGTCATTACTGGTGAGATGCCAGGTAAGCCTCAGCTTGGAAAAAGAGTTCAAAAAATATCCTTTTTCACTCACAAGGAAATTTGTGTGCTTCTTTTGTGGTCAGCATCTCAAAAACTATGAGCAATGGATGCAGCAACTGAAGCAAGTTGGCAATCCTGGCCACCGTTTTGTGCAGACTTTTAAAATGCACAGGCAGTGACTTCAGTTGTCTGCACAATTCAAAAATGTCGATATCTTCTACGTTCACATGTAAATCACTCAAACCTGTACATTGCACTAAAGAAATATCTTTCCCAGCCCCACTGTTGCTTTAGACTTTCAGGCTACACTGACAGCTGAGCAGGTCTGCAGTACCTGTTCTGCCTTACAGACAAACCCCACGCTCCAAGGAAGCTCCCAAAGATGGAGGTGAGTCCTTCTCATGTGCCTTGTAGCTGAACTTGGCTCACGTTTGCCACTGTAAGGAAAACATGAATTCAGGTTGAAATAGCCCCAGAGTTATCACAAAGGTGTACATATAAAAAATGCAGCCTTTGCCCAAAATTTTGGAAAAATCAAAGAGCAGTAATAATATAAGATCTAGTAATGGTACCTGCTGCTAGACATTTTGTTCATGGCCATTCATATAAAGAGATGGATCAAATGTGGAATGAAATATTCAAACAGTCATGCCTAAGACTTCAGTTCAGTCAAAAGCCTGCTATTATTCATTATTCATTCATTATATATCATCTGCTAATGAAGAAAGATGAAGTGCCTCAGGATATACGAGGGACGTGTTTGACTGCATGTCGCATACTAACCAAATCTTTGTAGCAGCACTACAGAGCACCCTGATGAGGAAAGCTGTTGGCACTTTGGATCAGCAGTGGCAAGACCTGGGCCAGGAATCAGATGGGGAAATAACAAGCAGCAGCAGAGCAACGGCAATGGTCATGCTGAGCGGTGTTGCAGAAGGCATGTGTTTAACTCACCAGCAACTCCCCAGAGTCTTTCTCAACCACAGGAGTTATATGATGATGGTGAATACCTTGTTTGCTGGTAATAGAGCAGAAACCCATCATAATAAATACTGTGGAGATAGGGGAAAAGAGAAATGTGTTGCAGCTTGATTTTCCTTTTGGGGAATTAAACTAGAAGAGCAATGTGCGTGGCCTTGCCTGAACTTCATCTATTTTTCCATCAAGAAGTGTTGTCCTGGATTTCTCTGAGGACTTCAGAGGATTCTGGACATCTAGTAGTTTAAACAGGGCCAAAAGAAAACAGCACATGCATAGGATGTTAATAAATACTGGATGTAATGGTGCCATTTCACATGCCATCTGCAACTGGAGTCAAGTACAGCAGTTTTATTAGAGGAAACAGAGCAGTGACAAGTCTGCAGCAGCTTTAGGAAAATCTTATCTGTGCTACTTGCAACTTAGACACGGGCCTTTGATGTGTGCTATTGTCCAAGGTCCTATAGGTCACAGATTGAGTTTCTGTTAGTCCTGTGCTATTTCCATAAAAGACTTACCCAAAACACATAAAATAACCCATGGCTTACAAGCAGCATATTGCCCACAGAGCCTGCTGATGCTGATCCTGTCTGCAGAAAATTAAAAAGTTAAAACCGAAGTTGACAGGTCAAACCCCAATATTACTCACTCTTTACTTGCTTAGTACTGTTGCCAGAAAATTGCCAGTAGCATTTGCCAGAAAAGAGCCTTTACCTGAGGCTGTCTTGTGAATTTTACAGGCAGGAAAATCCCAAGAAACAATGCTTCCTATAGGGAACAGTTTGTTCTGTTTCAGTTGGTAACAAGAGCTGTAGTTTTGTTGAGACCTGTGTTGAGATACTACATCCATGACAGGGAAAACTATAATTACAATAATACAATTTCTTTATAGCTTGATTATGTTATTCTGCCATCATAATTACTAATACATGCATATTACCTACAAATCTGTAATATTTCATTCAAGCACTGAATTTGGATTTAAATTCCCTGCATCTGCCAGTATGCTGAGCATCACAAAAATGTGCATGTTTGGAGGGTGTTGCTGGGTGCTAAATGGGAAAGCAGTCAGAGACTGGCTAGTCCCACTCTCCTCTGACTGCAGTTAGAGCTGCACCATGCCTGGTGAAACCTCCCGGAGGTTACATGCTTTTTTCCGAGCATTAATCTTTTCTGAGGCTTGCATACTCTCAAGGGTAACCAAAAATCCTGACAATCACACCAGGAAGAAAAAATCACTGCTACCAATGATGCATCATATTTCTTCACTCCTCCTCCAGGTTTTTATTTCTGGGAAATGTTGGGTCTCTGGTGACAGAGCTCCTGTCCAGCCCCTGGGGGATTTTTTCCTGAAGTGGTTCCTGTTTTCCATTCCTCAGGTCTGAGATGCTCGAGCGAGCCTAGGGAATGGCTGATGCTCTCCTTCTCTGGGTAGTCTTCCACTGCCAGCACTGCCCTTTGAAATGGTGTCCATCATGAATTCTGGTACTCCATGGACCAGGCTGCTGTAGCACCGTCACTACATTAAGGGTGCCACCCCATCCACACGTGTGGGAGCTGGACTCTTTCCTGGTTGGACCCAGAACTGAGGATGAAGCAACACAAAAGGCTGGGTTCCATCTCAGTAATGATTAACTGGCATATCCCTGTCAATACTAAGCAGACATTTGAACTAAATTCAGGTCATAATAATAACAACATTCTTATCTCTGGCTAGGAACATTCTGCAGCACACTCTGCTGTGAGTTTATGGGCCAGTAGATGCCTATCAGCTCAGGGGACAGCCCAAGAATTTTTTCTACTTTTTCTGCCATTAATATTTAGTACAACTCACCAGCTGCTGAAAATAGTACTGGAGGAGATATATAAATAATTTCCTACCCATTTTTAATTTACTGCATCAAGTTTTATCATGCCAAGACTTGGCCAAGTAACCTTGCCTGAGCTAATTGAACATAATGCCAATGAAAAGAGTGACAGTTTTAGAAATGCAGAATGGTGTACTTCTGCCGTGGGACTGTATAATTTTTGACATTATAATTAAAAAGCAATTACTTTTGCACTGACGCAATTTGTCATGCCGTACATCCCCAGATCAAAATCAATCATCTCCCAGTACAGGATCTCTGTGCCACTTATTTCAAGGTAATATTGTGAGACTGTGAACACAAGCAATTCAAAAGAAAAGCACATGGAGTATGAAGTGATTTTGCTCCTCTTATTTGAAATGTCGATCATCTCTTTTTGGCTTCAATGTTCAGTTATATCCCACAGCCCATGTGCTTGTGCCTTCCATCTGGTTTACTTATGGGTGTCTATTTTCTGAGGGGATTGAGTAGAAATTAGGCATAAACAGGAAAAATGCGTAGAACCAGGCAGAACACGTGTGGCACGTGAGCAGGGTGGGGCTTTAAAGGGAACTGTAGAGCATCAGCAGGTGTACAGCTATGTTTCCTTGACTTTCTGTGCTTCAACTAGTATTTAGATTAGGAAGAATCCCAGACATTGGTAAAGAGCTCTTTAACTTGCCAGGATTGTTGTTTTTCTCTTGGTAAATTGAGATAGATATGTTGATGCTGGTGCAGGCTTTTTGGGTTTCAGAAAAGCTCATAAGTAAAACTTGATACACATAATTTATATTTACAGGTATATTGCTATGTAGAAGTTCCTTTTCTCAAGAAGACTGCAGTGACAAAATGTCTGGATTAGAACAGAAGAATCAACTTGTTATAGTTCTGTTAAGATAGAAAGTTCGGGCTAATAATTAAAGGGAAAGGTTATTTTGTAATCAGTTAACCATGGTAGAATTATAAGGAAGTATTCTGGTGTAAGTTTGAAAAAAATCTTGCCTACCGTAACGTGTTAATTGATGCCATGATGTTATGAAAAATAATGTGTGAAATAGATTAAATGAAAAACATACTTGAAAGAGAGGTTCCCTGAAACTTCCCTGCAGCTGCCTATTTTGTCCACAATGTCCACCCACTTCTGCTTGTTAGAGTAACAACTGAATTGGTTTTCAGTAGTAGAGAATCTGCCTCTCGACTTTGCTCCAACAAACCTGTGAGTGGTTTCTGTAATCGTTTTACTATGACTCATCAGTGATAAACACAATAAAAGCAGGGGCTGAATTTCAGCCTAGCTATGTCAATCTAATCCAACAGTCAACACACCGCAATGCGAGAGAGCAAAGTAAAAAGTCACAGATTCTAGCAAATGTATCATCCTGAGGTGTTTACAAAGCTTGATCTCTTTAACTCACCAAAAAAAAGAGCGAGAAGTGTCTGGATTGAGGATTCCTTTCAGGAGGAGAAGCTACCCTTCCCCACAAGGCGAAAGATCTTTAGCACATGAAACAAGAAGAAGTTGCTAGAACCTGAATATAGGCAAAGTATAAATTAATTTACAATAATGGTGCTGAGTAATTACTGGAACCACCCATCATGCTTCATTGCCTCATGTTAGCAGAGAGCACAAGGCTAGTGCCTCTCTGCAAAGGTTGCATTAGCCTAAAGCACAATTTGAGGACAGAGCAGAGACATGGTATAGGATGAAACTAAAAAGCTGTAGTATTCATAAGAACAGCTTAGATATTATGATAGCCCTCATAATCTTAAAATTTTAAAATATCACCTTATTGTTCCTCCCATTCAGGCAGGAAATCTCAAATTTGGAGATTAAATTGTTTGCCCAGTGTCATGTAGCAGGTTCCTAGTAGCCCTAGAAATTAATCCATATCTACATAGCACATTCAATACAGCTACAACTCAAAGAAGAATGTAGTTGGTTAATGAAAAAAAGGATTCAAGCATTCCAGGACTTGCTTAAACTTATCAAGCCATATGCTATTCTTTTACTTATTCACGTGAAGCAGCTCCACATATCAGATATCAGAAGTGTCTGATATTACTTATGAAAATTATGAGCCTCTGATAAAAAATTGTGGAAGCTGTCACTGTCTTCCTGCATCCTGTTTTTAGTAATACTTTCAGTATAAGGAATGAGCTGTTATCTATATTACTATTTTGTTTATTTCTGTAATTTATGTCTGTCTAGACCACTTCTGAGTCTTTTCTTAATGTTTTCCTGCTGTAAGCCAAACACATAGCCCCATACTGATGTGGTTGAAAGTCTGACTTCAGGGGAAGCAAAGCTGGCTCCTTCTGGCCACCTGACATTGTATGGAGCATATTATAGCTCAAAAATATGGCTCTGCATAGGGCCTCATTGTCAAGAAGTTTATCTATCCCAGCCCAGCTCCAACTGACCGTTTAGCGAATTAATAGAATCATAGAATCATAGAATCACCTCGGTTGGAAAAGACCTTTAAGATCATCGAGTCCAACCGTTAACCTAACCCTGCCATCCCACCACTAAACCATGTCCTTAAGCACCTCATCTATCCATCTTTTAAATACCTCCAGGAATGAGGACTCCACCACCTCCCTGGGCAGCCCATTCCAGAGCCTGACAACCCTCTCGGTGAAGAAGTTTTTCCTAATGTCTAGCCTAAACCTGCCCTGGCGCAGCTTCAAGCCATTCCCCCTCGTCCTATCGTCTGTTACCAGGGAGAAGAGGCCGACCCCCACCTCACTACAGCCTCCTTTCAGGTAGTTGTAGAGGGCGATCAGGTCTCCCCTCAGCCTCCTCTTCTCCAGACTAAACAACCCCAGCTTCCTCAGCCGTTCCTCATAAGACTTGTGCTCCAGACCCCTCCCCAGCTTGGTTGCTCTCCTCTGGACCTGTTCCAGCAAGGCAACATCTTTCTTGTAGTGAGGGGCCCAAAACTGAACACAGTATTCGAGGTGCGGCCTCACCAGCACTGAGTACAGGGGCACGATCACTTCCCTACTCCTGCTGGCCACACTATTCCTGATACAAGCCAGGATGCCATTGGCCTTCTTGGCCACCTGGGCACACTGCTGGCTCATATTCAGCCGGCTGTCAATCAGTACCCCCAGGTCTTTTTCCACCAGGCAGCTTTCCAGCCACTCTTCCCCAAGCCTGTAGCGCTGCATGGGGTTGTTGTGACCAAAGTGCAGGACCCGGCACTTGACCTTGTTGAACCTCATACAACTGGCCTCGGCCCATCGATCCAGCCTGTCCAGGTCCCTCTGCAGAGCCCTCCTCCCCTCCAGCAGATCAACACTACCACCCAGTTTGGTGTCATCCACCCAGTTTGGTGTCTGACCCACAGAGAATGTAGTCCTGGTAACATTCTCAGACAGGAGACCTTTTGCTCAAGCTCCTAAGGTTAAGACCTCAGCTGTGAAAGTCCCAGGTCTAATTGCAATGCATTGCTATTGATTTGATTAGTATTTCAAGACGAGTAGGAATGGAAAAATATTTTTCCTTGGAGTTTGTCCTAGTCCTGTGCAAACCATTAGTGTAACTCTCCTATCTTGACTAATTTCTGGGTTTTCAATTTCAGTTAAAAAAACCTCAAAACATTTAAGCTACCCTTTAAGCTATTCTCATTTTTTAAGTTGTTGCATTTTTACTCCATTAGGGAATAGGCAAGAAACCATAAGATTTCTGCCATGGTGGCATCAGGCAACTTTGGCTGTGCTTCTGTAACTAAGTTGGCAAAAAACCCCTAACAAAGTGCAGCATGTGCACGAAAGGAAAATCCTAAAGCACGCATATGTGGTCTCAGTCTTGAAAATGGAGGCAGCCAACGGAACAGAACCTATGAAATGGAGGCAGCAGATTAATAACAGCCTTTTACTTTCCTAGCACTATACTAGATTTTCTAACTGACTGCATTTGATATGCTTGAAAGGCTGCATTATCACCCAGACAGCTCCTGAAACAGTCAGCAAATTTTAGAACTGTGGCTCTACATACTCAGGAAATGAATTGTGAAATTACAGTTTTAAATATTTTGCAAAAGCCTTTCATCTGCTCTATGTAAGAGGGTGCTTAGATATCTTTTTCTGTTTAGGAATATTTCTCACAGGAAAACATTTAAAGTTCGGGATTCATTTTATGCAACTTTAGCCACCTGGAAGCTAATTTTATAAATTTGAGCTAATAATCCAGGCAACTTTCATAGTCAGTGGGGAAAGATAAGAAGCTTCTGTTGGAGTGCACATCATCCCTACTGTCTTACCCCCGCCCCCCCCAGCGCAGAGGGGGTAACTGCTTTCAGGTGGTGCCTGGTTTGTCCCTTGGACTATAGAGAAAGCCTGTAAAACCAGGCGACTAACCTTAAATGATATGCATCCTATCTAAAGTATCCAGTATGGATTTTCACCCTCTCTGCTCTACTCTCCCTCGACGCACACCCAAATCCCAGTAGCGAAATGAATCAGGGATGTGCTGGCACAGAGCAGATACTGCTGCATGTGCTTCTTGGGCTCTTTTCTGATTTGGGCAAGCAGTGCCACACCAGAAAGGAGGAACAGCGAGCTGCCCTCTCCCGCTGCAGAAAGCAGTGATGAGAATAAATGTACAGTTTGAAATAAAAAACTTCAATTGATTCACATTTTTCCAGCTAGAGATAAGCTTTTTCTTTTTTTTCCAAGCAGGGAAAAAAATATTATCCCAGACCACTTGCCTGTCCTGGTTCATCAGAAGTTTCGTGAAGCATTTGTGCTGGCAGAATGGAGGGCTGCTGCTGCTGCAAGATAAAGGAGTGAACTGGAAAGGCTGCATGGGGACTGCTTGAGCCTGCACAGATCACTGTGGCTTAGCCAAATGCTGAATCCAGCCCTTTGACTTCGAGGACAGGTAGACGTACACCCCATGGTATGTGGGCGGTATGGTCATTATGATCCAACTACACAGCTAGATCTTTTACATACCTTTCTTTTCTCCTACTCCTGGTGTGTTTTCTGTGGGTTTGCTTCTGTTGTTCAGTCATACTGTTGGTTTTTTATCTTTTCACCAGCCTTCATGTTTTACAGGCAAAGTGTTTTCTTTGGATTAGCCAGTGCATTACACCTTTCAAACTATTTAATAGGAAGGATCAGCCTCTTAGCGCATGTAATTGTTTTCTTAAGCCTGTAAATTATATCGTTATTAAGAGTTTCTGAGAGGCAGCCTGTTTGCAGGGTTTCCTACCTGAAGGCTTGCCAATACAATTTTTCTACTCTTTCCACAGGGCTCTTTTATGTAAGACAATGTCTGAGGGTCACTGGTTTGAGTATCAGGGAGTCTTCCCAGGTACACACATGAAGGGCAGCCCAAATCCAGCAAGGGGAAACTTCTGCCTCTGCCTGATAGACAGTGCTGCAGCTCCATCGAGTCCCATCCAAAACCACTACCCTATGGCTGATGCCTAGGGGGACACACATCCACTGCATTATGTCCTGCCAATGCACATATAAACAGAATCCAAACCACCTCTCCAAAGACTTTTCCCCATAGATTGTGTTACAGGTACTGCACTCAGAATTTTGGATTAAAAAAAAAAGCGGCGCAGGAGTTTAAAAAAAGAGCTTAAAAAAAGAAAAGAAGAGATGCTGAGGGTAAGGTTTATTGCCCTTCACTTGTTTAAATCTTCATTTCCAGTTCTAAAATTTTTCTCTAGACTCATAAGGGTTGTTATTTTAAATGAAAGCCTACAGTCATAGCCATTAATTTCACCCACGTCCCTACATATAAGCAATGGAGAGAGCTAGTGGCCCCTGAAGGGCGACCGCTGAGACATTCAGGAGACTGCAGTGCTGAGTGGGGGCAGCTCCCTGGGGTCAGCCAAGAGGAAACACGAGGCGTGGGGACTAAAGTAGAATTCAGGCCTTTTGCACAGCATCCTATGAGCCTCCTGACCTGAGGAGAGGCTGACATGTTTTAAATCAAACGCTGTGATTCATGGCAAGCACACAAGGCCAAGTGATGGCTAGCAAGGAGAACAAATCTTTCTGTATTTTGTTTCCTAATCTCAAAAGTAAGTTTAATAATTGCAAGCTCTCATCAGCTTAAGTACACCAAAGATGGAGGGAGCAGCAATACTGCAGTAAGAGGGTAATCGAAGCAGCTTTCCCAGCACTGCGTAGTTCTGGGAGTGCATCATGTTGATATCACCTTATCTCACAGTAGCTCAGATTCCTCTCGGGTTTCTGAGCAGTGCTCTTTGGCAATGTTTGCTGTGGGCCTGGGGCATGAGCTAGCCTATTTATCTTGAGCAAGTTGTGACAGGTTAGCTTTGTCAGAGTGAAAGCATTTTTTCAAAACCCAACATGTTTCAAACTACATTAGGAAACATTTCTTCCACGTAGTGGAAAAAACTCACAGATTATTTTTCCTTTTAGTTAGTTTTCTGTGAATATGGGACACTTCGTATTGGTTTGGGAGTTTTTTTGGTTTATACATTTTCAGCAGAGCAATAGGATTTGGAATGATACCCGTCTGATAGGGCATGTCTGCACGGCATGTCAAATGTGCGATTATGGATAATAAAAATGCTTCTCTTCGCTTGTTGGAAATTAGCTCGCTCCTGTTCTGCCATGCACGTAACCCGAGCAGCACAGACTTGCGTGTGTCTTAGTGGGCCAGATGCACACCTACAGTGCATCTCTACTAATAATCTCCCTCCTTAAGGGCAAGCAGCACGGCACAGCAGATGGCACCAAGCTTCGTGGGCCTTGGGAGCGGTATTGGGGAAAGGGGCTGAGCTGTACCCAGAGCGTGCGATAGCCACGGTACTGGGGCTGACTCTTCTCCTTTGCAGCAAGTGCTAATGAGGGGAAGAGCAAATGAGCCATCAGCGTCCTGCACCCTCTGCCACCTGCAGTGGCAGTACATCCACCTGCAAATCCATAAAATTTGCAGCCCTTCTTGGCAGCAGAATAACCAGGCAATCTCAAGTTCAATTATTTCCCTAATGTTAATTTTTTCATTACCAAGTTTCCCTGTAAAGCTGTGTCATTTGTATACGCCTTTAAAAGAAAGATGTTTTGCTGGGACAATGTTCACACCAACCACCTGTGTTACACAGCTGTCATTTACTCCAGCACAGCTGCCTGTATTAAGTGTGCACCTCAGCTTTCAAAAAACCAAATTTGCTTCTTAACATTTTACTATGTAACCACTGATAAGAACAGTCATCTTTCTTAACTAATATGACTGAGAACAACATACGCTATCTGGATGTCTGTGTTCAAGATAAAGGCACGGGATGTCTCACTTCCAGCCACCTACAAAGACAATGTCTTTTCTGTACAAGATGGAAAGTGAAGTAGCAAGAGTAGAGTCTGTGGAGGATAGGCACTGTGACCTTTCTCAGCTTTCCTGGGTGTCTATATGTGGAGTGTCATACATTGAATGAATTTCAGAGTTATTTTTAGGAAGTAGCTTATTTCCATGTTCCGTCTGAGGTTAAGTATGAGGGGAAATGGCCTCAAGTTGCACCAGGGCAGGTTTAGGTTGGACATTAGGAAACATTTTTTCACAGAAAGGGTTGTCAAGCATTGGAATGGGCTGCCCAGGAAAGTGGTCAAGTCCCCATCCCTGGAGGTGTTTAAAAGACGGGCAGATGAGGTGCTTAGGGACATGGTTTAGTGGTGGGATGGCAGGGTTAGGGTAACGGTTGGACTTGATGATCTTAAAGGTCTTTTCCAACCTAAATGATTCTATGATTCTAAGTAGAATGTGAAACTGAATGAACAACATTTGCCATCAGCAATTTTATTATAGATCTTGATTTTACAGTCAACATTTTATATTACAACAGAAGGGATACAAATGTGAGCATGAAGACAAACTCTTGACCTACAGTCAGAAATAACCAATTTGAAAGCATTGCTATGTGTCTGCATTGCTGCATCTGAGTAGTTACGTAATCGAGTGCAAATAAAAATACATTTTGCTTAATGTAAACATTATGGGTGAGGTCTTGGGTGTGGTCCAGCGACGGTCAGTGCGGGCCTGTGTATTACAGAGCAAACGTTTATCTAGAGATGCTCAAAATTATACCAGCTTCTGAAGTTCTGTAAGGATGCTTCGCGCTCTGGGTAGTCGCTAAAACATACGGCGTTATAACCTTCTGCCTGTGGGATCACGGAAACCTCGGTCTACCTAATAAATTGGCAATTGCTGGTTGCGCTGGCACTGCACCCCCTAGGAGTATATCTGTAGCAAAGCCTGCTCTGTTCTCTTAGTGTCAACGGCACTGCAGAAAGGCACTACAGCCGAGGCTGCAAGCTGGCCTCAGATCTTTATTTTGTTATAAACACTGCACTTGAATATGCATATGAGACCAGCAAAATAGAAATCAAAGGAAATCAATGAAGCCTGCTGTACTGTGGCATGTCCATGCCTGTGAATTAGATGCCGCAAGGCATCACCTCAGAAACAGAGGTCAAGAGAGACTCCTTGTTGTGGCAACCTTTTAATGTTTGCCTCTATTCCAGTGGATGGCCAAGCTGTGGCCTGAGGGACCTTTTGTGAAAGTTGGAAGGCTTATCCTTACTGCTATATTAAGAATAAAATGTAATCTGAACTGCAACGGTGTTTCCAGCAGGATTTTAATGGGGTTGTCTGAGTCAGTCTTGCTATTTTCTCTCCCCAGCTACACACTCGACCTGTTCTTACAGATGCTGGCAACCCTTTGAGCGGCTTCTGGTCTTTTCTTGGCTCAGCTCAGCCGTTTCCCCACAAGCCACTTACTGTGGTGCCTATTAAAAGGCAAGAACCGCTCTGCCTCTTCCATCGCTTGCTTTACCTGCTCAGAGGCACCACGGTCCCTGGGATTTACACCATATGCCACTGGGCAATGTTCCCCTCTGGGGGATGTTGCACTGGGATGCTCCGGTCATTTCCCACCCAGCCTTCCAGAGGGGAGGAAGCCATCACTGATCCGGGCAAGTTCTGCCTCCGCTGGAAAGTCTCTTTTTTTTGTGCATGTCCCAGGCAGGGAACCTCTGGTCTGAGCCTCTGGACACAAGGGGAGCTGTACAGGAGGGAGCAAAGCAGGGCAAAGCATCTGCCCTCAACCACTGAACGTGCCCCCAGCCCTTCTGAAATAGTACGTTTGTGTGCGTGCGGGTACAGTAATCACACCTAAAGTATCATCTCCTGCTATTTGGCTGTTAGTATCACAGCGAGGATTTCTGGTTATGGACTCTGTACACACCACGCTACTATTTATCACTCTAAGCTATGTAGTCACATCTTTTCCAGCCTTACATGCAAATAACGAAAGCCTTCAGTAGCGCGCCAGGACTCCGCTTCATGGGGCTGCCGTGGTGTTGGTGCAAAGCCTGCAGTCTGCGTGGTCAGGGTTGTGCATGCACTGAAGGAGCTGAACTGGCCTGTGATAAGACACAAAACCAAACAAATATTTGGTAACCACTTTGCAAGTACAACAGAACAGCTCCACGGTTACTAAATGCAACGTGAAAGACAAAGCATGCTTACCACGTGGATGTCTTTTCTTAGGGTAACTTTTTTTAGATCTGGCTGCAGAAAGGTAACTTTGATGTTTATAGGGGCTAGGGACCAGAGCAAGTGAGTACAAAATAAAATAGGGTGTGAACTCACAGCATGTCAGCCACGCTGTGATAACAAAAAATAATTATGAAAAGGAAGTAAGATCTCTTGCAGGGACTACGGAGTTGCTGCCATGCTGGAAGTTCACCATCTTGCTTACCCAGTGGTAACCCCTACCGCTACGGTGTAAAGCTTTTGCCAATGACATCAGATATGATTAGATTTTTTGCTAGAAGTATATCCAGTGAATCTATTTTTTGAGTAACTTCTGGAAGACACTGCTGACATGGACAAAAGCAAGACAAAATGATCACCATCAATTGCTATGTGGCATGAAAAGCCAGATGCTCAGCTGATACAGACCCACAGGGTTCTGTTTGCAATGACTGCAGGGGAGTGAAGCTAGCTTATACGGTCTACTCTGAAGAGTTCTACTGCACATGTAAATTGCTTATTTTATTATTACTCTGTATATAAAATAGTAAAATTAATTGTCCGTGTTGCTCTACACAGTTGTTTATGCATACATTAGCTGAGCTCTGACAAAAAGCCCTACTCGTTATTCAGTCTTAAGCACAAGTTGTAAGCCACAGCAACGAGTGTGCCATCAGCTCCTCATGATGTGTTATGGGTTTCTCCTTGCGCTGAGCCACGAGGGATCTAAGCTACTACGTAGTTCCCCTTCCTCCTGGCCCCTTAGCTTATTTCATCATGGGCTGAAATCCACGTCCTGGGAGTATTGGTTAAAGGCTGCATTTAAGAGAAAGCAAGTACATGAGCATCATGATTTGGCAGATTTATGCACCATGCCAATGTTAATTTTTTCCACAGTGTGCAGGGCACCCATTAATCAGCTTTGGCAATACCTAAACAGGAATATATTGCTCTACCTTTGGGATTAAAGTCCTATCACTGGATAAGACATTTGTCTCCTTTGCAGACCAACTTCTTATTTAAAACTAATGTCATGAACTCAGTAGTTCATACAAATGTTTGTTTACTTTGGAAATGTTCTTATCCAAGAATGAGTTCTTCACTCTGAAAGCTGTTCCTCACAGATAAGGTAAGAGTAATATTGAACTCCTGCTGCTTTTCTAATGTCACTAAAGAACTTCTGCTCTGTGTGAAGGTCTCTGAACCCACACCGAGCGCTGAAGGGTCTCAGGCTTTTGTATCTCCTCAGCAGGCAGATAGAGATTTCAGGCAAGTCAGAACTTGGGCTGCTGTCTCCTGGAGTCCTGCTTTTCTCTCCTGACAATGGTGAATTACAGTAATTAATAATGCTTATCGCATCTCATGCCTCACTCTCTGACAAAGCAGCTGGACAGAAAGTAAGCTCAAACTATAGCAAAGGAAGTAAGGACCGTCCTTGACATACTGTGTTATCTGCATGCAGCAGGGAGAGCGGCCTATTTGGTTCTGATTATTGTAGGTAAAAGCCCAGTCAGATGAAAAAATCTGTTGAAGGAGGCTGGATTGCTCCTTCCATGAAGGCAACTGAACATGCACAATGGCAAGGGCAGGGCAGAGAGCCAGCCCTAGCCCCAGCCAGCACGAGGTCTGCAGCGCAAGCGGAAGCAGCACACAGCCAGATCGAATGGATGGCATAGCAGTAAGAGGGGAATCTGCTCTAGCTTGCTGTAAACCTGTATTAGGTCAAGAGGGAAATGCAATATTAGTTTTATGTTAGCAAGTCGTCACCATTACGAGCAGATAATTACCTGTAATTGTCTTCACAGGTCATCTTAAAGTTTCGCTCTTCTAAGATGCTTTTTAACTTCTTTATGGAATGACCTGAGCAGGATTCACTGGAGAGAAAAGACTTGCGTTACTTGTGTTCCTTGTGTGTACAAGAAGCTCAGCTAAATTCCACGCTATGTCACTTTGCTTTATTTCAGGTAAGATACTTTAAAAGCTTGTTTGCTAATGTGCTGTGAAGTCCATCAGATTTGTGGAGCTTTGGCTACCATTGGGCCTTTTCTGGTAGAAACTATGTGATGTTCAGCTGTGCATCTGGCACCAAGAGCTTTGTGCAGGAAGGTACCTGTGGGACTCCGTTCCACTCACAGTTCAATGTGCTCTAGAACTGTTCCAGAGCTGCTGGTGGCCTCCAGCCACAGATACAAGGCTCATTCAAATCTGTGGATGGACAAAGGGATCAAGTCCTCTGTGTGATGGGAAAGAGCCAGTCATGAAAACCAGCAGCAAAGTCCCAGGTAGGATGTAAGATAGGAGGAAGCAGACAGAAAACACGTGAGGAAGCAGGCTAGAAGCACCTCCTCCTCTCTGTTTGACTCAGTCTGTGGCTGCTGCTACTCTGTTTTGACAAGGGGACGTTTAAACCACTTTTCCATTGGTAGGAGCCCCAACTTGTGTATTTCTTTTCCATCCAGCTAATGGTTTCATGAAGCATGTAGCAATGTCATACCTTTGAGATCTTTATGCTTAATTTGCTTGAAATAGTCCAAGGGACCCCAAAGCAGTAATGAGAGGATTGACAAATGTCACAGATGCAGACAGAGACACTGCAAAAGACTTGTTACCTCAGGATAAAAATCATCTCCTGGTCCAGAATATAGGACACACATCAGGGCAATAATACAATACTGGGGGGGCAAATCCAGTTCCTAACATATGCCATTAGCAGAAAGCAGAGCCAGCTCTTCTTTGTTCACTAGACTTGTCAGATGTTATCAGTGATTCAACATGGAATACAAGTCAGATGATAAAAGGAATACATATTATTGGAGCTACCCTCCCTCTTTCTCCTCGGGAGTAGAAAATGAAGAGGAAACTGCTGTGAACTTGGCACAGGCAGAGGACATATCAAGAAGGCTGTCAGGGCACAAGGTTGTTGAAGTTGTTGATGGGGAACACGATGGCTTCTCTGATGTTGGGAAGTCATGGGAGAAAGGATCAAGCACCATGTGCAGGGGAACTAATGTACAGATTACTCAATGTCCTTTCCTTCAGCAAATCTCTATGCAATGGGCCACAAGAGCCTGTCTGGCATGCTGGGCACAGGATAGGTGCATGCCTGTGAGCTGTGATAGATACGCTGACTTGTGCAGCAGAGAGACACTTGGGCGTCTGGGCTAGCGGAGGGGTTGCAATGCCGGAGCTGGTACCGTGTCAGGCAGTGCAGCTGGCCGAGCAAGGGTCTCTGCTGGGTCCACGCTCGTTCCTGAGTTGCACTGCACTGTCACAGCCTGATTCCTGACCCACAGCATCAAAGCTGCTGACTCTGTCTTGGGGGGACCTTAGGAAGGGGAGAAGCCGGAGCAGTGCATTATAACCACATGAACCACAGAACCGGCTCTGAAGACAAGGGTCAAAGGCACTGAGCATCACACTTGGTGCTTGAAATGTGATAGATCTGCAAATTAATCTGATCGGGATGAAAAAGATCACTCAGAAAAGCTCAGATGTGATTTGAGATCGCTGTTCTGGTACAAGTAATCCCATGGTAAGCATTTAAACTACGGATTTGTTACTAAAAATCACAGAATCATTTAGGTTGGAAGGGACTACTTGAGATCATCTAGTCCAACCAGTATCAGCTAGAGCATGTTGCCCAGGACCCAGTCAGGTTTTGACTATGTCCACAGATGGAGACTCCACAACCTTTCTAGGAAATCTGCTCCAGCATTTGAAATTATTTTATCAAAAATGGTTCTGCTCAGCATAATCATACTATTCCTGGGGACAAACATATTTTCCAGCAGTTCCCCCTTGCAAATGTAGCTTGCTCTGTGATTTCAGTCCTGCACCCATAATAATAATAAAGGTCTGTAGAGCTCAGTGGGGTTGGAAGGAATTTAAAGGTCATGGGACCTCTTAAAAGCAAGGAAAATGTCATTGTGTCTTAGCTGTAACTGTTCAGCAGTACCTACGAAAAACACTAAAGAAACCAACAGTACTGATGTTATTCTTTCCAGTAAAGTAAGCAGCCAGGAGAGTGAACGTAGAGCAGGTTTCGTGAGCAGGTTTCAGGGAGCATCACTGTTAGGCAGTCACTTGTCAGACCTGAGCTGCGCTGCCTGCCTTCTACACGCTGCTGGTCGTTGAGTACCAGCGTGACTTACCTCTGAGGCCCACCAATGTCATGCATCAGCCAAATGTGTACTGCAGAGACTTTATCTGGATTTAGGTTGAAGATCTCAACACTTCCAAAGATGCTGTAAGAATGGGACATGGAAAAGCAAAACATTCTTAGTTATCTGAGAATGATGTGCAGCGTAAGTTATTTTGCGCAGTAAAAGCATACTAGACACCCCACCCGCATACCCTCTGAAGGATTTCAATCACAGTCACTGCACAGAAGGAGTTAAGTGCATCAGCTCTACAACAGCCAATGGTTTAGACCCCTATATGAGTTTCCCAAAATCCATTCTGCACTGGGACCCACTGGCAAAGACACGTTCACCAGCAAGCAGGCCCCACAGAAACATGGATGGTAGCGCACCAAGTAAATACCTGCTGCTTCTGAAAGCTCCAGCGTCTACTGATCCATTCAGCATCACTTGAACCGTACCACATGCTGCTTCTGCAAACTGAACAAACCAAACGGACACTGTACTCTGACGCTGCATGCAGTGACACATCAGACTCAGGGCTGGCAGAAATTACTGTGATACTGGATACAGAAATTACTGGATTACTTCATTGATGTCATCAGAACTGACTTACACAGGTAGAGGATCCAGCCGGTATTTTTGCAGAACATGTCAGTGCAAAAAAAAAAGCCTCTAAAGGCTATGGTGAAACTGTGATTAAAGCTGCATTAGCCAGCTATGAACTGGCAATCTGAGGTTGCATGGGATCGGTACAGCAACTTTGCTGCCACTCCTGTTTTTATAGGGCTTTCCAGAGCCCCAGCAGCTACACCTGCCCGATGGGGCTGTAGGAACTTGGACTACTCCTCAGACTGCTTTAACTCAGGTGGTGAGGACGAGCCAGAACAGAGGTATCACTAGTTTAAGGACACGCACGCCGTTGTGCATCCGTTACCTTGTGACTCATGCTCTGTGTGCTTTTGTGGCTTGGGATTTTTCTCCCCAGTGGTTTTAGTAAAACTCATCACTGAGTTTTGTTTGATTTGATTTTTAAATTGCTGGATCATGTAATCACTAGTCTCTTATTCTTTAAAACTCACGTCCAAATATTTAAAGACTACTAAAGTTACAATGTAAAGTACCCACTCTACATATATAATCCATTGGTAAGACAAAGAATTTTTAAAAAGCTTAACACAGGTGACTGTACTTGGCAAATCTCCCGAGTCCTCTCACATCTAAACAAAGTGGCTCAAACTCAGCACTTAAGAGCTGTGAAGTTGCAAGAAAGTTCCATCACCTGTAACTTTCTAATGTAATAAGTGTGAGTTTTAGTAGATCTTAAATTTATTTGGACACACTAATGAAGTTTGGAAATCCTAATTTTGTGGGGTGTTTCCCCCCCCCCCCCCCCAACCCCGACCTGGAACTGAGGGGATTCATGAGAACATAGAAACTGTTTTGAGCTTGGAAAACTTATGTACCCTAGTTTACCCACAAAACAATTTTTTTTTACAGCAAGCAGACTTTTTCTTACACACATGAGAGCTGAAGCATGCAGGAATGCTTGTTTTAAAGCTGGGCAGTCATCTACTAATGATGTTTGGACTTGATAATCTTAAAGATCTTTTCCAACCTAAACGATGCTATGATTCTAATAGTCATATCAAGGGTGAAGTCTTGAGAGACATGCAAAATCAAACTGATAGAGGAGAGCGGGCTTTTTTCTGGCAGTTTTTTCTGTAATGTACTGATTCAACAGAGCCAGGCTAACTGCATAACTCGGACTAGCAGGGTCTGATTCATGTGTTGGGAGTTGGCATGTGCCTACGGGTGGGGACACCCTAGGAACCATGCCAGATACCGCTGTGGGAGGACATGCTTTTCAGGTTTGTGCCAGGAAGGTGCAAGGGGATTCTCAGCTGCTTGGAAAATTCCTGTGCCAGTTTGGGCGCTGGTCTCAACATTAATGTGCTACAATGTATTTTATTTTAGCAGTTTCAGTCCTGTGGTTTAATTAATGTGGTGATTATTATTATTGTAAGCATTATTTGCAAAGCTCCAGCTGTCTGCTGAGTGGTGTTCTAGTCACTGGCATGCAGTCTCTGTCCATGAATAGGAATGCCCGAACTACAGTAATGTTAAATATTGTACATAAAATATGGGACCTCGGAAATACAAATTTCCAATGCCATGATTTTTAGCACCTGAGGGTATGGCACTTTTACTATTACATGTTTTAAGTCCAAGCTGCAAACTCACATTTTTGGCAGTGTCAGGAACTTAGTGCCTTTCAGCATTCTTGGATTCAGGGATATTTATTCTAGATCTTACCATCTTGGATGCCATTTTCCAGAATACAGAGCTAGGGTTGCTCTCACATTCACTTCGTTTTGGACAAGATTCATAGTTGATTCCTGAGAAGAAATACATGTATAGAATAGCTAAGGTTAGAATGAAAATTGTTGCAATGTTTATATGGCTTCGAGGGCGGATTAACTATGGCAAAGAGATTTGCCCCCTACCAAAGCAAGAAGGCTGCATGGGTCTAAGAGCACAAGGAATTTGCATGTGTTCAAAGGCCTCACCGTTTGCTCACACAGCTGTCAGGGAGGCAGCTGCAGGCCCTGTATGCAAATGATTCTCCAAAAAGTGAGAAGGGAAAACATGTAGTCCTAAATGTGAGAAACAGGTTGGCTATTGACAAGTACTGTCCGATTGCACTGAAAAATAAACTTTGCCCAACATTTTCAGTAATTCCAGCCCATTCAGAGGTTGCTAGCCTAAGGCACCAACCCAGGAGTCACACGGGCAGCAATAACCCCAGGGTACCTACATGCTGCCCCCGCCACTTTGACTGGTCTATGGCCAGGACCTTTTTGGATGGCATTCTTGTTTAGCAATTTGTCCTAATAGAAGTCACAGAAAAGAAGCGAGTAATCTAGATAAAGAGGGCTAGATGTTTTAATAACAGCCAAAGCTGTCTTTTGTAAATTCACCTGGTAACTAAGCATTATTTTCAGTCTTCCATAACATGGGACAGAAATACAGTTAAGGTTCTAAAGCAAATTAGAAGAAAAGAATATGTGAAAAGGATTGTGTTTAGGTCTAGATATACAAGAGAAAAGAATAATCTGGAATTCTAATGTTCATATTCATTTTGCAAAAAATAGGACTTATTACCTGGGGCAGAGGGGTCTCCACACCATGAAACCCTGTCAGCCATATAACCCAACAAGGTGTCCTCCAAGGTAAGGAAATTTTGATTGGATTTTGTGTAACGATGAGCGAGGTCACTTGTCTTGCTCCAAAAGAGTGACTGTGAAATAAGGTACAATGTCTAATAAGTGATACTTATACTAGGGCTGGTCAGGAAGGTTTCCTGGAGAAAAACAAAATGTTTTCATGATAATGAAGGAGTTTTAGTTTTCATTGAAATGCTGCAAGTTCACCTTAGTGGGTCAGTTCTTATTTCTGCAGCCCACACCCCCATTTCCAAAATCTTTTTGGGTGGTTGTTTTTGTGGAAATAGACGCGTTCAGCCTGTAAAGCATTTTGAAAGAAAGGTTTTGACTAGTTCTCATGGGATATATACCTAATTTGTTGTGTGCTTTTGAACCGCACATGGAAGAGCAGCATTTTGGAAGCTGTCCCTCTGCCAGCACCACCGCATGCTCCTTCCAGAGAGCCGTGTGCTCAGGGAACAGGGACATCCTTGTCGCTTCACCACGATGGCCCTGCTACTGGGGTTTGAGGCAAGCCTTAACACGGGGGCGATTTCCAGTGACAGAGAATGCACAGGGTTGCTGGGGTGGAAAGGTGCTAACTGCAGGACTACTGTGGTAAGCGCAAGAGCCGAACATCGTCCTGGTCGGCTGGCAGACCCTCATAGTCATTACGGACGAGATCCCGTCCCTCAGAGCACTGCCCAGACATGCCATCATCCCACAGCCATCCTACTGAAGCAGCCCACCATGCGTTGCACTGTTACCTTGTTACAGGGAATAGGATGGCTCGCTAACTCCATTAAAGGCTGATAATCTTCTGATGTAGCATTACAGGGATTCTTGTAAATGAACGCATGTTTTAATGATTCCCATATTTTTAGGCAATCCTTATCTCTGCCAAAAGATTAAAACATTGTTAATTAGTATTTATGAGAATTTATGGCTGTGAAAGGATCTCCTTCTGTTATGGTCAAACACCATGGATCAGATTTTAGAAGAGTTCTAACTATGCTCAGGCACCAAAATACATTAGCCATTACAAAAGCAGAGTATCTCCAGCAAATTAAGTACAAACTGAGGAATAAGCAGTTCTAAAACATCTTTCTCTCTCTCCTGCATTTTAAATTACTGATTATTGCAATATCTGAATGTCCTTTATGTTTCTATCCCTTAAAGAGAGCAGAGCTGATATTGCATAACCAGAAGATCAAATTTCTTGATTATTCTTATGAAATCATGAGAAGCAAATGTGGCAGACTATAGCTTGCACATTTTAGAAGTGTGGTGGAAGGATACTGCCTCCCCAGGTACAGTGAGCCAAAAATACGCCCATGTGTCTCCCTGCAGAGTGTTCGACCCTGCAGAAATAACATCTATAATTTTATTTAAAACAAAAGCAGGGCTCTGGCTGTTTTGGACCTGATATTATTTTTATTTAAGCACTGATTTGCAGCTATTGACTTTGCTGGAGCCACAGCTGACTAGCACGCATATAACCAAGACCCAGATCAGGTGCTTGGTCTCCAGTGGGTTTTTTCAGTCTCCTTCTGATGCCCCACCACATTACAGGTTCTGGCCATTTTGCTCTCACTGGCATGAGTCAGAGGAATTCCAATAAATTTATTGGGGGGAACTGCTTCATGCCACGACACAGCCCTACCACCTCAGCCTACGCTTGTTTCTTGAGATGTGACTTCCTCAGCCTAGGAATTAAAGCGCCTCTCTGCTGGAAGGAGCAGGGCTCCTTTTGCACTACCAAGAGGAAAGCTGCTGCACCCTGTGGGCAAGCAGTCGAACCTCTGTACTGAAGTGCTGCCACGCTCCCTTCCTGAGGCTGCAGCACGCGGTAACGCTGGGGACATTTGCTTTCCTGTACTTGAGGTGATGAATGAAAACTTCGCATTAAGTTAATTCATAATTACTGTCTGTCTAGTGTGTGTTTCCACGGCTGTCCCCCATGGGTGCATTTCCCACCCTCTTCACGGTCCCATAGTTTCAGGCCCAGGCAGAAGCCTGCCCCTCATTACAGCAGTGACAGTAATGCGGTGATTCTGCGTTCTTCTATTCCCTATTTTTATGTAAATTTAACACCCTGTCTGCGTTATCCTGCTGTCTGCATGTCTGAATGGAGCTACTCTGTCTTTGACTCATCTGCTCTTTCTTCACTGTTTGCAATCATCTCCCCATGTGTTCCCACTGAAAGATGTTTGAAGAATGGACTTTGTCTTGTGTGAAGAAACTAATGCCTTCAAAGCACTATAAAAATAGCACTGATCAATTAGTATGTGACAGACGTTACCAGTTGGTACTCGGGTAACATGTAGGATGTGGAATTTGATTCATCTTAAAATAGTCCTAAAGGGACTAAGAAAAAACACAGTAATTCATTGAAGATTTCCGAACACTTTCAAGTTAATCTTCCCTACTAGTTGTGTGATCTCATTCCTACTACTGAACTTTGAACCTGACCACAATTTCTACTGAGTGCCCACCATTTGAGCACTAGAGGGGCAAACTGCAATGCAGAGAGCTGAGCTGCTTGCATGGCACAGGCCATGTCTGAACTGTGGGACCCAGACCCAGGGCTCAGCTCCTGGTCTTTTCCCTGCGGTCTGGCCATGAACTCTCCTCCTTCCCTTCCAAAGCCTTACGGAAAATAAGCACCACACGCAGAGGCGTCCAGACTCTCTGTGTCCAGAAGAAAGTGACAGCACCTGACAGCACTAGGTAGCAGAAGGAATGCCTCTATAGAATTGTTTAGGTTGGAAAAGACCTTTAAGATTATCAAGTCCAACCATTAACCTAGCACTGCGATCCCACCACTAAACCATGTCCCTAAGCACCTCGTCTGCCCGTCTTTTAAATACCTCCAGGGATGGGGACTTGACCACTTCCCTGGGCAGCCCATTCCAGAGCCTGACAACCCTTTTGGTGAAAAGATTTTTCCTAATGTCTAACCTAAACCTGCCCTGGTGCAACTTGAGGCCACTTCCCCTCATCCTATCGCCCGTTAGCAGGGAGAAGAGACCAACTCCCACCTCACTACCCCCTCCTGTCAGGCAGCTGTAGAGGGCAATAAGGTCTCCCCTCAGCCTCCTTTTTTCTAGGCTGCACACCCCCAGTTCCCTCAGCTGCTCCTCATCAGACTTGTGCTCCAGACCCCTCTCCAGCTTTGTTGCCCTTCTCTGGACATGTTCCAGCAACGCAACTATCAGACACCCTACAGGGGCTTGGGCCAGTATCATACCAGGAAGGACCAGGCAATCCACGGCAAGCTGTCCCTGGCCTTCCTTCCCTTCTGCCTGTACTTATGCAGGAACAAATCTAATTCAGCATTACATATGAGGCCATACCACCAAGGTGGTTACTACAGCAGCTTTCCATGCCCCAGCTTCTTCCAGTCCTCATCTCCCACTCTTGCGGCAGCCAAGTGCCTAACGCTGCAGAGCTCTGTCTGTGGGACCTCTGCAGCTTGACCTTGCTGATTTGAAACGAGCTTGGGTATTGCCAGGGTACAGTCCTGTCTGAAATGCAGGCAGAGCCAGGGGCAGGGACAAGGTAGGTCAGCCTGGAGGGTCTATGACCATATGGCCAAGTGGGGCAGTTTGGCCAAATTTCATTTCTTACCATACCAGTCTGTTACAGCGGCAGCCCCAGCTGTGTTAGGGACCACATCTCTTGTTTACATGAACCAAACTTACCTCCCGGTAAGTAAAGACTAATAACAATGACGATTTTTCACTGGGCTATTGTCTTTTTTCCAGGAGCCTAAATGCACTTTCAGTTACAGTCACTGTAGAAACAAGAAACCAAACTGCAGCTGCTCTAGGGAGCACAGTCATTGCTTTGCTGTTGCACTGTCAGGGAGTATTCATATGTTTTACTTAGCAGAATTTAACTTGGGTGTATTCAATTTTCTCCTGGAAGAGCCTGTCTCTGGCTGCAAACTCTGTAAGTAGCCCACAGAGACCATCATCCCAGCTTTGGTACTTCATTTAGGGCTTGGGAAATTGTAAATACCTCTCCCTGCCACGTAGGATTACAACATGCCCACACTGCATCAGCCAAAAGAGAGGGCTCCTGCTGATTAAGGGGTGACATTACGGAACAGGCAGCTGCCCCCTTTGCTTTGCACAGTCAACGGTATCGTAATGAGAATTTGTAGGGCTTGGCTGGAAGTACCAGTACATCTCACAGACATTTATGGAGCTCACACTTTCTAATCTGTCAAATGATTTGTCCTCCTGGCAGGAATATTTTTTTTTTTAAAGCTACTCCTGAAATCTGTTACATATAACAGTGTTAACAGCCACAGGTGACAGCTGGTTACCTGGCCATTTATCCTTTCATACTGCAGTTTTTAAGCTTGGTCTCAGAAGACGAAATATTTTTCAAGGACTCATATCTTCAAAGCAGAGAGGTAAGTGATAGGCATGGTACAAAGCACTTCTGCTGCTGGACTCAAGTCACAGCCGTGAGAAGCACGAAGCAACAACCATCCAGGAGATTCACGATCCTGTCGAGACAGCTTGCTGAGTCACAGATTCGAAGCATCGGTTTTCTAGCATTTCAAGACACGAAGCTCAGCTTGATGATGTGCATGGATGTCACCCACATCTGAGAGAAGAGTCTTGACCCACAGTCCTGGCAGAGCTGAGCAAAACTGTGTTTAATGCCACAGAAGTGGTAAGGCTTAGCCTTCTAATGGGGGAAGCTCTGGTAATCAGTGTGGTACTTTTAGTTGTACCACACAGAATGATAAAGCATGAAGACTGGCTTTTATAGAAACTCGGCAATTGCAATGTCAGCATTGGTTTAGAAACCAAAATACAGATCTTGATGTAAAAAATTACATAAAAAAGCTAAACAATATTTCATTTTTGCTCTCCTCACCTATCAACATGTATATGTTTACAACTGAATAAAATAATTCCTTGATTTGCCATCGGAAAGCTATTTCTCTGATATGAAATACAGGTTTTGCCTCATATCTCAGAGAGATCACCAGTCACACAGAACTGTGATTTTGGTTGATATGTGAAAAAATAAGTAGCGAGAAGACTTTAGGACTTGTTAATCCCAGCCTCAGGAAGATATGCCACTCTTCCCAGCCTCACTGTTGAGGCAGACACTATTAATAAAGTTTCACCTGTCCCTTTTTCCAGCAGAGCAAGAAAATATTTGTCTGGTGCGTTTAACTCACACTGAGCAGCAGTAAGGGCAGAGACCTGCTGTAGCTCTGGGTCTCCTGAAAACAATATGAGAAGTTTGCTGGCACTTGGTATGCTAAAAATTCCAGCAAGAACAGTCTCAGGTTGAAACAAGCACATCAGCCTTGCCAAAAAATGCCTGAGAAACAAACTGTCCTCTTAAGGCTGCTCCCAACTTCTCATTGGGAAGTTCTCAGTCGCAGAACGGGCTCATTTTGTTTTCTTTCTTGGTTTACAAAAGAAAGGAAGGGTACAAAGGAGATCACCAGTCTACCAGTTAATTAAATTTAACTAATTCAGATAGAAGAGTCCATGGTGAATACACTTATGTACCACGCTGCTGCAGGGCTCAGGTGCTCTCCTCTGATTTTCCTTTGTATGTTTTGGGTTGCACATTCTGCATCGTGTCTGCAAATATTGTACCTTTATGCATCATGGATTTCTTCCTTTGGGGCTAGCTTTGTTTATCCTGAAATATTTAAGGCCTTTTATTCTACTATAGAATCTGAAATATTTAATCCAATTTCAGTGACATGTAAAATAAATATACTCTAATTTTTCAAACTTTTTTTATAAATAGAGTTTGAGAAATGCTGGTAAATGTGAAATAATAACTAACAGAACGAACACTGAAACCTGCTGTAAACTCAAGAACTGAACCTGCAACCCTTTTTCTGGAAAGCGAGGATTGCAGAACTTCCCTTATGACCTTCTGGAGACAGAGACTACACCCTGCACTCAGTAGAGCATCGAATAAGGGCTGGGATACAAATAACCATTAAAACTGCATTTCATTATTAAATCCAAACATTATATATATACTGCAAAGCACACCCTGCATTTGTCCCTACATTTGGGCAGAAGTTGCATTTTCCAATGAAGATGAGTATTTCGATCCATTTACCTTTTATATGAATATCACATCAATCTATCAAACGGAAGCTGGGGCCAAGAATATTTCCATTAGCAGTCATCCTAGCAGCCAAACTATAATGTGCGTATCAGAAAAATGGACAGCTTCTGCATCACGACCTCTTGCGTATCAGTACACTGGTCTGGCTAACCTTGAAAGAGCATCCTCTCATTTAAAGGAATGGGATGGCATTGGGCTACCTGGGAAATCACTATTAATATGGATTATCTTTTTCTTTACTTTGTAATTTTTTTTTTTCTTTAACTGGACATGATGGAGCAAATTCATCCCCGATTGAAATTGATTTAATTGGTGCAATATCAAGGATAAGTTTTATCCCTGCCAATTTCAGTTACACCATGAACAGTGTCTTGCTTTCAGTTCAGCACTGTACTGACACTGGATGCTAAAAACCTCTTAAGGGCAGTGATTCCTTGGGCTGCGTTGCCTCTATTTTTTTACTCAAAAATTTGAGAGATGCTTTGAGTATGGGACCCATTTTAAATTTACAAGTGAAAAATGACTTCCAGGCTTTGCTCTGGAGAACTCAATCAACTCTGCCCATATTGCTCAAATCACTCTACCAGGCAGAGACGCTTCCCTGGTGAGACATGGTCTCCCCTGCAATCAACAGCAGCTTTTCCAAGGTCCTGAGTTTTCTTTCTAAAACATGACACTGAGATTTCTGTTGTGGCTCTGTGGCGAGGCTCTCAAGTTAGAGCTGGAAACAGCCCCCCGAGGCCTTCGTGTAGCTGGCCTTTGCAGGGATCAAACCTCCCCAGCAGCTGCAATTTGTGTAGGAAAATCCTTCTCATTTGCACCTAAGCACTCTGAAATCTGGCTCTTTAAAAAGTCAGTGAGAAGTCTGTGGTTACAACAAAGCTCCTTAAAGGCGTAAGACCAATTCACACTCTGCTGGGAGTCTAAAGCATCGTCTTCACCTGTAAAAGCCCAGATGTTTCAGAAGGAGAATGCGTATCAAAGGATCTAAATGGTGCAGCAATATTTCTGCATCTGACAGACCCATCTTTGCCTGTGTGTCAGTTTATCTGCCACTTTTAGGTAAACTGTGATGGCTGTAGACAGCGGTGCAATTTATACATCAATATTCAATTTAGTTCTTCATGTGAGCTTATGAGTAGCTATGTTTTCCTGTTGCCAAAAATAATGCACTGACAATAACCTTTATGCCTGTGTTGAGAGGAAGCCCTCTGCAACCCAGGACCCTTTTGCTACCTTTTTTGCCCTAAATATTTTTGGTTTTTCTTCTGCTGTCCCTTCCCTTCTTCTTCCAGCCTTGCCATGTCTCACCGCTGCTTGCAAATAGCTTTTTTGGAGCCGCTGCCAAGCCCAGCCCCAGCAGCGGGTGCTCTGCAGTCAACTTGAGCAGCGGGTGCGAGGAGGAGCTGAACGCAAGGAGACACTGCCATCGCGTGGGAGAAGGGACTTCTCAGGAGGTCAGCCCCAAGGGTGTGCGGTTCTTCACGACGGGTGATGGCCCGACCCACCTCCAGACCACCGAGTCAGAAAACAGGTACATGCACATCACCTAAGAGCTTTGTTCTTATTATCCCAGCAGTGAAACCCTCCCATCGGGTATCTTCATGCTTAAAATCAAACAAATGTGAATTCAGAGAGGTCAGCCAATATGCTGTCATTGCTGAGGTTCTGAGAAGGCTACTGCCTGCTGCTTTCAGCATTAGCGTAATAGAGAGGGGAAAAATTACTAAGGGAAAGGATGAAGGAAAAAAATCATGGAAGAGATGTCAATCTCAATGTCTTCAGTGAGCACCAGCCTCTCACTACCCACTTAGTTTAATTATTGCAAAGTGTCTGCCACCGTAACAGTTATGGTAACCGACTTTTTTTCAATATGAAAATGACATACTTGGGGGTTTTGGCAGCTTGATTTTCTAAGTATCCCTCTCTGTTAATTAAACAGTTCAGAAGCCAGTAAAGAAAGCATCGGAGGAACTGACTGGGGCTAGCAACAGAGATCCAAAACTTTGCCTCAGAGAAAGAGAACTTATGTGAAGGTTGCCTGGAGGCAGAGCAATTAAAATTCCCCATGGCAGAGGTGGGGAGTCTGGAGGTCTGGAAAAAGAAGTATGAGGTGAGATCTCCGCTGGGAGCACCTCAGGGATGTGTACATTCCTGTATGAGGAATGACCTGGAACAAATGATAGCTCCTCGTCACAGCGGTCCTTCACCTTTGGCAGGAATGAGGAGGTTTTAAGGGCAATGTCTTTAGTTTATAGCTCCTGGAGTATTTTATGTGAATCGGTGCTCCAGGACAAGGCTAAGCCTTATCCACCCTTCCGGGAAGGTTGAGCCAAGAGGTGGCAGCTATAAACCAGTGAAGAGTTCATCTACATAAGCAGATTTTTTTGCTGGCTGGATTTCAGCTTTCCTGGGTGAAAAAACAAGCTGCTTAAGCAGATGGTGTTTTCAGCAATGCTCCGTAAGCGGGACACAGCCTCTAGAAGGGCAGGAGTCTCACCTGGACTGCATTTTGACAGAGGGTCATAGTCGCTCTACAGTTTAAGCTTCCACACGAGGGCCATGTCATCAGCATATAGATACACAGAGGGAACAAATTTAAGCTGGCATCTTCCCTCTTGATTAGAAAGTGTGTTCTTTTAATATTAGACTTGGAAAAATGCTTCTGTAAGAATGATCTAAATAGAAGCATGTTATAGCAAGGAAACACTCAACAGCTTAATTCAGCTGCAGATTTTTTTTTTTCCCCATAACATGAATTTGCAGTACATTGGGGTTTTTTATAGAACTAAAACTGCTGGGATGTGGCATAAATGCAGTAAGTCAGGAGAAGTCTGCTTCAAGGGTGGCATGTGTCAGCAGGACAAGGGCAAGGGAACAGATCAGAGATTTAGTACGACTGTGAGTGAGCTCCTTGCTAACACCTTATTTTGGTGTCATCTCCTGGGAAGACAGACTGCATCTTTAGCGTCTGTTTTTACCCTTGGATGCTTGAGGGAGATTTTCATTTGACCCTAGAGGGAAAAAGGATCTATTCCTCCTATCCCTATGGACAACCAAAGTTTTATTTCCCCATGGTGCTCTGAGGTGTTAAACAGGTCTCAAATTTTAACCATGCCTTAGCAATGACAGCTGAACGGTATCACCTCTGAGCACAGCTGTTTTCACTGACATCTCTACAGATGTTACAGGAGAACTGAAGCAGGGAGAGGTGGGAGGGAACAGGATTGCCCCTTTCAGCAATAACAAGCTCTTAGATTGGCTTATCCAAGCATTTAATAATTTCAATCCTAGGGTGGTGCTGTAATTTAGACAGCTGCCAGCCATTGCTCTGTATAGCCAATTCTACAAAACCAATAAACAAGAGAGAAGGCAAAGAACAGGCAGCTAACTGACTGTGCGTGACTAAGTAGCTGCAAAAAGTTGCAGCAGAAAACTAAGTTGAACAGTATTTCATCAACAAATACTTCTGATTAATGCACAGAAGGCCAGCACAGACAGAATAATATTCTCTCTGGTATCTGGGATTAAAACCAAAGGAGACTTTCACTGCAAGGAGATTTTAATATATGATGGTTGGGTAATCGTGATGCAGTATGTGTAGGATAACCCAAAAGTAAAAAATTATTTGAAATCCTACACGATCCTGCAGGAAGAACCATTAAATATCCAACCACTGTTAAATAAATGTAAGAAGCTTGAGTATGTGAGAAATATATAGTCATTCAATAAGAATTTTTATATGATTATAACTCAACATAGACAACAGACAGATGAGCTGACATGTGGCTGCCAAAGCAAGAGATAAATTCAGATCTCAACAGCATTTCTGTACCTCAGAAGTACATCAATGTTGGCCATGAAGAAAAGACAATGCACCTTTTGGCAATGCCCCCTTAAATTTGCAAGACACTCTTAGGCTTTGGGTTGCTGTTGTCAGTGGAGTTGTAGCCTGGGAGGCTTAAATTGTCTGCGCAGATCTGAGTATGAGCTTTGCACAGAATTGGATGGCCTTGCACAGTCTAGCATTGATGTTTATACTCCAGAAGAGCAGAAATAAATATGCCAGTGATTAATTATCTTAAGAACAAATAAATGATAGCTACCCACTGCCATATGAACTTGCCTCTTGCTAAAGAGAAAATTAATTCTTTCTAATGAACTGCCTCTAGAAAGAGATGACAATAAAACCCAAATGGAGCCCTATCTTACAGCCTCGAATAGTTATGGAAAGTAGCCTCAAACAGCATGAGGACTCATTTGAAGGGCCAACTATAGGACTATTATAGACTATTATAGGTTACCTCTAAATCCTAAAGTGCTAATAACTGTCCATTTGTGCCTACTAACTTTTATATTCCAGCTCCCCATTAAAGCTCAGCACAGCCTGTTTCAATGGAAGTGTACCTTTAAGTAAGAACTCAAACAATTAACATTTATAATGATAATACCTTAGTTACCAAGAAATTACAAGAACAGTCAAAGTCACTCATACGCAAGTTAGGGGAAAACAATTGTAAAAGAAGACCTTATTATAAATATTGAAGGATGGAAGAAATGAAAAACAGAGCTATGCAAGTTTCATATAACAAAGGCTAACACAGAAAAGGTATTAAAGTCAACACATTGGCAGATGTAGTAGGGAGGGGGCTATTAAGAACGTGCACTGAAGCGTTGTAACAAATGTTCTGACTTGGGCATTTTAATAAGCAGTGTGTTATTATGATGATACAGCGCTCGTCTTAACACTGAGAGACAAACCAAAAGTAGCAACAGATACCAACACCATTGCCACTACAGATGAGCCAAAATGTTTCTGCATCACTGTTTGTCCTAATTACCCAGTGGAGCTTTTGCAAGTCGAGAAGCATTTTCTAAGAAACAGAGGGATAGGAAGGCACTTCTGGAGATCATCTAGTCCAACCCCTGGCTCAGAGAAGTTTGCTCAGGGCCATGTCCAGTGTGGTTTTGAGTATCTCCAGGGAAGGAGCTTCCACAAACTCTCCAGGCAACCTGTTCCACCCTTTGATCACCCTCACAGTAAAAAAAGGGGGGTTGTCTTATGTTTAAATGGAATTTCCTGTATTTTAATTAGTGCCCATTGCCTCTTGTTCTGCAACTGGACACCACTGAGAAAAGCCTGTCGCCCTCTTCTTTACTCCCTGCATCAGCTATTTATACACATTGATAAGATCTCCCTGAGCCTTCTCTTCTGCAGGCTGAACAATCTCAGCTCTCTCAGCCTCTCCCTATATGTCAACACCTCAGTATTGCATGGTCCTTCACTAGACATGCTCCAAGTATGTCCCTGACTCCCTTGTACTGGCTGGGGAGCCTAGAACTGGACCCAGCACTCCGGACATGTCTCGCCAGTGCTGAGCGGAGGGGAAGGATCATCTCCCTCCACGGCTGCCAACACCCCTCCTCGTGCAGCCCAAGACACCACCGGCCCTTGCTGCATGGGCACACTGGTGGCTCACATTCAGCTTGTCCACCAGGACCCCATGTCCTTTTCCACAAATAATAAATAAAGCCATGTGTTTGCTCTGGCACCAAAAGAGATGGGATGACAATCAATGGTAACAATTCCATTTTTTTAGGAAGTGTACTTTTAAAAATAAAGAAAATTAAATCCTTTGAAGTTTGATGTACATTAAATTGAGAAGCTTCAGAAGTCTGCAGCGCACTCTAAAGGGTGCTAATGTGTTACGATTAGGTAGTAACACTGTACTCTTCAGAAAACTGTGACTCAGTAAAGGCTTCTCTTCTGTAAGGCATATTTTCTTAATGAAAAAGCAAGTCTCAGGTAAGTGTCAATATAATGTCATGGTTATATAAAATAAAGCTAAGATTTTTGTGACACTGAATCAAATCATGGCTGCTGTTTAGTGCCATGCTTGATGTGAAAGTGTTAACAATCAGTGAACAAATACAAGGAAATTAAATTAAAAATGCCTAGCAAAGCATGAAGGCAAAATGCAAAAGTAAGCATACAGCAAACCCCAGATTTCTTTCTGGAAGAAATTATGCTGCAAGCGCAATTGTATCTCTCACAAAATCATGATCCATACGTTCTTTTTGACAAGATGAATCTCCATCTCCACAGGCTGTAAAGGAATGGAAAGGCAAAACGCACGCATGATCACGCAGTCAGAAGACAAAGCTCTCTTGGACGCGCACCAACTTTTACCAAATTTAACGGAACTATAGACTGTTAAAATCTGCTGTAACAGGAATTTGTCACTAACTATAAAAACAACATTAGTTAATCCAATTGTATTTAAGGGAGAAATACATTTTGCGTGTCCACACAACATCGCATGAACAAAAAAATGTGTTGAAGTTCTGTGCTCTGCACCTGCATCACTGGGTTTTTGCACTGCGTAGGCAGACGCTGTAGGATTGCTGGGCCTGCAGGGTCACAGACGTTACTGAAGTGGCTCCCCCCCTGCGTCCTTGGTGCTCTCTCACTGGCAGGAGTTAGACAAAAAATAACCTGGTTTGACTTCAGCCATTTTTAAATAGCAGGTCCTTGCAAGCTTGGCTTAGCTTGGGTGAATCAGAGGCTGAGGAGTGACTGCAGATCTGAGGGGGGAGTAGTTATTATCTCGGAATGCACAATCTCTTGAGCTGCAAACATAAGACGAGTTTACTTCTAGACTGAAAAAGCAGCATTGTTTGTGTTCCGAGGACCAGTGACTACGACCTCCTTTTAGATGTTTCTTCCCCTCTCCTTCCCCAGGTCGCAACAATGCCGATCGTATCTGACCCCAGCCTGCCAGTACAAATACGGCGAAGAGGAAAAATAGACCAGCTACCTCTGTATCAACAGGTTTCATGCTACATCTGTTACAAACTGTTCTCCCCCAGCAGGCGTCAAGGTGCAAAACCATCACAAACAACATCCTCCGAGCCACGGGTGAGTTACCAGGTTGCCACAAGTGGTCTTGACCAGCACTGATCTTCTGAGGGATCTGGCGCTGCCCTGGCCCTGCACCAGCCTGGTGCCGCTGAGCGTGCAGCTCTGCCTGCCCCATCGCGCTGCTCTCTGCTGACTGTACCAGGGACAAAGTCTTGTAAACTTAGAATCACAGAATCGTTCAGGTTGGAGAAGACCTTTAAGATTATCAAGTCCAACCGTTAACCTAACGCTGCCATCCCACCATGAAACCACGTCCCTAAGCACCTTGTCCACCTGTCTTTTAAATAAATACCTCCAGGGATGGGGACTTGACCACTTCCCTGGGCAGCCCGTTCCAATGCTTGACAACCCTTTCATTAAAAATTTTTTTCCTAATATCCAATCTAAACCTGCCCTGGTGCAACTTGAGGCCATTTCCCCCTCGTCCTATCGCCCGTTACCTGGGAGAAAAGACCGACCCCCACCTCCCTACACCCTCCTATCAGGCAGTTGTAGAGGGCGATAAGGTCTCCCCTCAGCCTCCTTTTTTCCAGGCTAAACAACCCCAGTTCCCTCAGCCACTCCTCATCAGCCTTGTGTTCCAGACCCCTCGCCAGCTTGGTTGCTCTCCTCTGGACCTGTTCCAGCAACGCAATGTCTTTCTTGTAGTGGGGGGCCCAAACTGAACACAGTATTCGAGGTGCGGCCTCACCAGCACCGAGTACAGGGGCACGATCACTTCCCTACTCCTGCTGGCCACACTATTCCTGATACAGGCCAGGATGCCATTGGCCTTCTTGGCCACCTGGGCACACTGCTGGCTCATATTCAGCCGGCTGTCAACCAGCACCCCCAGGTCCTTTTCGCCAAGCAGCTTTCCAGCCACTCTTCCCCAAGCCTGCAGCATTGCATGGGGTTGTTGTGTCCCAAGTTAAACCTCGTACCTCTTAAATTTGTATGCATGAGACCTGGAGTATGAGAATTGTGAGTGTTTAGTTAGCCACAAGAGGGAGTCCGTATCGCTGGGAAAGAGGAGACAAGTAATTTGAGGTCAAATCTTTCCCTCAGACCGAACTGCCTTTGGCCTTTAGTCAGACAAAAGGACCATGCATACCAATGGCCATGGCTGATGAGGATGGGATTTCTGCAAGACTAGTGAAAGCAGAACTTACAGCTTTTGTTAATAATGTTGAAAAAAAACAAAAAAAAAGGCTATTGAGCAGTGACACACTATTGCTTTAGCTCTGCCTTCTGGCAGCAGCCAGTATTTTCCAGGGAAGCCAAACAGAAATACTGCTCTTTGGTGTGTGTACTTAGATGTGCAACTATGCGTGCAGGGAACGAAACCCCTAAAGCCTGCTGCTATACCATCTGCATCTTTTCCTAAAAATGAGGCTAACACTGCAAATGCATTTTTTGAAGCATTTGGTATTCCCTGCTTGTTTCTCCTCAACTTTGGCATGATGACAGTTCTACTCAGGCAGTCTCACTGAGGAAACTGTATGTGTACAAATGGTCAGCGCCAGCCAGCCAGCAGCAGAAATCAAACCAAGGATTGCATTGCATGCAGACAGTTAAACAAAATTATTACCAGCAGGTGCTGGTATACAGTACCTGAGAACTCTAGGAAGATGAGGGAGAGTGCAAGGAGATGTCCTCTAGGGTTAAAGTAGCCACGATGGTGAAGGTGTACATTAACACGTCCGTGGCCTTCTCACATGATTTATAGCATGCAGTTGCACAAGCAGAGCTAAAATGGGAGCTGTAGATTTGTGGCCCCTGGGAAATCCACCTGTGATATCTAGAAACATTATAAAGTCCACATTCATATGTCAACAATCCTATGTTTTCCCAAACCAGCCAGCTATTCCAATTTGAAATACGGCACTCTAAAATGTACTAAACAGTCACACGAACTACTGAAGTAGAACAGATTTCTATTTTAAAGAAAAATTAAATTATTGTCAAAGATGGAACTTAGTGGCTCTGATATAAAAAGGTAAAAATATGAGGAAATGTCTGTGAGTTTACTAAAAGCAGAGCTTTTTAAACAAATGTGGATGTGGGTGTAAGATTAAAAGGGCAAGAACAGACTATGGACAGTTTATGAGGAAATTGGAAGATTTCTAACCAAGGCAGCGAGGCTCCCATGGCAGGAGTAGTGGCAACAAAAGTCCTACCCAAGCACAGGACGCACCTTGCTCAGCTCGTAAGCCTGACCGAGTTTCTGCAGTTGCCTGTTCCTACTCCTTTTCTTTGATTAAGTGCACCAAAGATCTCATGCGACGCAAGATCCAAGGCCTACATTAATGATGAAAGAGTGTGGGATGAAAGATACGGGGCTCTCTGATGTGTCCTAAAGGCACTCGCTTTATTGTCAGAGAGTGCCAGCAGCAGAAGCGGCTGGTCACAGGACAAACCTCACTGAGCCCAGCAGGAGCAGGAACGAGGAATCTCAGCGTGGATTCCCAGAAAAGCATCTTCGTTTAATTCTCTTTTCAAGAAACTTCTAAACATTTTAGGTGTATGTAAACAAGCATGTTCTTCCTTTTTCAGTGCTCTCTGTCTCGGATAAATTTGTCTCTTAAATAAAATAAAACAGAAGTCCAATACAGAAGTCATTTAATCTGAAAGAGTGAGCTCACAGCCATGAAGCTATTAAACACTGCTGGGTTAAGAACAGTACATGTTCTTAATCCAGCAGTGTTATGCCTTGTAAAAAACAACCTTTTTAGAAAGCTTGTGATCGTGGGTTTGTGACTTTTAAAAAACTGTCCTTGAAAGAATTGCTTAAACTTAAAAGAGAAAGAATTGCTTAAACTGAATTCCCAGGTCAGACTCAGACTGTGTTCTGAATGAAAACATATGTGACAAGACTGGGAACTTACTCACACAAAACTTTTTTTTTACATTTTCAGCACCCCAATTTGAACGAAACAAGCAAAAGTAATAAAGGCTATTAGGCTTCAAAATAATTTCAGATTTAAATATTCAGTGTATCTGAGGCCCAGAGAAGTCCAAATGCAAGCAAACTATGTACAGCTGTGTTTTGATCAGCTCAGTGCCATCTAAACGAGAGGTGGCAGCCATCTTTTTGAAGACAAGGCCACAGTGGTTCTGTCACCTGCCTGAGGTGTGGGGATTTTTGGCAGATTGGCTTTACAGCAAATTGCCTTCACCTCCACGTACTCAAACCTGTTAGAACCCCGCTTTCACTTCAGCCGGCTTTAAGGAAGTTGAAAAATGCACTTATGATGGAGTTTTGACCTGGGAATGGTGCTTCACTGGTTCTGCAGGTAGTTCCCTTAAACAGCCACTGCTGGGGCACCGACAGTTGCTGTCTGAGTTTGTACATTTTGCTACAAAACAGAGGTCGTCTTCCCCAAATTTCCCTCTGCCACTGCAAGGCCAGCGGCCGCGGCCAGCTGGAGGTGAGAGCTCTGCTCTGGTCACTTCCCACGCCCGATGCACAACCGAGAGACCACTATACTCACCCCAGCTCCGGGTACCGCGCCAGGACGTAGCTGTAGCATCGTCCCAGGATGACTTCTTGCAGATTCTTAGTGGTCCCTCTGTCCTTCCACTTCAGCATTTTGGGACCGACCTCGTGCTGGCCGTGAGTCAGGACGGAGGCCAGCACGACGGCGAGGATGAGGGCGGCCAGCAGGACCACCATCCCCAGCAGAAGGACGGCGCGCTGCCGCGGCCGGGCAGAGCCCCCCCGGGCAGCACCAGCCGCCGCCCCGCCGCCCAGGGAACACGGCCCTCCGGCGGGCCGGCCCGCGCCTCCCCCCGCCCGGCCCCGGCCCCCGCGGCTGCCCCGGCCCCGGCCCCGGCCCCCCGGCTCCCGCCCGCCCCGCCGCCGTGCCCCGGGGGGCAGAGGCGGGGAGCGGGGGTGCCGCTGGCGCGGGAGGGGAGGCCGCTGCCCGCCGCCCCCTCCGCCGCGGGCTCGGGCCGGCGCGGTCATTCTCACAGCCGAAGAACGGCTTTTCGGGGCCGGCCGCGCGTTCGCCTCCCCGCGCCTGGCTTTGCCGTCACCTCCCCGCCTCAGGCTTTGCAAAGTCAGCGGCGGCAACGCGCAAGAGCCACGCGCGGGAAGTCACCCGCGAAACTCCCGCAGGTCACCTACGGGACCGAGTTCCCGATGTTCAAACGAGGGGCCCGGCGCAGCGACCCGCGGCGGCTGACGCCCGGGAGCCAGCGCGATGGGAACGGCCTTCAGGACGAGAGGAAACGGCCTCAAGCGGCACCAGGGGGGGGATAGATCGGAGAGTAGGAAAAATTCCTTCACTGAGAGTTATCAGGCACTGGAACGGGCTGCCCAGGGACGTGGTCGAGTCCCCATCCCTGGAGGTATTTAAAAGACAGGTGGATGAGGAGCTTAGGGACATGGTTTAGTGGTAGACAAGTACAGCTGGACTTGATCTTAAAGCTCTCTTCCAACCAAATGATTCTATGATTCTATGACCTCGGGCCACTCCCTTTAATTTGTTTGCAAATGATAGGTGTTGAATCCAACCTTACGGAAGGCAACTGTGCACCTGCAGTGGTCATAAAAAATACAGTTCGTCGACACACAATGGGCTGGTTTTATTTCCCTCCCTTGCAGATAGGCTTGGATTAGCTGTCACATGAATTTCTAAGGCTAGTGTGTAAGTTGTGGGTGTGTGGAAACATCTAACGAAGCATTAGGTGTTCTCTGGAAGAGGGAAGTTAGTTCATTATTGCCCTCTCCAAATAGGGCGACTCCACTTCCTCAGTCAAAAGACAACACAAAGGAAGACTCAAATCTTAAAATCTAAACAACAGAAGCTTTGCAATGTCAGAATAATGTAAACTGTAAATTCCTAACAAATTGTTAATAATTGCTTACCGAGCATCCATCTTCAACTGGTTGACTGTGAGAAAGGGCGTTTGTGAGACATCTCAGCTAGGACTCAGCAGCTCTGAAAGCCCTGAGAAATGCTGTGCTCCGACCCAAGCCCTTGCTGGTATGCAATATGTTAAGCTGATCTTTTTTCCGAGAAATTATGCAAACTTTGGGAGGGTTTTAATCACACCTGAAGCTTCCGTTTCAGAGTGGCATATCAGGCAATTCTTTACCTCTTCCTAACAGTGTCATTTCTTCACAAGAGAGATAACAGTGTTCTCTCTTCATGGCACTGCTTGTGTCCCCTCAGTCGTCCCCATCGCAGTTTCTGCAAAAACTGCAGGGAACTCTGTAGGAGACAATTCTGTAAGAATTAGCTCACAAGGGAAGTTGTCCCCCCTAATCCCTTCAGTAAACACGTGGATTTTGCCTTGGCAGGCTGAGGTGGTTGTTCTTTATTTGTTTCTTCTTTTCTTCATCCTGTAAATATGAGTACAAGGTATTCACCACTGAACTTTGTGATCTTTTATTATACACAGGAGAGATTACTGGATTTGGTTTCTTTTTCCCTTAATGTTTGTTTGCCTGTGTTTTCGACTTGCTGCTCTTCAGTTTCATTAACTAAATGCATACCATGTTGGAAAAAACCCCAACTACTTATCCTAAGAAGTTTATGCAGTAAAACCGCAATCTGTACTTGCTCTGGGTATCGAAGATACCCATCTTCAGTAAGTCCAAGAGTTGCTTTTAGACTCCAGCAATTGAATAGTTAATTAAAAAGTTTAAAACTTTCTTAAAACACTCTTTTCTTCTGATGTGAGAAGACTCTTTTCTTCTGCCCTGTCAGATAGGACATTGACTCCTTAAGAATAACTAAGGTGAGGGCAGAGTCAGAGGCTCTGGAAAGCATCTTTGCTGCTGATTTTGCAACGCCTCCAACTACACTAAGGGATGTCCAAGGCAAGTAAATGTCAAGCCTCCGTTCAGCCAGCCTTGGCAGCCTCATCAGGATGAATAAATAGGACGAGCAGAGTTGAGGGGAGCAGCAGAAAAGCCAGTAAATGCACATAGTCCCAGCGGTTCCAAAGGTGGTAGTTTCTTTCCCAGTATGAATGTGAGCATGTACTCACTCCTTGCAAATGTTCTGGCACAAGAGTGTTTCCATGAGAGGCGTAAGAAAGATGGTAATGGTGCCTTAGTGAAGAAGGGATGAAACAGTCCCTGAACAGGATGGTGGGAAGGGAGCACAGAAGAGAAAGTGGAATGAGAAAGGACGAAGGGAGGTGAAAAGCCATGTGTTTTACAAGGGTCTTGCATCCCCTTAGGTCTGTGGATTTTACTGGATTTTACTTCTTTCCTAAGCAGTTTTTCCAGGCAGATGACCTTCAGCTGACTGACCTTATTCCACAGGAGTTCAGTACCCTCAACAGGACCCTAAGCAAATGCAAAATTAGGATTTCCCCTGAGATTGCAGGGAAGCCTCAAGGATCTGTATCCTTCTTGAACTGTTTTGCTAGTGGTTATGTTTGCCTTCTATAAGGAAAATTACAGTATTTTTAAAAGCACTGTGTCTCGTAAACTGATAGCCAACTTTTGGAGCCCTCAGAGCTACAGGAATTTCCAAGATAGCAAATCTAAACTAATCCTGGCCTTACAGTGTGTCCACTCTTCTGCTGGTGTTTACACTAAATCTTTGGGCGGAGTGATTAGACAGTGGGTGTAAAAGACCAGAAGATAGAAATACTTCAGGCACATAATGGCCAGCCTCTGCTTCGATACCATGCATTGCAGCAGGGGACTTCTGTAAGAAAGGACCTGTATTAGGTATAATTGATCAGCCTGCATGCATACTGCTAGCAGTATTGTAAGAGAAAAGCAGCTTGCTCCTGCTGCTACCTGCAACTTCTGCAGATGGTATTTTTGAGGCAGCAAGGGATAACAAACCACCCCCCAGCCATTCCCAAGGCCTGGTCACTCCAAAGTTTGATTTGTCCTTCTCTTTTTTTACTATCCATCAAATGCAGATAGTTCCGGCACCCAAAACATGGCTGAGGACACAAAGAATCCTCCATGGCAGGATTGCTGGTAGAAGGTGGTATGCAGCAGGTGGGACTGAACCTGTCCAAAACAACAAAGGCCTGAAAACACAGGTAAGAAAATATATGTTGTGCATCTTCTCAGTGCTTCTAGGAAACTCTGGAGATGTTTCTTCCTTGGCAAGTAAAAAGTTTGTGAGAAATATTTTACAATTGTGTGGATTGCCTGTGTTTTGGTCATTCCTCACTGGCCTCTCTTTCTTGCCCAGGTGGGCTCTGGGGCCAGCGCTCTGGCAGAAATGGAAGCAACGCCCCTGCCTTCAATGGAAGCGAGCTCAGTTACACTGGCCGTGAATTTGTCTGTATGATAGAAAAAAAGACTGCTTCAAATGCCACACAGTTTAGGAGTCAATGAAGACTCATTTTAACATAATGTCTAGACTACAACGAACCCACAGTATTCACGGTGCCGCTAATCCCTCCTCGTCTTGTGGACACCTGTAATTATTGGCTGTCACTTCTCGGCAGAACTTACAAATGAGAGAATTTGAACTTAAAAGAGCAGAAGCTGTTATAATAATTAAAGAAATTATGCCTTTCCTGGCTTTTGTTGGAATAGCGATGACTCTCGTCTTCCCAATTTCACAGGGTAAATGCTGTCATAACATTTAGAGAAGGTTTGAGACAACCAGCTAGTGCAAAGTGACAGCTGTGAAGAGCTGTATGCCATCCAACCGCACACACCAGCTACTGCAAAAAATGCATTTGTAGCTCAGTGTCTCCTTTCTTTCAACTCCCCGACCGCAGCCACGGGAGCTTTCCTGGAGAGCTGTGCTCTGGGCCCAGTGCGTGAGCGCTTGCAGGATACAGGACAGTTAATTCACCTGTAGGTTGCTCTCTGGTTTCCTGGTGGCAGCCTCCACTGAACCTACCCTAGAGCTATAGACGGACAAAGAGACCGACAGACAACGGTGCCTTAACTCCCAGCCTGCACTGGCAGCCATCTAAAGGGTATGAACAATGTCCCATTCGTGTCTTCTGCAAAGCCATATCTGCTGCTGGAGACACGGACCGTGTTATGCTCCTGTTTATCAGACGAGCTGTCTGAAGACTGTCTGAGCACCACCATTCCCTTCCCAACCCCAAATCATTTTTTCTCAGCGGGTTGTCGTTACCCAGTTGCCTTCTTCAGAGTGGTGGTATTGTCTTGCTCACTTCATTGTTACTTGACACAAATTTATACTCTGCATTTTCTTCTCTTGTAAATTCTTTAAGATTACTTCTGATGACAAAATGCTTCTTTATATGTTAAAGTTTGAGTATCAGATATCCGTGAGGGTCGATCTCAGAGCAGGACATTGTGGCTTCTATTCACAGTGATATATCTGCCTAGATAAGGATCTAGGCAGGACCCCCCCCCCCCCCATTAGATGTAAATGTATGAGTAAAATAACAAGAGCATCAGTTTAGCAGCCCAGTCCAATAGAGTTTGGCTGAAATTGGCCAATAAATTCAGAACTTTTGGGGAGGGAACGGGCTGACAGATGTCGGAATGGGCAAGCCCACCAACAGATTTCATAGCCCTCCTATCCTTTGTAAGCCAGGCTGGAGATAAATTATCTTCCCGCTTATAAGGTGCAAATGATGCTGCAGCAGCAATGACATGAAGTGCTGCACTGTGGTAAATAACAGTGTAATACCATGGCTTGCTGCAGGTGCAAGATAAAATCTAGCTGATTAACCTTTGTCAGCTGATCTGACGTTTCAATCTTTCATCATTTTTTTTAAAATTTCTTTTTAATATCTTAAAAATAATATCTATCAGCATTTTCTCAATGCTTTGAAAGGATATCGCATGCTTTTCTCTCTCTGCCTCTTTACATAGAGAAGCTGTCTGAAAGTTCATAAGCCTTTCCTGGTTTTCCTGTGTGGTTTGCATATAGAGCTCGGGGCTCTGCTGACATGCAGCAAAATGCTACCCTCTGTTAAATCCTGTGGCAAGTGTGGAGATGGGCTTTGCTTCCTCTGAGCAACTGAGGCTGAGGGTATGGTGCATTTGTCTCATAACCCTGGTCTTTTCTCTTAAATTGTTGCCTCCTTGGCGTGGTGATTTAGTTTGTACCTAACCCATGTGTAGGTAGTTCACTGAAGCAATCACTAATGTAGGTGTAAAGCTGGCTTGTGAGTTTATAAAGATGTGTGTATTTGCATTTTCACCTTTTACTTTAGACACTTGCAGCTTTCCAGCGTTGATTCATTGCCACTGAATTTTGTGTAAGGAGGATCCCTGAACTAATTTGTTGGAAAAATCAGTAATGTCTTAATTGCTGCCTGCCTCTGAGTCGCTAATGGACCCGAACTTGTTGATGCAGCTGTGCTTAAGCACCCAGGACTTTTCAGTCCAAATGGAAACACCATTAGATTTTAGGCATCCTTATATTTAAGAATGATAGTATAGAAAGTGGTGTGAAATTGCTTTCTCAAGCCCATATACCTATATTCTTCATAAAAGTGACTTTGCTCTCTGTAGGTGTTCTGAATACAGCCACTTTAATCTTGGTTTTGCTGTAAGTACGATACGATCTCATGATCAGTATACCCCCAAGAGCAGGTACCCTAGGAAGGAGGAGAGGGACTGTTGCCATCACCTGCTGCTGCACACATTATCGCTCGGGTCAGAGCCATACCATGTCCCATCAGTGTTACCGCTGCACCTAGCCGTGGGTGCATGCACACCGCTCCATGCTGACAGCATGTTTTGGGGCTAACCCCCCTTACCGCACAGAGGTTTGAAACTGCGAAGTCACCCGGGCCACTTCAAGCTGAGGTCCTCTTCTGAGTGCCGCAGCCCAGAGCAGCCCCACCTGGCTGCAGGGCAACAGGCTCAAGCTGCCCAACCCAGAGCGCAGGAAATTATCCCGAAAAATGGCACCCCCGAGCCATTATTTGCAGTTTGCCCACTACAGGCCGTTGGGGCTTTCTGTCTCTTTCATCTGCATCATCTGCAAGCAGCCTGGCTTTCCACATGGAAGTGACTAATTTTGTTGCATGTGCTGCTGTGGGGAAACGAGAGTGCTGGATCAGCCCGTGCTGACAAGCCCGATGCCCCTCTCCTCTCAATAATGCGTTCTGCCCTCTCAACCGGAATGTACTATTTTTTTCCTATGTGTTCTCACACATGAGGAGAGCGTGGGAGGACAGAATGTCACCACTGTGCCTTGCAGTTTTGTCGGTGACCTTTTTATTACCCTGCACGCACTCCTGGCTATATGTGGCATGGCTGCTTCTCATCTCAAGACTTGTGTGGGAAGCTGAGGGTATAAGGAAAGAAAGAAAAAACAATACAGATAAAATCTAACAAATATGATAGTGTTTCTGCTTTCTGTCTGAATAAGGTAAAGAAGCACGCGTATGAAGGGCTTAATGCTGGGTTGCATTCCGAGGCCGATGCACCAGTTTTGAACTGTAGAGCCAGAAATAGCCAGCACAGCAGCACATGGCAAACCTGACATCTACGATGAGAAGTCCTCATTCAAGGCAAAACTTTCCTGCACTTACATGGCCTCATGCCAGTCATTTGTTTCTCCCTCTCCCAGGCTTTTGCCTCTTGTTTCTGAAAAACAATACTTGCGCACTCCTGAAGGGCAGGGTGGAGTACGTCTGAAGGCCACCGGCACAAAGCGATTTCATTGCTGCATGAGTCACTGGGTGGTCAGGTCCATCTATCACCTGCCAGATCTGCAACTGGGAATAAACTTAGGTGGGCATGGGACACTGCCTGGTGGACCTGCTTGGGTTGCTCAAGGAGATTCCCCCTCCACACCCCCAGCTGCTCTTGCCACCTTCTGCATCTCTCTGCCTCAGTTCCGCTTTCTAGGGTTTGTCTTTGACTACTCAAAAGTGACCTCACAGGACAGAACAGTCCCATGCTCTGGTGCTGGGCACCAGCACTGACTGTGTTGTCATGCAGTGACCTGGTACAGTGGAGGAGTGGTGCTTTGCTATTTTATTAGGGAAGAATTGATCTAGTCATAGTTTTCTTAAAACCTGTGGAGTCAGTGACCCATTTCTAGATGTTAATCAGCAGGATGGGGAATTTTATGATCAGAGCGGACAATTAGTAACAAATTACTACTTAGGAAATGTTGAAAAATGGCCTTAAAAAGGAAAAAAGATACAGAACTGGAGTTTGGTGTGACAGAAACATTTATGACTGAATGGCTGTGGCTTTTCCAGAGACCTGGTAGATGTGGCTCCAACAACACATCAAATCCAAGAACTGAACATCAAAGGAGCCCAAGAGCCCAAGAGCTGATTCAAGAACAATCTCCTCAAATCACAAGACTGGTCCATCCTGATGGGCAGTAATTTGAAGCTGTGACAGGAGGCCAGCTTGGCCAACTCAAGAATTCCTGACTGAGCTTAAATGTTGGAAGAAAGTGTAGGGGGAGAGCGGAAGTGGGGGAAGGACTATCTGGGAGGACTGCAGAAGCAGTGCCCAGACTGTTAGGTTATGTGATAAGGCTCATCTGCATGCCCACAAAGGAGCTCAGAGGGGCAATGGAAGGAGAGGGAGACCGGATAATACCTTGCTGGGCCCATCACAGGGGCCATCCACCCATCAAAGGCCCATCTGCACAAGCCCAGAGGAGCACAGGGGCACAAAAGCAGGTGAGAACCCAAATTGAGGACTCCTGAGGAACAACCACCTTTTCTGAGTTCCTCCAGCACTGTCGCAGCAGAGTCATCAGCCCTGTCTGGACAGTGACACCCATCACCATGCGTCATGGGGGGCAGCTCTCCGCATCACCTTTTGGACTGAGTGGCTTGCTGCCTAAGGGTGGGGAGTACTGTGGGATGCAGGGCAAAAGCAGTTCACAATCACACAGGAATTATTATGGGATGTTTAAGGGGAGAACAAAAGGTGAGACAAAGGAGAGGTTTAGGTGATTTGGGAAGAACAAGAGCAGAAAAATAGAGGGGTACAGGAATAAAAAGGGCCAGTCGCATGTAAGTAGTTGGCTGGTCGGTTCACTTGGCTGGTCATGCCCTGTGCCAGACCAGGGCAGTCTGGCCTGTCTTCTTCTTAAACTCCTTTCCAGCTCTTCCCTGGGTGATGCCTCTCTATTCTGTGTATGCACGGGAGTGCAAGTCCAGCAACAGGTCAGACCATGGGTTGGAGGGCCCGTGTGTCCGTGCTGCCAGTGATGGGAATGAGTGTGGGTGTGCGAGCAACTGTGTGAGCGCTAGTGGAGACTGAGCCGGTGAGCAGGTGACATGACCTGGGAGCAAGGGTGTGAGTGGCTCTCTAAGGGCCAGCTCTGGCTGTGAGAGCACCTGGATGTCTCTGAAGACAAGAGCAGAGGAGGGCAGTCAGCCATGGGACCAGGGGAGTTCTGACTGGCTTTGTGTGTGACGGACACACAGGGAAGGGATTAAGAATCATAGAATCGTTTAGGTTGGAAAAGACCTTTAAGATCATCAAGTCCAACCATTATCCTAACATTGCCATCCTACCACTAAACCATTTCCCTAAGCACCACATCTACATGTCTTTTAAATACCTCCAGGGATGGGGACTCGACCACTTCCCTGGGCAGCCCGTTCCAGTGCCTGACAACACTTTTGGTGAAGAAACTTTTCCTAATGTCTAGCCTAAACCTGCCCTGGTGCAACTTCAGACCATTGCCCCTCGTCCTATTGTCCATTACCAGGGAGATGAGGCTGACCCCCACCTTGCTACAGCCTCCTGTCAGGTAGTTGTAGAAGGTGATAAGGTCTCCCCTCAGCCTCCTCTTCTCCAGACTAAACAGCCCCAGTTCCCTCAGCCGCTCCTCATAACACTTGTGCCAAACCTGGACTGAAGTTCAAACTGGTGAGGTGTGGAAGGGCACCAAGACTGGCTTCCCACAGGCACATCCACAGCAGGATGAACACCAAGGAAAAGATGGTGCCACTGCTCAATGGTGTAGGGGACCTAGTCTGAAAGGACACTGGAAAAGCAGAGGCGACTCAAAGCCTTCTTTGACTCACTCTTCACTGGCAAGGTCTGTTCTCAGGCCTTATAGGGTCTTTGTGCCTACAGTGCCCAGGTAGGAGTTTTGGGGAGAAAACTACTACCCATAGTAGAGGAAGATCGAGTTAGGGACCATTTAAGCACCCTGGTTGACTACAAGTCGCTGTGCCCAGGTGAGATGCATCTGAGGATAGTAAGGACAAGCTGGCTTACATCACTGCAGAGCTGCTCTTGTCTTTGAGAGGTGCCTTCCAACCTATACGATTCTCTGAGGCTACAATTTTGTGGTAACGATTTGCAGAATGCAGACAGATCTCCATGTTTTCTAATGAATCACTAGCTGAACTAAAGAACTTTATCAGACAGGCCTCCAAAGATATCGGGATTTAGGGAATTGAAGACTGATGGAAATCTAGCTAATCATTCCTTGAAAACAATAGGTGAGAACAGTTATATATAAGAGCAAATCTCTAGGCACCTTAAGTGTGACTGCGAATGCAACATGCTGTGGAATATTATCTGTGCTGCCTAAATTAGAATTTTAAATGTCCTTGATAAAACATGTTGGCCATCAGGTTTTAAAATAAACGCACCCAGTGTGACTAACTGCTAAAATTCTATGGACAGCTAAAGATGTTATAAAAATAAAGCTGTCTTTCCAGTTATGCATTAGCGTTATGAAATAAAAAAAAAAGGGGGACAGTACTATGCATGACAGGCCCTTCCAGAAAGAAAGCATTTAGTAATTGGCATCCTTGGAGAACTCAGAGTATCACTGAACAATGTAGGTTGGAAGGGACCACTGTGGGTTATCTGGTCTTACCACTTGCTCAAATCATGTCTAACTTCAAGGTTAGATTAGGTTGCTCAGGGTGTTCTCCAGTGGAGTTTTGTAAACCTCCATGGATGGAGAAACCAAAACTTCTCTGGGCAGATACCCTCATGATGAGTTTTTAAAAATGTTTAGCCAGAATTTCACTTGCTGCACTTCTTGACCACTTCCCCTAGTCTTTTCACTGTGCACCCCTGAAAAAAAGTATGGCTCCATCTTCTCTACAATGCCCTCTATGTAGTGGAAGAAACTATCCTTTTTGGATAACTGTATGGATTGTCTTTTGGAAGATTTGTTGCTAGAGCATACAGAATTATCTCATGGAGAGTTATGATGTTCAGGCCTTTACAAGGTTTCTGACATGCATCCACCAGTCATTTTGAAAAGATTTTAAGTAATGCTTCGTCTTAGATGAATCTTCTTGAAAGAAACAGAAGAGATTAAGGGAAGCTGTGGTAAAGAGTTACAGCATGGCTGTGTCAGCATAAATTCCTATTTTTTTTCAAATTATTTCTGTTAGGGATTTGATAAAGCAGAAATGGTTGTGGAGTCTCCAGTTCCCTTGAGTCCTAGAATACAATCTCTGTTTTACCCTATTCTGCCCTTCCAAATGCCCCTACTTTCAAATGGGAGATTATAACTGGAGAAATAAAGGAAGCCATGTATCTTTTCCTCTCATCAAACATTGTGCTTTAGTATGGAGGAGAAATCTTCTATCAGCAAGTGCTAAATTTTCCTCATCAGTAAATTAGCTTTCCAAACCTTTCTGGTTGCCTGGATAGGTAAGGTTTGTTTGCCTTGTAGGGAAAATGATTGCTGTATGCCTATTTTCCTGTGAAGTTCTTCTGTAGTCTCAAGAAATAATTCAGGGATGTTTTGAAAGGCCTTTTAATTGTATTGATGTTAATTTTTCTAAAAACCTTACTGATCTAGAAACTCCCACCAAACACTGCATAGAAAACTAGCTCCAGTCATTCACATGTTATTGTTTCACAGCAGACTACGGAGCTAGCATAAGGGATGAGTGCTTCTCACGGCCCACAACAGAGTTCAAGATCCCTAAATCAGTGGCTGCCTGTTCCCTTAGTGTTGTGCTCTGCTGAAACGGCACTGGAAGGACTAGATTTTAAGCTGCTTGTTTCTAGGATGTGATTTATGGACAGCCAGATTATTTCAGTAGGATCAAGTATCCAGTGAGATCTACTGGCAAGAATATAGCTGTGCCCTGATCTTTCTCAGAAGTCATGACATCTGTCCTTCAGCTCAGATGTTTCAAACTGTGCTACGGTTTTGCCTGCCTGACAAATTAATAACATTATGGTGGGATGTGCGTTTAAAGCTGATGTCTAGGGAAAGGGTGTTTAGGAACATCTATTCCGCAATCATTCCAGTTCCTTTCCCCTTGCCTGCCTGATCAACGCCTGCTGCTCCGCTTGTTGCTGCGTGAGCTCGCTTGTCGCCAGCCGGAGCCCTGACTGCACTGACGGTGCTGGTCAGCATGAGACCGGGTAACAGGCGCTCGTGACTGATTTTTTTCTTTGTTTATTGCAAACAGAGATCTCAAAGGGTCCAAAACGTTATCTCTCTTTGGACCAAGCTTCTTCCATTTCTGTGCTTGTTTCCCTTGCTGGCTCTCCTGAGTGTCAGGCCGTCTGCTCCTTCCCCTTCACTTGGAGAGCCTGGTGCTTGTGCAGGTGCTTCCTAAGCTTTGCTGCTGCCTGAAGAATCTCCTGCTGTCACCAGTGCTGCTTTTTTTTTTGCATTTTGCAATTTCCAATTTCTTTCTCAGCCAAAGTGGTGGGTTTGTAACAAAACAGAGGCATAGCTGGGATTCGTGCATTGGTTTTCTCACAGAGCAAGGCGATGTGCGGAGAGATCCCCTACGTACAAACACACTTCTGGTGGGGAAGGAGGTGGAACAGGAACACAGGCAGTGGAGTAGCTCCAGAACAGATTGAGAAAACAGGTTGCTTCACCCTTCTATATCACCTTCATATTATTTTGATATGCCTTTCTATTTAGACATGTCAGAAAATTATGTCCTAGACAAATAAACACCCCACACACATTCAAGGGTATAGCGTTTAAAGCACTGATCTGCAGAGTGGGGGACCCACATTTGATGAGTTGTGCATTCAATGTGAATCAGGCTATGAAGAAAATATTTTTTTTACTCAAGACATGTTTAATTTATACAAAATGGAACAGCTGCAATAGAAGAGTTTGCAAGAAAGTGAAAGATATACCAAAGCTGTAACCTAGCAATGAGGGATCTTACCATGATTTCTGATGAGGTTGCTGTACTTTTTTTGTGCAAAAAATTTTTCAGGGTTTAGTTTTAGTTCAGAGGAAAAGCAAATGCAGTAACCTCACTGTCTTCCAGGAAATCAAGTGCTTGGTTTCTGGCCAGTACCAATTATTATGCTGCTCACACATTCTGAAGGGAAATACCCAGCAGGCTCCCATCCCACTGAGCCTGCCAAGGAAACAAAGTTGATACAGAAGTATGCTCTGCAAGCACAGGACTGTGTAAATTGCAAAAATTCTCCTCAAAGAACTGGCAGTGTGTGTGTGTGTGTGTGTGTGTGTGTGTGTAGAAATGCCACTTGGAAAGGATCTGTATGATCGTTCAAAGGTCAAAAACCAAGAAATTTAAAAAACAAGATTTTTACTGCCAGACAGCTATGTAAAATATGCATTTGTATACATGCATATAAATATTTGTCTGGGATTTAATGCTGTGGCTTCCATGTTTATTGGTTATTCTTACTGTCCTTAACTTCTTTTTGCATGACATACTTTGCTTGTCATCACTCCTTTTTCATATTATTCCAGCAGCTATTTTTTTTATTTAACCCCATGCTAATAGGCAGTGGTGACAGAAAATTCAGGGTGAAAGCCCAGAGCATTCATTCTGCTTTGTGGAAATACCAACGCTGGATTTTCTGGTGACTTTCATTAAAACAAAAGGAAAAGGAAGAATGAAGCACAACACAGGCCAGCACGTCCTACAGTTGGGATTTGGCACTGCAAGACTTTGATGGAGTACTTATTTCTGCTCATTTGCTTCCTCGCTTGCTGCTCTTCAAAATGGCATAGGGTGACCTAGGAGCTTTTCCACACCAGTACCCTGACGTCGCGTAGCATACAGAATACCCGTCATTTTCTTAGCACTGCTCTCTTGACTTTACCTGTTGCAGATGGGAAAAAAAAAGAGTCCTCCTGCAGCTTGGTGATCCAGTCTTTGCCAAATTCTTGATGTATCATACTAGTTTATGCCTGCAATACCTGACCTTCCTTGTTCATTATTTATCCAAGCACTCATTAGCACCTCATACCAGACTGTGTCAGGTGCAATCACTAAGAGATGCCCAGGCAAACACAGTTACTGGATTAAAAAATGATTGTAACTAATGGTATAACTCAAGTTACTCCAGACATACAGTTCTGGAGGATCCCCTGTGGCTGCACTTCGGGAACTTACCGCATGTAGTGCTTACATAGCACAGAGGTATTCCTAGTCAAATGGTCACAAGTAAAGGACTAATTACTTTACTTCACTGCCTGCTATGGGACTGAAATGTGTATTATAATTTCCTCTTTCGTTTTCTTTCTACAAAACTTGCAACATCATAATTTTCTGTTCACATATCCTGCTAAAAATATGAAGTAACTCATCTGAAGTGAGATCGGGTTCCCCTTTGCTGCGGCCACAGGACATCGAGGAGGAGGTAGGCGAAGAGGGGCTGCCCAGGCAGGGTGGATACTGTCCTGGTTTTGGCTGGCAGGGTGTGAGGGTATGTACGCACCATGCTCCCAGGCTCCGGTTCCCTGTGCCCCTCTCCCTGCCAGCCTGCGCTTGAACTGTGCTGCTGCACGGAGGGAACGGGGTCACCTCTGAGCTTGCCTTCGGAATTCCCAGGAAACTAGGATATCAGACACTTGCAGATTATAAATAAAATCTGGCAGATTATATTCTTCACCTCTTAAATAAAAAGGCAAGTAAATTTAGCCTGGGCAGAAGCTGGAATTAGGAAAAACCTGAAGATCAGAAAAACACTTCTGAAGTGCTTGAGCAACCCTACCATTAAGATACTAAATTAAGACACTGTGCCTCCCCATGCTAAGCTATTTTAAACCAAACTTCTTGGCTCTGCTAGAAGTACCCTTCTTCCACTTTAGACTCTCTGTTGTTGAAGCAGAATACATCAGAATTATTTCTAGCCAATGCAATTGAAAAGAAAACTATCAAAAGAGTTAGCTTTCTTTGATCAGTAAGTATCATACAGCTTCTTGGGGTTTCAGTTCAAGTTTCACTACATTTGAGATTGCTGATGGGAAACACAGTCACATCAGCTGAGTATCACATCAAGGCCAATATGACAAAAATAAACACCAGCAGTATAAAAAGGGCAGAGAGGTGAACAAGTTGTCCTTGCTTTATTCTCATCACTTCTTACACCAGCGCACTCAAGAGTTTGCATTTGAAAGTAGAGTGGGTATGAGCAAATGTATATGTGTGCATGCAAGTACATGCTGAAAAAAGGAATTACTCAGAATTGGGAGTTTGGTTTTTGTCAGATGCAATGACTGGAACACATGCAGCAGAAAAAAAAAAAGTAGGTTAGCAGAAGAGGAGATTATTTCTATATGGGAATGAAAAGTGTGCTGTAACTGAGTTCTTAAGCGGTCCGCAAAATGGGCAAAGATGGGAAATAACTGCCTTAGCACCAAGAGCTTCCATGGGTCCAGCTGCAGAAATGCAGAGCACCTTGTAATGCTCCTCTGCATGATGCTGTCATTTGCCATGAGTAGTTGGGTATTAACAGATCTACACAGGATCGTAGCATCTGACTGGATTCAAAATGGGGTGATATACATAATTTTTTCATATGAAACATTTTCCCCCTTGAACTCAGGTCTGGAGACAGCTGCTTTTGCAGTACTGCTAGTACAAGTGTGAATGATTGATACATTTTAAATCTATATTTGAAGCACACGGCTGAACATTACCAGGCTTGCAGGAGTTTACGTAGAAGGGCAGATGCCTTTTAGACATTATGATTTCTCCAAATTTTGCACAGCTGTTACATGAGACATTGCTAATCAGAGCACTTACTGAGTGTTCGAGACAGAGCACAGGCATACCTAGCTGATTTTCACCACAGAAGTGTAAAATATATGTGCAAATAGCACTATTCACACACTTTGTAGATGTAGAAATAAAAAAACCACAGAGATAGATGGGATTCCATTGCTCACAACTTTTTGTTCATGTCTCTCCCTCCCTCCAGGAGTAACAAATGACCGTACTGCTTCTCGCTTTGCTGACACTTCTTTTCCCCCTCTGCTTATGAGATGCCAGTCACACTGTTCTTTCACACAGTTTAAAACCATTATATTAAGCCCAGAATAACTGATCCACACTCAGCTTGAAATTTGCTGCCTTTAAAGTCTCAGGAAGCCTACGTATCTAAACCTTTGCTGCCTTTCTTCCCCCAGCTACATTAGTTAGCTAAAAATCTTTACAGATTTTCCAAGCTTTTCCAGCAAGTTTGAGACACTTTATTCAAAAGATACTGGGGAAAAAATTGCTGTCTGCTACCGAGTTGAAGTAATCGGAAAAGAGGCAAGAACGTTAGAAGTAAGAAAACACTGCAAGAGGTTTCTGAGTGTGTTGTTCCTGGTATGAGGTTATGCAGTAAATAACCTCAAATTACTGGAATCATATCTGTCCTACTTTGTACTTTACTTTTTTTTTTTTTTTCAAAACAGAATTATTTAGCACTTCCTACAGTGTGTTTGGTATCGTATGTAACGGCCAGCGCCGACTGTGCTGCCGGGGCGGATTGCATCCAGAGGCTGGAAAGCTGTCGTAGGCTGGAAAGCAAAAGTTGGCCAGCTGGGATGCTTGGCTTGGGGATAGAAGTTGCCTAAGAGACATATGGCTTGTTGATGGTATTTAGCTATTCTCTGAATCCCCTACACACTGTAATACACAGGTCAGTGGGTAGGACAACGCTAGACCAAAGGATGGCTTGGACACCTATCATATGCACTACCTCTACAGCCTGCGGTCCAAAATGTGTCATCATGTCATCTGCTGTGGACAAGTAGAAAACTGATCAAAATTGCTTGGGTTTAGTTATCTGAGATGTGTCTGTGTTACAAACAGACCCCCCTCTTACTATTCTGGTGGCTGCAGTTAAGGACAGCATCAAACCGGCAACAAAAATGAGGATGTTGAAGGAACTAACCAAAGGACTGATGTTTCGGCATAGGTAGGGAACAATTTTGAGGTGTAATACAGCCCAGATTTTCAAAGGCCTGTAACTTCTGATTTCAGTATTTTTGCAAGTGTCTGAAACAGACACAAAAATCTTTCAAGCTGGAGCCTAAACCCAGCTGTGATACAGGCAAACGCAACTACGTGTGTAATATAAGGGGATTTACATTAAAACCAAATTAAAGATTATTACAGGAATGGAAGGCAAACAAATTAGCAACAACAGCGTATTTTAGATATTTTATCTTTCAAACATACAACATGATATAGTTGTACCAGGGACTGAAAGGATGCAAATCTACTACGGAGTCCTAAATCAGATGCCCTGAGATAACAGGAACATCCTATCCCAGTTTCCTGACAACCAGCTAATACAAACACAAATAAATAATACAGAAGCTAACAGAGAATGTGCAACAAAATTTACTTAAAGTTATTTTCTAGAAGAACGACTATTTTTTCTGAAGATTTATGTGTCATCTTGATAGCTGGATGTCTTGTGGTTTAGAGGAGCATCTAACTGGGACACTTAGATAATTCAAAGAAGTAGCTCAAGAGACCTTCAAGATGGCATCTGCTCTCTCCTCAATGTATTCTGAAGTGTGCTGAGTTCATGGCACGCAGGCAGGCATCTGACTCGGCAGGTTCTCGTCTGAATTTGATATGCCATAAATCACATGATGGTGATCAAGCATCACATTGTGGTGGAAAACCTGTGGAACTCTCTAGACCTGGTATTCCTGACTACTGGCTATCTAGCGGCCAGGAAACAGCCAGCTGAGGAACAGCTCCACGGATGACAAAGCAATCAATATTATGTGGTAAAATACTGTACGCATGCAAGTGTGCAAGCCAGAATCTCGCTGTATTATAGCTTCAGGTAAGTTTGACCCAAGTACCAGACCACTTATGAAAATTAGTTCAATTTTTCCACTGTCTCAGCTATTGTATCTTGTACCAAGTGAGCAATCTAAGCTCTCTCCCATCTGAATTCATATTACCCCTTCCCAAAACCCGATAATCAGACACTTAGTTTCCAAGGCCAAATGCTAGGATTGTTTTTACGAACAAATAAGCTGTGTGGGAGATGTATGACAGGCATAGTTTCACTTTTCTTTCTGAAATATGTGAACAGGAGGTATTATTCTCAGTTTAATTCTGGAGAATAAAGATAAGAGGAAATAGCAATGGATTTCTTCTTTTCAAGAAAAGGAAAGGAAGGGTGAGGCTTTCTAGCAGCAGTACAATCATTTTTTTACTAAAAACAGTTGGTATCTACATAGAAGTATGCAGGGTTTTAATATCCAGATTTGCCAGTCTCAGAACTAGGGTGAAATTGCAGTTAGAAATTAGTTAAAGCCAAATTCATAGCCAGCTAAGGCAAAGAGAGGATATGGATTCAGTTGATTAAAGCAAATCTGAACAAAAAGCCTGCAAAAGAAACAAACATGAGCTTGTTCCAGCTGCCTCCTCTGTCTGAAGATATAGGTCCTCTTTGTGCTGCTGGTGCAGATCTAAAGGAAAGAAAACAAACAGGATGTTCACAGCACAGAGCTGAGTTAGGATTCTTTTAAATATCAGGGGTTTGTTGCCAAGAATGAAGTTTGCAGTCCAAGTGCTAAGCTAGAAATTTCTTTAAAAGAGCTCGCCACCAGATTCCCTTTGGCTGTCGTTATTTTATAAACAGGATATCTGTGTGCAGAATCCCAGGAACAGTCCTTTCTATCTCGGTACCTGAGCCTCCTTGTCTCTCCACATCCATTTACTGCCTCCGGCCTCATGCTTTAGATTGTATAGAGCTCTTCCAGACAGCGGTGGTCCTAGACGTCTATGGTTTTACGGCACTTAATAAAACAGTATCCAGACCCATTTCTAAGTCTTCCTGACATTGCAATAATGCAAGTTATAAGCACCATTACTAATAAGTTGCATCTGGCTTGCTTTCTGCTTCTGTTTGTAAGCCACCTATGCCATCTAGTGGGCATTTTTTTATTTGCAAGTTTTCTTCAAACATCAAGGTGTCGACAAGCCAAAGTCTAAATTTTGACTCACTGGGAACGTAGTTCAAGTCTGGAGAGGAGTTAAGGAGCCCCAAATACATTACAGCACCTTCTAGGTCATCTCTCTGCTACCCTGACACAGCCCTACTCCGCTGATGTAACCAGAGTTGTGACAAAAAAAGTCACTTGCACACCTCTGGTATTTTTGGGCTCAGGACTTCACTCTCTGGTGGCTGAGAAGCCAGCTATCGGTCTTGTAACTGCAACTAGCTGCTGTGAAAGGGGATGCAGCAGGGCCCGTGTGCATAGCTCACTATTTACTATGGAAGTACGAAAGCACTATGTGAACACACGGAGCACAGGCTATGCAAAGGAAGCCTTTTCTTAACAGATACACGCTCGTGTTAGTGATACCACGACTGACCAAACTGTTCCCGTGTCAGTTAATGGACCATCAGAGAGCGGGGATCCATCCACAGAGAAAACAGAACTAGAAGATAATAATCCAAATAATTGATCATCAAATCTGCTTAAGGCTCTTTCTGAAAGTGCAGCTGATTTCAACGGAGATGTTATTTATTGCAGAGAAGTAAGTGATTTGGGGAAAAGTGTAAGTATTCATTGGCTTGAAGTGTTTTGGCTACTTAAATTTCAGGGAGAGGCAGTGATAGTTAGCATTCAGATTGGGAAGCTCAGTCTTGATTAGGGATAGGATAGATATGAAGTGAATCAAGGCTATTACATTGCCACACGTACAGGAGGGAGTAGAAAGCTCAGGAAGGAAACTTTTCCTAAGGTGGATGATAACAGATGAGTTGCTACCCCAGGACAATACGAGACTGGTGCTTGGAATATGCCAGTGATTATGTTAATTTAAGTACCAACATGGATGGAAAGGAAGGGGTGGCTGCTCCCTGCTTACAAGTCCTTGCAAGCACTATGTGGTAATACTGGAGAACCGGTATGCTCGTCCCTTAGGTGAAAGAAAAAGACATTAATGGTTTCCAAAAGCCTTTTCATTCAGATTTTCCTCAGCTGAGGAATGTACTCACATCACAAAACTTTGAGGGAAATGGTTTAAAACCTGGGAGAGAAGAAAAATCTTCTGTTAAGAGTTCACAATACTGTATTTTATGAAGTGCTGTGAAGTGCTTTTTCCTCCAGTTAATATTGTCACCACATTCATAGCTGTGATTTGACAAGGGACAACTGTATTTTCCTTTGACACATGAACAAAAGCCTTAGCATTCACTGGCAGGACAAGAACCCTATTATAATTCACAATGCAAGTTGTATCTAGTAATAAAAAAATGCCTTAACAGGCCTGGAAGCCTGTTCTATCATTTACTATCTAGAAGGAGTCTGGAGGTATCAGTGGTATCCAAAATGCCACTGTTTTCATCACACATTTATAGGTTGGTGCTGGGATGTAATTTGGATGTAAGAATACATGTTGTCACATGACAAGTGAAAGCTTTCAGTGACCAGCAGGAACAGAGAGTACTCATCTTCTCTGTAAGGGTGTATCAAAAACTGAACATATGCCACGGAAAGTGATACACACCTCCTTTTCTGTACTGCGTGAAGCTCTACTGCCACCCAGCCAGAGGCAGGCAGGCAGGCAGGCAGGGGCTGCACCTCTCTGCTGCCGTAACCAGGGACAGCAAGTCAGGTTTTTCATAGCAGAAGTTATCGTTGCAGTATTACATGGGTATTAATGTACAAAAGATTTGCAGGTTCTTGAATTAGGGCAGAAAGGACAGCGGGAGATAGGATGTGGCCAGATGTATGGATTATGCATAAAAATAATGTAACTAGGGAACAACTTTTATGCATCTATGTATACTGCAACTTTCCAAACTGTGAGGAAGTTTTCATATTCAGATGTTCAACTATCTTATGTGTACCTATACATGCAACAGCATATAGATTCAGAAACTTAAACACAATTGAAAACAGTCATCTTTACTGTAAATCCACTGAAATACATCATAAATTCATTTAATCCTCTATATACAATAAAGAAAAATACGGATATAAAGGGAAGCTATTAAAACCTAGTTTGGGAGACATGCTTGCTAATTAAGAAAGTTGTATCTTGGATGTAATCTGCGTTCTTTGCAGATAACCTATTGGCCCAAGGTAAATACATTAAAATAAATAAATTGGTTTTGCAAACAAAATGGAGGATTAAAAAAAAAACTTCCTCAAAATTTGGAACTGAAAGTTCCAGTAACTGGAGAAATGTTCTTTAGATCCGTTGTCATTTGACCTACAATTTCATTATTCAAAGAAGAATGAATGAAAATGATTTTGAATTTGTGATGGATTTTGCATCAATCAGAACACGGATTTTTACAAACTTCATTCATACCACCAGTGATAGACAGTGTGATTGCGTGACCAGCGAGAACTGATTAACACCTAATTTTGAATGCCAGGTGCTCACAGACAATTGTGCACAATTTGTAGATAGAAACTGCTTACTCGGTACACAGTAAGGAATAAATTCAAGAATACGGTATATTGCACATGGGTGATATATAATAGAAGATAGAGGTGGAATCTGTTGAACTGTTGACCTTCACATTATTTATTTAGTTGTAATGACACTGAGGATGGATTGAACTTCTTTTACTTACGATGAAAGGGTACACTTAGAATCAGCAGGATGATCCAGACAGAGTAAGAACATTACAGGCCTGTGAAGATATACTTTTATTTAGCATTTTTCAGGCAGAAAACTGAAGAAAACAAATGAAGAAACAAAACAAACTCAATAATATTGTCATGTCTAAAGCTTCCCTTCAATGATACTTATTTTGGAACCTACTGTGAATAACCAGAGCTGTGGATACTACTGTGAATAACTAGTCATTCTGCACACATTCAAGTGTTCTCAACTGTTGTTCAGATTTTCAGTCCAAATAAAGATTTTACAGTGAAGTAGAACAAATGAGGCCATAGTCTGACATTGGGTAAATACAATGTTGCACTTAATTATACAATTATATGATAAGGCATAGTGTTTTGCTCAAAGCACAGATGAAAAATGCTAAGTCTGAAAAATGTGAGATTTAAAACAGATGTGGTGCTTCTGCAAATACAATGTATTTATGAAGGATTTTCACTTACTTGTAATTGTCAGTGCAGGTGACATCATAACCAAGGGTTTTCAGCCTGTTTTCTAGTACCTCTACAGTGTGAGTTCCACAGGAATCTCTGTGAGAAAGGATTTTAATATTATTGCAAGTCTTTTATTATGTAATTTCCTTTCACTGAACTTGATGGAATTACTAAAGTAAATCCCCGTTACTTTGCTTCTTCCATATTCCTTAACACCTACAGAAAACTGGTGTACATTACTATTTATAATGCTTCGCTTGCTTACAGTCGTTTAACATTTTATACTCAGTTTGCAGAGACTGGAAGATTGGCTTCAGCCTGTGTAGCATTTGCAGATTCTATTAACCAATATTCCCATGTTTAATATTTCACTAGGCAAACATGAAAAGAGCTAATCAATTTTTTAAAATAATAGATGAGAGTTTCATTTGTAATATTCTTTGGCAGCTATTTAGATGGTGCTAAAGTTGATGATAGCTATCTTTACAGAATAAGTTGGTTATAATAAATTAGCATTATTCTTCTTGTTAGAAGCTTGTCCTCTTGAATATAGAACAATAGAAAAACACAGGGAGAATGAAAAAAACCAGAAACAATCCTAAATGCAGCTTCTGTGTCTAGCACAGTGTTTTTTATTTTGTGGTCCAATTAGCAAAAGAAAGCTCGACATAGTACAGAACCTACTGAGACCTCTAAAATGTGCACCAGTGTCAGGCATTAAGGTCAGTGTTACTTACCCATTGGCCAGGAAATTCTTATGACTCTAAAGAAACCATACGGGGATGAGCAAAATGATTGTAAAAAGCAATTAATATTTTTATTAGTTACAATCACAAACATTCCCATGCATCCAGATAAGCACAGACTGAAAGATAAATTAACATTCAGTGCTTTTCTTTGTAATAAGGGCAACTTCTGCAAAGGTGAGCTATATAATTTTTTTCCAGAAGGGTATGATTCTTTGATTTAAAGAGAAAAGCTAAGAAATGCTAACCTGAACCATGCTTCTCTTGTCATAGACTCTACAGCACTATGGTAAAATATGTGGTTTGGGTTGACCATGCCAAACTTTGATGAAAGCAAAAGGAGATAGGAAAGAGAAGAAATGGGATGTGAAAGAGAAATGACATAAAATGAATGGATAGAACTCAAAAGGTTTGAGTAGCAAGAACAGCAGCCTCATGCCCGTAAGAATGCATACGACACCAGGGATTCAGCCACCAGCGGTGGATATGGTGACATCTGAGTCTGTTTCTCTGACCCTCCTCAGCCAGAGCAGTTTTAAGACCAATAAAGTGCCACCATATGTTATATTAAACTGCAGGGACCCTGCAGATGGTGGGGTAAAACTGACTTCCTCTGCTCCTCTGCCCTCGACTCATCTAGGTACATTTGTAAGGGCCCCCACAAAAACTATAATGAATTAATTTTTCCTTTAATCAGTCACAAGCCAGGCCTAATTACTTGATTTTGTTAACTTCAAAGTCCGTTTTCTACTGTGTTTATATTGAAAATCTTCACTTGATCTTTGACTATTTACCAGAAGGCTATTCTGTTTGGACTGATCTGTTTTTTGTTTGCTTAAACATAATTAATAGCAGAATTAGAACTGTTAAAGCCTACTCTTTGTTGTTGGATTGATTTTAAGTATTGAGAGAAGATGAGCCCCCTGGTGGTATTTCCCTCCTCCTACTCATTTCCAAACAGTTAAGGTAGGTGAAAATGAAAAGGATGCATTTGGCAAGGAGAAAGAAATATTTTATGTGAACATTTAAACTGAAATTCAGACTGAGCCTTTTCTTAGTAAAACTGTTCATGATACATTGTCGTTCAAGGTCTGAGGTCCACACATGCCTATCTCTAAACTAATGAGTGTACTCCAGACCCAATATTAGAATTTATATTTATTTTGTCTAATTCTGGTATTTATATACTCTTTTGGAATGGCAGAGTGTGACTTATGTGTTAGTGAAAGCATCTAAAATATTTTTAGTTTAATTGCTATACAAATATAACCAAATAGAAAACTAAGGTAAAATTTTAAAGACAGGTTCAAAAGGAGAATGAATTTCTTTTTGAAGGTATAACTTACATATCTGGTCCTTCAATATCATCCACAACCCAGATGACAATTTGTGAGATTTTGTCTTTCTGGAGATTAGGTATCTCATAATCTGCAAAAAAACTGATTCAAGAAACAAATATTCAGAACTATAAAGAACAGGAAAAATAAATCTTTTTTTTCTCTTTGCAGTAATCAGAGCTCTGGTCCTCCTGCAGGATACGGGCTTGCTTTACATTTATATCTTCTGATTACAATCAGACTCAACACAGAGCAGAAAAAAATCTGATTGACATTCTGAATGTCCTCAAAGGTCAAAGGCATTTAATCAGAAGTTTTGTTTTCTTATTATTCATCTTAGAGGGGATCAGCTGAAAAAAAGTTACAACTTAAGAGGTGAACCAGAATGAAGTGAACTTTAACAAATGCAAAAACAAAAACCATTTGATACGTAGTAAAAAAGAGGTCATTCTTGTAGTTATTGCTTTTAGACACAACACAGTTTTGCTTTAAATAAAAAACAACAGCCACAAAACTAATATATTTTCAGATACAAAATCACAGCAACAATAACATGAAGTATTTGTCTAGGATACATAAGACCATAAAGGAGAAACTTCTAGACGTGTCCATCCCTGGCCTAGGAAGAATCTTCTACTTTATTCCCTTGTGTAAATTGACTTTGATAGGTATTTAAATGACAGTTAAACCAAAACACTAGAATGGCCACTAAATATCTTCTTACACTAAATGGAAGATGCCAAATCCAAAGGATTATTTTAATGTCTGTAAATTGATTTTTTTGTGAGATGCAGGCATTTCAAAGCCACAGATTTCTAACCTTTCCAGCAAGATGTACTGCGATGATTTCCAACTGTTTAATTGCTCTTTTCGTTGTTGTTTTTTGGTTGTTTTTTTTTTTCTCTTAGAAAGCTTTTAAGGGCTGTCTCTGCACTGCATGTTTGGCCTAAGCCTGAGCTTAGGTGTGTGCTCTGATTTGCCTATCAAGGGTCTTCTTAAATGTCTACATCTGGGCTTAAGTGTCTCTTGGCCACGCTAAATGCTCTGAGACCCCTCAGACTAGAAGGGACTGTTAGGTGTCATCTCCTGGATGAGACCAGCAGTGGCAACATGACCACCACTCTGTCCTTCTGGTGCCTGCAGGCGAACTACTGGTGCTCTGGTGTGGAAGCACATGACTCGTGGCGGTTGTCAGCCTCTGTTGGCAGCCAGCCAAGACGTGTTCATGAGGTCAGCAAGCTAATTTAAACTTCTGGAGAAGTGGAATATGAGGTGGCAGATACCAACAGTTGCTGTCTCTGGTCAAGTCTGGTATGGCGGCGCCTAACCAGAGACCAGTGGCAGCAACAGTAGGTTTACTTGTCTGTTTAAAGCATACAAGCCTGTGTATTTCATCCATAGTGAAAATATAACAAAAAAATAAAGACTCCAGTTATTTTTAACTCATTTGCTTGTTCATGAATATGTTATTGCCAGCAAAAATGCAGCTCCCTCCAAAATATAAAGGAATCTTTAACTAGAGGAGTCAGAAACCGTGGAGAAAAAATGTACAATTGAATTCAGTAGACCAATTCCTGAACCAAATAATATTATTAAAGGAGTCTGCCAACTACATTCAAATTGTGTGAATGAGCAAAGTTATTTTGCAGTAATGTGGGAAATAAATCTGTACTGAAATGATAACTGGTAACTTAATAATGGTTTAAGTGTACAAACTGTAATGCAGGATAAACTTTGAAAGTGGTTTTGAAATGCCTGAAAACAGACCAAAGCAATGTTTAGGAAGACAGGCAGATCTTTCAGATTACTTTCTGCTGTTAATTATTCACCTCTAAGCTTCTTTCAGACAAGATCTCTTAAATGAATTCAGACATAAATGGCTTTGTTTTTTTCATGGCAGGCTGTGTTCCAGAGGTGGAGATTTCACTGGTCACCATACCAGCAGACAGGCAACCCAGGGAACTGGTGGAAAAAATTAATTTATGCATAAGAGGTTTCTGAAATAAGGAATCTATTTCTGAAATAAGGACTCTCCTTGGAGATGTCCCTGAATAGAAATTTTGTAACACTCATCTTTTTGAAGATATACACATTTTGCCGAAGTATGTTGGCTGACTTGAAGGCTGCTTTCAAAGAGCATTTATGCTGCTTGCCACAGCGGTTTGTAAAATGCCGGAGTCAAAAGGATGGTATTCATCCATTTCATGTTAATTCCTACAACTGGGGACAATTAACAGTTGTCCCCACAACTCAGCAGACTTTGATGCAAGAGGCTTTTTCAGCTACACTTCCCATGCTCTGTGCAGCAGAAGACCCAAACAACCTTTTTTTTTTGAAGGCATCAGACCTTGTATGCATAAATAAGTCAGTTTTCTTACCCTGGGCTTGGATAAGCTCCTCCGACTGAAGAACCATTCAACAAGACATGTATCACCCCAGAACTGTGCTGCGCGTACTGCAATACATAACATTTTTTTTTCAGAACTCATCTTGCAGATTTGCCATATGACTTGGTATTGTGTTGCAAGCAACAATGACCAAGGAAAGAATTTTACCAAGAAGAGTATCAGAACTGTTAAAATAATATCAAACTAGCACCCTAGCAGGTCACTGCAGTAAAGAGGACAAGAATTCAATGCATCTTCTCAAACTATTTTCTCAAACCTATGGTTTCTTCAGCATAGGAAAAAAGCATTTTGGCACACTGTTGGGTTTGATCTGTGAATAAAAGCTGTCAAATGTCACTTAGAACCTGTATTCAGTAGACAACTAGTGTGCTTATTCTGCTTAGCATATGCTTGATATATATTAACAAAGCTAACACAGAATTTTAACACATTATCTAGGTAAGGTTAAAGTTAGGTTCCCCTTGCTGAAACACTGTACCCAGTCTAAAAAAAAGTATTTGAATCAAAGGAAATAATCTATCACAGTTACAGACTTAAATCTGTTTTGATCCGGTGATGTTTTCCTGAACCACCCAGGGGACACTTGCTAATGTACAAAGTCAGCACTAATGCACTATTTACAGTGACTGAGGCCATCCTCCAGAAAGATTCCACCGCGTTGTTTTCACATTCCGCTGTGGTAGGGCAGGATTCATAGTCCAGTTCTGTAGGAAAGCATGTGATTTGTGCTATTAGAGAGATGATAACAACCATAAAAAGTGACCTTAGAAGGCAATGAAATATATTCCTGCATTACTCGCTGAACATACAAGATGGTCTGAAGTAACACTGAAGGCTGACAGTTGTATTTTTTTCTATCATTTTCCATCCTTTGCAGTTTACACAAACAGTGACATTCTGTGGACTCAATAATTTGGCTGAAACAGCTCTAACTCTGTACCTGGAATGCAGAGAGCTCCATATTCCAAGGACGGAGAAGGAGGCTTAGCTCTTGTGCAGCACTGTTTAGATTTCACTGTGTGCTCCCCTGACTGCAATGTTAAAATATCCACACAGAACAGGACAGAATGAGATAGTGAAGCTATATCTGATTTTTTGGGGGGTAAGAGCAAAATTAGCCCCTCCAGAACACAGCAGTTGGTCTCCACTATGGTTTTACAGACAGATATTTAATATAGCGCTCATTGTCTTACCAGGGCTGTTTGCCTGCCCACACCAGTTTAGAAAATCTCCAAAGAAGCCAAAGAGAGTATCAGCCAGAGACATGTAGCGGCGGCCTCTGCCAGTAAAGCTATTGACTAGCAGCTGATTATTTTCCCAGAAGAGAGACTATATAAAAAAAAAGAAAAAGAAGAAATGAATCATCACTTGGGTGTGGACACAATGAGATTATGGGGTGTTAAAAATAGTTTAAAACATGTTTTGGTATTTCTTTCAAAATCAAGCTAATAACCATAAATGTTAGATATCTCTTTAGAGGAACAAAGTTTGTTCCTACAGTAGTCTAAATTATGGTCACAAGAGGCTTGAGGGGCTGGGAATGGATAAAGATCTACATTAAATATAGTTAGGCCTAGCTTTGCCTTCCTCAGCAGATGGATTTAGGAAAATGGAGAAAAAAGGTCAGACAGATATTTATAAGGGAGATGTATCTTACCAGAATTCTCTCATACTGCTCTGTTGTCTTACATGTCTAGCTGTTACTACTGTGTTCGTAGAACTCTTTCATGAATTAAGCTATGTTGACAGGAGTATTTGTTGGTTTAACTTGTATCATTCAGGGATAAGGAATAATTGTGCTAGAAGAACCGCTTTAAAGCACAACCTTTTAGAGAAGGCCAAAGCACACATTCTGATGGGATACGACGGCACGAAGAGCTGTGTTTTTAGCACTTTCACAATTCTCTGCAATTGCCAGCACATCAAACACTGTTTCCAAGCATATAATGGCATCCTATCTCATTTTTGCTTATGCTTGTTTAACATGTCAATGTTTAACATGTCATTGCCTTGAGACTTGGCTGTGAGGAGCGGAAGCAAAAGACAATAGCAAAAGTCGATTATCTTTGCAGGCAGACCACCTAACTTGAGGAAAAGTAGAAGTTCAGGGACTACAACAGGGCACCTGGCACGTCAGGAAAAATGGGGAATCTTTGTAGCACGAAAATAGAGAAGTTGCTGAGAAGTTACTGCGTAAAATAAATGCAGCCAAACACATTGGAAAATGCCATCAAGCTTGAGCCTAGTTAGTAAGCTACAGACAGGCCAAAAATAGTGATTCATGAGTCAGCCACAGAAGGACTCTTGGTCAATTTTGAACTGTGTCATGGATAATCTGCTGGATGTCACAGGACTGTGAACATAACATTAATAATCATTACCTTGTTAGGTGGAATTTTGTGCAATGACAGGTTGATAAATAATTCATAGTCCTTAGGTAGAACGCTGCAAGGATCCTTGTTAATAAATGCATTTTTAAACGCTTCCCACATCTCTGAACAGTTCTTCTCACTGTAATCATCAAAACAAACAAATAGCAGAATGTTTTTTCAAAGCAGAGCATGAAAGTAATTTGTTCCCAACTTCTTCAAATTCCCAAATTAAAAAACTCCACAAGGTTAAGGTAGAAAACTGAAGTCAGGGTGGAAGAAAACTTGCAACACAGGAAGAGTATAAAGGTCTTGTCTTTTCCTGACTCCTAACAACAGCAGATTAGGAAGAAGTAGCAACGAAAATATTAGGATTTACAGTGTGGAAATAGAAATACATAGTAATTCAACAAAAGTCTTAGAAGGTACAGCATGCACAGTGAACTGGCTATCCAGCATTATAGAAATACTAAAGGAAACAGATTGCTTTGAAATTTTCCAGATTCAAACAGCCATTTCAATTAAAGCGTAGCTAAATATGCAAAGCTACTGGAATGTAAAATTACTCTTAAAATGTCACATTCAAGTGCATGAGGAGTTACTAAAAAGTTTTGATGGTAGAATAATGGTTTTGATGAAGAGATGCCTTCTGTGTATCCAGGCCCTAGGAATACACAGCTTTACCTTGCTGGAATGGGCACACAGACCGTGCGGGCCAAGTACTGTCACTGTATGGTAGCTACAAGAATACTGTTAGGATTCAACATTTTAACTGCTTGTGCAGGGGGGCCTGATATAAGATGCTAGGCTGTGCACTTCTGCCAGCTCTGCGCTGGGGACAATCCTCTCCCGCGGAAGGACAGCCCAGGCCATCTAGGCATGGACGTGTCTTACGCCTCTGGATTTGCAGGATCTCCTGTCACAGCTCTGAGCCTGCCTGGAGTAATTAAAAAGGGAATTGCTACTTCCACCGCTTTCCCACAGTATCTTCCCCACATATGCTGTGACAATGCCTATGCTGGGAACACTCTGCAGAACAGAATCATGTATTTCATGTGCATACAGCGTTCCTAACATGAACAGCTGTAATTGCAAAGCTGTAGCTTGAACAACAGTAGTCCCAGTAAGTAAACTAAACTGTGCCATTTGGGTGTTTTGTTCATTTAATGTCATCCATAGACAGCAGAGTTTCTGCTGGAGCTTCTCCTCGCGAGATTCTTTACAGAGCTGCTTTGTGATGCTGAATGTCACAGACGCTTTAAAGTTAAAGGACCAGTTGTGAGGAGCCATGCAGCTCCCATGCAGGAAACAGACCACAGATTCTCCTACAGTAATCTCTGGTCATGCTTCCAACAACTATATAAAAAACTCCAATATATTGTAAACAAACATGGGATCTTGATCTGAAAATCTTCAGTGATGCAACATGACCCTTGATCAGTGGTTCCAATGTTTAAATAGCCCTACTTGATAAAAGGATTTGCATTTTCTGATTTTATGCTGTTAAACTTTAGCTTCTGACAATTGTATATACTTATGCCTCATTCTGTTAAAGAGCCATCTACTGTAAACACTCACTTATTCATGCTAGTACTTGTAAATTGTGATCAACTGAACTCTTAACATCTTTCTTGACAGTTGAGTCCAGCAGTAATTTCTGGTTAATTCACTTACTGCATTTTTTTCCTTCATGTCTTCTCATCCAAGTTTGAACAGCTTGTAAATCAAAAGGATTATTCTGCTCTGTTACTCAAAATTTCTTAGCTGGCAAAAATACTTTTTGAAACTATAGGGTGGGGAAGAACTGTGGTTCAGGACAGTTCTTTCCTATTTTCATAGACACTAATAAGTCATATTGGATTTATTTCATACTAGTCAGTTAAAAAAGTATGTTTTCAAAACTTCCATTATATGCTACTGTGCTGGTTTTCCTGGGATAGTTATCTTCATAGTAGCTAGGCAATGTTTTGGATTTGTGCTGGAAACAGCGTTGATAGCACAGGGATGAATCAGTTACTGCTGAGCAGGGCTTACACAGTCAGGACCTTTTCTGCTCCTCACCCCCCCCCCTACCAGCGAGGAGGCTGGGGGGGCACAAGAAGCTGGGAGGGGGCACAGCCAGGACAGCTGACCCCAACTGACCACAGGGGTATCCCACACCGTAGGACGTCATGCTCAGCATATAGAGCTGGGGGGAGAAGGAAGGGGGGAACGTTGGGAGTGATGGCGTTTGTCTTCCCAAGTCACCGCTACGCGTGATGGAGCCCTGCTGTCCTGGGGATGGTTGAGCACCTGCCTGCCCATGGGAAGCAGTGAATGAATTCCTTGTTTTGCTTTGCTTGTGCACATGGCTTTTGCTTTACCTATTAAACTGTCTTTATCTCAGCCCATGAGTTTTCTCACTTTTACTCTTCTGATTCTCTCCCCCATCCGACCAGGGAGCAGTGAGTGAGTGGCTGGGTGGGGCTGAGTTGCCGGCTGGGGTTAAACCATGACAATAAAGAAATATGGGGGAAATGCACTACAAGAACATTTGTGTTATATAGCATAGTCCTACTAGAAAATTTCAAATATGATTTTCATTCAAATCCCTCACTTATACATGACCATAACATTTTGTGAAATGCCTCTTTTAACTGCCATTTTGCATGTTCTATTTTAAAGTTTTTCTTATGTTTCTGTAAACATCTTTATGTTTTAACTATGTTGCAGTCTAAAGACATGCTTTGCTAGCTTCTTTTCTGTTAGAAAAGTATTTTTTAAAAAAATTATTCTATTTGCACATAAACTCAGAAGCAAAATCTATCCAGGTAGCTATGCCTTTGTAAAAGCTAGCCTGGGGGCAATTAAGAAACAGACAATGAACAGAAAGGGTTATAAATAATTAGAATATTTGTTTTGCACCTGTGCAATAGGAAATTTCCATTTTGTTTAGATTACACTACTTGCTTATAGACCTAAGGGAAAGAGAAAAAAACACATAATATGAAATTAATAGTGCAGCTCTTCTTTTTAATAATGCCATTTTGAGTCTGAATTCAGGAAAGCAGCCCTAATGTCCAGCCTGGGTGCATGCTATTCTGAGTAAGAATACTTTGATGAATGTGTTCAGACTTCTCAATTTTAAAATTATATTCTGAAAATGCCACAGGAATTAATTAGACCACTGTCCTGGTTTTGGCTGGGAAAGAGTTAATTTTCTTCCTAGTAGCTGGTATAGCGCTGTGTTGTGGATTTAGTGAGAATAATGTTGATAACACCCTGATGGTTTAGTTGTTGCTAAGCAGTGTTTATACTAAGTCAAGGACTTTGCAGCTTCCCATGCCCTGCCAGTGAGGAGGTACACAAAAAGCTGGAAGGGGGCACAGCCAGGACAGCTGACCCCAACTGCTCAGAGGGGTATTCCATACCATTTATATATACCATATGTATATACACTGGGGGGAGTTGGATGGGGGGGCAGCAATCGCTGCTTGGGGACAGGCTGGGCATCGGTTGGCAGGTAGCGAGCAATTGCACCGAGCATCACTTGCTTTGTATATTCTTTTATCATTATTATTATTATTATTATTATTTTATTTTATTTCATTTCAACTATTAAACTGTTCTTATCTCAACCCATGAGGTTTTTTTTTTTCACTTTTACTTTTCCAATTCTTTCCCCCATCCCACTGTGGGGGGGGAGGGTGAGCAAGCAGCTGTGTGGTGCTCAGTTGCCTCTGGGATTAAACAATGACAACCACAAAACTGCCATAAACATGAGACATATAGCAATACTTTCAAGGATATTGTATTTACATTTCTAAAAGCCCAAATCAGTTAACGATAAATTTAACATTGCCACGGTAACAATCCTTTATGTTGCTCATTTTAGTGTAGTCTGTATTATTAGTCATATCCTGCTTCAGATATAAACAAAGTGACATCTGTTAACTCCAACAGCAACTCCACCTATCTAGAGCCTACTGCAAGACCAGACTTCATATACCTACACAACTGTTAATTGACTTAAGTTTTCATAATTTATATTATATTGTAGGTGTGTAGAAATCTATAGTTAAAGTTTATAGCACCTTCCACTGTGATGTGTTTATAAACTTGCCAAACTTGAATTGTTCAGCTGAAATTTTAGTACCATATTATTGGCATTAGGATAATTTCTTCTTTCATGGGGAACTCGAACTAAAACGCTTCTGGTAAGTTAAGAGTGTTATTAGGATGAAACATGTTGTTTTGTCTCTGTTAAGAGCCATGAACCTGTTTTCAGTCCTGTATCTTCCTGTTTTGCAGCCGGAACTGAAAATGGGAGGTTGAGGGAAGAAGGTGATATTTGCCAATATTGTGCAAATATAATCTAATCCTGTTTAAGATCATGATTCAATGCTGCAGGAACCCAACCCTCTGCAAATACCTCTTCAAACTACCAGGAAAAATTTTAGTGGCAGAATAAAGGACTGAACGCCAAGAGACTGTCCTTAGTTTCTTCCTTTTTACCAAAGTCCAAACAATGTAAGGAATACAGAAAAAGTGGTCATTTTATCAAAGCGTGTGACTTACCTCCAGTCCTGTGTAATTAACACAGACAATGAAAGCTCATGGATAACCATGCTTCAGCAGTTGATTACTACTTGATTTTTCAGGTGGATGAGCTAATCAGTACCCCAGGGTAGCTGTAAAGTGTGGTGCTTTCCTTCTTACGTGACCTGACATACAAGGCATGCAAAGCAAAGCTGGTCTTCCCAAGAGCATTGTGAGATTTGGCACTTCAGAAAGACCATCCCCACCATTTCTGTGCCGTGTTCTCCTTACAGAACACTGTGGCACTGGGCGGGGGGAGGGGGAAGAAATGTGAAATAAAAAGCTGAAGGATTAAAAATCTTGCCTTAATTACACTACTTTTAGTAATATGACATCCATCAATGCTCGTTTTTTGTTTCCAGACAGCTACAAGCATGTTGGCTTCAACAGGATCACTGTCATGGCTAGGAGCAAAACATCAGGCTTCTGATTAATAACCATTTTATACAGAACATAAAAAACTAATCCAGAAACAAGCAAGACTTACCCAACAGAAGGATTCACAACTCTGATATAGTCATAGCATCTTCCAATGACAATACTTTCCAGGTTTTGTGTTGTACCCTCACCTTTCCATTTTCTTCCTTGCGCTTCTAAGCAGCTGTTCATAAACAGAACAGAGGCAAGTGAGAGAGACAAAAAAAGGCTCTTCATCATGAATTCTTGACAACCCAAGTTCTTAAAAAAAAAAGTTGGGGAAAAAAAAGTTAAATGATACAATTTAAATGGAAAACTGGAGGCGAAACCTTTAATATTTTCAGTACTGGCTATAGCTCTGTACACAAAAGACTAAGTTAGGCGGAAATCTGAATCTTGCTGGGGACTGTAATGTAACTGTTTCCTGAAGCGATTGCAGCACAGGGATACATCACTTCCTCATGCTTAACCGTTCCTCACTTCAGAAAAACTAGATTTTTACGGTCATGACATTGCCACCTGGTGATAGCTGGGAAGAATTACAACATATTTCAGTAAAATGAGAAAAACTCTTACCACTTCAGTATTTATGATGCCTTAGGTTTACTTAATACTCGTTGCCATGCTACACCTGCCTAAAACATCACAAGGGCTTGCAAGCAACCTGTTCTAAACCAGTTTCTTTTTGTTTTAAAGGGGCTACACTTTTTACACATATTTCTCTAACGGCTGAAAAAAAATTTCTGTAATACATATCAAGAAATATGCAGATAAAGTACTGATCTCATAAACACCCAAATTCTCAGGTGATCTTGTATCACACATAGGGGTAACATTAGTCAGCTCTTCCTTCCACCTCTCCCCTGGATCTGACAGCAATGTTCTGGTGTGATGACACGTGTTTCAAAGTCTTCTTCATGCACAAAACAGCCTTGCAGGCAGGAATCAATCATAACGCGGACCAAAAGGATTAAGATGTACTTCCTGGGCACTGAAGAAATCTCTTCAACTTATGTTTACTCTTATTCTCCCTCCAGCCTCTTTTCCCCAAGTACTTGTTTAGATCATCAAATAGCATCAATTAATCTAATCTGTAGTGTAACTATTCTGTAGTATCTTTAGTGTAACTATTTCTGTATTATACACTGCTGCAAATACAGCCATGCTACTTTTTTCCCTTGTTAAAAAAAATTCGGTTTTCACACTTAGAGTAATCTGTCTGTGGACTCACATTTCTGAGGAACATGCTGGTTCTTTATGTCTTTCTATTAAACACCCTCCATGCCTCAGTGAATGTATACATCTTTATTATTCATGTAATTATTTATATAGTGTCGTGCTCTACATTGATGCACTGGTACTTAGCTGATGGATTTTGCTGAAGGCAAAACCTTGCTAATCATTGAGTAAACTGCTGATGATGGATTTCTCCTGTAAATGTGATAGAAAGATAACCAGCTGGTTTGTTACTTGCAGCAGAGTCGGCAGGAGAGCCAGATTTACCCAGAAATGGATGTGTGGTGTTGTGCTTGATATGGTGGAGGTACAGCAAATGCTGTACTTCAGTTACTTCTCTGATGCTCTTTCTCCCTATTTCTCTTCCTAACCTCTCTGAAACATGGCCATACTGATAGGGCACAAACAGTTTCAAGTCACTGCTTTGGGTTCAGGATTAGAGAGTGTAATAATCCATGGAAGTCAAGATTTTTTTTTTGTTATTACAAACTTTGCTGCAAACAAATTTTGCCCAATAATTTCAGGGCTAACAGAAACCAGAGGCATCACTGATGTAACCTTCTACATAGAACAGAGCAGAAATTGTCACTTGATTTTTGCCTCAAGACTAAAACTTCTGCTTAAAATATACAGTAGAAGTTAAAAAGACATAAAGATGAATATGAAGGTTTGGAATGGCTTTTCTCCAAGGACACACCAGGTTAGGACTCATCAACTTTGGGAAGAACATGTGGGTGCTGCTCAGTGGTGTTCTCCAGAAAAGAGATGACCTGTCTTAACATCCCAGAGGGAATGGAAATAAGTCCAACAACTGCTAGGATACCTATCTTATCCCCTATTGAGCTCGCTTTCCTCACTGGTCACTCCTAGAAACACAACTTTGGGCCAGAAGGGCCCCTAATCTGACTCCGCACAACCATTTTTAATTTATGTTCTTAGTTTTAATTTAAATACTTCACTGTCATGGATGGAGTGGGAGGGAGGCAAAAAACTATAGTTTATTGGTGTAAAACAGTGAGTTAACAAAGTTCAGTGGTAAATGCGACAATAGTTTATAAGATTCGATGGCAAGGTACACTTGGTTATTTACTGCACAGAGGACAGGGTCAGACAAAACTGTCAGGGAGACCCTCCCGTTGAGTCATGAGATTCAGAAAAGATCCCCTTGCTTTCTACACTCCTTCCTCAGAGAGGAGCCTAGGTGAGGCCGGATCCAATCCTAGTCCCAGACTTGGTCAACAGTTTATGTCTAAAGGATCATATATGCGCAGTTAATCCTTTATGTCACTTAGCTAAGATTTCCAAGTTAGCAGGCTGTTGGTCACTTACCAAGAATCTGTTGTGGTAAGGAATCTCTCAACCTCGAGGAGTAACCTTGAGAGGCGTCCCTGCTCACGGGGAGATCCTGGCGTGCAGCCCGCTGCCGTGCAGGAGAGCTCAAAGGGCTCTTGGGCTGCTCACTACTAAGATAATTGGCTCATAGTCATATTTGCATACTGACCACTGTGCTTAGGTGGGCACATTGCACAATAACCCTTGGCTACCCTTGTTATCTGTCTCCCCCACATCCAGTGGGTGCAACCTTCACGACCAGACACATCTATCAGACGCATCTATCACCACAGCCACAGGTGGCTATCACTTGAAAGAGGTCAAGGGAGGGGGAGTCAGAGGGGAGGGGGGAGCACACCGCCACATTCACATGATGGCTAAACTAAGAAGCCTCTGGGGAAATTGTTCCAATGGTTTGATAGTCTTGAGAGCCAAACTTGAGCTCTGGCTTGAACTTGTCTACCTTTAGCTTCCAGTCACTGGATCTCCTGGTGTCTTTTTCTGTTACGTTAATGAAGACTCTACCCTCAGAAATCTTCTCTCTGTGTAAATTCTTGCAGAAAATGACCGAGTTTCCCCTTACACTTGTCCATGAAAAAACCCAGTAATTTAATCCCATTATCAGGCACTTTCTCTTGTAGCATTGTACTTCACTGCCATGATCTGGCTGGCTGTCTTGCCTCCCAAGCTCTGGCAATTCCTGCTGGATGCAGATCACTGTCCCCCACCTTCTGCCCCTCTCCCCTAGAAGAGGTTACTGCACACGAAGCAGTCAGCAAAATTGGCAGGCAGCATTATCTGCTCTGGAGATAATCTAGTTCACAAACTGAATGTTAACTCAAACGACCACGAAATTTGGCATACGTTTGTTTTCTGAAGCCCTGGAAGATGAGGCACGGACGTGTTCTCTCTTGTTATTTCCACCAGATGGGAGTGGTAACTTCCAGCAGAAGGAAGGTGTAACAGGTGGGAACATTAATCCTCTATGACTACTCATGTATGGATTGCTGGCAGAACAACCCCAATTCGGTACGACTTTGTGCTTTAGGCCTGGAAATATGACCTCGGAACTGCTCGTATTAACAAGCTCCTCTGTAAGCAGTGAACTTCACCAAACATACACTTCTTGAGGGTTTCTGTCTTGGGTGCACAATTCTACCTACAGCAGTAACCCAAGGTCTCACCCTGGTATGCTGCGATACACACTCTCTGTGCAAGAAATGCACGAGCCCAAAGCCAGAGTGGTGCTTACTAGCCAAGCAGTAAACGCAACCATGTGCTGGCTGGCCACCCGCGTAACCCCTGTGCTTTGCCTTCCTTTTCTTCTCTCAAGCGTAACTGCTTTTTTTTTCCCCCAAAGTTGTACAAATTTAACCTTCCAAGATTTGTACATGTTTGCAAATATGATTAAGTAGGCCAGCATGTTCAGAAGACCTTGGAGGTGGAAAGGATGATGGAAACACCCAGTACTGCAGTTGCTTAAGCCTCATTTCCTTAGATAAAGAGATAAAAAGATTATTGTGCAGAGTGGGATCTAGATAACCCTCATCACATGATCTCTCTTCCTCAATTCACCATCTACTACTTTTACCAGCAATAATTTCGCCTTTTTTTCTGAAGCATTAGTACGTTGAAGAGTATTGGACTAAAAACATGTCTTTGTTCAAAATGTTTTGATCCGTTTACAATCCTGCTTACATCTATAAATTAGCTAGCTTCAAATGCTGCAACATAGGTTTTGTGCAGTAATAGTTTTCAGTCAGAAAGGCATTTATTGTGTATTTGACAATGCACTTTTGGGATGTTTAGCACACATTGCCATGTTGGCTGACAGTCACACCTCTTATCAAACTGATGCGTAACCTCAATCCTGCTAAGTTCCTACTTTTTCAGAAACGTTGCTCGGGCAGGTGAGTATCAAAGGCTGGGGTTCCTGCTCCTGCTGCCTTCGATGTTAAACAAATGCAGCACTTAACTCTGCTTATTTGGCAAAAGGCTGGGCACAGATTCCCCGCTGCAGCCCGGTTTGGGACACGGCACGGGTCACCCCGCCGGAACACCAGCTCCTCTGCAGACGCCCTCTTCATTCCGCACAGGCCGTTATCTCCTCGGTTTCCTTGGGTGAAGTGAGTTTACGTCACACGTCAACACACACAACGCAATTTTAAATTCCTTTCGATTTAATTAAAGGCGTAAAAACTGCCGTGCCCCCGGCGCGCCAGGTTACCCGGTGGGCACAGAGACCTGCTACCACGGGACAGCGCCCATACCTTGGCTACCGCCCGGCAGGCCGCCGGCCCCGGGGCTCTGGTCAGCCACCCCCACCCGCATTTTGCAGGCCGGGCCTCCGAGCGCTGCTCGCCACGCACAGCCGCGGAGCAGCCGCCCTGCGCTAGGGCCAGGCGGGCGCCGGCCCGCGCCTCACCGAGGGGCCGCCACCGTTCCCCGCCCACCGCCGAGGGGCGGCCGCCGCCCCCTGCCCGCCGCCGAGGGGCCGCCAAGGCCCGCGGGCCCGCTCGGCCCGGGGCAGGAAGGGGCGGGGCGCAGCGCGCATGCGCGCGGCGGCGCTGCTGGCGGGGCGGCCGTGGTCACGTGGCGCCGGGGCGCTCTCCGCGGCGCGGCGCGCATGCGCGTGGCGGATGTTGCCGCCGCCGTTAGCGCCGCCAGCGCCGGGGCTCTATGGGGAGAACATGGCTCCTTTCCCCGAGGAGGTGGACGTCTTCTCGGCTCCGCACTGGCGGATGAAGCAGCTCGTGGGGCTCTACTGCGACAAGGTAGCGGGCGGGGGCGGCCCCTGCCCCGCTCCCCCGAGGCGGGAGGGAGGGTCTCGGGAGCGCGCGGCTGTCAGCGCCCCGCCGCCCCGGCCCCGCCGGCAAACTTCGCCTCGCCGCTGCTGCGGGGCTCCGGCCCTTCCGCGGCGGGCAGCGGGGCTGCTGGTGTCGCCCTCCCCGCCCCCCGCTTCGGCTCGGAGCATCGGCGCTTCCCCGCGGGGCCCGCGCCTCCCCTCCCGCCGGGCCGGGGGGAACGGGGCGCCAGCGCTCACAACCCCCCCCCCCCGGCGGTGCCCCGGGGCTGGGGGTGGGCCCGGGCCGCCGGCGGCCCCCCGGGGGGGGGCCGGGGGCGGCGGGGGGCGTCGTAATTAACCGGTGCCCCGCTCGCTAGCAAGTCTGCAGGCGGCTGTGCTTGCCTTTGCATGCGCAGCGCTTAATTGGCGAGTAGCTTAAAGATACCCTCGGTAGGTCTCTTTAATTTTAAATATGTGTAATCTTACTCGTGGACAAAAGTAATTTTCACTCTTGCATCAGAGTAGTTGGTAATCAAGGCTGATGTGTCACCTGAAAGGCAAACTTTGCTGCAGCAGCTTTGAGTGTAATGGAAGGGTTTGGGGCAAATACTTCAAAGCCAGCACTCATAGTGAAAGAAGTAGTGCCTCCCATCTCTGGGCATAAATGGCTGTTTGGAGAATCAGATTGGCTAACAGACATTTAAAAGGAGGGTGAAGTTACGGGAGAGACCATATGATAGCTGCCTGCTGCCAGCAGGATGGGGGAGTTCTTCCCCTGATTTCCACATGGCACCTTGTACTGCTCTGGGGCTCGACAGGTCCCTTCGTGTGAGCCTGTTCAATTTGCTAATTGGGTAAAGAAAATGCGAGTTGTGTTTTGCTGGACTAGCTGAGCAGAGGGTCAGGAGGGAGGAGAAGGTGAGACCTTGTGCGATTTTGCTTTGCCTTTTATCTGTGAGTGCGTTTGCAGTTAACTTTATTTTTAATCTGTGGCAGCATGAGAATTTATGATACCTTAACAGAGTGGATTTTACATGAAGGGAGGCAAACACCTGGGACTCTTCTTCCTCTCAGCCCCCAGCAGCGGTACTAGAATGTTGTTGACAGCATCTGAACAGGTTTTGTTTGAACCTCCAGATGTTGCAGTCGTTGGTTTTTGGGTTAAGTTTTGACCAAATTTACCGTGACTTGATGAAAGTAAAACTGCCTGGACAGGAACAGTTGGTTTTCCTGAATATTGGTAAATTTGATTTAAAACTACGTGGTTAGCGATGAACGTAATCTCTTGTTTCCTAAACATTTTTATACAGGAGTTTGTTTGCTTCCTCTTTTATTTTTTGAAGAAGTGCAAGCATGAATGAATTGTGCTTTTTTTTTTTTAAAGTTTTCAATCTTGCATCCTTTAACCCTGTCTCAGAACTCGGATACTGTGTCTGGTCTTGACCTTTGTATTGGAGTAATGCTAGCTTTGCATCAAAAAAACCTCTAAACTGTGTTTGATTTTCCATCTTGTGTGATTGAGATGCTGTAATTAGATAAGACTCTAGTTCTGCTTACATGGCAATTATAATCTGTAAAGCCACGCTCTTTATAAAGTTAGTTCGTCCTTGAGGGGTCTTTAATTCTGTGAATTGCAGGTTACCTGCTGTTCCTCATGTTCCCTGTGCACTGTAATGCAGTCGCTATCTGTTAGGGGCTGAATTTGGTAAATTCCACCAAACATTAGTGAGGGTGCTAATGGATATGCTAGTGGACGCATATGTCCTGTCCTTTGCATTTCAGGGGAAGAACTATAAGGTTCCTGATGGGTAAAGCATGCAGGTACTTAACTAACCCTTTCGGACAGAGACACACTGTTTATTTTGTTCTTCCAGGACTTGATGTGAGACAGAGCAATGAATCAGATGTTTAAGATGTTTGGTGCACTAGGAAAGTTATTCTACTTTTTTTTTTAACTGTTGCTAGCAGAGATCTCGCCGTATGTTTGCTGCATTCTTAAATCTGCATCGTACAGTGTCCTGGACTTGGATAATAACAATAACTAAAATTCTGTTTAGTAAGGAGACCCTCAAAATTGTCGAATCTATTGCCGCCTCTGATGATAACTAGATTCTTTAGGTCCTCAGAGGGTGCACCCCCCTGTAGGTGGTGGAGTGCTACAGCAGACAGTCTTGACAGTTAAAATGCTTTTCCTAATGCCTGACGTCATCTTTGCTACAAATAGAGCCGATTCTGTTTTCCTATCTCTAGTGAACCGTTCTTCATTTTTGGAAAGATCTTTTGCCCGTTTTCAAACTGTAGCCCTGTCCTCCATCTTAGTTATCTGTTTTCTGGCCTAAGCAGACTGATGCATCCTACTTCACCATATGGGTGATGCTTTCTGTACCTCAGCGTACTTGTTGCTTTTGTCAGGGCTCAGCTGCCCTTCTGGAGCAGTTTAAGCTATCTGACCGCTGCTGTTACGACTGCTTGCCTTTCTTGTTCCCATCAGCACTTGAAGTGACTCACAAAGGCTCTTAAGCTGGCAGAAAATATTTTTTTTTTTTCTGAAGCGGGGTAGTTGTTCTGCTGATGCGGTGCTGCCAGCAAGCACTGGTCAGATGAGCGCTGAAGCCAAGGCCAGGCGGAGGGTGGGACCGTGACAGCCAGCAACTAGATTGGCTTAAGCTACTGTGAAACCTCAGCCTAATTATGTCTATGTTTTCCTGAAATCTGTTGTGCAAAACAGGACACCGCTGGTGTGGAGTAGAGCAGATGTATTTTCAATGTGTTATTCTGCAAGCTCTTTTTCTTTTTTCTTTTTTTTTTGTAACAGCAGCATGCTCGCTTTGTGCTTCTATAATCACATGCTTCTCTGAGGGCTGGTACTCAAATTTGCCTTCATATTTGTCATTAGACTTCTACGTTGCATGTAGAAATACGCGCTTGTCCAAGTCAGTGTGTCGGTGTCCAGTTAATGTTGTTGCATTATGGATCTCGTGTTTCCCACACTTGAGAATTCCCACTCTTGTATTCCCAGCTTTCCCTGCTGTGGCTGGTGCCTCACGACAGATACGATACTTTCACAGATTTCAACTGATCGTGTATTGAAAATCCCGTTGTGGTTTGGCTGGGAACATTGGTAGCTATGTCTTCAGGAGTGCCATTTGCAAGTGCTTGAGCTACCTTGTGATTTCCTGGAGGCTGTATTAGTTTGCTGTAAGGCAAAACAGTATCAAAAAACCCCAAGAGAAATCGTGATCTGTAACATGTGTCGTCTTCCTCTTCAGTAGTTTTGTTATCTTATTGAAAGGAAATCAGATGCTTTTTTCTAAACAAATCTGTGCAGGCCGACTTGCTTCATTAGCTTCAAGATCAGGGCAACTCAAGTGGCAGACTCTGGTCCAGATACACACTGCAATTAAATTTTGGCTGGGCCTTCCCCAGAGATGAGGCACCTCGTATTGCTGTCTGGGATGTCAAGACTTCCTCCTGTCTTGTGGAGTTACCGCAGCTGAAGAGTATGTCTTCAGATCTTTGTGTTACAGAGTTACCCAGCAAATTTAGGCTGCTTTAGGAAAAGAAATAGGAAAAACAGTCATGCTCTGAACACTGTAATGCAGTTATTGGTGACTGATGACTTGTTCTCTTGTCTTTCTGTCTGCCTCTCAAAACCAGCGTGAGACTTCATATTGTGACTGAGCAGCTCTGACAGCTTGCTGCTGCTGCTGGAAGGGTTAATGGTTGGTCACGTCCTCTGTGCCTGCCTGCCCCCCTGGTGAGCAGCTGGTTCATCTAGCCACCCAAGCGAAAGGTGATTCAGGAAAACTGGCTCACTAAGAGGTCAAACAAGCTCCAGAACCAGGTTGGCAGTATGGGAGGAGGAAACAGGACTAACCATTGCAGAAGTAAACAGCTTAGCTTTATTGCGAAACCTTTGGATGTTTGATCAAAAACATCTAAGGTCCTCCTCCTCTTTGCCTGACTTCAGTCTGCTGTGGTCTCACCTTTCTACAAAAGATCTCTGCAGTTATTTGTCATGATTCAGTAATTACTTTGGCTGCTTCTTCCAGGAAATTTGGATCAATTTTGTCATGTTCTGCTGACTTGAATGCATTGAACTAGTATAAAAAAAATGTAACTAGTATTCTTCTAGCAATTTCTTGTGAAAAATTGCCATAAATATTTTTCCTAATTAACTTCCTTATGAAGTCTTAAGCAAAGAAGACATTTAATGTTGCTGTTGTCGTCTCTGCCTTTCCTGTTAAACAGTTGACTTGGTGTCCCTTTTATTCTTTTATCTAAGCATATAGAGACTCTCTTTGCTGTTTTTCTGTGTCCTCTGTCCTCCTCGTTTGAAGTCTAAATGGTGTTTTCTACTTACCTGCAGTGATAAGTTCCTGGTTATTTTTGTAGGATTCTTTTCAGAACTTCCATATAGCAAAAAAGTTCCTCTCTTTATTTGCTACTAATGGTTTCTTTTGATAACTCGCATTTCTCTCACCTTTGTGTCTGTTTCAATAGCCTTCTAGTGCGCTTCAGTTGTTCTTGCAAGCTTTGGCTGCTGCTGCAGAGGATGAATTGTTTTCTTGTGTTAAATTGGTGATGTTCTTACAATAAGGACATTGCAGATGAACCATTTGAGGAGTGAAAAATACTCTTGGATTAAGTTGGGTGGGGAATTAGATGACCACATTACGATTACACTTTTTGCGGCAGCAAGGGGGACTGAAATCTGAAAAACTAGACAAATTAAGATAAGTCTTTTTCTGTTTCTACTCAACAAATGTCGGTAAAGCTTCCATTCTGCTTTTGAAACTCATTTTCAGTATTTTGGTACACTGCCATTCATTTTCCACTGCTGCTTCAAATGTGTGTGTGTTGATTTAGATATTCCTAGTATTTGGTTATTACCAATCAACATTCTGTAGCATTGAGCATTTGCCTTCACCTATGTTTAGAATTAATAAACAGCTACTTAGGATGCTTTGTGTTAACAAGTCTGCACTACAGGCAGAGGATGGAAGAAAGTTCCTTCTTTCTTGATGGAAGGGAATTAAACTTCCTCATTAGCATCCAGAGATAGGTGAGCAATTTTCTGTCCATGCCGCAGAGTGTTTCATCAGAGACTCTACCAGTTGTCTTTCCCATCTTAGCTTCTGGATGCTGAATAGTTCAGTAACTTCTTGCTCTACCTATTGGGAAATAAAAGCTCTGAATTTATTTTTCATGCAGAAGAATAGTTTGAAGATTAATCTGGAAGTGACAATGTGTTTTAAATATCTATATTTTAAAGAGAATGCATTTTAAGTAAAGTGCCAAAGGAGGTCTGAAATGGGGGACTACAGTGTTAAAACATGTTTGCAGTTTAAGTGAGGCTCTTCAGACCTGCATAGCAATTTTGCTCCTTTTTCCAGGACACTTTTAGCTCTTGTTGCCACCTCAAACCTTCTCTCTGTTTCTTCATTTTTTTTGTTTAGCAAAGTACCTGGTTTTTTTTTCCTTACCTATCAGATACTTTGCCCTTTTGTCTCTTTTTTGCCTTCATAAGAAAAACCTGAGGGTATTTTCTTATGCCAGACAGAGTAGCAGGTTTTTTTCCTAGTAATTGCTTAGCACCTATTTTTGCCCTTGAATTGCAGGAAAAAAGTTTTCTGTTCACCCTTCAACATGTTGCTCTGATCTTTTTGTCCTCTCTTCCAGCCTGCTCTGGAGAGCAGTAATAACCCACCTTTGCCCTTCCCTGCTTTAAGCATCAACAATTTATTCTCTTCTGCTCTGTGGCATAAAAAAAAAGAAACTAATGCCTTCTGAAAAGCTGGAGACTGTAATTAGTGTGTATCGGTGTTCGTACAGGTTTTATGCAGCTATCCTAGGCTATGCTTTAACTGATTAAATAGAGTATAAGTTTTAATTCTTGGGAGACTTGGCTTTTTATTTGTTTTTGCAGGTAGTGCCTGAGATGGATTAAGCTGGAGCGGTGAATTTTTCCAGTGCCCACCTTCAGTTGTGTTAGGAAATTGCAGTGAGACTGGTGCAGAAGGGCAAAGGCATTTTTGCTATGTTTGTGGTTTGTGAGTTACTGCGGTGGGAGGGTGGAGAGGAGCCTTGAGGCTGCTGGTATTTCACTTTTGGGACTTTAGATATCTCCTGACAGAAGGCCAAAAGGCCAGGTCTTCACAGGAACCTATCTGTGTGAGGATATAAGGCTTGAAAGAAGTCTTCTACGACATCTAGAGTGAATACAGGAAATGCTGTAACACAGATACCTTAATAACAGCATCATTGCAAGTGTTCATCGTGCTTGCATTTGAGGCCCTTGCATTTCATATCCTTACTAGATTTTTCTTTAATGCTTTGTTGGGTTCATCTCTGCAGACCTGGTGACAGCCTGTGTCCCTTCATCCCTGGTAGAATTCTACTTGTGGAAGCCACACGGTGAAGGAGGCTCAGCTGATTTTACCAGTGCTTCCCGAGCTGTGCTTTCTGCTATGGTGCCCAAGGGGGTCTGACAGTTACAACAATTGCATCACTGAAAATTTTGGTGCAGTCAGTCTCATATTGTCTGACAGTTACAACAATTGCATCACTGAAAATTTTGGTGCAGTCAGTCTCATATTGTTATTTATGTCTCTTTGTGAAAAGCCCTTCATGATTCAAAAACTGATCTACGGGTGTTCATGAGACAAAATTGATGCATATGCAGTGCAAAAGAGTGGTATGGAAGACTCCAACAAAAATGAAAATCCAGCATTTTGTTTTCACCTCCACTGTGCTCTTATGCTTGGCATTTATCAGCTTGACCTTAGCCTTTCAAAATAGGGTACAAGATTTTACCTGCTCTGTTGCCTGTGCTCTTTGAAAAACAGAATAATTTTGCCTGCCTTAATCTTTAAGTTAATACAATGTTTGTTTGGTGTGTTTTTGGTTTGCTTTTTTTTTTTTTTGAAAGGCTAATTCAAGATTTTAGTTAAGCTTCAAAACAACTGGCGAGAGAGATTACATAGAGGACAGGATTATGTAGAGAAGACAGCTGGGCATTTGAAAGTTTTGGATTTCTTGTTGAGTTCTGCTAGATCCTGTCCTGCCTGCCTTACTAATTACCATTCTTTCGGGTTGACAGACGGCCAAGAAAAGCAGCCAGGGTAGAAAACCTGTATTACTCCTCTGATTTAAGGCTTCATACGTCCGAACTGGAGCGTGAAGTAATTTTAGCTAATTATCTTACTGTTCACCTCGTATACCTCTACATAAAGATAAGCCAAGGAGCAGGTGACGCTGAGCGGGCAGTCGTCCTTTCTGCTAGGCTATCTCGGCACTGTAGTTCTTCCTTGGGAACCTACCAACTGAGCTTCTGGTTTGTGGATTCCGAAGCAAGACGTGGTATGTAACTGGGTGTCACTGCAGGCTGTCTGCCAGACCAGCGCACTGACCAGGTGAAAAATGAACCCACTAAAAAGGCACGACTTCTTACTGGATCAGTACCCCAAACGGGTTCATCTTGTAGCTGGGTAATTGCAGGAGAACATTCCAGGGAAGCGGTAGGAATGTACAGCTGGAAGCAGGGGCAGGGCTGCCACCTCTGAGTGTTTCCTCCTCCATCCCCACCCCCTAATTTACAGCAGATTAAATATAAACTGCATGCTCTTCGTGTTGACGCAAGCACACCTTGTGGTCTTTGTCCCTCCATTTTCTTGCTCGTAAAATTGAGATAATATCTCAGCAGAGTCCAAGTTCCTGCCCTTTGAATTTTAGTGCTATTGCGTATGCAAAGTGATAATACCTAAAAATGTAAGAGTGAGAAGTTGTAGCTGACTAGTAATGCCATGCTGAATTTTTTTTTTCCTCCTTTTTTCCTGGTGCTATTCTAAAAATGTTAGGTTTTTTTTTAATCAAAGTGGTCTGCCAGCTCCATAATGAAAAAATTTCACTATTTTTTTTTAAAGGAGTTTTAAATCTTGCAAGTTAACTAGCTGTAGAAATCTAGTCTGTGTTGTTCATCAGGAATACTGTAGTTTTATTTCACCTCCAGTGGCAATCAGCTGCTTGAATAGGTCTTCATGAGCACAGTGGTTACACGTGGAAAGCAGAATACGTAGGAATGACCTATTGAAGACGTTAGTTGTGATGATACATGAAAAGAAGAAAAAATTGCCTTCAAGTTTTTTTTAGATTCCAGACTGAATTTTTAGGGTTAGTGGTTGTTCAGAATTTACAGGTGCTGATGGGGAAACCCTTCATTTGAAATAAAGCAGTTTGTGAATTTGTAGCCACTTCTAACTACTTCAACCTTGAGTAATTATTCCATTTTAAATTTGTGAAATATTTGATCAGAGTGGGGAAAAAAAAAAAATCCCTTTCCTATTCTCTTTCCTCATATTTTTGTTGTTTTCCAGCTTGTAGTTGGGAGTAAAGAGATGGTTGTAACTGGGAAAGTTAGCACACAGCATAGATTTTGCTTACTTCTGTGCTAGACTGGTAAGAGCAGCATACTCTTGCTTTATTCCTGTTTGCTACTTTTTCCTTGCCAGTTGATAGTATGTTTGGGTATCTTTAAGGAAGAAGCAAACCTTTTCCACTCATTAAAAGTATTTTTGGCACAGATACTATGAAATAACTTCCAGTTTACTCACTGTAAACTTAACATTTCTGGAAAATTAATTTCTTCTAGGAAGACGTTTTTCCATTTTGGCACATACGTAAAACATTTCCAGAAGCCGAGTAATACTCTGTTTTGTTTGGTGATTTAATTAGCAGTCTTGAGCTTTCTTATATATTCACAACATTTTGGATAGAAATATCTGTCTTCATCTGACAGAAAGTTTTTTGGTTTTTTTTATTTAAATGAAAGCACTGAAGCCACAAAGGAGGTGCTAGAGTTGAATGTAGAATTACCTTTAGCTGAGTGTCATGAACGTGAAGCACTGTATAAATAGCAATTACTGTTAATATTGCTGGTATTGTCATCTTGTTCTTGAAGCACAAAAATGAAATAATAGCTTACAGTAAAGAAGGATGTTTGTGGCATCTCGGTACATCCATCTTGACAACGTTAATGGCTCTGTTGTAGTCCAGTGGAATTGGGCACTCGCTGAAAACTGGTATATGATTGTCTGAGCTACACAGATTTTTTTCAAGCATAGCTGTTCTTTAATTGCATAATTTGAGGTTTCAAAAAATATGTCCATCAAGTGATTTCTTAACTCAGAGTTACTATTTTTTTCCTGCAAAGGAGGGATGGAATTACCTGATCTTGAGTCAATGGCAGAAAACTTCTAAGATCTACTTCTTAATAATCCTTATCCTAGTTTACATGTTGCTTTCAACCCTGTAGAAAAATCAGTATTTCTGATTTTTATTTTAGTCTTTATTTTAAGTAATGTATACTGTAAACCCCCTAAATTGACTAGTTATGTACAAAGAACTTCAGAAGAGAACAGCAGCCTTAGGTTAGGGTGACTATCTCCTTGTCATGCTATTACTTGGCATAGATTTGGTACATTTTGTGACCTCGTGCTTTACTTCACCTCTGGCACCACAGCAGCCCTTGCAGCCCTTGGATTATTGATGGGCCTTCCCCAGTTTATGTGAAATAAAATTGTATGGTGTGGGGTGTGTGTGGTGTTTGTGTGGTGTGGGTTGTTTTTGGTTTTTTTTGTTTTGTTTTTTTTAAGGGTTCCATACGTAAAGTTAATGCTGAGTTTAGCAGCTCCTGGCTACTTCTAAAGTATGCCTGCATCAGCGAAAGGTTTGTAAAGTGGTCAGATCGAATTTGCAATGTGATTGACTGGCTCCTGTTTGGCCAGGCTGTTTGGATTATGTAGAGTTCTTGCATTTCAGGAGGCACTGTGACTGCTTCTCTCGTGGTACTGCTCCTCCTTCTGAGTTTGCATTCCAAACACGAAAACAGTTTTGCTGTAACTTAGAATTGTTTAAACCTAATGCCTTCAAAAGTCCAGCAAGCTCCCAGGTGTCTCTAACACCCGTGGCTGTGATAATTGGTTTAGTGCAGCGTGTTTTAAGCCTGCTCGGGGATCACACATGCACTGTGCTTTATACTTTTGGCCAGTCAGCAAATATCCTTAATACTACCCATTTCTTCCTCCTTGCCATTCTCTTGGGATTCTCTGCCCAAGTTTGGGGGGGTGGTGGGTTTCTTTTTGCGCTATTAAACTCCTGCACTAGTTTTCCTTGTGTAGAGCTGGTGAAAAGTGGACCTTGGAGTGTAGCAGCTGCTGCCTGTTAATGGTCTTGGTCCCCCATCATAAGACTTCGTCAGTCCTGGTAATGAAATTACAGATCTGACCGAGTGACTTTGTTGCTAGGCTACCTGTCCACTGAGCCAGTTTTCCTCAGCTTCAGCTGACCTTTTTAATGTACCAATTGCTGATCCAAGTACAGTCATTAAACTTCAATATCCTCTCCATAGTTCCTAATCTTTTGGATATCTGCTGTAAGCCTCAGTAGCAGATGTGAATATGCAAGCATTTCATATTACAGTGGCTTCTATAACAATACATTTATAACGGGAATTCTTAAATTGGATGCACAAATGGATTCTTTATTTATTCCAGATTTGTGGATGATAATAGGTAGGTTCAACAGAAGTTTGAGTCCTGGAAAGATTTTTGAGTCAGGAGGATGAGAAGATGCTATTTTGTATCAGAACTAATTTTGTGGTGGGTGGTTGGTTGGTTGGTTTTTTTTAACCTAGCAGCAAAATACAGTAGTTTTGTCAAACTTTCCTGTTACATACTTCAGCCTTGTTTACATTTTTACGTGAATTAAAATGCCAAGCATTTGGGACCAAATGGGATTCTTGGGGAGAAGGGTCTTTGGGGACTGACTTGATAAATTCTTATGGGTAGAATGAACAATTTTGAGACAGTCCTTCGTCAAGAGAAATGCTACATTAGAAACCAAACTTCACCGTTATTGAGGTCTGAATCACAAATGGCTGGAGGCGAGGAGCCCGTCCTGAAGACGTTATTTCTGCACCCATCTCTTGTGCTTGTTCAGACTTCTGCTTTTCAGCATGGAAAGCCAAGCCTGTAGTTTCACCTAGTACCTCTGCTCTGTATATTGCCTTCTCTGAGCTTAGTGTAGGATAGAGATGGTCTTTGGAGCTAAGATCTTTTCCTGTTTGTGATATGTGCATAACAATTCGTGCCTCAAATCCTAACACACTCTATCACAAACACACAATTTTTTTCTGCCATGTCAGTAGCTGGTCTAAAAGATACTGGGGGGGGAAAACAAACCCCAACCCTTAACTTTGCCCTATTTTCCATCTCTGCTGAGGCTAAGTAAATGTGTTTTTCTGTAGTGGCAGGCATTTGCCGATATGTACAGAGTGTAATGTACAGTATGCACAGCTGGGCTGGAGTTGCACAAGTACCTGGCAGATGTCCAGCGTGGTTCGGTTGCATTGCTAGTGGTTGCCAGGAAGTGGCAATGTCATGTCAGAATGAGTAAGTGCATTTGGTTCGTGTGTTTTTTGTTTTTTTTTTTTTAAATGATAAAAGTTTTCAATAAGTCAATTTATGGATGTTTTGATGTATGCAAGTATTATGTATGGACACCGAAGTCTCAGATTCCCATTTCTAGCAAACCCCTTAGATTCCAGAATCTTTGTAAACTGAAACACTTTTGAATACTTCAGTGGCTTGCTTTCTGAATTAAAATATTTCTATTTTTAGAATACTTGCTCTTGTATTTTGCTGTAGGCTGTGATTCTTGAAACATGGAATAAAACATACGAATGGAAAAAAAGTACTGTTTTTCTACATTCACCAAAGGAAAATGCAGTTTTAAAATGCTGTTACTAATGGCGACTGTTTGTACGCATGTGAAAACGGCACTGCTGTGTTACCTAGAACACCGTGCTGTCTTGGTGTGTTGGTTCTCGGTCCGTTGGCAACCCTTTCCATAGCTGGTGTAGTTGTATTCACTTGGTAGGACTTAGCGTTCCTTGTGGGTAATACGTCCCTAAAGGTAGGCTCTGGGGCCCGTGGTAATGGCTTAGTAAGGACTAAAATGTAGTTCTGGGAAAGTGGCTCAGCCTTCCAGTTATCTGCTGGGCTGGGGAGATTGCATTGATTTCTATCAGGAAGTCTTTCTACATTTGTTTATCTCAAGGTTGCACAAGGTTGATTTATGTTCCTCAAAAACAGCTGTGATTTTACTGGCTTCTTAAAGCTAATGCTATAAGGGCATGGTTCTCTCCAGGGCAATCTTAATTTAAAGAGTTACCATACTGCTTCACTGTTTTCCGGAGCTCTGTTCATGCATGTGGAATGAGACAGTTGCCTTCAGAATCTGTGTGATTAAATGCAACATGCTTTTGTTTACAGTTTGCATTATTGCATATATTGCTTTGTTCAACTTCTGTAGTTACCATTAGTTCCTTGTAATAGCTTTAAAACCCATAGCTTCATTTTTTTTTTTTTTTTTTTTTTTCCTTCAGAGCCTGTGATGGGAAATGCAGTTGCGTAGTTGCGGCTGGAAATCAGAGAATTGTCCAGTTAAATCCCATAGTTTACTTAAACCTCATTCACAAAGTGCAACATTGTTGTAGAACTGTTCTGTTAACTTACTTTGGGGAGTTAACAGAATTCAGGTGTGAAGGGCTCAGCGTTTTAATGAACTCTGAGAGGAAACATGCATGAAATGACCATGCATAGTAAGTTTTTGAAAGTTTTAGAACAAGTTTGAAGGTTTTATGTAGAATTTGTGTCAGTTCCTGTTAACAAAAATCAAATGGCAAGTCAGTCAATAATTATGAATTCTGTGAATAATTTCAGAAGTCATATTAATAGGTATATTATATAGAAGCTTGTTAATCTGTAGTATTCAAATGACAGTATTAATTCTACCCACTTCTGGAAGAAGTTGTATTAAATTATATTTTAATGCACCAATTAGACAAATTACAGGAAAGTTACTATTACTATTCAGATAGAAGACTAGTTTGTGTTATTCTTATCTATGCACTTCAATCTCTGATTTTGATTTATCGTGCTTGAACATTGGAATTAAAAGCATTCATTACTCTAATTTTTGATGTCTTTGATGCGAGTTGCTCAAATTGCAAATTGAATTTTTATTTTTGCCAGTTTTCTTCATAAAACCGAAGGTTTTCAGCTTTGTTATAAGTAATGGGAGCAATGAATAGCAGGAGCCTAAGACCTGTTGTAAGGATTTAACCTTGATATGATTTTCATTGATTTTTTTTTTTTTTAATGAGTTTTTCTTTCTTCTAGCTTTCCAAGACCAACTTCTCTAACAACAATGATTTTCGGGCTCTTCTGCAATCTCTTTATGCCACGTTCAAGGAATTTAAAATGCATGAGCAGATTGAAAATGAGTGTATTATTGGTTTACTTCAGCAACGTAGCCGGACGGTGTACAATGTACACTCGGACAACAAACTCTCAGAGATGCTTAGCCTCTTTGAGAAAGGGTTAAAGAATGTAAAGGTAAGCAGACTGTAAGAAGGACTTGTGTCCTTTGGAAAAGGTGCTGTGATTATGTATCAGTTTGTCTCAACTTTTCTTAATAGTCTCTACAAATAAACTAAGGAGGAAGAAACAACATTTGTGGTTTCTTGATGCAGTAGTGAAAACCTTCCAGTCCAAAACACAAATTCTTCTGCCATTCATCACAGTTACTAAATTTCTAGTAAAGGTTCTTTTCAAAGGTGTGTTCTGTGACAAAAGTCTATCAGTGCATAATTGGAGGTGTTTTGGAGAGACAATACGAAAGTTTCAGATACAAAGACTGTTCTGCTAATTGGTCAAAACGGTTTCTGACTACAGAAATGATGTTTTTTATTAATTTGTTAGGAAACCTTGAGTATCTTTTTTGTGGCACATAGCATTGTGTTATTGTCACAAATGGAGATGATTACCGGACTTAAACAATGGGGTGTCTTTTGAGGTTTTTTTTTATCCTGTTAGTGAGTCATGTACTCCTTCCAGTAATCTGTTGCTCGGTAATGCTGTTAATGTTCCAGTCTTCAAGAAACTCTAAATGTTATTTCTCCAGCTGGCTTTTTCGTGATTTAAAGTTGTTAAATTCTTCTCCAGTGGCATCCTACTTGAATTCTGCTGTGGCTTTCCTCTGGGGTGTACAACTCCACTCTTCCTTTCTGCACTCTTAAGAACTATAGTCTCCAGTAATAATTTTTCATCCCATATTACGTTTCTAGTATGCAAGATCCATATTTTCAGTAAGAAAAATACTAAATATGCAGTTGATTGATTCCATTTCACTATTTAAGGCTGTATCTGACCTGGGAATCCTGCAAATAATTCTTTCCCTGTGCATATCAAACCTTAAAATTTCTTTTAAGTTGTTTCCATTACTGAATCGGAAAGCTAGGGAGAGGGGAAATTTAATGCTTGGCTTTGTGTTATACCTTCTCCGGTAGGATGCTAGCATTATTCTGTTACTTGACTTCTTCAGCATGGAAAACCAGATTTCTCTAGCTCTATTCAGATACGTTAACTGTTCAACTTTTTTTGAGAGTAGTTAGCTTAATTTAAGCTGATGGCTTAAGCTTTTTTCTGTAATAGTCAGGGTTTCTTGATGTTGTAGAAGTTTGAAAAGAAAAACTTACAACACTTACTGTAAGAGCTATGAGGAACTTCAGTATGTTGCAATTACTGGGCAGACTTCAGAACCAGCTTCTTATTACTGGCACTGAGAACAAACTAACATAGTGATAGATGAGGTTGGTTAACTTTTAATATTAAAAGTCAGTTACATCTTTATTTAAGAGTTCTCTCCATTTCCAAAGTAAATATCTCTAGAGCATGTCCAACTATAAATTCTGGCTATGATTCGGAAGCTAGAATTGTAGAATAACTAATGTAAAATGTATGCAGTTAAAAGATGTATCTGTATCTTAGAATAATTCTTATGCAAAACATGCAAACGCTTAGTCTGTTACTACTTTGAACTTTGGGTGAGACTAGATTGACAGACTTCAGTCTTTGCTCCCAAGTAAAAGTGTGATTAGACAAGTTAATTCGTATCTGATAGCAAAAAAAATAAATTGGAATAGAGCAGGAAGGGACTACTTTGTTCTGCCTAGTAACAGGCCAGTACAGACTGTCAGCTTGTCATGAAACTCTGTAAGTGAACACATTCTTACCATGAAATAGAGGAAACATGCTGCATGCATGGGGAAGACATAGCGGGCTGTACTTGGAAACACTGGTTTGTTTAACAGTTTGACCCTTGAATGGATGGACAAGATTAGATAATTGTTAAACCTTTGCTTTCTTCTCAGAATGAATATGAACAGCTAAACTATGCGAAACAGCTGAAGGAGAGATTGGAAGCCTTTACCAGGGATTTCCTTCCTCACATGAAAGAGGAAGAGGAGGTAGGTAAAAATCTTCCTCAAGTATTATGCTGATCTTCCTTGCGGTTTGACATGACTGAATAGAGACAAAGGGCTTAGAGGTTCAGTTTTTTTGCAGTTCTCTCTTTTTATTACTATGCCAATGTGCAGTCAGGACTGTGGTGTCATTGTTGTGTTCTCTGACTGCAAAGTGACGCATTCTGAAACAGTGACTATACTGAAAATTTATGATGAAATTCTGGTCCTTTAAAAAATTGATAACGAAAGTCTACCAGGGCTGGGATTTGTTTGCAGCAGGTAGTTATTTAAGGAGATATGTAGAAAAAATTAAAGGAAAAAGAGAAGTCCTGTAAACCAGTGATTCATGACTCAAACTGACACTCCCAAACAGCCTCTGACCTATATTTGAAGTGTAGACTAGTACTGCCAGTCTGATGATTTATGCGTATCCAAAAACTTGGAAGCATCTTCTGGAGAGAGTAAATCTTCCGAAGTCTGTCCAAGAGAAATCTTTCCTCATGTTTTTCTTCCTTGCAACTTTGCCTTCCGTGTGAGTACCTTGATAAGTGATATAGTTTAAGCAAGTTTAATCACCTCCCTTTTCTGTTAGGGAAAGTGGTTGAGCAGCTTGCCTGAGACTGGCAAGCAGAGGGTTGGAACTCAAAACTTCCAAGGTCCTGTCCTTAGGTTCACTTAATGTATGACATGTTTTACTTGGAGAGAATTTGAAACAGGAAATTCTGTGTTGGTAGGTCTATGTAGCATTATCAACTATCTCCGTCAGCACCAGACTTTTTTTTTTTTTTCCCTCCTTCTTCCTTTGCTTTAGGTTTTTCAGCCAATGTTGATGGAATACTTTACTTACGAAGAATTGAAAGATATTAAGAAGAAAGTAATTGCACAGCATTGCTCACAGAAGGAGGCTGCAGAATTCAGAGGTCTTAGTAAGTGGAATCAAGCAGAAGAGCTTCAGAAGGTCTTTAAGTATTCTGTGGATGAGAAGGCGGATCAAGGTGAAGCATCTAATTAAAGTTAAAGTAATTTCCAAACTGTGATTTTTATCTAAAAAGCTACGGCAGTGACATACCTAAAGTTACGTACTGGCAGATAAAATAGTTTTTATAAAATGGGAACTTCTTCAAACCAGTTTTGAAACTTTAGGAACTTTACTGTTTGATACAGGCTTCTTGGCAGTTTATAATGTAGATAATACTTCACTGTTTACCTGTTCTCAACCTTCTTCTCCCTTCCCTCCCATGGTAATATTTGATATAATAAACAGGCAGAAATGATAATTAACTTCTAATTTCATACTTCCACTGAAATTATATTTTCTATTTGCAGACCCTGCATTTAATTCTTGGTTTTCAGGACAGCTTTGTAAGCTCTTCTGTTGAGGGTTTAATAACACAGAATAGTTAGCCAACTGACAGTATTTCAAATTAAAAGCAACTCACTTTCCCCAACTCCACTGCCCAACTTCCCTGGGCCTCTCGGGAATCAGAAAGGAAGAAACTGTGTGTGGAGTGATGCAAGGGCATGAATCCGTGCAGCATGTGAGTAGGTCAGATAAAATGTGCATTCTGAAAGTGGGTATTTAATTTGCGTTCATCTGTAACTACCCTTCCTGATGAAACTTAGAATGAATGGTTAACTACTAAAGCGCACTTCAGGCTTGTTTTATGACTTGTTTTATGACTGTTGAAGCAGCCTCAGTTGTCCATGTGTGCAGTGTTCACTCTTAACTAAGAAGAGTTGATGCCCCAAAGAAGGGGGGAATTAATGTAGTGGAAGTGTAACACTGGGGTGTGAGACTGATAAGTAGAGCAAGCCCTTGTGAACTGACTTTGTCGTGTTGATAAGATAGGGTGCTCTCATTAGCAAAACTTGAAAAACTACTCTGTAATCTTGATTTTTTTTCTTGATTTTTTTTTTTTTTGGATGAAACTTTATTTCTCTGAACTACTGAACTGGTCATTTTCTGCCCTCCAGGTGAAACCTTCTGAAAAGATCATGGTCCTGGTGTGAAATACTCTTTGAGTCTGAACAGATGAATGGACAGACGTAGCCTTATGGCATTACTTGCTGTTAAGTCTAGCTGGAATAGCAGTTTGGGACAGTAATAATTCTGCAGTGGTTGTGTTCTATACTTTAGGGAGAAGAAAGCATGTGTTCTGCATACATTTTCTTAAAAAATGGAAGAAAATAACACAGCTTACAGGCCTGTGCAGTTTTAACTGCATTTTAGTGTGAAATTCTCTGTAGTTTACCTGCAGTGACTTGCCAGGTATACGAATAAATATATTGATTTATGAAGCGAAATGGTGTTTAATTACATTTTTTGAAGTAGATTGTCACAGGGTCAAGTTTGTACTGTCCTAACTTCTGAAGCTTCTTTCTTTGCAAAAAGAACCCTTATTCTTTTTTTCACTGTAAAGCACTTTGTATCCTAACTTTTAAAACAAATCCCTGCTGATTTGTGAAACCTGCTATTTCTAAGGACTCCTGAAAACTATTTTAGAAATATTTTTTTCCCTCAAGTAAACTGTCCTTAAACAAAGTATTAAAAATTCTCTTAAAGCAGCAAAAAACCCCCACTAACAAAATCACTAAATTTGTTATTTTATGTAGTTTGCAGCACGCTCTGTACTATGGTGATAAGGGAGACCTGTTGGCGATGGTTCCTGCTGCTGTCCATTGAAGTATTAATTACAGTGGTCAAATTTTAGCCTCTAACCTAATATTCAGTATTGCCTTCCAACCTGAATGGCTTGTCACCATTCAGAAGTTAAAATTAATTGTCTTTGCTAGCAGTTAAAGCTAGAAATAAAATACGAGATGGCTGCAAAGAGTTAAGCATGGACTTCTTGCTGGGTCCCAGTCGAGAGGTTGAGCACTTTCTCTGAGAGTGGTCCCAGCTGGTAGATTCTGAGTGCTTGTACTGCTTCCTGGGAATGTGGCAAAGCAGGTATATATATCATCTATGACATAAGGCATTTTTTGTAAAGCATTTCATTTATAGCAGATACTGCTTTCATCTTGCTGTGGTTGAGTAGCAGCAGTTTATTTTTGTCCAGGGCTTTTTTTGGACCCTTGTGGGGTCAGGGTTGGGAAAAAAAATAGCAAGTTGGTAAAATGGCAGAGAACTGAGCTGATTTTTTTTGTTTGTTTGTTTAAGGTGGCATTACAGTGAAGGCTTTTTAAAGCCAAGGCAATACCTATTTTTTTCAGCTTTTGCCAATTGTTTAAAACTTTTTTCAGACACTCTTGTTTCATTGCCCTAGTCAAAATGTGAATTCCACTATTATTTAAGGCTGTGAGGCTGTGCTTCACTTAACAGACACTTTCTGTATTTCAGAAACCGAAGTAACAGGGCACACCACAAATATTACTAATCTTCCTCCTGAAGTAATGCTGACCATTTTCAGTTACCTTAACCCCCAAGAGTTATGTCAGTGTAGTCAAGTAAGCACTGAATGGTCACAGTTGGCTAAAACTGGATCTCTCTGGAAGCATCTTTACCCTGTTCGCTGGGCCAGAGGTAAGTTAAATTTAATTTTTCCTTTGAAAGCATGTCAATTATCAGAATTTCTGAGTCTATAGAAGGGAACGTTTTAGTATAGGCTGGCATGTACAATGAACCTGACAGCTGAGCATGCTTCTGGCAAGGATAGTGCCCTGAAACTTGGCTAAATGTTAAAAATTTCCCAAACGTACTTCTGTTTTGTAGAATTAAGAAACTAAAAGTAACTCATGAGTAGCTCTTGTATACAAACTGTTGATTAGTTTTACTGAGATTTGTTTGCTTGTATGAATGTTAACAAGTATATTCACTAATACGATGTATTAATTGCGATCTAAGAATCTAAGGGGTTTTGAGTTAATAAATGCTGCTGTTACACCTATATCAGTAATATTTTTATTTCATTAGGTTATTAGGTAGAAATAAAATACATATTTTTGTTAGTTTGTGACAAATATGTTCTCCTCTGAGAGGTCTGTCTTGCAATTCCGCCATAACTGTAGAGTGGAAGTTTAAAACAAATGGAGTTCTAACATTTCCTCACAACCTATTCTTACTTCTTATACTCAAACTTCAAAGAAAACTGGATGAATGTTAGTTTTATATTGATTCTTTAGATAGATTACTTCAATAACTTCTACTGCACTAAGGACTAAGTGTGTTTTTTAATAACTTCTGTTCTTCAAAATCTCTTGTTAATTAAAATTTCCTATTGAGAGGTGTAACCTCTGCAAAAGTACCCATTCAAATAGACAAAATAGCCTGTATTCCAGTGAGGCTGGTTGCAAGTCATCAAGGTATATTTGTAACTTCAAATATTTCTATTTGTATTTGTCCATATTTATGTGGGTATTAAACAGTCACTGGACTGTGGCATTGCAGGCTTCACAATTGCTGCCATGTCGGTGTAGCTGAGTGAAAAGGAGCCAATCTGTGCTGTTTAATAAGCCATCTATTATGTGCCTTTGTAAGATTTCTAAGAGAGAAAACTAGCAATATATAACTTAAATTTTGAGATACATAAAAGCTAAAAACTTCTTTCAGGCTGAACCTTTATGGCTTCTAAAATCTGTACAAGGCAGAGGGGAGTTAAATGACTTTTGGGTCTGAATTAATTTTTTTTTTTTTGGTTGGATAAATCTTAATGAAAATAATAGATTGGTCCCTGAGCTACAAAAGACTGAGTGGAGAGGAAGTGTTTCAGAGTTTAAACTGTTAAGTTTTAGAAGAAAAAGAAAATTTGGTTGTCTCGATAATTCAGTACCTGCACAAAAAAGATAACTGGTGACTGCTTAAAATAACTTATTCTTAAACCTGTTTTTGGCAGAACAGGAAGCTAGGTCCATGATGTACTGTCTGTGCAGTTGTTTGTCCAGAAGTGCTCCAAACTGGGTGGAAGCTTCTCAAATAGGATTTACTGCCAAAAGGGAAAAAAAAGAACATAAAACCGCAGGCTTTGTTAAAGTGTTTTTTTCTCCCTAATACAAAGAGGGCTTCTGAGACTTTTTCTGTGTTATAAAGATGGGTTAAAGAAGATGAGAAATCTTACTGAAACCTTTTGCTTCACAGTTGGCTGGGGATCAATTAGGATTTCATTGGCACTGCGTTGCTCATATAAGAAACCCTGCTCCTTTAGATACCACTCATCAGGGGTTGCTCTTGCTGTGGTGATAGTAGTGAAATAGCAGGAGAAGTGGTTTTTGTTTTAAGCATGTCTCTGCTGAGGGAGGGAGCAGAGGTGCTTATGCCAAGCCCAGCACTGCAATATACCCCAAGTATACTGGAAGTGAGTTGTGCCTGGGCAGTAACCCTCAGGGAGAGGGGCTGCCCTACCAGCTATAACAGTGGAGCTGTTCCTGGTATCCATGTTCATCCACGTGTTCTAAAAAATTATTGTCTATTGTCTTGAGACTATGTATGTTATAATCGGGTGTTGTATAGCTGTTGTAAGTAGGCTACTTCTGGAACGTGGGTTTCTTGATCCCAGAGTTGTCATGTGCAATGGCTAAAAACAGGCTAATAAAATACATCCAGATTGGCTGTATATTTGTGAGATTCCAGAGGAAAATGGAAATGTCTGTAAACAAAGTGTTACATTAAAATTTGGTGGTTACTTTATCTGCCAGGAAGAACTTCAGCACCTACACCATCCAAATATTCCATAATAATTTCTGTTATATTTGCAATCATTGGTCCCTACTAAGAAAATAAGGACAACAGACGTGACTCAGAATAGCATAGTAGGCTGGGAGTTCTGTAGCGGTACCAAAACTGTTCCAGGAAACTTTTGAAGCTTTAAAATACAGATAAAACAGTAATGTCAAGACTCAGTCCAACCTTAGTTGAGTGCAAAATTAATCTTTAGGTCAGGTTGCAGTGTACTGAGACATTATCGCTGCTATCTTCTGCAGTGATGAGAAGTTTCTCTTAATTTTTTTCTTTCCCTTTGCTTACCTTTTTTTTGGGGTGGTGGTGAATAGGTGATTGGTATAGTGGTCCTGCGGCAGATCTTGAGACGGAACCTGATGAGGAATGGGTGAAGAATAGACAAGATGAGAGTCGTGCTTTCCAGGAATGGGATGAAGATGCTGACATAGATGAATCTGGTAGGTAAAGTCTGATTTTGGTGATTTTTTTTATTTTTTTTTTTTTCCCCTGAAGATGACATAGCTGTAAGAAATAAATGTTAAAAAGGATTATTTTCTGTAAAATCAGTTTAAAATACAGATTGTTTTCATAGTTTATTCCAGTACATTAAAATAAAGACAAATGCAATAATACTTCCGTTTTGTTTAGATTAGGTGCTTACTAAGCCAAGTAGACTTACACCATAAAAAAGTGAGGAATTTTTGTCTAGCAACTGCTTAAGGTTCCTGAAAGAGTCCTCTGGTTGTAATGAGCTGAGCTGCTGCTTCTAGGAGAGTGTGAACGTGAGTGCAGGTCTTCTGACTTATGGGGATGTGTCTGGAGTTAGGACGGAGGTAAAGCTAGGCTTTATCTCTTCAGCAACTTTGGATGAATCATCTTTCATTCTAATGCGTTCTAGGCTTAATTTAAAATTTGTCTTAAGCTGTTACATCACAGGATACGAAATATTCTGTGAGATAGTATTTCAGTGTATAAAGCAAGTCAGTGGAAACAGCTGCCCCAGACGGCCCTGAGTGGTACATAATCTGTAGTAAATACTTCTCCAAGTCCTTTAATCATAATCTGCTGTTGAAACTCTTACTGTTGTTACTTGCTGTTGGAGTTAAATTCTTCAGGACTGTCAGAGAGACAAGCAGATAGTTTTTAAAGATGAGGCTTAAGTAGTATGTTGAACTCAAGTTCAGCAAAACTTTGCTGTAAGGTGCTTTCTGAAACTTAGGCTTTAAGCTTTCTTTAGTTTCCTGATAACTTGTTTGATGTAAGATGGCAATGTGAATTCCAAATGACTGAAAGCCTATTTTAAGTCTTTCTCTTTGGTTTTATGTTGCAGAAGAAGCAGCTGAAGATTCACTTGCCATTAATATAGCACAAATGGAAAAAAGTTTACTTCATGGCTTAATTCATAATGTCCTCCCGCATGTAGGCTCCTCAGTGAAGACGTTAGTGTTGGCTTACAGTTCTGCAGCGTCTAGCAAAATGGTATGTAATTTGAAACTGGCATTTAATAATTGTGGCTATGCAGCCTCTAATTAATAACTGATGTGCCTGAGTTTTAAACACTCGGGTAATGAAAATGAGTTGCAGCTCAAGAGAATGTTAATTCTTGAAGCTGTGTGCAGCCTTATTGGCTTGTGTATTTGCTGATTATTTTCCTTTCCTTTTCCAGGTTAGACAGATCTTGGAGCTTTGCCCCAATTTGGAATATTTGGATCTCACTCAAACTGATATTTCAGACTCTGCATTTGAAAGGTTAGACAATTGTTGTTTCCTTTAGGGAAAAAAAAAAATAAAATACAGCTTTTTGAGGGGGAAAAACAGTCAAATGTATCTTAGTCCATTGCCAATAAAGAGAGAAATTGAGAAATCGCATTCAGGATTCACACATAACTAAGAACTAAACCAGAGTAGCAAATCAATGAACTAGCAAGTGAAGAATGAAACTTTGTAATGGCCATTTAAAATGCTCCATCTTCACAATTGGATATGTATTACCTATCAGTGTATAGGTATCCATAACAATAACTGTGTTTTGTTTTAGTATTAACAACTTGTCCATAGATTTTGCGGAGTCACTCAGTTAGGGTAGTTCTTGGTCTGATACAGCTGGTAGGGTTTGGAACACTGCTATTTAAGATAATGATTAAATGGTGGGCAAAGCTCTAAGGCTTAGGTGTAGTAACTTTGGATTTCTGAGTTTACTGAAGCCTGCAGAAATTTCATTGGTGTCAATGGGATGGTGCATGGGTGCCGAGCCTGCACCAGTGAGTCTTACGGTGATACTGAAACTCAGTGGCTGTTTCAGTGTGCGACACTTTCACTGTATAGTGTTCTCAGGTTTTATGTGTTAACAACACAGAAAATTTTATCAGCATGGATGCTGGCAGCAACACTGCAGCTTGTGCACAAAGTTTTAGTTGAGATAAAAGCCTTACAGAATTTCTGTGGCTCGGAACTCAATCTTTGTGAGCTTTTGTCAGTCTGTAGTGAAACATATTATTTGCTGCTCTTCATATATCTGTATTTCTAACACCCCAATTTGTAACTCCAAAAAATGAGTTTGCCTTGCGGTAAGTAATCGCTTACGGAAAGTAAGTGACAGTTAACATTAACTATGGACAGGTGAATGGCACTGAAATCAGCCATATACTTCTATGTAACAGTATTACTGTAGATCACCTTTTTCAACTGAAATAAAAATTTAAAGGTGAGGTTTTGTCAATATAAAAAAGTCTGATTCCATTGACATCTTTAATCTTCATCACTTTTATGGAATAATTATACTGTACACAGAATGTGTTTCAGAAATCCAGCTATTCTCTCTGAAAGAAATAGGAAATCACAAGAGGTCTTAGATGATCCAAGTACACTGATATTTCAATATGTATAAACAGCCAGGCTTGAGGAATGCAAATACTAGAAATTACAACCCTTGAAATAACTTTGAACTGCATATTACATCTCAGATGAGGCTGGGGTTTTTTTGGGGGGGTGGGGTGGTGAAATTTGCTAGTTCAGTAAGTTCACTTGTTTCAGCCTTCTTAGAAGTTAACTAATGTCTAATAACTTGATGGCTCTTGGTGACTGCTGACATGCAGCAGAAGATGCTTTTTGAAATTGTTGTCACATGTATTTGGTGTTTGCAGTCTGATGTATTTGAAGTTTGTGGCAAATTTGGACTTCTTTTAAGTCTCAGTACATGAAAAAATAGAGGTTGATTCATGATTTGTTTCACATTGCTTTAGACATAATTTTTCTAGGAAAATATATATAGCACTTGGAGTATCAAATCTAACCTGTCTTGGGTATTTTCTTTAAATATTCTGTGAATTAATATAAGTATTTTATTTATGAAATGCTCTTTTATATATTTAGCCTTAACACCTGTTTCTGAACAAAAACTAAAAAAAAAAAACCAAACCCAAAACACCCCAAACCAAAACACCACCACCACCACCCCCCCCCCCAAAACCACCGACCCACCAAAACACTTTTTTCCCTGATTTCAGTTGGTCTTCAGTTGGTTGTTGTCAAAATCTACGCCACCTTGATCTGTCTGGATGTGAAAAAATCACAGATGTGGCTATCGAGAGGATTTCCAGAGCACTGGGTATCATATCAACTCACCATAACAGAGGTATTCTGAAAAGCTGCAGAAACAGGAATGCTAAGACTTTGTGGAAAAACAGAGAGACTACTCTGCAGCCCAACAAGAAGCATAATTGTTTGCATGAAATCAACAATGAAAACCTCATTGAGGGAGGAGATTGTGGGCAGCATTGGACTAAGCCTGACGGCTCAGAAAACTTCAGTCCTGCTTATGTGTGGATGCTAGATGCAGATGACTTGGCTGACATCGAAGATGCTGCGGAGTGGAGACACAGAAATGTTGAAGGATTTTGTCTTACGGAACCAACATCCCATATTAATTGCTCTGCATCTTGCTACAGTAGAGACATTTATGGATTAAGGACTAGAGGGTGGCAGCAGCACTGTGCTTCTACTGACTTGATTTACTGCAGTCACTCATTTTGTTGTGCTGGGACAGCGCTAAGAACTATTCGAGCACTTCCAGAGTCCTCTGCACTGTGTAAAAAACCAACAAGGACTAAGCAGTCAGAGAAAAAAGACTTGGCATACTCTGGGAGTGACAAAACAGATGAAGAGACTGCACGAGTTCTTCAGTTTCTCAGTCTGTCTGGATGTTACCAGATCACAGACCGTGCTCTCAGGTGAGGAGATGTTTTTGAGCTATTCTGCTGCAGTATGGTTTTTTCTAATTTTATTTCTTGAGTTGTTCTGGGATGAATCTGCCTAGTTTTGGTAGAAACATTTGTACTGAAGAAACTCTGGTAAGTTTTTAAGTGGTCTTTGCATCTTAACATATTTATAGTACCAGACTTGAGAACTTTATCCAGCTTTTCCTTTGGAAATTTAAAAAAAAAATCTTCTAGACGTATCCTCTGAAGTCAAGTATTTTTGTGAATTTGTTGTTCTAGGCTTGATCTTTAGTGATTTCTTGTTAGGAAGTTGTGTTGATTCACTAATTTTTTTTTTTTTTTAATTTTTATTTTTTTTTCATTATGCCTGTCAATATGCTTGAAGCTTTATAAAAAACTGGAGTAACATCTTATTTAATCTATTTGGATAATTTATGGACGGGCTGTATTGATGGGCCGAGGCTAATTGTTTGAGGTTCAACAAGGGTGTTGGTTGACAGCCATCTGAATATGAGCCGGCAGTGTGCCCAGGTGGCCAACAGCATCCCAGCTTGTATTAGGAGTAGTGTGGCCAGCAGGAGTAAGGAAATGATCATGCCCCTGTACTCAGCACTGGTGAGGCTGCACCTTGAATGCTGTGTTCAGTTTGGGGCCCCTCACAACAAGAAGGACATTGAGGTGCTGGAGCATGTCCAGAGAAGGGCAACCAAGCTGGTGAGGGGTCTGGAGCACAAGGCTGATGAGGAGCAGCTGAGGGAACTGGGGTGGTTTAGCCTGGAGAAAAGGGGAGACCTTACCTGAAAGGAGGCTGTTGCGAAGTGGCTGTTGGTGTCTTCTCCAAAGTAACAAGTGATAGGACGAGAGGAAACGGCCTCAAGTTGCTCCAGGGGTGGTTTAGATTGGATATTGGGAAAAATTTCTTCACCAAAAGTGTTACCAGGCGCTGGAATGGGCTGCCCAGGGAAGTGGTAGAGTCCTCATCCCTGGAGGTATTTAAAAAATGGACAGATGAGGTGCTTAGGGACATGGTTTAGTGGTGGGATGGCAGTGTTTGGTTAATGATTGGACTTGATAATCTTAAAGGTCTTTTCCAACATAAATGATCCTATGATAATTTTGTATGTGCAAAACATCATTTTAAATACAACTTCATATAATAATTAAAGGAAGCAAAAAAAGTTGACTTGAACATTGAGATGGCTTCAAGAGTTACAAAATTTCCTGTGTGTGATAATATTTGCTGTTGATATTTTGTATTGTGTCTGAAAAATTTAGTTATTGCTTCATAATGAAAATGGGATGAGGCTGAAGTACTTGGAGCCACCTGCTCAGATGTGCTGCAGCATTTGAGGCCCATTAAAGCTTCTTGGAGTGGGAAGACTTCATGCCTACCTGTACTGTCTGCTGTAGTCAACTGAGAAGTGTGAGGTGCTGCTGGCGTTGATTTGTCCCTCTGGAGGCTTCATCCCCATTTGATGTTCGGAAGTACCAGCTGTTCAGACGTCTCCCGTAGTGGTTTTTCTGACGCTTATTCTTTCACTCAGCAGTGTTGGTCTTGCTCAGAGTAAGCTTCAGATAGCAGCGCCTTGTGTTTGAGCTCGCTGCTGTTCAGGTGGTGGGGTGCACTGGTACTGCGGAGATCCACGTGGCGCTGATGAGGTCATGCGGTGCGTAGTTCACATGTTACTGGTCTTTTTTCATGACTCGGTTGTCTGGGACCAAAGGGAGATTTGGTCATTGAGTCATGGGAAGGGTTTAGTCATGGTGCCAGTTCCCATTGGTGCTTTTTAGATAACAGACAGTATTTAAGAGCTGAGAGCGTGCTGCAACAGGCACTTACTGCATGTGCCAGAGTATTTTGAATCCCTGAGAAGAGAGAATGAAACCTCCTAATAGAAACACTTAAGTTCATGTCCCAGGAAAGTTGTTAACTGATGGCTGGCTTTGTGGTCAACAGTTCTACTTCTGTTGACAGGAAAAAGTTGTATGGTGGTGCTCTGAAGGCATTTTCAGTTTTATGCCCTGGCTTAAACACCAAGCCTGGTGTTTTTTCAGGTGGGTGAGCTTGTTTGTGATGGAACTTGGGCTGGCTGCCCTGTGAGCTTGCAGAGAAGCAAGCGGCCTGACCCGGAGTGATTGCTCAGGTGTGACACATCCATGAGGCTGTTGCATCAGCAGCCAAACTCTCTTGCACTCAGAGGAAAAACAGAGAATTCCACTTGGATAATTAGGTGATGTGTTGGCAGACAGAGGCTCTGCTGTCAGCCCTAGGAAAATAGATTTGGATTCTGAAATAATTTTAACCAAAAAAGTAAAAGACACTCAAACTTTTGGAGGCGTAATGCATCAGACTTGGGAGTGTCCTATTTTCAAGGTGGGTTGAGGAACATACATCACCTTGGAAGATTGCTAGCATCAGTGGTGTTTTGGAGAAGAATGTCTTAGTAGTTCTCTGAAATACTTGGTCATCTCTGGAGTCATTTGTAAACAAAGCGATTTACCATTTCAGTCTGTCCAAAGGAGTCATTCATTTCTGTCAAAATCTGTTTTTCAGGTCTGTTATGCAGCTTTGGGGTGATCCCCTTTATAGGGTATGAAACTGCCAGGTTTAAAACTATATGGTTTATTAGAGGGGTTTTTTGTTGTTTGTTTGGGTTGGTTTTGTGTGGTGGTGTGTGTCTCTCTTTTTTTTTTTTTTTTTTTTTTTTTTTTTTTTTTTTGCAAGATGCAGTTAAGGCTGTGACTTGGTGACATAGTGGAGTACTGGCCAGTCTAGTGCTGTGCGGGCTTTTAACACTGCTCTTCTGTCTGTTAACAGGGCGTTGACTCTGGGAGGAGGACTGCCGCATTTGGAACACCTTAACCTCTCCGGTTGTCTCACTGTAACTGGTGCCGGCCTGCAGGATTTAGTTTCTGCATGCCCTTCTCTAAATGATGAACACTTTTACTACTGTGACAACATTAACGGTAATGTCTTTTTAATGAAGATGTGATGCTTTTCTGGGGAGAGATGTTTGGTTTTAAGGACAATTTTTAAAACAAAACAAAAAGAACCACCAAAACCCCACTTTTTTTTTTTTCTTTCTTGGCTGTGCAGCACTGATTTTCACAGATAATTACGAAATCACAATTGTTAAATCACTTTTTTCTCATCTGTTCTTTTGGGGTTTTTTTTTGTTTTTGTTTTTTTTGCCTGACACTAGTGCAGTTTTGTATTACCTAGGCAAGCATTTTTAGTCCATGTATCTCGTAATGTAGTTTAGCATAAATAATAGGGTCTAGAAAGTAAGTTTCCATATAGCTAATAACACACTTGCCCTCTCCATATCTTCCCTGTAAACCATGTAGTTGTATGTTTTCTTTATGGTCATAACTTCAGAGAGAGGCTTCATTAGATTGGTACCAAAGCAGTGATTTTTAGGAAAGGAATGACAAGTGTCATTGCAACTTAGGGTTGGATCTAAGCTGGGGAAGGATCTGGATAAATGCATAAAATACCCTTACGGTGCAAGTCTTTTCAGTGTTTACCACACTGGTATTCAGCCTATTATGTTAGGTCCACTTAGCATTTGAGATGGGAACCATGGTGTCACTTGTATTCCATGTGCGAATTTAAAACGGGTAAGTGCAACAGAAAGGGAAAAGGAGGATAATAACAGAGTTCAGAGTTCACAGGATTACAAAGGCTAATTGTGTGTAAAACAGAATTATATTCCCTGGTAGTTCATGGTGTTCAGTTTGGTAATTTCCACCTATATGGAGATGCAGCCACAGCAGGGATACAGGATGCCAGAGCTTTGGGTACTACAAGTAAATCTGTACTGGCAGTTGGGTATTCAAACCACTGTAATTGATATAAGATGATGCACTTGGATTGGATCCCGATATTAGAAGTGAAAGTATTAAATCATATGCTTCCATGATTTTTCAATTCTTTGTGCTTGACACTGGTGGGTTTTTCGTTTTGTTTTGAGATGCTTGCTTTTTGTTACTCCCTTCCATTACATCCAGATGACAGCTTTTAAAAATCTTACAGCATTTCAACCTGAAAATTTTAAGGTTCCGTTCTTCAAAATCCCTCACTGACTCTCCTCCCTGCACTGTGTTGCATAAGACCTGTTAAAAGCCTTTTTCCTTTTACATTTGATTCCTTGCTATTTTTCCTCTGTTTTCACTTCTGTCAGTAATACCAGACTTGATGTTCTGGTTTGTCTTCAGACGTTTCTGTTTCTCTTCTTGTCCCTAAAATGCACTATGTCGTCTTAGTTTACAAAGCCAGAATCTCTTGTGTGAGCCCACCACTTCAAAGCTTGGCCATTCCATAATATCCTCAAGAAATTACTTACATTTAAACAGAATACTTTTTGGAATTATTCTGTAAAGTTGTGCTGATCCTCTTCCTGTGTATTTCCTTCCTTTTACTGCCGGCTGGAAGCTGTGAGCCTGTAAGCTCTGCTTGGTTCTGTAAAGCCTCATGCATGCCTTTTGGGTGAACAGTTACTCCTGGAGAGGGAACTCGACAGGGGAGTGAGGCTGTAGTGGTCTGACTTCTCATGTCTATTGAGAAACAGTAGCTTCTCACAAGTTTGTGGCTGTTTTCTTTAAGAAGAAAGTCAATAAAAACTTACAGGGGTGTCCTAGCAAAATTCTGAAATGGGAAATAACCTTTTATAACTGAATTCCCTGCAGTTTTATCTGGGTACTGTTCTTTGTATGTTCACTCAGACTTCATTGTGGCAAGGCTATTCGGTGTGAAACGAATGCCTTATTCCACTCTGTGGGCAGCAGGGTTTCTGTCACAGCTTGAACTATTTCTGTATCGTTTAGTATTTCTAAAGTAACCGTAGGGAAAGCAATAGCTGTTTAATTTAAAAAAACGCATGTCTGAGGCTGTTTATGTTTGTTTGCACATATATGGATTGTATTATTAACTGCTGCACAAAGATTACTGGTCTGTAAGCATGTAGAGAATAATTTCGTAATTTTCTTTGCCCACCAGCTTATCAGGGATTGTTTTCGGGGAAGGAGATATGTTCTGGTATCATGTTGGAACACCCACCGGTCTTGCAGAACAAAAAATGGAGCCAGCAGCATGGAATTTAGCCATCTCTGAATAATAAAGATACCACTCTGTCATCTGTTGACATATAAGGGCTTTACTTTCACCTACAGCCTATTTTCAGATTTTTTTTTTTTTTTTCCTTCTCCTATAAACACTGAGCCTAACGGGGGTCCTTACACACAGCTTCATTGGATTTTGTTTGTGAAGGACTTGCTGGACTTGTTTGGTAGGCATGTTTGTTTGCAGTTCTCAGATTTTCATTGCAAGTGCTGCTCTGACTATAGCTGCTCTACCCTGTTAGCAGACTAAAAGTAAGAAAGTAGGGGAGCTGTGGTTAGACAGATTCGCTCGGGTCTGCGTCACAGACTGCTGTTGCACAGCAGTAACGTGATGCAGTTTTCATGAGCAGAGACCGTGAATTTGCGCACACTTCCAAATTATTTTCTGTTTGTTTACTGTTAGTATGACTTCGGTTCTTGGTTTGCATCCTAGTGTTTAGGATCTCTACCTGTGTTTTGCTCAGCACTGGAGACTTGGAGTTAGATAACCCTCAGCTGGAGCTGAAAACAAATCTGTCAGTACACACCCCTTCTAATTGCTGATTTTGTTTTCTGTCTAAAACACATCTGATTGTAAATCACACTGAACTCGGAAGAGTTTAATGTTTGAGTTGCCTCTTGCACTTAGAAGTTTATATTTCCCCACAGGCTGTTTTGTCCAGCTGTGTTCAATCTCCTTACTGTATTCTCAGTTCTAAAGCCTGGAGTGCTGTCAGCTTCAGGATGAGAGAAACGGGGCTCCCTGATTTCTGCAGCAGTAGCGCTTTGCAGCTTTAAAGTGTGATTCAGTTTCTAGAGTTTTTTGATGATGTAGTCCTCGGGTGCTGTAATTAAAGAAATAGGGCATTAATGAAATAAAGTTATGGTGATTCTGATGATTCACACTCTTCTGGCATTTAGAAATTCATTGGTCATAGTTTGATCTGTCTCCCAGCCATGGAGCCAAGACTTTGCAATTTCTGTTAAGATTTGTGGACTCCTGTGTGCAGATCTGTATGGGAATGCATTGTTGTTAGACTTTGAGAGTTTGGCCTCTTTAAATTCTACAGATAACCAAGGTGCTCTCATAAAGGTCTGGAAGTGTAACTTTACCAAAGGCTGAGAGAGTAGCACTTAGTAAACTCAGATTTGAATTTAATATTGCCTTTTTATATTTTTTTTTCAAAGCTAATGCTTAATTTGATCACTTTTTTGGTAATTCCCCTGTAACGTATTACTCTTGCTACACCACCATCAAATACGGTACGCAGTGTTGATGATGGAGCCTCGCTGGTGGTGGCTGTGAAAAAGAAACTGTCTTGCTGTCCCTCCTTTGTGCTCCTCCTGGCTCATTCTTACTGCCTTCCTGTGGCCAGCATTAGTCTTTGCGTGGCTACTTGGTAAACTCTGTCAAGAACTGGGGTAACTGAAAGCCTTCCCCCCGCCGCCACCTGCCTAGATGGATCAGGCATCCATCTCGCTGTAGACCACGTGAATGTTTCTGCTGCTACAGGTGAGAGCTAGAACAAGCGGCTGAAGGGATGTGGCGGTGGCAGCTGGTTGTCCTGGCTGGAGTTGCTCTTTCGCCACGGTCTTGGTCTGGGTTTCGTGTATTCTTGGTGGAATGCTGACCTTCCTAGCAAATTTTGACTAATTTTTGTTTCACTAGTACACGTAACAAAACGGAGTAATCAAATAGCTGCGCTCCTTTCTTACATTGCAAGATGCTGTTATATGTACTTTATCTGAAAACACTGCGGGCTGTTGACAGATGTCTATTCTGGGTGGCCTGAAGCTTCTGAGTAATCAGATGTGCATGTAAAGGCAGTGCAATGGCCCAGCTCGGAGGTAACTAAACCAGTAATGTAGACTGTGGCAGGTTAGATGAGAATCTGATTAACTTTGCTTTCCCAGGTGAGCCAGCCCAAAACACATTTAATTTAGGCACATCACTGCTAGCACTCATTAAGGCTTTGCAGTCAGTAGGAAAAGGGAGACCCTTCTGAAGGTGATTCAGCCCCACTGTAAGGTCTGAAGCGACCACCTTGTTCACTGGACAATATGACAGGAACTGTCTGCATACAGACCATACAGCTTAACCTGGTGCATCAGTGAGGTGAGGTGAGTTGGAGACCTTGTGTACAGAGTCCAAAGAAAGGAGAGAGTGTTTTTTGGCAAGATTAAAGAGGCTGTTTGAATTTAAACGGAGTTTGAAAACAAAGTCTGGTCTGAATGAGGTCAGTCGCAAAGACTGGGGAAATTGGAGATTAGGAAGCCAAAGTCATTTGTAATAAATAAAGCTAGGGAAACACAAGCAGGCTTTGGGGCTGTCAAATCAAAGGCATTTCAATTTTGCTATCTGTATCAAATGTAAAAAGAACAAGAACAAGCTAAGAAGGGCTACAGCATTTATAGAGGAGGTAAATGACCTGTGATGGAGGAGATCAGTTGCCATGTCAAAACATGGGCGAAACGAGTCATAACCAAACAGCCTTACTGTTAAAACAGCCATTTTTTTCAGATGATGCAGTTTACTTAAAAGTGTCCAAGTTTTTGAGATTTTAAGTTGCGATAAGACTGGTTTAAATTTAAAACCTGAAAGCTATTAAAGGTTAGGAAGAATGGGCAGGGCTTAATGGCCACTGCTCAGGATGGACAGGAATCTGGGAGGTGATGTGTCTCTCTCTCTGTCCCCCCCCCAGGAGTGCTGTGCTGCGATCAGTCTTACTCAGCAGTTCCACCGCTGTCATGGCGTAAGGAATGCAGGCAGTAATCACCAAGCTCTTGAGAGGTGCTGAGCTGACTCAAGTAACGATACTGGTGCTGATTTCCAGAAGGACCTCTGATGAGCTCCAGTACAGCTGTATGCATGGTTGTATCTCTGGGTGGCTGGGAGTAATCAAACTGTGATTGCATGAAACTGGAATTCGGAGCTGGCAGTTGCAGCGTGGAGACAATGATTTCAGAGAGCTGTCGGTGGTAATTCTGAGATCTTTCCTGCCTGCAGCAGCAGCCAAAAAAGCCACCAGTGTTACACATCATCAGGGTGTTGAGAACAAGCTGGAGGGTGTTGCTGCAAGGTCCTGGAAGCTTTGGGGCACTCGCCTTTGGAGTACTGCAATGCCCTTTTGGTCTCCCCATCTCGAGGAGCATATGTAGTGGAGTTACAGAAGATACAGGAGAGGTCTACCAAGAAGCGCTAGGGAACTGGGCAGCTGTCATGCAAGGAGACGCCCAACAGGCCGGAATGTTCCAGTATGGGAATGAGAAGGCAGGAGGGGGGATGACTGCTTGCAGAACTGGGAAGGCAGGAGATGGGGTGGACGTGCAGCAGTAACCCTCCGAATGCTGCAGCATTTGAGCTCGGCAACAGCAGGTGAAATGGGTAGGCGGCTGATTTAAAGCAGATGCACAGTGCAGTGAACTTCTGGAACTTGGTCCCATGGGGAGTCCTGGAAGTGGTTACTCTCAGCAGGTTTAAAAAGAGGTTAAACAAATGCAAGCACAACTGAACTGCAAACAAACACTCAAGGGAATGGACTTCAGTGTCCCTACTACACCAGTTCGGGACGCTGGGGAGGCACAGAAGGTGTGCACGACAGGCTTACATCGTCTCCCTAGCTAACACTTGCTGTTGCCAGTGATGAAGGTGGGGCGAGATGGAGCATTGGTCAGACCTAGAAGGGCAGGTTTTATGTTCCAGTTACGGGCGCGAGGAAGGATGTTCTTAAAATGAGCAAGAAAAGGACGGAAAACAGTATCAAAGTGCACTGAGTATTCCTATCCTTGGGATGTTGTGGTTCTGTGCGTTTTGTCAACGAGCATTTTACTAGAAACATTGCTTCAAAATTACCGATGCGCTGCTTAGCTGTGGCAATGATGAGGAAGGTCAGCTACGACTTGGAAATGCGGCTGCACGGAACATGCTCTGCTAAACCAGCTGTTCAGAAGCACCGAGTCTCCTTTTTAAAGGACTTACGAAGAGGCTTTCAAACTCTAGCTCGTAAGTGACTTGGAGGATCAAAATTTAGTTCAGGTGAATAAAAAGACTTGAAAAGGAAAATGAGATTATTGACAAATGAAGAGTTTACTGTTTTGCACCCTGTAACCATTGTCCTTCATTATGGCTTCAGGTTTGTTTTATTCAGTCTCATGCATGTTAACTTCATTACCTTGTAGAATATTGCTCGTCGGTGTGTGGCATGAAGCAGAAAGCTGTTTTCCAGACAACAGGTTCTTGGAAATTAATTGAATTATGACTTTAAGTTACTGTTCAAGGGGTGAAAACAAGCCAGACGTAACATGGTGCCTTAGTTCATTACATTATTTCGTTAGTCCTTTCTAAATGTATTAAAACCACCTTAAATATTCTTTGATTTGCCTCAAATACAAAGAGGGGAAATTTGGGTTCTCCTGGTTAGGCCTTTTCCAGCTTGTTTGGGTTAACTCAGCAACCCGCTTCCACTTGGTGTTGGGTGCCAGAGTTGAGCCCACCTGAATGTAAATGTTTGTGTCTCTGAAGCAGGCACATGGCTGCAGGAAATAAGGCCTGTACTAATAAGTTTAATAGCTTTGTATCTCATGATCACTTTAACATTTCAAATTGAAGGGATAACAGTAAGCGAAGGTAAGTGGAGGTGGGTAGAATTACAGTGTTGGTTTATACTGTCTGTGCTCGCAACTTTTTCTTTCTTTCTGAATGGCTGGGTTTGAGCCTTATGGCTTCTGATGACTGCAGTGATGCTGAAGGTGATTTTTTTTTTTTTCTTTAGTTTTTGAATTTCCAGTCAGAGTGCGTGAGGTCTAAGCCAACCGTGAAGTGTTCGTGGAGGAAAAACCTTCCAGACTAAAAATAAAAAAAACTTTCCATTATAGTAGAAATAGTTTTGGAGATTATGGTTTCTTTGGTAATGCTGTGAAGTCATCATCTGAATTTGAAAAATGGGAGTTAAATATGCATTGCACATATATACCTCGAGTCTGAAAGCTGGCTGTGAGAGCTTGCTTAGGCTTGCTCGCTTAGCGTTGCTCATCGTATGTCTGTGTCATTTTGAATGTGTTATCTTCATGGGACTAAGCTGTCGGAGCAAAAATCTCTTGAAAAATAACTGTTCCAATTGAGGTTTTTATCCTGTGGTAGTGCTGGCAGAGTTTCAGGCTTCACGGTGCTGAATGAAGTTTAGTGTATTTTTTTTAAAAAAAAAAAGAGAGACCTTTTGTGAATTACCAGGTTACAAGAATTCTGAATCTAAATAAATGGCCTCTTCTTCTTTTCACGTTTGTTCTGTTTTTGTGCAGGTCCTCATGCTGAAACCGCCAGTGGATGCCAGAATTTGCAGTGTGGTTTTCGGGCCTGCTGCCGCTCTGGCGAGTGACCGCTGACTTCCCATCTCTCGGGTCTACTTCATTTAGCTGAGCAGGCTTCCTTTCATGCACTTTACTTACAGTTCGCATCTTGTGTTAACAATCCTTGGAGTGAGATTTGTTATACCAGCCTGACCCTGCCCACGACTTCAGAATCTTACTTATGAGTGTACTGTACCATGTTGTAACGATCTCACGCAATCTCATTTGGTTTGAAGGGTGTTGGGTTTCGGTTTACTTAATTTGGGGAAGATGGGAAAACATCCAGATTTTTTTTTTTTTAATGCCACTTTCTTCCAAGTTCGGCACTTAAATATACTTTACTGGATTATTTTGTGTTAAGTGAATGGTTTTTTTTTATTTTGAATCCGTAAGTACAATATAAAGCTCTGCAGAGAATTTGCAATGTATTGTTTGCATTTGGGTGACAATTACACATCTTTAGGAGCCTTGTTTCTTCCCCTTTCCTCTCATCCTGAAGTTGTTCTTTATATTGCAAAATTAGGGAAATTCCCACCTTCCTTTTGTATTTGGGCTTGAAAGACATACTCAAATAAAACATTCCCACCAATAAAAATACGTACGTAGCAGTTGAATGTATGTACTTTTAAGGTGTGATATCCAGGCGTACCGTGCCAGTAGGCTGCCGGGATTGGGGGGGTGGGTGGGTGTCGTGGTGGTTGCGGAGCTGTGAACCTTGCACTGTGTGTGTGGGGGGGTTCGCTTTCATCTTTTTCTTCCCATGACAAGATAATTAAGATGTATTTTTTTGTAACAGCTTCCAAGGAAGTCAGTTTTCATTCATATGAAATCCGTGCAAGACAAGGGTACATTTTCCCCGTTGCTTTGGTTTTGTTTAAAAAGAGCCCTCGCTGATCGGTGGAGAGTACCAGGGAGGCAGAGACTGCGCTGTTGGGCTGCGGAGCCTGCGGGTGGAAGAGGCGGCAACGCATGGGTCGCGGGTGAGCGTGGGGCGGAGCGGGCAGCAGCCCCGCGCAGGAGGAAGCCAGTCCAGTACTGTAGCCCGGGTGGAGTTGCACACCAGTCCAGTACTGTAGCCCGGGTGGAGTTGCACACCAGTCCAGTCCAGTACTGTAGCCCGGGTGGAGTTGCACACTTCAGTGGCCCCCTGCTCATACAACTGGCGTAGCCGCAGGTTGTTTTTTCCCTCGGGCAGAGGAGGGGTGGCTGGCAGCCTTTGTAGAAGGCAGACAGCGTTCCCCCCTCATCCCCACCCCCATCCTGCTTAACTGTGAAGGCTGCCAATGTATCGAATGAGTAATTTTTCACCAGTTTTACCAATCAGATAAAACCTTTTGAGTAGTATTTATTTAGGACAGCAGTCACGGTGACATACGTAGCTTTCAAGATTCGTGGTGTCTGGGAAGTCAGCTTGCAGGCACAGCTGGAGATTACGACAAACTGCAAGTTTTGACACTGTCTTGCTCCCGCTAATGCTGAAGAGTAGGAAGGCAAGAAAAACACAGGTGGGTGTAGCGTTGGCGCAGCATTGGCTCTGTGTGGTGAGCAGCTGAACGGGGCCGGGGCAGACCGCACAGCGCCTGGTTAGAAGCCTGCGGGGGGTGTAAAAGGATATGCTGTTATTCCAGCAGCTGTCGCTTCAAGCAAGCTGCTCTGCCTTTCCTTTGGCACCCAAAGGTCAGAGTAGACGTGTGGCCATTTGGGCAATGCTTACTGAGGCAAGAGGAGAGCAGTGTAGGGTGCGGGGCGGGCTTTCTGGCATCTCTCCTTTTTCCAGAACGCTCGTTTCTGACGCTGGGATGTGCCCTCCCCGTTGGTAGTGGGTGGTGTCTGCGCAGGTTGGTAGGGACACAGCAGAGGGCTGAATCGGCTGCAGAAAGTTCTGTTCACTTGCTTCATGTTTCTTCTTCACCCTTCTCTGAAGGGGAGTTGGACTGAACCTGGGGGATGTCATCATCGGTGTTGTTCAGCAAAGCACCAGGTGACGACAGCGCAGCTACTCCTTTCTGCTGGAGGCTTATAGAGGGAACCTGTGGCGGCAACCACAGGCTCTAAACCAAGGATTTTGTGTCTAGCGTTTATTAGATGGACTGAGTCTAGTTTGGAATTAAGCTCAGGAACGGTCTTAACTTTGATACGTTCTGATGAACATCTTCCCTAGCTCAACCCACCATCACTTTTGCTTGGAAGAGTTTAATTAGCAAAGTACGTGCAGGAAAAGGATGCATACTTACATCAGCACTGACTTACACACTAATAAGCAAATCTGATTTGGGGTGAACTGTTCTTTTGGTAATCAGTTACTAGGGTAACTTGCAGATAAGGACCTCATACTCCAAAGTAATTTATTCAAGTTCTTATATAAAATGAATGCGTTTCCACTTTGGTTTCAGTATAAATATTTATTAAAATACTTTGTCTTTAATTTTGAAAGACAATGTCATCTTACACCTCTAAATGGCGCTGGCATTATACAGACACTAAGTGTGAAGTAGCAGAAGAAGCAGCTGCTTAAAAACTGAAGCATGGCCTTCACTGATGCTCTTTGGTGCATGAAATGTATTAATGAGTAAATAGTCCCAGTCTTCACCGGGAAACTGTAACTATTTGTAGTGTAACTGAGTGACGGTCTCTCTGAAGAGGAAGAAGGTCTGTAGATAAAATGTGCCTAGCTAAAAACATAGTTTTCAAGGCATGATTCCAGGAACAGAGTTTCACCTGAAAATAAGGCAGCCAAACTACTGTTCTACTCCCCAATGTCACTAGGTGTGGGCATGTGTAAGGCTTTTAAGAGTGTCATGTCCCACTAGGAGCTATAGAATATATAAAAATCACCTATTAGTACCGGAATTTTAAGCTGTTGGTCTCTTCCTTAGCGGCAACAAGTAGTATCTTCAGTGGTTGCAGGGTGAATGAAGCTCGGGTGTTTGCAGCTACTAAAGATCAGGTTCGCTATTTTTAAAACACTCGAGTGCTCAAATCAGCAGTGTGAGAAATATGTTATTTACCCCTACGTGAGCAAATTTCTTGAGGTACCGTGGCTGGTCTATACTACCTATTTCGAACAAGTGAAGCAACATAAACCCATACAGAGAGAACATTTTGGGGATAAGCGTGAACATACACTGCTAGAGCAAATTCAACGTTGGAAACGTCAATGGTATGAACTCCTGTGCTGTGTACAGCTTCTATTAAAGGTCTGACTTCAGAAAATGGCATATGCATAGGAAATCCAGAGACCTGGGAGAAAGAAAGAGGAAAAAAGACATAAGGTAAGAAGAAAAGGTAAAGGCATCCGAATAAATACAGTTTTAAAAATCTGTTTTACTGTGCATGTAAATTTATCTTTTCTATTGCTGGCCTGAGGAGATGCAATAAAAAAAACCCCATTCTGTATTTCAGTATCACTCTCTATTTCATATACTCCAGGCAAGCTTCAACATTTTTCCTCGTTAGTGGGAGCTGAGTTCAAAGTGAAGATGTTTAGAAATCCACTAGAATAGTCGTGTTATTGAACACATACAGCGTAACTTTGCTGTTCTGCCTCTTGACTGGTTTTAATTCATTGTGTTCTCCTGTCTGCACTGGCTGGGGATTGGAGGTCGCAAACGTCTCCTGCCCATGATACATTTCGTGTCCACCAGGAACTGAAACCTCAACTCATTTTGAGAACTGTAGTTGCGTACAGAATTGTTACTGTGTGTATTCTACATGAAGAGCAGAAGGACCTAACCTCTAGAGCAGCCCGGAGGAAGAATGCATGGGTATGCCAGCAGCTGCAGCAAATACTTAAGTAAATTTTCTTCTGTCTTTTAAGAGTGGAGTGAAGAGCAGACAAGTGAAGTAAAGCATGGTGGTATGGGGGCTCCCGCACGTGTATATAGTCTGTGTGAAGCACTGGTGCCTGGTTCTTACTGACCAGACTTGAGGTTAATGCACCAGTCAACCCATAAACATCCAGCGTCAAGGAGGCTGCACTTGTATTTGTGTACTGGAGGTAGCGTTCTTGTACAGCAGTAATACAAGAACAGTGCTGCCCATTTGTCTGTACATTCTTCATCTTTATGCTCAACAGAACATTTTTATCTCCAACATCTACACATAAAATAGATCATTGCTCCTTCACTCTGTAACTGTTACGTTGGTTTATCTTGGTATAAAAGCTCTTGTGACTTTTGATAGTAGAGGAAATAAATAGCCTAGGACACTTCTACCACAAAGCAGTGCCGCTAAATCCTAGGGCTTTAGAGTCCTACTTCCATCCACAAGCCATCTTGGTTGACAACTGTACCCTGTAATCTCCAAGCTGTTTTTGTAGCTCTGCCTGATGGTCATCTTCTACATCTTTGCCTTGGTTTTGTTCCAGCAGCGGCAGAAAGTTACGCAGGGTGGAGGTACAGTATCTGTTCCAACGAGTTAGGTGCCTTGGTCTCCATTCCATGATCTTATCTTTTAATATTTTTTCAATCCTGCAATAAAATACACTGGTTATTTTAATTCTGCTATTTACTGGACATCTGATCTCCCTTGACACACTTAAGAGAATGACCTCAGTTAAATTTACCACTCCCTAAAAGCACAGGAGAGCAATGCCCGCATAGCTATGTGGTGCCTGCACGTTCAGTAGCAGAATGGAAGGCCAGGGGCTTCACAGCCCTTCGTAGTCTACACCCTCTCCTCTCACCCCACTACAGTGTTTTGGCTTACTAGAAAACTACAGCAATGCTGGAGCAGTTCTTTCTATCGGGTAATCTATATTAAAGAGAAAATTTTAAAAAGCCCTGCAAGCTACAGTTTCTAATGTTAGGCTGTTCTCAATTACCAGCATTCAGAGCAGGTTTTTGGGCAGTAGGTACGGATATGCTTGAGTAATGTAAGAACCTCTAGTGATCAGCACAAGCGCTGACAGCGTTTGTTTCAGAGGTGGAATTACCTGCTCTGTAGTTCCACCGCAGCAGCCTTGTCCGAATGCTGATAAATTAATTCTTCAGGCTAGCAAGAAATAAAAAGTTTAAATATTAAAAAGCCAATCTCTTCTGGCTATACAGCAATGTAACTTCTGGAGTTACTGCCTTGATGGTACTCGCATGTGTTCACAATTATGCTAAAATGATCTATTACTTAGTAGAAACACAATAAAAACACTAATGAGATGTTTGTGTGTAATGCTTTTTTTTTTTCTTTTCCCAGGAAACTTGAACTGTTTATACCTTTGATAAACTAGAAAAATTCCTGTTTGCTAACTAAGGATGTGTGTACAGTTTGAAATAATGCCTTCTAGCTGTACGACACAAGTTAACATTTTCTTTATAGTACCAAGCTAGTTCTGTGGGTAGGGTTGTGTTAAAGATTTGTCCCATTTACTTCACTGTCCTGAGATCTTACACAGATATTTAGCAGACAACAGATGTGTGTTCGTTCTGTATTAAACCAGATACTTTGCTGTATTCCTGCTTTCATTTTTTAAGGAGTGCCTGGGAAAATCTTTTTTAAATGCAATGCTATTACATAAATATACTTAACCACAAATGCCCAGAGAACTTAGTTTCTGGTTCTTTATACCAAGTCTGTGATCTCTCAACCCTCAAATGCGGTTGGTAATAGATACATTAATACCTGAATGCTGCTGAGACCAGGGTATGGCAAGCTTCTTGAAAAGAAAGACTTCCACAGTTTTGGTTTGCTGACATCAAAATTTATCCTTACTGGGGAATCGTATTCTTGCATATTAAACCAGACCTACAAGAAAGCAAGTTTGTTTTAACTTCCAGCCTATAATCACAGCTATGGAACACATTCCACTTAGATGGCGATAAAGTACTCTATAATCTTGACCTCGTATAGCAATTACCAGGATGAGTTCATATGAAACAAGGCAATCTTGCATAGTCCCAGCTGATGTCCAACTTTTACATTCTCGCCTCAAAAGGGATGGTGCTGGTCTGCCATGTCTTGTGCTTCTGTGTATGGATTGAGACCAGTGCATGAACAGAATTCCTGTCTGCAGTTGGCACCTCTTCCTGCTGAATCTTTGGTTTTGCCAGTATTTCCTTTTCAATGCCTCATCTACTATGCACCGTGGCAGTTTTTAATGCTGTCAGAAACTTTCTGCCTTTACCATTGCCCTAGCATCACGTGGTACTGGGTTACAGTATACTCGAGAGTTTCTTCTGCTGTCCTGTGCTGCATTTCCACCCCGCTGGATTGCTACGCAAGTCTCTTCTGAATTCTGATGAAATTCTTCTCATGGCCCAGCGCACTGCAGCTGTGACTGTGATGCCTGGTAGCCTGCTGCACCCCAGCACCATTGCTAGTTCAAGCTTATGATGCGGAAGGTTAAGTAGAGATTGCAGACACATGCCGCTCCTATGTGTATTTTGGGGAACGCATGTCTTTCTTGTGCTCCACTTCTTTATAGACAGTCACTTTGGTCTGTGTTTGAGCCTAGTCTGAAGCATGCAAGGCTTCTTGTTCAACCTTTAAATAGCTACTGCTAAGGCTGGAAAATGTACCAACAGTTAGTATGTAAATGCACTAATTAACATAGAATCTTTTGAACTTGACGGTTCTGTGTACAACCCGTATGACGCAGCATGGCTGGTTTTCCCCTGTTGGATATGAGGTGGCATGGCTCTGCTCAGAGTCACACGTAGGCTGAAAGATGTTGCCAAGCATCACAGTTCAAGGTCAGCCGATCGGGTTGTTGGGGCCGAAGTCCCCAGAAGCTGTGTGGGTTGGCCTCCAGCCAAGTCGGGGAATGCCACTGGCAGGGGAGTGCCCAGGGTTTCTGTCCCTCCCAACACAGGCTCAGCTCTGCCCTGTGCTGTGGCCTCCGGTTCACCTGCCCTGAGCTGCGCAGCTCTTACGATGTCTTCTGTCTTCTCTCCCCCACTGCTATCATTCAGAGGGTTTCCAGCCACACAATGAATAATATATCATGGAGAGGCACTAGTATTGCTTGGATTTTATAGTACATAAACAGGAGGGCTTCACACCAGGCAAAAAATCAATACAGTTTTTGTGCCATGTAACACCAGCTCTGTGGTTTGCACATTAGACCACTGAGGGCTGTGCCCATCGTTACGTATGCAACTCAAGTGACTTCTTCCAATATGCTCATTTTTCAGTTACATTTCACCTGCAAACTGTTAGCTTTGCTGAATTGTTACTCCTCAGCTAAGCAGTAGTAAAATGAACATATTCTTAGGCCATCCAAGTTGGAAAACATGTAAGTAAAACCCAGGAACAAAAATTATATGCATGGATGTCATGATGCACCTGATGTACAAAAAAAACCCTTTCTTATTCTAAGTATTTAAAAAAATTACTTAAGATTGAATAAAATCACTAATGACATGACAGCATAAATATAGTTAGAATGAGGAACAAATGATGCATCAGGTCAAGAAAAATATCAAGTTACCAGCTCTTATGCATATAGAAATGTGACAAGACAGGGTACACTTACATTATCAGAGCTGATCAGACAATGCACATTTTGTAAGGGGCAGAAGGTATCATACTGCCCATAAAAACATCCAGTGCTGGGATTCCAAATTACATACTGACTTTGTTCCAAAGTTAATACATAGGCAGTTGGTCCCTAGAAGAAAAAATGAGAAATATGTTTTGAAACTGTCTATAAAGAGAGTATGCTTTGTATTGTTTAAAATACTAAATTTTTGCTATTGAGATTAATAGTACATTTTGGGGCAAACTGGTTGGAAGAATTTACAGGTTCACTGAAATTCAGCCAACTAATATTTCTGTAACAACGTGTTCTCTGTCTCCTACGTGGCAGAGAAATGTTGGACGTACACAGCCCCAAGCCATTCTTAAAATACAGATTCTGAAGGTTGTCTTGGTTCAGCTGTGAACCAATGTGAAATTCCATGTTCAGGAATGTTCAATGTATGTGACTTCAGTATTGGCACGTCTCACTTGGCTACTGCCACAACTCTCATCCATGGGCAACCTCTGAGTTGAAGGACTGCTGCCTAGGCAGTACACTTCTTTATGCCTCATCCATCAGCCTTCCCTCATGCAGGCACATAAGGAATTTCCCAGCTATCTTTTTATATACTCTATCAGGAATATCTCATCTGCTCTTCTATTTTCTTGTATCTATCTCCCACATTTTCCAGGTACCTTGAAATACCTGGAATAATCCCCCTCCTTACAGCATGCATAAGCTGAATGCTATGTTAGGGACTACCATCTCCATCAGATTTGGAGTGGAAGGAACATACCTGAGTACCGGTTCCTGCTGCTGCAGTATCTGAGAATGTGCTAACGAAACTACTCGACGGATTTTTTACCAAAATTCTGTTCAGCAAAAAACTTTCACATGTGCTTGGTAATTTAAGATACTAATGGTGGAAATCTGTATTATAAACAGTCTTACCATCTCTTTGAGAAGAGCAGTATTGGTTACTTGGAAATCTGAGTGCTTCCCTGAGAACAAATGCATCTCCTAAGGGGCAAAAGAATCTAAATGTTTTAGTTCTTGGCCGGTCTAAGCCAGATCGCTGCCAGCGGGGGCTCACAGCGGTGGGTATGCAGCAGCCCAAGGCAAAGCAGACACCTAACCTGCCTGCATTGCAGAAGGCAGATGAAGACTGACTGGTCGAGCCTGAAAGATCTAGAATTACTCTTGCTGCAGCTTTGCCATCAGCTGGAGAGGGAATCAAGGGACATGTACATACCAGTAAGAATCCCTGGCAAGCCCCTAACCTGCTCTTGCTGCCTCTCAGGCTTACCCAGTCCCACCCAACTCTGTCACAGGCTGTGTACTCACACCTCGGACATGGCATGGACTGTCTCCATGACACCTGTCCCGGACACACCATTTACACAAGCTGAAGTCAAATCAAGCTTTACAGATGCTTGGTATTGTACTATAAGGATGACAGCTACTACCAGATTAAGCATGGAAGCATGGGTCCAGGAAAAAAAAACCAACAGTATTTATACTAAGCTATACTTTCAACTTATATTTTTTTTTTTTCTCTCTGGAAAGAATCAGTTCCAACAGCACCAATGTTTAGATAACTTCCTGGAAAAACATGCCAGCAAGAAACAATTCTATCCATTGGTGGGAACCAAAGACTTCAGAGAATCAAAATTAATATTCAGACCAAATGAAAAAATCCTCTTACCTCAGGAATAGCATTTCCAATGATAAGCCAGGCTTTTTTCCCCATACTAAGAAAATAATTACACAAGAGCACGGCATGTTCTTCCTCATCTCCCGCCAGAAGATAAAGAAATTGCTAATTGAGATATCAAAAAAAAAAAAAAAAAGTGTCTTTCTATGCAGTTATCAGCTGTGTTTCAACTTAAAACATTTAATCATATTTCTTAACACTTCTGAAGCTAAAGAATCCTCTCAGATCTTTGCAGCTGATCTTTATTGTTTATTGGGCACTGCTTCAACATGCAGGATGAAGAGTGAATGCTGTGAAAATCCACAATGCGGGTCTGAGATTTTACCACAAGAAGCAAGGTCTTTGTCTTTTGAGTTATTCCGAATTTTGCAGAAAAGTTTTGAGATGGTAAAAACAACATCTATGATTAACTTGATGTCTGCTGTTATTCTATAGATGACAGGATTTATTCATATGTGACAAAGAACACTAATTTCCCATTATTGCTGACATTACATGCAATGTTTTTTTCCGTAGTTCCTTGGAACTACAATGACCAATTTTAAGCCTAGTTTTTAAGTCTGCATCAGTCAGCATCCTTTCACTTGTGCATGACTAGCCATTTTGGATTGTTTTATAACTGAAAAAACCCAAGGAAAAGCTTAAAGCCCTAAGCATTCTTAGGGTCAATCAATTGCAACCTATCAAAGATAAAAATTTTGGCTCGTATCAGGTTGAGCAACTTTCCTTAAGCTTTGATCCTCATACTTTGAAATAAATGGCTTACAAAGAAAAACAGTCCTCAAAATAATAGAATCACAGAATAATTTAGGTCTGAAGGGACCTCAAGAGCTCATCTAGTAAAAGCTCCTTCCAGAAGCAGGGGCTGCTAGGAAGTGACATCACATTCAAGAGGATAAAGAACTTGTGTTTAATGCATTACTTACATCTGATGTGCTCCATAAATCACAAATACCAGCAAATGACACACTATCTGGCAAAAAAGGAATCAAAGAGACATATCGAGCCACCAATTCCTGCAAGAAAACAAAACAGAGCAAGTCACGCCTTCCATTCATGACACAGATATGTTAACAACAGTATTATTATACCAGATGGGAAGCATAGTGCTGTTTCCACAGATGTCGGTGACAAAACACACTGACTAACCTCACCACAGTAGCAGCTAGCTCATTTTAGAATTTATATCAAAGACTGGTATGATTTAGTTCCATTGAGGTTTGGCATAATTCTTTGTCTTTTAAAGGTCAATACTCATTAATATACCTATTTTTCACCAGAGAAGCCAAATATCCTTTTCCAGAATCGTTATGGATAGACTTACTATGTATCACACATAGTCACTACTACTTTATTTTGTATCTCTAGTTTTTCCTTTACAAAAAGCACAGCTATACAGCAAACATACAAAAATGTTACGTACCTGTGTGCACATGCATGTGCCCATGCAAACACACAGATCTGAAATCTGTATCCCAGAAACTTTGCTATCTTTTCTAAGTACTTACTGCCGCTGTTTGAGAACTATTTGGGACGGCATTAAGAAGCTCCTGTGGTGGATTCAGAGGTTTGATATATCTCGTAATAAAAACTGTTTTCCCGTTGAGGTCAATTACAGTTGTTAGGCATTGGCGGCTTGGAAACTTTGATGTACACTCAGCTTCATACTTTTCCGCTGCCTGGAGCAATTTCTCATCTTCCTGGGTATCAAACTTCAAAAGACAGTAGAATTTATACAAAAATTAGTTTTATTTATAGTTTGGGCTTAAGTCTTTACTATATTTGGCCTTATTTCACCATTTACAGGAGCATAAAAAGAGTGTAGAATTCTTTCCTAACAGCATTGTGAACTTTGCTTGTAGTATATACTTTGGCTCACAGACATATAAGAAAGGTCAAGGCAATGGAAAATCAAGCAATTTGCATTTACTTATGAATGCACATAATGATTTGTATCTATAAGCTGGCTTTATTAAAGCACTGAAAAATGCAATGAAAAGTTATGGCCAAGTAAAACTGCAGGGATGAGTATGTAACATCACGTATCAATTCAAAGGTAAACAATGATGGTTAAGCTCTAATCCTACACACTATTCACATAACACTCCATTAAAACCACAACTGAGGTTATGAACAAAATTCCAGTAATTTTTATATAAATGATACTGCGACAACCCTGCGCAGTGCCAAAATATTTGCAGAGAAGGTCCCAGTAATTTTTAGATGAATCCTTATAATTCAGACTTGTCTAAAATTTTAACGTTTTTAGATGAGATTTTCCAGAAGCAAATCTAGGTCTCTAGCACATATTAATTAGGTAACAATGACAATTATTTGCTCATATGTCACCTAAGAAGTCATCCTTTAAAGGTATTAGGACCAGTCAAAATAGGTTTTTTCATCTACTTAGAACCCCTTGTATATTTCTAGTGGTGCTGAGCATTAAAGCTCAGCCTTCATAATATTTGAGTTCAAAATAAACCACTTTGTCCTTTGTTACCCTTCTTCTCAAACTAACCAGAAGTAGAACAGCTGGGCAGGGCCCTGCAGCTAGACCTCCAAGTCAGCAGAGAAGGCACACAGTGGTGATTCTTCTCAACCATAATTAACAGCTGAAATACACAGCCTCTGGCACTTTGCAAATTTAATGTAGTAATTCACTGCAAATATTACTGACAAATAAACAACTATGTCACAGTCAAGTAACACAAAGTGCAAAAAGATTGCTGAATGGCACAAACCCAAGCTATATCTTAAACAGGGAACAACAGGAATCTCTCAACTGGTATAATTTATTAATATTGTACCTTCTTAAGCATTTCATTCATCTATATAGAGATTCAGGAAGGACAGCAAGAAAAAGAGGAAAAATAGGTAAAGAAACAAAAAAAGGTATCGTAAAATTAAACTAAAATTAAGCTTAGTATCCTAAAACAGTACACAAGTATTTCAAATGACTTCAACTACGGAAGGAATGGCAAGGAATAGCAACAAAGGACAGCAAAAATACTTATTTAGGTTTTGTCATTTTACGCCAAACACTTTCTATAATAAGTATATGTGTTACATTTGGGGAGTTGCAGCACAGAGTAATTCTATTTCAGTCACAGAATACACACACGTCACTTAAGTAGTGTTTTTATGTACAGATTTCATTAGATACATACCACCTAAAATAGAACAGTCTCTTAATGAATTTGGTCCTGCTTTACTCAGCTTCCTCTAACAGGAAATTATATTTTATTGTTTTCTATCTATATTGCTTTGAAAAAATGGATTATTTGAAAATCCTGTACAATGTTTACTAAAGAAATAATTAGGTTTGGCTTAGAATCCAAGGTAAACAAATCATCTGCTGCTACATAAAATTTGTATAAGATTTAGAAAAACCTCCAATGCAAAGAGTAAACAAAAATCTGGCAAAACTTCCACTTTATTATCTATTATTATTATTTATTAATCACAACTGTTTTATCTTCAAATTTTAGAAAATACATCTTATCTCCAACCTTTTGTGGGAAAGGGAGCCTAGATGAGATTATTCAGCACCCTGTCCAATCTCATCCTGAAAACTTGCAGTGATGGGGACTCTACCGTGTCTCTGGGGAGATAGTTTGAGTGAATGATTGTAAAAAATTTCTTATATTGAGATAAAACCTCTGTCGGGGCAACTTGTACCCATTGCTCCTTGTCTTTTCAGCATAGCTCCTTGTGAGGAGAAGCTTTGACATGTAGTATGTCTCGCTACTTAGAACAGGACTCATTTCCTGTGTTGTGAGTGTGCTATGATTCTTTGCTGCATCTTCAGACTGGAAGGTACTTCAGTCTCTTTCTAGTTCTTTATGTCTGAGTTTTGCCAAGGGGCAGTTAGCTCCTACCATCATATTTGAAATAAAAGAGAACATATGTCAGAAAGATCTAAGACTTCAATAAAATATGCTGGGTTTTCCACCTGAAGTGTTCAAATAATTCTAAATATAGCTACCAAACTGCACCATTTTACTAAGCATTAATATGATACATAACCTTTTGGTAACTAAGCATCAAATTGCATCTATGCAAGAAATTCTGAACTCATTCTTTAGAAAGGTCAAGATTCACAAAATATAGTCCATCATATTTTACAATAATCTTACCCCTTATTTGAATTTCTATAATTTTTCTTTTGAAACAGTACTGGAGACAGGTCTTTCTATAAACAGAGATCCATTTCCTCAAAAATTCAGTACATTTTTTTCTCAGCAACTAATTACTGCATGTGAATATGATTAAGACCATGAAACTCTTGAGTAAGGTCTCATCTATTAAAGGTGCTTCAAGGCTGTTAAGTTCATATTTATGGTTTCGAGTCCTAGTAATAATCTGCTCATTCGAACTAATTAACCTTAAAAGGCATCCATGAATGCACTTTATTAATTTTCTTTATTTTCAACAGTACTAAACTGTAACAATTCCCACTGCATTGCAAGAGAGCAAGAAAACACAGGACTGGATAGTTTCCAAGACTATAATTTAACAGGGAAAAGGGGTTTTAGAATGCATCATACAATTTTGTATTTATTCTGAAAAAGAAATTACCTAACGATAGACCTGTCTCTCCAGTTCCTGTATGTCTCTAATAAATGGCCAGTGTACCACTGAATTGGAAAAGAATGAACTGCTGCTGTTTGTGCATGAAAAACACACATTCTTGCTGAATGGCTCTCAAAATCATTGCATAATGTTACATAAAATAGCAAGCGGTGTATGCATTTTAACTACATATTGTTGTTGTTAGTGTAAGGCACTTCTGGTTTCGTAAAATAACTGAAAAAAATAACAGCTGCTATTTAGAAATAATTATCTTCAAGACCTGGAGGCACACATGAAGCCATAAATAATAAATGCTGTATTTGAATAGTATAAACACAGAAGTAAGAAAATGCTATGGTTGCACCTGGCACCTCCTTTTCGTTCACTCTTCACAAATACTCACACCAATTCTTTATTGTTTACAGAAGTAAATGGGAAAATTACATGCTCACAGATCATGAATGCAAATTTGCTTTCCATTAACATTGGAACTAGATACCTGGTAAAAGCTATTTCTCATGCATTAAATGTCCATCTAACTTAATGGTGCATCGAATTAAATTGAACTGAGCTAAAAAATTTGAAGTAGAACACTCAGAATTTGTATTAATGACCTTCTGTACTTGTATTCTTGTTCTTCGGTGCACGAAGCATACCTATTTATATGCATCTCAAGAACTGCACCACTGGGAACAAAAAGCAAGGATATGATGAATTACTGATTCATTACCTTTTCTCTGACTGACTCTCCAGGAATGAGCTGTGGTTCAATGGTAATGAACAGTGTTATATACGAGCCCTCACTCAGATTTCGCACAGAATCATAACCTCTCTCGATTCCCAGGTTCTTTTCTTTGCTGTAGCCAAGGAGGACTGGAGGAATATCCACCTTAAATGTACCATCAATCTACAACATATACAGAGAAATACTTCTCATTAGAAGCAAAAAAGCAAAACTCCCTTCTCAAATACATTTGCTACTTGTATTCCAATATTTTATTCCTTTGATTTCTTTACTAATCTGAATTACAAAACAATACAATGAGAGAATATGACAGGTATACTGATTAACTGTGGGGAAAACGCGATACATCTCATTGTTAAATGTATTCATTACAACTGGATTTCAGCCTCTCTTGCATATTATGGACACTAATACTTAATGTAATGGAAATCGTACACATTAGTTCTTAGAGAAAAAAAGCCAGCTTTTCACGGTTTTTCTTTCAAACAGAAATCTCCACATGGCACTATTTACCCGGAAAAATGACAAATTACAGGTTGCAGGACTATGCTTCTGAAGGCAGCCTCACACCAACAGGCCTTTGCCTATGTCTGAGTGATGCGGGAATGAAGCTCCAGTATATCACAGATGGACACCTTCCACGCAGAAGCTGCTGATACTTCTTGGGTGCAACTGGAACTGGGCCCATTCAGCCACCTTCCCCACGGAAGAGTGCTCTGATAGACTCACCAGCCCTTTGCATCTCCCTCTGCCACCACAAACAGAAGGTAAGCTCTTTCTGAAAGCTCATGTCACACAAGAGAGAGCATGCCCCACACTTGCTCAGGCAAGTCTCAACAGTGGAAGTACATAGCTTTAAGAGAAAAGTGAGAAGATTAACCTCCTGATTTGGGCAGAATTCAGATGACTGCCATCAGGAAGGATATCTTCAATGGATGTGGAAGATGAACAGATAAATCACTGGGCTGGCCCACCAAACATTTAAGAAGAAAATTAAGTTTTGATGAGGAGAAAACTCTATCACTCAGCATTTCTGCTACAGTATAGTGGAATGGGATGAAGAAATGCTTCGTTTGCTACTGAAATTTAATTGCAGCTGCTGGACTGATCAGGCTTTTTCAAATTCAGTAAGAAACCCTGTTCAAATGAAAAGAATCTCTAATGCTGGGAAGATCTATGCAGGCACTCACACTGCAGTTAGGGAATCGCAAACTGCAACACCTCCTCAAAGAGTCAGGAGTGCACCTGACAGGAATCCTGGAGCTACTCTCTTTCTACAACAGCAAGACTGATACACCAACAAGAAATATGAAGAACAGAGGTTGACATCAGTATTGGTAATCCTCAGAGACAGATTATAGGCTGTGTCCCTCACTATGTATTGGTAAGTAGTCTGTTAAAATGTCTAAGTCTGCCCATTAAGTCTCTCAAGACTGTGAGCAGACACACTTCTCAGGTGAAGCTCATGCATTCAGCATGGAACATTGTCCTATAAAGGGTAAAGTATCTTGTTCTTTCTTGTTTGTTGACCTGTATTAACGGTGGTCACATTATGTGACATTGTCTGCACAGGATGGCCAAAGACTCATGAAAAGAAGGCTAGACCTTCTTACTACTTACATCTTCTCTGAAGTCAATGAAAGCTTCATTCTATAGGGCACCACAACCCTTAAACAGCAAAATTCATTGATTAACCTTGCAAGTTGAAGATGGCATACTATTGATGATCTAGCAGAAGCAAGTGGACTAGCACTAGTTAGACATACACCGTCCCAAATTTCTCAGCAATGAAAAGAATCCCATGCTTTCTTGAATCCCATGATAATTATCTTCTGTTATGCCTTGCAAACATGCAGCCCAAGAAAATACTTTGAACTCCAAGCACTGCCCTTAAATTAGGTGAGACCCCTACAGACTTATCCTCCACTCAAAGAATCCAGGAGGCTCACAGTATGTCTTAAAGCCCTTAAGGTTCTGAGAAGAGCAAACTAATGTGTCATTAGGTATGCAACTGATGTCAGAACCTTCGTGAAGTAAGAAACGGAGACTTTTGTGATATGGTGATTTGATCTACACATGAAAGTAACTGCCCTGCAGAAAAAGAGTCCTACAGCAAGATTACAATACAATACAGCTACTAATGTGAAGACTTAACCTAAATCCAGGATGGGTGGCTAGACAAAAAAATGCCCTTCCCCTATGAAGAACTCCATGTTTTACTATTAATCCCATGACAAACTATTGATATCTCTTGAAGAAAGCTTCTCTTGAAAAGTTCTAAAAATGGAGGAAAGAAGGGATCGGGAGAGGCAAAGGTGAAAATTTGTTGATTTATGAAAAGCGTGAAAAAAGAAGAGTTAGGTCAAGTTTTCTATCACCTATCTAGGTGATATTCCTATTCCTAATTCACCTATCGGGACTGTGCAATACTTGAGTTCTCAAAAGCCACTGACAAAACCATCTAAAGAATTTGCGGTTTAACCTTATTACTTAAGGGAGCCAGGCTGCATTGTCAGTGTAGAGGTATGTTTGTCTATCTCTTCTCCCTTCAAAAACATTGAACTTACTGACAAATACTTCCAAATTTGACAGAAACCAGTAGTTTCAAAGACATTTTCAAACAATTCCATAAAAATAAATTAACAGGTACAGAGAACATCATTAATCTGACATTCCATTACCAGACCCTTTCCATTTCTCCAGTTTTGTATTTTAACAAATTTACTCCAAGTTATTGATACGTACCCTCGCTTGAAAATATACTGTAGTAAATGGAATCTTAACACATCCCAGCCAGTGTCTCTCAACACGAGTGTGGATTCCACTTCCTCTTTCATGATCATCCTATTAAAAAGTTGCCCAACATAAAACTTTGTAAGGCAGCTTCATTTCCTTTAATTCAATCAACAATTTAATCAAGGCATTAATAAAAAAAATCTGTATTGTTTTAATAATTTACTATAAGTTCAGTTACTAGTATGGCAATGACTATTCTGCATGCCTTTCAAGTGTGCCGGATGCTGAACAAATACAAGAATGTCATGGTCCATGATATAATGTGCTTGCAGTTCAGGGTTCAAATCCTGTATAACCTGTGATGGGGAATGCACAACTCTGACAAGGAATCCACAAGAGTCTTCTCAGACAAAACAAATTAAGTTATGGTGTTCTAGTGAAATATTTTACTAGTATTTAAAAAAGCTTTTTGAAGGTAAAAATGTATTAAAATCTAACTAAATGCTGTGGAACGGAAGCATTGCTTTCATGTGTATTGCCTATCAGGGATTTCCAAATCTAGTATGATCAGCCTACATATTATTTAAAAAAAAATTCTCTAAAGGCTAGAGTGATAGCCAAGTTTCAAGTATGTATCTTTTTTCCTTCTGCTGCACCAAATTCCATTTCAGTTTCAAGGACAGCATTCTGTTCGCAGTGAAATGTGTGCATTATTTATTTTTGGGTTATATTTTCAAGAATGTTGAGTGCTGCTATTTTTTGTGCATGCTGAACTGACTGGGAAAGCTTTCACTGTTTTCAACAGGGGAAGGACTTATGCCAACACTGAGAGCTTACAAAAATTTCTTGTTACTAGTACTTGTAATTTTTATCTCATTCCAAAAAACTAATATATACAACTGAAAGACGTTTTCTTCACCAAACAGCTTGTAAACCAGGATGAGATAGAGCATAAAACGATAGTTAATAAAAAATACAGGAACTGGGATCATTCATCTGGAATTTAGTAAAAATCCCAATTAAGTTTAAGAAGAATAGAATTCAGATTGCAATTCATATGTTGCCTCTCAAGTTTAACATCTCCAATTTCATTAAATATCAGTAAAATAGATTACATACACATGTTCAACTCTAGCAGCAGATTATATACTACAAGCTTAATTTGTACAGACAAAGTTAACACTGTAAAGACTGCTCCCTCTAACAATCTTGCAGTATTGACTAGATATAAAACCATAATGAATGACAAAATAGAGAAAAAGGAGGCACAGGAGGATGAAAGCTATTACACTGAAAAGTCTTACTCTGTCGACTTCAAAAAGCTCATAATTTTCTGTAATGTACGCTGTCCTTCAGTTATGAACTCACCTCTATAGCGTCATGAAGTACTTCATCAAAAACATTAATGAAGACTTCATCCTTCACTGACTGCAAACTGTGGGTGCTGTAGTCACCATTAGGAGCTCTGAAAAGGTTGAATAAACCAAAAAAGTGATTTGAACAGAATAGGACAATTTGAATAAATTTACATGCTCAAATTAAATTATTATTACCCAGAAATTTTGTCATACCTAAATGGAAGCTGAAGTTCCTCATTCCAGTTGGGGTTTGGACCCTCTGCTGTTGTTGTCCGGCAGACTGTTCGTTGAAAAGAAACTTCTACAAAAGGACGGACTAAAACCTACAAATAGAGATCAAAACAAAGGAAACTGACCTCTATAAAAATTAAGCAGAACATATTAAATTATGCATTTTTATGTATTTAGAAAAATAAACGTATACTTTGTGGAGATCAGGCTGATCCAGCCCAGATAAAACTTTAATACACCTTAAATATTGCACGTCCCAGGCTTCTAAGCATTTATGAAGCTTTTAAAAATATTTTATATGTTAGCACTTGCAAAAGATTATGTGTATTCAGAACACTTGACATATTTATATACACCAGCAAAACCACGTTTTCCCCTGAGAGTAGGAAAACTACTGGCTATCTAGTCAAAGAAGGTAACTAAAACAGAACATGTGATCCAGACACCAGTGGAAAAAAGTGCACTTGTATCCTCTTATCTGTAATCCAAGAAGCCTACTGGTATAATCCTGGCTGTCTCTGAAACTGGTCCCTATTACAGATAAGCAACTCCTACTAGACACAACAAACCCCTAATGTGATTAAAAATGCCTTAATGGAGCATTTCATTAGTGTTCAAATGCATATGGAAGAACCTTTTCTACTTTTCAAGACACAATAATTTTGAAGGAAAATCATAAGAAAAACAGGAAAAAGCCCCGAAGGACTTCCATCTTCATTCAGAAGGATGCTGAATTTAATTCTCAATAGCAAGCAAATGTAGTTTCAGTATCAGCCATAAGAATGGCTGTGCTGGTTTAGACTAAGAGTGCCCCGGGCCCAAAATTCAGGCTGTGAAAATGGCCATCAGCAAACACATACAGAAGAGTACAAACAGAGCAGGCATACATAGTATTTTCTCCTATTACTCTTCCAGGCTTCAACCGTTTTCAGAGGAAGGACGTTCCTAAGCCTGTAATGATTTTTCAGTTTAGTAACTCCCAATGGATCACTCTTCCAAATACTTATCCAATACCCACTTCAAAGCAAGCAAACCTCTTTAGTCCACAATACATGTAAGCAACTTCTCTGGGCACCTACTAACTCCTGCACAAAGAATCACAACTTTCTGTTTGTTTTGAACCTAACTCCTACCAGCTTCATTTGACAATCCCTCACCCTTGTACTGAAAGAGCCAGTAACCAGTCGATCCCTATCACCAGTCTCTATATTACTCATGATTTTATGCCTCTCTACCATATTCCTCCTCCCTACTGGCAGTTACTGTTGTTACGGCTGAAAAACCCTACCATTTTTCATTGTACAGCAGCCATTCTGTATTTCTGACAACCTTATCACCCTTCTCCGAACCTTTTGCAGCTTTACTATCTTTTTGGAGATCAAGGAGTGGGCAAGCCAACCTCACTAAAAAGATCTTTCTGATGGTAAATGTCACTGTCTGTGGAAAAGAGGAATGCTCAAAACTTCACGTAAGAAAATGTTAGTTTTGTAATATACCTGGTTGAATGCCCAGTCTGGGCTATCAGTTGGGCTCTGAGCTGACGGAGAGGCTGCAAACATCTCATTAAAGGACCTTGAAGATTTGGATGGTTGTTGGAGTTTGCTACAAGACGAAACAGAAAACAATAACAACAACAACAAAAGACAGAGAACACATTACAAAATATGAATCTCTCACATTCTGTATTAACTATACAGAATTCTGGAAATACGTCTGATATTTTTGTGTTATGACTTCAGCCTTGGAAAGATATTTATTCAATCAAATAACACAAAAAGAATGCCAGAAAAGGGTAGTGAGTGTATAGCTCTCATAAGTCTCACTGCAAAAGAGCGCTTCGTGCCTGGAGGTTCTTTTTTCTGAAGACCTTATCAAGTCCAGCTTTTTTTTTTGCCTCCCCCGTACAATCTCCTCAAGCTACAGGTTTTTCAGTTTAAGGAGATGAATCCCCACAGAATTCGTAAACAGTGTAGACTTCATGGTATCCAGGCAAGGCCTCTACAACAAAATTAAACCCATATGATTCTTACACAATCGGCAACCCATGGGTGAAATAAAATAAAATTTAATATGTTTATAGTGTTTCCACATAACTCTTTTTGTAATAACACCACACTATTGATGGAGAAAGCAGCTCAAAATAAGATATCATGTAATGTAAAAAGACTGGGAGCGTTTTTAGTTATTTCTGTAATACTGATAATGAATTGAAGTTTTCTTATTTTCCTTCATGTCAACATGTTTCTAATATGAATCGCTTTTCCAGTATGAACTTATTTACAGAAATCCAACAGAACCTTTATAATAGTGAAGAGATAAAACAGCAGAAGATGCTAAATTCTGTATGCACAGTAATTGGTCAGCTTGAAAACACCTCCAAGTTAAATGCAAGGTATATTCATTTTGGGAGAGAGCGAGAACGCTGCAATAATACATTGCTTCTGGAACTGAACCAGACTGTTCAGAACTCAAGTACCTTTACATGACACAGCACCACGCAGTGCAGGCATTGCCTTAATGTGCCTGAAGGTAATGGTCACCTTCAAAATTACTCAGAGCCAAATTAGGCTCAGTCCATTAACTTAAACAGTTCATGAAGAAGACCAACATGCTACACTCAGGAGGCAAATACAGTATCTCACAATGAAGAACTGGATTTTTTTAGTACTTATTTTTGGCATTTAATTAAGATATAATGAATTAAAATTGCCCTAACTAGCAGGCTTGCTTAAGGTATAATTCATTTGACACTACCAGAGTTACAGTGTTGTCAAAGGTGCAAGTTATCTTTCAGACATTTTTTTCCTCAAGCAGATGAACACGGTTTTGGTAAAACATTTCTTAAATTTAGCGGTTATTGATAAATGATAGTATTATTCTACAAACTTACAAAACTTTTTAATTTTAATAAAAAGATAAATGCATGTATGTTTTTATCGTGAGGATCAAAACACACAGGGCTGAATTTCAGTGTTAGTTGCTTCAGCTGTCCTCAAACCAGCTGCAACCAGAAGATGAATCTATACTGGAAACAGGCATTTAAACATACCTCATCACTGGTTTTCTCACTGGGATATCATACGCTCTAATGATGTTCACTAACAGTTTTATGTCTCCATCTGATAAATTCTGTGCTGTGACCTTCTTCCTTTCTTTTCTTCTTGGCTTCAATGGCCGTTTTGGCTCTGTCAGTTTAAAGAGGCTGAGTCCCAAAATACTAATAATCATAAAACAGATATTTAGGTCATTTTTACAAAGAATCCAGCATTCCAATGTTTCTATGACACACATGCAAATTATGCACTAACAGAAAAAGAAAATATATGCTCCTGTTAAGTGCCATACAAAACTCTGTGAAATGTCAAAATGTTTTAATTGTTTATTATTACACAATCCAGTTCTGTCTTATATTTCAGAACTTATTAACTTAAATGTGCAAAAAAGTTTTTTTTTCCAAAACTAGGTAAGATTCAAATAAGACAATTACACAGCTTCAAGGTAGATCTAAACTACAGTGCTATAAACAATGTATCTAGCAGAAGACAACAACCACCGTATGGAATAAGCAAAAAATCTAATTACACAGCTATGTACAACAAACAATAGGCTACAGAAAGGAAGCAGAATGAATATGCCACAACATACCCTGGACCCTCAGAACTTATAACCCAAGGCAAAGCAGAACCAAAGAAAAAAGAGAAAAACAGGAAAAGAATAAAAAGCAGATGTATTCTTTTATACATCGATATTAACTACAGACATTCCAGAAACTACTTTAAAAACTGATAGCCAATGGCATTATTTCCTTATACATAATAAAAAAACCACAGTAATTACTGTTAAATAACACAAAACCATGAGTTACTGAAATATCTAAGTAGATGCTTTAAACAAATCATGGTGTATTTTAAATTTACTAACCATATAAATTAGCAAATAGAATCCAATATGAATTAGTATTTATGATAAGAAAGTATCAGTGAATCATTTGATTTTAACCAACTCCAAAAGCTGATTATAGTCTCGTTCGGATTTTTCTATTCTGTGATGTGAAAACAGGAACTAAAAAATAGGATGAACTCTTTTATAAGAAAGCAAGTCTCTGTATCTCCAGCAGATGGGACTGTTTAGATTTATACTGCTGATTGAAAAAACTTTGGCTGTACTTTAAAGGTGTTGCTTTTATAGTGAACCCAAGCAACTTCTACATGAAAGAAAAAAATAACTATCTTTCACAACTTGTTTACTTACACAGATTTTAACTGAGCAATACTAATTAAGAGTCATTTATGCTGTCATGACTGAAAAATGTCAAAAGCAACAAGTAGGGATTTGGAAAAAAAAAAGCAAAGAATGTGCTTAAGTAGTAAAACAATTAATAATTTAAAAAAGACCCAGTAACATTTCTGAAAGTAAAAAGCATATGAGGACATACAGCAACAGCAAAGAGAAATCAGAAGTAAAATAAGGAAAATGACTGTTAAAAAATCTATTGCACATTATTTGCAGGGCCTATGCACTGACTCAAAGTGAGCATCACCTACAGAACCCAGTAGTAGTGTTACTACCTCTGACGCTTGTCTGATACTTGGAAGTCATTCAATCTGGCACCACCTAGGGCTAGGATCAGCTCATCAGATCACAGCCTGATGCATTATATCATGCTAAATCTTATTTACATACTGTCACATTACTGCTGCCAAACCCAGACTTTTTCTTAAAAAAGTTTTTACGCACTTTGTGTGTGAATACACTGACTGTACTGGCAGAGGTGTACATAGTGGTTAGAAGTTCATATATTATACTAAACATAAACTCGCATCAGTTGGTCACATCAATACACTTTGCGAAAAAAGGATGAGAGACAGTTTGACATTAATTGTTTTGATTTAGAACAAATAAAGATAGCTCCCTTACCCCAGGCTGGGAATCTCCTCTTCATTGACAAGGTCAGAGAGAAGGAAATGGTGCTTTGCTATGAGGAAACGGTTTATTACTGATTCTCGAACCTGTGCATGGGGAGGAAGAGGAGACAAAAGTACATTTCTAATTCAAACCCACAGCAAATATTTGCATTCTATTAAACACAAACAAAATGTCCAAACATACATTCTTTATTTTTTCCCAGTTTTAAGAGTGTCACAGTCCAAGGAAAATTTTCTTTCCACTAGATATTTCTTCAGCATGTAATACGTGCTCATTTTACGACTACAATGATTCTCTAGAAACATACTGGCTAGCCAGATACAAGAACATATGAAAGCATGCAATCAGAAAATGAAGTCTTATCTGCTTACGGCTATTCATCAGAAACAATCACAACAATAAATGACACTAACAGACACCTCTTTTCCATGTCTAAATGAAGTTGCAGAAAAGGCTGTAGATAAATCTATATGGAATTAGTTATGGGGAAAAATCAACACTTCAAACTGCAGAACAATCAATGAATCCTGTATTACAAATACTATGATTTCAAATAAATGTTTAAAATCCCTAGTTCCTTTCATTTCTATGCTGGGGTAAGTAGACTGAAGCAGAGAGACAAAAGTCTTCCCTCTTCTCCCAACAACTATATGGAAGCAGACTGACAGTATTGCCTTTGTCCTTTTTTTCCCACCACTAATGCTAGTAATGCCTTTATATACTGCGTTATTACAAGATCAGTTACAGAACAGCAATAACAATTTTCTGCAATACATCTCCTTTTGTTATTTTAAAAAGTTTTTATTTAAGTTATTCTTATTAGTCTTGTATCTTGTGTTGATGTCATAGGCATATAAAGATCACATTTCAGAGTGAACTAAATTTCAGCTCTGATGTGAGCAATCTCATTTTTAAGCATGTCTAACAATTTATAAAAGTGCAAAATATCCAAATATTATTTTAAAAAAGGCTACTCATATTTAATCTAAGAGAGTGACAAATAAAGGTACTATAATGTACATGACTCTGTACTACTGCTATATATATTTATTCAGTGGGCTGCATAAATGTATGTTTGAGTACACACTTAAATACCACACAAAACATATGGGGCTGACACAGATGTGACAGCTTCGTTAAAAATAATTTTTTTTTATATTAACATGCTGAATCTGGGCTTTGGCACTTGCCTGGAAGATTTAAACACTCTTCACTGTCTATGATTGTTTGACAAATGATTGTTTTCTCTTACATCAAATCAACCTTATCATCATACTATGTTTTGCTGGCTGGCTAGGATTTGATACACTTTTTGACATTTCCAGTACAGGTAAGAAACTGGTAGCCATATTTTGCACTTGCTATTTTGCCAAAATAGTCTGGAATTGCAAACTTCTCTTGGTTCTGCAGCCAATGTTTTTTTTCCCCTAAGGATTAAAGAGAATGTCAGCCTAACAAAATGAACAGACTAGAAAAATAAATTAAATCAGGATAAGGGGGATAAGATATTACTCTAATACCACAATGAAGATGTAATGTGGTGGAAGATATGCCCTCTGCCTTAGGCTGCAGGACAGGACACTGTGAGTATTGCATTAAATGATTTTTAACAGTGGTTAGAGCCACTTTCATGGAGATAATTACATTCTTAGCATCACAGATTACAGAAGGAAAATAGGGAGGAGGGGAAAATCAGTGAATACCTGAGAGACAACAGTACAAAGAAAGAATTTACAGAACTGCTAGGAAAATTCAGAATGGCTGGACACTTTGTATATTGTGCCTTTTTCAGTAACATTAAATGAGTCATTCACAAACCTCCACTTGTTCAATTAGGCCAGTTTCAGGCCTAACTTGGAACTTTAAAGATATCTGTAGGTCATGTTTAGACACAAACCAGTTTTTAGTACTCATGGAAATAAAGCATCCAAAGATAGAAGCAACATATGGCCTAAAGAAATATGATGGATCCACATTTTTTGCAGCTTACCTTCTGTAGATAGTTGGCAACAACTGCTCTGTGTGCATCTAGGTAATTTTTGCTGTCAGTTACATCCCTCTCTTGCAGTCTCTTCTCATAGTCCTAAAGATATTTACTAGAGTTTGTGATTCAATATCTATTTGGTGCTTTATTACATACAAGAAAAATGGTAAACATTTCATTAATATTAATGTATGGATCACAGTAAACCCAAACAGATGTCAGAAGTTTAACTATTTATAATGCTATGGTATACAGTAATATCATTGCTAAACTTCCATGAGTAGAGACGAGAATTCTGTTAAATTACAAGATTCATGTGGTTTAAATCACTATGAATAACTTGAAGATTTCCCTCTCTTCTTTTAAAGCTGAACTTTGACCTGCTGCTGTAAACTGAAATTCCATTTGAACTGGAAACGGCTTCTCTTACTGCAGCTGCAATAGGGAGAATCCTTTTTGAACAGAAGTGATGCAGTATTCATGGAAGATGACCTGAAATCTGAACTGTGTTTTATCACACAAAACTAGTTTTCATACCTAACACTGGAGGAAACTCTACTGTGGGAGAGTTTGTGGAGCTATTTTTAAGCTACATTCAAGAAATAAAGAGATTTAATAGTATAATAAAAATCTTTCCTTGTACATTGTGAGAAAGTGAAAGCTCTTTAAGCAGCCAGGGTGTGAAGATTTGCTTTGCCTGAGTTTTGATAAAAGAATCTGTAACCTAACCAAGGGGCCGAGATGAATACTGGTTACCACCACAAGAAAAGGTTTACAAGAAGCACTCAGTTCTTCGGGAGAAGTATGTTAATGGAATATTTCTCAGGGTTGTGGTTACTATTCTGGTGGACTATGATGAAAGCTGTACTGATAGACACAACTTTTATTCACAAGTTTAGGAAACTGTCTCATAAATTAAGAAAAGGCTAGACCTGACACTCAGCTTCCAAGCAAAACAGAGGCCTACAAGTCCAGGGGGTCTCCCAGGACCTGCAGCTTAATGGCAGTCTGCAAATCAGGTTGCCTTTAGAACCCCAGCTAGTTATCATGTAAAAGCTACTCAGTAAAATTTATCTTCATGTCATTTTACTACTGTTGTTACTTAAGAGAACATAATTTTTTCCCAAGATAAAGGGTCCAGGAAGCACATTCTGGAAACACAGAGCTTCATTATTTCCACAATAAATCTTTATCTAACTTTTCCAGAGCATAGTAATTATTGTCGAACTATTGTTGAATTATTGTATTCAGATTAGCATGTAATAAAATAAGAATAGCTATTCTGAGCCAGAAATCTTAATTTTTAGACAGATCTGGTAATGACTAAGCTAGAAGTCCAATATGGGAGTTGAATGTCTAACCAGTATATGCATATGCATTGCTCCCTTCAGAAGTCTTTTTACTGCAGTATGATTTAAGTACCACAAATCATTAATTAGTACTTGTTAACTGTTAGTAAACTGTCAGCATTAAATAAACTTTTAGAAGAAATAGGAAAACGTAATAAACTTCTGATAAAGCAAATACGCAGATTCAGACTGATTGGCCCCAACTCTGATGTTGAACCACAAATTGAAACTCTTCCCATTTGACCCAAGACACTTGTGTTGCTTTATTTCCGTAAGTGTATCAAGATATTCTGCTTGCCCATGAGCATGGCGTGTCTTGGATTATCAAAATCCTACAGCGCATGCTGCTGGGTTCATTGGTAGAGATGATGAATGCATTTGTTCTGAGGAACACAAGGAACCAAAAATATTAGGCAAAAGAAGATTTCATAGCAGCATTGCATATTGGTGCCGTACACTGTAAAAAGATTGGAGAGGACTAATACAACAGAATCACCTGGGGAAACACCACAGTGGGGGAAAAAAAGATCATTTCATGGCCTACTTGTATTGGGTCTGGCTGCAATGGGTTTAATTTTTTTCATAGCACCTGATACAGTGCTATGTTTTGAATTTGTGACTAAAATGGTGTTGATAACACACCAGTGTTTTGACTATTGTTGAGCAGTGCTTGCACAGTGCCAACCCTATCTCTTTTTCCAACCCCAGCAATTAGGTGAGGGGTGTGCAAGAAGTTGGGAGGGGACATGAGAAGAATGGCTAACCCAAAATGACCAAAGGGATATTCGAGGCCATATAACATCAGGATCAGCAGTAAAATGGAAAGGAAGGGGATTCGGGAGAAGGTAGGCATTTCTCAGAGACTGGCTATGGATCAGTGTACAAGTGGTGGCAAGTCCTTTACATCACTTTTTTTTTGTCTGTTTTTTCTTTCTTCTTCCTCTTTCCTTCACTTATAAAATCATCTCAATCCATGAGTTTGCTTAGTTTTGCTCTACCTATTCTCTCCCCTGTCCAGGGAGGGAGGGAGGGAGAGCAGAAGTGAACAAGCGTCTGTGTGGTGCTCAGCTGCCTACCACGGTTCACCAACAGCAGGAAACTGCCATTATCAGGTTTAGCTATGACTACAAAATTCGTCATTTAGGAATAGAGCTAGCATAGAGATTGAAAATACCACTACTGTCAATAAGGAGAATACAGTTATTCCTGGTTAGGATAACCTGAGGAAGCATGGGTTTGAATGGCCTGAAGGGACTGCTTGCTGGGTTGAAAACAGGATGGACAACTGATCTCTAACAGTAAGGATCAATAGCTCAATGTCCAGTTGGTGTCCTCTAACTAGCAAAGTACCTCTGGGATTGATTGTAGGGCCAATATTAGTACCTTCACCAGTGACCTGGATGAAGAGACACAATGCATTGTCAGCAATTTAGCCAATGACACTTGATTAGGATACGTGGTTAATACAACGAATGACTGAACCACAGTTCAGAGGACTCTTGATAACTGAAGACTATGACAACTGAAAACTCAATGAAGAAAAGGCAAAATTCTGTATTGAGGGTGGAGCAACTCCATGTGCTGGCATACGCTTGAAAGCAACCAGCAGATTTACAGTCGTATTGCAAAAAAGCTGGGAGTTATGATTTAATGACAGCCAACTTGTTCTTTTGGCAAAAGGCAAACCATAGGCTATGTTAGGAGTAGCATGGCCTACAGACAAAGGAAATCACTAGCCCCTCAGACTTGGCCCTTCTGCAGGCATACCTGAAATATTGCATCCAATGTGGGCCCGCCAGTTCAAGAAGCATGTGGAGAAAATGGACAGGGTCCACTAAAGAACTACTAAGACAGTCAGAGGCCTACAGTACATGACTTACAAGACGTCAGAATCTTAGAATAATGTAGGTTGGAAGAGACTTCTGGTGGTCATCTGATCCAAACCCTCACTCAAAGCAGGAAGAACTCCAATCAGGATACTCAGGGCCATTGCCAGCTGAATTTTCAGTATCTCTAGAGACGGCAATTCTACCAACTTGCTGGACAACGTGTTCCAGAATTCGAATAGATCCTTTGTGAGAAATGTTTTCGTTACATCTAACTGGAATTTCTCTTGGAGTAACTTGTGTCTATCATCATCTTGCCTCTAAGATGAGCCCTGCTCTGCTTTCTCTGCACCATCTTGCTAGGTACCTGAAGGAAGCAGTTAAGATTCCCCTTAGCCTTGCCTGCTTAGGCCAAAACAAACTTAGTCCTTTCAGCCTCTCCTTGTACATCATGTGCTCTGTGCTGGACTTGCTCCAGTATTTCAGTGTCTTTCTTGCACTGGACAAGATGTTCAACTTTACTTAGTCTGGTGAGGAAGAGATTAATCCAGTATCTGCCCACACCTATTTGAGGGGCAGTTACAAAGTGCCAAACTTATCTCCGTAGTCCCAGACAATGTAACAAGGGAAAACAGCCATTAAATGCAACATGGAAGGCTCAGCTTGGACATGTTTTTTTGTTGTTGTTGTTGTTTTTGTTTTGTTTTGTTTTGTTTTGTTTTTAATAATCACTGGAAGGACAGTGCAGCATTGGAACAGGTTATCCAGAAAGGCTGTGGAATCTCCTATTTAGAGGTTTTCAAGACTTGGCTAGACAAATACACAGTTGACTTCATATAGTGCTGGCAACAGCCCCACCACTTCAGTGGAAAGCAGGACTGGATGACCTCCAGACAGTATTTTCCAAACAGTATTTCCACGAATCTGTGAATTTTCAGAAGACTTTGCCAAATGGCTAGTAAACCAACTAGGAACAATACCACTTTAAACTTAGTTTTGAATATCACATCATACAAAATGAACTTGGAATGGGTGATCATGGGTTTATGCAATTTACCCTTAATGAAAAAAAAAATAAATTTATAAACTATTCTTTTCAATTCTGAATGATAACAGAAATGAACAAGTTAGTCCATAAAATCAACTGGATCAGAAACACATGTTGAAGATGTGGCACAATCTTTAAATAAAAGATACAAAACTAATCTAAAATTTAAAAAGGAAAAATATTTATTGTAAAGAGCCAGACATGACTGAATCGTAAGTTTCCTTAAAAAAGATATAATCCAAAAGAAATGGAAGAAAGGAATCTTTCAAAGAAAATTATGTAAGAACAAGTAGGGATAAAGCAGTAGTTGCCACAGTCTGAGATGGTTCTGATCCTGCTAAGGAACAAACACACTAAAATGCTCCTTAGCCACACAAATTGCTAAAGGACAAAAGAATGCGTGACTTAACACTAACAATGGAGTTGAGATTAAAAATAATTGAAGCATGACCCAAATAAAAAATGCACACATTGCATTTCAGTAATTAACAGACAGGCAAGGACAGGGTAAGCTAATTGGAACAATCTACTAAAACAGAAATAACTGCAACAGGCTACAGTAAAACATATGAAGGTTTTAATTCTTGTTAGAATCATTGCTTCTAGAAGTCTCCAAAGAAAGGGCTCAAAAGTTAGTGAGCCTAAGCCTGAATTATCTTTGCATTACATTTCTACATTTGAAATCACCTTTAAAAAAGAAAAGTCTCTTACCTTTAAAAAAAAAGGTATCTTAGAACATTTGTGTCTACAGCAGTTGCTGTGTTATTTTTCTCCTTCCACAGTACAGCTGTGGAAATACTGCCTTGGAAGGAAGTTATCTTAATTAGATTACAATAACACCAGAAAAGACTGAAGGAATTAAATTCTAATTTTTTACTCATCAGCATAGCTGTACATGCTTTAAGGGATCAATTGACTTAATTGCAAGTCAAATATTACTAGAATTAAAACTAGAAAGAAATGATTCACATAACATTCTACCTGGAAAATTTTCTCACTGATTTCTCGTTCATGTAAAGGGACTGGCTTATAGTTTCGGAACTCTGCCACCTCTCCATTTCTGAGCTGCAAGAGTCGGAATCTCTTTGATCTATTAAATTCCTCATCAGAAACAAAATTAAATTCTTGCTGCAACTGTTCCAATCTGAAGTAATCAGGAACGCGTGCCTCTCCACTTGTGGCAACCTAAATTATTAAACCAAAAAATTATTAATCTTTTCATACAAAGTGACAAAAGTCTATAAAATAACTTCTGTAAGTCTTACATACATATTGCAAAGATGTTCGTTTTAAGCAAAAGCAGACCAAGCGTTTTAAAGTATGGTTTTGTTAAGCAAAGTATATGAGATTATACATTTAAGAATACAAAAAAATTCTATTTCCTTGTAACATAAACAAAACACTAAAGAGTAGGAAAACTATAACATAGCAGAGTAACCTAGGAAGCTGTGCTATAAAGACGATTCATTTACACAACTTCTGCTGTGTAAATAGCTCCTCAATTTGATGTTTAGAAAAGTCCCAACTTCTACAGTACACTAGATCTCTTTGTGCAATTGTCACTAGTGAGCAACTTCCTATTTAATACCATAAAAGTACAGTGGGAATACCCCTGCACTTTAAGGAAACAACAAACTCAAAATCTGTATTTTTTTTTTAATTTATAAATTAATCAGTTTGCATATTCCTTTATACTTATTTTTCACCACTAGAATACTACTGAATGGATTAATAAATCATACTGATAAATAAATAATTGACCCACTACTAAATGGATTAATAAATCTTATTTTTAATAGACATTTTGCTTCTCAACACTGACACAAGTATGTCCATCACAAATCCAAATGCTACTACATCCCTGGCATACATGCAGATTGGCTGAGAAAGTAGTGGTGACTAGGTGTTTCACAGATCCCTTACCCTTACAGCTCTGAAAAAGCCACCTACCATGATCAGCTGCATCAGTGCTGCATTGTTTGGGTCATTTGGATCAAGTTTTGCTTCCGCTGCCCACTTTGCTAGTTTCTTCATGTCAGTTAAGCCCGATGTGCCAATGGATGCAATAGCATCAATATTTTTTAAAGCACTAAACAGATGGAATTGACAGAACTTATACCTAAAGCACGTATGATATAGCAATATAAAAAAAGCATTTAAAACAAGCTTAGAAAAAAACGAAAAGCTCCCCACAACCTGAATAGTAAATTCCCCTACACAATTATTAGTTGTAGCTATGCAACTGAGGGATTGATTAATTGCAAAGGAATATAAGGGGGAAATATGAAGGAATTGGTGGAAAGGAACTGTTATACAAAGTAATAAGGTGCTTATTGATAGGTTTATGGTACACCTACACTATTCCACGTTGCTGATTACTAGGAATTAAGATGATAAATTGCCTCCCAGCATGGAAGTTTAACATAAAAGTTCTGACAATCAATACTGAAGAGAACTTCTTAGATGTACAGTCCTTGCTTGCACTCTATCTTAAATCCTGTCTTTGACCCGTCTCCTGGATGGGTCTCTCAGACCTGCATTGTAGTCTTGGTCTCTGCCCCCTTCCCTGCTGTTTCTGGGTAGACCCTGGGGCCTGATTCATCCCTTCCCCACGTCTGGGACTGCTGCCAGTACCCTGCTCTGCCTGTCATACTCAATTTCTGTAGGACCGCCTGTGCTGGGACATCTTTACAGCCTTCTGCCTTGTGGTGCAGCCCTGCTTTTGGTCCTCCCTGACACTACAAGTCCCAGCTCCACGCCTTATCCTTTGGATGCTCCTGCTCACTTTCTTGTATTCACAGTAGGCAAGGAAGTATGGTAGGTAGCATGGAGGCCATTTCTACACTGACTTGCTGGCCAGCCTTCTGGCATCTTCTCACAAAAGCCACCCCTGAAGCTCCACTGCTACAAAACCTTGCCATGTAAACTCAATACACCAGGACATGCATGTTATTAGCCAAATACCACAGAAGGTGGATATTGCCCCTTCTCTTGTTAGGGGTGCTAATTTGAGTCTTTGTTCTCTACTTATCTGAGTATTTTCAAGAAAGCTTTAAGAACATAAGGATCTTTCTCAAGCTTGGTTAGACTCAGCCAAATATCCAGCAGTTACTGGAGCAGCAGACAAAGCGGTAACATCAAGGTTGTATCTTTAGGCACCAGTCTCGAACAAATGGACACTGAATCACGACTGTGCTGAAAAGCTAACGGGCAGCAAAAACTAACTTTAGGCATGAAAATCTCATCTCCCGCTTTCACAATAGACAATGGAAAGTAAGAGAGGGCTGTTCATCTCTAGAGGGTGATTCAATGAAGTGTGTTTTACAGCTAACTTCCTTCTGAAATTCCCCATTTTTCCATTTACTACAGTGATTAGTCTCCCGAGTTTAAAGTTAGCCTTTGGGAATGCATCCTTATGTTTTAATCTCATGCTATTCTAGTCTCATTGAAGTCAGCAGGTTACTGATATGCTGATCAGCAAATTACTCTAACGGCTGCAGCTTGGGTCAAAAATAGTAACAGAGTGATTGGGATGCCAATGTCTAGCCTCTAAATAAACAAAAATCTGACAGAATCTAATCAGCTGTGAGAGGTACTTGCTCAGTGTTATTAAGTATGGGAAAACTCTTAAGGCTTTACAGTGAAGTTACCTGAGGACATTATAAAAGCAGACTTTATGTACCATCTCCTTGACTTTACTGGAATTATATAAAAGAAACAAAATGGACAAATAATCTACAATATCCAACTTGCAGCCCCAGGGCAAATTAGATTGTTTCGAATTGAATAATATACTAATGTCTGCAGGTCAACAGGCTTCTGCTGGAGAAAAATCATGAAAGAGTATTATCTTGCAATGATCCAACAGTTGAGAATTTCTTACTGATTAGTTCACTAACAGCATCAAGCACCCATACTAACCTCTGCTGCTTGCATAGCATAATTACATTAATTACAGAAAAGGCATTTAAAGCATGTGTCCCTATAGCCTCCCCAAATGCACTTTGAATAAGAAAAAGCTGGAGCTTCTGTTCTTAACAAAATGGTTACAGGAATGCTCCTTGCCAATATATACATCTTCTGTTAGAAAATCATAAAAGTGAATTAATCAGCTTGAGTGTAACTTTAATAGTGTCTATAAATAGTATACTAAAAGATAAAATTTCTAACTAAAATCTATTTAACAAAAATGTGTACCCTAAGATATCTGCAGGGGGTTATGGTGCAAAGTAAAATATATAAACTTAAGGAAAAAGATTCTTAATTATGAAAGTGTATTTTTTAAAAAATACTAGTATAATCAGTTTCCCATGAATCAATGAAAGTTCATATCGTATTACCTTGGAATGCCTGTGTTTTGCTGAGATACTGGAGGTATTAAGGGGATTCCTTTTTCTCCAACTGCCCAAGAGACACTATTGGATACTTTCCCAGAGGTCATTAAAGTCATTTTGTTGCTACCATCAGCTTCAAATGAAAAGGATACACCTATCAAGGAGGAAAAACCCCAAAGTAGTATATTTATGCATTCAAACACAATGTATAAACATCTTTAAAAATAATTCCTGAAAATAAGTAGTCAAATAACCTCTGCCTTTATATAAATTGGGTAATGTGAAACAACTTGACTCTGCTGCATGCTGTGGGGAAGGACTCTGCTCTACAAAAGGAGTGAAAGATTCCTTTCCATCTACAGAAAGGCTTTCCATTTGGGTTGGAAGGAAAGGCTATGCCTTGAAAGCTATGCCAAAGGATTTTTTTTCCTTCACAGATGCACACTATTTAATATTTCTGGTAGTTTTCAGATTCAGCATGCTGTTATTAATGAAACACAAATTCAGAGTCAAAAGAATTATGCATGCCTGAAAAGTCAATCCTAAAGCTTTATGATACACAATTGTATATACAGTCATCATGGTCAATGATATTTACACACACATTTGTTACAATGATTTTTTACCACATTTCTTTCTTCCACAGCTTTTTATCTATTCTTCTGCTCTAGCTTGATCTGTATTTCATATATGGCAAATTTATGCAAGCCAGGCATCTCATAATGTTATTATATAACCTTATTATATAAACTTGAAAGTTCCATATGCTACTATGTATTATTCTTGTTTCCCCTTTTCCTATATCTCCTTTGTTTTATCTTACTAAAGTCCTAGGGATAAAATGTGTTGCAGGATGTCAACAACAAAAATAGGAATACAAAAAATTACTCTGCATATACACTTATACAGCCAGTTTTTCACTGGTTTAAAACATTAAAATCACTGGAGCTATACTGATTAATACCATCTGCTTGCTCTGCAGCGTCAGAGGCCTGATTACTTAAACACTAAAAAAACCCAAATGCTTTCTATAGCTTGTAGAGCTCCACTAATACTACAAGCCAAATAATAAACACACACATTTTTATTATATAAATCTTAAAATTAGTAAGAGACAAAAATTCCACAGCAAACTTTAATAATCAGAATCATGACTATTTTACAAGATTCAGTTACAGAAGCTGTAAATCCTCTTAACAAAATTTACTGTGAAATTTATGCCAAGCCTGTTACTGCTACATGGTTGCAGGAAAATGAGAAACTTTCAGTTGAGAAAGACTGAGAGTCCCTACCACTCCCAACTCCTTCATGGTCCAACATCACACGCTGATTGCTGCTGAACTCTACTTCCTCCATAGGAGCACTGCCAGTCAGAATTGTAGTCTCAGGAACAGGTACGAACACTTCAGCCAACAAGGTGGTACTGCTCATACCCATTGTTTCGTATATCTAGAAAAAAACCATGGTGACAGACATAGTAAAAAATTTACAAATGTATTCATGAAAAGTTCAAAACATATTGTAGGGTATCTGGACAAAAGGGTTTACTATGACTTAAGCATGAAATAATTCATTTAAGGCAATTGAATTAATTTACTTTCTAAAACAGCCAATTAGCAGACATTTCAGCTACCAGCAGCTAACTTGGTCTGAATTCTTCTTAAAAGTGTATCATCCTCACCTTTCTAATACACTTGAGAATAGTACGATAAACTCCAGGCTTTAAAGAGCATCATTGTACAATATTCAACTGATTGTGACAGTCAGTAACCAGAGGGCTTCTGCCTCACTAGCTCTCCCTTGCCATGAAAGGCAGGGTAAGGCACACAGTCCCTGTTCTGCAAGTACTGCAGGCTGCTTCCCTCCCTCCTGGCCAGCTACAAGCTCAGAGTGATGTGAGTGATTTCTCCATTCAGATGTTTTTAATCCAAGAAGATGGTATGTTTTTTCCCTTTCAATTTGTGCATTACATAAATGGAGCAGGCAAGGTAGTTCCGTCCTTGGAACTACCAGTCATAAGTTACCTAACGGGAAAAGTCATCCAACAGGAGCACTAGGACCCTGACCATGTTCCTCCTAAAAATACATTTTATTGGCTCTAAAAAATTATTCATGTGACTCATCCATTAATTCATACTTGGAATGGGGTGGTGGTGGTTTGACTTAACTGCACGTTTGATCAAGTCAAGCGCAGTTATGGACGTTACTAGCAATGAATTTCTTTCTTTTCCCCCTCCAGCAAACATTATGATGATTTTACTGTGTGGACAATAATGTTTCATGAAGACCGTTTTGGCAAGTTTATCTGCAACATAGATCAGTTTTTCTAAAATTAAGACGCTGCTCTTCTAACATACTTAATTACGTCCCAATTATTTAATTTCCCCCATGCAGTCATGCTATATGTAACACATATATAGATATATAAAACACACACACACACAAAGCACAATCAGAAAAAACGTAGCAGCAAAGTTGAAAGCTTGTGACTGAAGAAGCAAGGAAGGGGTATAAGACTGATGATTTACAAAGAGTCTTTCACAGGTTTTTCGGTCTTTACATTACCATAGAGCAAAATAAAAACATTACAGGAGTAATTACATTTCATATTATCTTTTTTAAAGTTACTATGATAAATCATTATCTACCTGTAATTTCAAACTCTCTGGCCAATTGAATATTTGTAAATTGAAAATCTGTCCGAAGTGAACTCTGAAATCTGAACTTATTGGTCGGGTAACAGTCCTTGATACTTCTTTGGAGTTGAAAAGGACTTTTATAAATGCTGAACGTTTCTTCACATCTTCTCGTCGCAAAACTTCTGCTCTGTAAATATGTCAACAAGCTGTCACATCATTTTTAATAACATTTTTATTCTCTGGTTGTTTTTAATGAGAATCTGATCCCTCAACAGGAAACAAAGGTCACCTAAATAAAGTTGGTATTCTTCTAAAAATGTCACTACAGAGGAATGACTTTTAAACTATTATTTAACAGTTGTTTTATCTTCTCACGAATATAAAACGGTTTAAAAATGGACAGGTCAAACTTTAGATCCACTTCATATAAAAGGAGTTATTTAGGGAAACAAAATTCCCTTCTACTCCATTCCTCCAAAGCACAACAAATGATGCCAAACTGAGTTAAGATTCTGAAGTTTTTAGTCACTGGGAGTAGAACAGCCAAGCAATATTCCTTGATGAGGCTATGTGCTGAATAAGTATGAAACAAAGCAGTTTTTAAATTACTAAAATCTGCTAGATGTACGTTAAATTGCATGTGTAAATGTGGAAAGCAACAGAAGTAAATATATTTATTTTATCCACAGTGAAATCTCTGGTTTACTACAAAATTTTTTTATATTCCCTTTGTTGACTACAGCACAGACCTGGTATAAAGGACTAGCTAGTGGGAGTGGTACTGCCAGAAGTGACCTAGACTCTACATTGAAAATAACTTCTTTATATATACACCACTGTTCTATGCAGATGCTCAAGGAACATCAGAAGGTTCAAAGGGAATGTGTAGACATGCATTCTCCAAGCCCAGTATATATGAGGATACATGTGACTTGAATTAAGTTATCTCAGCTTCAGAAGCAGAAATTTTATCACTAGGCTAAACAGAACAGTGAGCACACACTTCTGATGTTGTTAATTAGTAAATAACAGCAGAAAAACATGAACACAGTAATTTGTAGGCCAACATTTATCTTACCGAGGACACAGCTCAGTTGGAGTTATGCTTCCTGAGAGGACCAGTTCAGGAACTAGAGCAGGCTCTCCAGGTTTCCTTCTGCAGTTGTCAGCTTTTTCCCTAACCTGCTGCTCTATTTCCAGGCTATTGGCCATTTTAGGTGGGATGGGTTTTACACGTTCCTCACCAAGATCACAATCTTCTACTGATTCTTCTTCATTAATGTCTTTTTTCTTCTTTTTCTTCTTGGACTTCTGCATATAAAAATAATAATGTTCCTTCTGACCTTACTTCAATCAGTAGAGTTTTTTCCTCTTGTTCTCTTGATTCACAAGTGATAAACATGTATGAGAAATGGCTGTATAATTTTAAAATCATCACATACAAAAATAAGATTTCTACTTCAGATTCAGAATCAGCAATGCACTCCTTTCATACACTTCAAAACCAAAATGTACTTCCAATAAAACATTTATTTAACCTTCCCAACCAACTTACAAAATAAACATGTTTCTTGAACATTCTGCCTAGCCACTGTCCTCTCATTTAGCCTGAGTTACCATGTGCATTCTGTTAGGATTGGAGGAAGGTTACTCAACCAGTAGACACAGTTCTTTGAGATGTATTGTCTGCATACACATTGACAAAATGAATGCACATATGCCACAAACTTTGGAGCACAATATTTTTAGCTTAGCAGTATCTTTAGCATGAGCTAAAGATATGAATGATCCCCTCCTGTCCTCTATGCCAAACAAAATGTCCTGGTTTCGGCTGGGATAGAGTTAATTTTCTTCACAGAAGCTAGCATAGTGCTGTGCTTTGGATTTAGTACTAGAAGAATGTTGATAACACGCTGATGTTTTTAGTTGTTGCCAAGCAGTGCTCAGACTGCTCAAGGACTTTTTGAGCTTCTCCTGCTCGGCCAGGTGCATAACAAGCTGGGAGTACAGCACAGCTAGGACCCAAACTGTCCAAAGAGCTATTCCATACCATAGAACGTCATGCTCGGGGGGGTTGGTGGGTCGGTCGGTCGCTCGGGTACTGATCGCTGCTCGGGACGGGCTGGGCATCGGTTGGCGAGTGGTGAGCAATTGCATTGTGCATCATTCATTTTGTATATTCTGTATATTTTGTTATCATTCTCATTATTACTATTATTTTCTCTTATTAAACTGTCTTTATCTCAGCCCTCGGCTCTAACCTTTTTTCCCCTTCCCGATTCTCTCCCCCATCCCACTGAGGGAGGGGGGGAGTGAGCGAGCGGCTGCGTGGTGCTTAGTTGCCAGCCGGGTTAAACCACGACACAAAAGAATAACCAAACAGAACACCACATGCCTTTCAGCATCTCCTAAACTGCAGAACTCCAGTTCATGTGCATGTTCAGCTTTATACAACTGCAAGCAAGTTCCTCCTTCCACAGACTTACAGATTACTTGGAAGTACAGCTTGCTCAGAAGCAGCAGTCACTTCATGATTTAAGATATCATAAGCAGAAGAGGAGGAGGCAAGGAACGCAAACAGTTTCTCCTCACTAACTGAAGAACTTAGCCAAACAACTTGTTTTCATACTTAATAAATATTCTTTCTTTCTTTCTTTCTTGGTCTAGTTTCATGTTACCCTTTTTGTTCTTGTATTTCCTTCTAAATTTATCTAGTCTATGCTACCGCTAGTGTCTTCCTTAGATTCATGTGACCTACGTTAGTAAGACACAAACAGCAGTGATTAACCAACAAAGTACTTTGAGTAAAACAAAATAAAGTACTTCTGGGCATGAAAGGAAGGTCTGTGTACTCCATTTCACTCTAAAGGGAAAGAACCCCAATCATCTGGGTCTCAAGACAGTTTGTGACTAACACAGTAAAAAGATGCTGAAAGCAGCTTTGGCTGGAACCACCCACCATGGAGTTTGTGAAGGCATAACTGGCTAGAGGTAGATGAACAGTTCCAATTGGGATCAATGCTCAAGACTACCTGCCTTCATTTTAACGTTTACATTTATTCATCTTATCCAACAAGTGAATTGACAAGATTCTAGTAAGTCATGTGCCCACTAGTGTTCTGATAATAGCAATTTCCAATACCAGCAGCTCAGCTTTCCCTCAAACATCTTAAGTGTCTTCCACAGATGCTGCTATGTGAAAAAACTTTCCATAAAAGTATCAGCAGATGCACTAGATTCTTGAAAACTGTCACTGAAGCATTTCCTTCGACTTTATCTTGCTTTGGTATCCAAAACCCTGCAGTGTTCAAACTGGGCAGTAATTATATTTAAGCGTAATCACCATTACCCTGGGGTATCCAGCACATTGCCACGCAAGCAAGTCTGATTTTGCTGGCACTGCCACAGGCTATTTCAAAGATCATCCTCTTGCAGTGTATTGGTCTAGCTCCTGTATTTGTCAATGTCCCCTTGAAGCACGACTGAGACCTTAACTACAGTACAGATTATTAGTCATAAAGCTTTCCAGAGGTAAAAGGCTAGAATATTAATTAATTTTTCAGGTTTGGGACATTCCTGAACATAAATTTACATGAGATGACATCAACTCCTTGTTCATTAGAAACACCTCATAATTATTTTGCTTCACCACACACACACAAAATTCATCCATGTTTTTTCTTTGCAAGAAGGACATGAATTTAATGGTAATGCTGCAAAACTATTGAATTTAGAGAAAGAACCGCTGAAGTGCTGAAAATCAATAGTGGAAGACAATGCTCCACAAAAACCTAGTATGTTTTAATTTTTCAATTAACAACTAACTTACTAACAAATTCTATGTAGGCAGAATGTATCCAAATACATTTATGCCTAACTATCCTGAAACAGATTTTTTTCTGTATTAGAAGGACAAATTTTGAACACATTTAGTAATATTTTTTTATTTGTGAAACTGAATTATTTAAACAAACCTGTGCCTTCTTCCAGGATTTCCACTCTTGTAGCTCTATTTTATACTCCTCCATTTTCTTTCCATATTCTTCCATATATTCTTCTAATAATTCATTTATCTCAGCCTGAATTTCTGCTTCGTATGCTTTTTCATCTAATCTCTGATCAACCTCTTCCCTTCAAAACAATAGTTATCAACATGTTGCATAAATTAACATAAGGGCTACAATTAAGTCTATAATATATGTCTACTTCTTTATGAATTAATTTAATTATATCAAAAGTGTGTTCTATTTAAAAATACTTGCATAGATAGTCTACAAGTTGATAGCAGATAGTTACCATCCAGAATTATTTTTCTTTACTCATTAGCCTTTAACCTTCCTAGCTCCCCAAACACAAAAAGAATAGTGGCAGGCTCAACCAGTGCCAGACACTATGCAATTCCTTACTTTTGCACCCTTCGTATCAGAATTGTGAGCTCTCAAATTGACTAATCTTATTAAAACTCTGCTGCAAATGAAGTACAAAAGTGTTATCAAAACATACTTCCTCAAATAAAGTTTCATGGGTGTGTTAGTAAACTTCTGAAAGTCACGGAGGGATTTAATTTGTTTCCAAACTTTTATAATGGTCTTAAGCAACATTCTGTCTTTTTCTTGTTCAGCATCACGAAGTCTTCTGGTTTGCCTAGAAATATATATACATATGCACAAAATCAGTAAGAATTGTATAACTCAGTGGAACAAAAGAGTGAAAACTTGCGATACCAAAAGCCAAGTGATGCGGGTTTCAATCTGATTGATGGCTGTAGTGGTTTAAATCCAAGGAGCATAAAACCCAGACTTGAAGATGGCAGGATTTGATTTCCTTCTGTACTCTAGTCTCTTGCATTTAGGACAAGCTGACTTCAATTACAGTGCACTCTCTAGAGATCTCAAAGTTTTCTGACATGCTTATTACAGCTGTACATCATTAAAAACATTTTAAAGTCAATTCATGTAAACAACAGCCCAGGAAACCTACGCTGCTGCTATGAAGTAATGCTTATTACAATCATACCTTACAAAATATGTTTTAAACTTAACATGTTTCTAGCTCCAGTAAAAAGAACTTGCAGAGATGAAGTAATGTATGAAGTAATGTAAGTCCTTTGACAGCCCTACAAGATTCTTAACACAAAATTAACAGGGTGGTTTTTTTCCTCAGAATTGGTATTTCACATATCCACCCTCTAATCTATTTGTACGAGAGCTATTCATGAGCGCTTTCAATGACCAACACACACTTCCAATGTAAATGTCTATGCAGCACAAGCACAGACTGTTTGCAGTACTATCTTGGTAACTAAACATGTCTAGTAAAAATAATGCGATTAAAAAAAAAAGATGTAAACTAACACATTATTACTTGTAATATTCAGAGAATATAGAAGACAGGGAGGCTGAGTTAGAGCTGAGAAAAGAAAAAACATCATGCATTATTTAAAAGCATAAGCAAATTTAGTAAAAACCATAAACAAAGATGAAATACAGACTTTATAGAAAGCAATATGAGTAACTTCTCCGCTTCATTAGCTAGCAGTTTGAATATTACTTAGCCATGCATCTTAATAACCTTTTCTTCTCTACCAGATGAGGCTAGAAGATGAAGCTTAAAGACATGAGGCACATACAAGTCAGTAATTACACTTATCTAATGTATTCAATTTGGAAGCAGGACCTCTCAGTAGAGAATCCCCTCTGCTAAAATACAAGAGCCAGAAGAACCCGAGACCTGCAATCCACAGCGTACATTGGCTTCTTCCTCAGCAAATGAGGACAGTAGGGCTGAAATTGCTAATCTGCAAAACTTCTCTGTATTCAGATAACATTTCTTCCTCTAACCGACGGAAAACTACAGCTCTGATCTTCAGACAGCAAAGAGGACACATCAGTTATGTTATTGGAGGGTGGAGGAAACAATTAGATTATTTTCCATGCTACACTCTCTTCACATCTGTAATTTCTCATGAGTGTACTACATTGACCATCAGGGAAATGCAATATTAGAAGAGAGACAAGGCAGGTCAGATTGTTTTTAACAACATATGTGGTCCAAGTTAGTATTAAACACCATGACAGTAAAAAATCCTGGGCCCATCTGAGCCTCATATGTGTAACAGCTTCCAACAACAGAGCTGCAGCCAGAAAGAATTACAGATATGAAAAGCCCTAGTATAATCCCAGCCAAGCTCATCTCACATTACTTACGCAACGCTGATCTCAGTGATTTCAGCTGAGTTTCTTCTGATTCATAATAGTGTGACACTAAACTAAAGTACTCAAGACCTACAAAAACACTTAAGATACCCAGAAGGAATATTCTAAATCAGAATTAACCATCAAGCAAACCTCAGAGTTGGTGCCAAAATCCAAGAATCCGCTTCCCCACAGCGAACCTTCCCATTACTATTCTCATGCTTTCCCTGGTGAGAACTCCTGTCTCCAAGGTACTGTATGGTAACTGCACACCTCCTGCTCCTAGTCCTCTAGCAAACGTGGTAAGAAAACCTTAACAATAGCTACTTCTTTTTCAATGGAAGGAAGACTTTGTCCTTCACTATAAAATAATACATTATAGGCTTCTACAGGTCCTGCACAGATGCCAATGTATTACAAAACAGCGTATTTGAAGGATGAAAACCTGAAGAAGCAATTCCCAAACTAAGAGTAATGGGTAGATGTGTAAGTGTAAGCAGGCGTTGATTTCAAGGCTGAAAGCAGAATTGTTATTAAAAAAAAATGTATTATCATGAGACCCATTACATCAGTCTAAACTTCTGTTTATATAAATTAATACATTATTGCCTACTTTCAGATTGTGAAAAACTTTCAAAGTTTTGTTAAGTATCTATTAGTTAAAAGGCTGTTCAACATAGACTTCCAAAATAATTTTTATCATACTGCTTACACTTACAGCTCACCACTGTCCATCTGCCAAAAATAAAACTAACTTTTGCTACCAAGCCAAAAACTGTAGTATATTTTTACTACCTAGTTACTGTTCAAGAACAATAACTGTAATCTTGTAAAACAAAATTCTACCATTCTATGTATATTAACCCTCTGGCAAAACCACGGCTAAAATACCTAAGAATGGGAAGCGAATCAAGAACACTACTGTAATGAAGAAGAAGATGGAAAAAACTAGGGCTTTTGTCTGTTCAAAAAATTACGTCACTTGCATTGTTGCAAGAGCTTCATGCATCCAGCTGATGTCTATTAAAACCTTATTTTAATTACTCTGTAATTGTGCAAAACACATCAGTAAATACTAAGTAATTAACAGAAGGTAATCAAATTAGACCACCTTTGAATCAAGATTTCAGCCTAAGCTATATTTTCTTCATAATTTATTTTACTCTGCTTAGGAGTAAGAACTCCTAAGCCCCCAAAATTCTTCTAGAGCTATTTACAGCAGAATTTAAGAGTCTGACATGAATCACATTCTGTACCAGCATGGAAAGGAAAAAAGGAATACAGTTTTAAAAAGCAAGGATTTAATGAATCCATACCTACCTGATCTCAATTTTGTATTCAGGTATGCTCTGTTGTGCCACAGAACCAGGAACACCAGCACCACCACCGTCTATACTACATTGCACGGCATTCCTCAGAGCATGCAGCTTAAATAAACAAACAATTAACACATGGTTTCACATTTGTGAGGCATACAGCGTAATGCATCTTGACATGAAAGAGCTAGTTACTACCTAACAGAAAACTCCGAATTGTCTTGATTCTGCATTTACGGGGTTTTGCCATGTCTGTGAGGTGCTGATTCTTCAAGATGAAATTATAATTAGGATCCCTGGACATATGAGGGAGATTTACTGACTTTGATCGCTGTGACAAAACTAAACAAGGGGACAAGACCGATCTAGGGATTATTCTGAAAGAAGCTCACCAATCAAAGGGCTAGGGAAAAAAAAAGTAAGTAAGTCTGCCAAAAACCCACATTCTATAAAGGTTTTCTGGGGACTAGAAGGGCCGCTAAAGGTAACCCTAGAAAATCAAAAAGCAACAAAAATGAGTGGATTGTGGGTTTGATGAGTGCCTTAGAGAAGCTGGGTACATTGCAACAAAGCATTTAAGCATAACATATTGCATATAACAACAGGAAGAAGAGAAGGTCTAAGGGCAAGACAGAATTGTGAACAATGGCATATACAGTTCAAATGCACTTTTGAAGCCATATTGTTGAGTCAAGAGGCTACCCCTTCAACTAAGATTTGAAGATAGGCGTCAAATGATTACATGAGAGATGGACACCCAGTTTAGGAAATGCAAAAATATACGTGGCTGCAAAGACAAGAGAATGTAAAGGACTGGCTTCCCTTATAACAGCCCTTTAAGGTAAAGAATCATCACCACCTTTAATTTATGGAAATCTGAATTTATATGTACTTAATAATCAAACTAATTTTTAACAGACCAGCCCTACTACATAGAGCTGCCATATCACAATATTTACCTCACAATTCTAAAGAATTGTTATCCTTTCAGATTTCAAAAGCATTTTAAAATTCTTTGAAAATATTCTTGTGCGTCCTGATGATATTAGAATTGTACTAGCAATGCCTAATGTTCATGTACAAATTTATACCAGAGAAGACCACTACCATTACTTCCAATATACAGATGGAGGAAGAGTGATAAGGGCTGCAGAGGGGAAGCAGCCCCGCCAAAGTTAGCCAGCAAGTCAGTAACGGAGCCAGGAACAGAAGAGTATGATTGGCCTAGGTTTTGCCATGTCACAAGAGTGACATAGTAAATGTGACAACAGTATCCATTTAAAACACAGCAGGTGTCACAGATATATACCTGGAAATGGGTCATCAACTTTTGTAGAATTTGGTGAAATTAAACTGCTTCCTCTTTTAACTGACAACTGGAAGTAAACTTCAATAACTTCCCTCCATCCTTGAATACTGTCTTTCGCTGTCTGCATGTCAGAGCTCCTGTACACACTCCTGTAAAGTTATCTGTCATTCACCGGAAAACATTCTGAATACTCTAAGGAATACTATATAAATTTTATTATAGTCTAACAACTATATTCCCTTTACCTTGGAACCTGCATAGAGTTCATTTTAAATAGAAGATCAAAGAAATTCATCATCTTAAATATGCAGTTCTGCACTGAACACACAGCAACCTAGGTGAAATACTTACGTTGTTACCTTCTGACAAAACACCCTTCATTACATACAGTTAGAATTTCATCACTCTACTCTGAAGAAACAAATTCAGCGTTTACCTTAAACTGTCACATCATTATCTCAATAACCTATGATGCTGGAACAGAAATACCTTGTCTGTGAGAAGTTTGGTAAGATTCTTTTGTCTTCTTGCTAAATACTGATCATATAATTGAGCTAATTTAGCTGCTAACACATGCTCACGGCTAAAACATGGATGATGGGTGAATATCAGTCCAGAAATATCAATATCCAATTGAAACGGCCCCTGAAAATCTCCAGGTCCAACGAGATACTGATTGGCAGCTGTCATTTTTATTGCCTGAAAGGAAAAAATAATAAAATGGATTTACAAGCCCCAACAAAACTATTTTGCAAAGAGATTCTGTGACAGAACATGGTCCGTTTAGCACTGCCTACATCTAACTACTGTAGTCTTTAACTTTACAGTCTAACTACTTTACAGTCTTAAACTGTAAAAGCTTCTGAGGTAACGTCTTTGCTTTATTGACAAGTGAGTGGCATAAAACCACCATGGGTATTATACACAACAGAATTTTGATAGCCTATCTGACACTGAAATAAGAAGTCATACGCTTGTACTGCAGGTTTTGCTGAGCGATGAAGACGATGACACTGAACTGGAAAAAGAAAAGCCTGCTAGCTCTCTTTCTACCTGTTTGTTTAGTATTGCTTTATTTCCTCTTAGAGCTGAGCTTGAAGATAAAACAGTCCAGCTCTGAGAGAGCAGCTTTCCTAGTAGACCATTTGGATTGTGCAGAAGAGGAACTATGCTATTTGCTTCCCCATTCTAACAACTGGGAAATTCACACCAACAAAGCCCAATGAAAGCTTTCAGCAACAAAGCTTAAAGAGTCTGCTTCAACCCACTGCAACCCAAAGGCAATCATGGTTCATATCCTCAGGTTACTGAAATCAGAAGAGAATGAGCAGTGCTTCCTGCCTGACTACTGCTGCTCCCCTCTTAGAATTCTTCAGAATAGATTCATCAGAGATATTCGGTACTGTATTGGGTGGCTTTGGTGGTCCCCTGGCATCCAGCCAAGGTCAAACCACCACAGTCACCATAAAAAAATGTAGTTATGTAGTGTTGCAGCCCCTTCGTAAGAACCAGAAAAAGGGGGCCTGAGAGGGGAATTCAGCTATTGCATAGCTCTCTTATAGGAGTGGTATAGGAGTGGTATAAATGGCCACTTAAATCCCCCTGATCCTTCCACATTCAGTTTCTCATCAAAATGTTTAATATGACATAATCTGTCATAAAAATGACAGCTTTGAATTCCTTATGTTTTAACTATTTTTCTGCCCATAAAGGACCCCTAACCTTAATGTCTTCCTTTCAACAGTGATTTGGGTATTTACACGTCACTATTCACATAAACATGGTGTTCTTGAAACATAAGCTCTCTTGGACTACCTTTACTAAGAGACAAGAAGCAACCTCTTTTCCTGTATACAGAAACACCCTGCATAGACCTGTAGTACTGGATGCATCCTGAGAATTACATATTTGTAACCAGCATCAATTAAAGGGCAACATTCAAATCTGTATCAACAGCAGCAGACCGAAAAACACCTGTATGTCCCAAAAGAGCAATCTACTTTAAAAGTGTAAAAAGTCACAGTTTTTCCAAGCAGGTAATAGAATGCTAACCAAGCAGAACAATTAAAGCTTGCTTAACGCTTGCTGAATGGTTTTAACTGAAACTTATTTTGATTTGTACTGACTGCACACTGCAACTGCTGTTTGCCAGGGTAGGTATGCTGTGGTTAGAGAAAACCAACAAACCAAAAAAAGATCTGAACTGATGCAACATAACGCCAAATTAGTTGCTTTCTACATGAGCGAACTGCCTGTAAAGACTTATTTTGGAGGAGTTGCATCACTGTAAAAAAACCCATCACACACATGCCCTTCAATTATTTCTCTCTTAAGATGCAGAGAGCACCTCTGTCCTGATCACCAAGTCTGTATACCAGCTTCTACCATGAGGAGCTTTATAGACACACTAATACAGGAACTGCCCTACTTTGGTATGAGAATATCTAAGGGTGCCTCACAGAGACCTTCATAACTCACAGACTTGAAGCAGTTTGTCAAGGACTGTCACTTTACTATTTTAAGCAGTACTACTGGCTAAACTCTTCATCCTTTTGTATGCATTATTTTTACAGAAAAATAGAGGTGGAATATACTTGAAAAAGTAGAACCTATTTAAAGACAAGTTGTGGAACCCCAAAAAGCATTCAGTACTCATGGTTCTTAGCACAAAATGCTTCAGCTCACCAGGGCTTCTGGTACAGAAGAACTGGAATATTGGATCTCAGGAACCGCATATACGAAATATGCCTACCTTTCTATATACTGTTTCAAGTTCTGGTGCAATGCCTTCTTCCAATGAGAATATTGCAGGTCTAGTAGAAGACTGTTTAATTGGATTAGGCAATGCTAAGACTTTGCCATCATCACCAAACCACTCTTTCCCCTGCAAATAAAAACAAAATTTTATATTGTTTCTTACTTCATAAGAAATAACTTGGAAAATTATAATTCTTATGAAAAGGTGACTATAAATTGTCTGTGACTGAATTAACAAAACTTTTCTAAGACACCAAAATGCAAACTTCAAATATACTTTAGATAAGTTCTGAAATCAAAAGACCAAGAGCTTGCTCAAACTTTAAATATACCAACTTTTTCCTTCACCTTTCAGTGTTACAGATTTTAAAGAAAAAAAAATAAAAATCAACACATCACTTTTTAATTTAAATGTTATGTTTCCTTAAATCACTAAAATTGAAAGAGTTGCAATGTTTACACGACTGCCACCCACATCTTCAAATTGGATTATAAAAATCATAAAGCAAAGAATTAAAGAGCTAAATGGCAGCTCAGAGAGATCATTTATCAAAGCGTCTCTCAACTCTTCTAGTCCACAACCTGAACTAACTAAACAGCATCTCTGAAAGCAGATGAGGTAAGTATCTTGCACACCAATTGCTATCCATGGCTTCACATTGTCCTAACATTGTCCTAATTCATCCCTCTGCTCTCATGACCTGGATTCAAGAATAGCTTAAGCCAGTGTAGCTGCTGAAAGATGCTGGCCTGCCCTCTTTATTCCCACACCTGGTTTAAGCTGACCCTTGAAACAAACACTGATGTGGTTACACAGTGAAGCAAACCAGAAAACTAACCGGGTTGATGCTGGCCAGTTAAAAATTTTAGATCCAAATATTCTCAATCTGATTCACAAAAAGTACCTCTGCTATCCCACAAAGAATTCATACAATCATAATAAAATATATAGGGCAACCGCTGTACAGTAGCTTAAATATATACTAAAGTATATACTTACTGTGTACAGGAAGACAGTATAGCAGGATAAAATATGGAAACACCCGTGAAGGTGGTTTGGATTTAAGTAATTCTTAAAAATCTAAAAGGATTCTAAAACTTCTCCAGATAATCTATACCAGTATTTAATTACCCTTACAGTCTGATCAGTAAATTTCTACAAATCTGTTACTTTGTATTATCTTCCATGGACAGAGAAAACAGCTATTCCATATTGCCTCCTATTGCTATGATCTTCTAATAAATAATAACAACGGTGCGCAGCTCTTGCCTAAGTCTTTATACACTAGCTCTCATGGCATTTTATAAAAAAAGTAAATTATAATTACCCCTATAGTAATGGCAACTAAACACCTGCATAGGCAAGTGAAGTGGTTTGCTCCCCAACAGGCTACAAGCAGAGCCAGGAAAAGACACCAGTTTTCTAAGACCCAGTCTGGTGCTCTGACTTTTGGGATACACCAAAACACACTCCTACAAACATCCACATTTCCAGATGTCTGATACTGCTAAACATGTTAAAGATGAAAGCCCCATGTTACCATGACCATCTATCTATTCAACTATAACAAAATAAAATACTGATAAATAAAGGATTTTAAAAAGACAGCTAAGAAGGTAGTGGTGACTTACTTGCTCCTGTCTGAGTATTCTGTTTTCTACAATATTTTGATTAGACTGTGATACAAAGGGCCTTTCTCCTGTGTAAAGACCCTCGTCCTCAAGGTACCTAGGCTGCATGCTTCCAGGCATCTTCTCAGAAGTGGGCACTAATGAGAAATTAAATAGAAAAGCATGTAAAATATCTTATAACTATAGTTCTAGTTTATTAATTCTCTAAGAGCCTATGCCATTCTTAAAATGAATGGCACTGCATTAAGCATGCTGTCAGACATATTTTCCTTACTAGGAAAAAGGAAATATATAACCAAAACAGATCCTTTTCTTAATCAGGACAGATCCACAGTTTACATCTATCATAAAAATGTCAGAAGTCTTCTAAACAGATGATTAAACATTTCTTCACCAAGAAGTACTTCAAATAACTTTGTGGAGTTTAGTTCTAATGGTTGATTGCATAACAGTGTAAAAACCCTTTAGCAGCAACAACTGACTAGACAAACATTTCTAATCCTTTCCCATCTAAAGTGAAACTTTAACTAAGATTAATCCAAACTACTATTACTAGTTTGCCTAGTATTATTAGTATTATTAGTATTATTATATTAGTATTAGTATTTTTGTATTTTGTACAAAAGTCATGTTAGCCCAATAACAGCAGGTAGACTTCTTCACAGCCTGCCTACAGGATTATTTCACTCGTGTGTATGGGCTCAGTACTTTTCAAGGAGCAATCTCAAAACAGGGAGAGATTATACTGAGGGTTACAATAAAAGTTATCCCTTAAATCAGAATACAGTGGACCACACTGGAAGCAGTCAGAACTAAGTTACAAGACACGAAAAAACAGAGGCACCCAATATCAAATATTTTGACATCGCATTGCAAGCTGTGCTGATAACCATTCTGGTACATACCACCAAGAGACTAATTTCTGTTTCTTCCACTTCAAATATGAAACAGCAAGTGATATTATAAACCAATTTTTTTAGACTCTGCAGTTCTATGGGAATAAGGCAAAAAGGTCGGAGACATGATCAATGTTGACTAACTATTTCCAATTCACAAAATCAGATTTTGGGAAAAGGGCCCCTTGAATTACGAAAATCCTTCTGTTACTTACATGACTCTTGGCAGATTTGCCACATGGAAAAAATTGCAGATGTGGCCAAGTGAAGAAATAGTCTAAGTTATAATGTACAGTGCATGAGCCACTCTTCATACCTAAATGTGTGTACCCAGGAACCTGCTGCATATATGAAATAATGTAATAGCTAAACCCTGGTGAAAGAGGGGCCAGTCATCTTGCATTTACTATAGACAGGACTAAGGTAATTACGCCAAAGCAACTGATATGCCCTGAATTTACTTGCTAGCTTACCAGCTGGTGACCTGCTGAGGTGTGCATGTTCCCAGTTAATCCATTTTGTCAGACCTTTTCAGACCTGACTGGATGATCAGTGTCAGAGAACCGCAAATGAATCTCTCTATATTGCCAGAGACAGTCTGATACAAGCTTTTTCAGCAGATCAAAGGGTGCTACGCTATGCAAAATCCAGGAACAAAAATGGAGAAGCACAATTTTCATACCTGCTTGCATGCTGGGAATGAAGAGAAATTCTTTTTCCTTCTTTAGTTGCTCAGAGTAGCTTTCACAATCAGGAGGTTTCATTACTAGAAAATCTTCATCTCTCTGCCCTATAATGAATAAATCATCTTCTTTAACTAGGCATACGTCTTCATCCTATAGTTTAAGTCCAAACACCTCTGTTAGTTTGTCTATTTCTTAAAATGGAGATCTTTAGGAAGTATACTGTCAGAACGTTTAAGGAAACAGAAGTTGCCATTTTGTATTTGATGATTAAAATTAATTCAAGACGTTTGAATAAAAAGATGAACATTTATTCTTCAGCTCATACCATTTCATCCTCCTCTTGTTCATCCTCATGGGTCTGTACACATTCTTCTTCTGCCTCCTCTTCTTCATTTAATTCATTCCTTTTCCTGGCTCCAGCCTTTACACTCTCTGGTTCAGGATCAAAATTGAAGGTAAAGAAATTATATGCTTCTTCAGAGGAAGGAAGGTCATTCTGGAACTGAGAAAAGAAGACAAAAATACTTTAATATGACATTTTTAAGAAATACAGAATCATGAAGCCATATAAAGTTTAAATGAAATTAATAACAAGTATTAAAATGAAGGAATTGGTACTTACTGTTGACTTTTGATTAAGCTTTTTTACAGAATCACAGAACTTTAATTTTGATTGTAAGTGGGATTCATCCTCTTGCATCTCCTGAAATTTATCATTATCAGACTGCATAAAAATATATACATAAGTTACAGCATACATTTATGAATCCATAAAAAAAAAAAAGAGATACAAATAGCTGAATACAGAGATTAGATATTGCATTTTCACAGGGAAAAAAAAACCAAAAAAAATCAAGAGTCACTGTGGTAATAATTATCCTAATTTTGTATTTATTTTAAAAGGGTCCATCTAATTATTATTTAACTCTTTTCTCCTTTGGGTCAAGAAATAGAATGCAGAGTATCAAGAAATTGTTTACTGCATAAATGTTAGCTTACTTTCTTCACTGCTGATAAGATCATTGTTTCTGCACTCCCAAACACAAGCAACCACATGCTAATCTCCGCAAGAGGAAGAAATGGGGTAGCAATGTGAAATCTTCCCATCTACAAAAGTGAGGCTGACTTACAGCACAAGCTGGGCAGCAGGGGCAAGGGTGCTGTTGACAGACACTGCTGACCAGGGAAGGGAATCAAGGAGCTAAGGTGAGCATCTCATAGAGCCCCTGCTGCAATCAGGAAAAGCCTATTTGGTATTACTCAAAAAAGGTAGTATCCATTGCTTGGGTGCTTAAATACAGACGATTATTTGTTATGTTCTCTCTCAAAAAATTATTGCTAGGCTACTCTAAAATTCCATCGATGATACTCCTCTGCCTTTTCAAGAAAGGAGGTAGCATGGTTATCCATTTCCAGTTTTCTGAAGCCTTATCTGTCCCTACACACAGATCACTGTAAACATCACTGGTTCTGAGGTTGCTTCAGCAAGATTTCTTAAGTGCTTCGAAGTGATTTTCATCAGGCCCAGCCAACATAAACACATCTAACACTCTATCTGGTTTTCCACCTTGCAGCCTGAATCCTCAGATTAAAGGAAGAAATGTCTCAAGTTTACATCTATTCAACCTAAACTTGAAAATAATAACAGCAAAAAGAAAATCTCAAACCCTGGCAATCTGATGGCCAGTTGTTTAACAGCAAAACAATACTTCATACGTGTGTAAATAAGTACAGGAAACAAAACCAACACGTGGATGGTTTCAGGTATACTTTATATAAAATTAGTAATGAACTTTAATAGGGGTATCACTTCCATATTTTCCTAAAACAAACATACTAAACCAATACTACTTAACTGAAAGCTATGACAATTAATTTTTATAAAAAAAACTGTCAAAAACCTCCCCACACCTACACAAATAGGTAATTCTCCCCTAGACAAGCAATTTACCCAGGCTAATTCATATTGTTTAGAATTCCAGATAAAAATGTTACTATTACATGCTTATATTTCCTGGGCATACACATTCTTTGGACCATATTTTCTACAGGCAAGCAATCTTTTTGTGAATTCTGAAAAATATCCAGGTGCATGTACTGCACAGGCATAGCCTTTGTTATTTTTTTTAATACAAAATTAATTTTCTAACAAAGTACATGCTAATACTAAAAAAGAAAAAACAAACCAAAATCGTAACAAGGAAATTCAATACCATGACATAAAGTTAATGTCCAGCCTTTAGCAATTACACTGTGCAAATTTATACAAAGCTATAATGCAGCAGCCCTTTCTCTTACAGTAACTTTTAAAGACTTCAAGGCATCTTAAGTGACAGAAGTCATGAACTTGTAAATGACAGAAGTTTCACACGATGTCTATACTACAATGAAAGCAAATTATTATTGTTAAATATGTACATTAAAAGTAATAATCAGAAAGGTTCCTTCCTGGTTACTAATTCAAACAATAGTATAATTTTGATCCCATTAAATTAAATTGATCATCAAGACTATGTGTAGTCTTTGATTTATTTCATGTTTCACATTCACTTTCTCATTACCAGAATAGCAAGACTCAATGCATCTTCTTACCACTTTATCCACTCTGACTTTTGTTTTCCTTTCTCTGATGCTTTTCAAATGCCTTGGTCGTGGACTGGAGTCAGGTCGCAATAAATTAATTTCTGCTTTTGACTAAGCAAACAAAAAAAAATGCTTAGCTATAATAGAAATATAATATGACCAAAGCTACAGTAATTCCCAGGAGCCTAACAACTTATGCACATTTGTGTTAGGGACAGAATCTTTTAACTATATAATCAGCTTAAGTGATTTTACAGACCTAGACGTTAATACCCCTTATTAAACTGCACAGTAAACTTAGAAGGAAATCCACTGATTTCAAAATAGTGTATGATTTTTTTTGACAAAACCAGAGAAGGATCTTGTAAAGATTCTATCATTTGAATTACAAAACAATGATAACTTTTATATTATTATAAACAAATTAAACTTTAGAAAGAATACAGCAATAGAAACACACCAGAAAATAAATGTACTGATGAACAAAATATTATTTTGGCATCAGAAATAAAAAAGCAGATATCCCAATTCAGATTCACAAAGCACTAAGCAAGCAAAATGAAGTGGGTGGCACTTATAAGACTAAAGTCAACCAAACAGGACTTCTGAAGGATTCTCACCCTTGCTGCTTTTAGTTTCTCTCTCATTCGCTCCCTAACAGAAAATTCTGCAAAGTCTGTCCTTGATGTAGAAGGAACAGGTGGCAATTCTGAAACAGAGAAAACATAGTAACATGTTTAAATTAAGTGTTTTCTGAAAGAAACTTAAAATTACGTAAAATAAAACCATAAATACCATACAGAGTCCCATGTTCCAACTGAAAGAACTTGCATGAGAAAGCGTGAAGGAATGAAACATTTTTTGGAATTCAGACCTGATAAGACTATCACTTAAATGCCTTTAGGTGTGATGGATCTACCTTTCTTTATATACTATGAACCACTTTAAGTGAAGCATATACACACTTTTTTTCCTATTAAAAATATGTAAAGAATTACCTGGCATATTATGAGCTATTAGCCAGAGCTCTCTAGATCTAATTTGGAATGGTGATGTGCTCTAAATCCTGATACAGGTGTGATCAGAACAGTAAAGTATTTACAGACTTGCTTCCTTTTAGAGCTACCTGCTCTGTATAGTGACAAAATATTAGTTTCTCCAGCAGTGTTTTTGTGCTGTAGTTCTAGTACAATTAAGAGAGTAAGATGCGTTTTACCCTGTCCCACGTACGACTGACAGCATCATCAAGTAACTTCCCATTTCACAGACAAGCTACTCTCAGCAGCACTTGAGCCACCCCTCTGGAACCAATAGATCACCTCCTCCAAGCTCAAGGGGAGTCTGTCCCCACACTCAGGAAGTCAAGCAGGACCCGCGGGAAGCTACGTGAATGAACCAACTTAACTCATGCATAAAAAGAAAATTTACAAGAGATGTAAACAGGGACAGGTGACCTGGGAGGAATACTATGACTATGTCTGACCATGCAGGGATGGGCTTAGGAAAGCCAGAGCCCACCTGGACTTGAATCTGGCAATGGATGTGATGGCCAACAAGGTGGGATATTACAGGTGCATTCACAGCAAAAGGAAGAACCAGGGAAAATGGTTACCTGCTGCTGAATGGGGCAGAGGACCTGGTGACAGGGAACACCAAAAAGACCCAAGTAATCAGTGCTTTCTTCATCTCAGTTTTTACTGCCATCAGGAACACCAGGCCCCAGAGACCAGTAGAAAAGCCTGGGGCAGCACAAACTTACCCTCAGTAGAAGAAGATCAAGTAAGGCTACATTTAAACAAACTGGGCATACATAAACCCATGGATCCTAATGGGATGCGCCTATGAGTGCTGAGGTTGCTGGTCAACGTCATCTCAAGGCCACTTACTTAATTATCTTTAAAAGATTGTGGTGATGATGAAGGGAGGTTCCTGAGGACTGGAAGTGAGCAAACATCACTCCTGTCAAGGAGGACCACAGGCTGGTCAGCCTCATCTTGATGCCCAAGAACATGAAAGAGGAAATAATTCTGGAAACCATTGCCAAATATGTTAAGTACAAGATGAAAACTGGGAGTCAACAGCATGGATTTATGAAGGTGAAAAACTTCTACCTGACCAATAAGACAACCTTCTATAATGAGATAATTGGGTTAGTTAATGAAGGGAAAGCAGCGGATGTTATTTATCACCGTTTCCTGTAACACCCTTATACAGAAACTGAAGAAATACAGACTACATAAGTAGGTGGACTGAAAATTGGCTGAACTGTCGGGGTCAAGTTGGCCTCAAAGGGTTGTGATCAGTAGTGCTAAGTGCAGCCAGAGGCCATTACTACTACAGTACTACAGCTGTACCCCTGGGGTTCATTTCAAACAAACAAAGAAAAAAATCCCACAATCTACCCTCCAACTCCAGAGAACTCATCAAAACCCTACATCCTTTAGGATCAAGTATTCTCTGCTGATCTTGTGAAACACACAAATCTAAGTTTTAAATCAGTGGATTTAAATATAAAGATTTTTTGATAGGTAGTGAATATCAAGTTTGGACCCTGACTTGGGTAATCATGTGATGATGGAAAAGGAGAGTTACTGTTTGACGCAGCCTTTGAATTGCTGCTCCCAAAAAGCCCAGGCTTTTCTTCCATAATTAAAACTAAATGGGAATGTGTCTTTGATAATCAAATGTATCAGGGCCTCCTTTTCCTTTGAAGGACTGATGGCATTCCTCCCCCTTATCTTCCACATATCAGATCCTCTTAAGATTATGATTTCTTCAGGTAGATTCAGTAAATATTAGTAGGGTCACAGTGTACCCTGCACTTCCTGATACCTAAATAAAAAGAATTAATAGTTACCCACTTGTTTACACAGAAGCTACACTCTTAGGATCAGAAATACAAAGTAGCGGATACCTACAACCCATCCTCTCACATAAACACAAATGAAAAACATTTAAAATGTACATGAGATTGTATGTCTAAGCAAATGGCAACACTTCCAGCAGCTTTATGTATTAAACACAGTCATCTATCTCCCTCTCATGGACTGCACTACCACTGTAAAAGAGTCAAGGTTACCCTCTTTATAAATGTCTCCAAAATATTTTTAGCTGACAACATAATTTTATATACATAATAGCTTAGAAAGTCATCACTTAAGTATTTTTCTTTTTGAAAGACCTAACTAATTTCTTCATTAAAAAACCCTGATTCTAGCTACATAATTGTCTCCCTATCTGCACAGTCCTCTTCAGTCTCACTGGAGCCCTGGAGTTCACCTAGAATTTTTCAGGAGCTTACTGAAAGTTAAACTTTAACTGATATATCCAATATTAACTTTTTAAAGAGAAATGCTTTACATCCCTTCTTATATGTGGAATCCTCAGATCTTACTTTTTTCTTCTGATCTTTCGTAACTAGCTTTTATTTCCAGAAGGAGCTCCATTGTTCCACACAGAACACACTGGCCCTTTTACTGGAACAACTGTAAGATAATTAGCAAGAGGAGAAAAACGTAGCTCTTTTCGCACATGTACTTTGTGGTGCACAGCTTTTTTTTTCTTTAATTTTTAATCTGCGAACATACGACATTCTAGGTAAACAGATTTTCTAGTTATCTCCACTTATAGAATTATGCTACTTGTCAGTTCTTTAAGCCAAACACTGATTTGTTCTTTGCCCTTATGAAAGAACATTGTTTGCCAAGGTCTAAGTAAAGGGTGATTTCAGGTTTATCTAAGGCATTAAATTCATGAAAAGGAGATAAACCAGGAAAGGGTAAGGGCTTAAGAGTGGTAATGTCACACAACATATATCACATTATGGCTGATTCAATATTATTCCAAGAGATTTACTGGCGGCAGAAAATACTGTATGTTGAATATACAACTTAAAACATTTAAAGGCTACCTACTATACAAAAGTCAAAGTGCAATCTAATTTCTAGGATGACCTTAGTCCACTGTCATTTAGAAAAGAAAAATATATTAAGATAAACCCCACTAATACCGATTCTACTCAGAAACATCAAAAGATTTGGGAGAATCCTAATATTTTCAAATTATACAATTACTGCCTTTAAAAAGAAGTATTCATTGTATTTGGAAACTTTCAAAAGAATGAACAAGGCACAAAATGAGTATCACTAGCATAAGACACATAAGAGAAAAGGAAGCATCTCATAACCACTTCCTTACCAAGAGGAATAATAGAGACAGAAATAAGCAAGTACTTAGAGACACTAAGAGATGACACACAGAAAAGCTTATATGCATTTTGTCTGTTTTAACAAGGAACATGGTATAAGTAAGAACAGGGTAAGAATTAATGACAAAACAGAGAAGTGATCTAGATAAATATTCATCAGACTGAGCTATTAAAAGCCAACATTGCAGGGTATCCAATAATGAACCAGCTGCGGCAAAATCAGAACCATCAGTGATTCTGAGAAGTGATGGAAAGCAGGCAAGTTCCAAAATACCGGGCAAGTGACTTTTTAAGAAATGGGAAAGAGTGAGCTGGAGATACATACAAAAGTCAGTCTAACTTCAACTCTACAAAAAAAGACTCGGCCTATTGGTAAATACTTAAAAGAGAGTAAAATGATAAGCAACTGAAGGCCTAGATTAGCCAAGATCAAGACCTATCAAGCCAATTTAATGTCTTTTAACATATATTGTACCCATTCTTGTGAATAGTGGAAGAAGCATACATCTCAACTTTTGAGCCTGCCTTATAGAAAGCACCTCTCAGTAGGAAATATTTTGATTAAATGATGGGGGGGTGGGGGCGGGGGGTGCATGCAAGTCATAGGAAAACCACGTTTTAAAAGATAAGCAAGTAACAGTTAATAAATTCAACCCCTATATTGAATATGTATTTTCAGTGTCTACCTCAACCTAATGCCATTAAAACATTTATTAATGGTTTGAATGATGTAATAATGTCTGTGTATAAAACACGCAGGCAAGAACTGTCAGAAGTCACGTTTGCTCTAAGACTGACTTTGAACAGTTTTTGGAATGAAGAAAAATCTTCAATATCTTTCACAACTTCAAGCCCACAAACAGGTTGTTGCACACAGAAAGGCTCTCTGTCTGATGAAGATGGAAATGATGGACTTTAATTGCAATAAGGAAGGTGGTTATGCACTGGAAAAGCTTTTTAACTTTTGGGGTATTCTAGCATTGGAAGAGAGTCCCTTAAATAGTTACGGAATCTTCACCAGCGCAAGCTTTTAAGTTACAACAAAACAAAGCAAAACAAAAAACCCAACTGCCCAACCAACCAAAAAACCTCCCACCAAAACCAGGTATCAAGACTTAAATGGAGTTGAAATGTCTTAAGGGAGAAGTTGGTCTAAGTTACCTTTTGATTTACCTTCTGTGACTTTTTTCTACCATTGTATTCTGTTCAGTTAGCATGTAAAAACATTGTATTTCATTAGAGCAAATGCTTCATTTCAATTCCATTCTGATAAACGAGAACTAGAAAGCAACAGATCAGAACCTGCTTTTGATCTTCTGAAACATTGACAATTGCTTGTAAACATTTCCAGACAAGTCAGGTTAAAATGAGCAGTGTAAACATGCAAAATTAGTGCAGAAACAATCTGCCACTACTTTAAGCACCTCTTAAAGCATCAGAACTGATGCTCTGTACACAGAATTCTTTATGAATTAATAAGTTTCTTGCGACAACAGAGGAATTATCCTATTATTTCCATAATGAAAAACATTTTAAGGCTTTAACTGTTGCAGTAAAATTAATTCAATGCATCAATTATTGTGGGACCCTGTGGTGCCTTGAAAGAATGTCCACATAAAATATTTTTGTTACTTTATTACTCTCTATATATGCTTTTGTTCTGCTTATGTGAATGGGCTCTACAGACAACTACTTTGTGCTTAACTTCAAAATATATTTTTGAAGTGAAAGAATAAGACTGATATCCATGAGAGCATTACTTCACAGGATCACCATTACAGGCCTGTATCAAAAAATTTTACACCACATTTTACATGGGAAGTGTCATTATCCTACAATGGCTCCATAATTTTACTTTGGGCAGATCTAATAAGCTTGCTGGATAGTCAAACTGAAATTAAGCCAAACTGGGAACCTGAAAATGTCATCTAATAAGTTCCTCCCCTGATTTCACCGGCACTCGGAGAAGCCCAAACCCACTGGGTCTCTGTGGAACTTCAAAGCTCTCTACACTGACACAGACCTAGAACTGCTGCAAGTACCCTGATACCAATCCTGTATCTGAACAGGATGCGAGGAAAGCGGACAGACAGACATTTATGCTGTGACCAAGTATCAGCCACCTGAAAGAAAACAGGGAATGGTAACTTCCAGCATAGGTCCTAGAAATACTTTTGTATTTTTCATGGATATAATCATTGCATAAAACCAAGGCACTTCAGAAACTGCAACAAATAACTAACAAATTAAAAAAACCTAACAATGAAGAATAAGATTTTGTAACACTGCAGCCGTCCTGGCTTCACATGGGAGTAACTATCAGACATGGGCTTTTTATTTAAAGTAATTCTTCTTTTGCAACTCTTATTTATTAGTCTGACTAGTGGACTGACATATAGCCAAGTCTTTCCATTTAAGAAAGGTATATAGGCATCTAAGCACACACATAATTAATTATTGTAAAATAATAAATTTCTGCCATCAGACTGCATTAAAAAAACCAATAGACACTGACTGAACTCTTGAAAGACTAATAGAGACAAACAGACACTGATGAATATTAAGTAAAGAAATAGTTGATGGATATGTTTCAAGATAAGCTTACCATAGTGGGACTAGAATGAGAAAATTATCATACCATGCTAACATAAAATAAACCAAGTATGTGAGGAACATCAGAAATTGCTAATTCCACAAACATTACCTACTTCCCAGTTGCATTATAATACAGTTCTTTTTTCATAAAAAGGGTGTCTTTGTGTGTGTGTACACTTTATAACACCACAAATTTAACATAAGCAATGAAGAAATATGGTGACAATCACAAGAAACTAGAAAGGCCTTGGAATAGAGACAGTGTGTTATCACAGGAATGTGTTATCACAGCCAGTAAAGCAAAACGAAAACAAGATAGTAGAGGAAACAACCTATGTAGAATTTTTCAGTGGCACCTGGAAAAAGTGTGTGTGTTACATTCTATGATTTTCTTATTTTTTTTTAAATGGTTAGTTATCACTTGACAAGACAATGATAAGCAGAAATTCATACACAGAACATCAGCCTAGTAAAGGCAGTCAGGAACTGAAAAGAAATCTACTTTTACCTTATGACTGGGCAACACAATAGCAAACGTCAGTGTCAGCATACTCAGAAGCTTAATATATAGAAGATGGAAATTTAAATTATTTATAAATCTCTCAAGACTGAATTCCAGGGGAAAAAAGAATTGAAATAAGTTTTGGATAGATGCATGAAGACCAGCTCAAGGTGCAGTCTTTCTTAAAAAAAAAAAAAATCAGATGGATAAATTATACTGCAATTAGGTATACCATCTATTCAGAATATCACATGCAGTACTTTTCACTCATTCATACAAAATTAGCAGAAGAACAGGGATTTCAGAAGCAGCAACAAGTAGCAGAGCAAAATGCTTGAGAAAACAAAACATTTATCACATAGGGGAACTAATGACTAGTTTTCTTCTCAGCGTACTGCTGTGCTGTTCTGTTTATCCTTGGAAAATGAGCTTCTGTAAAAGAAAACAACCATCACTAGAGGGTGTCTCTTGATTTCCCCATGCAATTGATTCTGAAAACTGTTTGGACTCCATCTGTCAACACTGTATCACTTCCTAGCACAAGTTGGCACAGTGAGACTCAAAAAACATTCAAAAGAAAAGTACACAGGTCTTGAAAGAGCTGGAAACATCCCTAAATTGTAGATGTCTGTAACAAATACCAGATTTTGCTAAAGTGAGTTTAAGGACCAAAGATACATTTTATTTTCATAAACCTTGATATTGATGAAAAACTAAGCACGTTTATACTTCACTGGATTTTGGTTTTATTGGCTTTTTAATACTATACTCTTAATTAGCTCTTTTATGCATCCTATTTAGGTAAGTCCATAAAACCACACAGTAAGATTCATAACATTAATGTTGTCCGAAGTATTTAACAGATATATTGCAGAGATCCTGCCCAAGAAACTGAAGAGCAGTTTCCAAGTACCAGCAACCTCCATTCTTTCCAGGCCTGCAATTAGACATTTGCTTCTGCCGGCGCTCTCTTGCACTCTCCTACTTTGTGACGTTCACATTCAAATATGTCAAGTACAGCATGTTTATACCTAACACCCTTGAAAAATACCATCTGATGCAAGAACATTTCATAATCTCCTTATGCTTAAATGCCATAGGAGCGTGTCTTTTGAGCGCAGCGTTCAGACTGCATGCATAATGCTCGGGGCTGCCTCGGCCCGTGACAGCCCGCGCCACCCCCCCGGCCCCGCTCTGCTGCTGCCAACGCAAGGCGAGCTGAGGGAAGCTCCGCAAGGGCGATTCGCGCCCCCGCGCTCCTCCCCGAACGCGCGGACCTCGCCGCCATTTTTCTGCCTATGAGCCGGAGGCAATCCCGAGGCAGAAACGCTTAACCCCAACAACGCCACTCCAGCCAGGGCACGGCTGCCCCTTCGGCGCTGGCACACCGCCACCAGCCGCCGGTGGCCGAGGGCCACGCGGAACATGGCGGCAGCGCCCCCGCCCCCGGCGCCGCCCCCGGCGCCGCCCCGCCGCGGCCGCTGGAGAGTCACTCACCGCGCGCGCCGGCGGGGGGGCGCGGCCGCTGCCCCCTGCCGCCGCTCCTGTCCTCCGCCCGCGGCTCCGGGGGACCGGCACCTCCGGAGCGAGCGGGGCAGAAGGGGGAGGGGGGGCCCCGGGGGCCCCGCCGCCGTTGGGACCCCGACCCGGGGCCCGGCCCGGCGCCCTGCGCGGTAGCCGCCGCGGCCGGGGGTCAGGCAGGCGGCGGCTGGGCCGGGCCGTGGGGCGGGGGTCGGGGCGCGGAGCTGGGGGTGCTCACCGGTTTCTTTTTCCTGTGCCTGCGAGTTGTCAAGGTCCGTCTCAGCCTCTCCACCTGAGCAGGGTCCTCGTCCAGCAACTCCTCCTTTCCCAGAGAGAGCGCGCTGCGCTGTGGGGTAGAGGCTGGCCTTGTCCTCAGACCCACGGAAATAATCGCTGCTCTGGCCAAAATACCCGATTTAAGCAATTTTCCCTATATGTATGTCCCACTGATGCCATTGGCAGGCTGCAGGCCTGGCACTGACTGAAGTTGGCATGCACTACTACTTGTTAGCACGATTAAAGCCTACTGACAGCTCTGAAGCATCTCACCTTGCCTTTACAGTTGATCTCATACCGCAGAGAGGGGATTGGGTGGGGGGTGTGTGTTCTTCCCTTCTGACATTTCATTGACAAAACACCAGGCGCAGTTTAAACATGATGACTTCAAAAGCATTTCTGCCGTCGAGAAGACACTCTGTTTTTGTAAACTACTCAAGACTAAACACATGTAAGCAATAATCTGAAGATAATTTAATCAACTAAGGGTTGGATCCGTATGAAATAGAATTAACAATTTAATACGTGTTGAAGGTGCCTGTTTCACAGCATACGATGTCTATGGTTGCAATGTATTTGCACAGAAATGAGTAATTATGCAAACTTGCATTAACTAGAATGGTACTGACTGATCCTAGGGGTAACGAGCTTGCAGGACACTCTTGACTTACTTCTCTCAGTTACATATATGAAAGATTCCTTTTACTCTCAGTGAAAAACAATCATACACCATTTTTTTCTGAATTAACAGGACACTCACCTCTGTGATTATCAGCCGGGATTCTTCACTGCGGTTCATCTGGTCAGTGGCTGACACCTGGCTGTCACAGCAACGCAGGAATTACCCATGAGAGATACACTTTAATATGTGCATAATGATCCTGAGATACATTCCATGTAACCTTTGCACCCTGAACACTCACATGACATACCATTTAACATACAGCCTTAGTGCTTAAAAAACCCCATATTTTCTTCAGAATGGAATGATTCAAAAGTCTATGTATCCATTTATTTAATTCTTCCATATAACAGTGAATAATGTGGGCCTGTGTATGCTGTATGAACACTTCTTACTTTTTTTTTTTAATAAATGACCCACTTACAGTCCATATAGTCAGCTGCAAGATTCAGCTCACGGGTACATGTTCAATCCCCTTTTTTCTCCACTTGCCGCATTGGGCTTGGTTGGGGTTTCAATTTTACCAAGCCTGGAACCCACCAAACACTTCAGCTTTGTTTACACTAGAAATTTGCTGTATTTGATTACAAGCATTTAGGAAAATTTTAAATTTATATCTGTACAACTCAATTCATTGCTACTATTATTGCAGGTTCCTGTCCTGATTTACCTTTAATTGACAGGAAAGCGACCTCGGTTCTTGGCACAAAGCTGGCATCAACATAGCTGCACCAGTGCAAAACCCAAAGGCTGATGTACAGAGCTAACAGATGAAGTTGCTCACAACAGCATAATTTATTCTGGATTTAAAAATCCCCATGAAACAACTCAGGGGAGTAAAACATGGGGCCTTTTTCTGTACCTGGCTAAATCTCCTTGAGCAAGAGGGCTAACTGAGACCTACGCAGGTCATCCTTTGTTTACCCATTGCTTTTTTGTACCGGGTACGTACAGGCTAGTGCATACTCACTTCAAAAAGTGCTGCCAGCCCAGGCTAGAATATGAAGAGTGATCTTCATATACCTCTTTATCTCTTGGGAGATGCCTAATAAAAAAGCAGAAGCACCAGAGGAGGAGCAACGTGATTATCTCCTGCCTGAAGCTTAGCCCGTACCAGCTACTAGCCCCAAGGATTTTCAGGTTTCTAAGTAAGTCTCAAGCAGTACAAGGAGCTGAACTCACCCTAAACAAGTAGTTGTTTTAGGCAAATGTGACTATTTCCCAAACCACCCGCGCGTTCACCTCAGCACCTATTCCCTCCGTAAGGATCTCGCACCAGAGCTAAGGGGGATGTGCCCCAATATGGCACCATTTCCTTGCTGCGGGCAAGGCTCGTCAAGCACCCTCTTCATGGCACAAAAAATATAGCACTGCAAGATGCGGCAGCATTTTTATTACTTGGCACATAAACCTCTTTTTTGTATCAAGCTTTACGTATCAAATTTAAACAGTCTTTCCTAAAGGCACATGTAAATGGAGAATACTGGCAACATAGCAGATGGGCCTTATGGTTGCGTTCTTTAACAATTTTCTAGCATTTCTTGATGTTAAGTACTATAGCAGGCGCTTTAAAATGCAATAAACAACTGGATGCAAGAACTATAAAGCCCTCCATTAGCCCAGAGACTGTTTCCAAAGCACTTAAAACTGGCAGCAGAAATGCCGTGAAGTTTCTCTCGCTCCTCTTTAAAAAAATACTTGTATCAAAAATGCCTAGAAAGTAATATTGAGGATTTGGGATTCTTAAATCTGTCTCATTCATGAAAACACGCCGAATGCCATGATATTGAAGCAGATCTAAAGGCAAATGTTTGTTTCCTACCTGGGTTTTCTTACACAGCAGCTTTCCAAGCGTGGACAAGAGCCAAGCACAGCGCTCCCCTTAGCAACAAAGCCTCAGCTTCGCTTTTTAAAGAGAAAGAGTCAGATTCTCCTCCTTGAGCCACTGAAACAGTTCCAGAAGACTTCTCTTTTTTTGTAAACAATTTATTTTACAGTAAAAGGGAAAATAGTCAATAAAGCATGGGGAGGATAGGGTGATTGCAGCTCCTGCAGTTACTGCAATGACTTTAAAAAGCACATCGGTTATGTATTTTTGCAGGATCGAGAATGGTTATTTCAGACAAAAATATAATAAAGACAGTCACTCTTCCGGACTCTAAAGTACCTAACTTTGCTAAATTATCTGACTTAATTTCTTTGTGCTTCCTCTGTAAGTAGAGGAGAGGCACAGACTCTTCCTGGGACGTGTACGATTCAGAGCGGTGATTCCTGAATATCAGCTGTTTGCAGAAGAGCCCGTCTCACTCTGTTCACTAAAGGGAGATGTTAAACCTCTAATTCAGACTACATGCCAACATCCCAGCAAGTACTTTTTTTTTTTTTTTTTTTTTTAAATGAATTTCACTCTGAAAAAGATCCCGGACATCAGTCATGTAGGGATAAATCCTTAAAGTGGACGGTTAATAGCCAGTTGTTTTCCAAGTGCTGAGTCTCTTTTCCAATGCATTATAGCACTTGGAAGCTGTGTCAAGGGGACAACGATGCTTTATTCTTTACAGATGACCTTTTCAAATCAGCATAAGCCTCAGCAAACTTCGTAGCATGTCATTTTGGGGAAAAGTAATGGGAAACAAAGCAGAGTAAAAAAAAGTATGATCTCTCAGCAGCTGTAGTTCGAAAAGCCAGGCTTGTTGCCACACCAGGATTAAAAAATGTATCCGTAAATGTTCTTAGTCGGGAGAAGGCAGATTGTGTAACCAAAGTAAGAAATAAGACAAATCATAACTTCATGAAGTTATCAATGTACTTTAATACTTCTGTAGCGGAAAAAAGAAGGATGTGAAGGCTTCATTAAGGTTGTTCTAGAGACTGCTTAAAGGGAAATACAATCTTTAAGCCCTGGTTAGAGAAGCAGTGGAGGGATGGATTATCTGCTTGTTAAATGCTCACAACCAGCTTATGTAGGTACTAGGAATGGCAGAAATGTTGGCACTATCAGATAGTTTGTAGAAATGTGGATTGTCTTTTATACAATTCCTATTTTTATGGTAACAAAGCAATTTATAGTTTTCCTGTCAGCTCTGGAGAGGGGTCTTTGCTGCTGCACTGAATTGTTAACAAAGTAATTTCTTGGGCATTAGTATCTTTAGTATGACCAGAATAAACAATATTGCTGATACTAAATGGAGTTGTTATTAGACCAATTATTTATAGTTGTCTTTAGATAAACAGTCCCTATAACATCTGAAGGTCTGTTACTGCACAGTTTTAGTAGCTGGAATCACATGAGAAGAGATGTTTCCCATTTCTGAATACTGTTGTAAGAAGGAGGTCATGGGAAGAAGTAAACAGTCATGGTAGATGAAAAGATTGGGAGCGTGCATTTTTAATTGCTAAAAGGGAAACTTTTGCAGCTAGAAGACACCTGTCATGACAACAGCTTTCAAGAATGGGAAAGAAAGGTAGTCAGAAGACAGGTTTCTTAAGGTAACACATACTGTATGTAATCTCAGTTATCTGCTCAGTCTCACTGTACGTGGGACGGTGGAAATGATCCAGTGGGTGAACCTTCATCCAAAGTTTTGGTAAGGACTCAGGTTCAACATCTTGTTTTGCTATTAAGTCTTTAATAGCAAACAACAATTTATTCTAGTCTTAGAAACAGTTGTACGAAGAGTTTAAGTGATGGACAAACGTGAACAGCAATATGTAAGGAACATTAATATAATACTCTAAAGGAGCGGGGAGGGACCTGTGCTTAACAGGATGGAAAACTGCTTAAAAACACATGTCAGTACAATGACTCTACTCACAGGAGACATACAGAATTCAAACCACCGCAGTTGTTTTCTGCGGCACAGAACAACTCATTAATCTCAATCAGCATTATAAAAACAAAGGCAAGCCCAATGTCATTGATTACACTGGACAGCAGATTTAGTGCTCCAAATAAGATAATGTGAGCAGCTCTACTCTGTTAGATGTGACGGTGTCACACACAGTTATTGTGTCAGTGATGGTCAAGGGTGGCCTTTGGCACAGGCAGGGTAGATGGCAGCTTGTAGTGATGCAGGGTGCAGGCTGCCTCAGGAGCGGGCAGGCTAAGGGATTGCAGACCCTAAATTCAGTGGTAAAACATTTTTAAAATGAATAATGTAAGGTTTGGATTGCCGTATACACACCTCTCTTTACCTGCCATGCCTTTTTACAAGCCAAAACTTGTAAAACCAGATGAAAACAGAAGCAAAACTCCAAATCTTACAAGCCATGTACCACATTTACAGAATAAGAGTGTGTGTTGCTCTGTTCTTAGAATAGAAATAGCAAATGCTATGTGCCGTTCTGCAGTGATCTCGGTTTCATGGAGGTTACAAATGAAGAAGAACAAATTCTGCTCATCTTGATGGTTTTAAACTGATCACACCTTACTCCAACATCACAGAAATCACAAATAAAATTTCCTGAAATACTTCACAGGTGGAGAAGAAATGTGAGTTTGTATACCGGAACAATCTGTCAGAGTGTGGGTGAACAGCGGTGGTGCGTGGAAGGGACATCCATATCTCAAAAATTTGAAATCCTTTCCCTTGTCTTCCAAGCCTAGGGATAACACTTTGTTGAAAGCAAAGAAAGAAAAGAGACTGCTGGTACATTTCCTTCACACACTTCACTCATTTCTAGAAATCCCATCTTCTTGCTAAAAGTTCACTTTAGAGCCTGCTGAGAATCATAGTTCATTTATGTTTGTCAAGAATTCACTATTTTTTGTCCCTTTGTTAACATGACATAAACAAGGGTATTCCTTCACAGAGATGATTTTACAAATAGTGCAGGGGTTTTTTTTTGTATTGTGCTTAGGATTTTGGGAGGTGCTTTAAAGTTTAAAAAAAACAAATCTATAATTTTTTTTTTGTCTAAGTAGAAGTACTCCAGGATACATTTAGGTTTTCTACACCTAAAATTAAGTATCCTTAAAAACTTCAATATCTGATATCTAGTTAAGTGTGTTGAATTTGGAGGCATGAGAGGATTATCTAGCCCACCTCGATATACTGTAAAATTTCCAGGAGGACAGCCAAGTTACTGCAGTTGAAGTCATCCCAGGAGGAACTCGAGTGATACTTTATGAAAGGTCTGACAGGAAGTCACTTCCGTCGTTGTAAGGGTACTTCTATACTCTCATCAATCCACATCTTCTCTCTAATTGTGAGACATACAGGTTGCGAAATTAAATTACGCCAATTTTTCCACTTAGCAGATTGTTCTCTAAGTGCAGACATCTTATTTAACTTTTGCCCTCTCACAGTTAAAGGCTATCCTAAGTTAGCCATGTAGATGCAGATAGTGTGATGAGACTGGTACCTCCTGATTCCTCCTTTCTTAAAGTAGGTGTCTAATACAGTGTCATCCAAACAGAGATTTACCCCACCTATTTCTTTGCACTGATGACAGGAGAGCTAACAAGTCATTTAGCCTAGGCAATGATCGGAGCTTTTAGAGATTAAAGTTAGGTAAGATAAATTTTATACTAATACTTGCTGCTGCAGGAACAGTCTGCACAGAGGAAAAATCTCCTTACAATTCACCCAGTAGCTGCTGGATTGTACCAAAATAATTATGCTCAGAATTGAGGGATATAAACCAAATGCCAAATAATCCAAGACACCTTTTTCTTTGTATGTATTTACTATTAAAAGACATGTGTATAATATGTCCAATTAATTTTTCTTTTGCTTTAGGTAGTAACTTTCATTAATTGATGTGATGTATGTAGCTAGGACAAAACCAAGTATCGGAGACTGAGAATTTCACAAGAGTACTTGAAAATTTCTTCATGCCGACGTGAGGATCATGCCTCTGAAATTCAGAAGTGTTGATATAACCTCAGTTTGGAGTGTTGACTTAAGGAGTTACAGGGAGGTATAACCTCTAAATGCTCTCTGAGCTGAACTCTAAATGATTTATACTGAAAGGAATAAATTGCTTCTTGAAAGCAATGTATTACTCATTGAGAAAGATTGTGGTATATTGCTTTCTCAACTCTATTTTTCTCCTGTTTACTCCCATGTGTTATACCTCGGATGGGGTTCATCACCTACTGAAATACATATATAAAGTAAGCCGCATTTCCACATAAAACTGAAGTTCCTACTGACCAAATTGCCTAGTACAGCATCAGTATAGTTATCCTGAGTATGAATTACCTGCCAATGGATAAATTAAACCAATTAGTGAGAAGTAAATTATTCAGTAAATGTCTTAGTGAATTAATATGAACTAAACCTAGTGGGTGACCTGTGGAAGGTAAATAAAGTATTATAGGAACTGCACCAGCTAATGAAACATACTCAGTAGGGTACAAAATAAGCTGCTTGTCAGTTTTATATATTTTTGCCTGTCCCAAAAGTACATAAATGGCATTAGGTAGATTTAGGAAGTTTTGAAGAATGTAGATAATGTTGCAGTACTGATATCCATTAGTAACTATTTCCTCTGTATTGTCTGAGCATTGTAAAAAAATTTTTAGGACCTATTGGTCCTGAAAAAATTGTACAGCCTAAACCATATGGCCATGAATACCCATAGTGCAGAAACTGAAGGTATTTATTCAAAGCAACATGCTCATATCATTTTGAAGATGATGTTTAATGTTTAGTTAGTTATCTAGGTTAAAAATGTTCAGCAATGGAACACGTGACTGACTTCTTCCTTGATGTCACTCTACCAGGTATAAAGAAAATCTGAAAGAGTAAAAGATTGTGGAGAGCTATTTTGTTTCAAGTAACTTTGTTTGTACTTATGTGTATTTACATACATCTGAGTAAATGTTTTTACTTACTTAAGTAAGTAAATATTTTTACTTAGGGATCTCAGGAACACTAATCTTCTTAATATTGTTTGAAGGTTTTTTGGTGGTCTCAGGTTTGTATGAGTTCTTGCAGCCTTGATCAGGAAGCCCAAGAGTTGGTGCCACAACAAAAGACACGCTTCCTTCTGGGAATTTCTCCTGGTGATACTAATTTCTCTCAGCTGACTGTAGGAAAGGGCTAGATAACTAACTTGGTCTGGATGCCTAATTTTATATAGCACTATGGCATGTGTAAAATGACATATACATTGTGTAGAATTCTTTGATTAATTTCAAATTTAATCCCAAAGAGACTTTGCTCTTTGTTATTCTACAACATCTTGAAACCAAACCAGACCTCCCCACCTACTGGTGTAAATAGTGGGAAGACTTTGGCCAAGATATTTTCCATATAAATTCAAATGTAGACAGAGGCATACCCCTAGTGAAATACCATGTCATGAAAGTTGGTCTATTTTCAAGTAAAATAATAGCAATAGCAATGATTTACTTTAGGATAACGTCTTGAGATCCTGAATGAGAGCAGGGACACATGTAACTTGTATACATATGTTGTCCATACATGCAGTAAAAAGATTTTTCTTGCCAAAACCTATAGGAATAATTCAACAGAATTATTTATTTTTAACAGTTCATGCCAGAATGTAAACTGTTCAAATAACTACAGAATTCGAATGGGAAAACTTAGGGAAGCTAAAATGGCTTTTCTATTGTTGTACAAACATAAATCTAAAATTATTAAGTAAAGGGAAGCAATAGCTCTTGGTTTGCTTATTCTCATTATGTCATTTTCAACATAGGTGTGGTTAAAATACCTCTTTTATATTTCATTTGTTTTTACAAGATTGTTACATGGAAGCTCTTTGCTTTTAGTTAGGATTGCAACTAGGAACATTTCGCTATAAAGCCTTATTTTTTCTCTGTTCAATTGTGAAAAACTAGTTTTGTTGAAAATTTCCAGATTTATTTATAATTACCAAATATGTTTCTACAGTCAGAAGAAAATCGGTCATGATCTTCTTTTAAGTTTGGCTTTATAGGAGATTTACTAATTCTAATAAAAATTGACTTGTTACTCCTAACAGAAACTTTCTGTGATTTAAATGTCAAAAACTTATTTCCATATTTTTTAAAATAAACATATAATTAAACAGTTCTATCAGTTGCTTTTGCTGCATAATACATATTATAGGGCAAATCCTGCATCTATTGAATTATGATTTCTGGAAGTCATGAGCCTGATATGACTGTCTGTGCTGTCCTGTGGAATTTCAGTGCAAACAGCACTGAGCCATGCTGATATCGCACCTTGTATAGGCACCGATGGCTGTGAAGCATTGGCATCAGTCATTGTTGTAAATGACAATTCGGCTGCATTTTGCACTCATATGGTGCTTAATTTGCAGATGTATAAATGATCGTACAGCGCAGTGATAAACTGAATCTGTAAGTGTTCTTTTCCGTATTTTTCACAGGAAACAGCCCTTGTATAACACTAATAAATTAAATGTCAAGTTAGGAAAAGAATCCGCTTTTGGGTTCCACCACACATCTCTCACTGTCAAATAAAATAAGGGTTGTACAGGCATTGCCAGTTTGATTTGTGGACAGGACTTTGTACCTGTTCACTGCATAAAGCAGCAATTGTACTCAAAGACATGGGTGTTAATGCATGGGGAAGTGAGGGCACAGATATTGGGTGCATAGATTCATGTTCCACACATAGCTGTAGTGCTAACATTTTCTCATTTTGCAATCTCAGTGGTATTTTTATGTAATTTTATTTGGTTGTAATTTTCTTAATTAAGTCAAGTACACAGAAAAAACCCAGAAATTTCCCTCCACCTTGGTCATAAATAAAGTGGGACCAGGAGTTGGATGACACAAACCACTAGCGTTTGAAACTATCTGAATAACTGGTAAAAATAGGTTCCTGTAAATCTGGGATGAATAAAATAAGACTGTAAATTCATGGAAAGTAAGAATACCCGATTAAAGATTGCCAGTCTTTACTTAAAGATGTTGAATGCTGGAGAACTCATGATGTTCCTAGGTATTTTTACAGTGATTGATTATTGCCACTGGTAAAATGGGTTCCTCATTTCCAGTGGGAATCGATACAGTTTCTCACAGATGGATATTGCTGTGCTCCTATCTGATAGAAGGAAGTGCCAGCTACTACCAGAATTTTTATCTCCAGATGGGTACTTGCAGACTGTGATCAAATCACCTCTTAACCTCATTGACAAAAAAAATGTATTGACCTTGTTGCATCTCTTGTGTAATCCTCATGGGTAGAATTACAACCATTTCTTTTTCAATTTTTGCAGTAAGTTTTTGAAACATTGACAGAAGTAGCAGCTTGTAATTCCATTTATTATACATCCAAAAGGCTGTAGCAACAACCTACTCTGATGACTCTTATTTAGCTGATTATCCCTGAGGCCCTCTGCACTTTTTCCAAGTTCACTGATTTTCTGAATGCAGTTTTTCATCTTGTGTGTGACCTACATTTATTTCATTGCGTTTGGCCACGTTGGAATATAAGTAAGTCTGCTTTAATGGTGTGACTGACTTTGTTCCTTATAATTTATACTCATTACTGGTTACTGTTCTACCAGTTTTTTGCCATCCATAATTTTCTTCAGCAAAAAGTTTGCATTTTCTTCCACATTTCTCATAAAGATACTGAATAGCATTGAAAGAATAGCAAGCCCACTTGGAATTACACTGAAAATACCCATGTTGAATACTGATTGTCTATCCAAGTTTTCAGATCTCCCAGTTTTTAATTATTTTATATTTTTAATACCTTTGTCCTGTTCTTCTATGACTGTCACTGGGCAGTCCTCAGCTAGTACAAATCTTCATGTATTTATTAGGAGGCTAGTTAATTATGCATACCATTTGTTGGTGTAAATATCAGATGGGACTGTCCTTGTAACCTGTTCAGCTGCATCCTGAAGCAGCCATTCCTATTTTATTCCTCTGCTTTTTTAAAATCAATGTTTTCTCTGGTTTAATGTATTTCCTGTCTTAAAATGACCAAAGATGATACTGCTGTCAGTTGTTCAGTTTTACTTTAATGTCATACACAAAATACCCATTCTACATTGCAACTTAATATATTTTATATAAAATCCAATGTACAGTATCTTAAATTTGTTTAAATAGTATTATAAACATAGCTTTCAGGAGGAGCCAGTCCTGGAGTGATGCAGTCTTTTGTTAATTACAGTTCCTTTTGATATCCCTGCTGTTCGGTAAAAAATCCAGCTTAGATTCTGGACAGTTCTGTATAACCTTAGGTTTGGTTCCTGTCAAAGCAAAAATAAATGCCCAGATTATTTTTTTTCAACTTTCTGTCCCACCCACACCCAGGTAACATCCTGTGCTGGTGTGTCCAGTTTAAATGTAATTTGGCATCATCTGCTTCAGAGCTCATCTTCATCCGATAAAGCGTCAAGGTAATCCGTATCAACGTATAAGAGAAATCCAGAAAACAAACTGTCTGCCCACGTTGGATCAGAAAAGAGACCGTTTTGGTCAGTGTAGAAGATCTCAAGCCATACTTCATCTTCTGGCTGAAGGTAGATCACTGTGGATCCAGAAGCTACATCGTGGTTGCCTGTGTTTGCATCAAATGTCTTTATCCGGTACTTCCCATTGTGAACCAGCCCAATCGCAAGATGCTTGTTTGCTAAGGTGATATCATAAGAAAAATAATAAATCCCTGGGATGGCACAAATAAACTTCCCTGTGGAAGGGTTGTAATGCTCCCCCTCATTGAAGAGGACTTTATTGAATACAATTGGTAATCTTTCCTTTGGGTAGCTGGTGGTGATGCCAACAGAAAAGGCAGATTTCAGCACTATCTTTCCACACTTACAGACCCCTGGTGCACCTGGCTCTCCTCGGTCTCCTTTATCTCCCTTAGGTCCAGGTGGTCCAGCTGGACCTACTTCACCTTTGGCACCAGTCAATCCTCCAGGTCCTTTTTTACCAGACTGACCTTGGTCTCCTTTCTCTCCAGCTGGTCCTAATGGCCCAATCTTTCCTCTTAAACCTTCAAAAACATTTTTAGTTAGTTAATCGTTGCACATATCATCTCAGTAAATGAGTGTGTGGGCTATTGTGTGTGCCTGAACAAACAAGAAAAACACGGTCAGAATTTCAAAATACTCCAGAAATACTTTCAAAATCTTCTAGTAAGATTGTGAAAGGAATGGTAGGTTGGAACAGGGGACTGGGCTCCACAGCCCGGGGTCCTTTGTTTCTATATTCCTACTTTTCTTCATATGTCTTGGTTACACATTGAAGAATTTTATATGTAATCAGTCCATTGCTGACTGAACTATGGGCACTGCTGATGGGAAGGACAGCAGCATGGCTACCTGTATAATTACACTTGTGCACTAAGTATCTCCTATTATTTGAGCATTTTTAGTGTGTACCTAAATACCTGCTCATCTTTTATTCCTGGCTAATGGCACAAATGGGACCATTTATTTCACACCACGCATGCTTCATTTCTCCCCAGCCTTTTCTTAGCATCTATGTGCAGGAAGGCATTTACAGTTATCTACACAGATTTCAATATATGCATATTAGCCATATCTAAAAGATATCAGCATATTTTTTTCTCTTACTATATATATATGCATCACACTTAAACCCACACAGGAAGATACACACATTCATTGTGTGTATATATATGCTGTATGTATGTATGTATGTATGTACGTATAACAGTGACAATGAAAGGTCTTACTTTGTTGTACTACTGTGTTAGGTGACACAAATATTCAATACCTGCGCTCCCTTTTTCACCTTTTTCTCCCTTCCTGCCATCTCTACCATCTCTTCCTGGAAGACCAATGCGTCCATGTGGTCCTGGGGTTCCGCCGGCTCCGGGGGGACCTGCAGGGCCTGGCAAACCAGGGATGCTACAGATGTATCTGGTGTAGTAATTTTCTCCTTTGAACTGACTTTGAAGAGGTTGTTCGCTTGTGTAGATGGCAAAGCTTGTAATGTAAAGCAACACAAACATCCTTGGATCTGGAAAAAATACACAGATAAGACTATGCATATTATGGCACTCTAGTCACATGGAGATGGCTCTGGATATGCTAATAAGTGTGACACTGCGGTGCATTATGTACAGGTACACGTGCAGAGATCAGCCTGGGATTTCTGCATTACCAGAATCCATGTAGGAGGCAAGGGGGAAAGTCTGTCCTTTTTATGGTCACAGTATATGTTACTGTATGTCTTCCAAGTAGCCTGTAGACTGACATAGTGTAACTGGTGAATACCAGCTTTTTTGGACCAAATTTTGACATGTTAAAAAAAGAATCTGGATTTTTCAATGAAAAGTCCCTTGCTTGCATAGTTTATTTTGTCTTTGAGACCTGTATAAGCTGTGTGGAGAAAAGCCCTCTTGCTGGAGGGAGTTATATCTGTGCTAGGAGGTTGTGCCCATAGGAACAGTCTCTTCTAGTGAGGACAAAGCTTACACCTTCATTTAATTTTGAAATGTGCTCTTATGTTTACAAATGAATCTCTAACCTGAATAGCCGCAGCAGAAACTTGCTGAGCCTGCAGAAAGGATACCAGTAAGAGAGCTAGGGCTTCAGTGCCTGGCTGGAAACCCTGATGACCACAGCACAAATAACCATTTCACAGTAATCGGTCAGGTTGAATCAGGCAGCCGCCCTGTGGGGAATGGATGGAGTGAGAATGGGCTGCTAACAGGTTGGGGTTTTTTAAGCCTGGCTTGGACTGTCATATGAAACGAAATGTGTTGCAATATCTTGCAAGAAAATTGTTTAAAGCTTTATATATAGTATTTGGGTGTTTTCATAAATGATTGAATGTAAATTGTATTTGTTCCACTATATACTGGGAGACTAAAGAAAAACCACTGTACAAACAGTAACATGCTGGGGAGTTGCAGTACCTGATGTACAAAGGTGTCTTAAATTAGAGTTGCATTAGCAGACAGTCAGTCATAGGTCAGGTGAGATTTTGCAAGTCAAGCTCTTTTTTCTAGTTCCCTTGCTGGCTGCTCAGAAGACCAGTGTGGGGTTTTTTGTTGGAGTTGTCCATTCCTTCAGAGCTCATTTACAGCATTCAAGGAAATTGGAGTCCACTGGTTTCTGTGGGGAGAAAAAGAAGAAATGGATTGGGGGATTCCGAAAAAATCCATGGGAATACCTTTTTTTACAGGGAAACTCAGATTCATTCTCCAACTCAGAGTTAAAGAAACTGCAAAGGGAATTAATCTAGAAATCATTGTTCCCATTCCCTTCTTTGTGATACTGATTGGCACTGACTGATGTAAAACCCCAAACCGTTACATTTATATGCAGTTCGTGGTATTTCAGCAGGTATATGGCATGGTCAAATCTATACAGCAGGGAAAAGACCCACATATACATATACACATACACATACACAGTCTTTACAAAGAATCTTTCCTGTTTTACAGAATAGAAAATTAGAAACTGTCTTGGTATCAATGGCAATGAAAAAAAACCCATGAAAATATTGTAGTTGGAGAGAAATAAGCAATGCTCAAAAATTCTTTTCAGTGTTGTATATTCTTCTTTTCATATTAAGCATCTTGTCTCAAATTGGAAGAAACTGAACTATTAATTTTGCTGTCATTTGATAATGCCTTACAGTACAGCCAGGCACAACAGCCTCCAAGAGAGGATTAACATATGAATGCTTCACATTACAGCAGAGCAGCAAATGGTGACTCCAAGGCAGTAGTTAGCTACAAGCACAAACCACACAGCGATGTTTGCTCTGAGGTACTACTGAGTGTACCCAAATAAAGCTCAAGGATTTTCATAGGACTTAAATCAGGGACAACAAAGCTCTCCACGGAGGAGAACAACTTTAAGCACTTAGCCAAGAGGGAGCAGCTTGGAGGGAGCTCATGCCTAAGGCTGCATATGCATTTTATGCAATGCTGATGGATAAGAAGCTTACACAGCCTGGACTGGAACAAAAACTGCCCATTGCCAGATGAAAGTCTGAATCAGTAGGCTAGATGTTCGCACACTGCGTTGCACGTAAGCCAAGCAAAACCAACCTCAACAACTGCTGATTTTGCCTATGTCCAGGATCTTTTACAGATCAGAGTAAGAGCCTTCACACAGCTGCTCCTGTCACTAGCTGGCCAGTAACTTACTGATGCGTGAAGCTGTCTCCAGCTCCCAGACCTCCCCTGCTGTTCTTCTCATGTGCCTAGAGGAAATTAATTAGTCTGGGACATGTGTTTCTGCTAAGGCCATGGGAAAAAAGTCATTTGGGGAAGGTGAGGGGAACGGGTTTGTTGAGATAGGGATGTGCCTTAGATGGTTGGGGCATTGTGATTGGTGAAGCAATTTGGGAAGGAGAAGGCATAGAAGGGAACATGCGTTGGGGTCGTAATCAGCTAGGGGTTGGGGGTTGTAAAGAGTGGTGGAGCTGTGAAGGAGAATGGTGGGGACTGCAGGAAGGGGAACAGAGCTGGGACTGGGAGGAAATGGTGATCATGTTCAGATGATGGTGTTTACAGTCCTGAGTTTAGGCTTGGGTCAATACAGAGGGCTTCCAACAGTGGTACCCAACAAATGACATTTGGGAACCATGCATTAGGCCACAGAATCAGGACTTCTCTTGCCCTTTGACTTCAGACTCTTGCATATCTTCCTGCATATCTTTCTGTGTCCAGTTTTAAAAGGAGGGCTGGAGGGTGCCTCTCTTTGTTATTGCAGCAGTCTCTTGGCAAGTGTGAATCTCCTCAGACTGAGGAAGGATGTACAGCATTGAACCCATGCCCCGTTTCCTGGTGAGTGCTCTAAAAAGTAAATTGTCATGTTAAAGGTGAATGAGAACATATGGCCATGCTTTTGAAATTTCAGGCTGAATTAGGAGGCCAAAATCAGGGGTTTCAGTTCACCTGGGCTTTTGAAGCTAGAAGGTGGAATAGACATCCCACTTTCTCAGGAGTCACCTATGTTGCACTGAAGTACTTGATCACAGAGAGTTACCTGGTAGGCAGAAAGTGAGTCATAAATTACACTTTGGTCCCGGCTTCTGGTTGTCCTTTTCAAAGATACAAACTTTTGTCCATAAACTGGGGTAGGAAACAATGTCATTTATAGATGCAAAATAATTTTTCTTCAGGCAAAGACAACATTTGAGGAATTCATTCTTTTTTCCAAATACTGAAAGCCAAAACAAGCACATGGTATTCTTGTTCACCACAATAACAACCATCTTCATCAAAACATTCACCAAAAATAATAATGAGAATGATATGAACACAGGATTAGAATTTATTCCAAGTTTAGAAAATGGCATTTCAATAGGTTCCAGATCCACTAAGCAGAGCAAGAGTGCACGCCAAGGCATTCACTGGAAGGCAGTGGGTGTGCTGATCAGTTCTAATGCGTGGTGATTTCTGGAACAGCTTTTCTAAGCGAAAGTGACAGATTCGTTTGTTCTGTCACTGTTCAGGTTGCACAAGCAGCATAATCGCTGGTGCCTTCCAACCCAAACTGTTCTATGATTCTATGATCTGCCTTGAGAAGACACTCTGTATGTTACATTCTCACTGAAGCTAGGTGCTGGGCAGAGCGTCTTTAACATCAAGCCTTTAGGAAATCCCACTTCATTAATAATGTTCTCAGACTATGTCATTAACATTTTTTTAATCTTAGGAATTAAGGGATTGTAGCAAATTCCCAGTTTTGAGACTTCCTGGTATATGATCTAATATTCCTCCCTTGTCCAGCTACGCAGGTGTTAATTCTAAAATGTATTAATTGGCATTGTTTTGAAATAATCCTAGAAGATTTCCCATGAATCTGTTATAAATAACAGCTGGGTCAAAAGCCAGCAGTTATTAGTCACAAGTTATCCTGGCTGCGTTCTTACTTTTGTCTTTCCTTGCTAGCTTTGAATTCACTTCCAGTACATATGCACAACTATTTGAGGAGGAGAAGATGTGTTTTAAATTCCTTGTGCAAAAAGGTGTAGATGAGAAGTAGCGATGTTCCTGGGCCTTTTCTGTCTGCAGTGGCTTAGTGGCATGGAACAAGATACGTCCTCTGGCTCTCCAGTAGCAAAGGCCCATGCTACCTCACATCGCTACCTTGCATCCGCACTGTGGCAGGTACAGACCTTCCCCAGCTCTCCCATCCAGGAGAACTGTGGTAGGAGAAGCAAGGTAAAGAAGGAGGCACTAAGTCAGGATGAGAAGGAGAGCGAGACACCCTCAACAATTAGCTTGAAATCTCACTAGCTGTGCCTGTCTTTTCCCTCTCAAAACATGACCCACAAAAACCAGCTGTGTCCACATGCCTGAAGGGTCCAAACTTGCTGCTCAATTTGCCACCACCACTGACCTTTCCACAAAGACTCAGAAACAGTGGCTTGCAGTTTAGCACGCCACACTGCAGGTTTTTTGCACTGTGTGATTTATATGCTATTTAAAATACAAGTCTTAATTATGGATTTTTTTCCCCAGGTATTTTACATTGATCATTCACCTTCGGCTGGGCAGAGGTTTATGCAACTCCCATCTTGTTTTTTGTTAATGGGACTGCGCTGGACTTTCACAGGTCCACCCATTAGACCATGCCTTACTCTAAGGAATCAAGACCGCAGCTGGCCACGACCACACTCCTTGGGTTAGCGATACAATCCAGCATTCTTCACATGCCTTTGCATTGTCTTTACTTCCCTTGTGTTAGAAGGGGAGAGTGACCTGACTCTTTTTGAGCAGTTTGAACTTTTGTTTCCCAGTCCTGAAATGGCTGATGGTGCCCGAAGGGATCAGTCAGCCAGCGGGAAGGAACATTAGCTAAATATTTCTGAGAAAACAATCCTTAAAGGCCTTATTAGCGATGTTGCCATTTAACGACCTCACTCACTTAAGTTTGTACTCAGTCATGTTTTAGCAGTCTCCTTCATAACTACATTGAATGCATGTCTCAAGCCTTCATGAAAAATAGAGCGCTTATAATCAAGACCAGAAGTTCAGTGTGTTTGATTTTCAAAATATCAAAGGAGTGGGAGTCATTTTATTTCTCAGTGTCTGACTCGAAGCATAGCCTCTCCTTCTGGTTCCAGCCATTCCTATTATTTGGGAATGCCCTAGAAGCTGGTCAAGACATGTATCTGTGAGATAGTCTGACTCAGCTGGGGGGAATTTCAACATGAGGGCTGGCAGGCGAAGCAGTTTCACTGCCAGCTTTACCAGAACACACAAATAAATGAAACCTGACAGAGTTTGTCTTGACAGAGAGCCGAGAAGCTAGGCCAGTTGCTTACAGTTGGCAGTTAACATGGAGACAATCTTATGTTTGCTTGCAACATAGCGAAAAATGGCCAGGATTTAACACCGGGAGACTCAGGATACAAGTGTCCCTACACCTCGGATACAGGCTTCTTTAAAAGGCTTTCTCTATTTTCTTAAAATAATAATAATAAATAGAGACAGGAGCCATAAATCACAAGCTGTCTTCAGAGATGACCTGCAGTTTGCAGGGTTAGTTATGAATCTTATGAATCCAAGCATATGGAAGTATGTAGGCATCTAAAGATGTGACCAGATGCATAGAGCAGTCCTGAAAAAACCTCACTACAGCTCCAGGTTCCTGCTTGAGAACGTTCAAAAGAGAACCGCACAGTTGTGCATCTGAAAACAGACTTAGAAAATCAGCATTCTGTAATTAAATATACCTGGGTAACAAATAACTTTGTGGTGCTAAGACCTTTGGGATGAATTTACAAAAGTTCTTGTTAAGTTCCAACTTTTACATATGACTTTCATACATAGAGAATGCATCCTGGGGGGAGTTGGCTACCTAAGTCCAAATGAATGAACCATAAGACCTGTGATGTACTAAGTGGAGCATGAGAGGCTGCCTTAGTCTAGAGTTTCTGAAGAGGGTCTCTTCAGGCACGTCTGCAGGAGCAGCACTGTGCAACACAGATACGCGAGCCCAGGCTGCGCACACCTGACATGGCTCAGTGACCAAGCAACCTGTAGCTGTGCAAATATCGCTAGCTTTCTTGCAGGTCTACATCCACAGGGCACTGCACTATCCGCTGCCCAGAGCTAACTGCAAGGTCTCCAGATCTTCTGACCATGGTGCACCGTTGGCATGTTCACGAACACCAAAGAGAGAGGAGCCTCAATGTGAAACCGAAGAGTCAAACTTAAGAGAGAGATTGTAGCTGTGAAGCTGAATCTCACAGAGGTGTGAATCTTGGGAAGCCGTGTCTCATCGGCACAAACGATAAATACATTTAAAAGCTTGAGCCTTACTGTAAATCAGTGGGGCTTGAACTTCTGAAAGCCTAAGGCATTTTGAAAATGGCACGAGAGCTTTGAAGCCTCACTGAAGAAAGTGCTTCTCAAAATGCCATCCATGTTAACGTTATGTCCCCAGCGTCTGGGACTGCCAGGCTCTCACGTCAACCCTGGTGGTCTCCTCCACACTGGTGCTCTAGCTTGTCAGTACAGGAGATAAAAATCTGGCCTCAAAATCTGCATACTTTCTTGACTGTGGCTGTTCTGTTCTCGTGGAGTGAGTCTACCTCAAAGCTATTACTTCAACAGTATTACTTCTATATTTATACTGGAATAGAAAAAAGGAGAATTTGGCCTGGTTTAGTCACATGTGTGATTGTTATGGTTAATGTCAGCTTCAGGAGATTGGAGCCAGGAAGATATAAAAATAGAATGAAATTTATGTAATGTCTGCTTTTGGGTAATAGCACGTTTTTAAAGTATGCTTCTTCATGATTAAATCAAACCTTTAAATAACAACTTGATTTGCAGTGAGGTTGACCTCTTTGCAAACCTGAAGGACACATACATTAGAAAGACAGCTCTAAACAGTTTGGAGCTGTAAGGTAACATTCCATTTAAATTCTATATGGTATGGTATTTTCTTATTGAACAAAGACTTGTGCTTCCACAGAAGAGCAGGAGGGACAACGCATCCTGCCTCCCATCAGGCTTCACAGGAACACCAGCTCCACCCAAGCCCACCCCTCACAACCCCATTGGCACCCAGGAAGCACTCACACAGGACCCATGTTTCTAGCTGATGGGCCTGATTTTCTACAACTTCACATCTTGTGGAGCTGGTTGTGCTGGGCAAGGGCTGGCTGCTTCTGGGGGCTGGGTGAGGTGCAGCTCTCCATAGGGTGGCAGGGCAGGGTCTGGCCAGCCAGAGCCCATCCCATCACCCCCGCAGGGACCAGGGCAGCCTGGAAGCAGCCAGGGGCATCACCAGCATCTGAGACCAGGCCAGGACATCAGCCTGTGGGTGGGGGTCAGCTGGGCTGAAATGAGGTCCTGGACCAAGGGCACTCTACGCATATGGAAATAACAATTTTCAGCACAAGGCATTCGAATGCCTGTTTAATTCCTTCCCCCTCTCCCTGCTGCAGCATTCATTGAGCCACATAGCCAACTCGTGTCCTTCAGGGTTTGCTCTTGCTTTCATCAGTCTCCTGATGAGAACCATTTCTATGGTGGACTGTCTGGATTTGCAGGGTCTCAGTCTGAGTTTGATTTTTTTTTAATATATAAATTGCTATGTATTGTGAAGTTGTAAGTGTCAAGCTTGCTTATTTGAAATGTTTGGATTGTTCTTACAACACATTGAAAAATCTAAAATCTATTATAAGAGCTTTTTCTTACTGAAGTAACACTGACACTAATCTTTTTTCCTCTGTATTTCTGACTTGGACATTTCAGGCAGGCAGCTTTAAATCTCCAAGAAAAAAGCTTATGAAGAAAAAAATGTACTATTTATTTGTTTTCTAGTTTGTACAAACCTTGAAAGTGAAAAACTCATACTGTTGTATAGAGCTCTGGAGAGTCTACCAGTCTGTTTTTCTAACTACTATAGCCTACTATATATTCTAATTGCAACATATCCTAACAAGTCTGTAGAAGAGTTTAACAGGCATAAGATATCGAGGAGAGGTGAGGTGAGAGGAGAGAGAGAGCAGAGAAGAGAGAAGAGAGAGGAGAGGGAGAGGAGAGCTTTGTCTTCTTTTGTTTGACACAAATTTGTCTGACACAAATTTGACACAAATTCACTTAGAAGAATGACAATTTTTCCTGTGATATGATAACTTCAGCTTGAAACATATAATCATTTGTCAGCCCAATTCTGCACATACTGAAATGAAATGCAAATCTCTCTCTCATTAGCAGTGTTTGATCAGATTCACAGAAAGGAGGAAAGAAAACAGAGCACAAATTTCTTTTTCAGGAGAGCTGATTTCTGATCCTCAATCAGAAATGTCTATTCCATCACAACTATTTAATCTTACATGCTTCTATTTCTTCATCAGTAAAACAACATCATCAATAATATTAGGGATAATATTGCTCTGCTGATATAAGAGCAGGTTATTTCAAAAAGCACTTTTCAGATTCTGCTTTTCTTAAGTAATTGTGAACTGCCGTTTCATATTTCAGATCATTTCTCTGATGGGAGATTAAAATGGATGAAGTCAGCATAATTCCTGAAGTTTTTTTCAGTACAGTGCAGATAAGGTCTAGCGTCTGATAACTGTTTATTTCTGACTTTGTAACAGAGCATCAGCCATAGTCCTGCTTGTCATTAAGAACAAAATTGGGGCCTCATGTAGCTGGGCATAGCTCTAATGAAACCACATGCCTCGTACTAATATCTGGCCTTGAAGGTGCTTTCTCACTTAAGTACTCGCAACAATAATTTGACTGGGTTTTGAAATCTGTCCTGTCTCGGAAGTCTTTGTTTCCTTGAGTTCCTCCAGGGGATAGCATGAAGAAGCTGCAGCTGCCAGTCAACTCGCCACTCTTCAGAAGGAAAGTCTGACCTTCGGCTGGTAAGGAGTGGGCTTTACCATGACTTCCTTCTGCATGTGTGTGATGCTTCAGAGTGATCTCAGCCGGGTCTCCACAGGACGTAAGTGGGCATTCCTGGGTGATCTGAAGGTCACAGAGTCTTTTGCAACCCATTTAATTTCATTTTCACTTGAATTTGCCCTGATCTCAGCCTGCCAAGAAGTCCCACCTAACCTTGAATTATAGGGTGTTAGAATCATAGAATCATTTAGGTTGGAAAAGACCTTTAAGATAATCAGGTCCAACCGTTAACCTAATACTGCCATTCCACCACTAAACCATGTCCTTAAGCACCTCGTCTACCCGACTTTTAAATACCTCCCGGGATGGGGACTCGACCACTTCCCTGAGCAGCCCATTCCAGCGCCTGGTAACAGGTGAAGAAATTTTTCCCAATATCCAATCTAAACCACCCCTGGAGCAACTTGAGGCCGTTTCCTCTCGTCCTATCACTTGTTACCAGGGGGAAGAGACCAACCCCCACCTCACTACACCCTCCTTTCAGGTAGTTGTAGAGGGCAATAAGGTCTCCCCTCAGCCTCCTGTTCTCCAGGCTGAACAATCCCAGTCCCCTCTGCTGCTCCTCATAAGACTTGTGCTCCAGACCCCTCACCAGCTTTGTGGCTCTCCTCTGGACACATTCCAGCACCTCAATGTCTTTCCTGTAGTCACCCTAGGAGGTCCCCAATCCAGCTGGTCTTCCCCACATTGATTAAGATGCCACTGTATAACAAATAGCATAGATGGAGATATCTTACCCAAATGCAGCATGATGAGGTTAGTCCATGTAGCCAGTAAATGTACATTTGGCTGGACCCTACGCTGCATGGTGCACTGTGCCCTGGCGGTACCAGCTGGATGGCCCAGACACAGCAGCAGAGGGGTTCCCATGGGGAAGGAGCACACAGGACACACAGGTAGCACAGAGTCATATCCACAGATGGCACGGTCTTGGGGTGCACCTGCAGTGCAAACACAGCCCAAGGTGGTGGTATGTGGTAGGTTATGCGAAAGTATGCATATTTCTTAAAAAGAAAAGGGATTATAGACAACCCTCTTTGCAATTCCATAATCAGTGAATATGACTATGACTTTGTCTAATTGTAGTATCTGGAGTTTTGACCAGGCTTCTCGTTCAAGTATCTACTCATATAATTTACAGTGACGGCAATAAATTGAGTGTAATTTTATAGTTGCAACTCCATGGCAGCTGTCTGCTACAGGCCTTATTTTGCATTTTAAACAGTAAACTTGATTTAAATTTGTTTCTTAAGAAACTCGGGCTAGTCTAAGACAAACAGTATGCCAGAATCAATTCTAATGGTCTCTCCCCCAGAAATTTCCTTACATAATTGTTAATACAAATAAAATATATAAAAAAAAGAGGAGTCATGCAAGGCTTAGGGCGTATTAACTTCAAGTTTCCATCAGGGTAAAGGGTTTTGCAATTTCCACTTTAATGGAAACCTACAGAGATTCAGAATGTATTGACTTGCAAATAAAGTTGAAAATACATAAAACATGGAGAAGCTTTCTCTTGCCTTGGTTAAAACGACCTTTCTTTTAAATGATAAAACTATTTAAGTTTTATGGCATGGAATCAAGATATAAAACTGAAAAAAATTCTTATAATTTAAAGTCTCTCAGATCCGTTCAGACAGGTGCTTTTCCCTCAGCCAGGGCATAATTTTATTGCAGACAAATGTGTGCATGCCTGCATGTGTGTGCACGCATATACATATACATCTCTACCTTTATCAGCCAAAGAGGTCTTGATTCTCACTTAGCCTTTCTTCAAGGCCCTGGAGCATGGTGGATGCATTTTATGTCAAAGATATTATTAAAGGGTTTTTTTTCTATTTGACTTTGACCGATGGAGTTAATTTTCTTTAATACAGATCTATTCTCTGATGGCCTGAATTAACGATGTACTTAGATTTGTTTCTAGCTGATAAACAGTAAGCTGGCATGGAATAAGCCATTTTGTTGTTTTTATCTTTGTGATAAGTATCTTTGTTGGGCATTGCAGAAAGTTCTATTTTGATATTTGTGATTTTGTTTATTGCTTAAAGTACACATTATGTCTTGAACAGGATAATTGCAATTGAAAACTCTCCTATGCTCAAATGTCACATCCTTCTTGCTTAGAATTTTCCTTTTCTTTCTTTGAGATGCTGTGATTTCTTATCAGGCTTCTGGGTTTCCTTTTTCTTTAGGAAAGTTTAAATGTATGCGTGTGTTTATATGTGTACACATACACTGTAAAGTTAAAAAATAAATTTTATAAATTTATCAGCTCATGGGAGAGAATATTGAAACACTTCATTTGGAGACAATTTTATTGACACAGCTTCTTTGTTATAGATGTTATTTGTTCTGCTTATTTCGTTAATGCGTGAGCCTAGGTCTCTGCAGAATTTCATAAGCCACTTCTTTTCCTTCTCCGTAAACTTAATGGGTGTCCCAGTTTGTTCTCTTGGGGCGATTATGAAGTCATCCACAACAGGCATTTCATTATGTCTCTGTTTTGGGATTAATGTTACATATGAATGACTCTAGTAAATGCAATCAAAAGCCCTTGTAGCCCTGTACCCTCGCCCTCTGGCAGTGTCCTGTAGCAGACCCCTGCGCTCTTCCCAAGGCTGTGGGAAGCGTGCAGCGATGCTTGCTGGGAGGTTACCTTCCAGCTCCCAGTGCTCTGCAGCTGAGGTCTTCTGAACTGGAGATATTTTCTGAATCTTTGCTTTCTCCAGCCTTGCTGGAGTTGTTATCCATAAATGTGGAAATAGTTTAAACTCTGGCTTTCCACAACATACCTCATCAGTAAATTTGTTGGATTAATTATGCACAGAACACATTTGTCTCCCTTAAATCTTTTTAACTGATAATTTAATTGGATTCCTTCTATTTCTTGAGTTATAAGAGACAGTGATTAGTCTGCTCCTTAGTTTATCTTTCTCAGAAAAGTGGTAACTTTGGGCTCCGTATGATTGCCACAAATATTTCCACATTGAATATTTTTTATTTACAGTTACACATTCCAGTGGTTACATGGTCCACTAAATTGTAAGAGCCATCTGCTCTTTTCCTCTAGTGTATTAACATTAGTAAGCAAGATTCTGAAAGACATACAAGATCAGTAGGTCTAGCAGCTTCACTGCTTTCATGTTATGTCCTCAGATCAGCATAACCCCATCATCTCCAACAAAAATGCAGAAGTACAGCTGCAAAAATGCAGCTGCCTGAGATTGTGTTATCTGGTCTCAACCAAAGACGTACAACACAGGACAGACACTCCCCACTGTAGTGTTCATCATTCTGCTAGACTTAAAAGCCAAGAAAAGTAGTAAAAAGTAAATATAATATTTTCCAGGAGACATTGGTGGCTCTTATAGAAAGGAAAAAAACCCTTTGAATTCATCAAAGTGCATAAACTCTCATGTGTTTGCTACAGACAGCTGAAAGGACAGCCTTCCAGATACTCTATGAAATACTGCTTTTGTTGGCACACTTTTAACAAAACAGTCATGGTTTCTTAATACAGATGTGTCTTATTATTATTCAAAATCAAGTTTGTTTATTTATCTGTTTCAACCGCAGAATGTCAGATTATACAAACTCTTGCTTTGCTCTCCAGGAGTAACCAGCTGAACGCAGCGGTGTCACTGATGACCTCATGTCCCCACAGCCACAATGCTGGCTAGGTTTTGGGGTGATGACATTTGCCATTCCCTGTCTGGGTGGCTCTCCCTCTCCTCCTCCTCCTCCTCTTTTTTCTCCTCCTCCTCCTCCCATGCCTACCAGCCCAGAGCTCCCCTCTCCTTGCTGGGATCCTGACACTGCTGAGCTCTCCTCTCCCAAGCATCAGGAGCGCAAAAGTCAAAATCTGTCCTGCTCCCAACAGGAATATGGGGAAAAGACCCTTTTTCCCTTTCTTCCCTGTCTATTGGGATGTGGATTCCTTGGGTTTTCTCTTTAATTGCCAGACACTGACGCTAGAGGTGAGGGGGAAGGAGAGATGCAGCAGCATGCAAAGCCTATATATGTCCCTCCAGGTTGCCACCGTGTCCACGAGGGACAGAAGTGGGGGGCCTGTCTGTAGAGCAGCACAGTGGCAAGGAGGTGGCAGTGCAAAGGCTTGTCCCTGCTGTGTGATGCTACAGCTGGCCAAGTGGAAAGATGGCTGGGAAAAGTCCTTAAATGGAAATCTCGGATGTGGAACCTATTTTTCCTGCCAGAAGTCTGGCCAAAGTAAACTGTTTGTTGTAGTGATGCTAGAGCTGTTGTGAGCCCAGATATCATAGTCACTTCTCCCCATTTGAGGTCTATCTTCAAACCACGCCAGGGATGCAGTATGCCAGTGGCTACGGAAGAGGGACCTGTTGGAAGGTCATGGGGTGTAGGGTACAGCCCCGAGCCCCAATGGACTGCCACTGCCCTCCCCTCATTTGCAGACTTCTGAAGACTAGTCCTCTCCTTTGAACCCTGGAAACAGAGATGCTGTGCAGGTGGTACCACTTGGGCAGAAGTAATTGCAGCCAAAGCAGCCTCCTCTTCAGAGGTCCTCGACTGTGGAGAAAGGGCAATAATGCCTCACCGCCTACTAGCAAACATAGTGGGTTTGGCATAAACAAGGATCTCATTAAGCAAAGAGGTTGTTCTGTTTTGGAGTTTCATCTGTAAGCTGTGGGGTTGCTTTTTTTCTATCATTTTTTAAGGCTTTCCTGTTTCTGCCCTGTTGGCGGGTGCCACAGTGAGGCCCGGGGAGAGCCAGCCCGTCTGCAACCCTTTCTGTGCCCAAAAGCACAAAGACCTGGAGGTGGATGGGCATCTGAGACCTGCTGCGTGTAGCAAGTGCATGGAAATGATGCTGCTGCCGTTTCAAAGTGACTAATGGTTGGTAGCTTCCGGGTTTTGTGGGGCTCCGTTTTGCTATCTCTGAGGGAAAAATGAATGTAGCCAGAGAATACAGGAAGAGGTTGTGCACGTCTCTCCATGCCAAGCAAAAGGGGAGCAGCTAAAACCCGCAGCGGGGAGAGGCCAGATGGAGGCGTTGTTCAGCATCCCTCTGGCCCATGAACCTGTACAGCTCAGGAACCCTGAGATCTCCCTGTCTGCCTGTTGTACATCCCTATCTTGGTCTAGTCTGAATACCAGGAAAATGCCAGGGGAGCACAAAGTCCAATGTGACCATTTGATGAGTTACCAGTACTATCCTCTCCATAAAGGCAACAGAAATTTTGTCAAAGGGCACCTCTTCCCTTCTGCTCATCGCTTGCCCCTTGCTGTGGCCTGTCTGTGTAGGATAAAGCACCTCCAGCATATCAGGGGGTTTTAACGCTCGCGGTCTTCCCTCATTCTTCTGATTTACTTTTACCACAGGCTAAAGCTTGTAAACCTTTGACTCCTGTTTACAAATAGAGGGCCTGGCTAACATTAGAAAACATTCCCTGAAAATGCTATTTTAAACACAGATTTGTAAAGACCAATTTTATCTCCACCATCTGTAACTAGTTAAAATTCTGATTGTTTTTCTTAAAAGGAATTTTAACAATGGATAATAAGCATGAGGTGGATTAAAAGTAATTTAAATTGTAAGTTTTTATTAAGGGTTTAGAAAAAAATCTATCTGAGACCTAGGTTATCTGAAGCCTCCAAATGATGCTGAAAAAATGATGGTGCCCTCAGTTGTCATAGAAGATTTTTTTCTTTTAATCTGTATAATATGTTTTTCTAACATTTATGCACAAACTTGCATTGGTTTATCTTCAAATAATTTAGTTAAATAAATGCCAGATCCTCACTGGATGCTTTAACTGATCTAGAATCAACCAATTTATTTTTATTTGGCCTAAGCTGGAATAAGGAGCTATATAAACTACAGATATAGTCAGGCTCTTGCTGCAGAAATGCGTGTTCCAATTTAAAATGCAACTATCCCTCTGCAGTTGGTTACTGCTCTTCTGCAGGGGCTCCCTTTCTTTGTAGATCAGCCACTTCCACAGCCTGTTTAACCCCTCCGACACCACATTAAATCAGATGGGGAGCATTTGCATGCTTTGCTATCCAGTACCATGGTGTGGGGGAACGTAGGAGCCAGGTGGGTAGGAGAGGGAGAGGTTCCCATGTAGTAAATGGCTGACCAGGGCATAGAGCAGTGTAAACCATTCCTACCCTTGTTGGACCCATGGAAATTGGCTCTTTCAGCTGAGACAGTGCACTTTGCATGGCCGCAGGTGCATGTTCCCCCCGCTGCCCTTTCTGCGGCTGTGGCCACCTTGCGCAGGAGATCTCAGTGGGTGGCAACTTCATAAAACACCTCACCAGGATTCACCAGACTTGTCAAAAACTTAAGGTGCTAGTGTGGCTGATACATCCTCCTTTCCTTCTGGCCACTTTGCAACTGGGGCAAGTGAAAACATTTTTTATTGTTGTTTGCTAGGTGAATGGGAGCCAAAGTACTAAAAGTGTCCAGATGGGTGCTTGCGCTGGTCTAACTGAATCAGCTTTGAAACATATCTTTAGGCTGCAGACAGATGTTCATTTTGTAGAGCTGTGCCAGATGAGGATTACAAGCCACACCGCTGGAGGTTATTGCCTTCGCAGCTCTGCTGGCAGAGCCATCCCGATTCTCTTTGGCTCAAGGCATGCATCTCAGGTGGTGACGGCTGGAGAGGTCACCACCTGCCTGCCCATGCTGGCCTCCTTACAGTAGCAGCTCTGCTGGGTGCTCCAAAGGTTGTCTCCTGGCCTCTTTCAGTCCAAATGAACCAGGTTGGCCTGTACAGCAGGCATAAGAGAGCTCTTGTTGACTCTGGTTCATTGTGTCTGACAAGGAGTGGGGATCCTTAACTGGCCAGGGGACAGCAGGAGCACAGGGGACAAGCTTGGGTTGGCACAGCTGGATCTGGAGGAGTCTGGCTGTCTACAGCCCTCCTGCACCAGCGTGGGAGCCGAAACTTGTCCTACTGCTGAAGCCATGAGGGGCAACCTGTGGGCAAGGAGTTTTGGAGAGTGGCAGGGGACTCAGCTGCTTTGGGCTGCTCACTTCCCAAGGTCTTGGCATTGGCTTGAGCTAGGGCCTCAGGGGTTGACAAAAGATTGTCAAAGGCAATCCAATCTAAACAAGGAAGCTGTTACGCTTTTATCAAACGTGTTAATGTGTGTAGAAACAAAGTATGACACAATGTTGACCAAGTCTGGTGAGCTGCTAGCTTCACTTGGCCAAAACTATCTTAGCAGATGGTATAAAACTTTCATTGTAACACTAAGGTCAACTGTGACAAATTAACATGCTTTTCATGTCTTAAACCCTATCTGCATTAGGAACTATCATATTCATTCTCATGATAATTCTCAGTTAAAATGTATTAGCTTAAAAGCACCTTAAATGCCTTACAAATACATCTGTGTGGCCACGACCTTAGCTGTTGAGCTGACATATTTTCAAGCATGCTAAATTTATGGTTTCTCCTCGTTGTTCAACAGTTGCTTATTATTAAAGAAGGCCGGTAATGCTGTTTCCACTGAAAAGCAGGAAAAATGTCACTAGAGCTGATGGTGCTGTCTAGCTTTCCTTAAATCTTCAAGCAAGTTTTTAATTAAGCATACATAATGCAGTCCTTCCTTACTGCCTTTGCTAGGGGAGTATTTCTTTTGATTGCACTTCTAGAGATGATGGTTACATGCAGAAATAAGTCCCTATCTGCATTTTTTGAGTTATGAACCAAAAAGTGGCTGAAAGTAACCCCAAGTCCAAGCCCCCTCCTTTGCCTGTCCTCCCTGCCAGGAGCCGGGGTCAGCCCGGCGGAGCAGCCGGCGCTGCTCTCGCTCAGCCGGTACCTCATGTCGTGGGGCACAGCTGGCCACACGCGGCGTTAAGGTACAACGGGAAGAAATCATTAATTTGTGGATCTGTCTGCAGAAAACAGAGGTTTCTGTGCCTGTTTGTTTCTCATGAGGGTAAGAAAGAAATCTGAGCCACCGGGGTCAAGGCACTCAGTCATGTCCATCTCCTCAGGAAACAAATGACTAATCTTTTGTGCATATAAACTGTATTTATCAGTTTTTTCATCTGTCCCCACAGTTTTCTTCACACTCTCCAAGCCGTGAAGAAGCCATGTTCCCTATTCCATGGAAACACGGCATTTATGTAAGCTGACAGTGCTCCTGAGAGTATCCATTTACTTAAATCTGTTTTCAGGCCACTTCTTACTGCAGCTTTCCAGAGTTTTAGCAGCAAAGCTTGCAGCTATCCAAGAGAAAGACTGACAGCAGTAGCAGCAAAAGAAAAGGAGGTATGAGCAGCCCTAATCGAGGCAGGGATCGTCAGAACAGGAGCTAGATGTGCTGCAGCACCTTTGCTAGGTGGATTGCTGGGTTTGAGCTTGGCATTTGGTTTTCTATGACCACTAGATGGCATAAAAAAATGCTGTTGTAGGCATTAGCTTGCTTCTGAAAAATTACCAAGTGTTGGGGTGACCCTGCAGTTAAAGGGGATTCTTAGCTTGCTTTTAGTCAAATGCATATTTTAATGATTCTCTTAAATGTGAAAATGTATTGCTAGGAGTCATCCTGTTGAGTGGAAATTAACCTTAGCAGCAAAATTCAGCTGCAAATAGCAAGGACTGCTGAAGTCAGTGCTGTTCTCAGGTGGAGGATAATATAGCAGAAGATGATGGGAAGGGAGGTCGCTCTGCTAATTGCATCACGGGACCAGGCACTTGGAAAAATCATCAGTTCTCATCTTGGTCCTGGTAATGACTCTCTTTGTAACTTTGGGCAAACCACATAATCTGCTTCATTTCTCTATTTCCATATGAAGGGCAATGATTTCCTGCCTTGCAGTGGTGCCGGAGGAGTTAATTAATACTCATAAAGCACAAATATTGAGATGAAAACTACTAATGCCTCCCGAAAGCTGCGTGTAGGGAAGAGCTCTCCGGGTCTGTCCATCCTGTACCATCCAGCTATTGCTGTGCCGCTGTGGTGGTTATAATAAGGTGATGGAGTATGGATAAATTTGAAATACTGCTGAAAGCTACTGAAAGAAAGGAAAACTACTGAAAGAAAGGAAAACCACTGAAAGAAAAGGACTAACATTTTTTTTTTGTTCTGTTTGCAGTGTAATTCATTATGGAAATTTCACGGTGATTGAAAACAGCCTGCCTGCTGCTCTGCAAAAGCCCAGCCTGACGGACGGTGGCTTGCGTGGCCTGACCCCCACCGCAGTCCAGCCTCCCTCCAGCTGAGGGCAAATTTCTGTTCAAATCTGAAGCTTTGGTGCAGGCTCTGGTTCGGTTGCTTACTCGTAATTAAAAGTGCAAGTTACTCGGAGTGCTTTGCAGCTGCTGTGGAAGGTGACGCCTCTTGCACATCCTCAGGATCAAGATCTTTGGTGATTTTACCGCTGAAATATGCAATTTGATTATAACAGCTTCTGATATTGCCAGACCATAAACAAAGACATTTCTGTATGCTGTTAGGAGCTAAGTGAAGAGGATAGGGAATCCATTGTAAATTATTGGTGAGGGGAAGATCTCGCCACAGCAATTGGTATGACTGCTGTGGTCACGAGATGACATATTTCTTTTTGCTCTTATCTTATTGAGTGCAGTGGAGATGAATGCCCTAAGGAGAGCCAGAGGATTTTACAGGGCATACCGGGAACTACTTTTCATCATTTAGAACAAAAAGGTTTAAAGGTTCAGATAAGGACAGTACTGAAAAAAGATAATTTGGCACGATGTCCCTGCGAAAACAATATTGCAACAATGAACAATAATATTCAAGCGTGCTTTATACGCTGACTTCACTGCCAATGCAAAGAGACTGACTGTATGTCTTCCCATAATCACAGAGGGTATTTATGGCATAAAAGTAATTTTTGGTTTATCTGAAACTGAGTTTTATCAGCTGTCCTTCAGCAAACTGAGGAATCAGACTGTGAATGGGAGAGACATGAAAACTGCCAGAGCAAAACACGCCCAACAAAACAAACGATTACTGATTGGCCTTGAAGAAAACTGAGAAAAACAATTTTCATAACAAAAATAAGACACTGAAGTGCTGTAACTGCGGTGCCAGACCGATTTCCAACCACTCACAAGAGTATCGGCTTTGTTTTTCCAGCGATAAATTTAGTTTTTCCGCTTGTCCTCACTGCACATTTTAGTAATGATGTTGGAGACTTTTCAATTTCCATTTAAGATTTTAAACAGCAAAGTTATCTTGGCAGCCTGTGGGAGAGCCGATGCGGTAGATAGAAGATGTGTAGAAAATGGTTTATACGAAAGGGGAGTTCAGGTTCAGCTGCTCTCCCCAAAGCCGTGCCACAGCCAGGTGACAGCAAGCACTGTGCAGCCTTGGGAGCAGCCCGCAGTCCTCTGCAGGGGCCAGAAATTCGATGAAATACGTATCGGCTCATTTCCTTCTGCTGCTGCGGCGGTGGTGCCCCCGAGCCTGGGCCTCGCTGGCTGCAATGCATTACCCTCGGTAGAGGAGAGGCCGTATGGCAGCGCCCGTCCCCTATAGCAACATGCACCCAGGATGGGCAGACCCCGCACGTGCTGCAGAATCTGGACAGCCCGAGCAAGGCCAGCCCTGCTGTGTTCACACACCAGGGGAGAGGCGAGAAGGCCCTTGGGGCTTCTGCAGGAGCCCGCTGTGATGGAGGTGATGGGGTGGGAGGAAGACAATGAGCAAGAACGGGCTGCTGGGGGGTATCGCACAGTCCCTCCAGCAGCGGGCTGCGAGCCAGGGTGATGTGGGTGTGCTGCCCTTTAGTTATCCCTCATGCTGAATATGCTGCTATGGAAAAAAGCCTTGGGCTCCAGCTTTGGATGATCCTTTGGGACCCATGACTTGTCCTCCCTCATAGCCAGGGCTTGCCCATGTTCACTAAGTGAGGACAGCACTCCCCTCCTGGCCGGGGACTGTGTGAGGCACTTACCTACAATGGCAACCTGCAGAAAGTGTTTCATGATCCTAAAATCAAACCCTTTATATAGGAAATGCAATGCAACAGTACTCAATTTTAGCCCTTAGCATAATTGTATTTCAAATAATTAGTCTTCTGATACTGGGGTTTTTTTTTGTAGATACTTATATCTTGGTATGTTGTTACTCTAAATAGATCCACACGAATCTCAAATTAAGGCCATAATAAAGCCATAACAAATTAGAGATGATTAATTTCAAAAAAAAAAAAAAAAATCAAGCTGGGATTGAAAGTTGGAGAATTAAATGAAAGGGAAGAAAAACACCATAAAGAAGTACAAGCATTTGACAAATAGCTAATAGACTTAAGAGTTTCCCTTATTCTTACTGCTCAGGGAATTTACTTATTTTCCCCCTGTAGAACATGCACAATACCTTATTTAGTAATATTTCAAGAAGCTTTTTCAGCATCTGGCATGAACGTAATTGTTGGCAGCATGCTACACTGTAAACCTAACACATTAGCATGCCACAGAGATGAAAATAAATGGAGAAGGCCGAAGAAAATTTCAGTGCAAAGTGTGGCTCCTGTCGCCTCCAGCGCCGTGGAGGATTCCTGCTCTGATGTCATTCTCCGGCTTTCTACTCCTCAGACTGAAAGTACAGGCATTTTTTTCCCTACTTCTCATTTGTTTTTTGGTCGAAGGGTTGTCAGCTTCAAGTACCTTGCGTGTGTTTCAACACACCGATATGTGGGAGTAGTGATGTGAATCAAGACAGGCACGTGCACTGGGTTTACGGGGTTATGCAGGCTATAAGCAGGGAAGCTGACTTGGCTCAGGCGTGCCGTATTTTCTGAACATCTTTAATGGCATGAGTAGAATTGGATACAGCCTAATAATAGACCTAGAACATTTTCCTATTTGTGTTCGCTACAAAAGTTGCTATGCGACTGATCTTTAAGTAAAACAGTTTTCATTACCAGTTGTTAAGTGCCACACTGAATGGTATTAACAAGGTTAACGCAGCGATCAAATAATTATTATCACCATTTCTTATAACAGGCTAAAATTTTGCGGATATCCTTTTCACAAAGGAGATAAAATAAATTTTAGCTCATGACATAATTGTTGGATGTTATGGATTCTTTTTTCTTTCAAAACTCTACATGAAATATTTCCAAACATAGTAGTGTATACTGGGGTTTAAAAGACAAGACTAAGAAAATCTAAGCTGACAACAAAATACTATGACAAGTAAAACAAGAAGGGCCAAATACTTCATGAAGTTCACTAAAGGCTTTGCAATTGCTGTTCATTTTTATGGCCAAGCTCCTCAGCAACTGTGGTGACAAGAAAAGACAACCAAAAGAGATAGGGTAGAAGTAGTGAAGGAAGAAGATGCATTTTTAAATAATCCTCAGTAAATAACATTATTGGACTCTTAATAAGCATTCAGATAGGTTTTAACACACTACGTACATTGTCCATGTCCTCTGGGATGTGATGTAAAATCAGTGGACTAAATTATGTTCTTGTTGGCTCTGGTGTAAATCCAGGGTAAGTCATCGGACTACATCGTGGTTATTTCTAATTTTCCAATGAGTAACCAAATAGAAATTGGTCCAATGTTCCTCTACTCTCTCTTCCACTCCCTTGTATAGGAAATACTCATAAATAAATCAACGAGAATATCCTGCTGACTGCATGTTCTCCACTTGTTAATAGGAGGAAAAATAACACCACCATGTTTTTTCCCATGTGCCTTCTTAGTAGATCACCTCTCAGTATGGAAATACAGGGATTGCAAAGTACTGCCAACCTCGAGGATCCTGTATTTTAAGAAAAACCAAGCAAAAAGGCGGTACTGAAAATACAGATCCAATCCTAGGTGTGAGAGCATAGAGAGAAGGGGATAAGGGAGAGCTGAGATGAGCCAGGAAGAGCAGGCAAAACCCCAGAGATTAAGGAAAAACATATTGGCACTTGGAGCTGGTGGCTCTGGGGAGCAGAAGTGTGATGCTGAACTCAGGACCCAATTGCCACCCAAAGAACCACCTGGGGACGTGGGAAGTGACATGGGAGTATCTGATCGTGGTCAGCTGGAAAGTAAGGAGGGTGATAGAGAAAGATGTGAAATGAGCAGAAACTCCCACTGGAGGCCTCTGAGTGCTGGGAACTGGGGTAAACAATGATTTCAGTGGCAGAAGCAGGAAGTATGGTTGTTCAAAAATACAAAGGCCAAGTCCTATCCTGGCCAGTACAGGAAGAAAACAAAAACAAAAACAAAGTGGCTGGCTGTCTGGGAATACTGTCATCCAGCTCGCACCTGAGCTTCAGCCTGACACTGCCTACGGACTGCACGGGCTGGGCACAACTAAACTGTCCTTCTACACCACCAACTAAATATGCAGGAATTTGATGTGCAGGCTGTTCTTTCATTTCCCAGCAAACTCTCAGCCTCCATGGGCCAGACTCGCTGTTGCCCTGCCATGTAAGTGGACATGCAGTAGTGCCTAGGAAGAGCATGGTGGGTACGACACACAGGAGTGACAGCGTTTTGACCTCAGTCTTTAAAAAATGATGCTACAGCACAGTCCAGAGATTAATCAGACCCTATAGAAATAGCATGACTGAGTGGCTGCAGGCAGACGTGGACCTTTGTAACTTCTTTACCACGGATCTGCCCCACCTTTGGCGACAGTCGATGGCAAAGCAAAGACGCTGTTAGAGCCCAGACCTGGTAGAAGGACTTTGCATTCCTAAATGATTGAATCAAAAAACAGAGTGTAAACCCCATAGGCAACACGCCTTGCGCAAGGTTTATTTTTACTGTGTGAATTCAAGCGCTGGAATGTCCTGTACCAGTTCCAGAAGGGTTAACGCTTTCATGCCTCACAGCCTGGCCAGGCGGGACACCCAGTGCCGTGGGTACGGGCTGTATCCTCATTTTCCTCATACCTCAGTGACCAAAACAGCTGTGCCCTCCCAGCGTTTCTCAGCTCACCATTCCTTTGGGGGCTTCTTGAACTATTGCTCCCAGACATCTTGCTTCTCCTCCACCTTCCTTGTGCACTCCTCTTTCAAGAAACCTTCAGAAATGCCAGCTGACAGAAGTCTTATTTCTCCAGCTGCAGCTAAGCTGCCGTATCTTTGAAAAGAGTACATATGTGGTGCATGGTATAGTTGGTAATATATGGTATGGTTGCTAATGCCAGCTGTTGTGCCATCTTTGTGAGCCCTGGTTTAAAAGCAATGCCAGGCTGAAGAGGAAGATCCTTCACTACCAGGATGTGTTCCAGGACATGGCAGGAAACAACACATAGAGGGAGATACCCTGCCATTTCATAAGGGGAAATCCTGTTCCCTTCTCCCCTCCAAACCAGTGACACCACTGCAACAGGCAAGGGCAGGAGGGGATTGCAGCCAGGCTGGCAGAGGGCAAGGTGTTCGAATCCACCCTGGCCAAAACCTCCTGCCACCCAGCTGACAGCACCAACTGGGCTCCCCCGCCTGCTACTAGAGGGCCCATGTGTGCCCAGATGGACCAGTTCTTCTTCCTAACCTTGGCAAATCAACACTCTTGTTTTCACAGTTTGGTTTTTCATGTGGGAAAACGTCACCTTGCATTACCTTAATGAGACAGAGACACTGTTTTAGTTGCTCAGAATGGGGCTAAGCAGTTAGCATAAAGGTGAGAAGCCACTCGCACTGACAAAAGGCAGCGCTGCAGGCAGCTGCCTGCTCCTGTGCTTCCCGGAAGAATTCAGAGAAAGTGGGAAATGTCAGTAAGAACAAAATCCGTTTGCTCCAATCTGCTTTTGGCTGATCTTCTAAAAAAATGTTCTCTTTAACCAGGGCTCTAAGTCCTACTGCTTAGCAACCACGGTCAACCTCTTTTAATGCAGCTTTTAAAGCTTTTGAAAGATGGTGGGATACACCATGTTGTGTTTCATCCTGGGCTTTCTTATGTTCCTTTCTGATGGAAAAACTAAGAGGCCAGTGCTGGAAGACTTCTTAAGCGATATGACTTTTCTGAGGTCTGCTGTCGTGTCATTTCAGTTTTCTCCAGTCAACGTCACTTTGGCAAGCGAGCAGATTAAGAGAGTCCTGGTGCTGTGTAGACTTCCACATTGTGTCTCCATCCCATATGGGGTTCTTTTCTCCAAAATTTTCCAGTTATCTTTCTAAAATCTTTTTTGCGTCTCCAGCCTAGGCAGGGAGTTTGAACAACTTCTATTTGAAGAGACAAGACAGTTGAAATGCAGAAGAAAATAGGTATTTGTTCAGGAACTGAGACAAAGACCAAAACAGCTTGCTCAAGGGTACAGAGGAGCTTTCCAGCAATGAAAGACTTGAACCCAGCTACCCACTCTGTAGCTTTACCATAAAACACTTCCCTTGTCCAGGGAAGCAATAAAGCACCACAACTCTCAACTCATCATAACCTCAGTTTAATTTTTAAATGTATGTCTTTTAAAGGTAAAAAACCTCACATGAGTACCTTCTTCAACCCCTCACTATCCATGGGCTCTGTTTCCCTCTCATACATGAGTCAGAATTAACATTTCTGTAGTTCTAATGAAAGCCCATTACTCAGTAGCATAACCCTGTCTTAGCCACCACCACAGATCTATACCAAGCACAGCAAATTTATTCATTAGATTTATCCTATGTTTATTAACAGCCCATCTCATAAAAAGAGTCAGTGACAAAAACCATCTGGAATATACATAATGGAAAACAAACAATGTAATATATTCCGTCACTCCAGCCTAATTACACTGTTTTGTGCAAATACTATCAATCCAAGTGACAACTTACAAGCCGAACTCTTATTAAGGGGAAAAATGAGGTGTGTGGGGAAGCACAAATCAAAGTGACTAATCAACACAGACAACACATTCATGGATTTAAGAGCCAAGGTATGGTAGTCTTTTATTCCTCCTTGTTTTCAATTTGGGAGACCTGCTGTGATGTTGCAGTACATTATACGTTATATCTACTTACGCAACATTGGGGAGAAGCATGTCTCTGGCTGTTGTCTTATTTTTCACCAGCTACAGCCTGTGACTTTTAGGTTTAAATGCTTTCCTTGTCCTATAATTTAGGCTGGGAGCAAGGTACACTGTCCCATGCACCAGTTTTCTTCTAAGGCAACTTTCTTCTTTTAGAATACAGTAAAAGCTCGGAATTCAGGAGAAAGTTAGAAAAGGTTGGAGTTAGCTAAAAGCAATTCCAGTGTGATCTAAACCAAGTTCTTATTGAGTGAATTAGTTCAGCAAGAGAAAAAGGAAAAAGATCTCTCCCTCCCATGCAAGCATCTGAACAACACATGGCTGCTGTCCATGATATGTTTCAGCTTGGAAGCTGGAACTGGACTCATTAAATGCATCTGGTGTCCCCAGGGAAGCAAGAGAAAACACTGGCAGCAATGAAAAAAAAAAGATGGTAGAAGCCATCTGAAGCAGAAATTAGCCAACCACCCTGTCAGCATTACAGCACAAACTTCAAGAACAGCATTAGGCACCTGCATGAAAGCTGAGCCCTCAAAGACATAGCAAAGTGATACAGTACTACAACATGTAGCACACTCAGTTTAGGGAAAATACACCCATAATCTGGAAAATACCACCTCAGGCCAACAGGGAAAACTTAAAGACCTCATTACAGCAACGGACAACAAGCTAGCGTTGCAGTGAAATCAATATGAAGAAATATACACACAGCCGTGTCCACAGAAGTGTGGTCAGAACTTCCATAAATGTTAGCAAAATACGACTGATATAATCCTACACTGAAAAATTCCCTGTTAACAACAAGATGCTGGAGGAGTTTTTTTTAATTCTTTCTATGGGAAAAAAACAGAGTGAGAAAGGGCTACACTGAGGGGGACAAATATGTCAAAAGACCCACATATCACTTTATCTGCCTTAAGGAGGAAGATCACCAGTCACCACCACCCCATGTGCAGGAGTGCCTCTCTAGACCTTCATGTTCCTTCCTTGCCCACAAGACAAAAAGAAGCCAGGGTCCTTGTCCTTTCACACTTTGCAAATGGCCACATAGCTCAAAGACTTACTGTCATGGGATTGTCTTGGAAACAACATTCATCTCATGAAAAGGCATTTCATATTTCTCCCTGAACTGATTTATTCTGGAACAGGGTCTAGTGCTCTGTAGGCCCTTAAACATAGCTTATTCTCCACCATGACATAGGCTTATTCTCAACCAGAAGGCTGCTAATGAGCAAGCTTTTGTAATAGCTCATGTCCAAAACTCTGTTTCTGCACCTGCTGTTTTCAGATAGAAATAATGTGTGACATCCTTTTCTCCTTGAAGAGGTGATGTCATAGATGTGGCCACAATGGGATGTTTCTTCATTTAAGAGGCAAGGTGTAAAGTTAGAGAAATACACCCCTGAGAGTTTTGAAATGTCAGTGATTCATAAAAGCCAAAAATTTTATTGCCAGTTAACTATGGATCCATCTCTCCAGAGCCTTACTGCATCATCTGTATTAACATGCAAATCAAGATGACATAGCTGTTGCTGGATAATTTCAAACATGGTATTCACAGCGTAGATGCACTATTGGGATGGTCTTTGGCAACACCTTCATCCAAGCATCTCTGCACGCTCTCTGCCTGATGCCATCACTCTCTTCTCCTGGGAAGATGAACATGAGGATGACTCTTTTCCTCATGTGCTAAATCCATGCCTATGCTTAAAAACCAGTGTATTTAAGTCATCTGTCAAACCCCACAGTTATTGTGTTCATCTATGTCTTTCTTCTTGGCTTTTGCTTCAAGCAGAAACCTCCAAAAGTTGTTCTTTTTCTCTGATTCCCACTTGGGCTATAGGAATTTAAATAATGCTCAAAAGCAGGTATAGACAAAAGAAGGATGGCTCCCCATTTGTAGATTAAAAAAAAATCTAGGAGTATGTGGTGTCTGTCAGTAATTATAACTACATTACTATTAATTAATTACAATGACCTTCCTTTTCAGTTTATATATTTATATATTTAACTCTTGTTCTGTGACTGTTGGTACTCAGTCTGGCTAGGGAATCTGAACATTTTTCTTCCTGAACAAGGAAAGGCCATGTATACAGAGCATCTTCTTTAAGGAGCGGAACATAGCAGCCATGGTATGGTCAACCCAACATGGTCACACAGTGCCCAAATCTTCAGCTTTGTAACTGGGATTTATTCTGCCCTTTTGGGATGCTTAGGCACTTGGGTTGTTGCTCTCCTGAACCTTGAAGACTTTATGTAAACCTCCAGAATTCCCTAGTCTGTATTTTTATCTCTAAGGGACAAGGTTCAAGGGACTTGCTAACAACACTGGGCAGGTAGGTGAGAGGTTGTTCATGCACTGAGGGCAATGATCAGGTGTGCTGGCAGTGCCCTTGCTGTTGTGATCGTGTGATGCTGAATCATTGCCACATTGCCACATTGCCACAAACCCCCCCAACAAACAGTACCCATCCTTTCTTGTGACTCCTTGCATTATCACCTTTTCTCGCATGCTCCACCAAAGGCTTTCAGTGCTGTCAAGGATCTGAACTACTGATAACTGCCAAAGTCAATTCGTGGTGAGCACTGAATTTTTTCTCAGTGTTATCAAGGACCTTGCAGGGACAAAGTAGCTGAGATACTGAGCTATCTCCGTGAACTATCTATCAACAGCCCCTCAGGGCAGAAACTACTTGCTAGAGCATCAGCTGATAAACCAAAAGGGAGATGAAGTTCAGAGAAAGAATTGTTTTAATTACCACATAGTCTGCTTCACCATTATTTTAGAAAAAGCTGTATGCAGATGTTACATGAATGTAATTGCAGATTTCAGGAAACATCTTAAAAGCCACAGATGAAACCTTAAAAATATAACACAACTAATTCCCTCCAGAATATGAACACAAGCAGATTTTCACACACACACACTACATTTAAGATATCAAGTATGTTCGTTTCTTCACTGAACTTCAGAAATAGGCAGTCACTCAAAGATAGGGTGCATGAGCTAACAGCTTTTGATAATTAAGGATGACAGTATCTGTTCCAGAAGGTTGATTTTCCTACTAGCAAAAAGGCCGTGTTCCCATTACAACCTTCCATTGCAGTGGCTTGCTTAGAGCAGCTTCCAGACTAGATTCCATTTGTAAACTGGGATGCCACTGCACTGCTTCCTTGCCTGCCCAGAGCATTTCCATTTTCCATTTTTCCATTTTCCATACTGGAACCACAGTAATGGTAACTGGTCTGGGCTCTCCACACTGGTTGCCTCTGGATGTTTTGCTACTTATGGTCCTTCGCTGTCTGTTTTGCTGATTGTCTTGTACAACATTTAGGTTGGGAGCTTTCTGGCAGGCTTGGAGGGTTTGTTTCCACTTACGACCTTATTGGAAGACTATAGGCACACAGCAGCACAGCAAGGATTAAAAGCTATTTTCTTTCCCCCTCTACAAAGAACCTGTTTATTTATGGATGACCATGAATGGACACATATTTACAGAATTCAGGAAAACTACCTGCACTTTTCTGTATCTTCACAGACTTTCCCGCACGATCTCAATTCAACAGTCATTGAGTCTTGCCTCAGCCTTCACGTCTGTAAGCCCAAGAGGTGGTATTCAGAGGAATAAATACATATGTGCTGAGGTGTTGCACCAGACCAGCGATGGATAGTAGAGCTCCACAGAGAAAGTGGTGTCTTGAGATATGTATGAGAGAAGTCTGGCACACATCAGAATGTAATCTCTTCATATCATTGCAAGGATTTATTTAGGACAGCCTCCCTCTGAGCCATGTTGCCATCAGGTAGCAGAGTACTGCCTGCAGTTTTCGAAGTATTTGAACATTTGCAGCCTTTAAACAATTAGAATTGTCAGAAAGAAAGACAGCCCATCAGTCAGAAGTTTTCACAACTCATTCTCATGTGTATGTAGATTTCTAAACCTCATGTTGTCAAATAATAGAGTGTAAAATAGAACCCTTCAAAATTTCCTTTTTTTTTCTTTTCTTTCTTTTCTTTTAAACCCTACAGCACTGGATACAGAAGAGATCTTAAAACTTTCGAAGTGGAACTGAAGAAACTGCTGTCTTTGGTGAAACGAATAGTTCTGTTAGTCCACTGTTGTCTTGGGCAATGACCGGTCCCAGAAGACCTCTGGGTGGGGAAGCCACCAGGAAGTACACAGCTACTCAAGGCAGTAATGAAAGTAAGCATTAGCCCTGGACTACAAGGGTCAGCAGCCTGCATGCTTTGCTTACATGGGGGCTACTTTGCTTGTACCTGCAGAGATGGGGATTAGCCTCTGCAGTCCAAACAGTGGACTTCAGACCCCTTCTCCATCCCAAGCCATCCTCATCAGGCCCTTTCTCCATCCCAAGCCTTCTCTTCTCCAGCAAGGCTGAACATCAGCCCTGGTGCTGTGGGTAAAGGGAGGCTGATTTGAGGTGTAGAAAGAGGAAAACCTGTATTCTGGGGCAGCCTGGCATTAGGGGTTACTGTATTCTGGAGAAGTGAGAAAGGGAAAGGTTCTCAGAGGGAATGGTAAAAGAGAAAAAAGGGAGGGAAAGAGCATATCCTGCATCACTGCTAGCCCTTCTAGCACCTCTCCAGCACCACGAATCCTTAGCAGCCCTGTGCCTTCTCAAAGGTGGAAACAAAAACTCCAAAACTTGGCTGAAACAAGGCATTTCTCTTCTTTCAAGTCAGGCTGGTGTCTTGTGTAAGCACTGAATCCATGTAATAACATATCTTATGTCATTATAATTAGCAAAGCTTTCAACAGTCTGTGCAATAATCCGTTCTTAAGATCAACTAATTCAAGTTAAAACAGTTCTCACATGTCACAGGCTGTCTGAAGAGATTTTTTAAAAAATAGTCTTCAAGTCTGAAAGTCAGGCGGAGGAAGAAAAGAACTAGAATTTTTAGAGCAGTAAGTGAATATCCAATAGCAAAACATTCAGATCAAATCTATTTATCTGGCTTCTTTTCCTTGAAAGAAAATGAGAGTTATCTTCCTATTTGAGATTTATTCTTTCTATTTGTGTTCCCAAATTTATTCCTGGTCTAAGATCTTATGTTCTTAGATTCCCCGCTCATCAAATTTCATAGCTGTACCTCCTGAAAAATGAAATTTTAGAATAAGAAAGATCAAAAGATTTTTTTTTTCTCAGTTATTTCCATAGGCACTGCATTATTTCCTCTGGGAAATTTTGCAAGAGGAAGATTTGAGCCTGCTCACAGTATACATCAGAGTGAGAATGCAATTCACAATGGAGGAAGCTCCTTTGACTCTTTTTGTTGCTTGTTTGCTTTGACTGAGCCCAGACTAGCACATTTTGCAGTTGGTTTGCAACTTGAAAACATAAGCTGAGTAATGGGGTGAAAATACCTAACAACAAATAATCCTGAAAAACATGTGGTTTATTGGTTTGCAAGCTAGGAAGTGACATCAAGCATCCAGACATGGATACTTTTCATTTAATGCATCATTTCTGCGTAGTAAGACAGAGTACATTCCTCCCCATAAAATATACACAACAAAGTATTTAAAGATGTTCAAATTCAAAGCCATAACCATCTGCTTATCACAGACATCTGTTGCTTCAAAGCAAAGGACTATATGAAAGGTTCAGAAAGCTTTAGAGCTCAAAAGATGCATTTGCCAAAAGACTAATGGAACACATGAATATACATAAATTCCAAAAATACAACAAACTGCTGTTTTCTCCCTGGAGTGCAGTTACACCAGCTAGGTACGTGAGAGCTGAGTTGCAAAGAAAAAAATAATAAAAGAGTTACCTCAGCTCTTATCCATCTCTGTACTGAAAGTTAAACTTTTTGCCAGTCTCCAAATACTTTTGAGAAGCAACATCTTCTTCCTCTGTCGGCAGAGTCATCTGACTTTCACACTGACCCCCTACATCTCTGACTCGCTCCTCCCAATGCACCTTCAAAACATGATTGTTTCCACCCTGCCGCCTTCTTTCTTCAGAGCCTTTCTCCATTCTCACTCAGGGAGGTGACACTCAGCTTCACTGGGAGCAGTGCGCTGCAGCCCCCCAGCCCTGCACATCTACTGATTTCCTTGCTGGTTTGGCGCCCAGGTCTGACTACCTGGTTGAAGTAAGGAAAGCCTTTCCGTTGACTTCAATGAACCATGGGCATCTCCCTTAATGGACAGTGCCCCTTTCCTCACCTGGCTCTTGCATTGCCATGGAAATGAAGGTCAACAGGAGGGCTGGGAGTCGTAACAAGCTCTTTGGGGCAGCGACTGTTTTCCTCTGAGTACCTGATGCACAACGCAATTGCGGTGGCATATCTGCAATAAATAAAGTGGGTATTGCCCCATGGGTATGTGCCAGATTTCCACTGAGAGGGCTGGAGGGCAGAGTTTGCACCTTGCAGACCTGTGGGTCTGGAAGCAAGGAGCTGCTAAAAGTTACTTGGAACTGGGAAAAAGTGTGAGCCAACTAGAAGGTGCGAAGTCAGAGGGATTACTTACTTTTGGAAAGGCTGCAAGGAATGCAAAGGGGCTAGAGGCTGTCTAAACGGCAAGATACTAGGAACCCTGAGTACATTAAATTTCTGTCTCAGGATAATACCACCTCAACCTGGTCAGTGGAGCTAAGCAAGCTTCCTGGCCCAACAGCCAGTTTCTATTCACTTATTGCCCTTGCTGCATGTGCGCAGCCACCAAAAAGGCAGGGAGGACGTCACAGATAGCAACAGAAATTTGGGATTTTGATGCCTGTCTGCCAGGCCTTTTGATGCCAGTATGTACATGAACTGCACAGAGAACAAGGAAATATTCATGACCTTAACTTACATTATGAAACTCAGAGAAAATTGATCCATCCCATGCAATAAACTCCAAATAGCCATACAGAAAGAGGGTAACTTAAATATGAGCATGAACATCAAGATACATTTTATAAAGCAATCAAAATTTTTCTTCTGTCATTTCATGTTCCTCTTAGTCACATAATCTATGACCTCTTAAACCTCACTATAAAGCATATAAAATCCCACAAGACCACAAGTTCAACGTGGGGGTTACACATCACTTTTGGGTTCACTGACGCCGCTTTATAAACTACCCGTCTGCTCTTCATTTTCCTTTGCATGGGTTTTGCATTTTACTGTCAGCTTCTCATTGTCCTTGAAACCAGAGTAACGAGAAATCAAAGAAATCAGAGAGTTCTCGGTGCCGATCACAAATAGAGAACAGAAATTGTTCATGATCGGAAAAAAAAGCAGAGCCTTCCCGAGCTGCGTACGGATTCTGCTCCTCACACTACTCACAGGCAAAACATTTCTAGAAAGGTTAGTTATTTATTGTGCCACCATACGTGCATTATTCAAAGCAGCAGCAAGACAACAACATTACTAGCGTTAGGAAATTAATCTCAAGTTTAGATTATCTCAGAGTTTTTATGAGGCAAAAGAATATACAAAGTTTGCTTCAGCGCAATAAACCCTTTACTTACATGGCTTGCAAGAGCTTCCAGCAGCTGGAGTTTCTGAATTGCAGTGCATGCAGATACTGTGCTTTGCTGAAAGCCCCCTAACTTTGGCACTGGGGACGGCACATAACTCACTGGTGCTTCAGATTGGTAAAATAATTTCCTTTAAAAACACACTCACATGTTTTTTTATCAGTGGTGCACACTGACAGTAGACTGCAAAGCAGAAAGCCTGCCTGGTGTTATGAGGAAAGAGTTCCCCCTCAGCCGAATCCAGAAAAAAAAAGGAGTCCTGGACCTCGGCAACTAGAATAAATCTACTATATCTGCTGGCTCTTTTCTGAATGCATACTTGAGCAGTAACATAAGAGTGAGCGATCGGAGCGCAGAAGCTGTGGCATGTCATGCTCCGTACTGGTAGGGTCTGTGAGCAATGCTTCTAGCGCAGGCACGGCGAAATGGAAGCACAATGCGTGTTTTCAGCTTTTGTTTTGTTCACATGTTTTAAAAGTAAAATAAAGATGACAGGCTTTCCTATTTCAGTTCACAGCTCCCAAGTGGCAGCGCTCTCGGCTCTGTCCCCTCTGCTGAGGTTCCTTGTGTTCCAGATGAGGTTACTGCTGACTTTCTATTTCAAACCTCGATTTTCTGAGAATCTCTGTATCTCAGCCAGGAAATGTAACCCAGGCTGAAGTTCAGCATTTTGTACATCAAAATCGAAATGAATCGCCTGCAAGCAAAATGAGTGTTTTTCAGATATTGTTTTTTTCTCCTTCAAAAGATCTGCTCACTTCTTTTTCTTCTCTCTCTCTTTCTTTTGGTCTACTTAAATGCATTAAACTTCACAAAAACAAGCATAGCTTTTGGAACAAATACTCAGTAGAACAAATAGTGAGACTAATATGAAAAGCAAGATAATGATGTAGCTGAAAATAGGTAAATGTAAGGTTTTAGCATAAAGGAATTTCCTGCTCCATTGTAAAGTTATGTTTACCAGAATAAAGACATTGCTTTAAACATAGTCATTCAATTCCCAGACAATGAGGACAGAGGTTTTATGGAGAGGAGGAAAAAACCCCCATATTTTAGGCACAATAAAAGGAGTAGAAAGGAGATAAGAAAGAATGAAAATTGAAGTCCTAATTCATTCCATTGTATTCAGTTGCAAAAGAGGGAAAAAGGGAAACAAATTTACAGTCTAAAATCAAACTTTAAAATACTGTAAATGCAACATTCCTGGTCTTATGAAATGTAAAGATAAAAAAAAAAAAGACCTCAAAACTTTTAATAAGCATTTCTAGCATAATAGTTTTTAGTGAAGAATGATCAAATGATCTCTTTTGTCTGGTGTGTTATTCCCCTTGTATGACAATGGACTTGAAAAATCCCCTACACATTTTATCCGTGCGTTGTCAAGGTTTTTCCTGAACCTCAGACTTGGGTTCGGCTTTTGTTGCTACTTCTTTCTTCTGCAACTTTATTAATACACTAAAACACATGTACAACTTCAAAGTTGTTTATTGGTAATTAAATTGTCTCCCTCAGTTGTAGCTCACTGGTAGCAGTGATATATGGTGTTGAATGAGGAAAGTCTCGGTTTCAATTTAGTTTCCTTTTATATCCGCTTCCTTTGTCAAATACTGAAACTCTACGTCTACAATAAATTAGTTTTGACTCTTTTCAGCAATTCCTGCTGTTTTCCCCTTCCCTTTCTCCGCTAATGTTTTCAAAATACAAGGCACTATCAAACCATATATGTATATCTTGAATTTCAAAGTTTCATCATTGATTTTTTTTTTAAATTAAAATCCATGTTTGAAAGCTGTTGCTTTAAAACTAGTGTGGGTGCAAGTATTGCTCTTCAGATACCAAACCACCTTTTCTTTGCAGTGGGCTCGAGTCTCATACTTAGGGCTTATTTCCTGAGGTCTGCACCTGGAGTACTGAGTCCAGTTCTGGGCTCCCCAGATCAAGAAAGATGAGGAACTCCTAGAGAGAGTCCAGAGGAGGACAACAAAGATGATGAGGGGACTGGAGGATCTCCCCTGTGAGGAAAGGCTGAGGGAGCTGGGCTTGTTTAGCCTGGAGAAGACTGAGAGGGGAATCTCGTTAAAAATATCTCAAGGGTGGATGTCACGAGGACGGAGCCAGACTCTTCTCAGTGGTGCCCAGTGACAGGATGAGGGGCAATGGGCACAAACTGAAGCATAAGAGGTTTCAGTTGAATATGAGGAAGAACTTCTTTACTCTGAGGGTGACAGAGCACTGGAACAGGCTGCCCAGGGGGGTTGTGGAGTCTCCTTTGGAGGTACTCAAAACGCACCTAGATGATGTCCTGTGCAACCTGCTCTGGGTGAACCTGCTTTAGGAGGGGGGTTGGACTGAATGATCTCCGGAGGTCCCTTCCACCCCCTGCCATTCTGTCATTCTGTGATCCTGTGAGGTCGGTGCTGAGCTCCCCTGTGCTGGCTCCTGCTCAGCCGGGCAGGGGCGAGCCTGCTGTCCCCCGCTGTGCAAAACCTCTTCCCTCTCTGCCAAGCCACCAGCAAGCACATGTTTTCTCCCCCGCTCCCAGTTCAACTCTTCTATTTTTAGAAAATAGGCTGGGATTTTTTAACTTTTCATCTTGTTTTATGATGCAGAGGCCTCGTGACCTGGGTTGTAGGAACAGGGCTTGGCACACAGGACTGCTCGCACACTCCCAGGTTCCAGACTGCAGCCCCATGAGCGGGGCCTACCGGGATCCCATCCAGCTTTCTGTCTGTAATTACAAGAGGCTAAACTTCAAAACCTGCTTGGGAGCTATTACCTGCTGCTTTGTGAAGTGTTTGGAGACCAGCAGAATACTGTACCTAACTTCTGAGAACCAAACCTTGTTGTTTGCAGTACAGACATCTGAAACACACCCCTAATTTGAGCGCCAGCTAATTACCCCCAGGCATGGCTTAGTTTCTGCCCTGAGGATCTGGCTTTGGCCTGAGGCAGCAACAAGCCATGGGGCAGTGCACTTGCAGCTCCCCGTGCATGGATGGCGTCGTTGCTCCCCCAGCCTGTTTCAGCCACGACGTGGCTGCGTAAGCCTTGCAAGCCTTGGGGCACTGAGTTTTACTGTGGCCACATGCAGCCGTAGCCTCTGAAAATATCCTCTGCTTTACTGAGTATTGCATATGCATTTGCGAGCTTTTATATAGGAGTTAAGAAAACAGTTCACAAACTAAGGGTCACAGTTGCAACTGCAGTTGTGAATATGAAGGGGGAAGCTTGGCCAGGACACTAGAGGCTGTAAAGCATGCAGAAATGTATGAGACTTGTCAGGTGAAGTCTATGTCATGATCTACCACACGAAAAACTTTACAATACTTGTTTTTTTTTTTTCCCTGGTAGAAGTGTAGCGCCTTATATGGAAATTAGTCTTATGTTTCTCATTTACCTTTCAAACACTGTCCAGAAGATTGATTGGGTTGTGCTACCTGTGGGCTGGGAGAGCTGCTCTGCTGGCCTGACACTGCACGATTACCCCTGAGACCCCGGGAAAGTAGGTCCCTATGTCTGATGTGACACACTGCATTAAACTACTTTTATCAGACTTGATTTTGAAATGGTCTGATTTTACCCACAGCTTTAAAAAATTTGGGCATCACAGGGATATACGTCCCAGCAGCTGTTATTTCCACTGTCAGCTCACGAGGCTTTTGCAAAGCCCACGTTGTGTTACTGAGTGAGAGATGCAACGTACACAGAGTCGATAGGAACGGCAAGACTCGGTTTCACTATTGCATGTAAAGGCTGGGCCAGAAGGACTGAAACACTGATTCAGTGGCAATGTAAGATGACATGGCAGGTAAATGTGAACTAGAGAGCACATTTTCCAATAGGGCAAAGTTTCATTACCTTGCGGTGGCCATCTGGAAATAAACCATGCCATTGATGGGCTCCGTGGGGGTACAGTGCTACCTAGAGGCACTTAACACTCTTTCTAGGACCAAGGGCCACAAGTGCTTCTGGTGGAGGCATTGTGCTGCCCTGAATCAGTTCAGTCCATCGTGACTTTGTTGGTCTGTCCCTGATGGAGGCAAGCTGTCCCCTGTGGCGCTACCCCAGGGGTGTGCACCACGTTCTCCGGTGCTCCAAGAGGACGTATTTGTGGAGGTGCAGCATTAGAACAGAATCACAAGAGTAGTTTGAGTTGGAAGGGACCTTTGGAGTTCATCTCATCCAACATCTGCTCAAAGCAGGTTTAATCAGCTGGCAGCTGTCTCTGCAGTACGTGCCATGATGACTCTATTATCCAGGGTTTTCCACTGCATATAGCACACACCTAGAGCATGCACCTGACCTCCATTACCCCCAAAAGCAAGGAGCTGACTCAATGATCATGATCCAGAGCGATTTTGCATACCTTACCTCAGGTAATTACAAACTCTTGGATATTTCAGTATCTCACCACCCAATCATTTGATTATATTTATCTGGCATGGAAACCAAAAAATAGTATCTCATTTTACAGCTGTGGACCTAGGGCACAAGGATGACATTATTTGTCAGAGTTCACATGGTCTGTGCAAAGTAAAAAATTGAGTGGTCATCTCAGGGCTGGCACCCTACCTGCTGTCACCTCTCTCTGCCTTCCTGCAATAATTAGCAATTAGTTATTAATAGCCACCCTGCTATTACAGATCAGTTTTTGAGGCAAGGGGCAAAGTACCACAGCACTTGTGAGATGCCAGCTACATAATGGGTTCCAGAGCTGCAGCTCAAAGTGGGGAAAAAATTAAAAAGTGCTAACGCTGCTGCTGTACATGTGGTAGGCAGCTGTACAAGGGATCATCAAATGAATGATTCTCCTTAAAACACAGCCCTTCTGACAATCTGGAATGAGCTCCAAATTAGTAAAAGCTGGTTTTGGAAGCCAGGAAAGCTCCCCGTGATCTTCCCTTCTGTCAGTGAGAATTCATATTATAATGATCAAAAACTGTATGAAGGTGAGTATTGCTGTAACTTATTTAAACTGCAGCCCTAGAAAAATACACTTAAGACATCTGGAATCAGTTTTGGTTTTGAAATTCAGTTCATACATACGGAGGGCTTGGGAAGAATTGAAAGACAAGATAGTCTTTTCTTGAAAGACAAGAACGAAAATGAGAATGTTTAAACAAGTGGCTCATATGCATGGCCCTCACACTTCGATCTTACATTTAGCTTTTGGTGAGTAATACTGTTCTACGTGTGGTCCCACCGGTATATACATAAATGGCATGTAGCTAGGCAACAGCATATTACTTCTGGGAAAAACAAAAAGAATATAGCATGGGTCACAGATCTTGTTCTGCTTACTGGAGCAATCCAGTTAAGCTTCTTTGCAAGCCATGTGTGGATAGCCCATACTGCCAACCCCTGCCTTGGAAACCGTGCTGCATACTTGCTGAGGCAGCCAAATCAGGACTGCAGAGCTATCTCACTTAAGATAAGAGGCTAATGGCACTTGTTCACACGGTCTCAGCTAGTGTATGAGCTGGTGAATAGGGGGCAAGAATTCAGGAGCTGCAAATTCCTGTCGATGCTTCAAATTGCACATTAAACTCAAAGAATTCTGGCTTTTTAATGTGTAATTTATTTTCATTTTTATGTGTCATTAATGTATAAAAAGCAAATCTTTTTAAACCCGTAGTGTGTAATATCTTGTCCGTATAACTTCGCAGTCTTGAAATCTGAACGGCCAGATCTTGAGCTGACATAAATCAGTACTGCTGCATTGATTGCAAAGGCAGCATAATAAATTTACACCAGCTGAAGGTCTGGCTCAAAAATGTGCAGAAGCATCTATATTCCCTTTCTGGGCATGTGGGTGCTACTGGAAGATGACTCAGGACCATGGCTGTCTATCCACATCAGAGCTTATCCTTAGGCCTTTTACCATACGCCATGGAGGCTGAACATTTGTTTTTGAATGCTTCACTGAGCTATGTAATTTAGGAACATCAACAACACATACCATTAAAACCCATCAAAAGCAAATCTTAAGCTCAAATACAAATGTCCTGAGCCTGCACTTGAGGAGCTGTGGGATCTTCCATTTGACGGTCAGAAAGGATTTTTTTAATAAACTACCTTGCCTCTTAGAGGTCAGGCAACATGGGTGAAGCCTGGAGATGCTTTAAGGTGAGGACATTCTCTCTCTTCCATTGTGGGGAGTATCTTCAGCCAAAAGCAAAACTCATTTCAACAACTGGCTACTTCATCACAGGTAGGAAGGCAAAATAAACTCCCTGGGAATTAGAAAGCATGCTTTCTATCAGTAGCTTGTGCCCCTTTCCTATCAAGGTCTGCTGCTCATGCACCTTCAACATGATAGTAAAACATGATGCTTAATTTTGTGACAGTTTAAGAAAATCGTCCTTCTTGCAACAGATCAAGTCCCCCCTAAATCTGTAGCCCTTGCTTCTCCACTACCTTGGAAAAACAGTCAGAAACTAAAATCAGTGTCCCAAAATATCATGCTTGTGACACATCTGGAAATTTGAGACAGGTTTCCTCCTTCCAATTTATCAGTCTTTTCATCAGGTCTGGAGTGAGATTGAGGCTATTTCAGACCAAGCTGTTGAAAATATCAGAGAGAAATGTTCCTTTCTTGCAATGAGCTGTAACCAGTCTCCTTCCTGCCAAGTACGAGGCTTTCTGACACAAGGATATCCCTGACCATCCCTCATGAGTACAGCATGAGGGAAGGCACCTCCTTAACTAGGTAGAGAAGAAGCCACTTAAAGCGTATATCACCATTTAAGTGCAGTCCAGTTTGCAAGAAGTAAAGGGCTACACCACTGGTACAAACTAAGGTAATGGCATATGGCCTCTTCATTCCAAAAAAGGCTTCAAAACTGAAAAGCAGACTGCAGCTCTGCAGAATAAACTGGTGCTCTCGTTGCATGTAGCTTAAAACTGCTTAAGCAATACAGGCTTATCTGGATTGCGTTAAATTTTTTGTTTGTTTGTTTAGTCCAAAAATAGATTTGTTTCAACTCTGTTCAAGCTCAGTGTTGTTCCAGTTGTCTTCAGTTTTCTTCTCAAACCCACTGTTTTCCCAAATCGCTTTAGGATATTGTCTATGGGAGGGACGGGCGCATAGTCGCTGGAGCAGAGCGCTGAGGGCTCTGATACCTGCTCTTAGAGCTGCTGTTGACTCTAATCCTGCTTCCCTTTTGTTTTTCTTCTGTTCTTGTGTTCTCCTTCTCACTCTTTCCTTCAGTCTACCTGACGTTCAGACTTAATGAGAAGTTATTTGCAATCCTGGTTCATTGTCTAATCCTACCAATTATCAGAAATAATGGAGGAGGAGGGTTTCTCAACTGCTCCAGCCCTGGGAGATACTGCTCACAGCAGAAGAGACTGCTGAGGTGAGGAGTGCTGATCATCGCAACAGCATCCCACAGCCTTATCACCATCCCTTTGCAAGATTTGATTTCCCATGCCCATAGCAAAAAGCTGCATATGAGGCTAGTTTACATTTTCTTACAACCTGCTCAGCTGCTGCAATTAAACCTGGAAGCCTGAACTTCCCAAAACAGCATCCTATGCCATGGCTGCATTACGTGCACCCACACGCCTGGGGTTGGAGGGGCTTATTTTTGTGTGTGAGAGCCCTGGGCGAGCACAACCTGTGCTGTTGGGTCCCTTTCTGCAGCAGGGGCACCAGCATATGAGGAATGGGCAACACTGCAGCATCTACTAGGAGAGGAAACCTAATTGAACCCTATTTTTAAAGATGTAATTGAAGAAATAAATAAGCACAGCCACCCATTACCTACAAAACAGGGCTAGGTTTAGCACAGCAATTTGCAGGTCAAGCTCAGTATTCTTCCTGTTTTACCTTTTAGATAGTAAACCCCTGGGGTTCAGGTAACACCGTGCTAGTGAGCCCTGCCTCCCTTCCCCTGCCTCCCTGAGCACCCTATTCCCAGCTGCACAGTGACCCACAGCAGCAGGACAAGCCCTGCCGAGTCCCAGCCTCCCCATCCCATCACCCCCACAGGCAGGGGTCCATGGGCTGCCCAGGCCCCGCACGAGGACCCCCTCCTGTTCCCACAACCAGATACTTTCTGTTTTGTGGATGCCCAAGCATTTCGACTGTCCTACTGCTGGTAGGACCTGCCTTTCCCCATCACCTTCAACAGTGAAGTGAAATCCTGGAACGGGTTGCCCAGAGAGGTAGTGGAGGCCCCATCCCTGGAAACATTCAAGGCCAGGTTGGACGGGGCTCTGAGCAACCTGATCTGGTTAGCGGTGTCCCTGCTCACTGCAGGGGGGTTGGGCTAGGTGACCTCTAGGGGTCCCTTCCAACCCAAAACACTCTATGATTCTATGATGCCCAAGGCACAGAGACCCCCGTTGGCAGCCCCCAAATTCTGCCCTTCTGCAGAACTGGGCCGGCATTGCTGCTGTGTCTCCGGGAGCTATTAAGATCTTTTTAAGGTTACTGCATTGCTCTTACTTCAGCGCTGCCAGTGCATGGCAGACGTGCTGTGGCTACATGCCAAGCTGCCTCGAGAAGAGCCTTTTTTAATGAGTAATAACACAAGCTGTAAGCAGTAGGAACTGGTGGTCTGAAGGAGGTGTCAGCAGAAGTAGGGTATGTATATTTTAGTATATGTATATAGTATATAGTAGTTTGCAGGCTGGATGGCTCAATATATGTGCATGTGCTGAAATACAGGCGCGCCGAGGTTAGCTGTGGCCTCCAGCTCTCATACAACATATGTAAACCGAGTGATTTTCTCAATATTGTCTGGAATGTATTTGGACCCGGGCCCCTTCCCATCACCCTCTTCAGCCATTTCATTGGGTGAAGCCAATGCTGTTTCTGTGAAAGCTCTGGGCGCAGCCCTGCCTGGGCTTTTAAACATGGCCTCGTCCGGGGGCTTCGCTCACAGGCAGCCAGGGGTGAAATAACGTCTTCAAAATGGGGAAAAGGTGGGCGCGCTGGAGCTGCCACTGAGACCTGCCTTGGGCACCCATGCTACAGAGGGCTGCAGCGTCTGCTATGCATAAATAATGTTCTGAAGGCCTAAATAGATAAATAGTAGAGTTGCCGATGAAAGGAAGCAGTGCCAGCCCCTTTTGGCCAGCAGAACAGGAATGTGTCCCGTTGTCTTAGGTTGAAAAGGCTTTGCATGTTTAGGGCTTGCAAAAATGAGAGGGAGGAAGCGCTGGTAGCGATATCTGGCACTTATTTGCTTCACTCATGGACAAATTAACCTTAATTATCCAATTTATAAATCAGCTTTAAGTGGAAGGGCCCCTCCTCACCCCCCACTGCTGCATATTTGGGGGATTAAGTTGTTTGTTTTTAGTGATAAATTAGAAACATCTGCTTCCGCTGACACGCTGGAAAGGAGGCACATACAGCAAAGTGGCCGGCCGGGCTGCTCGGGTGCTGGGCGGAGGTTTGGTACCGGGGCACGGTCCTGCCAACCTCTGACCACGGGGCTGGAAAGGATCAGGCCCTTTCCCCTCTGCACGGGGGCTTGGCGGCACCTGGGGGTGCATGGCTGCTGCTGGGCTTGCTCGGGGTGGTTTCTAGGGAGGTCAGAGCAGCGGCGAGCGTCTCCAGCAGTGTGCGCTCAGCAGAGCCTTTCTTTTAAGGGTGTCTTGGCCGTTCTTCCATGCAAGCAAAACTGTTTCTGCTATGGGATCATCAAGTCGTAATGTCAAGGAATCCGAACCTCCTGCCAGCGTCACTGCAGAGGTTGCTCAAGCATGAGCAACCACGGCAGTAAGCAGTCCGGCCACCCCTTCTGATGAAGAAAATGGTGGTATTTGAGGGAAAAGAGATGTTCTACAACCCTGGAGTATCTCCCCAGCAGTGATACAAGTTCCCATTTGCTGAGGCGGGTTGAAAGCAGCCAAGAGACACATCACATCAAAGGACTTCACGTGGGCTTTCACCTTCTGCAGGAGGTATGAAAATAACCTTCCTAGCTACGAGCCATTATCTGCAGGAGTGGAAAGCTGGGGCTAAATCCTGCCAGGTGCAACAATCAAATATACCCTGGGCATCCATGGAGCTGCACCCATATGGACCTTTATGCCACCCCACCGAAGGGAACCACGAGGCTTGTTTTGACTTTGGTGTGGCCTGGACCTCACTACGGGGTTTTAACACCTACCCTATTGGGCTGCAGAAACAGATGGTTGACACACACCAGTCAGATTTTGGTTTTCAGCATTTGGCAATCGAAACTCTCAGACAGCAGCGCTGGTCCGCAAGGACAGAGCACGCCTGCAGAAAGGGAGAAAGTGAGATGCTGGGCAGTTTCTGGTAGCTCCTGTTCCTGAGATGCCCTCTTTTTCTGCCTGGATACCTTTTCCAGGTGCGTTTGAGGATTATGTGCATTTAACCAAGATTTTCCAATAATCTATGATCTGTCAGAGCAAGAAACCCCAGGCAGATTCAATGCATGCTCTCTGACTGGCTGTCCTATGAGTTGGACACCTGGCAGCACTGGAGGCACCATTCAGGTGTATTTCTATGTAATTTCCTATGAGAAATTCCAGGCACAGAAATTTTGAATCATAGTTCTGCTCAAACCAGGCTACAAAATCAAGAATGAGGTGCGTGGCCCATTCTCATGCAGAAGAAACTCTCAATTCTCCTTAAAAAGCTGATGGCAACCTCCAGTGCAGCCTCCAAAACTCCACTCTGATGTAAGGCATCGTAATCCAGCCGTAAACCTTAAAATACAGTGAAATGCAGAACCTCCTCTAGAGAAACCAAAAAATACCCACTGCAGGCCCATGGACTTGGGTGTGCAGCAAAGCCCTCCCAAGAGCCGGGGGACAGCCCTGCTTTCTCTGGGGGTGCAGGAGGGAGGGCAGAGGCAGCAGGACAGCCTGTGTCACAGCCAGCCAGGACCCTGCTTCTCCTGCCTAAACTGTTCTCTTCTGTTCTCTTCTGCCTGACTGCCCATGCTACTTGATCTTTGCATTGCCATGAGGGATACTGGGATACATGATGAAGTTGATGATGATGAAGTTGAGTCAGGAAAGGGAACTTTGTTTTCTTTCTTTTCCCTTTACCCAAGCTGGGGAGAGAAGTGAAAATTTCCTTCCTCCAGGAGAGGAGTGGGGTCTGTGACTTGGAACCCAGGGCTTTATGGGAATTGCTTTGCCGGAGTGTAGACCGTCCTGTTCCCACCCCAAACATCACTACATCTCTCTGGAATGATTTCTTACCTCCCCACCAGAAAGCTGGCATGCAGAGGTCATCTGCAGGCTTGTATTGCCACTTTCTGGCAGGAACGGCTGAACTGAATAACAGAAGCAGTAAAGAGAGGCCAAAGCGGTCTCAGTCTTCCTCCAGCCACTGGGAAATGAGCTCAGGAAAAAGGGTAGAGGAACCAAAGGGAAACTGGAGACAAGTAAAAAACATGTGGGACTGGGAGAGCTGCTAAAGCAGGGCTGTGATCAAAGGCTGTTCTTGGGTTGTGGGACCAAAAAAAGGACAGGCTCTGGAAGATAACCTTCAGAGTGTATCTGTGCAGAACTGGAGCTTGTAAAGACTCAAAGGAGCCAATTGCTCTTTAAAAAAAATACTGGCGTGGTGTGTGGAATAAGCAAAGGATGCAAAAAAGCAGCCTAGGTATTTCTATGTTAGGTCCCAAAAAAGCTACTTCCACTGTTTAGTGACAGTGAAAAGGGACTCAAAACCAGCAGTCTGGGATGTGTTGGGGGGGGCTCAATCCCCAGGTGCATTAAAGTGCAGCAGACCGGCACTGTGCAGGAACATCGGTGCAGGGCTAGCAAGGCTGGCGTAACATCAAGTTTTTATAGACTGCTGAAAAGGGAAAAGACTTTTGGTCCTGAGTTGTAACTGCTAGCAAGAATAGCAGATGTGTGTTCCAGCACAGGGAGCGTCTTCCTCCAAGAAAAGGGAGAGATTTCCTGGAGAAATGCAGAAAAAGTTCAGGTTGGTTTTTTTTTTTCCAAAGGGTAAAAAGCAAAAGGGAGGTGCCTCACTTGGCAGGTCCCCCCGTGCTGTGGTGACGGGATGCCCACGCTGGCCTGGACCCAGCCACGAGGCCTGTTGGACCAACAGAATGCGGTGGGGTGAGCAGGCTGGACACACACCTCTTCAGCTCTGCCCTTCCAGCCCTACTTGTTTTTATAGCACCATCATGCTGTGGTTTTATTGCACATTTTTTAAACGGCATTTCAGGTCCCGCCTCTATTATTAATACCCTCTCTGCTCTCATCTTTCCTGAAAGAAAAATATCTTTAGTGAAAGAATGTAGCAAAACCTGAGAGAAATAAAACAGAGCACATGAATTACAATACATCCAAAAAACCCATCCCCTTACTGAATAGCTCCCTTCCTTCCCCATCTTTAACCTCGGACTCTTGCCAGATGTTCCTGTTTGTTGCAGGGTGTCCGATTCTGGGTTTGGGGTCTCTCCAAAGGAGGAGGGCAGAGTGTAAGCTGAAAATAGGATGGGTGGCCTGATGGCGTCCAAACACAGTCAACTATCACCATTAAATCTTGTTCAAGATTTGGCCTCTACTTCTTTAAGGCCCCATTTGGGTCTGAGAGACGCGATACTCACACAGATGAGGAAGACAAATCCAGTAGACGGACTGAAGATGAGCCAATCAATACATTTAAGCCAGCACAACATATGGACTCTCACATCTCTCAGCCTAGTAAAGATTGGTCTCTACAGATTTCTTCTAGGTTTGCCCAGACAAAGTGAAGCATCCCAGCCAGTGAGAATTTCCCTCTCTTTCCCTCTGGATTATTTTATAACTGTATACCTCTCACTGCCAGGATCTTTTTCCCATTATGTGCAGCCTATTCTTCCCCTTTAAGAATGGTCTCCATTATCCTCTGTGATAAGAATTAGTTTTATACTAAACAGTTCTGCCCTTCCCAGCCCCTACACCTCACACAGAAATGCGTAGACTGATGGTATTGTCGTATCCCCCCTACCCCCAGGTTTAGAGAAACCGTAAAGTGTCTTTGAAGACTTGAGCCAGGTCCTGTGCGGTTCTGCCTTCATTGCTTTAAGTTTTCCCATCTGCATCCGACATCAGGCTCGAGGCTAGACACCCAGGAACAGATTCACACTGCTTTTCCAAAACAAAAACTGAATCCTAACTTATGAAGAACCTGAACACTTTACTTCAACATTGCAAAAGCCGCGTAATCTGGATTTCTTCCTCAACCCAACAGAGAAACTACCCTACTGATCCGCACCTCTCACTTCAGAGAGCCTGTGAGCAGAGATGAATACCTTTTGCTAACAGTTGCAGCCTGATGCCTGTAACTAAAATGTAAATCTGGCCAGTAATTATCTCACTTGCAGCCTTTATTTTCTGGCTATGATCACAAAGACAAGCCTGCAAAGCCTCCAGATTTCTCTGCCAAGGCAATTGCCTAATTGTTTTGCTGTCCTTTTGACTAACAAAGAATCCACTTCAGCAGATAACATGGAGTTTGACCTGTCTTGTATCATGACAAGCAGCCTCTAGGAATGAGGAACACTGTAATTTTTAATGCCTCTTATTTTTATAAAAGGCTGCAGCCTTTTCACTCCCCTGTGAGGTTACATTTCTCTGGCCCATCTAAACTGGCATTTTATCATCTGCAGTGTGTCTCGCTGGGAACATGGATGTTATTTGATCATGCCATGGCAGTACGTGTAATGTTGCTGTAGCATCTGTTTAAGAACCTTGGAAATTAGGTTTACCAGCACACGGGACAGACCTGTGAATGGACACGTCACGGGGAATTAAGGGTGTAAGTCAGCTCTATCACAGTGAATGGGACAGAGGATCTTCTCCTGCAGGTGCTCAAACCCAGCCCTTGGGACATTGCTCATATGCGGATTTCCATCCACCTTCTCACCTTGTCGCTGTGACTGAACTGCAGATAAGTGCAATAGTAAAGTGTGGAGATGACAGAGGAGATGAAGTAATATGAATGCTGCATTCTTCATTTGCATTATTCCCTGTTATTGCTGCTGAGCCAGAAGCAGTACCTGTGGTGGAGATGATACTCCGTTTCAGAAACCATCTTGTCTCCTGGGTCACTAAGCAGCATGGCGTGGGACCAGCCTTCACCACCCATCGCCTCTCACCTACCCATCGAATTGGTATTGCGTGGTATTGTGGAGGAAGGACAAGGAATGGGCAACCACTAAGTGAGGAGAATGCACTTCCCAATCCCCCTGCCACCTAGTCCTTGCCCAGGTGACACCTGGTGGAGATGCCCCTGGCCCTACCTTTTCAGAGCTCAGTCAGGATGGTGGTGGTTGGCTTCCCACTCACAGAATCACAGAATCACAGAGTGGCAAGGCTTGGAAGGGACCTTGGGAGATCATCAAGTCCAAACCCCCTCCTAAAGCAGGTTCACCCAGAGCAGGTTGCACAGGATATCGTCCAGGCGGGCTTTGAATATCTCCGGAGAAGGAGACTCCACAGCCCCCCTGGGCAGCCTGTTCCAGGGCTCTGTCACCCTCAAAGTGAAGAAGCTCTTCCTCACATTCAACTGAAACCTCTTATGCTTCAGTTTGCGCCCATTGCCCCTCATCCTGTTGCTAGGTACCACTGAGAAGAGTCTGGCTCCGTCCTCAGCACAAAACCTAACCCAGGGGCGGTTTCACAGGGAGCCAGGCTTTCAGGATTTCCTCCGTGCCAGTGGGCAGGCATACCAGCTTCTCCACTTCCAGTTTTGCTTTTCTGCACACTTTCCCCTGCCCTCTCTTCCTCCATGTTTCTCTACTCTTAAATGCATTTCTTAGGCGGAGCGTGGCCCACAGGGGCACAGCACCAGGGGGACTGACAGCCCTGCATTCCCACCAGGGAAAATCTGCTCCAGTAGCACAGCTGAAGTTGTCCCAGGCCAGGGAAAACAGGCAGCAGGCACTGTAGGAAGACGGGATTTTCTGCCTCTTTAACGCACCATGCTATTTCACACTGTAGCCGTGTGATTTCTGAAGCAGGTTGCTGTTTCTCTAGCTGTCAGTGTCAGCAAATTTCCATAACTTGCATGGCTCCAAGGGCTGTGGGTAATGCTGCTCTCACACCCATATTTTCCTAAAACTTCAGCCTGAAAAGCTTCATCATTTCCTTGAAAGTGAGTGGGTTAGAGAAATCAGCCACCACTGTGAGTATCAGGTTTTGGGCAGCTGGCATGCAGGCAAGCCGTGCCTCAGCCTCGTCTGGATGATGGTAACCAGAGACCCAGGGGGAAGACGGGAGCAAGAAACTGCCAATCCATTTACACTCTCACCTACCCCGACCAAGGTTGTGTTTAATCACTTACACTCCCCATTTCATTTATTTTTAACAACACGTGTTCTCTTCCCAGTCTGTGCACAGGCATGAAGCATATTGCCCATAGCAGTGGAAGCACAAAAAGTTAAACGACCTTGAAAAAACCCAACCAAACAGAAGAAACACACCAACGAAATAACGAATGGCTATATTTGTGAGAATTTAATAAGCTAATGCAGGAGCTTAACTTTGCAAGAGCATAACCCTGAAGCAAAATGATTTATTTGGTATTTAAAGATTTTTTTTATTTTATTTTTTTTTGCAAAACAAGTTTCTGTGAAACCATAGCAACAAAGGTTAAAGTGAAGGTTTGGAATGCTGTTGGAATCATTCATGAGTTAAAAAAACAATAATCTCTGTTTCGGGTTGGTGGAATGTAAGATTAAAGCTAAATAGAGAGAAATATTTCAAAATATTTTAGGCAATTAAATCACCCTAGACCCTGTGAAAGGTAGACATTTAAAAATGTACTTTTGCCAGAAAATTGTGTCCTTGCTTTTTAAAAGAACCTGTCTGGTAACTTTCTGATAGTAATGTTCCGTGCATAAATGTCCAGGTTTATTACTCTTCTCTTATAAGACAAGATACATAAACAGATTTCACTGAAGCTGTACTACAGTTGGTTTCTAATGGAAACACATGTATCCCAGCAAAAACATGCGGTTTTCTGAAAGGTTTCTCTATTACATTCCCTTCTTCAAAGGCATTTCAGACAAGTCAGCATAGGAAAGTAGAATCAGTTACAGCTTACCTCTACGCTCGAGCAGATGACATCAGATTCTTCAGGGAAAGCAACGCACTTCTTTTGGGCAGTGATGTCAGAGTTGTAAATTCAAGCCAACAGGTAATTGTTGGTGATTCAAAATCCTTTAAAACAGATTTAAATGCTGCGATGACAAATGATGCACTTTGTGAAAACTTATTTGAAGCCTGATGCTCTTGCATTGAGTTTTGTAACTGTCTGTCGCAGCTAAATAAGCTCCCACTCCTTCCCTCGGACACTTGCCAGCTTTTCTAATTTAAAGCAACTGTGAGCTTGCTGTCCTGCTGGAGGGAGCGCAGTGTATACCATGGAGCAAGGAGCAAGCATCTGTTCCAGACCGAAGCCGTATGACAGAGCCCTAACAGGACCTGGGGCATAGCCTCCCCGAGGTAACGTTATATCATCTTTGGAGAGCATGATAGGCTAAGCTGTCTCCCTCTCAGTAAAGACACAGAGAAGAGGAAAAAAATCATGCTTCTTCTGGCATGTAGTCCCCTCAGCGTGGGATTTGGGAGGAGCAGCATCTGCCTCAAAGTGGAGGAAGAAGCAACAGCCTCAAATATACAAAAAGCTCAGAGCTCCCAGAGGAAGTTCCCTGAACTGGCCAAAAGACTCCCAGTATTTTTAGAGGTGCCAGTTCTTGGTCTGAGGCTTTGGGGACAGGTCCAAGGGCTTTCTCCTGGGCTTCCTCTGCTAATGCAATGCAGCGCGTCCCTCTCACAGGGGGTGGGACACCCAAGCTGATGTTCTTGGCTGAGCACAACTCCAGACTGCTCCCTCGTGCGAATTTGGAGAGTTTCAAAAGAAACTCATGGCACTGATCCTATCTCCTGAGACACTGTCAAGCTTTAAATAACAGAGGTTTGATTTTCAAAGGCATTCACTTACTGGGGGTGGCTCCATTCCACTTTGCTCAAATTAAGATAGCGGAGCATGTGGAATATTCATACCAGAGAGTTGCCTGTGCCCATGTCAAATTCCTCCTTTTGGCAAGGAATTTATTTCAGGCAGCTATGGTTGACACAAGCTATAAATGGTGTGCATTTATAAATTGACAGAAAAGGTCCCCTTTTGCAAATATGAGTTCCCTCTACAGAGTAGCTAAAAGTAAGCAAACAAAAAGCCAAATTATAAAACATTATTGTGATTTGGGAAATTTGAGTCTCCAAGCTTCCACATTAGAATCTGTGCTGGTTTTGGCTGGGATAGAGTTAATTTTCCTCACAGTAGCTGGTATGTTTTGGATTTGTGCTGGAAACAGCTTTGATAGCACAGGGATGTGTTAGTTACTGCTGAGCAGGGCTTACACAGAGTCAAGGCCTTCTCTGCTCCTCACCCCACCCCACCAGCGAGGAGGCTGGGGGGGCACAAGAAGCTGGGAGGGGGCACAGCCAGGACAGCTGACCCCAACTGACCCAAGGGATATCCCACACCGTGTGACATCATGCTCAGCATATAGAGCTGGGGGGAGAAGAAGGAAGGGGGGGACATTCAGAGTGATGCCATTTGTCTTCCCAAGTCACCATTACATGTAATGGATCCCTGCTGTCCTGGGGATGGTTGAGCACCTGCCTGCCCATGGGAAGCAGTGAATCAATTCCTTGGTTTGCTCTGCTTGTGTGTGTGGCTTTTGCTTTCCCTCTTTATCTCAACCCACGAGTTTTCTCACTTCCTCTTCTGATTTTCTCCCCCATCCCACTGGGAGGGAGGGAAGGAGGGAAGGAGCGGCTAGGTGGGGCTGAGCTGCTGGCTGGGGTTAAACCAGGACAGTACCATAACAAACTTTTGCTTAAAAATGAGGGTCCTGGAAAACCTATCTCTGACTATGCCCCAAGTCTGAGCACTTTTGGAAATGCATCCAACCAGCCTGCTGATGCTAAGGTGACAGAAGGTTTCTTGTAGTAGTTACTAAGTGACTTTGGCTTTGTCAGCCATCTTTGCTTGCAAAACAAATGTAAGTAAAGATGGAGTCATTAGACTGAAATTTTCAAAGGTGTTTGATGCTCCTGAAAGAGGAAATGAATCTTCTATGACAAAACAAGCCAATGTCAAAATGCCACCTTTGAAGTGGCTCTAAAAGATCTTGTTCATTTGAATGTTTTCATTTACATGACACTGAAATATTAAGTGTTTCATATTTTAAATTGAGAATTAAAAAACAAGGTCCTGTACATTCAATCAATACGGAAAAAATACTGCTACCAATAACGGGAGAAACGGTTTAAGGAAAACCAAGTTGTGGGGTTTTTTTTCCTAATGGAATTTCATTTCAGTACTAAATGATAATAACCAGGATATAGAATACTCTGTTACAAAGTCATATGGTACTGTGAAAACTTCAGTATATGATTTTGCAAGTCTCAATTTTTCCCCAAATTATAGCTATCAGAGTATTTTTATTTTGCTCTGTGGATCTGCTGGTGGACTTGGATGCAGGTGGGCAACAGTGAGAAGTAGAAATATCATCCTATCATGTCACTTAAAGGTACCATAGAAGCAACCTAATTGCTTTCTCTATCTTAGTTTTCATTTTGTTATTAGGCATTAGGCATATCCTTTTAGGTACTGGCACCTCTGGAAACTTATTTGCATGCTTGTGGGAATTATCTAGAACTTTTAAAGATCATCCAGAGCGCATTGCCCACAGTTGGCCTCTTTCTGCTCCTGTTTAGGGAGGCAGGAGATACGGCTTTCTCTTCCTGATGAGTCTGTCTGGGGAAGCAGGGGATGTTGCCCCTGTGCCATAGGAAACCCCCCCCATGTTTTGTAACGGTCCATGGAAAAGACTGGCGGGAATTATGAACCTGGGCTCTGCCATTGATTCATACCTAGCTCTGGAGTGACTCTTCCTCACTTCCATTCACTAACTCGCCTGATAGGAGTATGATTAACAGCTAAATAGCTGTTAGTGAAGTAGCAAATAATATCAATCCCAGTAATTTTATAGCAGCAATAATAAAAATCAAACCTTTCTTCTGAGCTGTTAATGTCTTATGCACTCTGAGACTACCTGGAGAGTTTTCTGGGGTCCACAACACAAAGTTAAAGCACCAGCTGGCATTGCGTCTCTTATGCAATAGAGAAGGGGGCTTAAAGAGGAAGATGCGGTTAAATCTTTGTCAGAGGGAAAGGAGCATGAGCTCCAACATAACAAGACTCGTGAAAGGAAGGAGTTGAACCCATTTCTTTTGCTTACTGGGCTTTTCAGATGAGAGGCGGGAGGCAAGAGTAGAAGTGGAGAAGAAACTGCAAGGCGCTCGGCAAGCCTCGGAGGTTGAAGTGTTCAGCAGAAAACACAGGCTCAACTTTTTTGGAAGAAAGATTATATTTTTATAGGGCTGCTCACTGGTATCTGTGGTAGGCTCATTTTTAATCCCTCTAAAGTTACAGTTCCAGGCAACTATTTCATATTTCAACACTTCACCAGAACGCTGATTTTCTTGCTTTTGGCTTTGTCTAGATGCAGCTGTGGCAGGACGGAGCTGCTAGCCACAGCAGCTGAGCCAGGAACTGCTACTTGGCATTCACATCCTCACAGGTACAACACAGCAGCTAGCACAGGGGTTAGGAAAAAAGGAATCATTCATGTCGGAAGGGGAAGAAAATGCCTCTTGCCTCACCTGTGAGTGCAAGTCTCCATGGTCCCGTACGTGCGGATATTTGTTGCATCTTGAAGGCAAACCCCACAAATCCAGGTAATAGATGCCTGAGTAAATGTGCTCTAAGGAATGTAGTTGTCCCACGCTTGACAAATTGTCATCTTTAATCCTCTCATGTGGCATGCAGCTGGGACTTTATCCTGGTTACATCTTTAAGTCCTTTCTCTGACCAAAGTATGTTAAGATTCAGCAGGTTCCAATAAATATCAAGGATGTTTCCAACACAAGTATCTGAACCAGGAATTAAACAAAATCCTTCATCTGCAGTGAACCACTAAGAAGTTGATTTGCTGGCAGGAAGGAATTATGACTTTATGGCATTAAAAAGAGAAGTATCCTTTAATGATGGGATTTGGGATTTTCCTGTGTTATGGTTGAATGCATTTACATCCAGATAATACTCGGTTCAATTGTCAAGATGTGAATGTAACTGCTAAGGATCCTCCTGCCTCAATACTGAGAGAATGAGCAACTACATATGGCACAGAGCACTCTAGGAGATCACAAAGGTGCTAAAAGCCAGAGCGTAATTCTCCCCTCATAGAGAGTGGTGTGAATGAAGACTGGCTTCATCCAGGTAAGCAGAAATATGTCATTGTCCAGCGGCCCTAAATGAGAAGAAAAATCAGTTGTTGTATGATATTTGATGTCAAAACACATGGAAGTTTTTGCTTAGTTTGGTTGTTTGGGGGGTTTTTGTGTGTGGGGTGTGTTTTTTTTAATAGCTAGCTCTTGGCATTTACAGCTTGATCAGTAGAAGAGCTCATAAGATATTCCCAGGGTGATAACACAAAAATAGCTAAGGAAGAGATGAGTGTGAAAACCTCAGCAAACTCAGGTATCACTATTAAGGAAACAGAAGAGGGAGGGATGGGGGGGTGTCTGCTTTTAAGGGGTGCTGCTTTCATGACTCCCAGTCAGTGCACCCATCTGGAGATGCCCAACAAGTGAAGGGCTGCAGGGTGGGGACACATCGATCGATGGTGAACAGCTCGTGTCCAGATGACTGTGCGGGTGCTGGGGCTGCACACCTCAGGGAGGCATCTGGGTACCAATGGATTAACTCCACATGCATTTTCTATCTATACGAGATGCAAAGTGCAGTTCCACCAGGCCCTGTGACTCTTCAAATGAGTATAATTTATTCTAAACTTAAATTTGCTAGAAAACACAGTCCAAATCTCATTTACCCAATGAGATTACCTAGCTAAATACACCTCTGCTCTGCACCTTCATTCAACCATTAGTCACTAATGTAAAACTAACATGCAGGGTTTAAGCCTTATCTGCTTGGAACAGCTTGGAACAGCTCCGTTTTGAACGGTTTTGAAATCAGGTGCTGTTTGTTGCAGGCGGCACAGCACATTACATCTCTCACTCTCCAGTGAGTCAGATCACCCCAGTGTTGGGGCTTGGAGTCTTCATGGGGCAGAGCATTGCAGCTCCATCGCCTCCACTATACATCTGCAATTAAAATTTTAGTTGGAGTCTCACTTCACCTGCCTATGCCTCCATATGATGAGGGGGGATCTTTTCCTGCTGGTTTTCCCCCTCTCTTTTCCTTCAACTGCATGCTTTTCCAGCAGGACTCTTAAACACCAGAGCCCAGACTTGCAAAGATGTTTTGATGCCTTGGGCTATCTCTGGGAACCAAGTGAGATTTCCAGGGCTCCTGAAATGACTGGGGGGTGTTGTAAGCTGACAGCATCTGCAAAAAGCAATGCTTTGTCTAAATCTTCTGTCTTGTTTTCTCTCAGTCAGGCTGTTTTCTCAAAGCAGAGAGAGTGACCATTGTGCCAAATGCAGACCAAAGTATCTGTTCTCTAAACACAGGACATTTGTGTTGCTCAGACAGTGTCAGGTTAATCTCCCTGGCTACAGGTCCTTCCTTAAAGTTAACAAAACAAGGTCTACCTTCACATCACCTGGAGTGGGAGTTGGGCCCTCAGGTGGGCTGCAGTGAAGCCCCTTCACAGGTTATAGAGATGTTTCACTAAATACCCAGGTTTTTATTTCTTCCAAATCCACACAAACAGACGATGATGGAAATAGAAATAAAGTCCATATCTGCCAGGTCACATCCCTTTCAGAGCAGGATTATTGTCTTTGTGTCACGGGGTGCTGTACAGATGTACCCTCCAGAGACACCGCAGCTTCCTCGCCATGAGAGCTTATCACTCTCCTTTTTTTGGAAGAGGAAATAAGCCACCAGTTTATCTTCTGCTCATATTAGCTAGATGGAATGAAAACATGCTTGGTATTCAAGATAGTGTAAAAAAGGTTTATATTTACTTGTCCTTTGCCAAGTGCAGCTAGTGATAATTCTGAAAGTAACGGAGACCCATTTAAAATTAGCACACATACTGATTTGGGAGGTTTGGGAAACCAAATACTTTCTCTGAGCATTATTAACAGATTCCCCTTCCTGAGTGCATTGAGTTTGTACACACAAGAAAGCAATTTCTGCTGGCCCCTTGTAGGTGCTCTGCTGACACTGGTGAAGTTCCCACAGCCCTGCTGCTACTGCCATGTTGTCGGCAGGAATCCCCCAGTGCTACCCACCACAACATTAAATCCTTGGCGTCCATACAGTTATTACAATGAAGGCCCGTTGGCATTGGAGACCACAGGGACCATGGCAGCAGCAGTACGCAAGTACTCCTGCCCTCCTACATTCATTGCCCAGGGCTAGAGGGTATGCTGGAGAGGTCATGTTTCTACAAGCCCCTTATTCAAAACCCTTATGAAGAAGAATGCTATAGCTATTCACAAAGGTTAACAACATTTCATTGCTCACACACATCAATCTTAATTTACTTTAGAGGCTGACACAAATCTATTCAGCATCACAGATGCAAACCACTCATTTTTGTTCCCTTCTGTTTCAGCAGGGTAGTGCAGGAAAGGACTTTTTTCCTGTTTCATATTCCACAGGGCTATGCGTGTAGCACTTGAAGTCATAAAGAAAACATTATCAGCTTGAACTACTTTCTAGTTTCCTTACTTTGTTTGTTCAAAGAGAAAGTTATCCGATTTATTATGCTTGGTTTATCTGGAAGCAGTCCGCAGTGTGCTAGCTGAGTGCTTTGACCTTTTGCAGATTCTGTAGTTGATTGGTTTGGCCATCCATCTTCTCCACTTGTTGAAACCCTCACTTAGCAGAGAAAGGCCAACAGCCAAGCCTGTGTGAAAAATGTGGTGCAAAAGGAATCAATTAAGAACAGGGTATATTTCATCGTATTTCCCATAGATATTGAAGATTATGCAGAATTTGAAAAGTTGCCTGAGATGCCTGGACTTCACAATTGCTGACAAATTATGACTATATTACAGTATTTTGATAAATCATTTTGGGAAAAATCATAATCTTATGTGATCCCATCACCCCAGCACAAAGCAGTTAATATTCTTATTTCTCACAGTGATCTAACTTCTGCTGTTGGTCTCTCCAGGTTCTTTCTGGCTATCTTGCCAACACCTTTAATTTAACATAGCTAAAACCAAACTCCATATTTTCCTTGCTTAATTCCCTGTAACCCATTACTTTAGACTATTCCATCCTCACTTTTTCCCATGAATGCAAAAAGGGGAAAAAACAAGATAGAGATGAACAAGCTGATACAGAGTTAGGAGTTTAATCGCAGCTTTCAGGCAAGGTTCTCCAGGGAATGCCCACTCCGCTGTGCCCAGACACACGTTCAGATTTGCCTTCCCCCTAGTTGTGCCAAGCAACTTCTCTCTGCCTGCCTCTCATGAAAGGCTCATCCCCATGACTGTTCAGGGTATGCCGTATTCCCAGCCCCAAACTCCCAAGCAAATAGAGGGGTGAGTGCTACGTTCATTTTAACACTAACATTTCTAGGAATGGGTACCAAAGCAGCCCTGGAAGCGCAGCTGGGAAAGAAGATCCACCATCTCCAGATGAGGGCCCTAGTCACAGGGCTAAAGAGCAAACAAAGCTCCCATTTGCCCAGTGACCACTGGATTCACAACTTCTCCTCTGCAGCGTGGCACAGCTTCAGCAGAGAGGTAGAGGACGTTCTTTGGGCAGAGGAGCCCATAGCCTGATGGTCAGGGCACCTTCCTGAGGAGCAAGAGGTCTAGACTTGAACTCCCTCAGGCTGAGGGTAGCTCTCAACCTGCAAATAAAAATCCCCTGGACAAATGCTATTTATAAAAGCCGATCAAGCCCTTGGATGTGGAGCTCTGCATCTATTCTAATGCTGTTTTACAAGGAGTGAGTTCTTCAAAATAAAGGCAGTGAGGAGAACATCACAAACCTCTCAGAAGTAGAGTTTATGAAAGTGTTTTAAGCAATATTGGCCTAGAGCATAAGTGAAAAAACTCATTGTAGAACAAATTCAAACACTGAAAAAGTGAATTTTTAAGTCTACAGGCCTGACAATTTGTGCTGAAATGTTGACAGTCCTGTCCAGACAGAAATACAACATTTGGATGAGTCTCAGCCCAGTTACCCAGTCTCAAAAGTCATGATTAAGTTTTAGCAATAAGTCAGTATAGTAAAAGAGAATTGGATAAGATAAGTCTGTATATCTCCAATAAGGACAGGAATTGTAATGAATTCATGCAATGCATAACCAGGAAGACAAAAGCATTGAAAAAATACACATTTGCTTTATCTGATGAGAGTGGTTTGTATGAATGGAGAAACTGAGAAAGTCCCTCACCTGAAGAGGGGCAGTTTTTCTACATAATTCCGAAAATGTCCTGCTTTCCAACCTACCCAATGTGGCCCTTGATCTGTGCATCTCTCAGGCAGAAAGGGCAGCTGCCGAGTGCAGCTTGGCGTTCACACCACGAGACCATCAGCCAGACAGTCTTTAGAGCTATCTTCACAACCTAGCACATACCAGCCTCGCACACGAGGCACCATATGGTTCTCCCTGACATTCTCACATACAGCTGGCTTGGGGTTGAAGAAAGCATTATCTGACACCCTCCTGCAAATGATTCGAGGGTTACTGCAGGATAAAATGGCCATTGCTCCAGAAAACCAAACACTACACGTGGATATGCATGTATATACATTTCTGCTGTTCTTTCCCTGGCTGGCTGATAAACTGTCCTTCCGGCTGTCCTTCCTGGATTCCTTTTTTTAAATGCTCTTTAATTTAATGGAAAGAGGATTCTTTTAATTGTTAATTGACACCATCCCCCAAAGCTAAGACAAAACAAATGCAGGGAGGCTGAAGCTCAATCAATTACGGATGGCACCGTCGTACAGCAGTGGAGCAGGACATAGCCTGAGTTACCAGCAGATACCTAACTCCAAGGGCTCAGCATCAGAAATAATCGCTTAAGCTCAGCCTCTTTGGAAAGACTGGAAAGATCCATGCCATTAAATTTCTGTTCATAAAACTTTACTGTCTATGGGTGCCTTTCCAAGTGAGTAGGATGTTGGCTCTCCGTATTTCCTGACCTATACAAGTTCTCCAACATTAATGGTAACAAAATATAGCTGGTAACATTCTGAAATGAAACGCCTGATTCAGAACAAACAAGTCACTGCTGTCATAATTAGCTTGACTACTTAAACCTGCTGAGGTAGTATCACAGCACTGACCAGAATGAGCAATTTTTCTTAAAAAGCCGGAATGTGTATTTTCATTAGCAGAAAAGCCTTTCTTTCTTGCATTCAGAGATGCATCAGAAAGGCCAGAAGTTTAAGTTAGGGACTTCAGCAGGCACAGCTGAAGTTTTTAATGCTCATCCTAAATCTCCAAGGTGTGCTACCACGGTGGAGACCTGCTGCTACCTTTTGGTAACTGAGTATTGTTGCTAACAGAAGAGCGGAGATCAGGTCATTTGGGCCCACGAATGTCTGGTTTTCAAGTATACAGGCACTGGGGAAACAGCTATCGCAGGGTGCAATCCAAAAGACAGGCTGACCTTATCTAGGAGTTCCCTGCTGTCAAAATGGGGTGTTTGCCCCGCAGCACCCTGTCCTGCTAAGCTGTGTGCTCCCGCTGCTGGTCCTCCCGCTCATTGAACACCTCCATGGGCAGATTTGGCTCATTAACCAGGCATAAACTCATCCAGCTAGAACTTGCATCTTTCTCCTGCCAAATTAACAAGCTGAAAGAATCACTGGAGGCCTCAGGATGCATTAAAGGCGGTGCAAAGGAGCTCAGTGGGGAGCAGGCAGGGAGGGACTCCCTGCAGCAGGAGGGACATGGCATGCATGGGGCTGTGGCCCCCAGTCCTGGAGGTGTCCCCCACCAGGCTGCAGGTCAGACCCGGGCAGATGAATGTGTTACCACCCACCAGCATCACCACACTCTTCTCTGCAGGCTGCCAAGCCCACAGCGGGTGGCGGTGGCGTATGCTGGGCTGTGCAAGACACTGCAGTTCATGGCATGGTCCAGTTTCCAAGAACGTGGCCGGAGGCAGTGATACCGCACCCGCTTGCTGAGATAGAGAGTGCACAATCTTGCCTGGAGAGTGGGATTTGCTTTAGGTTTGCAGGATATTTTTCATTGAATTGAAGAAACAGAGACCAGAGTCCATGAGTCTTCATTCTATTTTTTATTGGAGCGCCTCAAGCAGAAGACACTTGCTGTGGTTTAACCTGGCTGGCAACTAAGCACCACGCAGCAGCTCGCACACTCCCCTCTCCCTCCGTGGGATGGGGGAGAGAACTGGGAAGGGAAAAAAAGGTTAGAGCCGTGGGCTGAGATAAAGACAGTTTAATAAGGGAAAATAATAATAATAGTAATAATGAGAATGGTAACAGAATATACAGAATACACAAAATGAATGATGCACAACACAATTGCTCACCACCAGCCGACCGATGCTCAGCCCGTCCCAAGCCGCGATCACTCTCCGAGCCACCGACCGACTACCTCCCCCCGAGCATGCCGTTCTATGGTATGGAATAGCTCTTTGGACAGTTTGGGTCAGCTGTCCTAGCTGTGTTCCCTCCCAGCTTGTTCTGCACCTGGCCGAGCAGGAGAAGCTCAAAAAGTCCTTGAGTAGTCTGAGCACTACTTGGCAACAACTGAAAACATCAGTGTGTTATCAACATTATTCTCCTACTAAATCCAAAACACAGCACTATGCTAGCTACTATGAAGAAAATTAACTCTATCCCAGCTGAAACCAGGACAACACTACACCCTTACGGACTGTTCCCATGGCGTCATAGCTCTCAGCATCCCTCTCTGTGGGAGGGATGGAGGCTGCCCAGCCTGGCTGCTGGGGCACCGCCCTGGGAGAAAGGGCTTGGAAACTCTGCTCCTTCCTACCCCACAGCTTGGCGCTGGGGTGAAGGTGCGGAGCGGATGGACAGACGGTGCTGAAGCAGCAGTGGGGAGCAGCCCAGGACGGGCTGGTGGGACAGTGTGGTTTCAGGCAGGCCACAGGGACAACGGCTTGCAGTTCGGCCAGATGGGGTTAGTGGAAAAAGGAGCAGGAAGGGGAGGAAAGGAACGCTAATGCTTTCCCTGCCGCTGCTGGGAGCAAGCGCCTGTGCAGATCCACTGCCCTGGGATGGGAGACAGCCCCCTGCCAGAGGCTGGGTCCCCCCTCCCCGTCCTCCCCAAGCCCTCCGGCTCAGCCTTCACTGCTTGGAAATGAAGGTACAAATGTAATATGAAGAGCAGCAAGGAATTTGGAAAATCCTGCGATGCGGCAGAAGTTGGAGTGGTAACAAGCCCAGAAAGCTGCAAAGACCATCACTGCCATGCTCCGTCCCCAGGGAAGGCAGGGGGGTGTTTAAATAACTCACTGCAGCAGAGAGGAGAGCATGCAGCCTTAGATGAAAAGAATGTGTATTTGGATATGGAAGTCTGAAAAGAAAAATACAGTCTTCTATGCCCTTATTTTTTTTGTCCTTGTGTGTGTGTGTGTGTTTCCTAACCAATTGCTAATTCAGTCCATCTATAGTGAATAAACAGAACAGTATTCTGGAATCTGGTTTTGATTACGTTGTTGTTTCTTTTTAATGATGAAAAATGAGGATATCCTTTCTCTGTCCCATGTGGCCTGTTTTCTATAGGGTTTCTATTTTAAAAATTTCCAAATATCTTTCTTTTCTGGTTCCAAAATGTCCCTGTTCTCCACCCTTTATGTTTCCTGGACAGCATTTTAACTCCACAGTAACTAATTGCGCTGTGAATATATTTGTCCTCGCAGATAGGAGAGAGACCTCTAATTTCCGTAGTGCTGTTCTCCAAAATTTCTTGAAGCTTCCCAAGTGACTCCAGCCAAACAACCAGGGAGTAATAGTGCTGCAAGGCAAAAGAATTACATCATTAGGAATTAGTAAGAAATCGCAGGCTCGATCTCTTTTTGCACTAACGTCTCTTTGTGCCTCTCTGGGCCGTTTAAGAGGGCTCTTTAAGGGTTACCCTGCCAGGGCAGAAGTACCCGAGTGGACTCACACATGTAAGGCACATCTTTGAAGGACAGAATTATTTTAGTTCCCAAATGACCCCGACTGGAGAGTGCAGGACCACGGCTTCAATTATCATTCTTTGACACCCCTTCTGCCGTTAAAAGCCTCCTGTGCTTAGTGTGAGAATGGAGCACCTGAAAACTGGAATCATTTTTACAGGGTATTTTTTGCTATTTTTAAGCAGATATTTCTCTCCACTTTCTAAATGTCTTTTAAAGAACCTTCAGAATCACTTCTCCCAAGCAGCGAGGGCAAAATGCTTTTCTCTCCCAGGTTAAACCTCTGAAGCTGTGAAACTCCAAGGTGTCCTTTGGGGTGGTAGGGAATCTCCCTTCCTAGCCACCAAAAGCTATCCCTGCAGAGGCCCTGGGGTGCTGTGAGGGACACACATTTGAGGGCACAGGGTCTCACAAAACTCATAGAACTGTAGGAAGAGAGCCAGCCAAAATGGTGGAGGGAAGCAGGGAGGGACCCACGTGCATTGGAGCCACTTTTGTGCTTCAGGAAGCTGAGAAGGAGCAGAAGCAGCAAACCCCGCTGTGACACCCGTGTCCAGCTGCCAGTGGGTGGGAGAATCCCCCCAGGGTCAGGGGCTGTGAGTGGGGGCGGAGGAGGGCACCCCACACCCCCAGGAGCGCTGTAGCATCAGCCTGCGGTACCTGGTGCTGCTTTCCCAAAGCCAAAGGCCATGGCGCTGAGGGACAGGCTGTCCTCCACCCCAGGTCCCCTCCTGGCGTCAGTGTCGAGTGCGAGGAGAAATGGCAATGTTTAGAGGGGATGAGGTATCAAAGGGGTTTGAGCATCACTTGCTAAGAAAGAGGCATTTTTTTTCTCATAACTTCTTCGTTAAAATGAATCTTTTTTTCCCTCCAACATGCCACGAGGCCATGATTACAGCTTAATGTGCAGAGGAACCCTATACATTTTGCTAGTCGTGCCAGGAAGGGCAACACGGCTTGACCTTTCCCTTTGCATACCAGCATATACACAAGGAGATAGCTCTCCTATCTTACCACTTCCCCCAATTTTCCACATGAGCTAAAGTACTCTTTCCCTCTCTATGTTAGAATTTGTGTGTGTGTGTGGTCGTTACTCACAAACAAGCAATCTGCTATTTTCAAACATCAGCATTTGACACCTTTCAGTATTGGGTTAAAAGATCTAGATAATGGTTTTGCAGCTCATGGGTTTTTTTTGATTCAGCTGACAATCAGGAGAAGAATTGGGCTAGGCTGCTTTGAAATACGTAATGTTGCTTTTTTCTTTTATCCAAGCAAAAACAAAAGGAAAAATGGAGGAGGAGGGAAGAGCTGCTTTGACTTGGAAGAAAAATGTAATTTTTTGAACACATATTAAAAGACAACGAAGCAAAAAAATATGACTGTCATGAAGTGTAGGAGACCAACTCCTTCCTCTGTGCCAGGGGATCTGAATCCATCCCTCCCTCCAGTAAAATATCCTGATGTCCAGCCATGAGGATATTCTTGGGTGGATCTTCTGAGTCTCTCTGATGTAAGTTCAGGCAAGGTAAAAGTTTTCTGCACTGAAGAGAAGATTATTTTATTATTGAGAGGGTTAGGGCACTCCCCAGTGATGGGGGAGGCTCCATTTCCCAGTCACTCTTCCTGTTATTCAAAGTAAAATCTCAGCATGAGTTCACAAATTCTCATCTGCTGCCTCAAAATTATTTTATTTCAAGAATATGTGATTTGTTCCCCTGCCCCTCCCCAAAGAAAAGGCAAAGGAAACAGAATACTCCGCTTAGCTGTATTCCAGATAATCTGTTTGCTTAGTGGCTACTTTTAATCCTTTAGGGGGAAAAAAAAAAAAAGTGGTGATGTAAAAGCAACAATTGCTGTTGTCACAGTTGGAATTTCAGGGGCAGAAATGATCAAATCAGTGCTCCCAAGCCACTCACTGAGGGGAGTCTGCCACTGAGCAATTAGAGAACGTCCCTCCTTGTGCAGATGTGTCTCATCAGATGGAAGATCTGCCATGCTCAGGGCAGAGGGGCTGTGGGGACACAGGGAGGTGGGATGTTGGGATGTGTGGAAGAAGGGACATGGGGATGTGCAGATGCGATGCAGGGAAGAAGGGATGCTGGGATGTGGGGAAGCATGCGTGTGGGGATGTAGGGATGCAGAGATGTGGGGATGCAGGGATATGAGAAAGTGAGAGCCTCCTTCCCAAGATGGAAAGTCCTCACCGCTCCACAGACACATCTGCACTGTGTGCCCAAGAATGAGTCCAGTTCCCTCTGCAGCATCAGTCTCCACAACAGCCATCCAACTAAATTTTCCTTTAAATGAATTAAAGCCAACACTGTTAGGAAAAAAAAAAAAAAGAAAAACAAACCAGGAGAAAACAGGCTGTGCTTGTAGCAGCTTGTTTGCTGCCCCAGATGAGAAGGGCTTAGGAACTTGCCTGAACTCGATCCTTAGGGAAGCTGGCAGACAGTTGCCAGAGGCAAGCTGGGGGCCCAGCTTGGCCATCCAGCCCCTGCCCACCCTAGAAGGGGGGGGTTCTGGGTGCCCAGGGAAAGAATGTGCTCCGTTTGCTGCCCAGATGCAACAAAGTCTTTACAAAGGCTTGAAATGTAAAGTCCTCTCGCATTCCCATGCGGGGTGAGCAAGGCAAATCAGGGGGAATTTTTTTTTCTGCCTAAGACAAGTCAAAGGCCTTTCCATCACCTGGAGGTGAGATGAGAGAAGCACCCAGTCCCAGAAAGCCCGAGGTTACCTCGTTTTCTGCCTGTTATTGCCCTCTGGTGGCATTTTTGAAAATACCGTCGTCATTTTATTTGTTACTGGGACTGCCATTTGGTCCCCCGTTGCTTTTATTCTTTATACTCTTCTTTTGCAGTTTGCCTCTAATGTATTTAGTGCATTGCCAGCTTGAGCAACCTCAGACTGGTGATGCTAAAACATAACGGTGTGGTTGCAAAGCTCGCCCAAAAGCTCCTCCTTCGTTGGTAAGGGTTTTGGTGCTGAGGTTTCACCCATCTCACCCACTCAGGGTGGAAACTCCTGCAACTACACCAAATTGGACCAGCTCAGGACATGCCCTTCGTGGGTTTGCATACCCTTTAGCGCAGTCTTTGAGCTGTGTATCCCAGTGGACAGGCTTCAATATCCCCCTCACCCTGTGTACAAACTAAGAGTATCAGTTGTGTTATATTCCAAAGACCAGGTTTTGTCTAAGAAAGGGGTTTTTTTTGGAAGCCAGGGTAACAATGAACTGGTTGCTCCAGTGTATCGGTGAAGATCGATGTAGCTGATCTGCCCTACAACAAGCTTAGCATTACGGTTTCTTGGCATAACTTTTGAGCATTTGAAAGGACCAAGACTTGGAGTCATCTCCACCAAAAAAAAGACACAAACATCTTTTTTATTTTAGGGGTGTAACTTAAATGTTAGAAATCTTTCATATAAAATAAATGAATGAGCCCCCTCCCCCTTTCATCTGAATTTGGAAAAAAATCACTTTTTTTTACTCAACTTGACTAAACTTGGGAAATATCCCTCCAAAGACCAGCCTGCCCACAGCTTTCACTGGTGTGAGGGTTTGCTGTAGGAAAGCTGGATGCAGGGTGTCAGACCCACCACACGGGACTGTGCTGGCTGGCTGTGAAAGAGGAGGAGAGCTACAGCCTCCCAGTCCCATAGCCCACCTCCATGTCATGCAGAGTATGACATGGCCTGCTGTTAAAAAAGGTATCAGCTTGGCTGTCAAATATTCATCTCACCAGTCCTCCCCCAAGGCAGTGGCTTGGCCAGCTGAAATCTGAGGATGGTGCTGCCTTTGGCCCCTCTGCACATAGCGTTGCTCCTGCCGGAGAGGGTGCAGAGCCTCCAGCAAGTCATTTTGATGAGACCTTGCCTCTACAGCATTGCAAACCTTACTGCTAACTGCACAAAAGGTCCTGGAAAGCAGTAACCCAAGTAAACCAGCTGGCATGGGCTCCTCTCTTTCTGCAGCCAGACAGCAGCTAGCAGCCCAGCCGTTCAGTTCAGCTCTTCCCAAACTCTGCGAAGTTCTTTCATAGAGGTTTAAAAATAATTGTTGCATTCCCCAAAAGAGGGTTCAGACCTAACAAAAAAAAACCAACAGAAAAGCAGAGCTCAGATCTGAGCCCTGCTTTTTGCCAGCCCTGAGGTGAGACAGCAGCAAAGCCATCCTGGCATTTCAGAGTCTCCTGCTGTTGGCCATAGCTCCTACGCTTACAGGCCTTTGGGATTCCCTCGGGTCGGAGTGAGAAAAACACATTACAGTGCCTTTCTGGTGGGAAGCCTTCAAGCCCTGGGGCTGCACAGAGGAGAGAGGAAGGACTGGGGAGATCACAAATGCCTGCAAGGACCAAGAAACATCTGCTGGGCTGGGAGAAAGAAGCAAAGCAAAGCTGCAGAGGAAGGAAAAGAGAGACCTTAAAAGGGATTTACTGTGCGGGGAAAGCAGCAGAGCTGAACCCAGGCGCTGAATCCTCTGCTGCAGTAAGAAACTGGAAAGTACATCCATCCGTAGTCCTTAACATTGCAAACTAGTCTGGGAAATTAATTCCTCGTTATGGAGACGAATGTGCCAACAGAATGAGCTTTGACTAATAGGGATAAAGAATTGGTCTGCGTGAGAATCCTGCAGCTGAGGGATGGTGCTGAGTGTGCCCCAGGATTCTCGGGCACCGGCTGGCCACATCGTGGTTCCTTACATGTGGGTAAAAGGATGAGGTCTTTATCTTTTGGGCTTCTGCCTGAGGCTTTGATGGCAGCTTTATCTGATGAACCACAGGGCTGGGTTCAAAGTTTGGAACTGGGAAACTTTATACAGTGTCATCTAGAAGATGCCTTTTTTTAGAAAAACAAGGTAGGAAGGAAGCCAGGGTCTTCTGTCTGTCTGCAAAGCCCTTGCGCTCAAAGGAGTACATTCTTCTCTCATTTTGTTAACGTCTCCAATTTAGTTTTTGGAGATTTGAGATGTTAATCCCCCTGGTATTTTCAATAGCAGCTGTGTGGCACACCTCTCTCCTGCTGAGGAAGGCTAAGATGTAATTTGGCTTGTCATTTCACTCCAAGAATGGTCTTAGTGTATCACAGAGTTTTCTCTTTATTTTTGGATATACGGCTATGTGAATTCAGTACCTGTTCAAGGGCCCTGCCAGCACCTGCAAGTCTCCTGAGTGGGATCAAATACACTTTTTACTTCAGCAATATCAAGCTCCCAACACTCTGTTGCAGTTTCTTGTTACAAAAATGTGGATTAGTAACATAATACAGAAAATTCAGTAAGAAACTTATTTGTGGAAGTGAAATTTCAGGTTGCTATTATAGCTAATCACTGAAAAAAACCCCAACAATTTGACCTCAAGATACATAATTAAAAAAAACCCCAAGCCCTAAATGCAGAACAAGAACATTATCTGCTTTTTAGGATAAAAGCAATAAGGTGGAAGAAGCAACGTGGATATCAGTTTACTGCCCATTTGTAATAATGGAAAAGCCATTTTTAAGCTACAAAATGCCACCGCTGTGAAGCTGGGTAGCACTTTCCTTGCACTATAGATGGGGTGAATTACATTCTGGTGAGGTTATTTCCATGTAGAAGTAGCTCATGGGCAAGTGGGGGGCAAGGGGACACAGAGGCTCAGGAGGGAAGCCAGGATCAGGCTCCAGAGAAAGAGGACAGACAGGAGATGCAAAGGAGACTCACCTTTACTGGGGTGCAGGACTAAAGCAGCCATATGCAGGCTGGGGAATAACTGTTTGGGTGCTGACGTGCCTATCACAGCACCCAAACACTTAATGGCCTTTAATCTCTTTTTCCTCAGGACATCTCCTGTGAGAGTGTGATGCTGTTATCCTTATTTACGAATGAGCAGTGGAGGCAAGAGGTTTCACCTGGATGGTCCAGCTGCTCCTCATCCCTCCCTCTGTGGCCACTCTGGTGCAGGTCTGCTGTGGGATGGCTGGTGTGGTGTCCTACCACCCCTGCAAAGAGTCTGGGGAGGTTAGGGGGGCTGTGTACATCACCTGATGGGCATGGTAGCCCTCCCACAGCCTGGAGCATCCAGCCAACATGTTGGGATTTAGTAGGGCTGCAGTTCTTCTTGGTTGTTGAGCCACCCTGTGCTGCTGGGAGATCTGTAGGACCACCAAGTGGGCAACATGAATCTCGTAGTGCTTGGCCTGAGCTGTGATTATGTCCAGATTTACAGCAGTTTCTTCCTTTCTTTACTTTGGCCTGGTGGTGAGGTTTTCTGAAGCGTTCCTTTTTGACCGAGCAGCTCCCTTGTTCATTTGAGTCTCAGTCTTGGCTCTTCACTTCAAGCCAGCTGAGGAGCTGGAGGTCACAAGTCCTTGAGGATGCACTGGGGAAAGCAGTGGAGATGGTCTTCTGATGGATTTGGCAGGTTCGTGCTAACTCAATGGGTGAAAAAACAATAGTTGTGGAGCTATTGTATGCTCTTTACCTGAGACAATGGTGAAAAAATGTAGACTTTGTGAAAATACAGCTATTTTAGCATTTAACTTAAAATAGTGGCAGAATTAGTTAGTACATGTAAAAATCATTCAGCTAAAAGGTATAAAAAATATACCCCAAACACAACCTCTATACACCCCTGAAGGATTTTTTTTTAATTATAGTGAAAACAGTGTTCCAATACCTTTAATTTCTGCAGCTAACAGGCTATTTTATGTTCAAAATAAGTAAATCAAAACTAGAACAGCCTTCCATGCGGGCGAGAGCTCAGATTTTACAGCAGCAGCCCAAGCTGAGTGGCATGATTGCAGACACCCTGCATCTGCAGAGATAAACACAGCTCAGAGCCTCCGAAAATTTAAGGATGTTGTTTTTATTGTGAATCATTCTTTTGTTTAGCCTTTGAAGTGAACATTACCCCAGCAAAAAGGCAGGCGCCTGCCAGAAGAGGTGTCTGATTTTCAGCAGTAGATGTGCAGACCTGTGCCGTGGGCTCCATTTTTGTGTCGAGGGTTTATAGTAACTTCTTTGGTCGGACATGCCTGGAATATGTGATCAAACCGTTTGCTGTCCCAATTTAAATGTGTTTTGCGTCATTCTTTTGTCTCTCTCACTCATCTGATCATTTGGAAAGCTTTCATTTGTACATTTACAAGTAGTTTAAGGTTTTTTTTCCTTGTCTACGAGCTCCCGGAAACAGATCTGATTATTGCTTACTTGCATTTGACTTAGGCTATGATTGTAACGAGAGCACTTCCAAACATTCAAAATTCATGAATTCAGCTATTCCCAACCCCAAATGATAAAATGTTAAATAGAATAAATGTGAGAGTCTTCGTGTTCCTTCTGGCTTTCGAATCTTTCAGATGAAATCAGCCTGTACTTTCAACCTTTTCTGTATAGCCAGGAGAGTTAGAGGTTTTCTATCTCCCAGCCCAATTTTTCCTCAGTTTTTCAAGCACAAATGCACACGGTAAAGATCAGGCCAGACAAAAAGTTGCTAAAAATCTTTGTGAACCATCTGCAATCTCCAAGTAATGCAGGAAAATATCCCTGTAAAACTTGTTACTAAATAACAGCAGATTAGAAGCCGTGTAAAAATATTCACATCCCAAAGCCAAATACACTAAACTCACTGTTTGGGCAAAGAAATTTTTGGCATCTTTACTGAAAAGCAGCTTTGCTACACCAAAAAAAGAGAGAGGAAAAAAAGGAAACTCATTTCCCTACTGGATTCTTTCCTGCTTGTTGGAAAATTTATATGAGGATGTGCCTTGCAGGTGTTACAGCTACAGCTTTGGTAAATTAAACAAACTATCAGGTTAAAGCAAATTCATTTTGCAAAAACAGGAACTGCAGCGGTTTCTGTTTCTGTCTCAGAAACCCGAAATGGGAGCACAACATATTCTCACATGAAAGCTTGGAAATGCTGCATCCCGCTGAAAGATGTGAGCGCAGTGTTGGGCTGGAGGATGGCACAAGGATGGGGGGGAGGATGGACGGACACGAAACACCCCAGTTTATTCTTGCTGCTCCAAGCTGGCTTTTAATATGAGCATAATTTATGGGGACTGAGGATGAGCTTTAAAACAGACAGGCTGTTGAATCCTGAGATATTTCCACCCACTCTGTTTTCACTGCATAAATCAAAGCCTGCCTTTGTTCTGCAGCGGTATTGTAGCAACGTCTAGGAGTTCAGATCAGTAATTGAGTTGTCTTTGAGCGATTCACCCTGTACAAAATAAAGAGGAAAATCCTCCAGAGTGGAAAGTTCATGTGCCGAGCACCTGGTTCGATGGGCACCATCCAGAGCTGCAGGCGTGGCCGGAGACCCTGTTACACCAAAACAAAACTGGTCCATCTGCAGCTTGAGCAAGGGAGGGACCAGGCAGCAAACAGCACACTCATCAGCAAGTTATAATGGCTATACATAATCTGTAGATAGAAAAATCTATGGGAAAAGTGTATGCCTCTGTGCAGCACAGAAAAAGACTAAAATGAGGGCCCTCTGCAAAATATGAAGCAAGACCGTTGGCTTGTAACTGGCTGGTTGGACAGCTGGCACTTCTCAGGGAGCATTACAGCAGCGTCAAGTTTTTGCAGAGGGGGTGAAGTATCAGCCCTGCAGTTACAATGGGGGGCTGTTCCCCCCTTCCTTCCCAAACAGAAGAGGCTGCCTGGGGAAAAGATGAAGGTGTTTGAGAGAGAAAAGCCAACAAATGGTGAGGGGGGTCAGCATCACTGCGGGACCAACAGCGGGGCTCAGGGCAGGGCATTGCCAGAGAGCATCTGAGACTGCATGGCAAAGGATGCAAGGGCTCTTTGGGGCCCCTCCTGCCGCTCTGGTTGGTCTCCACAGGAAGGAGACCTGCCTATGCTGGCCTGGAAAGCCAGGCGGAGGCAGTGTGTCCCGGCCATGCACTTGAGCCAGTGGGGATGGACAGGGCAGCACTGTGCTCTGTTACACCCTGGCAACAGGCTCTGAGCAGCTGTGGGCTGGTATGGAGCCTCCACCTCCATCCAAAGTCCACACACAAGAGGAGCCTCCTCTGTAGTATTTTCCATTCACCTGTGCTCCCACATTTTCCTCCCATCTTCCCCTAACTCTCCCACCCCCCCCCCCCCGGTTTACTGACAATCTCCCAAAGCATAAATCAAGGAGCTTTCTTTCCTTCCCAGGTTGACAGTCTCGTTTCAACCCCCACTGAAAGCCAAGAAACAGCAGCTGCCGAGGGAAAAATGGCAATGGAAGAGCATGAGGACGGTATACAAAATAATGAACCATACGAAGTGGCTGTTTCTTATTACTCAGTCATCATAAACAGAAGGGGAGCTCTAACAACACTTTCTCACAGAGCTTGATACCACTGACAATAAAAACTTGGGAGATCAGAGTTTACTGATCCCACATCAATATGGGCAGAAATGATACGCACGGTTACGTCCCTATAGGAATCAGGATCAAGACTACTGACATTCTTAATTGAGCACATATGTCCTGTGAACTAACGGGAGAGCAAAAATATTCTCTCCGCGTACAACAAATACCATTCCGCCCACTGTGAAATAACCAGTGTTGCCTTCTGGAGCACCTCATCTTGGCTGTTCATCGAAACAGGGCACCCGAGCACCTCTCATGCTGCTCTGGCATGGTACCTTCTTGTTCTGATCCCAACTCAGTCTTCAGAGAACTTTGTCTACAAGTCCGTATTTCTTCAAAGACATTAATTGCTCTGGCGTATCTGTAACATAACCCAGAGACATCTTTCTCTCAGTAGCCTACAAGATGTGTATTCCTGGCTGAACCCAAAATGAAAGCCTTCTGTAGAACAGAAGGAGCACCAAAATATAGCACAGCCAACAGAAATGAGCTTAGACTTCTGAAATATTTATGAATAGCTAAACAAATGAGTGCAAGAAAGTATTTTCTTTGCAAGGGCAAGTAACCCAGGAACTGTAAGATGAATTACATGATGAACTATGACAGTTAGTATATTTGTAGTATCCATACTTGTGTGTAGCTAAATAATTGTGGTAGCTGTATGATATGAGCAAAGGTCTCGGGAATTAACCTAATCATTCAGATGTGACCTCTCTCTCTAATGCTCAGAAATTAGCAATACATCATTGGGTTTTTTTAAGAGCTGTGGTATCTTCATCTCTGCCCAGTGCTTACAGAAGCAATAGTCCTGTAGAATAAGCAAAAGGGATGGAAAACGCTAATCAGATCAGAACTGTGGTGGCATTGCTTGACTCTAAAGACACTTTGGTGTAGCTGAAGAGCTGAAAGGTTCTTCCCTTCTCCTTTTATTGCCTCCTTCCTAAAATTCATCAGCTTCTCAGACCTGCCAGCACAACTGCGTCTCAAAATGACATGCATTAGAAAAGCTCTAGGGCTAAAATTCACTCACCCAGATCCTCTTGCTGGGAGCAGATCAGTGTGCTGGGAGATGTGAGGACAGACAGCCACCCTACAGCCGGCCTCGCCTCCAGCCTGGGCACCATGCCTTGGCTTGCTGGGGTGCAGGAGCTCCTCCGCTGCTCCACGTGGCACCAGGCCCAGCACAGGTCCCTCACTGGCAGGGAGGACAGGGAAGGTTGGGTGTTTTAGTGCCATGATGACACACCAAATTGCATTTCTTCTCCTGGGAAGCCAGCGTGGTCAAAAAAAGAGATGTCCCAAATCACCTGCTCCTTGGCAGGGCTCTTGGAGCGGTGCTCTGAGAAACCCAGGCTGATGCACGAGAGGTGTTCACCTGTCCCCAGGCGGTGTGTGGAGGGAAGAGTCACCGCAGGGTGTGCGTCGGGTGTAAGGTGTGCGCACGTGCGTGTGTGTGTGTGCACGGCTGGAGGTGGGCACCGCTCCCGCTCCTCGGGTGCCAGGAGCCACAGCCCAGCTCCCTGCGAGGGCTCAGTGTGAGACGCTGGGGCACCCTGCCAGCCCTTGCCTGTACAAACCCCTTCGTCGTGGTGTTGGGCTGGCACTGCCCCAGCGCCTGGGCAGGCTCCCCGCTGCAAAAAGGAGAGGCTGAAATATTGGGGTTCCCGATGAACATCCTGCTGACGCATAGAGATGCAACCCCACCTACAGCAGCAAATCAAAGGAAATGTGCTTTTCTCTGTGCTGGAATTTTCCCGAGCTAGAGATCTCGGTTTGGTTTTATAACCAGACAGATATCAATAACCTACATCTCACTAAAGAAAGGATTTATCTTCTCTTTTAAAAGGTTGCCTATATTTTTATCCAGCAGCTAAAGTAGGCGGAAGGGAAACAATGAAAACAGTGAGAGAGGAAGAGAAGGCAATTCTGACCAAGCGCTACGAGACCTTTCCCTCAGCCCAAATCCACTTTTTTCCTGCCCTTTTGCTTCTGCACCTGGTCGCCTGACTCCGTCCTTCTTTGGTGTATTTCACCAGAAATAAAAGCTGTCACAATATTTCCTCTCTAAGTGCCACTGTGTGTTAGGCTGCAGCTCCTGACGGGGGTGTGAAATACCAGCTCCACCGGACGCAAGCAAACACTGAAGCTTTAAAACAGCTCCGTGTGCCACAGGCGCACTTCACCATGCTGCCTCACTGAAGAGGTGTCTTCTCAAGGGTTCACTTTTAAGAGGAGACACTGATCTTAAATACTTAAATACTTAAATACCTAAAACTGCTGAGTGATGCTTTCAGGAGCCAGGCAGGCAAGACTGCCTGCAACCCGCCTCTGCAGGGCAGGGGAAGGGACAGACGCTCCTGCTTCTTAAACTGTGTCAAATCACTGGTATCTTGGCTGAACTCTATTTTCAAATACTTTTCCTTTACTTACTTTAATCCCTTTCTTGGGGGCAAAGTCAAATCCTCCTTCCCTGGCTTTGATCTCAGCTCCTGACGCTGTGCTTCTGGAGCGTTAGCTGGGAAAAAGGAGCAAAGGTACGGAGCGATGCTGGCCCTGCGGCGCGGAGCTCCGGCAATCCGGGGTTTCAACTGGGTTTGTGCCCTGCGGCACTGCTCTGCTTTCCTGCTTGCATTGCTTTCTGCATCGGTAAAATCTTTTTACTCTTGCAAGAAATGTAATGTGAAAAATAGTGATTCATTTTGGTTAGTTCAACCCCCCGGAACCTGCTCTTCTGCTGGGAATGGTGGTACGTCCATCTGCAGGTAACACACTTTAGCAATCGTGGCCCATTTCAACTTCTGTTTTAACACTTCCTTGGGCTTTGATTGCACTTGAGGATTTTTCTAAACAAAAAATTACATGTAAAGGCTGAAAAACTTACTGACAGGTCTGTAATTCTGGCCAATGCATCATCCCTGCCACAGAGGAGCTGCAGCAGGGGTGTCCTAAACATTGATGGCCAACACCGGGATGGACCCCGCTCCCACCGCAGGATGGGGGGGTTTGTCCTTGGTTTCAGCAAACCCCATCTGGCCTGATGCTCTTCTGCTTTTAGCATACAGCGCACTTCCAAAATAGGTACTGTGCCTTTTCCTAACATTGCCATTTCAGCCTGTGGTTCTACAGTGACTGAAGAAATCAAAACGCTGTAATATATGGGCAGCCGGCAGGGAAGAGCGGGATAGGGCTATTTCTCTGTCCACCAGGAGATGGCAGTGAATATGCTGAGTATGGGGTTTTTTTCCCCTTTATGTCACTTGTACATATTCCCGGAAAGATAACGGGTCCTTTGAAGACAACTGAGCTGTAACGCTTTCATTTCTGTTTAATTTTCTTTTTCCATTGCTTGCATTTACCTCCTTCCCATACCTCCTTCCCAAGTACAATGTCCTCCTTCGCACAACATCCGCACAACATCTGCTGCTTACCTTTTCAATGCCCGTGGCTCACCCCTACAGAGAGGTGCAAAGCAGTGTCATGGGCGCTGAACAACAATATTTGGGGATGAAACAGAAGAGGGGGTGAGGCGTTTTGGAGCTGGCAGGCGGCACGCATGCAGGCTGCTGCCCTGAGTGCATAGCTTTGGTCTGGGTGGGTTTCTGCCCGTGCTTGCTTCAAAGTGAAATTTGCCCCTGTGGCAAAATTGAATTGACATTTAGATTCCAGATTTCATCCCTGATGTTCTCAGCTGGGCAGAGGATGGCAGGAGACACATCTCCTCATCTGTATCAAGCTCGCCTGCCTTTGGGCCATGTAACTCACAGCGTTGTGAGTCTCCTGCTAAGGGCTCTGACATTTCCTGACGCAATGTCTTCCATCAGAGGACTTCCCAAAAGGGTGCGTTAGCATATGAAGACCCATAGATTTTGGGAGGATGGAAGGCGACAATAGCTCAGAAAGGGACATTTTCCTGGACCTGCCCCACCAGCAATGGTGGTGGAGCAGAGTCCTCGTGTTCTCCCTTCCCTCACCATTTTGGAGTGGACCCTCAGGAGTTTCATGCCTCCTGCACTTGGAGATGACAGGCAGATGGGGCTGTTCAATTAATTGCAAATAGATTTAAATGCCACAGCTGAAAAGATGGACTTTTTTTTTTTTTGGGTAGTGCCATAAATAAAGAGACTATGCCCCCGTTTCATGTAGTGCTCTGAGAACTTTCTCAGGGACACCTGAAATGCCCCAGTTTTATATTGCTCCTATCAAAACATTTTTCTAAATAATTACAGAGTGTTAAAAATGGATTGTACCCAGGGGAATTTGCTCTTTGTTTGCCAGGAACAAATAGGCCAAGAGAATGAGTGCTCAGCATCACGAGTGGTGTTTGAAGGAAAGAGCAAAGTCAAAAGCCTGTAGACACCACCAGAGATGCTCTTTTTTCAAAGTGAATTTTTATTACACATTGTCAGGGTCGCAGGAGAAACCCCCACACTTTGTGCTCCTCGGGGCTGGGGGATAAGGAGGAATCTCCTCATCTGAGGGTAATGCACATGCTGCTGTTGACCCAGAGGAATTTTTATTATTCTTTTTGGAAGTGACCTCTTCAAAACTATTCCTTTGCTTCTTAAGATGTTGCTTCCAAACAAGCACTGGGTTTTGATCGTAACAGTCACCTTCATAGCGGTTTGCACTTCAATGGCATTACTGTGCCTCCTCTGAGAATCCCCAAGCCCTGAGCAAACACAAACCTGGAAATGTTCAAAGCATCCTCCTGCCATCAGTACCTCTGCAAATGGTTTTTCACTTTTAGGGTATCCTTCCTGAGTTACGTGTGCCTGAACAATCTGTTTCCTACTGTAGCTGTGATGCCAGGTGGCAGGAGGATGAGAGATGGGCTCAGGACACCTAGTTTCCCCTAGGAAAAGGGAAAAACTGGCCTAAACGCGCACACACACCCCCAGCCCCTTACACCTCCAGGTGGGGTCCAGGATGTGCTCATTCCCCTGTGGGTTTGCCAGGCTGAACCTCCTCACCCACAGACACAGGTAAGGCTTGATGGAGCCAGGAACCACTTGGGGACCCTACAAGAAATAAGGCAATGCAGTAGTTGTTCAGCAAGACTTAAAAGAAACATTAAATTTTTAAACAATATACAAGCAAAGAAACAGATCCCCTTGGGGTGAATTTTGCTGTTGTACCGTTTGCTTCTTGGCTCAGTTGCAGTCATGCCCCGGGTAGCAAAGAGCACGTGGCTGGGAGAGAAGCCCCTCGCACTTCGTTCCAGCTGGAAGCCCACATAGCTCCTTAATGGTTTCCCTTTCCTCCCAAGGGCACTCCTCATCAGGCCCTGCTGAAGAGGGTTTGCCAAGGGCCTGAGCACCCCCTGTGTGGCTGAGGACCCCCTGTGTGGCTGGCAGGATGATGCACATCCCTCTCAGTACCATCGTGGTCAGCCCCATGCCCGGTTTTCATGTGCTGCTCACCCAAAGCCCCCATCAAGGCCACTTTGCAGAGTCCTTTTATTTGTACTGCTCCCCAGACCAAGGCTGTGAGGTCAAATGTATATACTATGTATACTGAGAAACAAGAAAGCTTTCAGCCAGGTATGTGACTCGGTAAGAGAACTGCCTACGGACCCCAAAGCTGCTCGTGGTATATGGAAAAAAGCCGAGTTGAACCCACCCATGCATGTTGCTTCCTTGGCAGAGAGCAAGGCAGGTCTCTCCCACCCTCCAGCCCTCCACCCCCTGCGTGTATTTCTTTTATCAATTATTTCTGGATGTCTTATATTTAGGTTAAGTGGCTTCTGAAATCTCTGTGCACACATTAATCTGCATGTAGTATGTATGTGTAGGCACACGGGGACTCCAGGGACAAGTGCTTTCCGCCATTTCCATCAACCCTCTCCCTTCTAGTCTCTCTGGTTGTTTGTTGCTTCCCCTTGCTGTACCTTGTCTTAAATTAAACTGTAAGCCCGTCCTTGCAGGAGATGTCTTTTATTGTGGTTTGTGGGGAGGAGTTTTGCAGAGAAACTGGAGCAGCAGATAGAGCTCTCCAGGCACTACTGAAATAATAATGAAGTAGTTTCACCAAGGTGGGACTGGAGAGCGTTGTCGGCTGGGTCTGAATTCTGCTTGTCTCTGAAAATTGCTTAGGTAATAAGATAGCTGCCTTAAAATTGCTGGGGGTATCCCACAGGATTCTGCTTTCACTCTGATTTCCATTTGCAGCACATGTTCTGCCATTTGGCCAGCACCATCTACCCATGTGAGCTAATTTAAGGTTGCTAAACAGATGACACAGAACATACATCTTTTATATTTGATCTCTGCACTGGTGAGTTATCTGACTGATGGTTAATCTCAACTTGTAATAGGATTTGCCTACACTCCTCCAAGAGTGAGATATTGGTCTTCTATAAAACGGCAGCTCGGGGAGAAGCGTGCCCGAGGGAAAGGTAGGAGAGTAAATTCATATTTTTTTGGCTTCTTGTTTTCGTAGATTGGATCCAGTGCTGTGTGCCTCTGTGGGAACAACAGCATGATCAACCAGAGGAGCTTGGCGGTCAGAGGGGACGGCAGCTGCCAGCTCCATGGCCATTCCTGCACGCCAGCAGGGCCAGGAGCTAGCTGCTCGCAGCCGCCGCAGGGCCGGCCAGGCTCAGCACCCGCCTGGGTCGGTGGGTGCTCTGCACCCATCCTGAGCACGGGGCTGAGCTCAGTGGCTGGCCAGCCCCGTGCTTCACTTTCCGCCTTCATTTGTACACATCAGTGTTGACTTGGAGACTGTGTCTAGTTTGGTTTTTTTTTCTGAGCCGATACCCTGATGAAGTCATCAAGGACAGTGCTCAGAAAGCCAACTACCAGGCATTGCCGATGTTCTGCCCTCAGGGCAAGCCCCCGATTTCCAAAACGAGATGTGCCTGCTCTGTGCCATGGTCTGCTGGCTGTCGGTCCGCTGACAATCCCACTGCCTTGTTTCTGCTTAGTCCCCTCGTGCCAGCTTGGCCTCTCCCAGAGGTAAGGCAGGAACAGCCCAGGGACCACGCTCTGCAAGGAGTGCACTCAGAGCATCCCCCACCTTTACCTGCCCTAAGGTGGGAAAAGGTGTCTGCCGCCCCCCCCAGAGGAAGACAAGGCTCCGGGCGCTGGCAGGCGGCACAGCCAGGTCCTGGCAGAGCAGGCAGGGGAGGGAGCTGGCAAGCACTGGCTTCACCCCTGAGCTCCTCCCAGGGCAGCCAGAGGGAGCGAAGGGCACTGCAAAACCACCGAGGCCATAAAAACTCAGTGCTTCTGATCGTACGACAATTTGTATTGACACTTTAATTGCTATGGTCACGTAGTGCTCGGCCCACATTTGCAAGTGAAGGACACCAAAAAGAAGCCATGAACATGGATGTCCCCAGTAAAAATCTCACCCACGCGAGCAAAACCTTCTCCTTGTCCTGCAAGAAGACCAAATAACGACAGCAAAGCTCACAGGTGGCACTGGAGAGTGCCCTGGAATGACGCTGTTTTCTAGTGGATGTGGGTTTGAGGTAGGTGTTAACAGCACAGTTTAGAAGGTATGTCCAAGTTTTTAACAGGGTAACACCAGACCAGCATGAAATTTGAAATTTGTTACTCTTTTTGTGTGCAGGTCGGCAAGCAACTTCTGATGTGTTGGACAAGGGCCAGAGGGTGTCAGTAACAGGGCAGTGAGGTCTGTGCCCCATCCTGCCTCCCCCAAAGTGCTCCGTGCTTTGGTCAAAGGGTAAGGTGCCAGGTGTGGTTGGGCTTAGGTCCTGACTCGTTGTTGTGGCAGTTCCCAGGGGCTGGATGCCTGTTGTACATTAACTAACCTGTACTATGGAAGAAAGGTCATGTAGGCAAACTGGAGAAAAAAAAAACCAAACCAAACCACACCAAAAAACCACCGAGTCATCCGTGCTACGTGTTTCAGACCTGAGCTGACCCAGTTTTCCATGAAATTGTGTTTCCACGCCAGGCAGGGTCACCCCACGGGGTGAAATGTTGGTACAAACGATGCCTTTGTGCTACACGCGGGAGACTTAGGAGCAAGGTCCACATTACAAGCCCTGGATCTGGCGGTCATCTGACGCTTTCTGAATACACTGTCAAGGCAGTTGATCTCAGATTTAGTGCTGTGCCTTTTGGGTTTGCTTTGGTGTAGTATGACATTCAGGATTCCTTTACAGGCAACTGTGCAGAGCAGGAAAATCTACGTGAAATGCTTCCTACTGGAGTCACCATCTGGCCAATATTCATCTTGTTTAGTGAAATACCAAGATATCCATAGAACGCAGGTGTTAATGCAGATCATAAGGCACAAGTGACCGCAGTAATAAACCAACATGCAATGAAATGTAATTAACGCACCTGGTGCTTGGGTTTGAAAAGAATTTCAGTGCCTTTTTATTTCCCCTGCACACTGATGTGCATTTTAATAGTTGGAACTTCAATCATTACTTCGCCACCAACCCTTTAATCATATTAATTCCCTTAAAAAGTGAACTATAATGTTTGCTAGTAAATAGTATTTCATGATTTAATGGGGGGGGGGGGAAGTGGAAGCACACATGAAACTATATGCTGCTTCATAGCATTTTTGTGGCATGAAGACGACTACTGTCCTGTTTCTGTTGGTCTGGTTCTGCTGCTGGCAAAGGTTTGTTTTCAGTCGTGTAATCCTTGTTGATACGTTCCAAGTGCTTTTTGAACCAGCTGGAACAAGTGAAAAGATCCCAGGCAAGAAAAGAAATGATTAAGCTTTCTATCACTGGATTTCACCGTGTGTTTTTCATCCCACCTCTGACCTGCATCAGTAATGAATGCATTTTTGTAAGGTTAAAAACCCCCAGGACGGCATTTGTTCCAAGAAGACCAAAAAAACCCAACCCAGCACGGGAAATGTAGATTTTGCATGTTTGTGTGTGTGGCTTCCAGAAAATCACATTATTTTCAAATGTCCTTTCAGAGCAGAGATCTCGCCCGATCTCGTTAGTCAGCTGGCAAATCCTGAGCAGACAGGGCATGTGTGGGGGAAAGGGAGAGGTCAGAAAGTCAAAGACAAGGGTCACGGGTAATTTTTATTTTTGCATGGGTATTTCTCAAGGGTGGTCTGAAGGGTGTGAGGAACATAAATCTACGTAGGGATACTCGTGTGCTGACAGAGAGGGAAGGTCCCATCAAGTGACTTCCCAATCCAGTGCTATTTAATAGGGATTCAGAGCGTGGTTAGCTCCTCAGAGAGACGTCTGCCGCAGACACTTGCGTGGCTCAATCCCTTTCCCCAGCCTTGCCCGGGTGCGGATCACTCCCTGCTTTGCCACCAGCGGTCAGCGCTAAACCACTGTAAATGAGCTGCTGGCAGGCTGGGGCCGAAGGCAAGGGGCAACCACCACCAGCCAGGCATGGAAGGGCTACTCTACCACTTTTAAGGACACTGGTTACATTTTCACTTCCAGCAATGGAGCATCCCTGTAAAGCAGACTTTGGCTCCCAGTCAGTGAGGACAGGCCGCCGAGGGTCACTGCCAAGTGACAAAATGCCCTGTGTCACGCATCAAGGACCTCTGTAGCGTGCCCATCGTCCACGAGCCAAAGGAAACCAGGAGAGGGACGGTCCATGTTGCTGCATGCCGCTGCATTTTTTTGTGTTCAGACACAGACAAAGAAATTAAGGAATGCTTGCTGACCCCAGATCCTCTTTCCTGCCTCCTTGCAATGTTGCTTTCCTGGCAAGCCCTGGGAGGAGGGCATGGTCAGTGGTGGGATGGGAGCATGCGGGGCGACGAGGAGTGAGGCTGTCCACCAGGCTAAGCAGGGCTGCAGAAGCGCTGATGGGGATCCCATCCTCACCTGTCCCCACATCCCTGAAATTCCTTCAATGACCTGGCTCCATTTTAGGAGAGAAACTACTTAGGGCTGTCCTTGATGCTTCCTGACCTCTCTTACAGCCACCATATACTGCTAACAGGTCTCCTCAGGCACCTGGCTTCATTCTTAAATTAGTAACCTCATAACAGAGTGCCAGCAGCAAAGACACATGCAACCCCAAAAGCAAACCCTCACTGAGAGAACTGGGTGCTGTGAGCAGTGCTAACCAGGCTCTCCTGAGCCCCAGCACTCTTAATGACTAAGACAGAAACACCAATCTAATTTTTTACTTCTTGACCTAAGTCAGCTTTTGAACCCAGGCCTACAGAGGTGAAAGGTTAATGTATTAAGCTGTCTGCTCTTCAATTAATGCCTAAATCCTGGGCAGATTTACAAACTATTGGAAGATTTTAAATCGCACCTGATTTATGAGATGCCCTTTTTAAGTTCAGATTGCCTTTACAGATGGTTACCATACATGGCAATAAGGATAATTACTATACAGATTTATTGTCAGGATGGAAATTTTAATTTCCAAAATAATGTACACCTGTCTATCCTGACACTGTGTCCAGGCTGAGAGTCTGAATTGTTAAACCCCGAGATCCCGTTATTTCTTACATGCCTCAGAGAAGAAATCAGTTATATTGAGGACAGGCTACGAGCCTGAAAAACTGAGGCAAAGAAATCCTTCCACCGATGCAGCAACGCAAGCAACTTGTTGAAAATAAAGCGATACAGCCTTGCAGCATCAAGCATTTCTTTGAGATAATACTATATATATATATCCTTGGGAGGAAGCTTGTGGTCTTTAAAGGAAGACCTTGATGCTGGAGAGCCGTGAGGGTGCATGGAGGGGCCTCAGAAGCTATGGGGTGGGCAGGCTAGTCTATTTGCGAGTGGACTTGCTGTGTCGATTGGAAAGGGAACCTGAAGCCTCAGGCACACAGATTTTTTAAATTGCATTTCAGTGCATTAAAGAGTCCTTTGGTGCCCTGAGAAGCCCCCTGAAGCCCCCGCTTCTGTCAGGCAGAGCATAACTACCCGTCAGGCCCAATAGTCCAGGAAAATAATCCACAGTGCCATCACCATAAACACTGAAGAAAAGGCCGGGGAAGCTCCTCTTTTCCAGGGTAAGCAATCAGTCTGCGCAGCTGACAGAAAGGGCTGGGTTGTAGGCTGAAGGCTGACACCCCAGCCAGGAAGGGGAGCCCATGCAGGCCATGTTATCCTGTGAAGAAGAGGGCCACTTGCCAATAAAAGACTCAGTCTCCAAGAGATTTTATGGGTACAAAGCCATTTACCTGGCTGTCAGACAATGGACATTTCTTCTTAAGGAAGAAATTTTTTACAATGAGTGTGGCGAAACACTGGAACAGGTTGCGCAGAGAGGTGATGGAGGCCCCATCCCTGGAGACTTTCAAGGCCAGGTTGGACGGGGCTCTGAGCAACCTGATCTAGTTAGTGGTGTCCCTGCTTACTGCCGGGGGGTTGGACTAGATGCCCTCTAAAGGTCCCTTCCAACCCAAAACATTCTGTGAGTCTGTGATTCTATGATTCTATGATTCTGTGACATGAACCACACCCAGTGCAGGATTCAAAATTGCTCACTAGGCTGAGCATTCACAAGTATTTCAAGTCGATATCAAACACAGGTAGCAATTTTCAGTGGCTTCCCACCAAAGTGGTTTTAAACCAGCAATGTGTAAGGGAAGAGCCTGGGTGCAGCCCTGGCCCACGGCTCCTCAGAGCAGCTGTGCACCATTATGGAGGAGACCGGTCCCAAAAGTTGCAGGACAAACTTTGCTCACGTTGCCTTTGCAGATATCTATTGGCTCAGTCGTTATTGTTGAATATGTTCTTTTAAAAAGTGCAATACCTAGAAGGAACTTTTGTCCGTGACAATTCGAAGAACAAGGAATACCTCGTTCCTTTTTTTTTCTTTTCAGCAGATCCAGTCCTTTATGCAGAAATATTGTATTGTAGGCATTTGGAAGACAGAGGGTGAGAAGCGGGAAGGAGAAATTGCCAGCATCCCGGCACCATCAATTGCTGTCAGCTCTGCTCTGGGAATAGCGTGTAGCTGTTAATTGCTGCTGCAGATCCAGCAGATGGTGCGTAAGACATTGTATTTAATGGAGCCCCTCAAAAAGAGTGGCATCTGTTTGTTTAATTTCTTGGCAACGGAACAGCAGATTTAAAAAACAAACAAACCAATTGGACATTAGCTATGGACATCCCCCTAACAGATTATAAATGTTTTAAGATAAATAAATGGGTCAACTGAAGGAAAATATCAACTGACACATTTGAGAAGTAAGCCAAACTTTTAGACATTGGCTCTTTTAAAGATTAGATTTTTCATAATACGGCAATGAAACTCCTTAAAGAGGCTTTTAAATGAAACATTGACACTATCCTTTTGACTATGAATTTGTCCAAGTGTTTGTAGAACTGTCACAAACACTAATTCAGAAACCAATCCATTCTGCCTGTCTTTCTCACACACACCCTGAGGTTAAAATATGGTCTCTAGATCTAGACATTTCATCGTGGGCATCTCCTACATTTAAAAACAAGAGAAAACAAGGCAGACAGCATCTGCAGTCCCTCTCTTTAACAGCTGGGACAAGCAACTCGGAGGAGCTATCGCCATGGCTATTGCCGCCATAGCTCCAATATCAACACAACTCCCCACATTCCTAGAAATTCCTTGTAGCATAAATTGCCATAGCAGAGCGTGCCATGGATCCATCTGTAGTAGGGCATTATATTTCCTCTAACGAATGTAAGAGAATGTAAATTCCATGTAATGTAAATGGTCTTTACTATGTATGCAATGCTGCATCATGAGCAATCCTTCCTAGCCCCACCTGGTGAGTGCACAGCCTCCCAAAGCATGAGGGTGGATGACTCTATGAATATCTCCTCCCTGTGTTCTTTTTGGGGGAAGTCTTCTGCACCATTTTTCAGATTTTAGGCACATTTCGTATTTCCCTGTTTTAAAGCAGAGTTCGGATATGTTGCCCAATCTGAGACGAAGCCCACGTGGCCTCTCTGTTTCCAGCTGCTGATCCAAAAATGTGCTGCTACTCACTTTTTCCTACCAGCTAACTCCCATGTTCATTGCTCCAGGCTAGACAGAGTCTGCCCATCCATGCCAGACAGTTTTTCCCTTGGATTTTTTGCCGGATCACAGCTGCTGCGAGGCCGTGCCACCTGGGCACGTGTCTGCTTGGCCGCGCCGGGACCACGTGCTGGCAGGAGCTGCGGGCAGCAGCCCACAGCCCACAGCCCACAGCCCACAGCCCACAGCTGCCGACATCGCTGCGTTGCTCAAGCGCGTCCACTCTGGCCTCTTTCGCTGATGGCTGTACATTGGCTGAAGTTATGCTGTGGGGTTTTTTCAGGGGTTGATTTTGTTTCAGGCAGTAGAGATGCACCCGACATCAGGTCTGGGCATCGATCTGCACAAACCTGTGCATCCCCTAGAAGAGCTTTCTCAGCCAAGTGCCAGTTGACTTCCATTGCAATTTCTCCAGGAGAAAAAGCCCAGTGAAAAGATTTAGTTTAACCTGTGCAGCTTCTGTACTGCCAGTGCGGGCTGACCCTGGGCCACGATGACTTCTCCCAAAGTTTCCTTGAGCAGGGAGAGTGTGTTACACCCTTTCACTGAGCCCCGACCCCTCCTCAGCCTGTCCCCCATCCTCCTTGCCCAGATGCTCATTTGCTCTATTCCACATGCACATGAATGAGGAAGTAAAAGGGAAATAGCAGCCCCATAAACCAACCGTTAATATTTTACCCTGGTGATTGCATTCTTCAGGGAGACATATATCTAAATATAATCATAGGCTGTATTCTAACCATCATTTTTACAGCTCTTTATTGAGGATATCTCAGATATCTCTCTCACTTTTTTTTTTTTTTACCACCCCAGGTATAGCTTTGCAAACATTACAGCTGTTAAAATAAAGAAGGGCTGAGTTGTTCACATAGTGTATACACTCCGATAATGTCCAGTCAGTTATGATGAAGCAAAACTTCTCCCTCTGTTTCCCTGTCTGTGAGTAGGGAATAGTAACATGCAGATAATAGTAATATAATTTTTCCTAACTCACGGAGATAAAAACAAGAACTATCCAATCTTACTATTAAAATTTCAGTACCTTATATTCATACGTCAACAGAAGCCTGAGACTGTTAAAAATACGATAGTGCTGTTATTTCAGATGAGGATTTTTTTCTGATTAAAATTTTAAACAGGTGAATGGGAGATTAAATGTCTGTCTGATAGGACATTACATAAGGTTTGGGTTTTTTGCCTGGCTTACTCTTAATAGAACCTGGATAAAACTGTTCTTTTTAAAGGTTTTTTGTTAGTAGCTGTGCTAGGCAGACACTTCCCCATACACTGAGTTGATACTTGGTTTCACAAATGAGGTCAGTACCATCTTGATCAGAGCCACTCCTCCAACAAGAAAAGCATCCTGTAGTGAATCAGGACACATGGAACAGACCCAGTTCTACTGAAACTAAAATAAGCATTAAAAGGCCTCAAAAGAGATAATTTAAATGCCTTTCATGGCTCTCACCACATATCACATGCCTGGCCTATAAAAGGTTAGACTGGAAAAATCTACTACTCCACCTACCTTGCAAAAAGAAAAAAAACCCAAACAACACCTCTGTAACATTCTTAATTAAAAGATAAGGAAATGTTCCTCCTAAATACTCACACCTTGCATTTATTTATGACATTTCTGCTAAGAGCCTGAGAAAAGCAAATGAAGGCTGTTATCTACACTGGTCCAGCGAGCTTGTGCCAGGATGAGGAACATGACCCAGTCGTCTGCTGTAAGGCTTTTAACCAGCCCTGGGCACCCAGCGTGGCGCACCGGGACGGGCGGCTTCTGCACACCCAGCCCCCACCGCAGCTTCGCCTCCGCCTGCGGGTGCCGCCTTCCCTCCTGGCTACTTTCACGGTCGCAGGAACATGTTAAACACTGAAAATCCTCCTGTCACCCTTTATTTTCCATAGATCTTCTGCATAAAGAATGCAGCCATTGGACTCTGGATTTTAAGGTTAGCTTAGAAAATATCAGCACCGAGTATTTTAAAGAAAGGCTTGAATGTGTCAGTCACTTCATCTCCATTCTGTAGCACTGCTTTCCAGCATGACAGATTAACCTTGCGATTTAAATACAGGTTCTCGCAGCAAATACTTAGTGGAACGCAAATGACAACATTTCAAGTACCAAATATAACCCGCGCATCACCACAGAGATGGGAACAGGTAGGCAATTCTGCCTGACAAACTGTGTAAGATCTGCACTTTCCCAGTCAGCCCTCCTTCTATTTTCTACCTCAGTTTCAGCAGACTTGGCTTCTAATTTTTCCCTGAAGATGTCCTCGGCAGCATTTCTGCCTTTCCCGTGCTGGCAGCCGTCCCTTTACAGAGCTCTCTGCGCTCATTCACAAAAGTTGCCCTGGTAGAGAGGCCCCGTTTCCTATTTTAGGGCACATTCCTGTTTTAATGTTTTTGGTGAGGCTTGTGCTTTCATCCAGAATGAGACACCATTGCTTTATGCTTTTTTTATTTTTTTTATTCATTGTGTTATTGAAAGGGAAAACCAAGCCCCAAGACCTTCTATTGTTCTTGATGAAGTTTTTAATATCTGGTCATTTATCTCTGCCTGTCAGGTGATTCTTTCCTTTTACAGACTGGGTATTTTTGATATTTCATCCTTCTTAAGGGAAGAAGATTAAATAAATGCTATTACTGCATTTGCTATGCTTCCTTTTTTTTTTTAAAGACAGTTGATTTTCTCCAAACTGACTGGACTTTTTTTCAGTGCAGGTTGAAATAAATAGTGAATGCTAGCTTCTCTTTTTGTACCCCTCTGAGATTATTTTCTCCCATGACTTCTCGCTGACTTTTCTGCTTTTGAAGTGCTCAATACAGGAGAACCACAACATGGTGCAGTAGCAGCAGAAGAGTAATGAAGAGCATCGCGTTTTTCCCCAAGGACAGCAAGGCTGTGCCACGATGGAGCAGGCTGCTGGGCTCCAGGGCTGGCCTCCTGCGCCAGCGGCAGCATCACCTGGACATGTTTTCAGACAAAAGCAATCTGCTTCCTAAAACATTCAGCCTGGTTGGCATCTCAGGAGCTGTAACGATGGGGTCTGTGGCTGCAGTGGGAAGGGTGTAGCAAAGGAGCTGCAGCCAGAGGTAAGGCTGCAAGTGTCACACGTGATGGCAGGGACCACTGGCATGTGATTAGCAATGGTGTCTGCAACAGCAGAGAAAAAAAAATGTTAAAATGGTGTATAAATGTTATGGGGAAGAACAATAGGAAATTAGATAGATAGCAGGTGTTTGGTCATATGCAGAAAAATAAAAGTAACTTCCGAGGGATTAGTGTTTTTGTATACACACAAACTCTCAGACCCATCAAAATCAATCCTCAAAGCTCTTTGCCATGTCTGAAATCCAGCTCTTCAAATTGGTTTGACACGTTGTCAGAGTAAGAAACCCCAACCAATCAAAGAAACCCCGAGCCCCACTGTTGGGAGTAGTTTCTCAGCACTTCACACAAGCACTGCTGATAGGAGGTTCAGCAGTCTGGGGCTTCGCAATCTTTTCAAAAAATATGTTTTTATGGCACTTGAAATAAAGAGGAGTTGGTATATGAAAATCAAAGTACTGCACGCCTCAAAAGATAACAGAAGTTTATTACACTATAAAGGCTTTCAGCATATGTGAATGCTTATTTTATCTGAACACATTAGCATAGTTATTAGTCATTCTAAATGATTAAATTTCCCTCTCATCCACCTAATCTGCATTATAAATGAATATACTAAAGAGCAATGTACTTTGTTGATAAAGCACTGACTTGACAGGCAGGAGATAGGGTTTGTTTCTGGGCCTGGCTTTGACCTCTGGAGTTGGCCCAGGGTGGTTGCTTTGCCTTGAAATGCCTGAGCGTCTCAGGACTGACCAATAATGTTGACCCATCTTGACAAATGCATCAATATCCAATGAATATCAATAGCAATATCGATATCCACCAATATCCTATCAATATCTTAATCTGCTTCAAAGTCTTTCAGTAGCATCTTCCAAGTTTTAAAGTGTTTATTTTCATAGGAAACCCTGTTAATGATGTTTAAAGAAAAGGGGGAACTTGTTGGGCTGTGGATATTGATATGCTTTGGTACCCATGGAGTGACAGTAAATTCTAGCAGCTTGAAGGCTGCCACTCTCAAGCTTGTGGTATTAACATGCCTTTTTTTTTTTCTTCTGACTGAAGAAGGACAGAGATCCCACTTGCAGCAGTGGTAGCTCCTGTGACTTAGGACGCTGCTCCTCCACCTGGCTGCCTGTCCATTTCTCTTCATCAGCAATGGCTAGGAAAGAAATAGCTCATAGTATGTTTGAAAGGAAACCAAATAAAATTCATTTTTGAACTGTTCAAAATTTATTTGGTTGCAGTCTCGAACAAAGACTGCTCCTTACTCCTCTCCTTAGTCCTCTTTTTCTCATCTATCAAGCATCGTTTCCTGCTGCTGTGGTGATCTGTGGGAGCCTGGGGGCGAATGTGGATGCACAAAGGTAATATGATTGTCCTTTTCCCAGAAGTGATGGGATGGTCTCTGGATCTGCCTGTACTCCTGAAGAAGTCCGTAAGCCTTTGTCACAAACCACCCATGAAGGATGAAGAGTAGTCACGTGCTCCCATGGCTCCTCTGGAGGAGGGGCTGGTGTTGGGAGCTCTGCATGCCCTTCCCAAGAGAGCAGGTAAAACTGCCTGCTAATAAAATTTCCTTATTGGGGGTAAGCCTTAATTTTGCTCTTGGTTTTTCTGAGCCTCAGAAAGTTGATTCCTGGTCTCTTTTGCATGTTACTTATTGCTTGGGTTCATACATATGATTAATTTTTGATACAGCCAAACCAAAACTGTGCTACTATGTACAAAAGAAAATGAAGCCCTTCTTGACCTTCATAGAATCATAGAACAATTTGGGTTAGAAGGGACCTTAAAGATCACGTAGGTCCAACCCCCCTGCCATGGTCAGGGACATGTTCCACTAGATCAGGTTGCTCAAAGCCCCATCCAACGTGGCCTTGAACACTTCCTGGCATGGGGCATCCACAACTTCTCTGGGAAACCTCTTCCAGTGTCTCACCACCCTCATCATAAGGATTCCTTATATCTAATCTAAATCTACCCTCTTTCAGTTTAAAGCCATTACCCCTTGTCCTATCACTACATGCCCTTGTATAAAGTCCTGATTCAGCTTTCTTGCAGGCCCCCTTCAAGTACTGGAAGGCTTCTCTAAGGTGTCCCCAGAGCCTTCTCTTCCCCAGGCTGAACAACCCCAACTCTCTCAACTTGTCTTCATAGAAGAGGTGTTCCAGCCCTCTGATCATCTTCAAGGCCCTCCTCTGGGCTTGCTCCAACAGTTCCATGTCCTTCCTATGTTGGGGGCCCCAGAGCTGAACGCAGTACTCCAGGTGGGGTCTCACGAGAGTGGAGTAGAGGGGCAGAATCACCCTCCTTGACCTGCTGGCCACGCTTCTTTTGATGCAGCCCAGGATGCGGTTGGCTCTCTGGGCTGTAAGTGCCCATTGCTGGGTCATGCTGAGCTTCTCATCAACCAACACCCCCAAGTCCTTCTCCTCAGGGCTGCTCTCAAACCATTCTCCACTCAGCCTGTATTTGTGCTTGGGATTGCCCCAATATGACCTTGAAATGAAGGGCTAAAAAAGGACTGTGTCAGTTTGCTTAAGCAGGGTGGGGCTGGTACCAATAAATAGTTGAATTCCCCTGGGGTCAGTAGCATAGAGAATGAAAAAAATCCCAGTGGGTGATTGTGTAAGGATCACCCCTGATTTGGTCATATTTACATGAAGCCTTGCTCCAGTGAAGTAATGCTCCAGGACTTCTTCAGGCATTGAGCAGAGATTTGTGTTTTACTGAGATAAAGAGGGATGTCATCTGTGAAAAGAGCAATTTATGTCCTTTGTCATGGATTGTGATGCCTCGAATCTCTGGAGACTTTCTGATAGCTATTGCTAGCGGTTCAGTGGACAGAGCAATCAGAGGAGGTGACAAAGGACACACTTGCCTTCTGCCTCTCTAAGGAAAAAGTCATTCAAATAAAGGAGTCTTCGAGAGTCATTCAAATAAATGAATGCACACCCTCTAGCTTTCTGCGGGCTTAATGAACCTTATTCACCAGCAGCAGAGCCTTGTTGTCAAGCCTCTGTCTTTCGGAGGGAGAAGGAGAATGCTGAAGGAGGTTGGTCCGTCCGATTTGTTTTCTCTGAAGGAGTGGAAAGACAATTTTCTGCCTTTGCCTGGGACTGTGGGAGCTACACACTCCTAGGGGTGCAGCGACCTACTTGCTCTGCTGGCTCAGGCTTTCCTTTTCTTCCTGGGGTTCTGCTCTAATTTCAAACAAACATTTGCTTCTCTGCTGAAAAATGGGTTTCACACAGTCCTGAGGCAATCATGATCTTAGGAGAGCCTCTTTGCTTCTTCCTAGCATCTCTGCCTTGTATTTTATATAAGGGCAGCAATTTTGTGCATGAAATAATTTCAAGAGCTGGCAAGTTCCAGAAGTGTCTAAACAGTTACGTGCATGTGAAGCCATATCACACATTTGTGTGTTGTTTTGTTGGGTTTTTTTAAGTCTCCATTCCCCTGCCTAGGATAAGAGACAGGGAAGCAAAGCAGCTGCTCAGCTTCAGGCACCGAGTCACCCACATTGCCTTTGATATACAGCCCCCTTGCCCGTATGTGCAGTCATGTGCCTGCATAACTCTCCCTAACTGTGGGAAATGAAAAGGAAAATGTTAAATTAGGCAATATTTATCACAACCGTTTTTCAAGAGCAAGGGGGAAACTACTGGTCTATTGAGAAATGTGTCCTTTTAATAGTCAACTACGATTATCCATTTGTGTGAACAATAAAAATCTCTGAGGCAGATAGAGAAAGTAGGGTAAAACTTTATAATGGGGTATATATTCTCCAGCAGAGACAATGACTGAAGGCCTTGGAGTTTTGAAGAAATGCCTATTCATCAAAGTTTTGTCTTTTTTTTTTTTTTTTCCCTCTCCATTTTGGGGATTTCATGGAAATAATTGAGTTTTCTACAATTGGACCAAGAGTCTGATATATGCATGTCTTAAAAGAAAGAGATTATTAAATATCTCACCACTTAATATCTAGATAATTTTGTCCTATAAAATCCTGTGCAGCAAGTAATTTAAATTGGTACCCTATTTACGGCAGACAAAACTGCTCACTACCATCTGCTTCGCAGTTTTAATAGATGAAGTGTTAACTGCGTGCTGCATGAAATTCATTGCGACTAGGTTAATTAAATGGCTGTGCTTCACTTCCTGCACTCTGGTAATAAGATGACAACCTCATCTGAATTTATTAACCCTTGCCACTTTCAGTACTGTTATCACCCATTCAACCACCTTTGGTCAACAAAAATGAAATAAATCACAATAACTGGAGACATAACCATATTGGCTAACAAAATAGGTATTGATTAGCATCTTCTAAAGCAAATATGTCAATCTAGTCTGATTTTATTTTTCCAAAGGTCATTGAAATCTGTTGGAGTATTAGTAATGTGAGTAAATGATGATGCAGCAGGTTATTGGAGAGCACCCCAAACCTAATCTTTGCCATTAAACATCCTAAACAATGGGTTCACCATGGGAAGCTGGAGAGGCCTTTGAAGTCTTCAGCTTTCTATTCTAGAAAGCAGACATTAAATACTCTTCTGCAGCAAAGGCCCTTACAGAGGGCTCAAAGCCAAACTTCTGAGTGTCTCTCCAGCCAGAGGCATTTCTGTCCTCTCCAAAGAGGGAGCGCGGGGTAAATTGCTCCATCTGTGTCCATGCCCTGGCCAAGCTGGCGTTGGCTCAAGCCCTAGCGACAGCAGACACAAATGCACTTCTTAGCTATGGCCGTGGCAATGTCAACTATTCGCAGGTGGGACTGGGCTGGAGCATGGTGAGGAAGGACCTGACAGAGGCATCTCCAGGTGCCAGTTCCTGGAGCCAGCCTCTTTCTCTACCACTTACACTCTGCAGATATTTAGAAAAGTTGATTTTAGGCAAGCACACACAAAGTGCTCTTGTTGGCTCTACTGAGATTTGCCAGGAGGGATCAACACTGTGCATCAAAGCCATAGTCATTCATCTCCCTCTTGCCCATCAGATACAGGTATTGAAGACTTTCTGGATACCAGCACTAAAGATCCTTCAAACTTCCCTGCCTTCTGGTCGTCCCCACTGATCCCATCATTGTACCACAGCTCTAGGTTTTCCTCTCTGCCTTCTCTCCCAGCTACTGCTTCTGGAAACAGCTCCTCTGTCATGTTCAGCCCCCCAGGTCTAAGCAGGCTCCAGACACTGTCTTTGAGGGTGTTTTTATGTGGTCTAGTGGGGAAAGTCATGTGGCTACCTCCTTCTTAGCTTCAAAGTGGTGGAATGTGATCCAGCTCTGGTTCAGAAGTTCAGCTGTGCCAAACTGGTTCAACCTGTCTGCGTGTTATCATGCTGGCACTGGGCTTTGCCTTCCAGGGACATAGGTCTGACTTGGTTTTTAAACAAAACAGGACAGTTTTCATTTATACTGAGGGTTGTAGATAGAAATAAGTTCATAGAATAAATCAGAATTTATAAATATATACACAAGAAAAATTTTTCAACTTGTCCCAGTAGTCAAGAGGCTGCCAAACTTCTCCCCTTCTGCCCCCTACACTCAGTGCCCAAACCCTGGCCCTGCCCCAGCCACAAAGCAGAACAGCAGAATCAAAGCAATTTGCCCCGTATGGTCTCACCCGTGCTGGGGACCAGAAGACCAGCTGGTCAACTGATTCATTTCCCACATGCTGAGCCCAATGTCAGCAGGCACTGTAACCAGATTTACCAAAAAGCCTCTGCCCCTGCCCAGGCTGGGGAGCATCCTGTTCCCAGAGCAGACTGGAAGAGGAGCTATGGCAAAGCTGCGGCAGGCAGAGGGCAGGACAGATGGTGTAGCTGGAATTTAAAGTTACTGTGGACGTGACCTACCTGTGACTAGGAATGGACATGACACTGGATGCTATCTCCGAATTTTCAGACTTCCAATCATTTAATTTGCCTGATTATTCTTATCATTGGATGTTAAATTATCTAAAAATAGTGAATTAAAGCCTATTTATCAGTCCTTGCCTTTCGGTATTAATTTAGACTCCAATTTTTACCAAGATACTGATATAGACATGAAGTTACCTGAAAGTATTATTGCAACATTGTTTGATTTTGAATTCTGCTTAAAGAAAATCTTATCTTGTACAAGGAAGTAACATTTCAGGCAAGGACTATTCATGTGCTTTAAAGAACTTGGTATAAAACTGCTGTAGTTCCCAGAATCACGTTCCTCTCATGGGTCTCCCTATACAGTCACTATTCGTGGTGCTCAAAACATGGGCAAATGTGCACTGTGTTCTTGTGCAAAATGGGTATGTTAGATAGATGGCATTGTGCTAACCCAGATTTAACCTTAAAGGGTGAAATTCCATCCCCGGTGGAAGGCCCACGCGCCAGCTGACGCTGCTGTAAGCCCTATTTCAAGAGCGTATGTAGGAAATGGCCTCCACAGGGTTTGTGTGAATCTCCTGCACGAGGGGTGGACGGTGCTCACCGCAGCCGTGTCCTCACACAGCTCTGCAGCACAGACAAAATGTCACATTTGCCTCACCCATGGGTGCCCTTCGTTGATTACAGCAGATAGTGCGCATCTTCCCCCGTTAAATGTTAACATCTCTGCACATTTTCAAAGCAAAGTACTGAAATATTTTCCAGCCCAGAGGCAACCAGTCAGTTTGCTAGGGTACAGCCTCCCGTCTTCACCGGGCTGTGAATGGGAGCTTCTTGTGACAGTTTGGCCCTCTGCTCTTGCTAAAACATTGCCACCACAACAGTTAAATCATAATACCTCTTTTTTGGTTTTGTTTTCCTTCTCAGACCAGACACAATATTCTGGATGATCTGTGTTTTGCATCTCCCAACATTGCTGGCAAGTTCAATACAGTAGGATGAAGCTTTTTAGTGGAAAAAAAAGTAGAAAATAAGATGCCTGATCTGAAGCCAGGAGCCAGACCTTGAGGGTTTCTGCTCTAGAAACTACAGACGCGGGATGTGAACTGATCCAGGAGCACACGGCAGCTGTGCGCACCCTAGCAATGTCTTAACCCTGTGATTTCATGTGCTGGAGATAACGGGGTGTTTACCAAACTCCCCCCTTTGTGGCTTCATGTCGGCAGGAGGGCACCCAGGGCAGGGAGGTTTGCTGTGCTGGCAACTTGCCACATTGACAGCAAATTGAGCGAACCAAGCAGTCTTAATTCAGACAGAAAGGAATAACTAAGGAATTACTATCTTTGAAGAGAAAATGGTGGGTGATCAGTGTTTTCATCAAAACCTCAATAGTCCCTGGTCTGAATCAGGCTAGCAGAAAATAGATAAAATTCCTATTAGCTCTGTATCTGTCCACAAGCAACAACCAAATTGCAACGCCAGGGTGTTACAGACCTGAAACCAAAGCAGGTGGAAAGGAGGGGAAACTCAGAGACATCTGAACCTGTTAAAATGAGAGATGTGGAGAGACCAGCCAGCCAGCCCTACCTCTGCCCTAGTGAGACCCCACCTGGAGTAGTGTGTCCAGTTCTGGGCTCCCTGGTTCAAGAAAGATGAGGAACTCCTAGAGAGACTCCAGAGGAGGGCAACAAAGATGATGAGGGGACTGGAGCATCTCCCCTATGAGGAAAGGCTGAGAGAGTTGGGCTTGTTCAGCCTGAAGAAGAGGCGACTGAGAGGGGACCTCATCAATACATACAAATATCTTAAGGGTGGATGTCATGAGGATGGAGCCAGACTCTTCTCAGTGGTGCCCAGCAACAGGACAA